>CM076999.1:5671140-6916185 GCA_039090855.1 Macrothele yani | reverse complement strand
CAGTCAAATGAAATAAATCAGTGACAGAGACACTAATTGGTAAATTATGCTCAACTAAAAATGAAGTGAACATTTTGCATGAATCGCATCCAGTTCATAATAACTTTTAACAAAGGAAGTTAATTTTGTATTTTTTTCCCAAGCCGTCGACATTAGATTTATGCTTGGCACTAGAAATATGATTAGTAATATTCTTTCCACCACGCGAGACGCTGAAATAACATCGACATGTAGTGCAAAACGCGTATTTCATTTTTTAAGATTTTGCAATACACTGGAATTCCGCAGAATTCGCATCGCGAAAAAAAAATGCAACTAAAACTGCTATAGTAAAACAGCAACAGCCTAAAGAGATGCAATTTGCAGAGGAAAAAATACCGGCTACTGAATTATCCGATCGAGCTGGTCAGCTAGGAAAGCCGAGATCAACTGAAAGTCTATCATCAAGAAATAAAGGTTTAGAGTTTAAGTTACGAACGTAATCTCTCTCCTCTGGGCTTTCTTCCCTCTCCACTGTTTCTCATAGGCCGATCGATTACTTGCAGCAGCGTTAAAAGTTTTACTAAATCCGACACCTTTAGCGGCATCCTTTATACTTCCAAATGGCCCTGATTTTATAGTTCCGTCTTGCCTTCCTGCCCCCTCCCCCATCTTGCCAAATAGAGGATCTCTAGTTATTCCTTTACAAAAACAACCTGGGAAAAAACCCTCTCTAACGCAGTAAACTAGCACAATGTGTTTCACAAGAAAAAGACCAACATCAGGAGTCATGGGAAATGAAGCAGCCACTTCGTCGGAAATTTCCTCCCCATCTCATTTCCCTGGTCCCTCTGTGGCGTAGCCACGGCAGAGAAAGTTGGAACTGGGGTTAAAAAATTGCAATCTTATATCTCTGAAAAAAAAATTGCCCCTAACATGACAAAATTTAGAATTCATATTATTTGATTTAGAAAACGAAAATCTGTAAGTATCGCGCAATTCTGTTTGATAGAAGTTACAAACCCAATGGTTTTTTTGTTTTGTTTTTCAAACCTATTAAGTAAAAAAAAAGTGTACACCCTTCCTAGATAAAACTCATGCTGTCAAAATCCAGATATTTTAAAATTCAGAGATTGCAAAAGACAGTATTGTTCACTATGATACTTTGTTTTCTTTACGAATCCCTTAGTATGAATTAATCGATAGGCAGTATGTTTTGAGTGTTCTTGCTTTATTATAAAACTTTTTCGTTACTGTTAATTTCTAAAAAAAAAAAGCCACACACGCATCGTTTTATAATTAAGAATTCCATCCAAACTGGCCAATTTCCACTTAAGTTATTGTGCGAAAATTCTGACGAACAAATCTTGCGCTGTTCGAACAGTGCACCGAAATTTCATTTATGTTTTGATTTTACTTAAGTCATCACGCAAAAGGGGCTAAATAATAAGCCCCGCTCTCATGTCCTAACCTTTAACCATTTTCAATAGGAGTACGGCGAATTAGTATGGACCCCAACATACTAATTTCGTTGAATCCAGCCAAGACACCATGCAAATTATCGTACGGACAGACAAATCAGGAACATATTACACTTCCTTAATCTACAGTTGGAAAGCGTAGAAAACTTATTGACTAAAGGACCAGCAAAATAAATCATTGCTGGAGAAGCACTAGGTCAAATGAGCATTGGATTATTTTTTTTTTTAACTTCCTATAATACTGCATTCTTTTGTTAGTTGCCAGAGAAGTTACAGAATCATGCCCCAAATGAATGTTTAATTTCACAAAACTGACAGCTTTTGTTTATTTTCGTCATGTTGGGTATTGATCTGGGCTCAAAAATTCCACAGATTTAAAATCCGCTTGAATTTTTTTCTACGATCAATGTTCTGAGATAGCATTTTGAACTAGGAGTAATAAAAGATGTGTTCCAATGGAGGATGCCCGCCTGTCAGCACATCGAGAGATAAACAAACCCAGCTGCAGCTGTTTACATACCATTTGTGCACGGTGTAAGCACTTTAGCGTTTGAAACAACCCAAAACCGCCATTTAGGAAAACTGCTGACAAATGTTCCCAAACAACTGAGAAGTGTATTTATAACTTACATCGGTGCTTCAATTTAAATGGATTATGTTAAATAAAAAGTGTTAATGCTGCTGCAAAATTGCCAGAAAAAAAATCTAGAAGAATCAAATCTGTAAAATTAACACTGCCGGTAAAGCAAGTTGCAGTTCTGTAAATTTTACGGGTAAATCATAAAGCCTGGCAGGTATTTTAGCATTTCGAACCCTTGTCCACCAAACGACAGGTAGCACTGGTTTACGCAATTATACAAGCATGGTTTCATAACAATAATCCAATAATATGCATCACTTTCAATTTTTTTTAAGGATTCCAATTCAGAAAGAACTTTGATAGCTTACAATGTGTGAAGGCTTTGCAAAGGTTGTTATCTCCAATCAGAGATCATGACGTCACATGAAAGGAGAATGCTGCTAGGAAAAAAACAGCATTTTACATACTATACATACTCTCATATAAACCGAGCCCCCCAATTCAACAGCAAGAAATTGGCAAAAAACCGGAACATGCATATAAGCCGACATTTTCACTTTAAAAAAAGAATTTCTTCTAAAAACTTACGGCTTTTACGTGAGTATATATTGTATTTATAATAAAAATGTTAAGGTTTTACCGAAGTGTTAATTTAGTCATCTCGGGAGTGCAACACACGCGTTACCAGCTGTAGTCCAATTAAACTGGGGACACGTAGAAAACAGTCATTTTATAAGCAGATTCCTAAAGTTAAACCATTTGGTTACATAGGATAGAAATGCTGTGTTTAAATTCACATTTTTATGCTACTATAATTTTTTATTATTCATTCACATCTTCCCAAATTTTTTTCTATTGGTAAACATTTTAGGAATTTAACAATGATGGTGAAAATCCTCCGATCAACCGTTGACAGTGAAAAGTTTTCTTAGAAAATTAGTATCTACGGTGATTCACACTTTTTTTTTTAACAGTAAAATACTTACAAAAATTGTTTTCGCAAAGAAAAAATACTGCTCTTCCCAGTTCCAAAAAATACGATTAAAATAGTGCATATTTTGATTTATTCCCCGTAAACGAAGTTTCTCTGTTATGTCTTTGCTATCAAACGTAAAGAAAAACAAAATGCAGTATCGAAAACCCGGTGTTTTGTGTTTTCACACACTGCTTAAAAAAAGTTGTTCTAGTAGCTCAATTGTGGGTGTCAAATCTGAAGGAAGCTTGTTTATTTTCTGCTTTTCTTTATTTGTTTGAGGGATTGTCTCTGTTGTAGCCTGTCTCCGGCAGCTGGAATGTACCTGGCCAAGGCAGCGGCCAGTGCGACATGAAGGCAGAGGGTGCTAAGAATCCCCGGAGGACCGGACTAGGCTGCCATCTGATGCTGACCTTGGCTACGTATAATGGACGCTCCCTATCTTCTGATTCAAGGTTTCTTGAATTGGAAGAGGAACTACAAAGGATCAAGTGGGACATCGTCAGGCTAAGTGAGGTAAGGAGAAAAGGAGATCTCATTGAACTGAAAGGTGGACATCTCTTCTACTATCGTGGGACTGATACTGGCAGAACTAGTGGTGTTGGATTTATAATAAACAAGAAACTGAAGGGTAAAGTTGTAGAAGTTGAAAGTTCCTCTGACAGCTGCGACTTGTTATCCAACTCTCGAGAAGATACCAGGCTCAGATTATTCAAACTTATGCACCCACAAGTCATCCTGAAGAAGGAAATTGAAGAATTTTATGAGGAAATTGAAGAATTTTATGAGGAAATTCGTCATCTAAATAATAAAGGTAAGCAGCACTTGATAATTATGGGAGATTTCAATGCAAAAATAGGGCAACGGCAACAGAATGAAACTTCAGTAGGTAAATTCGGTCACGGCAACAGAAACCAGCGTGGAAATACTCTCAGAGTTTGCAGAGACAGAAGGGTTTTTCATCTTGAACTCCTTTTTCAAGAAAAAGCCACACAGGAAATGGACATTGAGACATCCAAATGGGATGACAAGAGAAATTGATTTTATTATGTGTATCAAAAAATTCGTCATAGAAGACTGCAGTGTGCTAAACAAGTTCAACACAGGTAGTGACCATAGATTGGTGAGATGTAAGATGCACCTCAACACTAAACTCGAACGTGGCAAGCTCATAAGACAAACAAAATGTATTGACATAACCAACCTTAAAAAACACCATAATACTTTCAAGTTGGAACTGAAGAACAGATTCTCTGCTTTAGAAGGCCGAACATCAGAAGAAGTGGATATTTCTGAAGTTAACAGAAAAGTAACCAAAGCTCTTACGGAAACAACAACAAAATTAGTTGGGTCTAAGAACAAGTTGCATGTGAACAAATTATCAGGAAAGACCAAAATGTTGATGCAAAATAAGAAGAGAGATGAGGACAACTAAAGAAGAAGGGACTTCCAAAGTGGAATATATAGAGCTATGCAAAAGAGTAAGAAAAAGTATCACTGAAGACGTAAGAAAATTCAACTGTCAGGAACTACAGACCTATCAGCCTCCTATCAGTGTTTTATAAAATCTTCACTAAAGTTCTTTCACACCGCTTGAAGGTGACACTGGACATGGCTCAACCGAGAGAACAAGCTGGATTCAGGAGTGGCTACAGCACAATAGATCATATCCACGTACTGAGAGAACTACCAGTAATTGAAAGAGCGAGGGAATATGAACTTCCATTGTGCATGGCTTTTATCGATTATGAAAAAGCATTTGATTCGGTGAAACCACCAGCAGTTACAATACAATGGCTCTGAAATCCTGCAGTATTGAAGATGCATACATTAATATTATTAATAACATCTATGAAAATGCAAGTGCAAAGATTCAGCTGTTTGAAAATACAACACACATAAAAATTGGAAAGGGAGTGAGACAAGGTGACACCATATCTCCGAAGCTCTTTAATGCCGACATTGGAAAATGTCTTTCAATCACTGAACAGGGAAAACAAAGGGATAAAGATTAATGGAGATTATCTAACCCACCTTCGTTTTGCTGATGACAGTCATTTTTGCAACTACCCCATCAGAGCTGCAGAGTATGATCCAGGAACTTGCTGACAAGAGTAAAGAAGTGGGATTAAAAATGAACTTTCAGAAGACAAAAGTTGATGTTCAATGCTTTTACAAGAAATGAAGATTTATCGATTGATGGAGAAAAGCTGGAGATAACAGACATGTACGTTTATCTTGGACAGCAGATATCAAGTGAGGGTCACATTGATGAAGAAATTATTCGGCGCACAAAACTTGCTTGGAGAGCTTTTGGAAGAAACAGCATAATTTTCAAGAGCAATATGCCATTATGTCTTAAAAGAAAAGTGATCAGTGCATCCTTTCAGTGCTTGCGTATGGTGCAGAGACGTGGACCTTAACTAAAAGAGACATACAAAGACTGCAGACAACTCAAAGCAGCATGGAGAGGTGCATGCTTGGTGTAACCAGGAGAGATAAGAAGAGGAACTCTAGGATCCGAAAAATGACAAGAGTGGAAGACATCATGATCAGAGTTAAATCCCTGAAATGGCAATGGGCTGGACATACTGCCAGAAGGACAGACCATCGATGGACAGCCGAAATTTTAGATTGGATTCCAAGGGACAGAAAAAGACCCAGAAAAAAACCACATGGAAGATAGGTGGATGAAATTCGAAAGTATGCGGGAGTGACATGGAGGAGACTGGCACAAGACAAGACAGACCGTTGTGGAGGAAACTTGGGGAGACCTTTGTCCAGCAGTGGATTGATAATGGTTGACGATGATGACATACTCGCATATAAACCGAGCCCCCTAATTCAACAGCAAGAAATTGGCAAAAAAACGGAATCTACATATAAGCAGACATTTTCACTTTAAAAAAAAAATTTCTTCTCAAAACTTACGGCTTTTACGTGAGTATATATTGTATTTATAATAAAAGTGTTAAGGTTTTACCGAAGTGTTAATTTAGTCATCTCGGGAGTGCAACACACGCGTTACCAGCTGTAGTTGAATTAAACTGGGGACACGTAGAAAACAGTCATTTTATAAGCAGATTCCTAAAGTTAAACCATTTGGTTACATAGGATAGAAATGCTGTGTTTAAATTCACATTTTTATGCTACTATAATTTTTTATTATTCATTCACATCTTCCCAAATTTTTTTCTACTGGTAAACATTTTATGAATTTAAAAATGACGGTGAAAATCCTCCGATCAACCGGTGACAGTGAGAAGTTTTCTTAGAAAATGAGTTTCTACGGTGATTCACTTTTTTAAACAGTAAAATACTTACAAAAATTGTTTTCGCAAAGAAAAAACACTGCTCTTCCCAGTTCCTGAAAATACGATTAAAATAGTGCATATTTTTGATTTATTCCCCGTAAACGAAGTTTCTCTGTTATGTCTTTGCTATCAAACGTAAAGGAAAAAAAAATGCAGTATCGAAAACCCGGTGTTTTGTGTTTTCACACACTGCTTAAAAGGTTGTTCTAGTAGCTCAATTGCGGGTGTCAAATCTGAGGGAAGCTTGTTTATTTTCTGCTTTTCTTTATTTGTTCGAGGGATTACCTCTCTTGTAGCCTGCCTGCATCTCTTGATGGAATCCCCCTCGTCGAAGTTCATTTGAGGGAGTCAGTTACCAGTAGTAGCACATAAACAAGCCTGCAGAGTGATCTTTACAGACTTCAAACGAGCACCAATAACCCGGGAGTTTATGGAAGAGAAAAAAATTCTTCGAAAGGTTTACTCATCTGTGTGGAAATCTCAAGAGGGTGGGGGGAGTAATTACAGAAAACAAATTCAGCATATCAACAGTACCACATTATGTGCCACATATTTCAAAAAATATATCATAGCCGCAACTTAATTAACAAGGAAATTATGGTAATTCAATGAGAAAAGTTTTACTCGCCAACAACAATTCTGCCAATGGCAAGCTGGTGACCAGAAATTCCGTGCCCTGCTACAATATTGTGCGCAATTCACCTTAGAACAGTATGTTCTTATCTCATATTTTACAATCTGAAAGGCTTGTATATGTGTTTATAGATCATTTGTAATTAAAATAACAACACGTTTCATAGATTACAAGGAATTTTGATTTATGTATTCAAAAATTCATTAAGCCCCTGTCACTGGTGTGGTATAGCTTCATTTTGCCACAAGTGATGAAAATGAGCACAGAATTTTGCAGTATGTTTCATACAACTTTAATTTCGATGTCTTCAGCTTATTTTTTGTCTACAAGGAGTACTTCAAGCTGAAACAAATAATTATTGGCTTCTACAACTGCTCCATGCTAAATGAGGGTTCTTGAAGTCAATTTTTCAAAAATTGCAAAACTTGGAGCTTATTTAAAATGGGGAAGGTATAAAAAAATCAAACTTTCAAAAAGTACTCTTCTAGATGTGTCTAATATTCTTTTATGTATGTAATGATTTTTACACCTACAGAGATGTAAAGATCCTTACTTGTTTCTTAAAGTGCTTTGTTATTTAGAAGTCCAAGAAGTAAACATTTGAAAATCATAATTCACTTAAAAGAAGAGAAATGATTAGGTTTTTCAATTAAACACCAAGAATTGCGTCTGTGAAATAAAACATTATGACATGTTTTATTTCACAGATGCAATTCAGGTGACAAATGTAGTATTTTTCATTTTAAAATATCAGAAAAACTAGTACAGAAATTTTATTTCAGCAACTAAACTACAAATGGTTGAGCAAGATGTTGATGAAGTAAAAAACCCAATACGTATTTCTGAATATTTTATGATACAGCATATGCAATTTATAAACAGTAATGTCAAATGCAATATGTTTAAAGGTAGTAAAATCAAATGAAAATAGCACAAATTTGAAACCATATGGTCTGCAATCATGTTCTTATTTAACCTTATTCTACTACTTTCACATTGGCTTTTAGTTGAAAAATGTAGATCATTACTCCTCTTTTAAGTGAATTACAATTTGCAAATTTTTGTAACTTTACTCTGTAACTAACAAAATACTTAAGAAACAAGAAGGGATTTTTACATCTCTCTGTAGATATACAGAAGAGTATTTTGTTCAAGTTTAGGATTTTTATACCTGCCCCTTTTTAGATAAAAGCTTTAAATTTTGAGATTTTTAAAATTCAACTCTAGAACAGTCTTTTTAGCATGAAGGGAGGGTAGAAGCCAATAGTTGTTTCAGCTTAAAGTACTCCCCGTAGAATCAAAAACTATAAAAAAAATCTTTGTAAAAACCGTAAAGGATCAAAAACTATAAAAATTTGGTAAATGTGTACTTTAGTCCTAAATTATTTACCAAAAATTTATTTTGATCTTGAATTTGAGTTACGATTTCTTGATTTTTGGTAAATTTATATATATTCCCTTTATAAATGAACAAACTTGTTGGCGCTCTTTGCCATTTATGGTTTTTGAGCAGTTAAAAAAAAAAAAGGAAGGCTGCCTGGATGCAATTTTTCCAAGCCATAGTGGCCCTTTAGGCTCATAAATTCAAAATGGTGGATGTTACAAATAAATAAACCCCAGATTTGAACTCAAAATATCACAATCCAGATGGACTTTTTTTTTAAAGGTATCAAACACTAGGGTGATTTCCACAGAATGACCCGATTGTATTTCTGAGTAAATACAACTAGTTTTGAAGATATTTCATTTACTAGTGAACCTAAAAATGGTATCTGATGAAAGAAAACATTAAAATTCAATCTGGTACTGGGGCAAGCAGAAGACAAAAGCTTTAATCTGGTACTGGGGCAAGCAGAAGACAAAAGCTTTAATCTGGTACTGGGGCAAGCAGAAGACAAAAGCTTTAATCTGGTACTGGGGCAAGCAGAAGACAAGCTTTCCCAGCAAAGGGCTTCCCAAAGTACACTCAGATCGCTGCCAAATAGTTTGCATGCACACCAAATGACAAGGGCAAGGAATGGAGAAGAGGCAAGATTGTACTCACAATAAGTGAAGTATGGAACCCCTTCATCAACAAGCTTCTCATTCATCTTCACCAAGTAAGCTACAAATATACCACTATAATCTAATTTCCTAGGGATTTCACAGGCTCCATTTTTTTTTACTTACTCAAACTTTAGTTTCACGATTTTAAGTGCAGAAAAATGTGTTTAGTTAGAATAAAAGTACAGTAAAAGCTGAAAATAAGCAGCATATAAGGAATTTGATTTGCTAAATGTCCAATAAAACTTACTCAACCCTTGATTCACCGCCATAAATATTATCAGCAAAACCTTTTCATATTCAAGATCATTTGTACTTGTCTCAAAAGCAGGTTTTGCCAAACATCAGCACAATAAGCTTTCAAGGCCTGCTGGAAATTTCACACACGTTACCTTGCATTTTTGATATGCAAATGCTTTAGTATCATTAGCAATTTTTCCTGAGAGCTGTAGACGTTTCTTAGATTTAAAAAGAAAATCTGAAATCATACGCTCTATTCATCCCCCTACCCCCAGTTAAAGGTTAAGATAAAATGAAACGCTTTTCTTGCCGTACACGATATACCCAACAGGTCTGGGTTAAAAGTGGCGCAAACCCTCTCGTTTACTCACATACGAAAAATTAGAGAAATCTGAAAAGTACACATCACACTTGAAACTTTTTTTCCTACAATACGGTTATTAAAAACTCCCTTCACTGTACCTTTCGGATAACAAAGCCCAATTCCCTTACTTGTTTTGTTGAAGGGAGTAAAGAAATGTATTACATTACCTCATTTTGAGCATATAAAGCACAAAAAACAATCCGCTACAACTAATTATTTTTAATATACCAGTAACTACTATTTTTCATGTTGAAAGTCGTGGATATCTAATTACATAAAATAAATCCTAAAACATGAAGTTTGTATTAATAAAAGTAATGTCTCGCCACGTGGGCATGAGCTTACTAAGCCTTACATCCACACTCAAAATGCAATTCTGCTATGAGAATTCGAAGCACTCGTAAACTTCCAAAAACCTAACAGTGAGGTTCGCAATCTTTAACATCTAAATACTCCGATATTATTTATGAAAATAACAAGAGAATATTACATACCCTTGCACTACACCATTAGAGAAAATTCCACCTTCTTCCAACACAATACCGATTCACAAGGAAACGTACGGTTACGTCGGTTAACGAGCAGTGTTGCCAGATCAGATGTTAAACAAATAGAAAGAGTTTTTTTTGTTCGAGCAACTCAATGGGCTATAAGCAGCAAGGAGGTTAAATAAGATATCTGGACTACAGTTACAGTGCCTAGAAGAATTAGTGTGTCGTCATCCCTAAGATGTCCCTCACGGTTTTGTGACCAATCGTCATGAAATAAAAGAGGGCGCTGGCATCGGAAGTTACGTTAGGATGCTTCGTCGGCTTCATGCTATTCAATGGTGGGAAGCTTGTTTGCCAAGGATTTGCTGCATTACGAAACTTCAAATTTTCACAAAACAAAGGTTAGTGGAGGGAAATCGTTTTGGCAGTATCGTTGCTAATTCGTTGTAGCTCGATCATAACAGTGATACACTAGGTAATTTAACAGTTGATCACTGAAACGCAATAGGCTTATTCGGGTGTTAGTGTGCTAGTTTTATTCAACTGTGGATTGTTTATAACGAAATTTATTTCCGAAATTAGTAACTTTTTATTCATGAAGATGTAGAAGTTGATTAAGTATTCGCTGTCACGCGTTAAACCTACTGTGTGGTTAAACTTAAGTGCAGTACTGAAATCGACTGCAACAGTTATAAGATCATAGGGAAATAATGTCAGCTATGAAAGGACTGGAATATTCTGCATTAGCAAATAAAAAAAACCATAGAAAACGGAAAAGGCAAAGCAGCTGTTTTGTGCCAGGATGTAATACTGGCTATAAATCCTGCAAAAATAAAATATCACTCTTTGCTGTCCCCAAAATTCCTGATATGTTGAGCAAATGGGATAAGGCAATTCTCAGAGCTGATAAGAAACTTGATGAAAGTTGTGTTGTATGTGCCTTGCACTTTGAATCTAAATTCATGGAGATGCATTATCGTTCCACTATTCAAGGTAAGGAAGTTCTAACATGCCGAGACAAACCATTACTCAAGCCTGACGCCATACCTACTGTTTTGTCAAATTTAAAAGACATTTAAAAGGCGAACGACTAATTAGTTTTTCCAATTTTTAAGTGAAGGGGGGCACACGCCCTACTGTGCCTTCCCCACGTTACGCCTGTGTTTTTTTTTCTTTTTTTGGAGGTTTAACGACCACCGTGAGCAACTCAATAGGCTATAAGCAGTCGCCCGTCCGTATGCTACATTAATAATTTTTTTAAGGGTAAAAATAGTTTACAGGAACTGCATAGAATTATCCCATTTACACAGACTCCATGAACACCCACTTCTTAATTTTTACCTTATTAAACTTTTTACTTAAAGTGAAAAAGAATTTTCCTCTCTTCACTGCAAACCATTTGAATAGCAAATTTAATCACATAATTATCATAAGGTGAAGAAAAGTAAAGAAAAATGTTATAATTATTTTTCTTTAACAGAATGTCATCACATACATTCAGTTTTTGTTTATCGTATCACAGGCAAAGTTTTTCTAGGAATGATTTTTATAAATGGATTACAGTTGGTATATTACACTGCCGGACAATTGCTAAGGACGGATGACAATAGCAACGATAGCAACCATAAAATGGAAGGCACGAAAATGTGGAAATTAGCATAAGTGCGGGATAAAGTAAGACGTGTTGTGCGTATGCAAATTTTGGATTGCCGAACTTGTTCGTGACGTCATAGCGCTGATAAGAGATATAAAGGATTTGATGCGTATTGACCGTTGTTGTTCAAACGCAAAATTGAAAGGGAAAGAATCAATTGACGAACTTGCAATTTTCAGTATGTCTTCCCGACATCACCTAGATGATTTTACGCGTGGCCGTATTATTGGCAAGATTGAAGAAAGGCGAAAAATAACAGGTGTTGCCAGGGTGTTCGACGTCAGCCACAGTGTTGTTTCAAGGCTTTGGAAATCATTTCAAACAAATGGAGAGTGTAGCAAACGTCACGGGGAGGTCGTGTTCGCAGTACGACACCTGCAGAAGATCGGTACATAGTGCTATCAACAAAAAGACACCGGCGGAGCACAGCTAGTGAGGTAGCAAATCAGTTTATGGCTGCTACTGGCAAGCGGATCTCCCGAAAAACTGCCGCCAGACGTTTGCATGAAGGAGGACTATACGCCTGCCGTCTTGTTGTGTGCATCCCATTGTCCAGACGTCACCGTACCGCCCGTTTGCAATGGTGCCATCAACATCGCAATTGGGCTGATAACGACTGGTCTGCTGTCCTGTTCTCAGATGAGAGTAGATACAGTCTATCGTCTGATTGTCGACGACAACTGATTTGGCGTGATAGTGGTACTGCATATTGTCCAGGAAACATACAGGAAAAGGACCGATGTCCGACATGTAGTGTCATGGTATGAGCTTGCAACATGATCAATGGCCGTACGTCCCTCTATGTGCTTCCAACTGGGACTATGACTGGCCAACGATACATTAATCATGTTCTGCTACCTCATGTTCGCATGTTCCGTGGTGCTGTCGGTGATAGATTCATTTTCATGGACGACAACGCAACATGTCATCGAGCAGTCGCTGTCCAGGAGTGTCTTGAGAGCGAGGATATTCAACGCCTCGTATGGCCAGCACGTTCTTCAGATCTGAATCCCATGGAAAATGCGTGGGATTCTTTGGGGAGGAGTCTTACTGGTCGCCAATGCCCTCCAACAAACAAGAACACCCTCATCCGTGCACTGACAGAGGAATGGGATAAATTACCCCAACAACTGCTTGATAATGTTGTGCAAAGCATGACACGACGTGTGGAATCTTGCATCGCCCTCCATGGTGGCCATATATCGTATTGACATCTTACGCCGGAACGCCTGCAGACGGTAATTGCATTTTTCACGTTTACGTATTCTGCACAAAATGGCCTGTTTGTCCCTTGAACACGTTCCAAAGCCTTCTGGATTTCAGAGCCCAATAAATTGTCTTTCTTGTAATGTTCTGGCATTTTGACATTATTTTATTTCACTTGGCATCCAACCACACTTACTTTTTTATGCGCTATATAGCCATTTATGATCCGTCCTTAGCAATTGTCCAGCAGTGTATTAGAAAATAGACAAATTTTAAAAATAGTAATCGCATTTGTTGTATTCTATTTTCCACTCATTAAAAGGCTTGTTTTCAAAGCCAACTAAATGGAAAGCTTTAAGTTTCAATATTTATTTTGATCCCATGTTTTTACCAAGAAATTTAGTCACTCATTGCTGAAAAATGAAGTACATTATTAAATTATTTAAAAAGTTTTTAGGTTACTAAATTTCAAGACCTAATTGGATTATTGGAATGCAAATTATAAAGCCGATGTCTCATTGAGAAAATATTTCCCCCTTTTTTTTCCGGTAAGGTTTTGAGGGGCAAAACATTTTCTTTTTTTTTTTAATTTTTACTTTATACAGTAAGTTGATGTTTCAGTAATTGTAAACTGCATATTGGCCTCCAGTGTTTTTGCATAATGTAACCCATGTATGACTTTAAAACTTCCGAAATATCTAACATTAATGTTGACGTTAGCACAATGCAAAGCGTAACATAAACTACGATACCCTTATTAATAAATCTTGAGCACCTCGTTCGTTTTTTTTGGGGGGAGGGTGAAAGAGGTGTGTCGATTATTTCGTATATACTTAAGTTATCTGCTTATAAAATATCGTTCCAGGAGTACACATAATACTGACGAGATGGGTGTGTGTCATAGAAAGATGTCCGTTTTCGTCGTCCTGCCTCCCTGAAAAGCGATGTAACATCCGATGGCACGTCATCTACCGCTTTCATGATTGCGGGTAGCAAGTTTTTCTGCGAGCACGACACACTAATTCTTCTAGGCACTGTATCTGGACCAAGGTGGTTAGAAGTAAGAGGAGTTGGCAACAGCACCCTCTCCCTGTGCTTCTGGCATGACGCCACTTTTTATCAGCTGACTACGCCAATGCGCCCAATCTAAGAATCTCCTTTATATCTCTATGGAGAAATCGCGATTTTGAACTGGATTTTCGGACCCCTTACTCTACCCATACAGGCATGAAAAAAATTGAATCTGAAATATTCGTTCCCATAATAAAAAAATTCCAGAAAAAACAGGAAAATATGTGTTGGTATTTCTTTAAAAAAGTGAGCAAAATAATGATTTTTTGAGCGGAAGTGCATAGTGCGCATGGTTACTTACTGCCCATGTGCAAGTAACCATGCATACTGCCCATGAGCAAGTAACCATGTTTAAAATATAACCAAAAGCCTAATGTTAAGAAATAAGAAGTCCGAAATATTCCTTCTTTCCATTCTTGGTTTGCATGCGTTAAGCAAAACTGTTTAAGCCACAGGAACTGACGTCTCGTTCCCGAACTCTCGCAGCGCAGACTCCCACCACCTCAGAGAGAGGACAGAAACAGCTGATCTGTTTTGGCTTCACTCAAAACGGGTCCCTTCACCACCTCTTCTTCTAACATCCTTGATCTGGACCTGCGTGTATAGGAGTTATGTCTCCAGTAATATAACCAAGGAGGTTAGAATCAGGAGGAGATGGCAACAGCCACTCTCCCTGTGCTTCTGGCGTGACGCCACTTCTTATCAGCTGACTACGACATTGCGCCCAACCCGAGAATCTCCTGAACATCTCAATGAGGGAATCGCGACTTCGAACGGGTTTTTCGGACCCTTACTCTACCCATACAGTCATGAAAAAAATTGAGACTGAAGTATTCATTCTCATTATTTAAAAAATTCCAGAAAAAATAGGAAAATATGTGTTGGTATTTCTTTAAAAAATTAAACAAATTAATGATTTTTTGAGCGGAAGTGCATACTGCACATGGTTACTTGCATACGGCGCATGCGCAATGAACCATGTTTAAAATATAACCAAAACCTTAATGTTGAGAAATACGAAGTCCGAAATATTCTTTGTTTGCGTACGTTAGGGAAACTGCTTTTGGAACTGGAAGTGACGTCACGTTTCCGAACTCCCGCAGACTTGCACTACTACAGAGAGAGGAGAGGATCGGAAGCGTATTTCACAAGTGAATGTACGGAATTGCGATTAAAGCCATTACCGCCACGCGATTGGTTCAGAGCTACTTTGGAGATTGCGAATAGGCGGGGCTTGTGAGGAGAGTCATGTGACTGAGACATGTAAGCCATTTTAATGTTCCGGTGTTTTCATTGCGACAATGGTTACCTTCAGTTGTTTTGCCCATACAGCCGAAATGCGACAGGAGGTAAATAGAGAGTGTACTTTATTGGTAGGGGAACTTTTTATATCAACATGACTTCATGGACTTATGACTTATCTTCCAAAGTACTTTCAATCCATATAGTTCTCACAGCACCGACAGATATCAGCACGTCAGCTCTCGCTGCTCTAGCACAGGATAAGTACTGATGTGTTTTTGATGTGTTTTGTATGGACACCCATGAGCTGTTTAACATTTTTTTATTTTCGGGGGTTGAAATGTGGAATTCAAGGCATTTTTGGTGAAGTTTGTAGGAACATAAATATGAGGAATTTCCTAAATATTACAAATATATATATATATGACCGATCATTCTATAAAGATACCTAAGCAAAAAAAAAAAAAAAAAAAAAAAATACAAATATAATTTTGACTCACACCTAGTACAACATAGAAAAAGGTTATGTATCTACCTGTGTGAGTAAAAAGGAGAAAAGAAAAAAAAAATAAAATAAAACAACTGAATGTAGAAGGTGTCGAGAATACTGAGCCTTGGCTTTATCAAGGACCAGCAAAAACTCTGCATTTTCTCACTTCCACAAAAAGACCTAGTTGGAAATGGGTTTCTGCAAGGCCATAGATGCAAGTAACATTCCCACCTAAAATAGTTTAAAATATATATATATATAAGTCATGTCCTCCATGAAGAGTAGCATGACCTAGCACTAGTTAACAATTTCGCTTGCATCCATTAACCTTCATGGCCCGACCCATGCTCTTCATCTGTTACTATTAAACAGAGAGAAGAAGATTAAAGAGAACTCAAGCTGTGAGAGTGACACAATAAATAGAAATGATTTTCAGCTATAACGAAATTCCAAGTTCGTTTGAGAGAAGAAATTTAAACCTGAAAAACAAATTTTACATTGCAATTAAAAAAGAAAATGTTAATTTATAACGAACAGAATTTTTTGAAAGAAAACTTGAGTCTAAAACCCCCTACTCTACAACTTATGACAGCACGAAGAAAACGAGAATAAGTTAAAGATAATAATTAACTAAAGAAAACTTTGTAGAAAGTTATATACCTTAAACAGTTAGTTGCAATATGTACAAAGTATTTCGGCAGTGCTTTAAGTGCATAATTAATTAGTTATTAAGAACTTAACTGCTTTGAAAAAACAGCGCATAGACAGCGCATAGAAAAGGAACAAGCTTATGTCTTCTGTTCCTAGGTACCACAAAAGACGCTCAAAAGTTACAAAGAAAAGTAAGAGGTTAAAACCCGCATAAATGTTAACAGACAAACCAGTAACTAAAAGCTGAAAAGCTAAAAAAATACAGAGAAAAGGTACATGAAGTACTAACATTGAACTTATAAAACCTAGAGCCCAAAAACAAGGAAGAGAGCTTACCTCTTGTGTTACAAAAACTTTTCTCCTCACAAGAGGAGAACATGGCTGACCTCTTCCGCCACTCCCTAGACGCTGGGGAGCAGTGAGGGTGGGGCTGATGGCCTCCTCATACAGCAAGAAAACCAACGCGCGGAGATTTTAACCAGAGAAAAAAATATAAACTTTTAAGACTGTGGATCTGTATGATCAGAATGAGCAGAATTAACTCTCCAGAATACATAAGAAATATTATAAAATACACGAGCAGTTTATTTAATAATCTTTGCATGTATTAAATCACCTTAAATGAGCTTCTATAGATTAATCAGAATCTTATTAATTTTAATGTTGGTTTTACTATTTTTGGTATAGCTATCCTAGTGATGAATAACCTAGTTTTCTTTTTTATTTGTTTTTATTTTCTTTTATAAACAGATTTTTAAGCTTTTTTTGTGATTTTGTTTATATTATTTAATTTTTTTGTTTTAATAGGACCGTCATATCCATAGCACTAAGGTTCGCTAGTTAGTTAATAGGCATCCTCTAGCCAACTTCCTTACAGCTTTGATTGAGTCAGGAGATGTATTATTAACTGTGTAGAAAATTAAAGCAGATGTGCCAACCTTACTCTATTATTCAGAATAATTTTTCTTAAAGTTCTTTTGATGAAAGAAGAAGGAATTTCGTTCTCTAGAAAACTTTCTAATAGTATATTAATGTGGTAATTGAAATTAGGTGTTGCTGCAAATTCTTGAAATTCTTAGGACCTGAGAAATTAGTACATTCTCCAGTTACTTTGGTTGAAATGTTATTATTCCAGTGTAGATATTTAATTACTTTGAAAGGAAGAGTGGCTCTTTTATCAAAGAGGCTAATAGATGAATTACACCTCTGTTGAGCTTAATGCTTAAGTCTAGGAACTCAAGTTCCTGATTACTGTGGTTGGTTTTACATAAGTTAAGAGAGCTAGGATAGATATTATCAAAATCACTCTCTATAACTTCGGAATTATTGATACACAGCAGATCATCGTATCTAAAAAGTGTAAAAGGTAGTTATCTGAGCAGGTGGGGTGATTTTTAATATGAATTTATATTCCTTAAAGAACAGGAATAGATTAGCGATATTCGTGGACGTTGATGTTCCCATTGGAATACCGTTCACTTGCTTATAGAAAGTATTATTATATAAGATATGGTTATTTTTTATGCAGCAATTGAGATAAGAGTTCCAAGTTCCTACATCAACAAATTGGTTAAGTTTAAATTCTGCATACAGCTCTTTAAAGGTAGTGATTATATCTGATAGAGGCAGATTAGTATATAGGTTTTCAAAATCATAACTATTAATATCTAGGGGACAAACTTTGAGTATAGTAGAAAGTACTTCTGCATTATTATTAATTATCCAAAAATCTCTGTACATCAAGTTAGAACAGTTTCTAATGTGTTTCAAAAAACCTTCTTTTTAAGACATCTTCAAAAATAAGATCTATTATTTTCTTTTTATGACTCCTTACTCCACTAGCTATGAACCTGAACTTCACAGGATCCTTATGAAACTTAACCGTTGCAAAAAGAAATGGAAATTCAGGCCCATATCTTCTAGTTTGCGGAATTTTAAGTTTCTTGAAGAATGCCTTAAACCGGTTCTAACTGCTTGGTAGAATAACTTACGGGCTCGTATGTTGTATATTATTGAGTTCCATAGTTAACAATTCAAAATAGAACTTCTTACAGATAATTGCAAAATTATTGCTAGCTTTATCCGTAGTGGTAAAAATAAATTGGTCTTGTAGTTTGGAGAGTGACCTTTTAGCTTCTCCAGAGAAAAAGAGATTTCTGTCGAAGCAAAAGTCCAGACCTGCCAACTCACCGGTGAAGCTATTGATTATATTATATTTCCATTCTGCGAAGGCCTCAATAGGCTGATTGTACGTTAAACTGGTTTTTACGATGTACTTATTTACATCTTGAGTGAAGCTCTCAAGAATCCTTTCTTTAGAAATTGTGAAGGAAGGTCTGAATTTAGAGCCATACTCTAATAAATTCCTAAGCTTTTCATTTTCAACAAAACTCAAGTTTCCGGTGATAATATGGTTGTAATTCTTATCATAGTGAACTGTTTCTTTATGTTCATCACAAGAACAAGTAGTAATTACAGGAATGTAGCTCGAAGAGTTAAGTTTGTAGTTTTTAACTATTGACCCTAAGGTCTTAACATATTTAAAACTTACAATAATAGACTGGTGCCTGTGGATGGGTAAAAAAAATTGCATTATTGTAGAACAGCTTCCTTACATTGAGATTATCATGAAACTTTGTTAGGAACCTGATGGTAACAAAATTACTGGAAAATTCTTTAAGAGAAATTTTATCTTTAAGAATATGTTTAAGAATGTCCAGAACCAAAGCAAAAACATGCTTATCAACATGGTCAGCAGTTTCATTCCAGAATTTGAAAAAACATTTAAGGACAGAGTGCTTGAAGGACTTGAGAATTTTGTAAGTATTTCATAACAAAATTAGTGCCAGTTTTAAAGCTTTCCAGAGTTTTTAGCAAGTTAGCAAAATCAACTTTGCTTGATGTGCAGGGAAATAACCTCTGTCCTCTATTACCTCTAGAGCAGCTCTTATTATTAACAAAAAGAAAGAAGAGTTCACGAATTGAAAATTTATGCTGATTATGCTTATTGTCAGATAGAGTGGAATTAAGGCCATAGGGATAAAGAGACTGATGCTGCAAAATTTCAAGGGATTCAGTTTCTAGCCGAGCATAGAGGTCAGGGATAGCGTGTAGTACCTCTATTTTCACTTTGTATCAAAACCATGAGTATGGAAATGCTCTAATTCAAAGGTAGAGAATTGGTTGGCGTTTGTGGAGGGGTTCACTCACAGATTAGAGAACTTGTTTACTAGAGACCTGTGACCATTAATCCTAAGATGAAGAGGATTTTTACTTTGGCCAATATAGCTAAGGTTGCAAACAGTACAGGTGAGCTTATAGATGATATTGTAGGCTTTGCAAAACTTGTTGGAGCAATTATCCTCAACAGAAGAATACAGGTTAGGATCTGCAGATTTACATGTCAAACAACGTTTGTCATTTCATAACTTTAGATTACCTTTGCCAGCGAGTTCATACACTATGGGAAAGGGTGCTAGCCTAACCGAGCGGGAGGACTTAAAATATCTGAGCTGACCTCCAATCCTTTCATCATCCTTAGAACTCCACTTGGGCCAAAACATACAAATTCTGAGCAAAACCAACTAGGAAAAACTTTTTAGAAATAAGCAGTCCAAGAAAAAGACCAAACTCGAGTATAAACTACACTCCAAAAAGCTGCATCCAAAACATACTAAAAAGAAAAATTAGAAAATAGAAAAAAACCTCAAGTAAAAAAAATAGTAATAAAAAAAAAAATAATAATAATAATAAAAAATAAAAAAATAATTAAACATTTCAACAACTAGAATTTGCGCATGAGCTGCTAAATAATAAATTGAAATTAGTTACTTAAAAGAGCAAAACTGAAGACTAAGGAAAAAATTTTAGAGAATTTAGAACAGAAGGGTGCAAAATAACCTGAAAATCAAAACGCGCAACGCAGCAGTTTTGAAAATTCAGAATTCACATTCTATAAAGATACCTAAGCAAAAAAAATATACAAATATAATTTTGACTCACACCTAGTACAACATAGAAAAGGTTATGTATCTACCTGTGTGAGTAAAAGGAGAAAAGAAAAAAAAAATAAAATAAAACAACTGAATGTAGAAGGTGTCGAGGAATACTGAGCCTTGGCTTTATCAAGGACCAGCAAAAACTCTGCATTTTCTCACTTCCACAAAGACCTAGTTGGAAATATGGGTTTCTGCAAGGCCATAGATGCAAGTAACATTCCCACCTAAAATAGTTTAAAATATATATATATAAGTCATGTCCTCCGTAGAGTAGCATGACCTAGCACTAGTTAACAATTTCGCTTGCATCCATTAACCTTCATGGCCCGACCCATGCTCTTCATCTATTACTATTAAACAGAGAAGAAGAAGATTAAAGAGAACTCAAGCTGTGAGAGTGACATAATAAATAGAAATGATTTTTTCAGCTATAACGAAATTCCAAGTTACGTTTGAGAGAGAATTTAAACCTGAAAAACAAATTTTACATTGCAATTAAAAAAGGAAATGTTAATTTATAACGAACAGATTTTTGAAAGAAAACTTAGAGTCTAAAACCCCCTACTCTACAACTTATGACAGCACGAGAAACGAGAATAAGTTAAAGATAATAATTAACTAAAAGAAAACTTTGTGAAAGTTATATACCTTAAACAGTTAGTTGCAATATGTACAAAGTATTTCAGCAGTGCTTTAAGTGCATAATTAATTAGTTATTAAGAACTTAACTACTTTGAAAAAACAGCGCATAGACAGCGCATAGAAAAGAGTTGAACAAGCTTATGCATCTTCTGTTCCTAAAAGGTACCACAAAAGACGCTCAAAGTTACAAAGAAAAGTAAGAGTTAAAACCCGCATAAATGTTAACCAGACAAACCAATGCTTAAAAGAGACTGAAAAGCTAAAAAAAAATACAGAGAAAAGGTACATGAAGTACTAACATTGAACTTATAAAACCTAGAGCCCAAAAACAAGGAAGAGAGCTTACCTCTTGTGTTTACAAAAACTTTTCTCCTCACAAAGAGGAGAACATGGCTGACCTCTTCCGCCACTCCCTAGACAGCTGGGGGGCAGTGAGGGTGGGAGGGCTGATGGCCTCCTCATACAGCAAGAAACCAACGCGCGGAGATTTTAACCAGAGAGAAAAAATATAAACTTAAGACTGTGGATCTGTATGATCAGAATGAGCAGAATTAACTCTCCAGAATACATGAGAAATATTATAAAATACACGAGCAGTTTATTTAATAATCTTTGCATGTATTAAATCACCTTAGTGAGCTTCTATAGATTAATCAGAATCTTATTAATTTTAATGTTGGTTTTACTATTTTTAGTATAGCTATCCTAAGTGATGAATAACTAGTTTTTCTTTTTTATTTGTTTTTATTTTCTTTTTATAAACAGATTTTAAGCTTTTTTGTGATTTTGTTTATATTATTTAATTTTTTTGTTTTAATAGGACCCACGTCATATCCATAGCACTAAAGGTTCCTTTATAGGTAGTTAATAGGCATCCTCTAGCCAACTTCCTTACGGCTTTGATTGAGTCAGAATCATATTATTAACTGTGTAGAAAATTAAAGCAGATCTGCCAACCTTACTCTATATTATTCAGAATAATTTTTTCTTAAAAGTTCTTTTGATGAAAGAAGAAGGAATTTCGTTCTCTAGAAAACTTTCTAATAGTATATTAATGTGGTAATTGAAGTCCAAATTGTTGCTGCAAATTCTGCCGGAAATTCTTAGGACCTGAGAAATTAGTACATTCTCAATTACTTTGGTTGAAATGTTATTATTCCAGTGTAGATATTTAATTACTTTGAAAGGAAAATTAGCTCTTTTATCAAAGAGGCTAATAGATGGGTTACCTCTGTTGAGCTTAATGCTTAAGTCTAGGGAACTCCAAGTTCCTGATTACTGTGGTTGGTTTTACATAAGTTAAGAGAGCTAGGATAGATATTATCAAAATCACTCTCTATAACTTCGGAATTATTGATACACAGCAGATCATCAATATATCTAAAAGTGTAAAAGGTAGTTATCTGAGCAGGTGGGGTGATTTTTAATGAATTTATATTCCTTAAAGAACAGGAATAGATTAGCGATATTCGTGGACGTTGATGTTCCCATTGGAATACCGTTCACTTGCTTATAGAGAGTATTATTATATAAGATATGGTTATTTTTTATGCAGCAATTGAGATAAGAGTTCCAAAGTTCCTACATCAACAAATTGGTTAAGTTTAAATTCTGCATACAGCTCTTTAAAGGTAGTGATTATATCTGATAGAGGCAGATTAGTATATAAATTTTCAAAATCATAACTATTAATATCTAGGGGACAAACTTTGAGTATAGTAAAGGGAAATTACTTCTGCATTATTATTAATTATCCAAAAATCTCTGTACATATCAAGTTAGAACAGTTTCTAATGTGTTTCAAAACCTTCTTTAAGACATCTTCAAAAGCAAGATCTATTTTTCTTTTTATGACTCCTTACTCCACTAGCTATGAACCTGAACTTCACAGGATCCTTATGAGAAACTTAACCGTTGCAAAAAGAAATGGAAATTCAGGCCCATATCTTCCTAAGTTTAGGAATTTTTAAGTTTCTTGAAGAATGCCTTAAACCGATTTTCTAACTGCTTGGTAGAATAACTTACGGGCTCGTATGTTACTATATTATTGAGTTCCATAGTTAACAATTCAAAAATAGAACTTCTTACAGATAATTGCAAAATTATTGCCTAGCTTTATCCGTAGTGGTAAAAATAAATTGGTCTTGTAGTTTTGGAGGAAGTGACCTTTTAGCTTCTCCAGAGAAAAAGAGATTTCCTGTCGAAGCAAAAGTCCAGACCTGCCAACTCACCGGTGAAGCTATTGATTATATTATATTTCCATTCTGCGAAGGCCTCAATAGGCTGATTGTACGTTAAACTGGTTTTTACGATGTACTTATTTACATCTTGAGGTGAAGCTCTCAAGAATCCTTTCTTTGGAAATTGTGAAGGAAGGTCTGAATTTAGAGCCATACTCTAATAAATTCCTAAGCTTTTCATTTTCAACAAAACTCAAGTTTCCAGGTGATAATATGGTTATGGTAATTCTTATCATAGTGAACTGTTTCTTGCTATGTTCATCACAAGAACAAGTAGTAATTACAGGAATGTAGCTCGAAGAGTTAAGTTTGTAGTTTTTAACTATTGACCCTAAGGTCTTAACATATTTAAAACTTACAATAGACTGGTGCCTGTGGATGGGAAAAAAAAATTGCATTATTGTAGAACAGCTTCCTTACATTGAGATTATAAAGTAGGCTTTATTTAGGAACCTGATGGTAACAAAATTACTGGAAAATTCTTTAAGAGAAATTTTATCTTTAAGAATATGTTTAAGAATGTCCAGAACCAAAGCAAAAACATGCTTATCAACATGGTCAGCAGTTTCCATTCCAGAATTTGAAAAAAAACATTTAAGGACAAGAGTGCTTGAAGGACTTGAGAATTTTGTAAGTATTTTTTAACAAAATTAGTGCCAGTTTTAAAGCTTTCCAGAGTTTTTAGCAAGTTAGCAAAATCAACTTTGCTTGATGTGCGAAATAACCTCTGTCCTCTATTACCTCTAGAGCAGCTCTTATTATTAACAAGAAAGAAGAGTTCACGAATTGAAAATTTATGCTGATTATGCTTATTGTCAGATAGAGTGGAATTAAGGCCATAGGGATAAAGAGACTGATGCTGCAAAATTTCAAGGGATTCAGTTTCTAGCCGAGCATAGAGGTCAGGGGATAATATGTATGATACCTCTATTTTCACTTTGTCAAAACCATGAGTATGGAAATGCTCTAATTCAAAGGTAGAGTACTGGTTGGGCGTTTGTACAGAGGGGTTCCACTCCTGAATTAGAGAACTTGTTTACTAGAGAACCTGTGACCATTAATCCTAAGATGAAGAGGATTTTTACTTTGGCCAATATAGCTAAGGTTGCAAACAGTACAGGTGAGCTTATAGATGGTATTGTAGGCTTTGCAAAACTTGTTGGAGCAATTATCCTCAACAGAAGAATACAGGTTAGGATCTGCAGATTTACATGTCAAACAACGTTTGTCATTTCATAACTTTAGATTACCTTTGCCAGCGAGTTCATACACTATGGGGAAAGGGTGCTAGCTAACCGAGCGGGAGGACTTAAAATATCTGAGCTGACCTCCAATCCTTTCATCGTCCTTAGAACTCCCACTTGGGCCAAAACATACAAATTCTGAGCAAACCAACTAGGAAAAACTTTTTAGAAATAAGCAGTCCAAGAAAAGACCAAACTCGAGTATAAACCCCATACACTCCAAAAAGCTGCATCCAAAACATACTAAAAAGAAAGAATTAGAAAATGAAAAAAACCTCAAGTAAAAAAATAGTAATAAAAAAAAAAATAATAATAATAATAAAAAATAAAAAATAATTAAACATTTCAACTAAAACGGAATTTGCGCATGAGCTGCTAAATAATAAATTGAAATTAGATTACTTAAAGAGCAAAACTGAAGACTAAGGAAAAAAATTTTAGAATTTAGAACGAAGGGTGCAAAATAACCTGAAAATCAAAACGCGCAACGCAGCAGTTTTGAAAATTCAGAATTCACACATTCTATAAAGATACCTAAGCAAAAAAAAAAAAAAAAAAAAAAAATACAAATATAATTTTGACTCACACCTAGTACAACATAGAAAAGGTTATGTATCTACCTGTGTGAGTAAAAGGAGAAAAGAAAAAAAAAATAAAATAAAACAACTGAATGTAGAAGGTGTCGAGAATACTGAGCCTTGGCTTTATCAAGGACCAGCAAAAACTCTGCATTTTCTCACTTCCACAAAGACCTAGTTGGAAATGGGTTTCTGCAAGGCCATAGATGCAAGTAACATTCCCACCTAAAATAGTTTAAAATATATATATATAAGTCATGTCCTCCGTAGGAAGTAGCATGACCTAGCACTAGTTAACAATTTCGCTTGCATCCATTAACCTTCATGGCCCGACCCATGCTCTTCATCTGTTACTAGTAAACAGAGAGAAGAAGATTAAAGAGAACTCAAGCTGTGAGAGTGACATAATAAATAGAAATGATTTTCAGCTATAACGAAATTCCAAGTTCGTTTGAGAGAAGAGAATTTCAAACCTGAAGAAACAAATTTTACATTGCAATTAAAAAAGGAAATGTTAATTTATAACGAACAGATTTTTGAAAGAAAACTTGAGTCTAAAACCCCTACTCTACAACTTATGACAGCACGAAAACGAGAATAAGTTAAAGATAATCAATTAACTAAAGAAAACTTTGTAGAAAGTTATATACCTTAAACAGTTAGTTGCAATATGTACAAAGTATTTCAGCAGTGCTTTAAGTGCATAAATTAATTAGTTATTAAGAACTTAACTACTTTGAAAAAACAGCGCATAGACAGCGCATAGAAAAGGAACAAGCTTAGCCATCTTCTGTTCCTAGGTACCACAAAAGACGCTCAAAGTTACAAAGAAAAGTAAGAGTTAAAACCCGCATAAATGTTAGCACAGACAAACCAATGCTTAAAAGCTGAAAAGCTAAAAAAATACAGAGAAAAGGTACATAGAAAGTACTAACATTGAACTTATAAAACCTAGAGCCCAAAAACAAGGAAGAGAGCACCTCTTCTTGGTGTTACAAAAACTTTTCTCCTCACAAGAGGGAAGAACATGGCTGACCTCTTCCCGCCACTCCCTAGACGCTGGGGGCAGTGAGGTGCAGGGCTGATGGCACTCCTCATACAGCAAGAAACCAACTGACAGCGGAGATTTTAACCAGAGAAAAAAATATAAACTTAAGACTGTGGATCTGTATGATCAGAATGAGCAGAATTAACTCTCCAGAATACATGAGAAATATTATAAAATACCACGAGCAGTTTATTTTAATAATCTTTGCATGTATTAAATCACCTTAAGTGATGAGCTTCTATAGATTAATCAGGAATCTTATTAATTTTAATGTTGGTTTTACTATTTTTAGTATAGCTATCCTAGTGATGAATAACTAGTTTTCTTTTTTATTTGTTTTTATTTTTCTTTTATAAACAGATTTTTAAGCTTTTTTTGTGATTTTGTTTATATTATTTAATTTTTTTGTTTTAATAGGACCGTCATATCCATAGCACTTAAGGTTCCTTTAGGTAGTTAATAGGCATCCTCTAGCCAACTTCCTTACGGCTTTGATTGGTCAGAATCATATTATTAACTGTGTAGAAAATTCAAAGCAGATCTGCCAACCTTACTCTATTATTCCAGAATAATTTTTCTTAAAGTTCCTTTTGATGAAAGAAGAAGGAATTTCGTTCTCTAGAAAACTTTCTAATAGTATATTAATGTGGTAATTGAAGTCCAAATTGTTGCTGCAAATTCTTGAAATTCTTAAGGACCTGAGAAAATTAGTACATTCTCAATTACTTTGGTTGAAATGTTATTATTCCAGTGTAGATATTTAATTACTTTGAAAGGAAAATTAGCTCTTTTATCAAAGAGGCTAATAGATGGGTTACCTCTGTTGAGCTTAATGCTTAAGTCTAAGGAACTCAAGTTCCTGATTACTGTGGTTAGTTTTACATAAGTTAAGAGAGCTAGGATAGATATTATCAAAATCACTCTCTATAACTTCAGGAATTATTGATACACAGCAGATCATCAATATATCTAAAAGTGTAAAGGTAGTTATCTGAAAGCAGAGGTGGGGTGATTTTTAATGAATTTATATTCCTTAAAGAACAGGAATAGATTAGCGATATTCGTGGACGTTGATGTTCCCATTGGAATACCGTTCACTTGCCTATAGAGAGTATTATTATATAAAGATATGGTTATTTTTTATGCAGCTTAATTGAGATAAGAGTTCCAAGTTCCTACATCAACAAATTGGTTAAGTTTAAATTCTGCATACAGCTCTTTAAAGGTAGTGATTATATCTGATGAGGCAGATTAGTACCTATAGGTTTTCAAAAATCATAACTATTAATATCTAGGGGACAAACTTTGAGTATAGTAGAAATTACTTCTGCATTATTATTAATTATCCAAAAATCTCTCTGTACATCAAGTTAGAACAGTTTCCTAATGTGTTTCAAAAACCTTCTTTAAGACATCTTCAAAAGCAAGATCTATTTTCTTTTTATGACTCCTTACTCCACTAGCTATGAACCTGAACTTCACAGGATCCTTATGAAACTTAACCGTTGCAAAAAGAAATGGAAATTCAGGCCCATATCTTCTAGTTTGCGGAATTTTAAGATTTCTTGAAGAATGCCTTAAACCGATTTTCTTAACTGCATTGGTAGAATAACTTTACGAGGCTCGTATGTTACTATATTATATGAGTTCCATAGTTAACAATTCAAAATAGAACTTCTTACAGATAATTGCAAAATTATTGCTAGCTTTATCCGTAGTGGTAAAAATAAATTGGTCTTGTAGTTTGGAGAGTGACCTTTTAGCTTCTCCAGAGAAAAAAGAGATTTCTGTCGAAGCAAAGTCCAGACACTACCAACTCACCGGTGAAGCTATTGATTATATTATATTTCCATTCTGCGAAGGCCTCAATAGGCTGAGTTGTACGTTAAACTGGTTTTTCAAATGTACTTATTTACATCTTGAGGTGAAGCTCATAAAGAATCCTTTCTTTGGAAATTGTGAAGGAAGGTCTGAATTTGAGAGCCATACTCTAACTCAAATTCCTAAGCTTTTTCATTTTCAACAAAAACTCAAGTTTCCGGTGATAATATGGTTGTAATTCTTATCATAAGTGAACTGTTTCTTTATGTTCATCACAAGAACAAGTAGTAATTACAGGAATGTAGCTCCGAAGAGTTAAGTTTGTAGTTTTTAACTATTGACCCTAAAGGTCTTAACATATTTAAAACTTACAATAGACTGGTGCCTGTGGATGGGAAAAAATTGCATTATTGTAGAACAGCTTCCTTACATTATGAGATTATCATGTAGGCTTTATTTAGGAACACTGATGGTAACAAAATTACTGGAAAATTCTTTAAGAGAAATTTTATCTTTAAGAATATGTTTAAGAATGTCAGAACCAAAGCAAAAACATGCTTATCAACATGGTCAGCAGTTTCATTCCAGAATTTGAAAAAACATTTAAGGACAGAGTGGCTTGAAGGACTTGAGAATTTTGTAAGTATTTTTACAACCAAAATTAGTGCCAGTTTTAAAGCTTTCCAGAGTTTTTAGCAAGTTAGCAAAATCAACTTTGCTTGATGTGCAGAAATAACCTCTGTCCTCTATTACCTCTAGAGCAGCTCTTATTATTAACAAGAAAGAAGAGTTCACGAATTGAAAATTTATGCTGATTATGCTTATTGTCAGATAGAGTGGAATTAAGGCCATATAGGGATAAAGAGACTGATGCTGCAAAATTTCAAAGGGATTTCAGTTTCTAGCCGAGCATAGAGGTCAGAGGATAATATGTAGTACCTCTATTTTTCACTTTGTCAAAACCACTGAGGTATGGAAATGCTCTAATTCAAAGGTATGAGTCACTAGGTTGGCGTTTGTGGAGGGGTTCACTCCTGAATTAGAGAACTTGTTTACTAGAGACCTGTGACCATTAAATCTAAGATGAAGAGGATTTTTACTTTGGCCAATATAGCTAAGGTTGCAAACAGTACAGGAGTGAGCTTATAGATGAAATATTGTAAGGCTTTGCAAAACTTGTTGGGAGCAATTATCCTCAACGAGAAGAATACAGGTTAGGATCTGCAGATTTACATGTCAAACAACGTTTGTCATTTCATAACTTTTAGATTACCTTCTTGCCAGCAGAGTTCCATACACTACCTGGGAAAGAGTGCTAGCTCTAACCGAGCGGGAGGACTTAAAATATCTGAGCTGACCTCCAATCCTTTCATCGTCCTTAGAACTCCACTTGGGCCAAAACATACAAATTCTGAGCAAACCAACTAGGGAAAAACTTTTTAAGAAATAAAAGCAGTCCAAAGAAAAGACCAAACTCAAGTATAAACTACACTCCAAAAAGCTGCATCCAAAACATACTAAAAAGAAAAAATTAGAAAATGAAAAAAACCTCAAGTAAAAAAATAGTAATAAAAAAAAAAATAATAATAATAATAAAAAATAAAAAATAATTAAACATGTTCAACACTAGAATTTGCGCATGAGCTGCTAAATAATAAATTGAAATTAGTTACTTAAGAGCAAAACTGAAGACTAAGGGAAAAAATTTTAGAATTTAGAACAGAAGGGATTGCAAAAATAACCTGAAAATCAAAGCGCGCAACGCATTTGTGGTTTTTGAAAATTCAGAATTCACATTCTATAAAGATACCTAAGCAAAAAAAAAAAAAAAAAAAAAAAAAAAAAAAAAAAAATATACAAATATAATTTTGACTCACACCTAGTACAACATAGAAAAGGTTATGTATCTACCTGTGTGAGTAAAAAGGAGAAAAGAAAAAAAATAAAATAAAACAACTGAATGTAGAAAGGTGTCGAGAATACTGAGCCTTGGCTTTATCAAGGACCAGCGAAAAACTCTGCATTTTTCTCACTTCCACAAGAGACCCTAGTTGGAAATGGGTTTCTGCAAGATATTGCCATAGATGCAAGTAACATTCCCACCTAAAATAGTTTAAAATATATATATATAAGTCATGTCCTCCGTAGAGTAGCATGACCTAGCACTAGTTAACTTTCATTTCGCTTGCATCCATTAACCCTTCATGGCCCGAGCCCATGCTCTTCCATCTGTTACTATTAAACAGAGAGAAGAAGATTAAAAAGAGAACTCAAGCTGTGAGAGTGACATAATAAACTAGAAATGATTTTCAGCTATAACGAAATTCCAAGTTACGTTTGAGAGAGAATTTAAACCTGAAAAACAAATTTTACATTTGCAATTAAAAAAAGGAAATGTTAATTTATAACGAACAGATTTTTTGAAAGAAAACTTAGAGTCCTAAAACCCACCTACTCTACAACTTATGACAGCACGAAAACGAGAATAAAGTTAAAGATAATAATTAATTAACTAAAAGAAAACTTTGTGAAAGTTATATACACTTAAACAGTTAGTTGCAATATGTACAAAGTATTTCAGCAGTGCTTTAAGTGCATAATTAATTAGTTATTAAGAACTTAACTACTTTGAAAAAAACAAGGCGCATAGACATGCGCATAGAAAAGGAACAAGCTTAGCCATCTTCTGTTCCTAGGTACCACAAAAAAGACTCAAAGTTACAAAGAAAAAGTAAGAGTTAAAAAAACCCGCATAAATGTTAACAGACAAACCAATGCTTAAAAGCTGAAAAGCTAAAAAATACAGAGAAAAGGTACATGAAGTACTAACACATTGAACTTATAAAACCTAGAGCCCAAAAACAAGGAAGAGAAGCTTACCTCTTGTGTTACAAAAACTTTTCTCCTCACAAGAGGAGAACATGGCTGACCTCTTCCGCCACTCCCTAGACGCTGGGGGGCAGTGAGGGTGGGGCTGATGGCCTCCTCATACAGCCAAAGAAAACCAACGCGCGGAGATTTTAACCAGAGAAAAAAATATAAACTTAAGACTGTGGATCTGTATGATCAGAATGGGCAGAATTAACTCTCCAGAATACATGAGAAATATTATAAAATACACGAGCAGTTTATTTAATAATCTTTGCATGTATTAAATCACCTTAGTGAGCTTCTATAGATTAATCAGAATCTTATTAATTTTAATGTTGGTTTTACTATTTTTAGTATAGCTATCCTAGTGATGAATAACTAGTTTTCTTTTTTTTATTTGTTTTTATTTTCTTTTATAAACAGATTTTTAAGCTTTTTTTGTGATTTTGTTTATATTATTTAATTTTTTTGTTTTAATAGGACCCGTCATATCCATAGCACTAAGGTTCCTTTAGGTAGTTAATAGGCATCCTCTAGCCAACTTCCACTTGGCTTTGAGTTGGTCAGAATCATATTATTAACTGTGTAGAAAATTAAAGCAGATCTTGCCAACCTTACTCTATTATTCAGAATAATTTTTTCTTAAAAGTTCTTTTGATGAAAGAAGAAGGAATTTTGCGATTCTCTAGAAAACTTTCTAATAGTATATTAATGTGGTAATTGAAATCCAAATTATGTTGCTGCAAATTCTTGAAATTCTTAGGGACTCTGAGAAATTAGTAACATTCTCAATTACTTTTGGTTGAAATGTTATTATTCCAGTGTAGATATTTAATTACTTTGAAAGGAAAATTAGCTCTTTTATCAAAGAGGCTAATAGATGGGTTCCACCTCTGTTGAGCTTAATGCTTAGAGCTCTAGGAGACTCAAGTTCCTGATTACTGTGGTTGGTTTTACATAAGAGTTAAGAGAGCTAGGATAGATATTATCAAAATCACTCTCTACTAACTTCCGGAATTATTGATACACAAGCAGATCATCAATATATCTAAAAAGTGTAAAGGTAGTTATCTGAGCAGGTGGGGTGATTTTTAATGAATTTATATTCCTTAAAGAACAGGAATAGATTAGCGTATATTCGTGGACGTTGATGTTCCTACATTGGAATACCGTTCACTTGCTTATAGAGAGTATTATTATATAAGATATGGTTATTTTTTATGCAACACTTTGCTGGCAATTGAGATAAAGAGTTCCAAGTTCCTACATCAACAAATTGGTTAAGTTTAAATTCTGCATACAGCTCTTTAAAGGTAGTGATTATATCTGATAGAGGCAGATTAGTATATAGGTATTTTCAAAATCACTAACTAATATTAATATCTAGGGGACAAACTTTGAGTATAGTAGAAATTACTTCTGCATTATTATTAATTATCCAAAAATCTCTGTACATCAAGTTAAGAACAGTTTCTAATGTGTTTCAAAACCTTCTTTAAGACATCTTCTCAAAAAAGCAAGATCTATTTTCTTTTTATGACTCCTTACTCCCACTAGCTATGAATCCTGAACTTCACAGGATCCTTATGAAACTTAACCGTTGCAAAAGAAATGGAAATTCAGGCCCATATCTTCTAGTTTGCGGAATTTTAAGTTTCTTTTTTGAAGAATGCCTTAAACCGATTTTCTCTAACTGCTTGGTAGAATAACTTACGGGCTCGTATGTTACTATATTATTGAGTTCCATAGTTAACAATTCAAAATAGAACTTCTTACAGATAATTGCAAAAATTATTGCTAGCTTTATCCGTAGTGGTAAAAATAAATTGGTCTTGTAGTTTGGAGAGTGACCTTTTAGCTTCTCCAGAGAAAAAGAGATTTCTGTCGAAGCAAAAGTCCAGACCTGCCAACTCACCGGTGAAGCTATTGATTATATTATATTTCCATTCTGCGAAGGCCTCAATAGGCTGATTGTACGTTAAACTGGTTTTTACGATGTACTTATTTACATCTTGAGTGAAGCTCTCAAGAATCCTTTCTTTGGAAATTGTGAAGGAAGGTCTGAATTTAGAGCCATACTCTAATAAATTCCTAAGCTTTTCATTTTCAACAAAACTCAAGTTTCCGGTGATAATATGGTTGTAATTCTTATCATAGTGAACTGTTTCTTTATGTTCATCACAAGAACAAGTAGTAATTACAGGAATGTAGCTCGAAGAGTTAAGTTTGTAGTTTTTAACTATTGACCCTAAGGTCTTAACATATTTAAAACTTACAATAGACTGGTGCCTGTGGATGGGAAAAAAAATTGCATTATTGTAGAACAGCTTCCTTACATTGAGATTATCGTAGGCTTTATTTAGGAACCTGATGGTAACAAAATTACTGGAAAATTCTTTAAGAGAAATTTTATCTTTAAGAATATGTTTAAGAATGTCCAGAACCAAAGCAAAAACATGCTTATCAACATGGTCAGCAGTTTCATTCCAGAATTTGAAAAAACATTTAAGGACAGAGTGCTTGAAGGACTTGAGAATTTTGTAAGTATTTTTAACAAAATTAGTGCCAGTTTTAAAGCTTTCCAGAGTTTTTAGCAAGTTAGCAAAATCAACTTTGCTTGATGTGCGAAATAACCTCTGTCCTCTATTACCTCTAGAGCAGCTCTTATTATTAACAAGAAAGAAGAGTTCACGAATTGAAAATTTATGCTGATTATGCTTATTGTCAGATAGAGTGGAATTAAGGCCATAGGGATAAAGAGACTGATGCTGCAAAATTTCAAGGGATTCAGTTTCTAGCCGAGCATAGAGGTCAGGGATAATATGTAGTACCTCTATTTTCACTTTGTCAAAACCATGAGTATGGAAATGCTCTAATTCAAAGGTAGAGTACTGGTTGGCGTTTGTGGAGGGGTTCACTCCTGAATTAGAGAACTTGTTTACTAGAGACCTGTGACCATTAATCCTAAGATGAAGAGGATTTTTACTTTGGCCAATATAGCTAAGGTTGCAGACAGTACAGGTGAGCTTATAGATGGTATTGTAGGCTTTGCAAAACTTGTTGGAGCAATTATCCTCAACAGAAGAATACAGGTTAGGATCTGCAGATTTACATGTCAAACAACGTTTGTCATTTCATAACTTTAGATTACCTTTGCCAGCGAGTTCATACACTATGGGAAAGGGTGCTAGCCTAACCGAGGCGGGAGGACTTAAAATATCTGAGCTGACCTCCAATCCTTTCATCGTCCTTAGAACTCCACTTGGGCCAAAACATACAAATTCTGAGCAAACCAACTAGGAAAAACTTTTTAGAAATAAGCAGTCCAAGAAAAGACCAAACTCGAGTATAAACTACACTCCAAAAGCTGCATCAAAACATACTAAAAGAGAAAAATTAGAAAATGAAAAAAAAACCTCAAGTAAAAAAATAGTAATAAAAAAAAATAAAAATAATAATAATAAAAAATAAAAAATAATTAAACATTTCAACTAGAATTTGCGCATGAGCTGCTAAATAATAAATTGAAATTAGTTACTTAAGAGCAAAACTGAAGACTAAGGAAAAAATTTTAGAATTTAGAACGAAGGGTGCAAAATAACCTGAAAATCAAAACGCGCAACGCAGCAGTTTTGAAAATTCAGAATTCACATTCTATAAAGAAGATACCTAAGCAAAAAAAATATACAAATATAATTTTGACTCACACCTAGTACAACATAGAAAAGGTTATGTATCTACCTGTGTGAGTAAAAGGAGAAAAGATAAAAAAAAATAAAATAAAACAACTGAATGTAGAAGGTGTCGAGAATACTGAGCCTTGGCTTTATCAAGGACCAGCAAAAACTCTGCATTTTCTCACTTCCACAAAGACCTAGTTGGAAATGGGTTTCTGCAAGGCCATAGATGCAAGTAACATTCCCACCTAAAATAGTTTAAAATATATATATATAAGTCATGTCCTCCGTAGAGTAGCATGACCTAGCACTAGTTAACAATTTCGCTTGCATCCATTAACCTTCATGGCCCGACCCATGCTCTTCATCTGTTACTATTAAACAGAGAGAAGAAGATTAAAGAGAACTCAAGCTGTGAGAGTGACATAATAAATAGAAATGATTTTCAGCTATAACGAAATTCAAGTTCGTTTGAGAGAGAATTTAAACCTGAAAAACAAATTTTACATTGCAATTAAAAAAGGAAATGTTAATTTATAACGAACAGATTTTTGAAAGAAAACTTGAGTCTAAAACCCCTACTCTACAACTTATGACAGCACGAAAACGAGAATAAGTTAAAGATAATAATTAACTAAAGAAAACTTTGTGAAAGTTATATACCTTAAACAGTTAGTTGCAATATGTACAAAGTATTTCAGCAGTGCTTTAAGTGCATAATTAATTAGTTATTAAGAACTTAACTACTTTGAAAAAACAGCGCATAGACAGCGCATAGAAAAGGAACAAGCTTAGCCATCTTCTGTTCCTAGGTACCACAAAAGACGCTCAAAGTTACAAAGAAAAGTAAGAGTTAAAACCCGCATAAATGTTAACAGACAAACCAATGCTTTAAAAGCTGAAAAGCTAAAAAAATACAGAGAAAAGGTACATGAAGTACTAACATTGAACTTATAAAACCTAGAGCCCAAAAACAAGGAAGAGAGCTTACCTCTTGTGTTACAAAAACTTTTCTCCTCACAAGAGGAGAACATGGCTGACCTCTTCCGCCACTCCCTAGACGCTGGGGGGCAGTGAGGGTGGGGCTGATGGCCTCCTCATACAGCAAGAAACCAACGCGCGGAGATTTTAACCAGAGAAAAAAATATAAACTTAAGACTGTGGATCTGTATGATCAGAATGAGCAGAATTAACTCTCCAGAATACATGAGAAATATTATAAAATACACGAGCAGTTTATTTAATAATCTTTGCATGTATTAAATCACCTTAGTGAGCTTCTATAGATTAATCAGAATCTTATTAATTTTAATGTTGGTTTTACTATTTTTAGTATAGCTATCCTAGTGATGAATAACTAGTTTTCTTTTTTATTTGTTTTTATTTTCTTTTATAAACAGATTTTTAAGCTTTTTGTGATTTTGTTTATATTATTTAATTTTTTTGTTTTAATAGGACCGTCATATCCATAGCACTAAGGTTCCTTTAGGTAGTTAATAGGCATCCTCTAGCCAACTTCCTTACGGCTTTGATTGGTCAGAATCATATTATTAACTGTGTAGAAAATTAAAGCAGATCTGCCAACCTTACTCTATTATTCAGAATAATTTTTCTTAAAGTTCTTTTGATGAAAGAAGAAGGAATTTCGTTCTCTAGAAAACTTTCTAATAGTATATTAATGTGGTAATTGAAGTCAAATTGTTGCTGCAAATTCTTGAAATTCTTAGGACCTGAGAAATTAGTACATTCTCAATTACTTTGGTTGAAATGTTATTATTCCAGTGTAGATATTTAATTACTTTGAAAGGAAAATTAGCTCTTTTATCAAAGAGGCTAATAGATGGGTTACCTCTGTTGAGCTTAATGCTTAAGTCTAGGAACTCAAGTTCCTGATTACTGTGGTTGGTTTTACATAAGTTAAGAGAGCTAGGATAGATATTATCAAAATCACTCTCTATAACTTCGGAATTATTGATACACAGCAGATCATCAATATATCTAAAAGTGTAAAGGTAGTTATCTGAGCAGGTGGGGTGATTTTTAATGAATTTATATTCCTTAAAGAACAGGAATAGATTAGCGATATTTGTGGACGTTGATGTTCCCATTGGAATACCGTTCACTTGCTTATAGAGAGTATTATTATATAAGATATGGTTATTTTTTATGCAGCAATTGAGATAAGAGTTCCAAGTTCCTACATCAACAAATTGGTTAAGTTTAAATTCTGCATACAGCTCTTTAAAGGTAGTGATTATATCTGATAGAGGCAGATTAGTATATAGGTTTTCAAAATCATAACTATTAATATCTAGGGGACAAACTTTGAGTATAGTAGAAATTACTTCTGCATTATTATTAATTATCCAAAAATCTCTGTACATCAAGTTAGAACAGTTTCTAATGTGTTTCAAAACCTTCTTTAAGACATCTTCAAAAGCAAGATCTATTTTCTTTTATGACTCCTTACTCCACTAGCTATGAACCTGAACTTCACAGGATCCTTATGAAACTTAACCGTTGCAAAAAGAAATGGAAATTCAGGCCCATATCTTCTAGTTTGCGGAATTTTAAGTTTCTTGAAGAATGCCTTAAACCGATTTTCTAACTGCTTGGTAGAATAACTTACGGGCTCGTATGTTACTATATTATTGAGTTCCATAGTTAACAATTCAAAATAGAACTTCTTACAGATAATTGCAAAATTATTGCTAGCTTTATCCGTAGTGGTAAAAATAAATTGGTCTTGTAGTTTGGAGAGTGACCTTTTAGCTTCTCCAGAGAAAAAGAGATTTCTGTCGAAGCAAAAGTCCAGACCTGCCAACTCACCGGTGAAGCTATTGATTATATTATATTTCCATTCTGCGAAGGCCTCAATAGGCTGATTGTACGTTAAACTGGTTTTTACGATGTACTTATTTACATCTTGAGTGAAGCTCTCAAGAATCCTTTCTTTGGAAATTGTGAAGGAAGGTCTGAATTTAGAGCCATACTCTAATAAATTCCTAAGCTTTTCATTTTCAACAAAACTCAAGTTTCCGGTGATAATATGGTTGTAATTCTTATCATAGTGAACTGTTTCTTTATGTTCATCACAAGAACAAGTAGTAATTACAGGAATGTAGCTCGAAGAGTTAAGTTTGTAGTTTTTAACTATTGACCCTAAGGTCTTAACATATTTAAAACTTACAATAGACTGGTGCCTGTGGATGGGAAAAAAAATTGCATTATTGTAGAACAGCTTCCTTACATTGAGATTATCGTAGGCTTTATTTAGGAACCTGATGGTAACAAAATTACTGGAAAATTCTTTAAGAGAAATTTTATCTTTAAGAATATGTTTAAGAATGTCCAGAACCAAAGCAAAAACATGCTTATCAACATGGTCAGCAGTTTCATTCCAGAATTTGAAAAAACATTTAAGGACAGAGTGCTTGAAGGACTTGAGAATTTTGTAAGTATTTTTAACAAAATTAGTGCCAGTTTTAAAGCTTTCCAGAGTTTTTAGCAAGTTAGCAAAATCAACTTTGCTTGATGTGCGAAATAACCTCTGTCCTCTATTACCTCTAGAGCAGCTCTTATTATTAACAAGAAAGAAGAGTTCACGAATTGAAAATTTATGCTGATTATGCTTATTGTCAGATAGAGTGGAATTAAGGCCATAGGGATAAAGAGACTGATGCTGCAAAATTTCAAGGGATTCAGTTTCTAGCCGAGCATAGAGGTCAGGGATAATATGTAGTACCTCTATTTTCACTTTGTCAAAACCATGAGTATGGAAATGCTCTAATTCAAAGGTAGAGTACTGGTTGGCGTTTGTGGAGGGGTTCACTCCTGAATTAGAGAACTTGTTTACTAGAGACCTGTGACCATTAATCCTAAGATGAAGAGGATTTTTACTTTGGCCAATATAGCTAAGGTTGCAGACAGTACAGGTGAGCTTATAGATGGTATTGTAGGCTTTGCAAAACTTGTTGGAGCAATTATCCTCAACAGAAGAATACAGGTTAGGATCTGCAGATTTACATGTCAAACAACGTTTGTCATTTCATAACTTTAGATTACCTTTGCCAGCGAGTTCATACACTATGGGAAAGGGTGCTAGCCTAACCGAGCGGGAGGACTTAAAATATCTGAGCTGACCTCCAATCCTTTCATCGTCCTTAGAACTCCACTTGGGCCAAAACATACAAATTCTGAGCAAACCAACTAGGAAAAACTTTTTAGAAATAAGCAGTCCAAGAAAAGACCAAACTCGAGTATAAACTACACTCCAAAAAGCTGCATCCAAAACATACTAAAAAGAAAAATTAGAAAATGAAAAAAACCTCAAGTGAAAAAAATAGTAATAAAAAAAAAAAAAAATAATAATAATAAAAAATAAAAAAATAATAAAACATTTCAACTAGAATTTGCGCATGAGCTGCTAAATAATAAATTGAAATTAGTTACTTAAGAGCAAAACTGAAGACTAAGGAAAAAATTTTAGAATTTAGAACGAAAGGTGCAAAATAACCTGAAAATCAAAACGCGCAACGCAGCAGTTTTGAAAATTCAGAATTCACATTCTATAAAGATACCTAAGCAAAAAAAATATACAAATATAATTTTGACTCACACCTAGTACAACATAGAAAAGGTTATGTATCTACCTGTGTGAGTAAAAGGAGAAAAGAAAAAAAAATAAAATAAAACAACTGAATGTAGAAGGTGTCGAGAATACTGAGCCTTGGCTTTATCAAGGACCAGCAAAAACTCTGCATTTTCTCACTTCCACAAAGACCTAGTTGGAAATGGGTTTCTGCAAGGCCATAGATGCAAGTAACATTCCCACCTAAAATAGTTTAAAATATATATATATAAGTCATGTCCTCCGTAGAGTAGCATGACCTAGCACTAGTTAACAATTTCGCTTGCATCCATTAACCTTCATGGCCCGACCCATGCTCTTCATCTGTTACTATTAAACAGAGAGAAGAAGATTAAAGAGAACTCAAGCTGTGAGAGTGACATAATAAATAGAAATGATTTTCAGCTATAACGAAATTCCAAGTTCGTTTGAGAGAGAATTTAAACCTGAAAAACAATGCAAAAGAAATCAAATTTTACATTGCAATTAAAAAAGGAAATGTTAATTTATAACGAACAGATTTTTGAAAGAAAACTTGGAGTCTAAAACCCCCTACTCTACAACTTATGACAGCACGAAAACGAGAATAAGTTAAAGATAATAATTAACTAAAGAAAACTTTGTGAAAGTTATATACCTTAAACAGTTAGTTGCAATATGTACAAAGTATTTCAGCAGTGCTTTAAGTGCATAATTAATTAGTTATTAAGAACTTAACTACTTTGAAAAAACAGCGCATAGACAGCGCATAGAAAAGGAACAAGCTTAGCCTTCCTCTGTTCCTAGGTACCCCAAAAGACGCTCAAAGTTACAAAGAAAAGTAAGAGTTAAAACCCGCATAAATGTTATCAGACAAACCAATGCTTAAAAGCTGAAAAGCTAAAAAACGACAGAGAAAAGGTACATAAAGTACAAACATTGAACTTATAAAACCTAGAACCCAAAACAAGGAAGAGAGCTTACCTCTTGTGTGACAAAAACTTTTCTCCTTACAAGAGGAGAACATGGCTGACCCCTTCCGCCACTCCCTAGACAGCTGGGGGCAGTGAGGGTGGGGCTGATGGCCTCCTCATACAGCAAGAAACCAACGCGCGGAGATTTTAACCAGAGAAAAATATATAAAATTAAGACTGTGGATCTGTATGATCAGAATGAGCAGAATTAACTCTCCAGAATACATGAGAAATATTATAAAATACACGAGCAGTTTATTTAATAATCTTTGCATGTATTAAATCACCTTAGTGAGCTTCTATAGATTAATCAGAATCTTATTAATTTTAATGTTGGTTTTACTATTTTTAGTATAGCTATCCTAGTAATGAATAACTAGTTTTCTTTTTTATTTGTTTTTATTTTCTTTTATAAACAGATTTTTAAGCTTTTTTTGTGATTTTGTTTATATTATTTAATTTTTTGTTTTAATAGGACCGTCATATCCATAGCACTAAGGTTCCTTTAGGTAGTTAATAGGCATCCTCTAGCCAACTTCCTTACGGCTTTGATTGGTCAGAATCATATTATTAACTGTGTAGAAAATTAAAGCAGATCTGCCAACCTTACTCTATTATTCAGAATAATTTTTCTTAAAGTTCTTTTGATGAAAGAAGAAGGAATTTCGTTCTCTAGAAAACTTTCTAATAGTATATTAATGTGGTAATTGAAATCCAAATTGTTGCTGCAAATTCTTGAAATTCTTAGGACCTGAGAAATTAGTACATTCTCAATTACTTTGGTTGAAATGTTATTATTCCAGTGTAGATATTTAATTACTTTGAAAGGAAAATTAACTCTTTTATCAAAGAGGCTAATAGATGGGTTACCTCTGTTGAGCTTAATGCTTAAGTCTAGGAACTCAAGTTCCTGATTACTGTGGTTGGTTTTACATAAGTTAAGAGAGCTAGGATAGATATTATCAAAATCACTCTCTATAACTTCTGAATTATTGATACACAGCAGATCATCAATATATCTAAAAGTGTAAAGGTAGTTATCTGAGCAGGTGGGGTGATTTTTAATGAATTTATATTCCTTAAAGAACAGGAATAGATTAGCGATATTTGTGGACGTTGATGTTCCCATTGGAATACCGTTCACTTGCTTATAGAGAGTATTATTATATAAGATATGGTTATTTTTTATGCAGCAATTGAGATAAGAGTTCCAAGTTCCTACATCAACAAATTGGTTAAGTTTAAATTCTGCATACAGCTCTTTAAAGGTAGTGATTATATCTGATAGAGGCAGATTAGTATATAGGTTTTCAAAATCATAACTATTAATATCTAGGGGACAAACTTTGAGTATAGTAGAAATTACTTCTGCATTATTATTAATTAGCCAAAAATCTCTGTACATCAAGTTAGAACAGTTTCTAATGTGTTTCAAAACCTTCTTTAAGACATCTTCAAAAGCAAGATCTATTTTCTTTTTTATGACTTCTTACTCCACTAGCTATGAACCTGAACTTTACAGGATCCTTATGAAACTTAACCGTTGCAAAAAGAAATGGAAATTCAGGCCCATATCTTCTAGTTTGTGGAATTTTAAGTTTCTTGAAGAATGCCTTAAACCGATTTTCTAACTGCTTGGTAGAATAACTTACGGGCTCGTATGTTACTCTATTATTGAGTTCCATAGTTAACAATTCAAAATAGAACTTCTTACAGATAATTGCAAAATTATTGCTAGCTTTATCCGTAGTGGTAAAAATAAATTGGTCTTGTAGTTTGGAGAGTGACCTTTTAGCTTCTCCAGAGAAAAAGAGATTTCTGTCGAAACAAAAGTCCAGACCTGCCAACTCACCGGTGAAGCTATTGATTATATTATATTTCCATTCTGCGAAGGCCTCAATAGGCTGATTGTACGTTAAACTGGTTTTTACGATGTACTTATTTACATCTTGAGTGAAGCTCTCAAGAATCCTTTCTTTGGAAATTGTGAAGGAAGGTCTGAAATTAGAGCCATACTCTAATAAATTCCTAAGCTTTTCATTTTCAACATAACTCAAGTTTCCGGTGATAATATGGTTGTAATTCTTATCATAGTGAACTGTTTCTTTATGTTCATCACAAGAACAAGTAGTAATTACAGGAATGTAGCTCGAAGAGTTAAGTTTGTAGTTTTTAACTATTGACCCTAAGGTCTTAACATATTTAAAACTTACAATAGACTGGTGCCTGTGGATGGGAAAAAAAATTGCATTATTGTAGAACAGCTTCCTTACATTGAGATTATCGTAGGCTTTATTTAGGAACCTGATGGTAACAAAATTACTGGAAAATTCTTTAAGAGAAATTTTATCTTTAAGAATATGTTTAAGAATGTCCAGAACCAAAGCAAAAACATGCTTATCAACATGGTCAGCAGTTTCATTCCAGAATTTGAAAAAACATTTAAGGACAGAGTGCTTGAAGGACTTGAGAATTTTATGTAAGTATTTTTAACAAAATTAGTGCCTGTTTTAAAGCTTTCCAGAGTTTTAAGCAAGTTAGCAAAATCAACTTTGCTTGATGTGCGAAATAACCTCTGTCCTCTATTACCTCTAGAGCAGCTCTTATTATTAACAAGAAAGAAGAGTTCACGAATTGAAAATTTATGCTGATTATGCTTATTGTCAGATAGGAGTGGAATTAAGGCCATAGGGATAAAGAGACTGATGCTGCAAAATTTCAAGGTGATTCAGTTTCTAGCCGAGCATAGAGGTCAGGAATAATATGTAGTACCTCTATTTTCACTTTGTCAAAACCATGAGGTATGGAAATGCTCTAATTCAAAGGTAGAGTACTGGTTGGCGTTTGTGGAGGGGTTCACTCCTGAATTAGAGAACTTGTTTACTAGAGACCTGTGACCATTAATCCTAAGATGAAGAGGATTTTTACTTTGGCCAATATAGCTAAGGTTGCAGACAGTACAGGTGAGCTTATAGATGGTATTGTAGGCTTTGCAAAACTTGTTGGAGCAATTATCCTCAACAGAAGAATACAGGTTAGGATCTGCAGATTTACATGTCAAACAACGTTTGTCATTTCATAACTTTAGATTACCTTTGCCAGCGAGTTCATACACTATGGGAAAGGGTGCTAGCCTAACCGAGCGGGAGGACTTAAAATATCTGAGCTGACCTCCAATCCATTCATCGTCCTTAGAACTCCACTTGGGCCAAAACATACAAATTCTGAGCAAACCAACTAGGAAAAACTTTTTAGAAATAAGCAGTCCAAGAAAAGACCAAACCTCGAAGTATAAACTACACTCCAAAAAGCTGCATCCAAAACATACTAAAAAGAAAAATTAGAAAATGAAAAAAACCTCAAGTGAAAAAAATAGTAATAAAAAATATAAATATAATAATAATAAAACATTTCAACTAGAATTTGCGCATGAGCTGCTAAATAATAAATTGAAATTAGTTACTTAAGAGCAAAACTGAAGACTAAGGAAAAAAATTTTAGAATTTAAAACGAAGGGTGCAAAATAGCCTGAAAATCAAAACGCGCAACGCAGCAGTTTTGAAAATTCAGAATCCACATTCTATAAAGAAGATACCTAAGCAAAAAAATACATATATAATTTTGACTCACACCTAATACAACATAGAAAAGGTTATGTATCTACCTGTGTGAGTAAAAGGAGAAAAGATAAAAAAATAAAATAAAACAACTGAATGTAGAAGGTGTCGAGAATACTGAGCCTTGGCTTTATCAAGGACCAGCAAAAACTCTGCATTTTCTCACTTCCACAAAGACCTAGTTGGAAATGGGTTTCTGCAAGGCCATAGATGCAAGTAACATTCCCACCTAAAATAGTTTAAAAAATATATATATAAGTCATGTCCTCCGTAGAGTAGCATGACCTAGCACTAGTTAACAATTTCGCTTGCATCCATTAACCTTCATGGCCTGACCCATGCTCTTCATCTGTTACTATTAAACAGAGAGAAGAAGATTAAAGAGAACTCAAGCTGTGAGAGTGACATAATAAATAGAAATGATTTTCAGCTATAACGAAATTCCAAGTTCGTTTGAGAGAGAATTTAAACCTGAAAAACAATGCAAAAGAAATCCAAATTTTACATTGCAATTAAAAAAGGAAATGTTAATTTATAATCGAACAGATTTTTGGAGAGAAAACTTGAGTCTAAAACCCCCTACTCTACAACTTATGACAGCACGAAAACGAGAATAAGTTAAAGATAATAATTAACTAAAGAAAACTTTGTGAAAGTTATATACCTTAAACAGTTAGTTGCAATATGTACAAAGTATTTCAGCAGTGCTTTAAGTGCATAATTAATTAGTTATTAAGAACTTAACTACTTTGAAAAAACAGCGCATAGACAGCGCATAGAAAAGGAACAAGCTTAGCCTTCCTCTGTTCCTAGGTACCCCAAAAGACGCTCAAAGTTACAAAGAAAAGTAAGAGTTAAAACCCGCATAAATGTTATCAGACAAACCAATGCTTAAAAGCTGAAAAGCTAAAAACGACAGAGAAAAGGTACATAAAGTACAAACATTGAACTTATAAAACCTAGAACCCAAAACAAGGAAGAGAGCTTACCTCTTGTGTGACAAAAACTTTTCTCCTTACAAGAGGAGAACATGGCTGACCCCTTCCGCCACTCCCTAGACGCTGGGGGCAGTGAGGGTGGGGCTGATGGCCTCCTCATACAGCAAGAAACCAACGCGCGGAGATTTTAACCAGAGAAAAAATATATAAAATTAAGACTGTGGATCTGTATGATCAGAATGAGCAGAATTAACTCTCCAGAATACATGAGAAATATTATAAAATACACGAGCAGTTTATTTAATAATCTTTGCATGTATTAAATCACCTTAGTGAGCTTCTATAGATTAATCAGAATCTTATTAATTTTAATGTTGGTTTTACTATTTTTAGTATAGCTATCCTAGTAATGAATAACTAGTTTTCTTTTTTATTTGTTTTTATTTTCTTTTATAAACAGATTTTTAAGCTTTTTTTGTGATTTTGTTTATATTATTTAATTTTTTGTTTTAATAGGACCGTCATATCCATAGCACTAAGGTTCCTTTAGGTAGTTAATAGGCATCCTCTAGCCAACTTCCTTACGGCTTTGATTGGTCAGAATCATATTATTAACTGTGTAGAAAATTAAAGCAGATCTGCCAACCTTACTCTATTATTCAGAATAATTTTTCTTAAAGTTCTTTTGATGAAAGAAGAAGGAATTTCGTTCTCTAGAAAACTTTCTAATAGTATATTAATGTGGTAATTGAAATCCAAATTGTTGCTGCAAATTCTTGAAATTCTTAGGACCTGAGAAATTAGTACATTCTCAATTACTTTGGTTGAAATGTTATTATTCCAGTGTAGATATTTAATTACTTTGAAAGGAAAATTAACTCTTTTATCAAAGAGGCTAATAGATGGGTTACCTCTGTTGAGCTTAATGCTTAAGTCTAGGAACTCAAGTTCCTGATTACTGTGGTTGGTTTTACATAAGTTAAGAGAGCTAGGATAGATATTATCAAAATCACTCTCTATAACTTCTGAATTATTGATACACAGCAGATCATCAATATATCTAAAAGTGTAAAGGTAGTTATCTGAGCAGGTGGGGTGATTTTAATGAATTTATATTCCTTAAAGAACAGGAATAGATTAGCGATATTTGTGGACGTTGATGTTCCCATTGGAATACCGTTCACTTGCTTATAGAGAGTATTATTATATAAGATATGGTTATTTTTTATGCAGCAATTGAGATAAGAGTTCCAAGTTCCTACATCAACAAATTGGTTAAGTTTAAATTCTGCATACAGCTCTTTAAAGGTAGTGATTATATCTGATAGAGGCAGATTAGTATATAGGTTTTCAAAATCATAACTATTAATATCTAGGGGACAAACTTTGAGTATAGTAGAAATTACTTCTGCATTATTATTAATTAGCCAAAAATCTCTGTACATCAAGTTAGAACAGTTTCTAATGTGTTTCAAAACCTTCTTTAAGACATCTTCAAAAGCAAGATCTATTTTCTTTTTATGACTTCTTACTCCACTAGCTATGAACCTGAACTTTACAGGATCCTTATGAAACTTAACCGTTGCAAAAAGAAATGGAAATTCAGGCCCATATCTTCTAGTTTGTGGAATTTTAAGTTTCTTGAAGAATGCCTTAAACCGATTTTCTAACTGCTTGGTAGAATAACTTACGGGCTCGTATGTTACTCTATTATTGAGTTCCATAGTTAACAATTCAAAATAGAACTTCTTACAGATAATTGCAAAATTATTGCTAGCTTTATCCGTAGTGGTAAAAATAAATTGGTCTTGTAGTTTGGAGAGTGACCTTTTAGCTTCTCCAGAGAAAAAGAGATTTCTGTCGAAACAAAAGTCCAGACCTGCCAACTCACCGGTGAAGCTATTGATTATATTATATTTCCATTCTGCGAAGGCCTCAATAGGCTGATTGTACGTTAAACTGGTTTTTACGATGTACTTATTTACATCTTGAGTGAAGCTCTCAAGAATCCTTTCTTTGGAAATTGTGAAGGAAGGTCTGAAATTAGAGCCATACTCTAATAAATTCCTAAGCTTTTCATTTTCAACATAACTCAAGTTTCCGGTGATAATATGGTTGTAATTCTTATCATAGTGAACTGTTTCTTTATGTTCATCACAAGAACAAGTAGTAATTACAGGAATGTAGCTCGAAGAGTTAAGTTTGTAGTTTTTAACTATTGACCCTAAGGTCTTAACATATTTAAAACTTACAATAGACTGGTGCCTGTGGATGGGAAAAAAAAAATTGCATTATTGTAGAACAGCTTCCTTACATTGAGATTATCGTAGGCTTTATTTAGGAACCTGATGGTAACAAAATTACTGGAAAATTCTTTAAGAGAAATTTTATCTTTAAGAATATGTTTAAGAATGTCCAGAACCAAAGCAAAAACATGCTTATCAACATGGTCAGCAGTTTCATTCCAGAATTTGAAAAAACATTTAAGGACAGAGTGCTTGAAGGACTTGAGAATTTTGTAAGTATTTTTAACAAAATTAGTGCCTGTTTTAAAGCTTTCCAGAGTTTTAAGCAAGTTAGCAAAATCAACTTTGCTTGATGTGCGAAATAACCTCTGTCCTCTATTACCTCTAGAGCAGCTCTTATTATTAACAAGAAAGAAGAGTTCACGAATTGAAAATTTATGCTGATTATGCTTATTGTCAGATAGAGTGGAATTAAGGCCATAGGGATAAAGAGACTGATGCTGCAAAATTTCAAGGGATTCAGTTTCTAGCCGAGCATAGAGGTCAGGAATAATATGTAGTACCTCTATTTTCACTTTGTCAAAACCATGAGTATGGAAATGCTCTAATTCAAAGGTAGAGTACTGGTTGGCGTTTGTGGAGGGGTTCACTCCTGAATTAGAGAACTTGTTTACTAGAGACCTGTGACCATTAATCCTAAGATGAAGAGGATTTTTACTTTGGCCAATATAGCTAAGGTTGCAGACAGTACAGGTGAGCTTATAGATGGTATTGTAGGCTTTGCAAAACTTGTTGGAGCAATTATCCTCAACAGAAGAATACAGGTTAGGATCTGCAGATTTACATGTCAAACAACGTTTGTCATTTCATAACTTTAGATTACCTTTGCCAGCGAGTTCATACACTATGGGAAAGGGTGCTAGCCTAACCGAGCGGGAGGACTTAAAATATCTGAGCTGACCTCCAATCCATTCATCGTCCTTAGAACTCCACTTGGGCCAAAACATACAAATTCTGAGCAAACCAACTAGGAAAAACTTTTTAGAAATAAGCAGTCCAAGAAAAAGACCAAACTCGAGTATAAACTACACTCCAAAAGCTGCATCCAAAACATACTAAAAAGAAAAATTAGAAAATGAAAAAAAACCTCAAGTGAAAAAAATAGTAATAAAAAAAATATATAAATATAATAATAATAAAACATTTCAACTAGAATTTGCGCATGAGCTGCTAAATAATAAATTGAAATTAGTTACTTAAGAGCAAAACTGAAGACTAAGGAAAAAATTTTAGAATTTAAAACGAAGGGTGCAAAATAGCCTGAAAATCAAAACGCGCAACGCAGCAGTTTTGAAAATTCAGAATCCACATTCTATAAAGAAGATACCTTAGCAAAAAAATACATATATAATTTTGACTCACACCTAATACAACATAGAAAAGGTTATGTATCTACCTGTGTGAGTAAAAGGAGAAAAGATAAAAAAATAAAATAAAACAACTGAATGTAGAAGGTGTCGAGAATACTGAGCCTTGGCTTTATCAAGGACCAGCAAAAACTCTGCATTTTCTCACTTCCACAAAGACCTAGTTGGAAATGGGTTTCTGCAAGGCCATAGATGCAAGTAACATTCCCACCTAAAATAGTTTAAAAAATATATATATAAGTCATGTCCTCCGTAGAGTAGCATGACCTAGCACTAGTTAACAATTTCGCTTGCATCCATTAACCTTCATGGCCCGACCCATGCTCTTCATCTGTTACTATTAAACAGAGAGAAGAAGATTAAAGAGAACTCAAGCTGTGAGAGTGACATAATAAATAGAAATGATTTTCAGCTATAACGAAATTCCAAGTTCGTTTGAGAGAGAATTTAAACCTGAAAAACAATGCAAAAAGAAATCCAAATTTTACATTGCAATTAAAAAAGGAAATGTTAATTTATAACGAACAGATTTTTGAAAGAAAACTTGAGTCTAAAACCCCTACTCTACAACTTATGACAGCACGAAAACGAGAATAAGTTAAAGATAATAATTAACTAAAGAAAACTTTGTGAAAGTTATATACCTTAAACAGTTAGTTGCAATATGTACAAAGTATTTCAGCAGTGCTTTAAGTGCATAATTAATTAGTTATTAAGAACTTAACTACTTTGAAAAAACAGCGCATAGACAGCGCATAGAAAAGGAACAAGCTTAGCCTTCCTCTGTTCCTAGGTACCCCAAAAGACGCTCAAAGTTACAAAGAAAAGTAAGAGTTAAAACCCGCATAAATGTTATCAGACAAACCAATGCTTAAAAGCTGAAAAGCTAAAAACGACAGAGAAAAGGTACATAAAGTACAAACATTGAACTTATAAAACCTAGAACCCAAAACAAGGAAGAGAGCTTACCTCTTGTGTGACAAAAACTTTTCTCCTTACAAGAGGAGAACATGGCTGACCCCTTCCGCCACTCCCTAGACGCTGGGGGGCAGGAGGGTGGGGCTGATGGCCTCCTCATACAGCAAGAAACCAACGCGCGGAGATTTTAACCAGAGAAAAAATATATAAAATTAAGACTGTGGATCTGTATGATCAGAATGAGCAGAATTAACTCTCCAGAATACATGAGAAATATTATAAAATACACGAGCAGTTTATTTAATAATCTTTGCATGTATTAAATCACCTTAGTGAGCTTCTATAGATTAATCAGAATCTTATTAATTTTAATGTTGGTTTTACTATTTTTAGTATAGCTATCCTAGTAATGAATAACTAGTTTTCTTTTTTATTTGTTTTTATTTTCTTTTATAAACAGATTTTTAAGCTTTTTTTGTGATTTTGTTTATATTATTTAATTTTTTGTTTTAATAGGACCGTCATATCCATAGCACTAAGGTTCCTTTAGGTAGTTAATAGGCATCCTCTAGCCAACTTCCTTACGGCTTTGATTGGTCAGAATCATATTATTAACTGTGTAGAAAATTAAAGCAGATCTGCCAACCTTACTCTATTATTCAGAATAATTTTTCTTAAAGTTCTTTTGATGAAAGAAGAAGGAATTTCGTTCTCTAGAAAACTTTCTAATAGTATATTAATGTGGTAATTGAAATCCAAATTGTTGCTGCAAATTCTTGAAATTCTTAGGACCTGAGAAATTAGTACATTCTCAATTACTTTGGTTGAAATGTTATTATTCCAGTGTAGATATTTAATTACTTTGAAAGGAAAATTAACTCTTTTATCAAAGAGGCTAATAGATGGGTTACCTCTGTTGAGCTTAATGCTTAAGTCTAGGAACTCAAGTTCCTGATTACTGTGGTTGGTTTTACATAAGTTAAGAGAGCTAGGATAGATATTATCAAAATCACTCTCTATAACTTCTGAATTATTGATACACAGCAGATCATCAATATATCTAAAAGTGTAAAGGTAGTTATCTGAGCAGGTGGGGTGATTTTTAATGAATTTATATTCCTTAAAGAACAGGAATAGATTAGCGATATTTGTGGACGTTGATGTTCCCATTGGAATACCGTTCACTTGCTTATAGAGAGTATTATTATATAAGATATGGTTATTTTTTATGCAGCAATTGAGATAAGAGTTCCAAGTTCCTACATCAACAAATTGGTTAAGTTTAAATTCTGCATACAGCTCTTTAAAGGTAGTGATTATATCTGATAGAGGCAGATTAGTATATAGGTTTTCAAAATCATAACTATTAATATCTAGGGGACAAACTTTGAGTATAGTAGAAATTACTTCTGCATTATTATTAATTAGCCAAAAATCTCTGTACATCAAGTTAGAACAGTTTCTAATGTGTTTCAAAACCTTCTTTAAGACATCTTCAAAAGCAAGATCTATTTTCTTTTATGACTTCTTACTCCACTAGCTATGAACCTGAACTTTACAGGATCCTTATGAAACTTAACCGTTGCAAAAAGAAATGGAAATTCAGGCCCATATCTTCTAGTTTGTGGAATTTTAAGTTTCTTGAAGAATGCCTTAAACCGATTTTCTAACTGCTTGGTAGAATAACTTACGGGCTCGTATGTTACTCTATTATTGAGTTCCATAGTTAACAATTCAAAATAGAACTTCTTACAGATAATTGCAAAATTATTGCTAGCTTTATCCGTAGTGGTAAAAATAAATTGGTCTTGTAGTTTGGAGAGTGACCTTTTAGCTTCTCCAGAGAAAAAGAGATTTCTGTCGAAACAAAAGTCCAGACCTGCCAACTCACCGGTGAAGCTATTGATTATATTATATTTCCATTCTGCGAAGGCCTCAATAGGCTGATTGTACGTTAAACTGGTTTTTACGATGTACTTATTTACATCTTGAGTGAAGCTCTCAAGAATCCTTTCTTTGGAAATTGTGAAGGAAGGTCTGAAATTAGAGCCATACTCTAATAAATTCCTAAGCTTTTCATTTTCAACATAACTCAAGTTTCCGGTGATAATATGGTTGTAATTCTTATCATAGTGAACTGTTTCTTTATGTTCATCACAAGAACAAGTAGTAATTACAGGAATGTAGCTCGAAGAGTTAAGTTTGTAGTTTTTAACTATTGACCCTAAGGTCTTAACATATTTAAAACTTACAATAGACTGGTGCCTGTGGATGGGAAAAAAATTGCATTATTGTAGAACAGCTTCCTTACATTGAGATTATCGTAGGCTTTATTTAGGAACCTGATGGTAACAAAATTACTGGAAAATTCTTTAAGAGAAATTTTATCTTTAAGAATATGTTTAAGAATGTCCAGAACCAAAGCAAAAACATGCTTATCAACATGGTCAGCAGTTTCATTCCAGAATTTGAAAAAACATTTAAGGACAGAGTGCTTGAAGGACTTGAGAATTTTGTAAGTATTTTTAACAAAATTAGTGCCTGTTTTAAAGCTTTCCAGAGTTTTAAGCAAGTTAGCAAAATCAACTTTGCTTGATGTGCGAAATAACCTCTGTCCTCTATTACCTCTAGAGCAGCTCTTATTATTAACAAGAAAGAAGAGTTCACGAATTGAAAATTTATGCTGATTATGCTTATTGTCAGATAGAGTGGAATTAAGGCCATAGGGATAAAGAGACTGATGCTGCAAAATTTCAAGGGATTCAGTTTCTAGCCGAGCATAGAGGTCAGGAATAATATGTAGTACCTCTATTTTCACTTTGTCAAAACCATGAGTATGGAAATGCTCTAATTCAAAGGTAGAGTACTGGTTGGCGTTTGTGGAGGGGTTCACTCCTGAATTAGAGAACTTGTTTACTAGAGACCTGTGACCATTAATCCTAAGATGAAGAGGATTTTTACTTTGGCCAATATAGCTAAGGTTGCAGACAGTACAGGTGAGCTTATAGATGGTATTGTAGGCTTTGCAAAACTTGTTGGAGCAATTATCCTCAACAGAAGAATACAGGTTAGGATCTGCAGATTTACATGTCAAACAACGTTTGTCATTTCATAACTTTAGATTACCTTTGCCAGCGAGTTCATACACTATGGGAAAGGGTGCTAGCCTAACCGAGCGGGAGGACTTAAAAATATCTGAGCTGACCTCCAATCCATTCATCGTCCTTAGAACTCCACTTGGGCCAAAACATACAAATTCTGAGCAAACCAACTAGGAAAAACTTTTTAGAAATAAGCAGTCCAAGAAAAGACCAAACTCGAGTATAAACTACACTCCAAAAAGCTGCATCCAAAACATACTAAAAAGAAAAATTAGAAAATGAAAAAAAACCTCAAGTGAAAAAAATAGTAATAAAAAAAATATATAAATATAATAATAATAAAACATTTCAACTAGAATTTGCGCATGAGCTGCTAAATAATAAATTGAAATTAGTTACTTAAGAGCAAAACTGAAGACTAAGGAAAAAATTTTAGAATTTAAAACGAAGGGTGCAAAATAGCCTGAAAATCAAAACGCGCAACGCAGCAGTTTTGAAAATTCAGAATCCACATTCTATAAAGAAGATACCTTAGCAAAAAAATACATATATAATTTTGACTCACACCTAATACAACATAGAAAAGGTTATGTATCTACCTGTGTGAGTAAAAGGAGAAAAGATAAAAAAATAAAATAAAACAACAATGTAGAAGGTGTCGAGAATACTGAGCCTTGGCTTTATCAAGGACCAGCAAAAACTCTGCATTTTCTCACTTCCACAAAGACCTAGTTGGAAATGGGTTTCTGCAAGGCCATAGATGCAAGTAACATTCCCACCTAAAATAGTTTAAAAAATATATATATAAGTCATGTCCTCCGTAGAGTAGCATGACCTAGCACTAGTTAACAATTTCGCTTGCATCCATTAACCTTCATGGCCCGACCCATGCTCTTCATCTGTTACTATTAAACAGAGAGAAGAAGATTAAAGAGAACTCAAGCTGTGAGAGTGACATAATAAATAGAAATGATTTTCAGCTATAACGAAATTCCAAGTTCGTTTGAGAGAGAATTTAAACCTGAAAAACAATGCAAAAGAAATCCAAATTTTACATTGCAATTAAAAAAGGAAATGTTAATTTATAACGAACAGATTTTTGAAAGAAAACTTGAGTCTAAAACCCCCTACTCTACAACTTATGACAGCACGAAAACGAGAATAAGTTAAAGATAATAATTAACTAAAGAAAACTTTGTGAAAGTTATATACCTTAAACAGTTAGTTGCAATATGTACAAAGTATTTCAGCAGTGCTTTAAGTGCATAATTAATTAGTTATTAAGAACTTAACTACTTTGAAAAACAGCGCATAGACAGCGCATAGAAAAGGAACAAGCTTAGCCTTCCTCTGTTCCTAGGTACCCCAAAAGACGCTCAAAGTTACAAAAGAAAAGTAAGAGTTAAAACCCGCATAAATGTTATCAGACAAACCAATGCTTAAAAGCTGAAAAGCTAAAAAACGACAGAGAAAAGGTACATAAAGTACAAACATTGAACTTATAAAACCTAGAACCCAAAACAAGGAAGAGAGCTTACCTCTTGTGTGACAAAAACTTTTCTCCTTACAAGAGGAGAACATGGCTGACCCCTTCCGCCACTCCCTAGACGCTGGGGGCAGGGAGGGTGGGGCTGATGGCCTCCTCATACAGCAAGAAACCAACGCGCGGAGATTTTAACCAGAGAAAAAATATATAAAATTAAGACTGTGGATCTGTATGATCAGAATGAGCAGAATTAACTCTCCAGAATACATGAGAAATATTATAAAATACACGAGCAGTTTATTTAATAATCTTTGCATGTATTAAATCACCTTAGTGAGCTTCTATAGATTAATCAGAATCTTATTAATTTTAATGTTGGTTTTACTATTTTTAGTATAGCTATCCTAGTAATGAATAACTAGTTTTCTTTTTTATTTGTTTTTATTTTCTTTTATAAACAGATTTTTAAGCTTTTTTGTGATTTTGTTTATATTATTTAATTTTTTGTTTTAATAGGACCGTCATATCCATAGCACTAAGGTTCCTTTAGGTAGTTAATAGGCATCCTCTAGCCAACTTCCTTACGGCTTTGATTGGTCAGAATCATATTATTAACTGTGTAGAAAATTAAAGCAGATCTGCCAACCTTACTCTATTATTCAGAATAATTTTTCTTAAAGTTCTTTTGATGAAAGAAGAAGGAATTTCGTTCTCTAGAAAACTTTCTAATAGTATATTAATGTGGTAATTGAAATCCAAATTGTTGCTGCAAATTCTTGAAATTCTTAGGACCTGAGAAATTAGTACATTCTCAATTACTTTGGTTGAAATGTTATTATTCCAGTGTAGATATTTAATTACTTTGAAAGGAAAATTAACTCTTTTATCAAAGAGGCTAATAGATGGGTTACCTCTGTTGAGCTTAATGCTTAAGTCTAGGAACTCAAGTTCCTGATTACTGTGGTTGGTTTTACATAAGTTAAGAGAGCTAGGATAGATATTATCAAAATCACTCTCTATAACTTCTGAATTATTGATACACAGCAGATCATCAATATATCTAAAAGTGTAAAGGTAGTTATCTGAGCAGGTGGGGTGATTTTTAATGAATTTATATTCCTTATAGAACAGGAATAGATTAGCGATATTTGTGGACGTTGATGTTCCCATTGGAATACCGTTCACTTGCTTATAGAGAGTATTATTATATAAGATATGGTTATTTTTTATGCAGCAATTGAGATAAGAGTTCCAAGTTCCTACATCAACAAATTGGTTAAGTTTAAATTCTGCATACAGCTCTTTAAAGGTAGTGATTATATCTGATAGAGGCAGATTAGTATATAGGTTTTCAAAATCATAACTATTAATATCTAGGGGACAAACTTTGAGTATAGTAGAAATTACTTCTGCATTATTATTAATTAGCCAAAAATCTCTGTACATCAAGTTAGAACAGTTTCTAATGTGTTTCAAAACCTTCTTTAAGACATCTTCAAAAGCAAGATCTATTTTCTTTTATGACTTCTTACTCCACTAGCTATGAACCTGAACTTTACAGGATCCTTATGAAACTTAACCGTTGCAAAAAGAAATGGAAATTCAGGCCCATATCTTCTAGTTTGTGGAATTTTAAGTTTCTTGAAGAATGCCTTAAACCGATTTTCTAACTGCTTGGTAGAATAACTTACGGGCTCGTATGTTACTCTATTATTGAGTTCCATAGTTAACAATTCAAAATAGAACTTCTTACAGATAATTGCAAAATTATTGCTAGCTTTATCCGTAGTGGTAAAAATAAATTGGTCTTGTAGTTTGGAGAGTGACCTTTAGCTTCTCCAGAGAAAAAGAGATTTCTGTCGAAACAAAAGTCCAGACCTGCCAACTCACCGGTGAAGCTATTGATTATATTATATTTCCATTCTGCGAAGGCCTCAATAGGCTGATTGTACGTTAAACTGGTTTTTACGATGTACTTATTTACATCTTGAGTAAAGCTCTCAAGAATCCTTTCTTTGGAAATTGTGAAGGAAGGTCTGAAATTAGAGCCATACTCTAATAAATTCCTAAGCTTTTCATTTTCAACATAACTCAAGTTTCCGGTGATAATATGGTTGTAATTCTTATCATAGTGAACTGTTTCTTTATGTTCATCACAAGAACAAGTAGTAATTACAGGAATGTAGCTCGAAGAGTTAAGTTTGTAGTTTTTAACTATTGACCCTAAGGTCTTAACATATTTAAAACTTACAATAGACTGGTGCCTGTGGATGGGAAAAAATTGCATTATTGTAGAACAGCTTCCTTACATTGAGATTATCGTAGGCTTTATTTAGGAACCTGATGGTAACAAAATTACTGGAAAATTCTTTAAGAGAAATTTTATCTTTAAGAATATGTTTAAGAATGTCCAGAACCAAAGCAAAAACATGCTTATCAACATGGTCAGCAGTTTCATTCCAGAATTTGAAAAAACATTTAAGGACAGAGTGCTTGAAGGACTTGAGAATTTTGTAAGTATTTTTAACAAAATTAGTGCCTGTTTTAAAGCTTTCCAGAGTTTTAAGCAAGTTAGCAAAATCAACTTTGCTTGATGTGCGAAATAACCTCTGTCCTCTATTACCTCTAGAGCAGCTCTTATTATTAACAAGAAAGAAAGAGTTCACGAATTGAAAATTTATGCTGATTATGCTTATTGTCAGATAGAGTGGAATTAAGGCCATAGGGATAAAGAGACTGATGCTGCAAAATTTCAAGGGATTCAGTTTCTAGCCGAGCATAGAGGTCAGGAATAATATGTAGTACCTCTATTTTCACTTTGTCAAAACCATGAGTATGGAAATGCTCTAATTCAAAGGTAGAGTACTGGTTGGCGTTTGTGGAGGGGTTCACTCCTGAATTAGAGAACTTGTTTACTAGAGACCTGTGACCATTAATCCTAAGATGAAGAGGATTTTTACTTTGGCCAATATAGCTAAGGTTGCAGACAGTACAGGTGAGCTTATAGATGGTATTGTAGGCTTTGCAAAACTTGTTGGAGCAATTATCCTCAACAGAAGAATACAGGTTAGGATCTGCAGATTTACATGTCAAACAACGTTTGTCATTTCATAACTTTAGATTACCTTTGCCAGCGAGTTCATACACTATGGGAAAGGGTGCTAGCCTAACCGAGCGGGAGGACTTAAAATATCTGAGCTGACCTCCAATCCATTCATCGTCCTTAGAACTCCACTTGGGCCAAAACATACAAATTCTGAGCAAACCAACTAGGAAAAACTTTTTAGAAATAAGCAGTCCAAGAAAAAGACCAAACTCGAGTATAAAACTACACTCCAAAAAGCTGCATCCAAAACATACTAAAAAGAAAAAATTAGAAAATGAAAAAAAAAACCTCAAGTGAAAAAAATAGTAATAAAAAAAATATAAATATAATAATAATAAAACATTTCAACTAGAATTTGCGCATGAGCTGCTAAATAATAAATTGAAATTAGTTACTTAAGAGCAAAACTGAAGACTAAGGAAAAAATTTTAGAATTTAAAACGAAGGGTGCAAAATAGCCTGAAAATCAAAACGCGCAACGCAGCAGTTTTGAAAATTCAGAATCCACATTCTATAAAGAAGATACCTAAGCAAAAAAATACATATATAATTTTGACTCACACCTAATACAACATAGAAAAGGTTATGTATCTACCTGTGTGAGTAAAAAGGAGAAAAGATAAAAAAATAAAATAAAACAACTGAATGTAGAAGGTGTCGAGAATACTGAGCCTTGGCTTTATCAAGGACCAGCAAAAACTCTGCATTTTCTCACTTCCACAAAGACCTAGTTGGAAATGGGTTTCTGCAAGGCCATAGATGCAAGTAACATTCCCACCTAAAATAGTTTAAAAAATATATATATAAGTCATGTCCTCCGTAGAGTAGCATGACCTAGCACTAGTTAACAATTTCGCTTGCATCCATTAACCTTCATGGCCCGACCCATGCTCTTCATCTGTTACTATTAAACAGAGAGAAGAAGATTAAAGAGAACTCAAGCTGTGAGAGTGACATAATAAATAGAAATGATTTTCAGCTATAACGAAATTCCAAGTTCGTTTGAGAGAGAATTTAAACCTGAAAAACAATGCAAAAGAAATCCAAATTTTACATTGCAATTAAAAAAGGAAATGTTAATTTATAACGAACAGATTTTTGAAAGAAAACTTGAGTCTAAAACCCCCTACTCTACAACTTATGACAGCACGAAAACGAGAATAAGTTAAAGATAATAATTAACTAAAGAAAACTTTGTGAAAGTTATATACCTTAAACAGTTAGTTGCAATATGTACAAAGTATTTCAGCAGTGCTTTAAGTGCATAATTAATTAGTTATTAAGAACTTAACTACTTTGAAAAAACAGCGCATAGACAGCGCATAGAAAAGGAACAAGCTTAGCCTTCCTCTGTTCCTAGGTACCCCAAAAGACGCTCAAAGTTATAAAGAAAAGTAAGAGTTAAAACCCGCATAAATGTTATCAGACAAACCAATGCTTAAAAGCTGAAAAGCTAAAAAACGACAGAGAAAAGGTACATAAAGTACAAACATTGAACTTATAAAACCTAGAACCCAAAACAAGGAAGAGAGCTTACCTCTTGTGTGACAAAAACTTTTCTCCTTACAAGAGGAGAACATGGCTGACCCCTTCCGCCACTCCCTAGACGCTGGGGGCAGTGAGGGTGGGGCTGATGGCCTCCTCATACAGCAAGAAACCAACGCGCGGAGATTTTAACCAGAGAAAAAATATATAAAATTAAGACTGTGGATCTGTATGATCAGAATGAGCAGAATTAACTCTCCAGAATACATGAGAAATATTATAAAATACACGAGCAGTTTATTTAATAATCTTTGCATGTATTAAATCACCTTAGTGAGCTTCTATAGATTAATCAGAATCTTATTAATTTTAATGTTGGTTTTACTATTTTTAGTATAGCTATCCTAGTAATGAATAACTAGTTTTCTTTTTTATTTGTTTTTATTTTCTTTTATAAACAGATTTTTAAGCTTTTTTTGTGATTTTGTTTATATTATTTAATTTTTTGTTTTAATAGGACCGTCATATCCATAGCACTAAGGTTCCTTTAGGTAGTTAATAGGCATCCTCTAGCCAACTTCCTTACGGCTTTGATTGGTCAGAATCATATTATTAACTGTGTAGAAAATTAAAGCAGATCTGCCAACCTTACTCTATTATTCAGAATAATTTTTCTTAAAGTTCTTTTGATGAAAGAAGAAGGAATTTCGTTCTCTAGAAAACTTTCTAATAGTATATTAATGTGGTAATTGAAATCCAAATTGTTGCTGCAAATTCTTGAAATTCTTAGGACCTGAGAAATTAGTACATTCTCAATTACTTTGGTTGAAATGTTATTATTCCAGTGTAGATATTTAATTACTTTGAAAGGAAAATTAACTCTTTTATCAAAGAGGCTAATAGATGGGTTACCTCTGTTGAGCTTAATGCTTAAGTCTAGGAACTCAAGTTCCTGATTACTGTGGTTGGTTTTACATAAGTTAAGAGAGCTAGGATAGATATTATCAAAATCACTCTCTATAACTTCTGAATTATTGATACACAGCAGATCATCAATATATCTAAAAGTGTAAAGGTAGTTATCTGAGCAGGTGGGGTGATTTTTAATGAATTTATATTCCTTAAAGAACAGGAATAGATTAGCGATATTTGTGGACGTTGATGTTCCCATTGGAATACCGTTCACTTGCTTATAGAGAGTATTATTATATAAGATATGGTTATTTTTTATGCAGCAATTGAGATAAGAGTTCCAAGTTCCTACATCAACAAATTGGTTAAGTTTAAATTCTGCATACAGCTCTTTAAAGGTAGTGATTATATCTGATAGAGGCAGATTAGTATATAGGTTTTCAAAATCATAACTATTAATATCTAGGGGACAAACTTTGAGTATAGTAGAAATTACTTCTGCATTATTATTAATTAGCCAAAAATCTCTGTACATCAAGTTAGAACAGTTTCTAATGTGTTTCAAAACCTTCTTTAAGACATCTTCAAAAGCAAGATCTATTTTCTTTTTATGACTTCTTACTCCACTAGCTATGAACCTGAACTTTACAGGATCCTTATGAAACTTAACCGTTGCAAAAAGAAATGGAAATTCAGGCCCATATCTTCTAGTTTGTGGAATTTTAAGTTTCTTGAAGAATGCCTTAAACCGATTTTCTAACTGCTTGGTAGAATAACTTACGGGCTCGTATGTTACTCTATTATTGAGTTCCATAGTTAACAATTCAAAATAGAACTTCTTACAGATAATTGCAAAATTATTGCTAGCTTTATCCGTAGTGGTAAAAATAAATTGGTCTTGTAGTTTGGAGAGTGACCTTTTAGCTTCTCCAGAGAAAAAGAGATTTCTGTCGAAACAAAAGTCCAGACCTGCCAACTCACCGGTGAAGCTATTGATTATATTATATTTCCATTCTGCGAAGGCCTCAATAGGCTGATTGTACGTTAAACTGGTTTTTACGATGTACTTATTTACATCTTGAGTGAAGCTCTCAAGAATCCTTTCTTTGGAAATTGTGAAGGAAGGTCTGAAATTAGAGCCATACTCTAATAAATTCCTAAGCTTTTCATTTTCAACATAACTCAAGTTTCCGGTGATAATATGGTTGTAATTCTTATCATAGTGAACTGTTTCTTTATGTTCATCACAAGAACAAGTAGTAATTACAGGAATGTAGCTCGAAGAGTTAAGTTTGTAGTTTTTAACTATTGACCCTAAGGTCTTAACATATTTAAAACTTACAATAGACTGGTGCCTGTGGATGGGAAAAAAAATTGCATTATTGTAGAACAGCTTCCTTACATTGAGATTATCGTAGGCTTTATTTAGGAACCTGATGGTAACAAAATTACTGGAAAATTCTTTAAGAGAAATTTTATCTTTAAGAATATGTTTAAGAATGTCCAGAACCAAAGCAAAAACATGCTTATCAACATGGTCAGCAGTTTCATTCCAGAATTTGAAAAAAACATTTAAGGACAGAGTGCTTGAAGGACTTGAGAATTTTGTAAGTATTTTTAACAAAATTAGTGCCTGTTTTAAAGCTTTCCAGAGTTTTGAGCAAGTTAGCAAAATCAACTTTGCTTGATGTGCGAAATAACCTCTGTCCTCTATTACCTCTAGAGCAGCTCTTATTATTAACAAGAAAGAAGAGTTCACGAATTGAAAATTTATGCTGATTATGCTTATTGTCAGATAGAGTGGAATTAAGGCCATAGGGATAAAGAGACTGATGCTGCAAAATTTCAAGGGATTCAGTTTCTAGCCGAGCATAGAGGTCAGGAATAATATGTAGTACCTCTATTTTCACTTTGTCAAAACCATGAGTATGGAAATGCTCTAATTCAAAGGTAGAGTACTGGTTGGCGTTTGTGGAGGGGTTCACTCCTGAATTAGAGAACTTGTTTACTAGAGACCTGTGACCATTAATCCTAAGATGAAGAGGATTTTTACTTTGGCCAATATAGCTAAGGTTGCAGACAGTACAGGTGAGCTTATAGATGGTATTGTAGGCTTTGCAAAACTTGTTGGAGCAATTATCCTCAACAGAAGAATACAGGTTAGGATCTGCAGATTTACATGTCAAACAACGTTTGTCATTTCATAACTTTAGATTACCTTTGCCAGCGAGTTCATACACTATGGGAAAGGGTGCTAGCCTAACCGAGCGGGAGGACTTAAAATATCTGAGCTGACCTCCAATCCATTCATCGTCCTTAGAACTCCACTTGGGCCAAAACATACAAATTCTGAGCAAACCAACTAGGAAAAACTTTTAGAAATAAGCAGTCCAAGAAAAGACCAAACTCGAGTATAAACTACACTCCAAAAAGCTGCATCCAAAACATACTAAAAAGAAAAATTAGAAAATGAAAAAAAACCTCAAGTGAAAAAAATAGTAATAAAAAAAATATAAATATAATAATAATAAAACATTTCAACTAGAATTTGCGCAAAAAGGAATGATGATTGGCTACCGTGCCAATTGTGGAAGCATCTCAGAAAGGGCAGACTTTGTGGGCTGTTCACGAGGTGTTGTAGTAAGGGTGTACTTAGAATGGATCGCTGGCACACCGAGTACCTCCCAACATCATAACTGTGGAGTCCCAAAGGCCATCGACTCCAGAGGGGAACACCAACAGGTGAATGACAATTGAGGCACTACAGTGCAGCAACTGACTATGCAAATGAACACTGGGGCACCCAGGTACATGCCCCCGATAACAGTAGAGCAAACCTTGTTATGATTGGGTCTCCGGAGTTGACGCTGCATCAAGGCGCCCATGTTAACCCAGGTCCATCGGCAATGACGCCTGCAGTTCGCATGAGACTACCATCATTGGGTAGTGGAGAAGTGGAAAAAAGGTTGCTTTCTCTGATGAATTGAGGTTTCTACTCCACAGAAGTGACGGATACAGTGTCAGACACATGAAAACCAACACCCAAACGCGCTTGTCGGTCAAGTACAGGCTGGTGGTGGCAGCATGCATGTCTGAAAGATATTTTCCTGGTATGACCTGGAACTGCTGGTGCCACAGGATGGGTCCCTCAATGCCAGTGGCTACCTTTCCATCTTCACTGACCGCATGCATCCCTTCATGTTGGATGTTTTCCCTGGTGGTGATGATGTCAACCAATGGGACAGTGTGCCCTGCCATGTTGCTAAGGGGGTGCATGACTGGTTCCAGGAACATGACAGTGAAGTCTCTGTTCTCCCTTGGCTGGTGAAATCGCCTGATCTCAGTCCCATGGAGCTCTTGTGGGACATGGTTTAAAACTCAGGCTTCACGCGACAATAACACATAAACAGAAAACTAGCAAAAACGCACAGTCACATATGGTAAAAGTTAGCATTCGGTCATCCTAGGACCTTGATCACCCGCGATTGACCGGATGGGCTGGTTGCCAGAACTACAATTTGAAGTTGGGGTGTTGGAAATGTTGCCAGATTTTAGAAGGGAGATCCAAATAAATGGGATTTGGTGAAGGGGGTCTCTGAATTGCAGTTTTTGATGAACAAAATTTCAATGCTTTCTTGGAAACGCAGAGATGCTTTGTTGATGAATGGTGCAACTTTTTTAGTTTTTTTCCAACTGGGAACTGGAGAGGTGTCTTCAAGGGTTAGTGCAGCCAGTCGATCGCAGGTGATCAAGGTCATAGGACAACCGAAAGCTACTGCTAAACGAACCTTTTACCATACCTGACTCGGTGTGTTTCTGCTCGTTTTCTACGTTTATTTCTATGTTCTTTTGTGGGACTATTTGGATCGACAGGTTCAACATGCTGACCCACAACCATGACATCTCTCTGTGGTCTCCTGCAGTCTGAATGGGCACATGTACCTCGGGCAACGTTCCAGGGCCTCACTGCGTCCATGCCACGTCATCTCTCCACTGTCATCTGGGACAAGGGTGGTTATTCCCATTATTAGGTAGGTGGTCATATTATTCTGATGCAACCATTTATATACCGGGTGATCTGTTTGGATAGGGATAATTTAAAAATGCTGTGGTTGGCTTGTAACAGATATGATAAATCAATATTTGTCAGAAATTATCTTTATGGGTGGGAGTTTGTCTAGGCTTCTACATAACCCCCTATGTGGACTCTGTAGTTTTCATTTCAATTCATTTTAGTTGTTGCTTACAAATTAAGTGGAGGTGATTATAGAGCAAATAAGCAACAACAAGGATGGAAAGGGGGAAAGGCCAGATGAGCCTAACTAGCTCTCTTCTCCCAAAACAGTAATCCTGGAAGCAAACATCAAAGCAAGCAGACATTCTAGTGATTGGCAGCCCTGAGAGGCAGTCATCATTATAATTTCAAATTAAGTGCCGGAGCGTCTCCATCCGATATAATTTTATCTATATTAAAAATGTAAATTAAAACAATCACTTAAGATTTTACCAGATTAGTAAAAAGTCTGAATAGTTATGTTCAGCATTAAGATTGCCAGTAATATCAAACATTAGTTTGTTTAGTGATTCAAGAGTTACAATCATTATCATTGATATATATAATATTAAATTTAAGAGCTTGTAAACACAGTGACTGTTCCAGTTTATTTATGAAGTAGCGGCTACTTATATGGATAAAGGAATCAAAACTTACAATGAGGCTGATCGTAATAAATATTGTTTAAGGTTTTTTTAAATAAAGAAATGTTGTTTAGGGTTGTTAAATCATCAGGCAAAGTATTCCAAAAGGTTGGTCCGGCATAATTAATATATGCTCTTAAACGTTCTGTTTGTACAAGCACTAGTTTAGTTTTATTTCTAGTAGAATGTTGATGGGTATGAAAATTTAGTGAAATTAAATCCCGATAAAGATTGTTTTTTGTTTCTCTTAAACATTAATATTCCTAAGTTATAATTATATAATTGTTCAATAGTTAGGAGATTAAAATCATTAGGATGTAGGCCTAATTGGATTGTCAAACTTTGGGAATAACTATTTTGAATTTTCAACTCAAGAAGTCTAATGAATTTAATTTGTAATCGTTGTAAATTATTAGTATTATATTTAGAGGTTTTTCCCTAGGTCAGAATACAGTAATTTAGGTGAGTTTGAATTAAAGTAGAAACAACTGTGACATCAATTTTGGAGATAGATAGGTCATAACATTGTCAATAACACCAATGTTTTGTGAAATTTTACTGGTTAGAACTTCAATATGTTTGTTTGATTTAAGATCCCATTGAATTATTGTACCAAGATAGGTATGAGATTGAACAACTTCTATAGGAATATTATTCAGCAAAATTTCAGTAGGTGTAAATGTCGGAATTAAATGATAACAAAAGATCATTAATTTAGTTTTATGTTTATTAATAGCTAAGTCGTTAACAGTTAACTGATGATTTAAAGAGAAAAAAACAACTTTCCAATTTAGCAATAAAAATCATCCATGTAAAAGCAAAGTAGCATCATCAGCATATAATATTATGTCAACATTAGGTGTAATATCGGGTGCTCAGTTCTTACCACATGTTTTCTAACATCTGAGGAGTGAATTTCACTCACTGGAATTCTGCCTTTCTGGCAATCAAATAATAATCAATAAACCTACATGTTGTTTTGACAAATGCATCTACGTACTTGTTTTTTTTTTTTTTTAATTTTTAAGTGAGAAATGAATTTTTCTGAGGAAATAATTCTTCACTAATACATGGAAGGCAATACATTGTGCCAACGATTACGTTCATACATGTTTTGACTGTTGATTTTTGTTAAATGCTATTTGCACTCAAGCTTTTCATAAACTGATTTGAAATATTAAATGCTTTATAACTGCTCATTATGTTTGAAATTACTTGAAGCAGAAAGCATACCATACAAAAGGAGTCAAGATCCTTAACCAAAAAAAAAAAAAAAAAAAAAAAAATGGTGTGTTTTGCATTGAAAATTTAGAAAAAAAAAATGACAATAAAACCCACTTTTTTTAAGTGGGCTTTTGAAAACAACCCACTTCTTAAAAAAAAAAGTGGGATTGGTGGGTTTTTTAAAACCCTGATTTAGAATCGCACTGCTGAGGATTGGACTCTTAATTTGAGCATGATACAATGTTTGGGCACCAAACTTTCTCCTCTCCATGAAGCATCATAAAAATAAAACAAGAAAAAAAACCCCTTTAAGGTTGTTTTAATTGGAAAAAATCAAGATAGGAGGGCGATTTCAAAAGTTTTTCACACTGTGGGTTATCTCTTAAAAAACGAATTTATTTCGCAACATAGTTTTACAGGCCTTCGAAGTATTCTCCATGTGTCATTATGACAGTGGCTTAATATTTGGGCAAGTCTTGTATTCTATTGAGGCGTCTGATTACTCGGGGCACCTCATTAGAAACATCTTGAATCGTTTTCCGCAGAATGGCTTCTTCAGTTTTGGGAACAAATCGTAGTCTAGTGGGCTCATATTAGGACTGTATGGCATGTGGGGAAACAATTCCTATCCATACTTTTCAAAATGTCTCTTACTGTATGGGTAACATGCTGCCTCACGTTGTCATGCAAAATGATGACACCAGCTTCGAGCATGTCAGGCCTTAGGCGAATCTTCAGGCGCAAGACAATTTGCAAAACCCAGTGATCCCCTCAGGCACTCTGTCTGATTGCTATCACTCTAACCTTGTCATTGGCCATAATCATCATCAGCTTAACCTTGATTTGTTGGTGGTGGAATTTTTTCTGGCTTTGTGATTCTGTGTGTTTCCAATGAACAGACTGAGATCTCAGTTCTGGTTCACAATCTTTTATCCAGGTTTCGTCGATCCACTACACTAACCCCCCAAACTTCACTCAAAGCTTTATGAATTTCGTTAGGGGATTTTCCTCACAAAGTTTCAATTTTAATGTAAGATCGCTGGTCGCCACCCAAGATCTTACCTGACTGACTTTCTTCCTCAATTCCTTGGCAGAATGTTTCAGAACAGGAATAAATTAAACAAGAAACATAAACACAACTTTGTATTCTGAAGTTTGACTCACAACTGGTGCAACAATTTGGAGCGATTGCATCATCCTATGGGCAGCGCTTGTGCAGAGTGCAAAACTTTTGAAATGACCTATTTATATAATATCAGTCACATTATGATTCCATGGGTGTGCAGCTCACACCTAACATACCCTGAATATAAGCCCCCGCTTATATTGTACAGGGTAGTCGAAAAGTCCCCTAGGTGTTTCGATTGATATCTGTACAAAAACAAACAGATCTACAGCAATGTGGTTTGCGGCATTTGAAAGAGTAAATATGAAAGTTTTTAATGCCATCTCTTTCCAACAGATGGCGTTATGTGCTCACAAATACCGACACTGACTACAAAACAACTGAAAATGTCATCGCCGCAGGAGAACGCAATGTGCGTGCATTGGTTTTTTGAGACAAAGTCTGTGATTACGGTACTAAGAAATAACTGTCTGACATATAGGAAAGATCCACCAAGTGATTTCAGTATCAGAGTGTGGCAGAAGAAATTCTTGAATACTGGTAGCATCCTGGACCGGCAAAGAAGTGGCAGATCCCCTGTCAGTGAAGAAACTGTGCAGAGCATGCAGAAGATTTTCTCTTGCAGTCCTAGCAAGCCCACGAGAAAGGCCTCTTTACAACTGAATGTTCTACGTTGATGGGAGTGCTTCACAAACACCTGAAACTAACCGCGTACAAAGTTTAACTCCTATACCAGATTAAACCGAACGATGAACCTCAACGCTTAGCATTCGCTCGGGATATGTTGGAGCGGCTGGAAGTTGACGAAAGTTTCTTATGCCGTATAATGTTCTTGGATGAGGCAACCTTTTGCATGCACGGAAAAGTCAACACTCGGAACGTTCGTATATGGGGTAACCCACATTCAGTCGGGGAGCACGTCACACACAGTCCAAGGTGTGGGCTTGTGCATAGTAGTGTAATTGGGCCATTCTTCTTCTGCGAGCCCACAGTGCAAATGAATAATTACCTGGACATCCTTCAGAACTTTGCGGTTCCTGAACTACAGGATTTGCAACCAAACGTCATACTGCAACAAGATGATGCTCCCCCACATTAGGGACTTAACATTGATGAATACCTGAACTGTGAGTTTCCCAACAGATGGATTGGCAGAGATGGTCACATTCCTTGCCCCCCCCCCCATTTATCACTTCTTTAGACTTCTTCCTCTGGGGCTATGTCAAGGACGTGATTTACCGGGAAGATTAAGCAGCCTTCAGGAGCTCAAACAGTGCATTACGGCAGTGTTTGATAGAATCGATCTTGACATGTTGAAGCACACATGGCAAGAAATGGAATACCGACTGGGTATGTTACGTGCCACCAAAGGCGAACATGTAGAGATGTATTAAGGTAAGTTTATTAAACTGAAATATTTACTCTTTCAAACGTCGCAAACTGCATTACTGTAAATCTGTTCATTTTTGTACAGTTGTCAATCGAAACCCCTAGGGGATTTTCCGACCACCCTGTGGATCTATGTACTTAAAATGTTCTAATGTTTTGCTGTATTTTCTAGGTGGAGGAAGAGGACAGATCACAAGATGACTGTCGTGCATTGGGGAAATTTTGCCTTGCTGCCATTGGAGTTTTTCTTATTTGGAGCCTAGTGTACATGCCTATCAAAACAGGCTCCCACGTACGTCTTCCGGCCAGTTTATCGTGGATGGTAACCCAGAGAGATCTCACACGATACGTCCTTCCAGATAACAATACGAATCTCTTGCTACCAAGGCTCCAGTGTAATGGTAGTCTATTTGTTGTTATCATTGTGTGCTCTTCAGTTCCTAACTTTGGTTCTAGACTGGCCATTCGTTCCACGTGGGGTCAGTATGTTGTAAATCTCCCAAATGTCCAGTTGTTCTTCTTGTTGGGAAGGTCATTGAATGACAGTTTGAACTCCGCTGTTGTGGAGGAGAGTGAACGACACCAGGACATAATTCAGCACGATTTCCTCGACACTTACAATAATCTTACTCTGAAGTCTGTGATGCTGTTAAAGTGGGTCAGTCAGCAGTGTTCGAATGCTGAATACGTCATGAAAACTGACGACGACATGTTCGTAAATGTTCCAAACCTTGTAAAGCTCCTGAAAAAGAAAGGTCACAAAAAATTGCTTCTAGGGTGTTTAATAAAGGGTGCTGTTCCAGTGAAAGATTGGAACTCCAAGTGGTTTGTCCCCGAAGTTGTGTTTCCTGGTCGCATTTACCCCCATATCTTTCTGGGACAGGCTATGTAATGTCCCAGGACCTTGTGCCAATTCTGTATAATACTGCTTTGAACACACCATTTTTTTACTTAGAAGATATTTTTATTACGGGAGTCTGCGCCCGCAGGGCTGGGCTCAATCCCATCAATAATGAAGGCTTCAAGTTTTACAAGAGGAAGAATAACACATGTACATTTAGATCTTTAATAACAGCCCACAAGATGTCTGTCAAGGAGATGTACCAAATCTGGAAGAGCATTAACGATCCGTCCAACAAGTGTAAATCATGACTACAGCTGAAGTCTAAGAACTAAATCTCCAAAATTATGATGTGTAAATATGTCCCAGTTTTTTGAGTTTGAGTGGGTGGTCAGTAACCACCTGTAATTTGGCGTCTCAGTTGAAGCTGCTAAATTGTCAGGACTTTTGTAAGTTGGATTTAGAACTATGCTTTGGAAATAGTTGAGTATCCAATACTTAACTAGATTTTTTTCGGAACTTCCAGCGAAAATCTTTTGATAATGATGGTAACTACGTAACAACCCTATGTGGGGTTTCCTTGTTCTTTCATTTATGAAAAAGAGTGCATATATATTTTAATAGCATTGTTGTTTTCTTTGACATCTTCCACATCTTCCACTCCTGATGACGATATGTTTTTGAGCTGTGGGAAAACGGCAGTGATTATTTGCCAAGAGTTTATTAGCTTTAACCAAGTTTTTCAAGTGTTTTCAACTTTTTATCTTGTTTGTAATTTAATGTTAATTTGTTGTTTTTATATAATGTTTATGATACAGATCAGAATTAACAAACTTATCATGAAAACTATGGTATATCTCATTTTCACTACGAATCTACAGTACTTTTTAGTGAACTGTAATTTTTTATGATATTACGGCTGGTGGCATTTGAAGAATTAATTTCGTGTGTCAAGACTGCATTTGAAAATGTTTTGCGATTTCAAAAAGAAAAAAAAAGGTTGCGTTTTCTCTCTCAAAAGCTTCAGTATTGCCACATTTCTGTAAGGTCATTCAAATAAAAAAAAGACTATGGTGAATAATAGAATAATCAGTGCATGTGGATGCTTGTCTCTTGCACGCCGAGACATTTTCCACTGTGACAGAAGTTGCCATTCTGACTTATAAAATTTTCTCAGCCACTGATGAAATCAATACTTTATAGTGTTGCAGCCATGGGTAGGAGTTGTCCTGATTTTCCTTTTCTTGTGTCTTGAAAGTACTAAATATTTACTATTTTGCCCTAAAACCCTAAAATTTTGAAAGAATAATAATTCACTTGTGCAATTTGACCATTTTTTTTTCTATCAAAAGCAGCTGCAATTGGGAATAGTGAAAATCCGTGTGCAACAAAAATTCAGAACTTCTAATATGGGATCTCTACAAGTGCTTTCACACACACACACACACACACACACACACACATGGCATAAAACAGAAAAGCCATTCAATACTTGTAGCTGATTTATGCTGAACAAATAGCTGATTTATTGAATGCAGAGAATTCCTAGGTGAATGAGCAAAGATATATTGTACAAGCTCTTGGTTGCAGTTTAAAAAAATTAGACAATGGTCTTAAAGAAGATAATATGAGAAAGTTAGAGTTGCCCAAATGATGTTGCTATTAGAAACAAGGAACTAGTCAAAATCACAAACTGGGTGAAATTTGCCAAGCAATTTCAAAAAAAGAAAAAAAAAAAAAGCCACAATAAAATGTATCACCGCAATCATAGTTTAGGTTGCCCCCCTACGATAAAGTTATCCACAATTCTGTTAAATATCTGTGATGTCTGACTCTTCATAATTTGAGAGAGCAGTTTAAGAATAAACATACAGTAGATTCCAGTTAATTGGGGAACACTGGGGAGCTATAAACTTTGGCCCAGTTATGCAAGCTTTATCCCAGATTGCTAATTTGCTGTGTCACCCTCACTTAAGTTATATAAGAAATTTTAATTTAGGAGAACTTTCAACTGATAACTTGAGTCTTTATCAGCCTTGTGATCTTAATCAAAGTTTCTTACGTAATTTAAAGCGTGTTTTAAAGTTTCATATTCATTATTAACGGTTATGTGTTGATGTCAAAATTTCATCATGTTAGCAGTATAAAGATCTCGGCATAGAGCAGAAGTAGTAGTGAAAAGATGCTAACTGGGGGTGGGGAGGGATTTAAAACTTTGTAGCCCCCAAACAGATTTCAAGGGTAAGAAAAGTAAGATTTCTTAGTTTTTCCCTGAAAAGTGGCAAGATGAAAATTATTCAGTTCTTCCATTTGTGACCTACCCCATAATTTTTGCACTCCAACCCCTGCTAGTAGTAGTGACACACTTTCTACAACTCCAGCTAAGAGAATTTTATCAGAAATTAATGTAAAAACACACACTTGTGTCATAATGGAATTAGCATCAAGTGATGTGATAATTTAATGTTTTACATACCATAGCCTGCTTTCATTTGACTGACCCTCAAATATTTGCTTGCAATGTATCAGCATGTGTAGAAGCACCCAATTTCGTACTATTGAAAGGTTGCCCAGTGTAGCTCATTGTTAAGAAGCTGATGTTTCTTGATGAGGGACAGGGTTAAAATCTGTGGTCATGCTTTTTCTGTTGTTACTACCTATTTTGTAATCAGTCACAGAGGTGTTTAGTAACTTGGGTGGGTCAGGTAGTCTAGCTGCCCTGGGTGCAGCCCACCCTTTACAATCCAATTAAAAACATGAATTGAAACTTTTGCACCAGTTTCTATGCAGGATAATGCATGTTTTCAAGGATTCTACATGTGCAGTAGCATATCTAGAAGCTCATCGTAGTGGGGACAGTTGCTCTGGCTTAAAACAAAACAAAACAAAAAAACAATAGAGAGATACTTTAGAGGTCACAGACTCGGTATAAACTTGCAGTACTGCCTCTTCCTGGCATCACAAGGTTTTTTAAACATTTTGTGTTAAAAAAATGTTCTGAAATTTTATTTTACTTCACAACTATGAATGAGAACTAAAAATCAGCACTACTTTCATGGCATTCAATTGCCCACTTTTTGAGGAAACCAACTTGATGATTTTTAAATCTCACATCTGGAAAAAATCTCTCGAAATGAAGTTTGATCCGTCCTATTTAGATGGGAAAAATTTTAAAAGAAAACTTTCCAGCTTGGGAATTTATTTTTGTTTATGGTCCAATCGAGGTACGTATCTGTTACCCACACTATCTCACACACACTTCAGCGTCTACACCACAATGAAGTTTGATCCCTTTTATTCAGATGGATTAATTTAATAGAAAAATTTCCAGCTTGGAAATTTGTTAGTAGTTTATGTTTATGGCCCAATCAATGTACGTACTTTGCTGTGTCACCCTCACTATCTCACACACACTTCAAAATCTACACCACAATGAAGTTTGATCCCTTTTATTCAGATGGGTTAATGTAATAGAAAATTTTCCAGCTTGGAAATTTGTTACTAGTTTTTGTTTATGGCCCAATCAAGGTACATATCTGTTACTCCCACTATTTCACACACGCTTCAGTGTCTACACCACAATAAAGTTTGATTCCTTCTATTCAGATGGGTTAATTTAATAGAAAATTTTCCAGCTTGGAAATTTGTAACTAGTTTTAGTTTATGGCCCAATTGAGGTATGTACTTCGCTCTGTCACCCACACTATCTCACACACACTTCATAGTCTACCCCACACAGTGACTTTCTCGGCTTCCTATCACTAATGATGCCAGACAATACTAAGAAAACAGAACAAAGCTCACCCTTGTGATCAGTCAAAATCTCTTAACTTAATAATCTAAAGCAACTTATGGGAATTTACTAGGAAAATTTTTTTTCATTTATAGCAAATTTTCGGAGAAAACTCTTCTCCTTCTTCAGGCTCTCTTGTTGTTGTCACTTTTTGCTTGTCACTATCATGGTTACGGTTTACCTTGACGGTTACGGTTAACCTTGACGGTTTAGGTTATTTTTCAACAAATCCTGCCAGATGTTAGGCAGGGAAAATCCTTTGCAGTCATTGATGATGGAATTTTGATTTTTCTCATAAAAAGTGACAACAACAAGAGAGCCTGAAGAAGGAGAAGAGTTTTCTCCGAAAATTTGCTATAAAGGAAAAAAATTTTCCTAGTAAATTCCCATAAGTTGCTTTAGATTATTAATTCAATTAAACTAGGAAGCCATTTCTCAATATGAGCTTTATTCAAAGAATCTCTTAACTTTCGCCCTCATTTTTTGTTTTTTTTGTTTCTGAGCTTCTAGTTTTTTTTGTTGTAGTTTTTTTTTTTTTGCTAAAAGACAGAATAGAACATTTTACCTCCAAATTTACAGCAAGTTGTTTTGAAAACTTTTATGAAAATCAGTGGATTTATTACTCTAATTTTACAAAAATAAATGCACTAACTATTAACATATTGGCCATTTAAAAAGAAAATATCTGCTTTTGAGGTGCCCTAGTTGCTCCTGCTGGATCTGCTACTAGCTGTGTGGGGAACATTGAAAATATGACCCCTTTGTGCTGATAATGACATTTGTATTGCCTTCCATGTATTTGTGAAGAATTATTTCTTCAGTGGAATGTGTTTCCCATTGATACCTAAGAATTTTTCATTGGGTGTATGCAATCAACATTCAAGATAATACTCCATAAAAAAAGATGAGAGTTCTGACAAAATTACTAAGTCTCCAAATTAGTTTTAATAGTTTTACATGGCACAGCATGCTTGTTTCTAACAAAAGTGGCTGTTTAATTTGATTGACATTAAATGTCCGTTATTACTGTTTCACACATTATGCAAGTTCAGCAATCGGGAGATTGTTAAATGATGTTAACATAGTATTGGCAATTGAAATCAAGAAATAATAAATATCTGTACTTACAATATTCGTAGTGGCTAACGAATATTGTAAGTACAGATATTTATGTACGTCTTCAAAGAATGTGAACTTTTTTCAGTTGTGAAGTTTAGATTAAAATTCATGATAATGTAAAATCTGCACCAGATAAAATTGAACAAGATGAATTTCTACAATGCAGGTAAAAAAAAAAAACTTCTTAACAACAACGAAATATGAAACTGAATTAAAACCAGTTTCATATTTCATTTTAATTCAGTTAAAACAAATAAGTTTTTTATTAGGTTTTAATTCAGTTTCATATTTTGTTGTTGTTGTTAAGAAATTTTTTTTTACCTGCATTGTAGAAATTCATCTTGTTCAATTTTATCTGGTGCAGATTTTACATTATCATGAATTTTAATCTAAACTTCACAGTTGAAAAAAGTTTACATTCTTTGAAGACGTACATATGAAGCCCCGACAGCCACTACGAATATTGTAAGTACAGATACTTATTATTTTTCTTGATTTCAATTGCCAATACTATGTTAACATCATTTAACAATCTCCCGATTGCTGAACTTGCATAACGTGTGAAACAGTAATAATGGACATTTAATGCCAATCAAATTAAAACTATCGTAGCCACGTAAAAGTACGTTCATCGCAAATTGGCGAAAATTGAACGATATAAAAGTGGCTGTTTTCGATCGCCTCAGAGAGTTTTTCTAAATAAATGGGTGTTACATTTTTAAGTGATGTGTGTAATTGATTTAGCATTATTCTCCTCCAGTTCACAGGAATTTCAGTTTTTGAAAACTTTTTATAAGGAAGATAATGCTGCATAGCAAGCAAATATAGTGTCTGTTCATGTATATTATGCAATTTATATGTATCCATCACATTTTACTAAGACTGCCACCATATTACTCAAATTATATCTCTGAAATCTTTATGCTGAGTATTTCAATACATAATGTGTTTCAGAAGTGATTATTGAGCTGCACCACTTGTCAAAGAACAGTTTTTGCCTTTATATGTCTGTAAACTGAAGTCAAATGATAAAAACTTGCCGTGTAAAAGCTTATGACAAAAGTCCCATATTTTTATCAAGTCTAGTACCCACATCATTGATTATTTTAAATCTTTTCTCTTCTTTCACATGTTCCATGCATTTCACCCTTTTATGAAATCTTACCTGTGTGCCACGTGTCTTGTTACATTTTTACTTTTCTTGTTGATATAAGAAAACTGATGGAAAGTTCCCTGTCAGTAATTTCCATTGGATGTCACTCTAAGCAAAAAAAAAAAAAAAAAAAAAAAAATTATATATATATATATGTTTTAAATGAATTTCCCCAAAATTTAGTCAGTATATAGGAATTCTTTAAAAGTTGCTTCCTGATATTTTATAGAGGTGTGCTATATTCCCATGTTTGTTTTTTTATATTTTGCACTTTTTTATCAGTAATCTTAGTGAGTGCCAACACCGAATAAGCTTTTGAGTGAACTTAAGAAGTTCCAGGAACATGCTTTTTATTAATGGTTGGTGGTTGTAACATTTCTCTTCTGCTGCAGTTGTGAATGATCATGTGCAATTGTTACTCTGGCATTCATCAGTTGATGTTGAGAATATTGCCAGAGCATGTATTCTGTAAAACTGCGTCATTGACAAGCTGCTATATGTTAAAACAAAACTCTTCTTGTCAGAGGCGTAACAAGAACTATGTCCCCCCCCCCCCATCAAGATTTACTTCAGCACACCTAAGCACAGTAATTTTCCCACGATTTTGAACACGAGGGAGGACGCATTTTTCACGGTTTGTGTGTGGCAATTTAGGGAGGGGGGAGGAAGTAGTGGAGAGTGTTTGCAAAAATAATGGTAGTACCTAGAAAGTAGAAAGAAAGTTTACCTAGTTTTAACTTTTTAAGTAATAGATTTGACAATAAGTGTAATTACTTTGTCCAAAACTAAAATAAATCACTTAAACAAATCACCTTCTTACACATGGCAGATCTGCGGCTGTTGTGAATAAATGTTGGCATGTACGTGATCCTAGGTAACTGACTGTTTTCCCGCATCCTCCATGAGGAATCCCACTGTGGCCTCGCACTTTTCCTCGGTAGCGCAGAGAAACGCCGATTGGAGAGCGATCATATTATTTACAACCCATTGCAGAGCAATCGTATTACAAACCGAAGTTAAAGAGCCGAACACTTTCAATCTGTAGGACATTCAGAGTTTTAAAAGTGAAACTAAGCATTTATTTATGCAAAGCTAAATATATATTAAAGCAAAATATGAATCTTTGAATCCCACTGTGGCCTCACACTTTTCCTCAGCAGCGCAGAGAGAGAGAGAGAGAGAGAGATAGGGCGATTGGAGAGCAATCGTGTTATTTACAACCCATTGCAAAGCAATCGTATTACAACCCGAAGTCAAAGAGCCCAACACTTTCAATCTGTAGGACATTCAGTGTTTTAAAAGTGAAACTAGGCATTTATTTAGGCAAAGCTAAATATATCTTAAAGCAAAATGTGAATCTTTGAATCCCACTGTGGCCTCGTGCTTTTCCTCAGCAGCACAGAGAGAGGGCGATTGGAGAGCGATCGTATTATTTACAAATCATTGCAGTGCAATCACAACCTGAAGTCAAAGAGCAGAACACTTTCAATCTGTAGGACATTCAGTGCTTTAAAAGTGAAACTAGGCATTTATTTAGGCAAAGCTAAATATATCTTAAAGCAAAATATGAATCTTTGAATCCCACTTTGGCCTCACGCTTTTCCTCAGCAGCGTAGAGAGAGGGTGATTGGAGAGCGATCATATTATTTACAACCCATTGCAGAGCAATCATATTACAACCCAAAGTCAAAGAGCCAAACACTTTCAATCTGTAGGACATTCAGAGTTTTAAAAGTGAAACTAGGCATTTATTTAGGCAAAGCTAAATATATCTTAAAGCAAAATATGAATCTTTGAATCCCACTTTGGCCTCACGCTTTTCCTCAGCAGCGCAGAGAGAGCGATTGGAGAGCGATCGTATTATTTACAACCCATTGCAGAGCAATCGTATTACAACCCGAAGTCAAAGAGCCCAACACTTTCAATCTGTAGGACATTCAGAGTTTTAAAAGTGAAACTAGGCATTTATTTAAGCAAAGCTAAATATATCTTAAAGCAAAATATGAATCTTTGGATTAATTATTGTGCATGTTCGATTTTATAAAAGTATACCTGGCAGCTGCAGTACACCCTTTCATTACCTGATCACCCCCCACCCCGCAGCTGCGGGGGTGGTAGATACCCCACTGCTTCTTGTACTACTTGATAGGGTAAAATCAGCTGTCATGAAGCATAGATTGGTGATATCCAGCATTTTAGCAACACTTACTTTTTGCTGACATAGTTCATTGTCAACCATTCAGCTTTGTGGGGACTAATGATGTCATTAGTCATTCCTTCTTGAGAGTTCATTCAAGCAAAAGTCATTCACAAATGCTCATCCTAATGAATGGTTTTCACTTTGCATCCACTCCTGGAGGGGTGTTTCACTGTAGTGATGGCATAAGTTATTCGTTCTTGGAAATTCACTCATGCAAGTGATTTATGAATGCTCATTCAAATGAATGGCCATTCACTTTGCATCCACTCCCACCCGGTTGTCTCACTATAGTAATAAGTCATTCGTTCTTGGGAGTTCATCATTCATGCAAAGGAGTCATTCACAAATGCTCATTCAAATGAATGTTCATTCACTTTTCATCTCCTCTCCCCGAGGGGTGTCTAACTATAGTGATGGCATAAGTACTTCAATCTTGGAAATTCATTTATGCAAAAGTGATTCATGAATGCTCATTCACTCCCACCCAGTTTTCTCACTAAAGTGATGACATGTCATTCATTCTTGGGGGTTTATTCATCATTTATGCCAAGGAGTCATTTGTGAATGCTCATTCAAATGAATGTCCATTCACTTTGTATCCACTTCCACCTGGCCGTCTCACTGTAGTGATGGCATAAGTCATTCATTCATGGGAGTTTATCATTCATGCAAAGCAGTCATTCACAAATGCTCATTGAAATAAACATTCATTCACTTTGCATCTCCACTCCCAGAAAAGTGTCTAACTATAGTGATGACATAAGTACTTCAATCTTAGAAATTCATTCATGCAAAAGTGATTCATGAATGCTCATTCAAATGATCACTCACTCCCACCTGGCTATCTCACTAAAGTGATGGCATGTCATTCATTCTTGGGAGTTTATTCATCATTTATGCCAAAGAGTCATTTGTGAATACTCATTCAAATAAATGTTCATTCACTTTGCATCCATTCCCAATCAGTTGTCTCTGTATAGTGACAGAATAAGTCATTCCTTCTTGGAAGTTCATTCATCATTCATGCAAAGGATTCATTCACAAATACTCATTCAAATGAATGTTCATTCATTTTGCATCTCCACTCCCAGAGGGGTCTATAACTATAATGATGGCATAAATTCTTCAATCTAGGAAATTTGTTCATGCAAAAGTGATTCATGAATGCTCATTCAAATGAATGATCATTCACTCCCACCTGGATCTCTCAATAAAGTGATGGCATATCATTCATCATTCATGCAAAGAAGTCATTCACAAATTTTCTTGAGAGTTTATTCATCATTTATGCCAAAGAGTCATTTGTGAATGCTTATTCAAATGAATGTTCATTTACTTTGCATCCACTCCCAATCAGTTGTCTCAGTATAGTGACACCATAAGTCATTCCTTCTTGGTAGTTCATTCATCATTCATGCTAAAGAGTCATTCACAAATCATCATTCACTTTGCATCCACTTCTGTCCAGTTGTCTCACTATAATGATGGCATAAGACATTCATTCTTGAGAGTTTATCATTCATGCAAAAGAGTTATTCATGATTACTCATTCAGATGAATGGTCTTTCACTTTTGCATCCACTCCCAATGGTTGTCTCACTATAGTGATGGCATAAGTCATTCTCTTAGAAGTTCATCATTCACACAAAAGTGTCATTCACAGATGCTCATTCAAATGACTGGTCGTTCACTTTTCACTCTTGGTTGTCTTACTACACTCACTGAGGAAATTATTCTTTGCTCCAAATTGCCTGCAAGACAGGCAGAAATTGGTAAACTACCCAAAAGAGTAGGAGCTGTTGCAGTAATGGCAGATTGAATTATGATTCACAATGGTGAAAGTGAACCATTCTCTGTGAAGAGTCATTCATTGTGAATGAATCATTCACAAATGGGCCACTAATGGGAAGTGGAAATTGCATACATGCTGATTGCAAGTCACATCAGCAGTATCTTGATTAGTAATGTGATTATTACCTGATCAGTTCGCAATGTAGCTAAGTGATAGTTGATAGTCTCTAGTGTGCGACCTGTCTCTCCTATGTAGGACAGTCTACAACTACATTTTACCTCATAGACCACTCCTTGCATTTTTACAATATCTTCTTCTCTTTGAACTATCTTTGGGAAATATTTTTTTACATCGTTCTCTAAACTTGGAGCTAGTCTTATATCATACTTCTTAAATAAAATATTTCATAGAAAAAAAAAACAAAAAAAAACAAACATATTAGATGTCAGATTAAGTGTTTGGTTATACCATGAAAAAATTAAGTTCAAAATTGAAGTCTCGAACATTCAATTTTGACTTTGGCTTTGCAGTTTAAACCATGCGATGATTATGTGCAAAATTCAAATCTTGAACTCACAGCGTTAACTACTGTTTTACAATAAATTTATATGCACTTTATTGCATATGTGATTATTCCTAAGTTTAAAAAACTGATGTGACCAGTAGAACTGCCTCTATAAATTGCATAGATTCTAATTTATTATGGGGTTCCTAACAAAAGTTCTGCACACTGTCCGTTTTTGAGAAAAGTGTGAAGTAACGGAGAAAACTTAGAAAACTTACCTTATTGCTGTTTAATGTACTCCCCCCCCCTGCTAAACAGCTTGCCAGCGGTGAGGTAGGCCCTGGATGCCCCGTAGTATGCCATCTTTGTTCAGCTGTCATACTACTCAGGTCATGTCCAATGACAATTTGTCCAGCGATTTGTAGCGGATGCCAAACAGCCGATTTTTTAACTTTGGGAAAAGATCAAAGTGTGGTGGACTGAGGTCAGGACTGTATGTATGGTGGGTGAGATAAAGTTTCTCAGCCATACTTCGAAAAAGTCTCCGTACCGACGCTGCACCATGACAAGATGTGTTGCCATGAAGCAATATCGCTCCCGCTTCCAACAAGTTGGAGCGATTTTGACGAATTTTTGGTCTCAACTTTGTCCTCAGAAAGTCACAATAATATCGTGCATTGACATTTTGCCCTACCTGCACTCGATCCGAGACGACAACACCCTGGGCGTCGTACTCAAAAATCATCATTTGCTCCACTTTGGATTGTTGCCAATGACACTTTGAGGGGCGTGAGGAACTTGGACGCCTCCATTCCGCTGATTGGGACTTCAGTTCCGGCTCAAAATTATGGGTCAAAGTCTTGTCAATTGCAACAATTCTGTTCAAGAAGGTGTCGCCCTCCCTTTTGATCCTGTGCGATGCTTACTCTGGCTGCCTTCTGATCGGGGATGAGTTGATGGGGCACCCAGCGTGCTTTGATTTTCTTTTTCCCAGTAAGTCAGTCAAAATCCAGTGAACAGATATGGTGGACAAATTTGCCTGATGAGCAATCTCTTCGTCTGTGAAACGGCGATTCTATTTTAGAAGCATTGAAACAATGGTGACAGATGTTTTGTCTGTTGCCATTTGAGGTTGGCTTGAGCAGTGATCATCTTCGATGTTGCTTCGGCCCTCCCAAAAAGGCGACGCCTAATGAGAAATTGTGCTTCGATCAAGAGTTTCTTCCCCACAAACTTCTTCCAAGGCAGTGTGGATCTGTGTCGGAGTTTTTCCGTGCAGAGTTTCTATTTTCACGTACGAGTGCTGCTCTAACACCTTGACTCGAACCGAGGAGCTGCACGCTTCCATTTACAAACCCTCCCACGTCCACACAGCAAAAGATAGCACGTCGTTCTGACACCACTGGGTTGCTGCGAGTCTGACCTTGACATGATGCAATCATTTTCCCAATTGCATCATCCGCTTCTGTTTTAGATTAACATGTGCAGAACTCCTGTTACGACCTTCGTACATCTACAAAGTTAAATTATGTGGAAAAATATTGCAAACTTCATCAGCATACTTCAATTTGTATAGTTAAGTGGCATGTAAAAGTATATTTGTGCACATGTCATTGTTGTTGTATGTAGCGGGCAAGGTCCTTAAAATTTTTTTGGAATGTGCTTAAAAGTCCTTAAAAAGTGCTTATTTTTTTGTGGAAGAAAAAAGGTAGGAATCGGAGCTGAGATGGGCCGAACCGGGCTCGTGCTCCGAGAGAGGGAGATAATTTTCTTCCTTTTTCTTTTAATGTGATTTTACAGGATTTATCACACGAGACTTTTTACACTTTCGAGTTGTTAAAGATAATTCTTCGGCAACTGGGTCTAGATGGGGAGTAGGAATTTGGCAGGGCTATCCATTCCGGGCTTAGGCAACAAAATTCCATAGGCCATGAATTACAGGATTTCTGTGAAGGAAAAAGTTTCTATAAGAACTGTAGACAGTAGATAGGAAGCTGACAAAATTTTGCTCCCTACCGCGAAGGGGCAGCTCCCTACTAATTCTACTGAGCAACGTACGACGCATATTGTTATGCCTCCCAATTTTTCCTGATTTCCTGATACACCCCCCCCCCATCCAAAAAAAAAAAAAAAAAACATTTCAGGAAAAACTAAAGGGTCAAAGAAACTATAGAAATAGATAGACATCCCTTTCCCACTCCACAGTTGAGAATGACATCGGTTAATTGCACAGGTAGGAAAGCTGGAAGTCTGGAAAAGAAGACTTTTTTTTTTTTAATGCTGAACAGGTTAGTAATAGTTTTCGGGCTCGTTCGGGCCTAGGCTCTATCTTGCAATATAAAATTCGGGCTCTGGCTGACATACTTCGGGCTCAGGCTCTTTAAATTGAGCCCGGACTCGGCTATGGTGGGAATCCCGGTATCCTGCTGATGCTTGCTAAAGCGACAGGAAAGGAGGATGGACAAACAGAAGAGAAATCTTCTGATGTTTTTTTCTCAAAATCTTCTCGACATCAATACCTGAGTAACAATTGCACACCACCATTGGCTGAAACAAAACAAAAAAAAAAATCCTTGAAGAAGATGGAGCAGCTAATGACTCTCTCCAAAGCTGCATCAAGGGAAAATGGAAATGTTACCAGACCTGTTTGTAATCCAGGTATAGCTTGGAATTCCGGGTTTTTCTCATATTCTAAACCCAGAAATTCCAGTTTTTAAGTTTTAGAAGAATTTGAGATTCCTCATTCATTTCATTTCTGAAAATGCTATGAAATGATAACTAAAAGTTCTCTTTGAGTTTCATTTTCTTTGGGAAATTATAGCGTTTGATTGAAAACACTGCATTTCCATGCAGATGGTGAAAGTAGATGATTTGTGACATGTCAAAAGTTTGTTTTCTTATCCAACAAGCTCTGGAGATAACAGCATGTTAAAAGGAATACTTTTTTCAGGATTTTTGAAGTTTCATCTATATCAAATAATTTGGTTATATTAGATTCAGTTAATCAAATGAGCTACATTTAGAAATTAAGTGGATATCACTGTAGGCTTCCAGAACTGAAGTAATCTCCACAGACTGCCCAAATAATATACAATTTGAAACTCAAAATTTGACTTGAAAAATGCATATCTGAAGGATGGCTCTGCTGAGCTAAATTTGTTTTTTTTTCATAACTGTTTTGTGTGTTGTGCCACCCAAGCTCATCGCCTCCTCTTAATATCTAAGAGAGTATGGATGTGTGGCAGTATTGATACTTTCAAGACTTATTTCAATGAGTTAGTATTAGCATCATGATTTCACTATAAGCTGAGAAATGGGTAGTTAATTGTTGGATTTTGAAACATAAGCAGAATAACTAGAATACAGATGAATGTAAAACTTTTTTTACTTCTTTTGTATCCCAATCTTGTTCTGTTTGATGTATTATTTTTTTGTCATTACTCAGACAAAAGAAAAAAATAGTGTGCAATGATATATGTATAATCTATCTTTTCATTATATATTTGCTCATTTATAAATGTAAAAAAACTTTCTTTACCTATGTGACATCATTTGTCTATGTAATGGACTTCTGTATGTACAGTTGGAAATTTTCCTGTATGCATTTTCCTGTATGTTAAATTAAGAATCAGATGAATGCTATTCAGTTTGAAAAAACCTGTGCTTCTTAAAGCTAGATAAAAAGTGGGATAAGAATATCTTAATTTTACATGCTTTCACTGCACAAGTTTGCTGGTGCATTATGATCACAAAGTATAGCCGTATAATCTGCCATGTTTTAATACATTATGCAGCTGCTTACACTATATTGCTAGCCTCCAGTGATCTGATCCCCTCCCATTTTTCATTATGTTGTAATTAGAAAAAATCATTAATTGGAAACTTTATCTCATATTCTTTTAAATCTGTTATATTAGTTGAAATACTCTTGTATTTTATAAGGTCTGATTTCATGATAGTGCATTTTGCTTGTGCTGAATTACTTCTTTTTATATTAGTGTTCATAAGATTAAAAAAAAGTATGTATTTTTTCCGTGTCACATGTTTTTCGCCTTTTATAAAATTGGCCATGGTTGTCCTTTACATTATTGATGTTCAGTTACCTGACGATCCTTTTGTTTGTTGATAAGATTTCTGCATTATTTGAAGTAATTCAAAATTAACTATTGTGTAGGGATATGTAGCATCTAATGAAATACTGTAGAATCCTCTTATAATGAGCAAAACAGGAGCTTTTTGTTTGGCCTGGTGTTAATTCAAAGCACATTTGATTTTTTTAATAAAGAAAATTTAATGAAATCCCAGGATTTAACAAAGGAGAGAGAAATTAAGATTACTTTTAACAAGTAAAATAACAAAATTTAATGTAATTCCGTATTTAATGAGGGAGAAAAAGCTAAGATGATGACTTTTAACAAGAAAAGTAACAGAATTTAATGGAACTTCATGTTTAACAAGAGAGAGAAAAACTTATATGACTTTTGTCAAGTAAAGTAACAAAATTTAATGCAACTCAATATTTAATGAGGGAGAGAAAAGCTAATATGATGACTTTTAACAAATAAAGTAACAAAATTTAGTGCAATTCAGTGTTTAAGGACGAAAAAGCTAACATGATGACTTTTAGCAAGTAAAGTAACAAAATTTAATGCAGTTCCATATTTAATGAGGGAGAAAAAACTATGATGATTACATTTAAGATGTAAAGTAACAAAATTTAATGCAACTCCATATTTAATGAGGGAGAGAAAAGATAAGATGATGACTTTCAACAAGTAAAGTAAAAAAATTAATGCAACTCCATATTTAACAAAGGAAAAAAAGCTTAGATGATGACTTTTATCAAATAAAGTAACAAAATTTAATGCAACTCCATATTTAACGAGAAAGAAAAAGTTAAGATGATGACTTTTAACAAGTAATAAAATTTAATGCAATTCTATATTTAATGAGGGAGAAAAAGCTAAGATGATGACTTTTAACAAGTAAAGTAACAAAATTTAATGCAATTCCATATTTAACAAGGGAAAAAAAGCTAAGATGATGACATTTAAGATGTAAAGTAACAAAATTTAATGCAACTCCATATTTAATGAGGGAGAGAAAAACTAAGATGATGACTTGCAACAAGTAAAGTAACAAAATTCAATGCAAATCCATGTTTAATGAGAGAGAGAGAGAGAGAGAGAGAGAGAGAGTCTAAGATGATGACTTTTAACAAGTAAAATAACAAACTTCAATGCAATTCCATATTTAATGAGGCAGAGAAAATCTGGTGAGCACTCAACTACCATGGTATGCAACAGCCACTGATTGTGCAGAAGATCACCAGTTTGTGTTTTCTTATTTTTAAGTATCAAACTACAGTGATGACAAGGTATTTAGTGCACAACGTTAGATTCTGTCTCTTCTTTTAATGTTTCCACATTATGTCTGCTTAAGTATTCTTTGCTGCTACGTATTTATGTGAGTGCTTATTTTATTTCAATTTGTTCTACCATATTTTAAGTATATCCAGTTCTCACAGATGCATAATATAAACCTATGTGCATTGTTTTATGCATGCATATTTTTACATTGTAGGGTTTTTCAAAAAATCCCAGAATGTAAAAATGGTACCCAAAATAAATATTGCAGGTGCCCAGATCAGTGAGAACTTCAGTCAGTCCTGAGCTCCTTACTATAAGTGGGTTCTACTGTAATCTGATTTCATCATAGTGCAATATATTTGTAATGGATATCTCCCCCCCTTTAACATATTTATTTATAAGAATTTAAAAGAAAATTATCTTTTTTTGTATCGTAAGTTTTATGCCTGTCGCATAATTGGTTGTGGTTTACCCTTCTGTTTTTAATGTTTATTTTACCTGACCATAATTTAGGTACAGTTTTAGTATTCTAAAATTTCTGCCTTATTCAGAATAATTCAAAAAAATTAATGTGAACAGTTGTGTCAGTATATTTATATATTACATCGTGCTTGTGCTAAAATTTTTAATATATGCATTTATAAGGGGGGAAATCAATATTTTCTGTTATGTGTTTCTTGGCCATAGTTTACCCTATATGCTCTTGTCAAAATACAGCATTTAACTATCTGACCGCCATTCAGGTTCATTTTTGGTATTCTAAGATTTCTGTATTATTCAAAATAATTTTTGGTGAGCTATAATAATATGTTAGTCAATTAGTAGTACTACATTTTGTAGGATCTCAATGTGTGTTAATTTTTTTTAATAAATGCATTTATAAGGGGGTAAATCAATGTTTTCTGTTATATTTCTATACAAAATTAACCATAGTTTACTTGTACTACAACCTTTAACTATCTTACCATCATTTGGGTTCAGTTTTGATACTCAAGATTTCTGCATTGTTTGAAATATTTTTTGTGACCTATTATTTTAGTCAGTGTTGCATTTTGTAGGATCTGATTTCATGGTAGTACATTTTTTCTGATGTGAAATATGTTTTTGATACATGTGCTTATGTAAATAGAAGAAAAGCAATCAGTGCTTTATATAACAGATATCTTTCTTTCCAGTTACAGAATTACATGTGAGTTACCCTTGTAATATTAGCTTTTAGTTATATAGCAGTCTCTTTTCAGGTTCAGTTTTTAACAGCATTATCAGCACATATCCTTGAAAAGACACTTCTGCAGTTTCCCCTTTGGAAAGAAACAAAAAACTTAACCTCTTCTATAAAAAGGCATCTCTGTGTTTAAAAACAAAGCATCTGTATGTTTTCAAGAAAGTATTAAATTTTGCTTACCAAGAACTGCAATTCAGATACTGTTATAACAAATGTGCATCTAGTGGCACATTTTGCTATTTTAAAATAATGATATCATATATAAACATTTTTTATTGGATTTTAGTGGAAATTTCTCATGAATCTGACACATTTTTATATACTTATTTTGTGTGACTGGATTATGCAAGATGGAAATGAAATTGCTTGAGAATGCTTGTTATTGTTAAATCTTAATTAATGAACATATTGCTAGTAGCTAATGTACTAGAAAATAGGTCTGATTTCAGTTTTTGAATTCTGCTGCCTGCTCTTTCCAACATATCTGTTTTATATTTAAGACAACTGTTTATATATGATATCATTATTTTGTATATTTGTAGTAAATCATGTAGAAATTAAAATTTGGGTCTCTGTGTTCACTCTCTGATTATTATGATTAGTTAAGGAAAAGGTTTTGATTGCTATGCAAATGAGGATATGATAGAGGCACAGTGGGTTAATGTATATATGAAAATGATATAAGTGTTTTTAGCAAACTTGTTTCTTGTGCTGCATAGTATGGTTTATGTAGTAGTAAGTGAATAAGAACAAGTGTGTTTTTGATTATTAAAAAGATGGAAGCTAAAGTGAGCCAACAGCAATCTTTTTAGAAATAAGAGTTATTAGTTTTTATTGATCTGAATGTTATATTCAGTTGCTGCTTTAATGCAATTTGTACTAAAGCAGAACATAAATTGGTTCTGTTGAGCTTCTAGGTTCAAAAGTATATATCTTCAGAGCCCCCTTTTTATGGGAAAAATGTTGATGCTCTTAAAACACAATATTTGTTAATTACAAAATTGTGACATTGGGGGGGGGGGGGACTTCTGAACATATACTTTTTCAACCTACAAGGTCTTAGAAAATATTATTTTGGGTCCTAGGATGGTTTGAGATGTTTTCCTTCTTCTCTGTAATGGGTTTCATACCTACCTATTAATTTTTTGTACTTTGTAATTTTTTTAAGTTGTGGCCTAGCCCTGCAAGTGTTTATTTCAAATTGCCACTGAAGTTGTTATGAATCCAAACTTAAATAAGTATGAATTCAAACTTGACAAAGTCATTACCATACAGAAGAATGAGTATCTGGGAAATAAATAAATCTTAATAACATAAACTTGCAGTATAGGGTTACTAGGATAACAAAAATGTTACTTCTTGTCAAATTTTTGGGTTGCACATCAACCTGTCGTCAGGACTGACTCAAGAGAGTAGGTGTTGCCACTCAAGCGGTAATACATGTTCATTAATGGTGGCTCCTCTTCTTCTTTTGATTTGTAGACTTTTCTCCAATTTTCATTTAACACAGTACTGTTGATGTGAGATAATTTTTAAAAAGTCCCAGTTAATTGAATGTCTGGTACTCTGTGTGTGTCTGCCTGCCAAGGCCTGTCTTGTTGGAAATGTTCCTTATAGCAGCTTTATGTTCTGCTAAACGGGTGCAAAGCTGTCTCCCAGTTTCTCCTACATATATGTTACCATAATTGCAGTGTACATTGTAGACCATTCCTTTCTGTAGTAGAGCAGTTTTTTCTCTTTTTGTTTCATGGGAGGGAAGAATATTTGAATTTTATTGTTCAGGTGTGGATCCAGTCGAACCTGGTATCTTAAACTGATTCTCTGAAGTTTCTGAATGATTCTCTTTTAAGATAAATCTCTTTTGTTAACATTTTACCACAGAATACCTTGAATCCCAAGAATTGTTATGAATTTAAAGTTAACCAGTTCTCAGACCTGTTTGTAATCGGGGTTTAGCCAACAATTCTGAGTTTTTGTCACATTCTAAACCTGGAAATTTGGGTTTTTAAGTTTTAGAAGAATTTGAGATTCCTTAGTCATTTCATTTCTGAAATTGCTATGAAATGATAACTACAAATTCCTTCCAAGGTCAATTTTCTTAGGGAATTACAGTTTGATTGGAAACACAATATTTCTATGCAGATGATGTATGTAGACGATTTGTGATACCTTGAGAGTTTGTTTTCTTATCAAACAAGCTCTCAAAATAACAGCATGTTGAAAAGAGATTTTTTTCATAATTTTTAAAGTTGCAATTGTATTAAATAATTTTATTGTATTAGAGTCAGTTAATCCCATGAGCTACATCCTTTAGAAATTGAATGAAAATCAGTCTAGGCTTCCAGAACTGAAGTGATCTCCATAGACTACCTAAATAATGTATAATATGAAGTGTGAAATTTGACTTCAAAAATGCAGTATCTTAAGGATTTCACACATTAGCACTGAGCTCAGAGTTTCCAGGTTTTTTTTTGTTTCACCTCTCAGCCACTTCTGAGTTCTGCTCAGTATATTAAATTTCTGCATTTGTCTGAAACAAAAGTGTTTTTGCAGAAATCAAGTGCAAAATGTACAGAACTTTCTTTTCAGGAACATTTAAATTAAAATATTTTGTCTTTTTACTTAGGTTATTTATATGTTTGAGGTATCAACTAAAAGCTGCATATTGTAAAAAATACGTGTTTTAAAATTTTGTGGTGTGGAAGGACTCTGCTGGTGTGTGACCACTCCAATTGTTTTGTAGAAGGGGAGGATGTCATAAAACTTCTAGTTTTTCCATCAGCGGAAATTATTCAATCTTATCCTGCTGCTGTATATTGCGAGTTTTCCAAATGAGAAAGGCATCATACAGTGATTGTTCTGCTCATAAAAAAAACGAAAAAAAAAACTGCTCAGCCCGTGTCTGTTTTACATTAAATATTGAAGGCCCGGCCCGGCCCATTTTCCCAACTTAGAAATGAGCAAAGGCGAGAGCCCGGGCCCGTGCAGACCTCTAGGTTCGATTCTCACTCCAGGGTGATGAAATTTTCAAGTTTTCTGAGAGGTGTTTAGGTGTTACGAACTTAAAAAGATTTAACACCTCTCAGTTTTCTGAGAGGTGTTAAATCTCTAATAGATGGGTTACCCTAAAACGATGACAACATGTGGTAGTTAACATGAGAAGAAATTTTGTTAGTAATGCAATTCACTGAAACAACACTTGAAGACCTTTATTTTTTTACTATTAATGTTTAAGTGTTGTATTAGTCTTATGATTCTGCATGTGCTTTTGACATCAGTGAAACTGTCTAAATTTGTTTCATAGCATTTCGTTCTGTTTAGTACGGCTCATCTGTTTATCTTCATTAGTACAATAGCGTTTAATACATAAGTATGAACTCCGATCAAAAGTATTATGCCTGTAACTTATCGGTTAACTCAAGACAATATCTGAAGATTATATCTAGTTAAGCTGAAATACTGATATGTCATGCGATCGTCATAAGTAGTATAATTTTTACCTTATGAATTTCAGTGAATTGTATTATTAACAAAATTTCTTCTCATGTTAACTACCGCACGTTGTCATTGTTTTGGGTAACCCATTCATTCAAGATTTATATGAGGTCCGATCCAAAAGTTCCGAGACTAGACCGATACACAACAAAATGCTTATGTTACTTAAGTCTGGCTATGATCTCCCTCAAAGTCATCTCCTTGGGCAGCGATACACTGCTGCCAGTGTTTTTGCCACTGTTGGAACGCTCCCTGGAAGTCCTGTTCGCAAATCGTGTCAAGCACCGTCTGCAATTTGTGCTGGATCTCGTCCACAGTTTCAAAACGGTGACCCTTGAGCTGCAGCTTTCAGACATGAGATAAAAAATAAGAATACAGTCACCCCTTGATGTACCACTACTGTTTGTTGCATCAGGGATCATCAGCATTATATCAAATTTGCCAAATATTTTTAAGTAACCCTAATTTTTTTAATTATGGTTCACCAAAATCAAAATTAGCATTAAATTAAAAATATGTTAATCAGAAAAAGTTGCATGTTGTGTACTGTAATTCGAAGTGTTCGTTTCCATCTTGGAAGCTTTTGATATGCATTAAATCTGGAAATTTACTTTGCATAATATGAAGACAAAATTAACATTAGAATTATGAGGTCTTCCCTTCTTCTGAGTACTTTTGGTTTTATAGACGTTTCTGGCCTCTGGATTTTTGTCAAGGCCTGTTCTCAATGTGTAGAAGTACGAGGGTTGTACCAAAAGTAATGCAAAAGTCGGCATAACTGTTTTATTAACTGACAGAGGTAATTCAAATTGCACATGTTGGTAGAGTAACTCTTTCTTTATACAAAGGTACCACTCAACATAGTCTCCATCACAAGCAATGCATTTGCACCATTGCTGAATCCAACTCTCGAATCCTCTTTGAAAAAAATTCAGGTTTGGACTGTTGTACCCACTTCTTCACAGCCACTTTCTCCTCGTCTGTGTCATCAAATCATTGTCTCCGGAGACTGTGCTTCATCGGACCAAACAGATGGAAGTCGGAGGGCGCCAGATCTGGGCTGTATGGTGGATGGGGACCACCGACCTGCCTAATTTGCTGAGCTCCTGATTTGTTGCCAAAGGTGTGTGTGGTCTTGCATTGTCATGGTGAATGTGGATCCTTTTCAGATTCTTGTTTGGTCTCTTCCTCCTTATGGCTTCTCTAAGCTTCTTGAGTGTCTCAATGTTCTGCTCACTGGTCACAGTACCGCCATGTTCCAGAAAATCAAGGTGAATGACACCCCTGTCATCCCAGAAAAACAGTCACCATCACTTTCTATGCGGATCGCTGGCTCTTGAACTTCTTAAGTTTTGGTGAAGAGGTGTGACACCATTCCATGGGTTGATTTTTCATTTCCGAATGGTAAAGATACGCCCATGTTTCATCCTGTCACCAGATCGACGGAAAAATGTGTCTTCACACGCTTCAAATGCTTCCAGCGGATCAGAGCAGACTTCTACCCTTCTCTCCTTCAAATACCATGTCAACTGCTGAGGTACCCACTTTGCACACACTTTCTGACACCCTGAGTCTTCCACCATCTTCTGTATGGCGTTGTGATAACAGTCCACTTGTGCAACAAGCTCATGGATTGTGACTCATCTCTCCATGTGAATCAGTTCATCCACTCGCTACCGATTCATGTCAGTGGTCACAGACGATGGTCTCCCACTGTGTGGTTTGTCTTCAATGGTGGTTTCCCTTTCTTTAAACTTCTTCATCCATCTGTGCACATTACTCTTGTCAAAGGTGTCATCTCCGTAAACATTCTGTAGCCTTCTGTGGATGTCGGACAGCCTGCACCATTCCTTCGTCAAGAACTCAATGACGGCACGTTGCTTCTGCTTGGAATCCAGTATTTACCTGCAATGAAAAAGAAGGGTTACTATAGAGGAAAAGTTACTCTACCAACATGTACAGTTTGAATGACCTCTGTTAGTTAATAAAAAGGTTATGCCCACTTTTGCATTACTTTCGTTACAACCCTCATGCTATAAAAAGTTTTGCTTACACCTGGAAAATTAAAAATTTGTTGCCAGGTTCCACTTGTTGTTACCAGTTATTAAACTGAAATGTTTTCATTGTGTATTTTGTAATTGTTTTTTTTTTTTATTTAATTAAGTTGTTGAAAACACTATTAAGTTTTAAAGGTTCTTCCTTGGAACTGTTTTTTTTTTATATATAAACTTTCTTTAATTAGTTTCTTGTTTTTATGAAATTCATAGTCCAATATTTTAACTTTTTTCCCATAAATGTTCACATTTGCATAACTGTATGTGATTTTTCAATACTTTATGGAAAAAAATGAAAATATTGGACTATGAATCTCATAAAAACAAGTGACTAATTAAAGAAAGTTTTTACATCCAAAAAATAAAAATCCATTAATGAACCTTGAACATTTATAAATAGTGTTTTCAACAACTTAATTAAAAAATAACAGAATTACAAATTATCCAATGAAAAGATTTCAGTTTAATAACTGGCAACAGAATTTTAATTCTTCAGGTGTAAACAAAACTTTTGATAATCCTTCTATACATTGAGAACAGGCCTTGACTAAAATCAAGAGGCCAGAAATACCTGTAAAAGCAAAAGAACTCAGAAGAAGGGAAGATTAAATGAATCTTCAAGTGAAAATAGAATTAAGTAAATATATCTGAGTAAACCATTGAGTAAGTTTTAATTCCTGTTAATTACATATAAGGAAATGAATAAAACATCATACTATGTTATAAAAACTTTATCTAGTGAAATTATTAACGTTACACAAAATAATTTTACATACCTTAGTTTCTTTTTAAAAACTGGTTCATTTTCATTTGTATGTTTTAGATTTTAATTCAATTACTTTCAATGCACAATCTGATTTAACAAGTGCATGTGTTTGAAATATCGCCATCCTGCCAGTTGTCTTCAAAAAATCTTCTTAATGTTAAAAGACACTGATTTAATTTTTGATTGAATCACGGTCTAAAAAAAAGGGAAGGGATTCTCACAAGGCTTGCAAGTGGTATTACATCAAGTACCGTATTTATTGGCATATAACACACACTTTTTTCCCTAAAATTTAGGGCTGAAATTCTACCTGCGTGTTATACATGTATACTACTTCTTTTTATTTAAACTTAGGTAAAATGAATACTGCTGCACAGTGCGATGCATCCCGACATTGCCAAATGTTACCGGTTTGGTATCACTGTACTCTAACTGCAGATGCTTCTCTGATGCGTATCTCTTCTGTTTTCTGACGGATCTTGTTAAAAGTGGCATCAATACAATCTTCAATTCTCTGGAAAGAAGATTCGCACAAAAAAAACAAAAAACAATTTGAGATTGACTCCTGATTTACCTGTTTTAAGCACCTGAAAGTAACCTTGCTCACTTCAGCAGCGAACGCAAGCTGCCACGTTAAGCCTAAGCATCTGCTCTCATTAAGTTGCTTTCACAGCACAACCTGCTTAAGCAGCAGCCGCTCGGGAAAAAATATGACGAAACTTCTGGTGACGTCTGAACTCCATGGCTGATGGTTGTTGATAAAAATCGTTAGTGTATACGTGGTCTTATTGTGCTGGTTCGAGGGTATCATTTCTCGTGACGATAACCTCACAGCTTTCGAATTACCCAGTGGTCCCCTGGCCATTGGCCAGTAAAACTTCTGTCGGACCACTGAACTCTTGATTTTACTGGTCCGGATGGCCAGTATGTTTTTTTCTAAGTTGTCACAAGTTAAAAAATAAATTTCCATTTCTTTTACTTCGCTGTACAGTTTTGTTTTCAGGCTGCAAACTAGTGATAGTTTCATGAAATGCTGTTAGAAAACAGCTTTTTTTTTTTTATCCCTCATGATTTGTAAACAGCGGAAGAAATAGCTAATACTGAAAGGCAGTTTCCCAGTCTTTGTCTTGTAATGGCCACAGCCGTTTTTTATTACCTTTGCCTACCCTAGTGAATGTACTGACACCAGACACACACCAGCTTTTGTTACTGGCCCAAGAAAACACACTAGCACAGAAGGTCAATTGAATGTGTGAAAATAATTTTTGCAAAAGAGCAGTTCACATGAAACAGTTTTAAATGGAGGACTAAAACTAACTTTATGGGAAAGTAGCAGGGATGAGCAATAAGACTAAAAATAAGGAGAGGTAGCTAAATCTTAAATAATAAAACATAAAAAAGGCTACTAACATGTAAGATTTTTTTTTGTACCCTTGGAGTCTCCTTTTTACTTAAAAGCAGATCAGGAATGCACTCTTACTCTGTTATATCAACAATCCATTGGGATCTTATTCTGGAAAATTCTTTGTCCTTTCAGTTGCACTTTCAAATTAGATGTCTTAAAAACAAATATTGGAGACAATTTCATTAAAATGACATTATTTTCTATATATATTGTAAGTGTCTTAATTTTATTTTCAATTTTTTACGGGCCAGTGGGCATTTTGGTGGACCAGTGGTTTGCAAATTCCAGTGGTCTGCTGGGCCAGTAGAAAATTTATTTGTAATTCTAACACTGCCTCGTGTGCATTATCAGCGAATGGCAACGGTTTAAGGAACCAAGACTTCTGGCTGTTTTTAATTTCTTAGTCTGTCTCATCACTTTCCAAGATAGTAGTGATTCTGATTAAAATTTTTGTAACAGGTCTAATATCAAAGTTTTTTTGTTCAAATAGATGCTTTTTATTTCATATCATGTGCCTTATAAGTGGTATAAATATTAATAAACATAAGTGTTGAGTTACCTAAAAAAAGTTCGGAGCTCTCAAATTAAGTTTTTTTTTTTACTCAAACTTCCTTCTTAAAATTAGGATGCATGTCATACGCTGATAAATACAGTATGTTTTGTGCTAGGAAAGGCAGGTTAGTGTAGTAATATACATTGGTGATTGGTGGATGCCAAGCGTGTGGCGGTGTATCAAAGGATGTTTTATATAGAGCACATCTGTTAAGACTCGACGAGCGGCATTGTGCAAAGGTGGTGGTAAATCGAATGTTGACTGTAGCACAAAAACAAAATAACCATGTGTTGTTTGGGAAAAAAATATTTGCAGTTTCAACCATTCTTAACTATGAAAAAAATAAAAAAATTAACTGTTTTTCCTGTTTTTCAAAGTTTTCCCCTATTTTTAAATCCTAGGTTTAAGTCCTAAATATTTTATTATGATAGTTTTCAGCCCTTGAAAAATTTACTTTCCTCCACCTCCAAAAGTTTTTCAGCACCCCTGAATTTGAAATTCCTAGGTACACCTCTGATGGCATCACCTTATAGAATTTTTTTGTGAGAACTTTGCTTTCTTTACAGTGTTTTATTGTATATTCATGCTACCATGTATTGTTAGGCTAATACCAGCATTATGATATAATCAGCACAGCAATCAGACATCGTTGAATTGACTGTAATTACTGTTTTTCAAGCAGTATCAATCACATAAAAAAACTTGAAAATTTTGTCGCCCTGGAGCGGTAAACAAACCCGCATCTTTCGATTAAAATTACAAATTTTCTGATGTGATTGATATTACGTGAGAAACAGTGATTACAGTAAATTCAGCGGTCTGATTGCTGTGTTGATTATATTAATATCCTTATGTATTGGCCACGTATTATGAGAAGAATATTTCTTTCACATTGTTTAATACCAGCATGTTGGTACCATTCGTGTATGCTATTTTGGTAGAAGTCTTTCTATAGAAGGCATCTTTTGAATAGCTTCAGTACTAATTGTTTTTCACCATAAAATATTGCTTTGATGTTTCTTGTCAGAATGATATGTCATTATTCACTTCCAGCATATGTGTAACCACAAAGACTTAGGTGAAAAAAAAAGTAACATGCTTCATAAATCAGAAAGAGTACCAAGAGATAAGACCTCAAAATAACAACTTCTGGCATCTATTATGTACAGTGAACCAATACAGTCTGGATGACTGTTACAACATGTATTACCACCGATGAAAATAGCACACAGGAGGTGTTAGGTAGAAAATTTGCCTATTTAAATGTTTCATTTGCATTGTAAACAACTGTGCTTTAAGATTCCTGTACATGAATTTAATTTCTTGCAATAATTAAGTTTTAATTCTGCATTAGTATAATTTGCAAATCATTTCTTAATATCATTGAGATGTGAATTTAGGCAAGTTGTCTGTCTTAAACAACTATGCGTGTTGTAACATAACAGTTAGATTCTATTTAACTTAGTTTGAATGGATAAAGTATAGATCGGTGCAAAACATTCCTTTGGGTGTTGCAAAATTATGAGAAATACTCTCTGTCTGCAATAAAGGAAGTTATGTATAGTGTTTTGTTGTGTATCTAGAGTGTAATGAGTAGAGAAAAGCAAGTAGTACATTCTTTAAAAAAGAAAAACAACAACATACGATAGAGTGCTTGTCAGCAAAAGCAAGTAGTGTGTTCTTCGAAAAGAAAATGTGATAGGGTGTCATAGAGAATTTAGTGTGTTAAAATGTTTTCCAATGTTGTTGTCACCCTGCTGTGATTTGTTCCAAAATTTAAGTTCAAAAACATAACTTACAGTAAAAAGTCACTGCAATATATTGCTTGTAGCTATAATTTTGTGGTTATAAACAAATTATTTTTTAGCATATGTGGCCTAATGACTGTATACCCACACGGCACAGAATATGTCGTATATGTTACAAGTACGTAGCACTGAAACTTTTCAGATATGTTATGAAATGTAACAGTAATGTTTGAGAAACCTTATGGTTACATCAAAATGTCCGTAAACGTTACATAACTTTGAAACATAACCGATACGTTACAGTGAAAGGTCTTTGTAACTTTAACATACCAACTTAATGTTACTGTTACGTATTTGAAAGATATTTGTAACTCCGTTACATTACTGTTATGTATTTGGAAGATATTTGTAACTGTTACTCAAGTAACAGTCACAAATATCTTTCAAATACGAAAAAATTTGCTTTAAAAAAATGTCTGTCGGATTGTCATATGACTCCTTCAGCAAAGAATTCACCCACTCTGGCACTGGAATGCTGGGAAGGTCAGTAATTGATTGACAGACAGGAGCTGCCCTGCCATCTTGCAATTCAGTCTTTCAACCCCTCACCTCAACAGAGCCGCATGCATTCTAAGTGATGAGGAACAGTTGAGTTGCAATGAATCCACTTAACGATAAAAGGGAGTTGTTACAGTTCGCTCACCGTGTAACGAAAGGCGATGCTTTTTGTTGTCTTCGCCTTCATGCACAACCTAAAGAAGGAAACAAAAAACAGTTAGCTATTTTATTCGTAAAAAACAACAACACGCTGACCATTTTACGTTTTCATTATCTTGCGGAATTGATGTATTTGAAAACTAATTTCAGTAGGTAGAGGGGGTGTTGATTTTTGCATTGTTTCTCTCTTTTTACTCCAGAACTTTTAGTGGACTGATAATACTATTTCTGAAAAATTGTTCCTGCATCTGGAAAATGTCGATAAAAAATACCTCTTGTGAGATTTTATGAGCTGTAAAAAAATCTCCATTTTTCAGATTTTGAAGGTTGGCATGTCTGGAATTACCACTTCAGTCTTGTTTTTATATTTCTTTCAAAAACGCATTTCAGAAGTAATAAAGTTACATAAACCACACCATAATTTTCCATTTTAAATTGCACTTTAGTTCCTGGACAACAAGACTGGAACTCCAAGGTGCTTGTTTCTATCTTTTGAACTGCTTGGGTGATTTTGCTATATTTTTTAACCACAGACATGTAATCCTGCCCCACTTTAGAATGCTAGAGTAGGGCCAACAAATTGAAAGTTGTTGGACATATTCTTTCATTTGTGAGCTTTCTTTAACTGATTTCAGTTGAACCTGCTTCATATGTAAGTAGTCTATTCACTGTTTATAATTTTTAATCTTATAAAATCTTTGTATATGATAAATGATAATTAGAAATTAAATTCATCACCTGCTGCAAACTAATCCAATTTTGCATATATGCACTTCCTACACAGTGTGAAATATTATGTAAAGTGTGAAGCAGTAAGAGCATTTTATTACTAAAAATATCATTAATTTAGATATTCATTAAGATTTCTACATTTCACTCCTAAGTGTAACCCATTATTTGATTTGACACTGCTGGACTGAAGCATGAATATAACAGATGTTCAATTTGTGTACACTACTGTTTGTGAAAATTGCAACACCAAGAAAGAATTGCACTGTTCAAATGAAATTTATATCACAGATGTGTCATGTTACAGGAGATAAACTGATTACATTTGTTGAGCTATACAAGATTTTTTCACTTAATAACTCAGTATCATGTGAAGCCACCTTGAGCCACAATAACAGCTTGTAAGCGGCGGGGCATTGAATGGAAGAAGTTTTTGATATCGTCCTGGGGAATAGCATGCCAGGCTGCTTCTACACAAAAACCAGAGTTCATTTGTGGTGACTGGCAGAAGCACTTGATGGGCCAGTCATTTAGCTACTATGTCCAAAACATGTTCGAATGGAGATGTAGGTGAATGTGCAGGCCAGGGAAGAAGCTGTATCTGCCATGCATGGAAGAGGTCTTGGACTTTCAAGGCCATGATGCCACACATTGTCCTGCTGGAATATGTGCAGCTCTGGGACAACTCTGAATGACGGGTATATCACCTCTGCCTCTAAAACATCTCTGGTATATTGCTGGCTGTTGAGGCTTCCTTCAGTTCACATATCAGGCAAGATCAAGAATTGAACCCAGTGGTGCACCGAACTATGACACTCGGTATTGGGCCAGTATGGGGCTGCAAAATGCACACTGCAAGGTGCCATTCACCTCAATGTATTCAAACACTATATGACCATCTTGGTGCATCAAGTTGACTCGTCAGAAAACACGACCTGTTGCCAATCAGTGTCTGTGTTCCCCATTGCAACTTGAGGCATCTGTGGTTGAGGGTCAAAGGAATGTGCAGCAATGGGCTCCTAGTGGCCAGTGCTCTGTTAAACAGATGATGTCAAACTGTGGTGGAGGACAAAGCCTGACCTGCGACAGTGCTCCACTGCTGTACTAACACCTGAATGTCGCTGTGCCATCAGTCCCTGCCATGCAGTAGAGGTGTCTGTGTTTGTCATCCTGTGCAGTCATGAGATTTCGTGGTCCATTTCTTGGATTTCTATGCATCCGAGCCTCCTCTGTACACTAACACCATGTTCACATCACTGTACTGATGTTTCATCACATACAAGTTGCAATTTCGTGGTAGGAAAATCCAGCTTCTCTCATCCCAACAATCCTTTCCTGCTCAAAAACCTTCAGGTGTTCATAATGCGACCTTCTTCGGCGACGGGGTATAGTGAAACATAAGAAAACCTTTCGACTCAGTGTCAGCTGTTCACTGATTACAACATCTCATTTGAGCCAGCCCTTGATACCCAAGAATCCTTCCTCGTTCAAAGTCCGTCAGGTGTTCACAATGCGACCTTCCCTGGCGACGGGGCATTGTGAGACACAAGAAAGACACTTTCGAATCAATGTCAGCTCTTCACTGATTGCAACATCTCATTTGAGCCAGCTCTTTATACCCAAGAATCTTTCCTCACTCGAAGTCTGTCAGATGTTCATAACACGACCTTCTTCGGTGACGGGACATAATGAAATACAAGAAATACCCTTTCGACTCAATGTCGGCTCTTCACTGATTGCAACATCTTGTTTGAGGCAGCCCTTTTTATGCCCAAGAATCCTTCCTTGTTCAAAGTCCGTCAGGTGTTCATAATGGATACCCAAGACTAGACAGTTCAGAGGGCGCTGCTCCAAAAATCCATGGCACATTTTCACTGACATTTTAATAATTTGCATATCCCAACCTGTACATATCCAATAAGTTTCAATCTAAGATCTGCAGTCTTTCATGGTGTTGCAGTTTTCACAAACAGTAGTGTATCTTGCTCAACTTATTTGCATTTCGTGTCTGTTACTTTTTTTTTACCCATTTCTCTTATTGTTATTTGCATTTTGATATATACATGTCATGAAAGTTATCAAAATTAATAACTTCATGTTTCAACATGCATTTAAAACAATTACAAGTAATAGAGGTAATTTTTTTCTCCAATTGAACACATATGGCATGTTATGAGCTCAGCAGACATGTGCTCCCACCCCAAGAGAGAGGCCTAAACATACGTAGCTATTTATTTGTTAGTTAAAATTAAATATTTACAAGCTAAAACACTATTAATAATATTAATTTACAATACTTAATTAAATTATATTCACATACATTAAACATTTAAACTTCTAAAATATCCTAAAGTTAAAACATACAAACATCAATCCTAGTCATCTTAATAGGCTGGAAGACACCGTCTGCCCAAACACTCTATCATCGATTTGTGAGCGAGAATTTCCATCAACACTTTACTAACATCCTCAGGTGATCAGCATTCAGATGAGGATTCTCTTGCATGTCCCTGGCATTTGAAGCTGCACTCTGGAAAGAGGAAGGGGCGTGACTCATTTGTTATGTATCTGAAATGCGCACATCTCTTCAGTGCTGCCAATGTGCACATTTTAGATTCGTAACAAATGAGCCATGCCCCTTCCTCTTTCTGGCTGAGCTCATAACATACCATATATGTTCAGTTGGAGGTAAGTTGTTACCTCTATTACTTGTAATTATTTACATTTTGGGTGTTACAAAGTTATGAAGCTCTAAGATATTTCCGTACACAATTTCATAAGTCAGTACAGCAGTTCAAAATCTTTTAGTTAATGGCAGTAATGTAGATTTTAGTTTGCAGGGAATTCCTTATGCAATTTTTTCGTTTTTTTGGAAGCATTTTGATTGTTGTAATATTTTGATGTTCTCAAAGTTTGCATGTGGGAAATCTGAAATTTCAAGGGTTTTGTGATGTGTTTCTGCCACAGGGGTGTATAAATGTATTGCAGTCATTACAATGGATTTCATTTTATGGTAATGTGATATGCTTAAAAAAATTCCTTTCATGAATCACAAGATACCTGAAACAGGTCATTGTTTTATACTGATGTGATATGCCTTTAAAAACATTTCCTTTTGTGCATTGCAAGATACCCGAAACAGTTCATTTTTTCATGGTATCTTCCAAGAAAGCTACAATCTGTGATTGTGTTAAGAAAGAGTCCAAGTCTTTCCACTTCCTTGAACATGTTTTCCAATTTTCATATCATATTTTGAACAATGTTCTATGTTAATATTATCCCAGATCTATAATATTCCTTATTCACATTCATTCCACCTTTTTTTTTTTTATTATGTGTAAAGTAGGTTGGGAATGTGTGTTTAGAAAGTTCATATGCATTTTGGGTTTACTTTCCTTGTCTTTGTTTCAGCAAAATTATTAATTATATTGTTGCAATTCAGATTTTCACATATTGTATGTTCTATTGACAGTAATGACAAATTAAAATAATTGTTCTTGAATAATTATAGTTCTAAGATAGTTTTTTTATTATTATTATTAATTTCAGTGTAGAGAAACTTCACTCTGCTGAAGCAGTAGTAACTGGAATTGTAAACAAAATTTTTAAAGCATTACTGAAATTTGGAAATGAATCGGTACAAAAAGTTCACCTGGAGATTCGAGGCGATAGGAATCCAGAACTGTCGCATTTAATCCAGGAAAATTTGCTGTTTTAATTTAAGCATATTTAGTCATTCTCATTATTGAAACAATATATCCCATACAAATAAGGTAACATTCGCATAGTTGTGCTGGTCATTCATAATATTTTTTATTCTTCATATTTCAGTTTTGTGCCTCCAAAGTGCAAGGCCCGGAGTAGATGCAAGTCTAAGGGCAGCCTTGTTTCTGTTTCACAAAATACACAGTCTTGAACAATTGGTTTTATGTGCACATAGGTTAATTTCTATGACGTGCAATTTGCTCCAGATCTTCTCTAATATTGTTTATTTTATTTCATTGTGGGTCTAGCTCCTGTAGCTGGAATTTCTGAAACCATGGTGTGTGAATGATCTTGAATGTTTGCTTTGTAGATGAATATACTGTCACAGCATGTAGATCTCTCTCAAACTCTTCAGTGATAGCATTTAGTCTTTGTTCTCTTGGGTCTCTTTCCTGTGGCTTCCTTTCATTTCCTCCAAAATAGAGGCATTTTTGTCAGCAGCTTGATTAAACAGTCCAATTCAAGATGGTTCTTCTTTCCCGAGAACTTCAATTGATCATCTTGCTGGTCAATTTTCTGAATCCTTGGTGTAAATATACAGGATTATCATGGTAAATGTGGAAAATTTTTGTATATGATAAAGCAATTAATTGAATTTTGAATATACATTTTATTAAAGCAAAATCTTGTACAATAGTTGATGCATAAGCACACTTCATAATTATTCAATGAACGCACCATTGATGGCCTTGATCCTTGAGCAAAATGTTGCAGGCCTTGTTCACATGGGGGCATGCCTAACAGAGTCAAGGGTATTATGGGGATGCTTTTTGGTCTCTCTTTCAACTATTTCCTACATATAATAATCCAAGGGATTCAAGTCAGGGATGCTGGGAGGCCAAACATCTGAAGACCAGTAGTAGGGCACGTTCTCTTCAACCTGTTTCTGAGTTGCTTTGGCCTTGTGGGCTGGAGCAGAGTCCTATTGGAAGATGTAATGCCTCTCTTACCATCTTCCAACAGGACTAAGATAATTTGTATAACTCAGCAATCTTCTTCAGGCTCTCCCGGCACTGAGAGTTGACAGCGCAGATGCTCTTTTCATTTCTGGAATGGTGATGTTCATGATGATGTTATTGATGATTTACATGGAAAGATAATAAACTGAGCTTTTAAATGATGATTTCTTAACTTTTCCAGGTTAAATAGTCTTTAAGACATAAGTATCTAAAGTCATTCCGTATTTACCATGATTACCCTGTGTGGTACTGAATGTTTGACATGATGTATATAAATGAGGTGTAGTCACTTTTGCGTTAATCTTTAGCATAATGTTTTCCATGCTGGGAAGAAAGCATGATTGTTTTAGCATTCAAAAACTGTATTAGTTGAAATAATTACTGTGTGAATTAGTTAAGTACATTTACACTTTTGTTATGTATAGTCATGCACACATTCACATAAAAAACTATGATTATTTTGAGATTAATAATCTAAAGTTTTTGCATTTACAGCCTTTCTTTTTAATGGATAGAATGAAATATTAAGTACCCTTTGTCAATTTTGTCTGCTTCTAAACCTACAGGAAATTAGTATTATGAGAAAATTTATAATTTTCTGTATGTTCTATTTGTAAATCAGATGTATGTCTTCCAGTTGTGACTTAATTTATTTTAACTGGTGTATTGTATGGCAAGTTGTTAATTTTCTTTGGTGTACCATTACTAACTCACACCAAATTATTGTTTTTGTTTAATACACTTAATGTGTAACTATATAGGAATTATAAAAATATTTTGCATAACAGCATATTTTGTTTATTTGGTACTTATTAATTTTTTTTAACAACATACTTTCTTTGTAAACTGTGTAGTGAGATTTGTCAAGTGCTTTTCATGTTTGTGAACACTTATAAAGCATTTGACTCATATCTGTAAATCACGTAATTTCATCATTTAAGTCTTATTTTTTAAGTATCTGAGACTCAACACTTTTGTTATCTTAGAAAAATGCAAAGTGCAGTTTTTCTTATTTTACTCCATCATATTATGAAATATATGTATATATTTTGTTTAGAATGTGCCATACAATGCTACTTTACCAGTAGATCTGTTTCAATTTTTGTGGACTCTTCAATGTGCCTAAAATGCTATGTAAAAGACAAAAATCATGCTCCTTAGTTTCAAATCAGCCCAAGAAATAGTCGCCATTAATTTCATAACAATTTTTTATTTAGGTTGTGGCTTATAAGTGGCCTTTAAACCTCAGAAACACCCTAGGTAACATCCTCCTTATTTTTAGATTGTGCATAGAAGTAACAATTACAAGGTCTGAATTTCACATCAGAGTATTTAATGAATTAGATACCATGTTCCAAATAAAACTTCCATTCATTTATTAAGGTACAAAGTACATTATCTCTCAAATTTTTGATCCATGCACTAGATCATTGTCAGGAGTTCCTGCATCTTACTACTTCCACAGGTTTGGCGACCAAGCTTGGTTGATTTGCCATGGCAGACGATGTCCAAGCCTGTTGGATTTGCCTTTGCCATGGCAGATGACAAATCAAACCAGGCTCGGTCACTTCTTCCACAAGTCTGGCAAGATACAGGAACTCCTGACGATGACCATGGCAAATCAACCAGGCTTAGTCACCAGACCAGTGGAAGTAGCAGGTCACAGGAACTACTGATGATGATCATGGCAAGTCAACCAGGCTTGGTCACTTCTTCCATAGGTCTGGCAAGATACAGGAACTCCTGACAATGATCATGGCAAATCAACCAGGCTTGGTCACCAGACCAGTGGAAGTAGCATGACACAGGAACTACTGATGATGATCATGGCAAATCAGCCGCCCCTGTGGCGCAGTGGTCTAAGGCGTTGGCCTCTGGTCATTCGTCCGAAGGGGTCCGGGTTCGAATCCCGGTGAGGCATGGATGTTGTGTTTGTCTTACGGCACTGGCTCTCTCCCTTCCCTGGAACCAGTGACCCTAAATTAGGGACGGGCGACTGCTTATAGCCCATTGAGTTGCTCACAGTGGTCGTTAAACTTCCAAAAAAAAAAAAAAAAAAATGGCAAATCAACCAGGCTTGGTCACTTCTTCCAGAGGTTTGGCAAGATACTGGAACTCCTGACAATGATCATGGCAAATCAACCAGTCTTGGTCGCCAGACCTGTGGAAGTAGCAAGACACAGGAACTCCTGACGATGATCATGGCAAAGCAACCAGGCTTGGTCATTTCTTCCACAGGTCTGGCAAGATACAGGAACTCCTGACAATGATCATGACAAAACAAACAGGCTTGGTCACTTCTTCCACAGGTCTGGAAACATACAGGAACTCCTGATGATGATCATGGCAAATCAACTACATTTGGTTGACAGACCTGTGGGAGAAGTAAGACACAGGAACTCCTGACAATGATCATGGCAAATCAACCAGGCTTGGTCACCAGACCAGTGGAAGTAGCATGACACAGGAACTACTGATGATGATCATGGCAAATCAACCAGGCTTGGTCACTTTTTCCAGAGGTATGGCAATATACTGGAACTCCTGACAATGATCATGGCAAATCAACCAGTCTTGGTCGCCAGACCTGTGGAAGTAGCAAGACACAGGAACTCCTGATGATGATCATGGCAAAGCAACCAGGCTTGGTCACTTCTTCCACAGGTCTGGCAAGATACAGGAACTCCTGACAATGATCATGTCAAAACAAACAGGCTTGGTCACTTCTTCCACAGGTCTGGCAAGATACAGGAACTCCTGACAATGATCATGGCAAAGCAACCAGGCTTAGTCACTTTTTCCACACATCTGGCAAAATACAGGAACTCCTGACAATCATAGCAAATCAACAACGCTTGGTCGCTATACCTGTGGAAGTGAGATACAGGAGCTCTTGGTGATGATCATGGCAAATCAACCAGGCTTGGTCACTTCTCCCACAGGTATGGCAAGATATAGGAACTCCTGACGATGATCTAGTGTATATATCAAAAATTTGAGATGTAATCTACCTTAATAAATTTATCCTCTATAATTCCCATTCAGTTTTTTCGATATTGACAGTAATTAGAAGCCATGAAGTCATTAATTACTGAAACTTTCATTTTTACACTGCTTTTCAACGTGGTTACTTGTCACTATTTATTAGGCTTGTTTATTCTTTCCACATAAATTCCTGTCCCAATAGCTAAGCTTTAATTTTCACTAAATCTGTGAGAAAAATTGCCAGGTGTGAGATCCTATTGAAACTATCACAGCAAGTGTTGATTTTGGTTTGCCACGTGTGGTCGATCATTGTCATGAAAGAAAATTACACTGCAGCTGAGGAAACCATGTCATCATCTAATGGGGTCCTGTGTATCAGCATCTCATAGTCACTGCAGGCAATTTGGTATACAATTCTGGTTGCAGTAAATAACCTAGTAAATTAGTGATGCATATTCATGAGGAATATTTCTTAATGTCTATATTTGAGGTGTCGGTGATTTGACCTATATTGGTTCCCTGATTTGAAAGGGTCATTGAGATCTGCTACAAGGAAACATAGGATTGTTTCTATTCTTCAGGAATAGATATAGTAGATTTATATCTATATCTATTTCTGGATTTGAAAGGGTCATTGATGCTCCAAGGAAGCATAGGATTGTTTCGAATAGAAAAATCTGAGATTGTTCAGCTTCCTGAACTCTAATTTCTTGGCTTCAGTTGCTTAGAATTTCATTGTCCCCGGTGGTATAACAAATAGCATGAGCAAATGTAAATCAGGAGATGTGGGTTCAATTCCTTTTCCAGGGTGATGTAATTTTCAAGTTTTCTGGCATGTTACATAGTGACCAGTATATTGCTCTAAGCTTCAGGGATGAGCCGGTACTGAAAACAAAATGAATTTAATCAGCATTTGTTCACCCCTAGTGTATTATGTAGTCATAGAGTACAGCTTGTTCTTTCTATTTGTGAAAATTTGACCTCTCTACTTCACAATGCTACTTCCTATATAGTTTATTTTTCTAAATTTAAATTCTGGAGTGCATCATATCTAATAATCACATCTAAAGTTTTACTAATCATCACACTTGAAATTTTACAACAGGTGGATGTTAAAATTATTATCTCTAACATGCACGTTTGGAAATGCTAACAAATAATAAATGGATCTCAAGATCATATGCAAAAACATGTTTTCTTTTAAGGTGGATCCTCCTGAAAACTCTGCACTATGTTTCTAATAGTAAAAACTTCTGAAGACATTCTTTCGCAATTAATGCATTTCCAAGGATGAAAATTTGCATTGATAAAAATAACTTTATATTACAGCCTAGTATACTTAATATTTTCTAAAACTTAACCATAATTATGTTAAAAATCAATAACTTTTCCTTTGGTAGTGTTGAAAACTGGTAATAGATGGCGCCACAGCTACATGTGACTTGCTAAATGCAATCACGTCACATTTTTTTCAATGATTTTATTAATTTTGTGAATGGAATCAAGATTTGGGTCTAACCATGCGAGAGTCTGGAATGATTTGAACTACTTAGATTAAATTTTCTAACAATAATTTAGCTGAATGTTAACAGAACTGTAAGTACTGCCGATTTTTAATTCCAAAATAAACCAGCAAGCTCACTCAGTGACATTTTCAGCTAAATTATGATCAGAAAATTTAATCTAAGTGGCTCAAATGATTCCAAACATTCCAGACTATCACATGGATAGATTCAAATTTTGATTCCATTCCAAAAATTAATAAAATTATTGGAAAAAATGTGATGTGATTGCATTTAGCAAGTCACATGTAGATGTGGCACCATCTATTTTAAGGTTTCAACACTACCAAAGGAAAAGTTATTGATTCTTAATATAATTATGGTTAAATTTTAGAAAATGTTAAGTATACTAGGCTATAATATATAGTTTTATTTATGTACACATTTTCATCCTTTGGAATGCATTGATTGTGCAGAAAATGTCTTTTACCATTGGAAACATAGGACAGAGTTTTAGGTTGATCAATCTTAACACATCTTGGTGAAAATTTTGAAACAATGTATGTTTTGTGATGGGGATTTTTCTTTTTAGATTTGATCATTATTATTTATGCTTATTTGTGAAATTGCATTTTAAAGCCAACCACATTTTCAGGATGCCAAAAAATGCAAAGAAGTATTATTATGTAGACCTCCCCCTGAAAATTAGGTTGCAGTGTCTTCTTTGCTGTACTTTTTAGTTTTTGTCATGTGTGAAAATATTTTTAGATTTAGATGTGATTTTCTTTTATAACATATTTTGTTTTTGAATTTCATGATCTGAAAGTTTTTAATTTTTTCATAACAGTGGCCCAAAGTTTGACATCACTTTCATGTTTAGTGCATATCATATTCAACTGTCACAAAACATAATTTATGGTGTATGGACTTAGAAATAAATACCAGTAGGTATATGTTTAAATTTTCAGCTAGTATGAAATAAGTTAGTAACATGTTTAAAAGGTAATATAATTATTTGCTGTGTCACATGTAGGGCTTTAAAAATTGGAAGAATAGTGTAGTCATCAAAGCTGTGACATTGTTTGAGAATATAAATTTTGACTAATTTGCTTGACTTTTGGTGTTGGGTAAGTTTTATGAAAATGTCCAACAATTAGAAAAACCTAACTCTACATACTATATTATCAATGTATTACTGCAGCATAAATCTCTATGAGGTGTACCTACAGCCGTGGCTACAGTGTTCTGACACCTCTTTTCCAACAAAGTATTTGTTTCTGAGTTTTAGAATACTTATTTAATTAAAATATTGTAATAACGTGTAATTACCAAAGTAGCAGAATGTAGACGTACGTGTGTATGCTGTATGCGAATAGTTTCCAAATTATTGGCAGAAAGTTTTTGCTTGTTGATTAAAAAAATAAAAATGTTATTTATGGCAATTGAAACACTAATTAAGTCTTTACTTGATTCTATTTTAACTTGAAGAATGTTCAATAATTTTTCACATCTTCTGATTTCTTTTGTTTTTACAGATGTTTCTGGCTTCTAGATTTTACCAAAGCCTGTTCTCAATGTATAGGAACTGTATCAAAAGTTTCATTTACACAGAAAGAAATTAAATTTTACTGCCAAATTCCTCTTGCGGTTGCCAGTTAGTAAATTAAAATCTTGTCCTTATGTATTTTGTAAGTATACTATTTTTGAATTAAGGGTGTCTTTAAATAAGTGTTAGGCTTAATCTTCTGTGACAGATGGCACAAAAATCAGTCCTTGGGAGTGGCTTTTATGTTTTTTGTGGGACTGTTCCAGAAGTTGGTGTCAGCAAATCACTGCAGACCTTACCATATTCAGAATGGAAGCGGTCTTTCGTTGGCTCCACAATGAAAAGACAAAATATGTATTGTTGCGTTTTAACCAATGACGTTATTTGAGGGTGGAGCTTAGCAGGTAGGCGGAATTTCTATAGCTGAAATTCAGGGGTTCTCTGCTAATGTACACATTTTCTCTTCAAAAAATTAACGTACGATAGGATTTAAGGTGATTTATAGGAGACAAGATTCCAGTCTCAGTTTTGGCCCTATTTAATTATTTCGATTTAGCCTAGACAATTAAAAAAATCAGACAGAAATGAGAGATTTCATTTCTTCCAGACAGAAACACTGTTAAGCTAATGTATCGCACCATCTAGTACCAAATTGGAATACTTTTGAGTCGGATAAATTGAATTAAAAAAAAAATTCTAGCAATCTTTTTGGAATAATAACTGTGGCACCACATTTTAGCTATAGGTCATTTTTATTTGTGCTCAAAATTTCAAACACTACTAAGTAATAGTCTTCAAGAAAATGTGTACAAAAGAATTTACATTACAGATATAGGATAGAATTTCTCTTACACTCATTCAAAGATAGCCTTAAGTTGTTTAAAATGCTGTGTAGGTGAATCAAAAAGTTAGTTGCACTGCTTGATAAAACAACACAGGATCGAAATTACAGAAAAATGTTGTATGTACCTAAAAGTTCCATACAAAAGTTACTTCTTGACGTAATCACCTAGTTTATTGAAACATTTGTCGAGGCGTAGCACAAATTTTTCTATGCCTTCTGCAAAGAAATTCCGTCCAACGTCCCATAACCGTTGCTGGTTGCAGCTTTCACCTCGTCATAATCGTATGCACACTTCCACGTGAAATATCCAGTTCTTTTGTGATTTCGTCTTCTGTTACTCGTCAGTTTGCAAGAATGAGTTCATTCACGCATGCAACGTTCTCAGGCACTGTCGAAGTTGACGGTCTTCCCTTGTGGCAATCGTCCTCGATATCAGTACGTCCGTTCTCGAACAAGATGCACCACTTTGCGATAGCTTGATGCGATATTGCATTCTCACAGTACACTTCATTCAACTGTCAAAAAATTTCAGTGCAGTTACACCCTTTTGCCCACAAAAAAACAAACAAAAAAAAACCGAATCACTGCACGCAGTTCCAATTTGGACGCCACCAGCAGCTGCCGAGGCATGTTCACGACTCGTTAGCGAGCGAACTAAAACTACTGTGTAGAAGCAAGTGCTGCAGATTAATGCCAGCCAGCAGTGTTGCCACAAAGTAACAACAGAATATCCTTTTACCAAAATGTTTTACGGAGGAGTGCAACTAATTTTTTGACTGCCCCTATTATAATTTTTGAAGGTTGATTAATCAAACTGTTTTTCCGGATATAAAAATTTTCTTTTATTAGTCTCTCATTTTCATGTGGTTCATAGTCCAATATTTTAATATTTTGCCGCAAAGTTACATTTCACACATTCAGTTGTAATGTACGTATTCTGTCCGCATTGGAATCTGTAATGTTTTAATAATTATTTATTGATTTTTCTTTAAATTATCTTATTCTGTTATCGTGGTTCACGCTTCGAGGGTTTGCAGCAAGTTTTCTCTTTCAATGATTGTGTACGCAGATACATTTTATTTTTATACGACTCTGGTAATTACTATATAACATGTGAGGAAAAAAGTTTTTTGAGTTTGCAAGAGTTTTCATTTTAATCTCTTTTCTCAAAGTTGTACACAGAAAAGGTTCTTTCCTGTACATAATGCATGGTGTACAACTTGTGTACAGTGATACACTATGTATAAAGGGAAATATACTACACTGAAGTGCCAAATAAACTGCGATATTTATCTAATACCATGTTGGTCCTCCTTGCGATTGGATAATGGTAGCAACGTGAAGGGCCATGGACTCCACGAGATTTCTGTAGTAGGAGACAGTGAACAACCATGCTTCCTGAAGAGCGACAAATAGTTCCATAATATTCATCATTAGGTCTATTCTCGCCTTTACCAGCAACTGATGTTTAACAGCCCCAGCACCTTTTTCTCCAGAAAAAGGTGCTTCCTACACCCTTCCTCATAGGATTAATGTGGTCCAGAATGCATGGATAGTATACCCTCTTATTGTACTTGAATATTCCTTGTGTTTAGGTATTGATGATTGCATCTGTGCAATAGAAATCATACAACTAGCCTGTAAAACTTTACATCCTGAAATCCAGCAAACCTTCAAACAGATTCCAATTAGAATAATAATAACAACGTTTCGCACAATAAAATGTTTATTATGCATCTACTGTAGTTTTGCAGAGCGTTTGGCTCGGCTTCCTCAGGACGAATGGAGCGTAAACATTCAAATCATTGTGACATCATCAGAATTCTGACGGTCACAGGTTTTGGTGAGTTGTTTCCACACGCTTGAAAGAAATGGAGTTGACTTCATGTCGTTGACCAGACGTGACGAGTTCCGGTATATGTGGAAAGCTTCTAATATATTAAGCTTGATAGTCAAGTCCAGTTTATCAATAAGCGTAGCGTTTCCAAACAAAAATGTATGATTATTTTCGTGACAATGTTGCGCTATAGACGACTTCTTCAGTTCGTAGTTCCGTACATAGGTCTTGTGTTTTTTCTCACAGAAACTTAAAGCCCTGCGGGTTTGTCCTATATATGAAAGTCCACAAGGTACCTGATAAATTCCCCAGGAGTTCAAGTCTTCGACGTAGTCTCTTGATCCGTAAAAATTCATCTTGTTTATGGGTTTGAAAATAACTTTGAAATTAAAACTTTTAAGGATTTTTGAAATTTCGAAGTAAATCTGAGGAGCAAATGGGATAGCTGCCGAATTCTTTCGTATTGAGAGGTCTATAGGCATGAGCGTGCAGATAGGCTTTGGTTTCCGAAATTTTTGGACAGCTTTGTCTATAACGGAAGGGCTGTATCCTCTGTGTGCTGCAATTCGTTTAAGAAAATTAAGCTCTTTCTGTAAGGAATCCTCAGTTGAGCAGATATGTATTGCACGATATATGTATGTGAAGAAGGCAAAGATCTTTTGTTTCCATGGATGCTTTGATTTTGCATGAGGGGGTAAGGAAACAGCAAATGGTTTTTGATAAACTGTTGCACTAAAGGATCCGTCAGAGCGTGACACAAGGACATCAAGGAATGGTAAGCAGCCATTATTTTCAGTCTAGTATGTGAACTGTATATGAGGATCAATTGAATTGTTAAGTTCAACTAATTTAGGTATTTCCAAGTTCATGCCATTCTAGAGAACAAAAGTATCATCTACATATCGAATCCACAGGTCAAATGTAACGAGCTGAAATAGTTGGTCTTCAAAGTGGCACTTGTAGACTTTGCATAAAATAGGTGACAGTGGGCAACCCATTGCAAGGCCTTCTGTCTGTTGGAAAAATCTTCCATGAAAAAGGAAACTGTTTTGTCTTATACAAATTTCCACTAGTCTCAAAATTTCTTCTATTTCCGGTTGGCTGAAATGAGGAAGCCGAGCCAAACGCTCTGCGAAACTATAGTAGATGTATAATAAACATTTTATTGTGCGAAACATTGTTATTATTATTCTATCTTAACACCGCAAGCTTAGTAGTCATAAATTATATATAGATTCCAATTAATCTACAGCTTTTGTTCAAAAGTGCATTTTGCAATTTTCAAAAACCTGATATGGACTAAACATGATTGTGTAACTTAACTTTTGGACACCTGTGTGTTAATAAACTTGCATTTGTATGATAGTTCAAGTTTACCTGTGGTCAGAATGCCACATTCCTAAGTTTCGTATATACTCGTACCTTATGGGGTATGTGAGATGTATGTATGTGTATATAATATCTGTTGTTGTTCATGATGTGCTCTGAATTCATATGTATGAAGTGAATACGGGAGAGCTTATTTTGATAAGTATTTACTGTGAGGATTTGGAAGCATTTCTTTTACTAGTGTTGAACTAGCTTTTCCAGAGTAGTTATGTGCGCTGCATTGATTTGTTGTTGTGCCTTTGTTAGCTGTTGAAGATCTCTTATGTTAAAATAAAACCCTGTAAACACTTAATTTTAGGGTTACCAGATTGTGGTTGGTATTGTATCTTAGTGATGAAGTCCAATCCATTAAAGATTATTCAGCTTTGTCTGCTGCCTGTATTCTTGTGTGTGCATGCTTTTCTTTTTGTACATGATCCTAGTTTGCTTGTTCAGTTTAAGTGTCTCCCATAAGGATCCAAGACTATGAAGAGTTGCATGTTCCAAATTTAGGACCACTAAAATAGCGCTTTACCTACACTATATTGACAAAATTCACCAGACACTCCTTCAAAAGCAAATGAACGGATTCGCTGCATTGTTAAGATGCTCAGTACAGCTGCAAACGGTATAAAAACAAGCCTGCAGCTGACCACGATCATATCGCACTGTGAGGTTGAGTGAAAATGTCGCAAAGAGAACTGACTTTGAGAAAGGAAAGATTGTTGGGTGTTATGTTAGTGGGTTGTCCATAAAAGAAACGGAGAAACGTTTAAACATACCCAAGTGAACTGTTTTGGATGTGCTTAATAAGTGGAAGACACATGGCATGCCTGAAGCAGGGTCACTTTCCATGTCAAATCACCCAGCATTTTCAAGAGATGTCACCCACCCATCTTAGATTTTTGTGAAAATTGGTACAAAGTACTGTAGTGGTGAGATATGAAATCTGTTAAAATTTTAGGTTAGTCAGTCCTGTACATCTTGAGTAATGCCACTTTAAAAATTGGGTAGCTCTCTGCCTTTGAAGTTTTTGCGCTGTGAGCTTTCACAACTACGCTCTAGGACAAAAAAATTCATATCTTCACAACTAACTGTTGCAGCCACATAAGTTTTTTCTTAAATGATCTACATGATCCATACATTTGGGAACAACTTGTTTCTGCACATTTTCAGAATTAAAAGAACACTTTCTTTTAAATTTAATGACAAAAGACATGGAAAAATGAGGCTACATTTTTATTAAACAAAGAATTTTTTTCAAAATGAGCCCCCACTTGAAATTAGCGAAAAATATTTTTATGTGTGTATTATAATGTAACCTTTTATTAGGAGAAAAAAATACTTTGGGCAATTCTCAATTTTGGAGAGGAAAAAAATATCCAAAATGGCGTGTTTTATGTGTGGAATATTCCGACATGGTATTGCCCAATTTTTTAATTAAGTGGTTGCTTGACCATTTTATACACCCCCACCCCCTATAGTTTAACCCTATCAGTGAGTAGCTCAAAGCAATTTTATTTTTATGTGCCACCATCTTGGATATAGGTTCATTTTTCTATTTTATGGCAGGCCAAAATAGGGCCTCACAATGGTTTTGAAAAAAGCAATTGCTTTCCTCTTATTGTAGATTGAAAGTTTTGGTTTTTACTACCTTAAAGAGGCCATTTTTAGGCTTACAGAAAATGCGTAAAAATGATAGAAAATATTTGTTTAACCTTGCTTAAAATGGCATTGAAATCTGCAATACTCGCAAGCATAAATCACCATTTTTGATGGACTGTTAAGATGACTGGGAGTTGGAACCCCAAGTTGGGAATTTTTGTGCAATAACTATGGCTAGTAGTTTTCAGTTATGGAGAACATAAGTCTGGGAGAACACATACACGCACACACACACACACACACACACATGTTTCAGATCATCAGCAAATAAAATAATTTATTTTGGATGTTCAGATTTTTTTCGTAAGTACATAGTACGTAAACTCAACAAGGAGAAATATTGTACTCTCATATTTAAAATGTGCAATCAAATAAAAGTAATTTAAGCTGTTAAATGTAAAATTGTTATAAGGCACAGGTAAAAAAAAAAAAATGTTCAACCTAAATTTTTTTGTTTATCAATAATGAAATGCCCACCATTTGTACTAATGAATGTTGAGTCCCCCCCTCAAATCATTCCTCCTTATAGGACTTCAAAATAAAGTTCTATCCTCACTTGCTATCTCTGTTGTTGCCTCATACTAAAATTTCTAGTCATTGTGGATGTTTCTACTTCCTTCAGTTTAGAAAAAAGTTGTGCATTACCACAGACTGTGAGAAATATAGAGTATTTCACTGATGGGTTTTTCTGCACAATATAAAAACTGCAAGAATTTTCTGAACTTGCACATCATGAACAGGATTTTTTTAGATTGGTAGGGAAGTGGTCATTTTGTGGCAAGTCACCATGTGAGGGTATTGGTGCAGATTGTAAAAAGGCTAACAACAAAACCCAGTTTGCAGCAACCTTTAGCTCAACAAATAGCATCTGCTGCAACAATGTATAACTTCTGCAAAGATAATATAAAAGAAATGACATTTTTCTTTGTGTGTGCAGACGAGATAAAAGTGGGTAATCAGCTTAGTCCCCGTCTTGAGAAAGCAAAAGCTCTTCCTGGTACATGCACAATGCATCACTTTACACCACTTCCCAATTTCAGAATTTGTGCTGAGATTAAGTTCTGATAAATATTACAGTATTATTTCCAAAATCAGTGTAACTAATTTTCAAGATGAGTTACATTTACATGTTAACTGCTGCGTAGCATGTGTATATGATTCCTGTAGGTATGTGGGATGTGTTGAAAAGATTAACTATGATGGTGATGTGACTGACAGAAAAGAATTCATTTATCTCTTATGTAACCAAGGAAAAGTTCATTTATAAATCATACATAAACATATCATTCCATGTTAAAATAATTCATAAAATGGTTTGTTCCATTAGTTTATATTTCTATTAAAATTAGTAAGAGATTTAGAGACTCCTAATCTTTGCAGTTGCTTGTTGGGATAGCATAGGTGGCCCTGTTGGTCGCTTTTTTCGCAATTGGCGATTATTTTTAAACACGGCAACTACGAAAAAACTTTGGTGATTTGACTGGCGATTGTGAGCACGGCTTTGCAGGCTAACGTTTTGATCAGTTACAAATTGAAATTGGTCAAAATATTAAATTCAACAGTAACAAATATAGTGAGTTGCAGCTCACTCACAGAAGTAAGGCTACACATCTAGACAAGTGTTGCTGCTAAAGTTTGTGTGAATCGCAAACTGTACAATACGCTCTGGTAAGTTTTTTTTTTTAGTTTTTTTTACTTACCTTATGTATAAATTGTACATATAGTATTTGGAAAGGTGTTTAAAATACAACTCCATAAGACTTAAAAAATATTTTGAATACAGAAATAAGCATAAATATTCATCAGTTTATGTGCATTTTGGAGTGCTGAAATTTTACCATTTATTCACAAATATTTCAGAGCCTGCAACTTCTAAACCAGTTTGAACCAGAAAATGAAACACACGTTTTGTTGCGTACCAGTAGGTGTATTCTTGGTGGGAAAAAAATTATATGGTCCCTCTTTTGAGATATGTAACCTTGAAATCTGCAAAATTTTAAAATTTTACAACTTTGAGAGAAAGGGGGGGGGGAGGGTAGACTTAAGTTCTCCATAGCTGAAAACTCTACTAGCCATAGTTATTACACAAAAATTCCCAACTTGGTGTTCCAACTCCCAGTCACCTTCACAGCCCAACAAAAATGGTGAATAAAGCTCATGTTGAGAAATGGCTTCCTAGTTTAATTGAATTAATAATCTAAAGCAACTTTTATGGGAATTTTACTAGGAAATTTTTTCATTAATAGCAAATTTTCGGAGAAAACTCTTCTCCTTCTTCAGGCTGTCTTGTTGTTGTCACTTTTCACTTGTCATTATCACGGTTACGGTTTATTTACCTTGACGGTTACGGTTATTTTTCAACAAATCCTGCCAGATGTTAAGCAGGGAAAATCCTTTGCAGTCATTGATGATGGAATTTTGATTTTTCTCAATCTCTATTCCTTTTTTTTTTTTGATTAGAGGTTTAACGACCACCGTGAGCAACTCAATGGGCTATAAGCAGTCACCCGTCCCTAATTTAGGGTCACTGGTTCCAGGGAAGGGAGAGAGCCAGTGCCGTAAGACAAACACAACATCCATGCCTCACCGGGATTCGAACCCGGACCCTTTCGGACGAATGATCAGAGGCCATCGCCTTAGACCACTGCGCCACCGGGGCGGCTCTCTATTCCTTTTTTTGGAAATTGCTTTGGAAACTGATTACTTTAAGGGAATTCCAATCCATGCTGTGCCCAGTTTCTCTAACATGCCTATCTAATCCAGTCTTGTTGGAGCAATTTTTTATAGCTGCTTTATGCTCAGCTGTACAAGTTTCTAGTCTGCGACCTGTTTCACCTATGTAAGATAGTCCACAACTACAATTTACTTCATAAACTACTCCTTGCATTTTTAAAATATCTTCTTCTCTTTGAACTATTTTAGGGAAAATTTTTTAACTTTGTTCTCTAAACTTGGAGCTAGCCTAATATTGTATTTTTTACTAATTCTCTTTAAAGACTAAAATAAACCTTTGTGATAAGAAATTTTTCTAGTGAATTTTACTTGTTGCTTTTGTGGGTTCTTCGTACCATTAAAATTCAGAAGCTTCTCAATTTCTTCTTTAGGATAGTTATTCTCTGCAAGTATGACTTTAAGCTCTTCTTTATGGGCTTCTTTTTTATCTGCAGTAGAAACTATTTTATTAATTTTTCTAAAAACTGACTTGCTACATTTTTCTTAATAGAAACTGGATGATAAGAATTGAAATCCAGTAGTCTTTTAGTATTCATTGGTTTTTTATACCAACTAGTGAGGAATTTTTCATCTTCATAATAGATAGTAATATCTAAGAAGTTTATTCTTCTTTCTTTTTGAAGTTCAATAGTGAACTTAAGGGAATCATCTAATTCATTGAATGAGTCTAGAATTCTTTCTGGAACAATTTCTGAGCTATCTATTATAAATAAGATGTCATCCATGTATCTGCTATCTGCTATATAAGCAGAAGTATGTGGGTTGTACTAGTATCTTTTCTTCTAGTTTTCCCACATAATAGTTAGCTAAGCGTGGGGAGCCCATAGCTAGCCCCAATTTTTGAATGAAAAAGTTTTCTCAAATTGAAAGTAGTTGTTCTGCAAAGAGAAAGTAAGCATTTCAAAAATTCCTACTAATATGTTTTTTTCCTTGTTGTGAAAAACTATTAGGTCTGCCAAGTCTTCCACTATGAAGTCTATAAGTTGATCTATATTAATGTGAGTATACATAGACACTATATCTAAACTACCCATAATAGGAGAATCTAATTTAGGAAGAAGTTCTAGTTTTTCTTTTAGCTGCATTGAGTTTTTAATCAAGTTAGGTGGCTCTTTTAAAAGATTCTGAAGGTGTGACTTTAAAAAATAGTTTAGATTTGAAAGAATAGAGTTTTTTGAGTCTATCATTGGTCTAATTGGTTGGTGTTCTTTATGCAGTTTGACTATTCCATATATTTGAGGTAATCTGAACTGTAATTTTGAGAATTGTTTATAGTTTTCTGGAAGCTGGTTTTTCTTTTTTGAAGTGAAATAAGCTTAGAGACTTTTTTAATCAAATCTGGTAGTGGGTTTTCTTTTACTTCTTCATACATAAGTTTTTTTTTAGTTCTTCTTCCATCTTTTCTAGATAATCTTTCTTATCCATAATAGTAATCAACTTACTTTTGTCTGTTTTCACAGCAACTACACTTTCAATTTTTCTGAAATCTTTAAGAGCTTTTAATTGACTATTATCAAATTATTTTTTGAGGTTTCCTTACTTGCTTCTGGAATTTTGTAAGGCTATTGTAGTAATCTTTTCTGAGGAGGTCTGCTTTAATTTGGTCCTCTTTTTCTAAAGTGCTGCAGATGCTTTCCAGAAATTTGTTAAAAAGCTGAGCCTTAAAGAAGAGAAATTTTTGAAGAAAAACTATTCCAGTAAAAACAAAAAAACTGCAGTTCTTAGTCATGTAAAGGACAACACTGCTACTGGAGTTAGCCAAGAATTATTACAAGTGATAAATAAAGGAAGTAATTTCAATCTATCCAAAGAAAAAATAAATCCAGAAAAATTGGTAATTGAATTGGAAAGCATCTGCAGCACTTTAGAAAAAGAGGACCAAATTAAAGCAGACCTCCTCAGAAAAGATTACTACAATAGCCTTACAAAATTCCAGAAGCAAGTAAGGAAACCTCAAAAAAATTTTGATAATAGTCAATTAAAAGCTCTTAAAGATTTCAGAAAAAATGAAAGTGTAGTTGCTGTGAAAACAGACAAAAGTAAGTTGATTACTATTATGGATAAGAAAGATTATCTAGAAAAGATGGAAGACGAACTAAAAAAACCTATGTATGAAGAAGTAAAAGAAAACCCACTACCAGATTTGATTTAAAAAGTCTCTAAGCTTATTTCACTTCAAAAAAAGAAAAACCAGCTTCCAGAAAACTATAAACAATTCTCAAAATTACAGTTCAAATTACCTCAAATATATGGAATAGTCAAACTGCATAAAGAACACCAACCAATTAGACCAATAATAGACTCAAAAAACTCTATTCTTTCAAATCTAAACTATTTTTTAAAGTCACACCTTCAGAATCTTTTAAAAGAGCCACCTAACTTGATTAAAAACTCAATGCAGCTAAAAGAAAAACTAGAACTTCTTCCTAAATTAGATTCTCCTATTATGGGTAGTTTAGATATAGTGTCTATGTATACTCACATTAATATAGATCAACTTATAGACTTCATAGCGGAAGACTTGGCAGACCTAATAGTTTTTCACAACAAGGAAAAAAACATATTAGTAGGAATTTTTGAAATGCTTACTTTCTCTTTGCAGAACAACTACTTTCAATTTGGGAAAACTTTTTTCATTCAAAAATTGGGGCTAGCTATGGGCTCCCCACGCTTAGCTAACTATTATGTGGGAAAACTAGAAGAAAAGATACTAGTACAACCCACATACTTCTGCTTATATAGCAGATACATGAATGACATCTTATTTATAATAGATAGCTCAGAAATTGTTCCAGAAAGAAGTCTAGACTCATTCAATGAATTAGATGATTCCCTTAAGTTCACTATTGAACTTCAAAAAGAAAGAAGAATAAACTTCTTAGATATTACTATCTATTATGAAGATGAAAAATTCCTCACTAGTTGGTATAAAAAGCCAATGAATACTAAAAGACTACTGGATTTCAATTCCTATCATCCAGTTTCTATTAAGAAAAATGTAGCAAGTCAGTTTTTAGAAAAAATTAATAAAATAGTTTCTACTGCAGATAAAAAAGAAGCCCATAAAGAAGAGCTTAAAGTCATACTTGCAGAGAATAACTATCCTAAAGAAGAAATTGAGAAGCTTCTGAATTTTAATGGTACGAAGAACCCACAAAAGCAACAAGTAAAATTCACTAGAAAAATTTCTTATCACAAAGGTTTATTTGAGTCTTTAAAGAGAATTAGTAAAAAATACAATATTAGGCTAGCTCCAAGTTTAGAGAACAAAGTTAAAAAAATTTCCCTAAAATAGTTCAAAGAGAAGAAGATATTCCACTTAGTAGTTCTAATTCTGACTATTCATCATCATCGTCAACCATTATCAATCCACTGCTGGACGAAGGTCTCCCCAAGTTTCCTCCACAACGGTCTGTCTTGTGCCAGTCTCCTCCATGTCACCCCTGCATACTTTCGAATTTCATCCACCCATCTCCCATGTGGTCTTCTTCTGGGTCTTTTCCTGTCCCTTGGAATCCAATCTAAAATTTCGGCTGTCCATCGATGATCTGTCCTTCTGGCAGTATGTCCAGCCCATTGCCATTTCAGGGATTTAACTCTGACCATGATGTCTTCCACTCGTCATTTTTCGGATCCACGAGTTCCTCTTCTTATCTCTCCTGGTTACACCAAGCATGCACCTCTCCATGCTTCTTTGAGTTGTCTGCAGCCTTTGTATGTCTCTTTTAGTTAAGGTCCACGTCTCTGCACCATACGTAAGCACTGGAAGGATGCATTGATCAAACACTTTTCTTTTAAGACATAATGGCATATTGCTCTTGAAAATTATGCTGTTTCTTCCAAAAGCTCTCCAGGCAAGTTTTGTGCGCCGATTAATTTCTTCATCAATGTGACCCTCACTTGATATCTGCTGTCCAAGATAAACGTATGTGTCTGTTATCTCCAGCTTTTCTCCATCAATCGATAAATCTTCATTTCTTGTAAAAGCATTGAACATCCCTTTTGTCTTCTGAAAGTTCATTTTTAATCCCACTTCTTTATTCTTGTCAGCAAGTTCCTGGATCATACTCTGCAGCTCTGATGGGGTAGTTGCAAAATGACTACGTCATCAGCAAAACGAAGGTGGGTTAGATAATCTCCATTAATCTTTATCCCCTTGTTTTCCCAGCTCAGCGACTGAAAAACACCCTCCAATGTGGCATTAAAGAGCTTCGGAGATATGGTGTCACCTTGTCTCACTCCCTTTCCAATTTTTACGTGTGTTGTATTTTCAAACAGCCTAATCTTTGCACTTGCATTTTCATAGATGTTATTAATAATATTAATGTATGCATCTTCAATACCGCAGGTTTTCAGAGCCATTGTAACTGCTGATGGTTTCACCGAATCAAAGGCTTTTTCATAATCGATAAAAGCCATGCACAATGGAAGTTCATATTCCCTCGCTCTTTCAATTAGTTCTCTCAGCACGTGGATATGATCTATTGTGCTGTAGCCACTCCTGAATCCAGCTTGTTCTCTTGGTTGAGCCATGTCCAGTGTTACCTTCAAGCGGTGTGAAAGAACTTTAGTGAAGATTTTATAAACTACTGATAGGAGGCTGATAGGTCTGTAGTTTCCGAGATCCTCAATGTCACCTTTCTTATGTAGCAGGATCATTGTAGCGGTGTTCCAATCCTCAGGAATCTTTCCTTCATTAAGGCATCGAGTGAAAATTTGGGCGAGTACTGTTTCGATTTCTCCACTTGCTTCTTGTATGATGTCTACAGTAATTCCATCTTCTCCTGGAGCTTTTCCTCGCTTCATGTTCTTGATTGCATGTGCAACTTCTGCTGGAAGGACTGGAGGAACTCTGGTACTGGTATCTTTCATGATGTCTGGAGTGCATATATCATCCCTTTCATATAATTTGGAGTAGAAATCTTTCACTCTTGTCAAAATTTCGCCTCTATTTCTTGTTACAGAACCATCTTCTTTTCTCAGTGCCATAATCTGTTTTCTTCCCTTACTGAGATGTCCCTTTGCTATCTTTAGGTTTTGGTTGTTTTCAATTGCTTTCCTCACTAGTTCACAGTTGAATTTCCTTACGTCTTCAGTGATACTTTTTCTTACTGTCTTGCATAGCTCTATATATTCCACTTTGGAAGTCACATCTTCTTTAGTTGTCCTCATCTCTCTTCTTTTTTGCATCAACATTTTCGTTTTTCCTGATAATTTGTTTACATGCAACTTGTTCTTAGACCCAGCTAATTTTGTTGCTGTTTCCATAAGAGCTTTGGTTACTTTTCTGTTAACTTCAGAAATATCCACTTCTTCCGAAGTTAGGCCTTCTAAAGCAGAGAATCTGTTCTTCAGTTCCAATTTGAAGGTATTATGGTGTTTTTTAAGGTTGATTATGTCAATAGATTTTGTTTGTCTTATGAGCTGACTATTATATAGCTCTAATTATTGTACTATTCTCTTTTTACGTGCGATATTTCAAAGTAACTTGTACAGAAAACTAGCGGATAATGCTTACCTTGGCATTCCTTTCTAGCGACGGGGACATTTCAAGTGGTCTTAACTAAACATAGATGGCGCCAGCCGGGCTTGTTAACGAAATATATCCAGGAAAGTTTTTCCGACGAATGGCAACAAGGAGTATCGGACTCTATTAGCGCGAAGTTAGCCACGAACATCGGTGGTAAAGTCGCCACGCTCCTGAAGATGCCCAGAGTATGGGCGAAAATTTCGAGTATAAAGAACGGTAAAAATTGATGTTTGGAATCCTAAAGCAAAGATCCAATGAGTATACCCAGCGAAAAGTGTGAGAAGTAAAGCCAGTCATCGCATACAACGGACTTTAGGACAATAACCTCAACAAAGACCGGAAAACACGTGCGTGAAATGTCCCCGTCGCTAGAAAGGAATGCCAAGGTAAGCATTATCCGCTAGTTTTCTGTACAAGAGAAGAAGATATTTTAAAAATGCAAGGAGTAGTTTATGAAGTAAATTGTAGTTGTGGACTATCTTGCATAGGTGAAACAGGTCGCAGACTAGAAACTCGTATAGCTGAGCATAAAGCAGCTATAAAAAATTGCTCCAACAAGACTGGATTAGATAGGCATGTTAGAGAAACTGGGCACAGCATGGATTGGAATTCCCTTAAAGTAATCAGTTTCCAAAGCAATTTCCAAAAAGAAAACTTAAAGAAGGAATAGAGATTGAGAAAAATCAAAATTCCATCATCAATGACTGCAAAGGATTTTCCCTGCCTAACATCTGGCAGGATTTGTTGAAAAATAACCGTAACCGTCAAGGTTAACCGTAACCGTCAAGGTAAACCGTAACCATGATAGTGACAAGCAAAAAGTGACAACAACAAGACAGCCTGAAGAAGAAGAGTTTTCTCCGAAACTTTGCTATTAATGAAAAAATTTCCTAGTAAAATTCCCATAAAAGTTGCTTTAGATTATTAAAAATGGTGATTTATGCTTGTGAGTATTGAAGATCTCAATGCCATTTTAAGCAAGGTTGAAAAAAATATTTTCTATAATTTCTGTACATTTTCTGTAAGCCGAAAGTGTCCTCTTTAAGGTAGTGAAAACCAAAACTTTTGATCTGCAATAAGAGGAAAGCAATTTCTTTTTTTCGAAACCATTGTGAGGCCTTATTTTGGTCTGCCTCAGAAAAGAAAAATGAACGTATATCAAAGATGGTGGCACATAAAAATAAAATGAAAATTGTTTTGAGCTATTCACTGATAAGGTTAAACTAGGAAGGGGGGGGGTATAAAATGGTCAAGCAACCGCTTAATTAAAAAATTGGGTAATATCATGTCGGAATGTTTCATATATAAAACGCAACATTTTGGATTATTTCTTTCCCTCGCCAAAATTGCGAATTGTCCAAAGTATTTTTTCTCCTAATGAAAGGTTACATTATAATACACACATGAAAATATTTTTAGCAAATTTGAAGTAGGGGCTCATTTTAAAAAAAAAATTGTTTAATAAAAATGTGGCCTCATTTTTCCATGTCTTTTGTCATTAAATTAAAAAAAAAAAAAAAAAAAGAGGTGTTCTTTTAATTCTGAAAATGTGTAGAAACAAGTTGTTCCCAAATGTATGGATCATGCAGATCATTTAAGAAAAAAAAAAAATTATGTGGCTGCAACAGTTAGTTGTGAATGGGGCGGCGGCGACTACAGTGTAGTTGTGAAAACTCATCGTGCGAAGTCTTCAAAGGCAGAGCTATCCAATTTTTAAAGTGGCACTACTCAAGATGTACTGGACCGACTAACCAAAAATTTTAACAGGTTTCATAGCTCACCAGTACAGTACTTGTACCAATTTTCACAAAAATCTGAGATGGGTGGGTGACATGCCCTGGGTGATCTGGCATGGAATGATCCAGCAGTAAAAATACCGGCAGACCAAAAAATTGGTGATGGAGGGCGTCGATGCCTCAGGAGAGTCTTTTGTCATTAAATGCTGATCGACGGAGTACTGCACGAGACCTCAGTGTACAGGTGAGTAAAAATGCTGGAACCTTGGTATGTACAGGTACCATTCACAGAGAACTTCATTCCATGGGTTACTGTGGTCGTGCGGCTGCTCATAAGCCTTTCATCTCAACTTGGAATGCTACTTGTTGTTTTAGCGTGGTGTAAAGAACATTTATTGTGGACCGTAGATAAATGGAAACGGGTACTATGGACTGATGAATCTAGATACTCGATCCATCAGTCTGATGGCCGTGTGTGGATATGGCGGTAGCCCGGGGAGCGCTATTTACCACAGTGTACTGTTCTTACGGTCAAGTTTGGAGCTGGCAGTGTACTCTTGTGGGGGTGTTTTTCGTGGTATGGTCCTGGCCCATTGGTTATCGTGGACAAACCTGTTAACCAGCACGCCTACCTTGATATTCTGGACAATTATGCCCTACCAACTCTGTGGCAATACTATGGAACCGAGCCTTGTTGGTACCAGCAGGATAATGCACCGAGCCATAAAACAAGGACTGTTACGGCATGGTTTGATGATAAACCAGTATTGTGTGTGGACTGGCTAGCACAGATCCCTGATCTTATCCCACAGAGCACCCATGGGATGAATTAGAGCGCCGCATAGAAAGTTTTGAACTAAGGCCTACTACTAAGCAACAGGTAGCTGCAGCATTATGTACTGAATGGAAGCACATACCTATTGCTGTGTTCTAAATCCTTGTCGAAAGCATGTCTCGAAGGATCAGTGCATGCATTAAGGCCAAAGGTGGACCGACACCATACTAATGTATGTCAATAAATGCTATGTTGTGTTTCTCTTTTAGGTGTCCGGTGACTTTGGTTAATATAGTGTATGCTGACGGGAGATCCTGAATTCTTGAGGAGTATTTGAATTTAGTTTACTGCCCCTAAAAACATCTAATGCCCTTGCGGGTGCAAATTGTCCTCGGATTTTGAACCCTTCTGAGATGAATGGTCAGAAACCAGTGCTTCAACCACTATGCCACCGGAGTGGCATATATGTATATATAAACACGTTTAAAGTGAATCCACCTGAAAACTGCCCTATGTTTGTAATGGTAAAAATTTCTGTAGATATTTTCTTCGTAATTAAGGTATTACCAAGGATAAAAATTTGCACATCAATAAAAATAACTTTATATAGCCTAGTATACACTATATTGACAAAAGTCACCAGACACCTAGAAGAGAAACATAACATAGCATTTATTGACATACATTATAATGGTGTCAGTCCACCTTTGGCCTTAATGCATGCACTGACTTTTTGAGACATGCTTTCAACACAGTTTTGGAACACAGCAATAGGTATGCGATTCCATTCAGTACATAATGCTGCCGCTAACTGTTGCTTAGTAGTAGGCCTTGATTCCAAACTTCTTATGCAGCACTCTAATTCATTCCGTAGGTGTTCTATGGGATTAAGATGAGGGCTGTGTGCTGGCCAGTCCACACACGATACAGAATTATCGTCAAACCACGCCATAACAGTTCTTGCTTTATGGCTCGGTACATTATCCTGTTAGTACCAACAAGGCTGGGTTCCATAGTATTGCCACAGAGTTGGTAGGGCATAATTGTCCAGAATATCAAGGTAGATGTGCTGGTTAACAGGTTTGTCCATGATAACCAATGGGCCGGGACCATACCATGAAAAACGCCCTCACACGAGTACACTGTCAGCTCCAAACTTGACTGTAGGAACATTACACTGTGGTAAATAGCGTTCCCAGGGCTACCGCCATACCCACACGTGGCCATTAGACTGATGGATCATGTATCTGGATTCATCAGTCCATAGGACTCGTTTCTATTGATCTACGGTTCACGATAAATGTTCTTTACACCATGCTAAACGACGAGTAGCATTCCGTGTGGAGATGAAAGGCTTATGAGCAGCCCCACGACCACGCTAACCCATGGAATGAAGTTCTCTGCGAATGGTACGTGAACATACCTAGGTTTCAGCATTTTTACTCGCCTGTACGCTAAGGTCTTGTTTAGTACTCCGTCAATTAGTTGTAACGACTCTCCTGAGGCTTCGACGTCCTTTATCACTGATTTTCTTTGGTCTGTCGGTACGTTTTGCTGCTTCAGGCACGCCATGTGTAATCCACTTATTCAGTATATCCAAAACAGTTGACTTGAGTATGTTTAAACGCCTCTCAGTTACTCTTATGGACAACCCACCAATATAACACCCAACACTCTTTCTTTTCTCAAAGTCAGCTCTCTCCCGCCGCATTATTTTCCCTCAACTTCACAGTGCGACATGATTGTGGTCAACTGCAGGCTTGTTTTTATACTCTTTGTAGCTGTACCACGCATCTTAACAAAGCAGCGGATTCATTAATTTGCTTTTGAAGGAGTGTCCGGTGACTTTTGTCAACATAGTGTACTTAATATTTGCTAAAACGTAACCCTATTGATATTAAAAATCAATAACTTTTCCTTTGGTAGTGTTGAGGTCTTCAAATAGATAGCACCACATCTACATGTGACTTACTAAATGCAATCATGTCGCTTTTCTTCAATAATTATATTAATTTTTGGAATGGAATCAAAATTTGGATCTATCCATGCAATAATCTGGAATGTTTTGAGCCCCTTAAATTTTCTGACAATTTTGCTGAAAATACTAACAGAACTGTAGGTACTGCTGATTTTTTAATTTCAAAATAAACCATCTAACTCACTCTGCAACATTTTCAGCTAAATTATCAGAAAATTTAATTTAAGTGGCTCAAATCATTCCATGGATAGATTCAAATTTTGATTCTATTCTGAAAATTAATAAAATTATTGAATAAAAAAATGCGATGTTGATTGCATTTAGCAAGTCACCTACATGTGGCTCCATCTATTAACAGGACTCAACATTAATTACTCAAAGGAAAAATTATTGATTGGCATAAGGCATGGGTGGTGTGCTTGTCCTGCAGTGTCGACTTCTGCCCTGGCCCTAAATTAGGAATGGGAGAGTGCTTATAACCATAAGATTTGATCATGGTATTTGTTAAAACCTGAAACAAAAAGGAGAGCATAATGACAAGGCGTGGCAGAAATCCACAGGGGTTGACACTATAGAGGTTCACATGACATTGAGAATTAAATCTATGCTTTAAGTTACGTAAACGAAATTGTTATATGGAACATTTTGATAGTGACTGCTACAGAAAAGGCAATCCATCCACTTTATTATCGTCATTAAGTTGGACCTCTAGGGAAAATCTATCATATATCTGCAGTGTTAATTCTTTCTATACACATTTTCTCAAAAACTACTGCGTTCTGGTATTCGAAAAATTTGAGAGTAAATCAAGTCCTTAACTAATATATGAATCAGCTGTGATTTCTAAATTTTTGTCAGAATTGTTTTAAAATTCAATTTATCTTAAGCAGTGTCAAATCGGAATACTTCCTAATGGAGATAAATCAAATTCAAGAAAAAATCCTGATTTTTTTAAATCACAGCTAGGGCATATATCAGCTGAGGACTTAGTCTTCAAAAGTTTGAAGACCAGAACATAATAGCATTTGATAAAATGCATGTAGAGTGAATTCACATTGAAAGTATATGATGGATTTTCCCTCAAGTCCCCCCCCCTCTCCTTAACCAGCAATGACACATCTGCAATACTGGAGTAGGATGTGATGTCTTGCACCCTTCATTAATGATAAATCCCTCTGGGTATTCTGAAAGTATTAGTTCAGGTAATTGTGTACATTTTAACTCCGGAACTGCAAAGTCCCTTCCCATAATAGTTGTAACACAGATTCACCATGCCACATTTCTATCATTTGGAAATTCATTCTCAAATCTGGGAACATTTTAATTGACATGTGCAATTACCTCATGCTGTTTTTGCATATTCCATGGTTGAAGATAATAGTCACTACTGAAGTATACCATAAAACCCATTAACAATTTTATTTACATAACAGAAAGAGCAGAGGTTCATTCCCAATGTCATATTGGTCTCTATACGCCGATGAGCCATTACATTATGATCACCCCCCCCCCAGCTTAGAGAAATGAGTGCACCTGGAGACCAAATGGTGGACTTCAGTAGGTAAATTCGGTCACGGCAACAGAAACCAGCGTGGAAATACTCTCGTTGAGTTTGCAGAGGCAGAAGGGTTTTTCATCTTGAACTCCTTCTTCAAGAAAAAGCCACACAGGAAATGGACATGGAGACATCCAAATGGGACGACAAGTGAAATTGATTTTATTATGTGTAACAAAAAATTCGTCATCGAAGACTGCAGTGTGCTGAACAAGTTCAACACAGGTAGTGACCATAGATTGGTGAGATGTAAGATGCCCCTCAACACTAAACTGGAACGTGGCAAGCTCATAAGACAAACAAAATCTATTGACATAACCAACCTTAAAAAACACCATAATACCTTCAAGTTGGAACTGAAGAACAGGTTCTCTGCTTTAGAAAGCCTAACATCGGAAGAAGTGGACATCTCTGAAGTTAACAGAAAAATAACCAAAGCTCTTATGGAAACAGCAACAAAATTAGCTGGGTCTAAGAACAAGTTGCATGTAAATAAATTATCAGGAAAAACGAAAATGTTGATGCAAAAAAGAAGAGAGATGAGGACAGCTAAAGAAGATGTGACTTCCAAAGTGGAATATATAGAGCTATGCAAGACAGTACGAAAAAGTATCACTGAAGACGTAAGAAAATTCAACTGTGAACTAGTGAGGAAAGCAATTGAAAACAACCAAAGCCTAAAGATAGCAAAGGGACATCTCAGTAAGGGAAGAAAACAGATTATGGCACTGAGAAAAGAAGATGGTTCTGTAACAAGAAATAGAGGCAAAATTTTGACAAGAGTGAAAGATTTCTACTCCAAATTATATGAAAGGGATGATACATGCACTCCAGACATCATGAAAGATACCAGTACCAGAGTTCCTCCAGTCCTTCCAGCAGAAGTTGCACATGCAATCAAGAACATGAAGCGGGAAAAGCTCCAGGAGAAGATGGAATTACTGTAGACATCATACAAGAAGCAAGTGGAGAAATCGAAACAGTACTCGCCCAAATTTTCACTCGATGCCTTAATGAAGGGAAGATTCCTGAGGATTGGAACAACGCTACAATGATCCTGCTACATAAAAAAGGTAACATTGAGGATCTCGGAAACTACAGACCTATCAGCCTCCTATCAGTGGTTTATAAAATCTTCACTAAAGTTCTTTTACACCGTTTGAAGGTAACACTGGACATGGCTCAACCGAGAGAACAAGCTGGATTCAGGAGTGGCTACAGCACAATAGATCATATCCACATACTGAGAGAACTAATTGAAAGAGCGAGGAATATGAACTTCCATTGTGCATGGCTTTTATCGATTATGAAAAAGCCTTTGATTCGGTGAAACCATCAGCAGTTACAATGGCTCTGAAAACCTGCGGTATTGAAGATGCATACATTAATATTATTAATAACATCTATGAAAATGCAAGTGCAAAGATTTGGCTGTTTGAAAATACAACACACATAAAAATTGGAAAGGGAGTGAGACAAGGTGACACCATATCTCCAAAGCTCTTTAATGCCACATTGGAGGGTGTTTTTCAGTCGCTGAGCTGGGAAAACTAAGGGATAAAGATTAATGGAGATTATCTAACCCACCTTCGTTTTGCTGATGACGTAGTCATTTTTGCAACTACCCCATCAGAGCTGCAGAGTATGATCCAGGGACTTGCTGACAAGAGTAAAGAAGTGGGATTAAAAATGAACTTTCAGAAGACAAAAGTGATGTTCAATGCTTTTACAAGAAATGAAAATTTATGGATTGATGGAGAAAAGCTGGAGATAACAGACACGTACGTTTATCTTGGACAGCAGATATCAAGTGAGGGTCACATTGATGAAGAAATTAATCGGCGTACAAAACTTGCCTGGAGAGCTTTTGGAAGAAACAGCATAATTTTCAAGAGCAATATGCCATTATGTCTTAAAAGAAAAGTGTTTGATCAATGCATCCTTCCAGTGCTTACGTATGGTGCAGAGACGTGGACCTTAACTAAAAGAGACATACAAAGGCTGCAGACAACTCAAAACAGCATGGAGAGGTGCATGCTTGGTGTAACCAGGAGAGATAAAAAGAGGAACTCGTGGATCCGAAAAATGACAAGAGTGGAAGACATCATGATCAGAGTTAAATCCTTGAAATGGCAATGGGCTGGACATATTGCCAGAAGGACAGACCATCGATGGAGAGCCGAAATTTTAGATTGGATTCCAAAGGGCAGGAAAAGACCCAGAAGAAGACCACATGGGAGATGGGTGGATGAAATTCGAAAGTATGCAGGGGTGACATGGAGGAGACTGGCACAAGACAGACCGTTGTGGAGGAAACTTGGGGAGACCTTCGTCCAGCAGTGGATTGATAATGGTTGACAATGATGATGATGATGATATATATATATATAACCTGAGGACCCGCTTTCAGTTTGAGCAGAATAAGAATGGGAAAAACTATCGATTCATCAAAGTTTGATAAAGGGCAAATTCTGATGGCACCTTGGAAACGGCGCGGCTTGTTCACGTGCCGCTGTAGTGAGTACGTATCAAAAGTGCCGCACAGATGGCCAAATAACGAACCGTCGTCCAACCACGTGTCGTTCGCAGCTCATTGATGCCAGAGGGGAGTGGAGACTGTTGCGCATTCTTCACAACAACCACTGGGCCACAGTGCAACAAATCACCTGCAGCTATAACAGTGATTATCAGGGCAATGTGCCGCAGCACGTATTTCATCGCAGCCTTCCGCGCATGAGCCCGCAGAGCCGAAGACCCAGCCGGGTCACCGTGCTCACTGCAAGTCATCCCCGATAACGCATGAAATGGGCTCAAGGTTGAGATTGGACTGTGGATAATTGGAAGAAAATGGCCTGGTCTGACGCATCAAGATTCCTGGTGCATTACGTAGACGGCCGAGTGCGGATACGCCAATTACCAATGGAGGCTATGGCACTTGAACGCACTGTTGGGCGGAAACGGGCAGACTGCGATGATGTTTTCTTGGGACACTTTAGGTCCCATTATCCCAAAAGCACGATCCCTGACAGCTGTCGGGTATCTGAACATTGTTGCAGACCAAGTTCACCCTATTCATGGCAACTGTGTTCCCTGCTGGTGATGGCCATTACCAACAGGATAATGTGCCACTGCCAGAATTGTCAAGGAGTCGTTCGAGGAACATGCTGGTGACTTTCTGTTAATGCCCTGGCCTACAAATTCACGTGACACGAACCCAATCGAACATTTGTGGTTCCACTTGGAAAAGCGGGTTCGTGCTAAATCACCCCCCCCCCAAAAAAAAATGTACAGGGACGGGAGGACCTGCGGTTGACATATATGGTACCAGATACCCCAGGATACCTATCGCCTCCTCGCTAATAAGCTGTAAGATCCCCTTTAGCCTGTTTTGCAGGCTAAAGGGGATCTTACAGCTTATTAGGTAGGTGGTCATGTGATGGCTCATCAGTGTGGTGGTAATACAGATTCACCATGCCACATGCCTATTATTTGAAAATCCATTCTCAAATCTGGGAACATTTTAACTGACATGTGCAATTACCTCATGCTGTTTTTGCATATTCCATGGTTGAAGATAGTAGTCACTACTGAAGTATCCCACAAAACCATTAACAATTGTATTTAGGTAACTGAAAGAGTATTCATTCATTCTGAATGTCGTATTGGTCTCAATGGAATGCAAAAAAATTATAAAACCAACTTCTCAAACACAAAATACTTTGGCCCATAATATAATAAACTAAGCAATTTCTAATCAGAAAACTTTTGAACAAATAACTTGGAAGTAGCTAACGTACTGCACACTAAAGAGCCAAAACATTACGACCACTAGCCTATGATGATGGTCCTTCACATGCCACCAAACCAGCTCTTACCAGGTAAGGCACTGACACTTAAAAAAGATTTTTAAAAGTGCCTTGTAGTATCTGGTACTGACAAATTCTAGTAAGTTATGTGGTTGAGCCACCACAGATCTCTGTTGGATTGATATCTGGGGACTTTGGAGGCTTGCGGAATTCCTGGAAGTCTTCCTCGTAACCATTGTGGAACAATCTGGCAGTGTGACATGGCACATTATTATTTTTTTTTAAAGGCGGCACGGTACTACTAGAGGGGAATACCTCTGCCATGAAAGGATGTACCTGGTCTGAAATAATGTATGCGTAGGTCGTAGATGTCTTAGTTTCATGCACATGAACGACTGGACTGAGGGTCTTCCAGTAGAACATTAGACAAAGCATTACACATTCTCAATTGGCTCGTTTTCAATCTAAGGCGCATCCTGGTGCCAACACTTCCCCATGTAAATAACACATGAGCACCCTGCCATCTAGGTGCAACAGGACATTAGATTTGTTGGGCCAGACCACTACCTAATCATTCAAGGTCTAGATCTCACGCTCGTATGCCCATTGTTGGCACTTTTTTTTTTTTTTTATTGGAGGTTTAACGACCACCGTGAGCAACTCAATGGGCTATAAGCAGTCGCCCGTCTCTAATTTAGGGTCACTGGTTCCAGGGAAGGGAGAGAGACAGTGCCGTAAGACAAACACAACATCCATGCCTCACCGGGATTCGAACCCGGACCCCTTTCGGACGAATGATCAGAGGCCATCGCTTAGACCACTGCGCCACCGGGGCGGCAGTTGGCACTTTCGACGGTGAACCAAGGATAGCATAGGCACTCGGAGTAGCTTGCAGCCCCATTTTCTTTTGTGATTGAGGGTTTAAAAATTTACGCCCAGACTCCAGGGAAGGGAGAGAGCCAGTGCCATAAGAGAAACACAACATCCATGTCTCACCGGGATTCAAACCCAAACAAATTATCAAAAGCCATTGCTTAGACCACTGGGGCAGCCAGCCCATATTTTTAGAAGGGTTTAATGTACTGTGTGTTGTGACATTACTCCAGTCACCAGTGCGTTGCACCAGTTTCCCTTCTGTTGGCTTGCACCATACAGGATAAGTTTGCTCACCTCTAGCATCAATAAGCCATGGTTAGTATACACCTTGCTGGCGGTTTGTGGTTTCTTCCCTCCTCGGACCACTTTATAAAGGAACTAACCATGGCTGACTGTAAGCACCCAAGCGTAGTTGTCTCAGAGATGGTCTGACCCAAACACCTGGCTATTACAATTTTACAATTTGCTAAAGTCCTCTGCCATTGTCTAAAGAACAAGAATAACACTAATTAACAGGTGTTGCTTATACCATTTCATGACATTTGCCTTCATTAACTTGCAGTTGCTTCGATTTGCATAAAGACAGGCTGGTCATATTTTTGCTCTTCAGTTTATATGGCTTGCAGATAACGCATTTCCAAATTATGAACTCCTGTACTTTTCAATTCAGTGTGATAGGACCTCAGTTACATAGTGAATATCAGAGGGTATCTTTTTTTTTTTTGATTGAAGGTTTAACGACCACCGTGAGCAACTCAATGGGCTATAAGCAGTCACCCGTCCCTAATTTTGGGCCACTGGTTCCAGGGAAGGGAGAGATCCAGGGCCATAAGACAAACACAACATCCATGCCTCACCGGGATCCGGACCCATCACAGACGAACGGTCACAAGCCAGCGCTTAGACCACTGTGCCACCGGGCTGCAAGGGTATCTTCAAAACCTATATTACTTAAGAAATATGTCTACTTTCTGCAAATGTGCATTACTAAAAGGAAATATTGAAGTATTTATGCAGTCATGGCATTTTATCACTTTATTAAATTTAGACTAAGACGAAACACATATGACCTGTATAAAATACATAAAAAGTTTATTTAAATTTTTAATTTAAAGTGTACTCATGGGTGCAAGTTTTCCGTCCAGAGGATGGAATTCCGTCTTTTGAAAATATCCGAAGACGGAAGTGGGATGGAAGAAAATATCAGTAAAAATAATTTCCAAATACCGAAATTTTTGGGCTAAGAGCCGCGGCTCTTATGCCGAAGCGGCCCTTATGCCGAATTTGTTTTCGAAAAGACTGTTTCTGCGCTCCTTTTTTTTTTTTTTCATGCAGATGCTTAGTAAATTTTTTCAAAGAACGTTTTTTTCTACAAACTCAACTGTGATAGTTTTATTTCCTTTTTCTTCTCATACGTTAGACACGTCTATTGAAAAGATAACTCCGCTCCACTGATGTTGGTTTAGAAGGGAAAGTGGGGGGGGGGGGGGGACAACACTCTGGTAGGTGTAGGTCTTAAGGTCAGGAGGTTTGTTTGTGAAAGGAATGTCTGATCCAAATGCCCTTTGCATGGGAGTGGGGGAAGCACATCCCGTGGCAGTAGCATGGAATGCTAATAGATGGGGGGATGGAATGGAGACATAAGCACACAAACCAGTAGCGTGACTTCCGAGCTTAAGAACATGAACAATGCAAAAGCCTGCCCCAGGATGATTCCAGCGATATTCCATTAGTAGTGAGCCAGTGACCTTGACCTATTCCAAACAATACTGGTGGGACGACAGACAAATTCTGTTCACTCTTCTTGGTTCATCTGGCAATAAATTTGTTAAATATTTAGAAAGCTGCATTGAAGCGGCAAAACGTTCTCCTGATTTAAAGCAGAGAACATGAAAAAGATTGTGACAAGTAATGATGTTAACATTGGGTAATTAATTTAATACTTGGCTGAAGATAAAATCTTTTCACAAACGCAAAAGAAGGGAGAGTTTCCGTATTCATGTAAAAGTGGACGGAGCTCAACGCGAAGGCTGCGTGAAAGTAGGTCAAACCACTTAAAAGAAAAAAAGCGAGACAGCGGAGACCGCTGTTTCAAAGTGATTGGCGGGGGGGGGGGGGATCAGCGAACACGTGCCAGGCAGCTGGTAAAAGGAAGCGTGGGAGGGATGTGTTAACTACCCCATTTAGCAGCTGCATAAAGAAAAGCAACTACATTCTAACAAAAAACATCTGTAGATGAGAAAAAAGCATAACAAAGATAGAAGGAACATGTTATTAAAGAAAACATTAATCGAAAGCATTACAAGTGATAATTTATAAGTTAATTACTTCTAAGACGGAGGATTCTATTGCGGTGAACAGAGAACCATCCTGTAGCAGACATCCACATTGAATGGAATTTAGACAATTGTGCGGTTTTACGGGCAATGCAATATTCTAATAGGAGTCTTAAGATTAACTGTTATTTATATTGATTACATATATGGTTTTGAGCATTTAATAAGGGCAAACAAATAACGTCATTAGCATTATTAAAAAAAATGCACAAATAAAAGCTTTTGCCAGTATGAAAAAATAAGTGCATAAAGTAGATCGACACTGAGTTTCAGAATTAGCCTTTGAAGTATACATATAATTACGTTGGGTGTGAATTAATTCATGAAAATAAGGAAGATAATTTAGTTTTCTGAGCAGCACCACGATTTCATAGCTGCAGCCCCTATGCCGGTGTGGCCCTTACGGCAACTTTTGCTTCCAAGATTGCAAAATTTCTCACCTGCGGCTCTTAGTCCAAAAATTACAGCGTGTATTTTGCTTTTTTCCCTTTCTATCCATACGCTCTACTCCGGAACGTTAGTACGCCATCGGCAACCACGCTCGTACCGTAGTACCTCGTTTATCGTAAACTCGGAGTAGCAGTGGCGCCTAATGCATTCTGGGTAAGAGGGGCATTCTGGCCGAAGAGGAATCGAGGAGCAGCTCCGTTGGAGGTTCTAAGCCGATCCTCGCCTACGTCGTAACCCCCCCAACCCAACCCAACCTCACCTGTCCCTGGCTTTCTCTTCACTAGGTGTACGTCACACACCATAACCGGTTCACCCATCGAGCTTGTATTAGGTGGAGACACCACTGGCTGTGCCGCCATAGGTCACAGCTAATCTTTGGAGTGAGTCGTACCAGTCGATCTTGCCGTATTTTACGCGTGTGGTAAATTTGCGATTCCTTTTTTTCAACATGCAGTCAGCTATTGAATTCATAGATTCGAAAAATACGTCAGCTTTGAACGATAGCAGTGTTAAAAATAAGTGGCGATGGGAATGGTTAGATGAGACTGATTCCCATGACGTCAAATTTGGTTCTTGGTGCCGGAAAATTAAGGAACCAGGATTTTGCTTTTGTGTTCTATGCAGCAGAAAGTTAAACTATGGAAGCAATGGTAAAAAAGTGCTGTTCAAACACAGTAAGGATGCTGATCATCAAAAGTGTGTACGAGCACAGCAGCATACACAAACATTGCCTGGAGTCGCTCCTGTTCAGGCCAAAGCATCAATATCTGACAGAATTGCACATCAGAAAGCGGTTCTGACCGCATTTTTATGCGAAAACATGCTGCCATTCGATTTGGCACCACAGTTAGTTGAGCTATCTAAGCATCTTGCAGGTGATAAGTTAGCACTTTCTAAATTGAAAATGTCCAGGATGACTGCACCCTACATCAATACACATGGTACTGCGAAGTGCATGAGAAAGGAGTTAGTCCAACAGTTGAAGGGAAATTTTTCTCCTTGAACATAGATGAAGCTACGAATAATGCAATGGACAAGATCATCAATGTGATGGTACGATTCTATGATAAGGAGCAAAAGAAAACAGTCACAGATCTTCTTGGATCAAAAAAAGAAAATGTTGCCACGGCTGTCAACATTTTCCAAAAGGTGAAGGAACTTCTTTCAGAAAATTATTTAGCCTACACTCAAGTGATAAGTTGTCTGATGGATAACTGCAACACAATGCGGGGATGTAGGGGCGGAGTGGAGACTTTAATGAGAAAGGAAAACCCAAATCTTCTGGATATTCATGGAGATGTTGTGCATATAGTGCACAATTCTGCAAAACAATTTTTTCAGAAATTCGATATGTTTATTGAGGGTTTTGCAAGCGATGTTTATTATGATATTCAGGATTCTCCCAAGGCCAAACAGTTATTCTCTGAAGTACAAGTTTTGCTAAATTCAAGTTCAGCGAAGCAAATTTTAAGGCCCACTGAAACACGTTTTCTGCAGATGTTAACCACTTGCGCCAGACTCCGTGAGTTACGTGATACCTTGATTGTGTATTATTATAGCTTTTTGTCAAATGAGGAACAGAAGAGTGGAAGTGTAGATGCACTTTTGAGTAATGTTTATAAGACTCGAAAAGTGTCTGATGCTCAGCGCAGCCGCATACATGTAATTCAGTACCATCTTGCAAAACAAAAACAGACAGCAGCTGGTAAAGTACGAAAAGAGAGAATTTTGCTTTCTCTGATCCACCTCCAGCAAAAATTCTCGTTGTTCCTGAACTTTTACAGGGGTATATTGTCCAAGTTCCATTCATTCGTAAAAATGTTTCAATGTGAGGCACCTATGATGCACCAAATCCACTGTGAAATGTTTGTCCTGTGCAAGGAATTTTTGTCATTATTCATCAAAGTTGAATTTATTCCAGAGAGCAGTGTTATTGAACTTCTGAGTGTTGATGTCAAAAATACAGAAATACAGCTTGCTGATAAATTTTTGAGTGTTGGAAAGTTTGCTTACTCAGAAGCACAAGAGTTGCGAAAGAAGAAAGTTAATTGGACCTCTGCATTTTATAAAAATTTAAGACACGCATATCAAAATACTGCAATATATATGATGAAAAACTTGCCACTCAATAATAAAGTGTTGATTTGGCTTTCGGTACTGCATCCAAAGCAGCGGAGATGCAACACTACTTTATCAGCATTTGACAAATTAAGCGAGTGCTTGCCTCAAGTAATTAATGATTCAGATAGGAGCTTTCTTTTAGAAGAGGTTCGAAGGTATTCACTTGATAATGCTATAACAGAGTTGGAAGCCACAGGAATCTGTCTTGATGATAGTTCAAGGATAGATTGTGATTGGTGGTCACATATTTTTGATTTGAAGGAGAGTGATGGTGTTACTATTAGGTATAAATATTTAGGAATTCTTGTGAGAGCTCTGTTGTCCACCTTTTCTGGTCCTCTGGTTGAAGGGACATTTAATATCATGGATGACATTATTACAGATGATAGAAGTTGTCTCACTGTGGAAAATTATGAGGCTGCTGCTATTGTGAAATACAGCTTACGAAGAAAGAAGATAAAGTCTGTAGAATTAAAGCCCACCACGCAGATGTGTAGTGCAATTCATTCCGCCTATGCCTCTTACAAGAAATTCCTATCAACAAAAGGAAATAAAGTCTCAAATATTCCTCAATATGAAATTACTACGAAAACAACAGATGTTCCCACTTGCTCAACAAAGCAATTGTGTCCTAGTAATTCCATTGCCAAACATATTGCTTCAAAAGAAAGTGCATCAACTACTCTTCCACTTGCCAAACCTATTGAATCAAAAAAAGGTGCATCAACTACTCCTGTCCAGCATACAAGAAAACGACATGCACCACAAGGTACTGCTGAGAACTTGCCTGTTAAAAAATCCAAGTGTGCCACAATAACAAGTTTTTTTTTAAAGAAATAATTCACCTATGATAATTTGCGATGGTTACTATAAAACTGTGATCATGGTGAAGTGAATTAATGAAACGAGCTCTCTGTGTACACAACTACAGTTGGACATGCATAATCTTGATTATAATTTTTTTTTATCCTTATTAAATTTTACAATTTAATGACTCTTTTAAAAGTGTGCAACACTTATTTGATTCAACAGGATTTACTAAAGATTATTTGAAACATCTTCCACGGTATGTTATGTATTATTATTACAATTTCAATAATTTGGTTAACATATTTCTATTATGGGCTTAAAATGCTATATAAGAAGCAAATATGTGGATTGGATTTGAATATAATATAATGCAAGATCTTTTTTTTTTTTCTTTTTTGCAACATAAGGAATTTTGGAGATTTGTTAAATTTCAACTGGTAGTTCCTACCTAATAAACAAATTTAACTTTCCGATTACAATTTGCATGGACATCAAATTTTGTTTACATACATATGCACTAATGCTCGGTCGTTTTATGCACTTTTGATTTAATGAATTTGAACCACATATAATATTTAATGTATATTGTGTTTATGTCTGAGTGCGCTTGGTGGTGGTTGTGTGTGTGTGGGGGAGGGGGGGTATGGGGGTATTCAAAATATTTTCAGTCTTGGCCACATCTCACAACTTGCACCCATGAGTGTACTACACACACAATGATTATCAGTAATGTAAATTACAATGCACGCAGAATGTAGAAACGCTGTGCGGCACACAGCCCATAAAGAATAGGGTGATGGGGCCAGTGTGTCAACAGCTTTTCTCAGCACGACGTTTGGCTCTACCACCATTCCTATCTGGAGCAAATCGCAGATAATTTTTTATTTCTGTTTCCACGTCCGCCAAAGTTGCCATGGAACAAGACTGAATTTTAACAACTGCTCCTACAATGGAAAACAAAAAATACACATGAGTAATGGGCATAACTACAGTTCTCAGCTGCTCATGCTTGAAAATCACAGATTTAATATAGCAGCAGAAACATTCTAACCTAAAACAGCAATACAAAATGCATATTTAGAAATATCAAATTTCAAAAATTATCTCAAGCTGCAAAATAGGAAAAATACATTTTTTTACACTGAAGTTATGAAAATTTTAATGAGGTTTACTTATAACCATTATTTGTGAGCTTCCAAAGCTTGACAGTTATTTTGCCAATTACACGCACTGCAGTAAAAACAGGTTAAGAAATAAGACTTGATCAGCATATAAAGAGACTGGCTATGTATATATGCACTGAAGTGCCAGAAAAACTGGTACACCAGTCTAATACTTGGTAGGTCCCCCACGGAAGCGCAGGACTGCAGAAATACAACGGGCATGGATTCCACTAGCTTCTGGAAATATGCTGTAGGCAATGCACATCATACTTCCTGCAGAGCGTTCCACAATTCCGAGGTCTCCGATTCCTGTGTTCGATAGCGCATTGCATAACATCCGAAATGTGTTCTATCACGTTCAGATCTGGGGACTTGGGTGGGAATGGCAACACCCTAAACTCAGATGAATGCTCCTCTAACCATAATGTGGCGTCCCGACACATGTGTGGAGATGCATTGTCCTGTTGGAGCAGGCCCAACCCATCAGCATGAATGCAGGACATGAACGGGTGTACCTCGTCAGAAAGGATGCGCACATAGCGTTGGCCAGTCACAGAAGTTTGTAGACGTACCAGTGGTCCCAGTGAAGTCCAGCTAAACACACCCCATACCATTACGGACCCCCCCCCCCCCAGCTGGTACAGTTTCCTGTTGACAGGCTGGATCCATGGGGTTTACGCCACACACGAATCCTTCCATCTGCTTGATACAGTTGGAAACGAGACTCTTCAGACCAGACTACTAGTTTCCAGTCATCAAGTGTCCAGTGGCGGTGTTGCCGTGCCCAAGCGATGCGCATAGCTGTGTCGTGCACCCATCAAGGAGACTCGAGTTGGGCGTTGGCTCCCAAAGCCCTTATCGTGCAGGGTACGTTGCACAGTCCAGACGCTGATGCTTGTTGAGGCTCCAACATTAAATTCCAATGATATCTGCCAGAGTTCTGCACGCCTATCGCGTGAAACAATTCTTGACAGCCGACGATGGTAACGTTCACCCAATGTCTTTTTACGGCCACACTGGTATCGTAGGTTGGAGGTTTTGCCGGAATTCTTGTAGTCATGGTACACCCTTGCAATGGTCATTCGCGAAAATCCGAACTTCGTTTCTACCTCCGAAGTACTATGGCCCATCTCACAAGCGCCAACTATGACACCGTGTTGAAAATTGCTTAAATTATTATTACTTGTCATTCTCATGCTGAAAACAGCTGGCAAGGATATCTATCGCTTTATATACGCACTGGCGGAGGCAACCGAGTACGCGCATAGGTGACATTGCTATGTATTTTGCCTAAGCTTGTCAGTACCAGTTTTTCTGGCACTTCAGTGTATATGAGGGTTGTACCAAAAGTAATGCAAAAGTGGGCATTACTTTTTAAAAAAACTGACAGGTCATTCAAATTGCCCACGTTGGTAGAGTAACTATTTCTTTATAGTAACCCTTCTTCTTCATTGCAGGTAAATAATGAATTCCAAGCAGAAGCAACGTGCCGTCATTGAATTCTTGACGAAGGAAGGGTGCAGGCTGTCCGACAAAACAGAACATTTATGGAGATAACACCATTGACAAGAGCAATGAGCACAGATGGATGAAGAAGTTTAAAGGGGGGGACCAGCATTGAAAGCAATCCACGCAGTGGGAGACCATCATCTGCGACCACTGACACAAATCATAAGCGAGTGGATGAACTGATTCGCACAGAGAGAAGAATTACATACAGATGGTGGAAAACTTGGGGTATCGGAAAGTGTGTGCAAAGTGGGAACATCGGCAGTTGACACCCAATGTGAAGGACAGAAGGGTGAAAGTCTGCTCTGATCTTCCACCCTATCTTCGGCAGTTGACACCCTATCTGAAGGACAGAAGGGTGGAAGTCTGCTCTGATCTTCGAAGTCTACGAAGACACTTTTTTTCTTGATCTGGTGACAGGATGAAACATGGGCATATCTTTACCATTCGGAAATGAAGAATCAATCCATGGAATGTCGTCCTACCTCTTCACCGAGGCCTAAGAAGTTCGAGAGCCAGCGATCTGCACAGAAAATCGGAATGACTGTTTTTTGGGATGGCAGGGGTGTCGTTCTCTTCGATTTTCTGGAATGTGGCTGTACCGTGACCAGCGAGCGGTACAGTGAGACACTCAAGAAGCTTAGAGAAGCCATAAGGAGGAAGAGACCGAACAAGAATCTGAAAAGGATCCACATTCACCATGAAATTGCGAGACCACACACATCTTTGGCAACAAATCAGGCGATCAGCAAATTAGGCAGGTCGGTGGTCTTCCATCCACTGTACAGCCCAGATCTGGCGCCCTCCGACTTCCATCTGTTCGGTCTAATGAAGGACAGTCTCTGGGGACAACGATTGGATGACACAAACGAGGCAAAAGTGGCTGTGAAGAAGTGGGTACAACAGTCCACACCTGAATTGTTTCAGATAATTTGAGAGTGTAGTTCAATGATGGCACACATGCATTGCTTGCAGACATGCCAATCTTCAAAATCTGAAAATCGGGAGATTTTTAAGCTCATAAAATCACACAAGCGCTATTTTTTATGGACATTTTCCAGAAGTAGTGTTATTGGTCCAATAAAACTTCTGGAAAAGAAAAAAACAAAACAAAAAACAGAGCGAAAATCAACACCTACTGAAATTCTTTTTAAGTATGTCGATTCCACAAGAAAATTGAAATGTAAAATGGCTAGCATGTTGTTTTTTATGAATAAAATAGTAGCCAACTGTTTTTTGTTTCTTCTTTAGGTTTTGTGCGAAGACGACAAAAAACATTGTACTAACATCACCTTTCGTTACAAGGAGAGGCCAACTTTAACTACTTCCTTTTGTTGTTAAGTGAATTTGCCACAACTCAACTGTTTAACATCACTTAGAACGTGGGCGACTCTGTTGAAGTGAGGGGTTGAAAGACTGAACTGTAAAGAGAAGGCAGGGCAGCTTCCATCTGTCAATCAATTACTGACCTTTCCCGGCATTCTAGTGCTATAGCAGGTGAGTTCTTTGCTGAAGGCAACATATGACAATCAGACTGGGAGAAATTTTTTCGGACACATTTCAGACAATTGGTCAGAAACCAGCATTTAGACCACTGCACTACCGGGGATGGCTGTTTTTTTTTTTGCAGATAGAAAAAGAGGAAAACTATAAAACTGATTACCATAATGCCGCAGTAAGAAAAAGATTTCTCAGGCGGTTTGAAATCATGGTGGTTAATGGAATTTCAACCGTCCTAATGGCTAATTCTCAGCGAAAATCAGGAGAATTTGACATTCATCCGGAGGGTGGGAGGAAGGGCTGAAAATCCGGAGATTTGGCATGTCTGCTCTTGTGATAGAGACTATGTTGAGTAGTACCTTTGTATAGAGAAAGAGTTACTTTACCAACCATCAACATGTGTAATTTGAACCTCTGCCAGTTAATTAAAAAGTTATACCCACCTTTGCATTACTTTCGGTACAACCCTCGTATTTAGCTGCAATGAAGAAGAGTTACTATAGAGGAAGAGTTACTCTACCAACAAGTGCAATTTGAATGACCTCTGTCAGTTAATAAAAAAGTCATGCCCACTTTTGCATTACTTTCGGTACAACCCTCGTATTTACCTGAAATGAAGAAGAGTTACTATAGAGGAAGAGTTACTCTACCAACATGTGCAATTTGAACGACCTCTGTCAGTTAATAAAAAAGTTATGCTTACTTTTGCATTACTTTCAGTACAACCCTCGTATTTACCTGCAATGAAGAAAAAGGGTTACTATAGAGGAAGAGTTACTCTACCAACATGTGCAATTTGAACAACCTCTGCCAGTTAATAAAAAAGTTATGGCCACTTTTGCATTACTTTTGGTACAACTCTTGTATAATGCAGTATGACAAAGATGGAACTGTTCACTGTAATTTCTTTATGTACATACTTAACTACAGCACACCACTGTATTCACAATATAAAATTACTAAATTCCAAACAAAATAAAATGGTTTTAAAATGCATTGCTTTAAACAGTTTTTTTTCTTGTTTGGTGGTTGTACTGCTAGAACAACAGTTAAGCTTCACCTTGTGAACAAGCCTTGCTTTCTTCTCAGCAAGTTCCACAGCCATATGTTTTTTGTTGACTCTGCCACTGCACAGCATCCATTGCTTAATTTTTCTTTCTGCTATCATCTTTCCTGTCCCATTTCTTCATTGTCACTTTCCTTTTTTTTTTAATACCCTTAGATGACAATTTCATTTACCATACTGAAAGAACTTTCAGCCTGAAGACCATGAATACTGATATCAAAGCTTTCACTATTTTAGATAAATGGTGTAACTTTGACGAGATGATTACTTTGAACACCATGATTCAATTCATATAAATTTTCCAACTTTGTCAATTCTGTTTTGAAATTTCCCCTCCCTTATCAAACTTAAATGCACACATGAGGGGAGGGGGCAACATTTAACAACACAGTACAGTGAAAATATCGCATGCAGCAGGGGGAGGGGTTAGATTATGGGAGAAATCTTTGCTGAGTCCAGCTTTCATTTTTGAAAATTGATGCAATATTTTCAAACTGAAATACAAACATTCACTGAATAAAATGATAACTGACAACAATTCAGGACAGAATAATGAGAAAAATGAGAAAAATAAAATATAAGATTACGTAATGAGAAAAATAAAATATAAGATTACGGGAAATATCTCCTGTTAATGAAAAAAGCTTGAAAAATGGAATTCAACAGAATTCCATTTTCAAGCTCAAATATGAATAAATATTTTGGAATAAATAATAGCAATGAGCAGAAAAAAACATTGCAAAAAAACAACTACTGAGAAATCTTCCAAGTTCCGAAGGTTGGAACCTCATCCACTGATGGAGAACCCCTCCCCCCTTCCCCACCACCAGTCTCCAAAAAACTTCTGTTCACTTTTGCATCAATCTTGCACATAACCCAAACGATAATGGAAATGGCAGAATTTTTCAAATCCACGTAAGAATCTTGTGCTTGAACGGAGTAGCAAAATGTAGACATGCGCACATACAGTGTATGCAGATATTTTCCAAATTATTAGCAGATTTTGCAGACAGTTTTTGCTTGTAGATTTAAAAAATAAAAATGTTATCTACATCAATTAAGACATTTACTCAAGGCTTTACTCAGATTAATATACTTAATTCTGTTTTGACTTGAAGAACTTTCACTCATTTTTCACATCTTCAGAGTTTTTTTGCTTTTACAGACATTTTTGGCCTCTAGATTTTATCAAGACCTGTTTCTCAATGTGTAGGAACTCAATATCAAAAGTTTCGTTTACACAGAAATAATTTAAATTGTATTGCCAGGTTCCTCTTGCAGTTGCCAGTTATTAAATTAAAATCTTTTCCTAATGTACTTTGTAAGTCTACTATTTTTTAATTAAATTGTTGAGAATGCTGTTTATTATTTTTGAAGGTTCATTAATGGAACTGTTTTTCTGGATATCAAAACTTTCTTTAATTGGTGTCTCTTGTTTTTTATGAGGTTCATAGTCTGCTACTTTAATATTTTACCATAAAGGTCCATTTCACACACATTGCTGCACATTCAATTGTAATATACTTATTTTGTCCTCATTGGAATCTGTAATGTTCTAATAATTATTTATTGTTTTATTCATTGTTCTTTAAATTACCCAATTCTATAATTATCATGCTTCGCAAGTTTGGAGCAAATTTTCTGTTTCAATGGTTGTGTACGCATACATTTTATTTTTATACAACTCTGTGCCTGAATATTAGAGGGAAATGCTGGTGATGTCTAACTTCCGTTTCCGAAAATCGTTGCCCGCATTTTGGGGCTGGAAAACAAACATTTATGCAGTTTGAGTAATATTATATTTAACAACAATACTGGACAGAGGCAACATCACGAAAAAAAAAAAATTACAATTACGAGAAAAATCTTTCCTGCATTTAACTTCCGTTTTGAAAAGTCTTAATTTTTTTTTTCATCCTTTACGACGAAAAAACGTCCCCATGCAGAAAATGACCTAAATAGTGATAAAAAAGCTGAATCCGTAGAAGAATCTCATGTATGAAAAAACATATAACTGAAATTTCAAATCACAAATAGTATTGTAAAATTTATGCTTTGAGTATAAGATATTCTTTAATAATGATTTATTTGAAGTTGAATGGGCAGCAGAAGAAAATAAGCATTACACATTATATTTTATTGCATGGCAAAAGTCATAAAGCCTATGAAAATGAAACTTCCCTTTCAACAACTGTACCCATCTAAAAATTTGCTGATTCCAGGGTCCGTACACTTTTGCTAGAATCACAGTGCTTTGTTGTCTATATTGTTAACTGTGGTGAAGTTTACTACTCATTATTTTTTAAACTTTTTTTGGGGGCTTATTGACCACCATGTGTAACTCTGGGTGCTCTAAGCAGTTGTGCATCTCTAATTTAGGGCCACTTGTTGCACAGAAGGTACACAGCCAGTGCCATCCAACAAATACCCCACCCATACCTCATATGGGACTTGAAACCAGACACACCTTGGGTAAATGGTCAGAGAAATTGCATCGGACCATTTGGCCACTGGGGCAGCACTGCTCATTTAGAATACATCGACTGAAAGCAGAAAAGATATATACACATGTGGAGATGGGACATTCTGATACATTAAAACCTTGAACATGCTTCCTTGTATTTCGGAGACACAATATTTTTTTTTACAGTGCCTACCAGAGCTGAGTTCGGGCTCAATTTTCAGAGCCTGAATTTTACATTGCAAGATAGAGCCCAGGCCCCAAAACTGGTTAACCCGTTCAACTGTTAATAAAAAAATCTCCTTTTCCACACTTCCACTCTCCCCTCTTTCTGCAATTAACCAATGTATTTCTCAAATGGGGAGTGGGGAAGGGACCTCTATCTATTTTTATAGTGTAATTGTACGATTTTCTTTGACCGTTCGTTTCCACCTGAAGTGCTTCGGGCAGCCGGGCAACCAAAATGATCGGGCAGTGCTGCAATTATATGTTGCTCAAATAATGTTAATATTATTGTGCCATAATGCACTGCAATATGTACATTGCTAAATAGAATTAGCAGGAAGCTACTGCGTGGAGATAAGGGGGTAAATTATCGTAAGCAAGCTATCAACTATCCAATATCTATAGTTCTTGAAAAGCTCTTTCTTCTCTGCTATGGCATTTTCTACCCAAGCCCGGAGTAATTAACCATCTTGAATGGCCGCTCCCCAACCAGATCCAGTTGCCGTAGAATTTCCTTTACCAACTATAAAGTGTCTCATTTGCTGAATCATATAAATTCACATTTTTATATAAAAACTTATCTCGCTTTCCCTCTCTGTAAGAGCCTGAGCCTGAACCGCAATAAATATTCTACAGCCCGTCTCAGCTCTGGTGCCTACATATCAGAGTGTAGGCACTGAGCTAAAGTGAAAGACTCCAAAGCATTCACAGAGCATGAATCATGTAAACCTCAGTAATGACACTGTGCATCACCAAGCTTCACAGGATTTAGTTGTTTTTCTTACCCACTTTGATACAAACTTAAAAAGTAGGATATTCCATACTCTGGAATTCAAGAAACTAGAAACAAGATGAAAAGACTCACTTAATAACGTGGAAAGAGCGATGATTCCTGTTTGGTATTCCTGATCCACGTCAAGTGTTTGAATTAATTATCCCTCTCTGATAAGATCAAGGCGCTCAAGCTTGACTTTGGCTGCACCAAGAAAAAACGGAGCAAGACTATCTTGATTTGCTCAGAGTTGTAACATGCCGGGTTACATTAAAACACAAACACACACACACACACACACACATGATGCCAAAATAAATAATACTGGTTTATGTCTTGGGGATATCCGTGTGTGCAGATTGCTGTATGCTGATGACACTGTCCTGTTGGCAGAGAGCAAAAGTGAGTTGCAGCATATGTTGTCCCAGATGTACGAAGTTTGCATGAAATTCAAACGTAGTATAGGGAAAAACCAAAGTTATGGTTTTTGAGAGAAGAACTGTTAGCACTGAATGTAATATAAGTCTAAATGGCACAGTGATTAACCAGGTAAATGAGTCTGTGTATTTAGGAAGCATGTTTGAAAGAGGGAACAAATTGGATGGTGAAATTAGTAGGCAAGTGAATTCTTCATTGAAAGTGATGGCTGCTCTGGGAGGTTTTCAGAGGAATGATGGGTTCTCAGGAGTCCCGCATGGCTGTGCATAAAAGTGTAATTGTTCCTACTCTGATGTATGACAGTGAAATCTGGGTACTACAGAAGAAATGGGTACTTGAAGTCCGGGTACCACAGTCATTTGTATGTTGGAAAAATGCGTTACTTATGGGGGGTTTGTGGCAAGACACGTTCTGATTGTCTGAGGAAAGAAGATGTGCTGCAGTTGTGTGATGCGATGCAAGATGTTGTTAGCAAGGTGGAGACTAATATGCTTCAGTGGTTTGGCCATGTTGGAAGAATGAGTGATAAGATGCTTAATAAGAAAATCGTTTTATCCCAAGTGGCAAGAAGGAAAGGCAGAGGAAGGCCAAGGAAGTCATGGAAAGATCAGATTCAGGAGTGTCTGCATAAGAAAAAAATTATGTGTATGAAGTATAAAAGGTCTTGTGTACTATGTGTGATGGATGTCAGTGAAGCCCGAGTTGTGTGTCAAGATTGCTGTAAATGGAGAAGTTTGATGCTGCAACAGTAAGTAAAAATTATCTGGTAGTTGGTACTTCTTTTTGGAGCTACCCTCTGAATCACAGAGAACAGCTTAGTGATATGTATGTATGTACAAAAAAACAAAAAACGTGTATTTTTGACAATCTAAAATTCAAATTTTAACATATAATATCAAAAAACGTATAAATTAATTACGTATAACTGAATTTAAAAAGTGATAGAAACTGCAGTAAAATATCAGGACTAACGTAAAAATTGCATACAAAATGTGTGATTGGGAAATGTGTAACTGAGGCTCCACTGTATTTTGTATGTATTATTTTTGAATTAAGTTGTTGAAAATGATAAGTTTTTTAGGTACATAATTCAGGGATCATAGCATACTTCTGGAAAATTTTAGGTAAGAATTTTAGGAATTTTAGGAATTTTTAGAAAAATTTTAGGAAAATTTTAGGAGTGTATTTCAATAAAAACTAGATGTATATTTGTATACATCTAGTAAAACGACTTTGTATACATTGTAAAGAGTTTGCTTCACACCCTTCAAACATATATACTGATAGACTGCGCATGACATCAAAATTTCTGGCTCCAACATAAAATCACATGACAACAGTCAAAAAGATGGGTTACACCTGCTGTGCTTATGGTTGCTCTGAGCGATATAGTAAAGAAAGTTCTATGATTTTTCATGGGTAAGAAACGAATTAAATACCTAAGTCAATAAAGTTCAATTACTTAACCAGAAACTTGCAGCTATTGATATAAAAATATAGTAACTTAAGAAAAAAAAAATGGAATGCATGTTCCAAATTCTTCGCAAATGTTCATCACATTATAAATCACAAAATGTAAACAACACGATCATGCATGTATATAGCTCATAAGTAAACTTACCTGAAGAGTTTTCATTATATATGAGGTGCATTCACATAATACACCGAAAACACTGAAGTTCTGCAGCGTAAATTAGTAATCATAACAGCATTTGTACACGAAATTTGGAGTCTGATGATGACGTGCCCAATGTTTGAGCCATGGTGGCTTTGATGCAGCTATTGCCAATGCGCAGTCCATTAGTATATATGGTCGAAGTTCACACCCAAATTTTTTGCATAACGTCTAATGTCTAAAGTTTAAGTATGATTTACTTCTAATGTTCAGTTCTTATCTTTTCACGTGTTATTATCATATTCAAGTATATTTACCACATTCAAGTTTCACTTTGAACATTAATATGCTGTTGAACCAGAAGCAATTCACGATTTTCACAGTAAAGTTTTCAGGTTTCACATTAAACTATAATATCCTAAAAAGGTAATTGAAAACCAAGAACTATGTACAATTGTTCACTGAATTACTTTTTTCATATTATTGTTTTAACCTTTTCCTGATTAGCCTATCTTTTTCTGCTTCCACCACAACTAATTTACTTTCAGTTTTCTTTATTTCAGCTGAACCTTGTATGATCAAGTTAGAGGCAACTGCTATTTCAACAGTATTTTGTTTTTCTACAGCTTTTCTCATTCTTTCTGTTCCCTCTTGAATTACTGCTAGGGAGGCTTCTTTATCTTTTTTAAGTCTATTTATTTCTGCATCATTTTCTTTTATTTTGTCATCAAACTCAGCTTTTCTTTTTTTCTCTAGCTGCTTTTCCTTATTTTCCCTCTCTTTCTGCTTCCTTTCTTTTACCTTTTTTGATTCTTCTTCCTTCAGCTTATCAACATACTCTTTATAAAATTTATGTGAATCACGAACACTATTTAACAAATTTCTTGTTATGGGAACTTTACTTACACATCCATAGTGTTTAATGGCCCCTTTAACTATTCTTAATGATGTTATAGTTGAGTCTTTTAAGTTAGCCTTGTCCTTCCTTAACAGAGTAGTGTTAACCGAAAATCCCCGTTCTGCATCAGCATTACCGTGAGGTAAAACTAAAATTGACTTTATGAGTTTAGCAAGATTTGAGTATTTTTCTTTTCCGTTAGAGTCTTTAATACTAAATATATTACGCCAGTAATGATCAATCCGCACTGGAATATGCCCTTCCTCTGAAAATTTCACTAGTTCATCTAGAGTTGGCTTATCGCAACTTAAAAGTTTCCACTCTTCTCTTACTCTATCAATTTGTTCCTCAGAAAGATGCAAAACACTTGAAATTCTGGTTATTTCCGAAAGTCCTTCAGTGACTGAAAGTTGAGTTGACTCTTTCTTTGGTTCTTTTACCTTTAAAACTTCTATGTCTCTTAGCTTTTGATTGCAGAATGGCAAATTTGACTTTAAATATTTTGTGGTTGCAATTAGTGATGATCTTACATCTAAGAGAAATAATTTCTGCCTGGTCTCCTGAACATTCCTGAGGAGATTTTTTGTCTTCATACCAACTTCTAACTCCCCTAGTTTTTTCCATGAATTTTTGTTTTCAAAATCTACATTCTTTAGGTCTTCTCCAAATTTCCCTGCAATAACATCATCTTGGATAAACTGAGCCATAACATTCTTCATTAAAGTATTTAAATCAGAATATAACTGGTGTATTTTTGGTTCTTCACTCTGATAACATAATGAAAACTTTTCAAAATTTTGGTGTGGAAATGAAATTAATGCTAAATAGCAAGGAGTTAGCTCATTTTTCAGGAAACAGTGAATTCTTTTATACCTTGCCGAATTGCATAGTTGTTTTTCAAATATTTTTTGAGATGGCAAGAAGTTTAAAAAATATTCTGTAATATTTAGCCATTGATCCAAGAGCCTCTGGGCTACAGAACCAACGGTTAACCATCTGTTGCTGACATGACGCAAAAGAAATTTGGCAGTGACCAATGTTATATCCTCGACAGATTTATAATCCTCTCGTCTTGCAGCACTACTCTTTAAAAAGTAATGCATATCAGTAGCAAATTCGTCAAAATCTATATTTAAGCTTGTCAAAAAAATTTTAAATGCATTACTAACAACATGCAGGTTGCAAAAACCTAGTTCCAAAGATTTCTGGCCTGTTTCTTGTTTTACAACTTCATTGAATTTGCGTAAAAAGCACTTATTTACATTTGGGCTGTCCATGGATACACAAATAATTCTGTTCAACGAAATATTGAAGGATGATAACACATCAAGAATTTCTTTTAGCAAAATATCTGCTGTTGCATGACCCAGAAAAACGCTTGTTAGGTATCGGCAAGAAACTGAATTTATTTCTGAAGACCAGTACCTGAGATACACATCCAACTGCCGTTTCACTTGTGTATTTGTAGTTTCATCAAATGCTATAGTAACCTTTCCTGGGCTACTAGATGCAATGTCTTTTTTCAAATCCTCTTCAAAATATTTTGACAATCCATGTGATATCACATAAGCAACTTTTTTTCTTTAAGTTGCATTTTGGCTGCAATAGCAGAATCAGGAAACATTTCTTTGAAAAGTTCAACTGTTTCAGTGCATGAAACAAAAGACATATTGTCCTTAGCAACTTTCATGGCCCATAATGCTTCGGCTTTAGCCAACTGTAAATCATGACTCAGTACTTCACTAATATTTGTTTTGGGCTGAAGATCCCGTCCTCTAAAGGCTTTCAGGATGGACTTATTTTGAAATTTACTTTGAAATTTCTGCAAATGTTTTTTTCCTTTATGATGCGCTTTTACTTGTGAAAAGCCACTATTAGAAATGTTGAAAATTTCTGAACACAATATACACTTAGCAGAAAATATTGTTTCAGTTGCAGAACACCATTCTTTCAACTTCACTCCGTCCAATTCTTTGGCGAGCCACGCATCTTGAAATTTCGTTTTGGATTTAGGCATCTTAAACACTTGTATTACTAAACAGAAAATGAAAGGGAAGTACAAAAACACGTTCCGATATTGCAAAACCAGACAACTTCCCGAAATTTGGCTGCGAGGATGTCAGAAGATAGAAAAAAAAAAAAAAAAAAAGCAGGTCACCACTAGAGAACTGAACCTGCACACAGCACAGAGAACACCATAAAAGACACAAAACCAGAAACTATCATACGCATCTCACGCAAGTTCAGTCAAAGCGAGTCGGAGCCGAGATATATTGCGCATCGAAGGTCAATGATCACGTGCTCTACTGCCTGTCACGATAACACTCAGCTACCATCCCATCGTCATTACCGGAGGTTACGGAAGGAGATCACATGTTTCCTCTTTGCTTCCACCCACCTGCGGTTTACAATAACAAAACATCAGCAGAAAGAGGAGGTTCCACAAGGCATGTACAAAAATAAAGTACGATCTTCTGCGTGCCACGGAGTTCGTCTACAAAGCGCAAACCAGGGGTGAAAATGACCCCTCCCCTTTTCCCTTAGATCTCTTGTTACTCTCGAAAACTGTCGGAAGGCAAAAAGTGGAGCGCCCGCCCCGAAGCAAGTGCATCTCGATGGCGTCATTTTCCCTCCCTTCAGCAGCACAGCATATAGGCTGTGTTTCTACAATAACAGGTCTTTTTACCTTACCGTAATGGTAAATTTATTGGCGTTAATAACGGTTGTGTTTTTAATAAATAAGCTTACGAAAATTTTAGGATGAATAGCAAATTTTAGGTATAATTTTAGGAATTTAAGGAGGGTCACAAAATATTAGGAATTTTAGGAGGAATGCGATCCCTGATAATTCTTCTATAAGGAAATCATGAAAAAAGATGATTTTCACACCAGTACTGGCAGGTTTGATAAATTTAAAAATCAATTTGGAATCCGTTTACTAAGAACAACACGTGAGAAACTCTCTTGTGACTTTGAAGCCATTGAACCTTATAAAGAAAAATTTATCAAGTTGGTACAATTTAGCCCTGATCAAATCTATAATGCTGATGAGAGTGGATTATTTTGGAGACTTATGCCGAAAAAAACATTAGTTCACCGAGTAGAAGCCAGTGCTCCTGGTTGGAAAATGGCAAAAGATCGAATCACGTTTATGCCGTGTTCAATTGCTAGCGGTACACACAAGCTTCCGTTATTCGTTATAGGCAAGTCTAAAAATCCAGGAGCGCTTAAAAATGTAAAAAATCTTCCGGTTTTGTACAAAAACCAACGCCGGGCTTGGATGACAAAAGAATTGTTCACCGATTGGTTTCGGGAGCAATTTGTCCCATCAGTTAAAACATTTCTTCAACAGAAAAATTTGCCACAGAAATTGTTACTTTTAGATAATTGCCCGGGCCATCCAAAAGAAGATGAACTAGCATCTACAGATGGTTTTGTAAAAGTGATGTTCTTACCACCAAACATAACACCTTTGTTACAACCAATGGATCAAAATGTGATACAAACTGTTAAGATCCAACACAAAAAAAAGTCTACTCTACAATGTGATCAGCAAAGAGGAAAGCATCCTCAATTCTCTGAAGGCCATTAACGTCAAAGATGTTGTTTACAATCTTGCTCATGCATGGAAAAATGTATTGACTAATGTATTGGTCACCTCGTGGGACAAATTATGGCCTACACTGCCATTGTTAGCTCAGTACAAAAAAACTAAAAATAAAGTTCAAGAAGTCCCTGACAGTGATGATTTGGCTGTTACAGACCTCCAAAAAGCCATCGCCGTGCTGTGCAGTGATGAATCTGAAAGCCTGACTGTAGTTGATGTAAACGATTGGCTCATTGGGAATGAAGAAGAAAATTTCCAACTGATGACTGATGAAGAGATCATCCTAGATGTTTTCGATGACAATGACGAGGAACAAAGGGGTCAACTACACAAGTTCATGCTGTACAGTACAGTAGTGCATTTACCACGTGTCATGTGGGCCGAGGAAAACGACGTAGCAGCTGCTGACGTACTGGTTTTAAAAAGACTGCAAAAGAACAAGTTATGAAACTGTCTTTAAAAAAAACAAAACAATGATGAGCTTTTTGTACCCTCTACTGTGTGATTAACTAACTGTGTATTTTGCTAACTTGTACGTAAGTATATTAATAACCAGTGATTTGTTCCTGTACATATTACGTACAGTATGTACTGTAGTTCTATTTTTTTATTCAAAATCCAGTAATCCGACAATTTCAGTAATCTAACACCTGCCGGTTTGATATGTGTCGGATCACCGAGACTCCACTGTTCTTACAAAATATATAGTCAGAAGCGTTGAATTTAATAATCGGTCATAATATGAGAAACCTGGCAACAAAATTTAAATTCTTTCTGTGCAAAACAATGTCTTTGATACAGTTTCTGACCTTTGAGAACAGGCCTTGGTAAAGATCTTGAAGCCAGAAACACCTGATAATACAAAAGAACTCACAGAAGGTGTGAAGAATATTTGAAATCTCTTCAAGTTAAAATAGATTTTAATTATACAGAGAGTGGGCTGAAAGTTTTGCAATATTTGCATAAACGCATATGCTGCGGCAGGTATGTCACGTGTTTAAACTAGTTCAAGTTGCGCATTACAGTAAGTCAAAAGGGACATAAAGTGGTAGTCATTCAGTCTGGGTTGGGACGTCTAAAAGGTGAACAGCCACAACCGGCTAATCAGGGAACTTTTGCTTTATGAGTTTGAACTCGGTCACAATGCTGCTCAAGCAACACGAAACCTTTGTCATGTGAAAAGGGAAGGTTTTGTGGACCACAGCGCTGCAACCAGATGGTTCAAAATATTTTACTCGGGTGACAGAAACCTTGACGATCAGCCAAGGTCAGGCACGCCGCGAATCATGGACTTGGAGACTGTGTGCCAGGCCATAGAAGCAAATCCAAGAAGCACTCGGAGATTATCAGGCGAGATGGGCATATCACATACTAGAGATGAGCTTGGGCTCAGAATTCATTAACTACTGAAAAACCCGAGCATGGGCTTGGAATAACACGTCTTGAATTTCATTACTGTAATTAATTCAACACTTGTAATCCCGAGCCCGATTGAATTACACGTGTTGAATTTCATTGTGGATTTGTTACCATGGTGGAAGGATTTTCAATTTCCTAAGCTAGCTGCCATTGCAAGACAAATTTTGCTTAGCAAGACTTGCATTATGCATTGTCCAAGGCTATGGCCCAAGCAAAGATTAGTTTAAGGAGGTCTTGGTATCGAAAAACTGGGAAAAAATCACATTCCCATTCTTTGTATTTTATTAAAAATCAAGAATCTTATCTTTAAAATGATGTATTAATTTCCAAAATTGTGCAGTTAGAAGTATTGTTATTTATTTTTTAAAACTTCCTCACTCCCGCGATTTTTGGGGTGACGTTGGTTTTTAGTGCAGCAGGTCGAGTTTTAGAGAAAAGAAGATCAAGTTGAAGCGCTAAGGCATTAGATGCAATTCTCTCTCTCTTTTTTCATGATGAACTTGATCTGGAAACTGCACACACATATGATAATATTGTGATTATTATACTATTAAGCACAAAGCTTTGTTAATGTTACAAAATGCATAGTAATCTGGTCTGGAATGCTTTTACATTCTTTTTTTTTTTTTTTAAATTTTGGAAATTTCCCTGCATGCTTTTTTTATATTCTACTACATCACTCTAAATTACCTTTACCAATTAGCATATAAGTAAATTATATTGCAAAGATTAGTTTTCTAGAGTCAAAATGTCAAACACTTGCAACTGTCTGTACGGCGTTGTACCTTTTATAATGCAATTTATTCAAAATAAAAGTAAATTTAGAAATCAAAATGAAATAACGAATGGAATTTTTTGTTTCTAAACGATTTTCTTTTCTTCAGCTTTTACCAAAATTACTGATTCCCCTGACATGGTCGAAGGGCACGTTGATTATTTATTGATTTTCAAATCCACATTTTAGAACATTTGGCTTTATGCGCAGTATTTCTAAAAACATATGAATATTGTGAAGTGGATTAACTGAACTAAACGTTTTAAACTAATGATTTTTAAATTAATCCTTGCTTGGGCCATATCTTTGGCCAGTGTATAATGCACAAATGCAAGCCTTGATAAGCAAAATTTTTCAAAAATCCGGGCCTGGGCTCAGCAAACACATGTAATCAAAGAAAGCGGGCCGGGCCCGGGCTGCTAAAATTGAGCCCGAACTCGTCTCTATCACAGACCACAATGGTTTGTCACCTTCAGGACCTCGGCAAGGTCTACAGGAGCTGCTGCATTGTCCCTCATTAACTGACGCCAGCTGAAGCAAACCGCCGAGTGGAAGTCTACCTGAAACTCCTAGAAAACCCACGCGATGTACGTTTCATCAAGATAATTGTTACATGCAATGAAAAGTGGGTCTATTTCCGTAATCTTTACACACAACGGTGGTGGTTGAGCTTGGGCCAGCTTCCTGAACCTGTTGCCAAACGTGCGTGCTTTGAGCCCAAGATGATGCCCTGCATCTGGTGGAATTTCGAGGGGATAATCCATTACAAATTTGTTCCAGACTGATGGACCATTAACGCCAACCTCTACTCTGAACAGCTGGGGCGGATGTGTGCCATTTTGGAGGAGAAGTACCCGGCACAGGTGAACAGAAAGCACACTCTCCTACAGCAGGACGACACTCAGCCCCATACCGCATGAACAACCCAGGCAAAACTCCGGGAACTTGAGGGCATCGAATTGATGCCACACCCAGCATATAGTCGGGACTTTGACTCATTGGATTATTACTTGTTCCAGTCCATGGCCCACTTCCTTCGCAGGCGGCACTTCAACAACCAGGAGGAAGTGGCAGCTGGGGTGAAGGAGTTCTTCGTCTCAAAGGACAAGACCTGGTACCACTGCAGAATCGAAGAACTGGCAGACAGATGGCTAAAGACAGTGCCACATGATGACCTACACTTTGAATCAGAGTTGGGCAAAATCATAATTGAATTAATTGGTAATGCATTACAGCGTAATGGTAATGAAAACAAGAACTTAGCGTTACCATTACATGGTAATGGTGAACTGGGCGTTAGAATTACATGGTAATTGTAATGACATGTAGCAGTTACCCATTATATTCGTAATGGTTAACTATATGCTGGTAATTAACCAATAACTTATGGATAACAATACAACATTAATAAACCAGCAACCAGTACACGTTTACATGTTGTGTAGGTTATTGACAATTGTTCCACCCTTCGGGCCTCAAATGCGTGTATGTAGGTATTACAGATTGTACATGTATGACATGAGTAGTTGCCCCATCTTAGCCGCAAGTAAAGTGATTTGAACAAAATAATACATATGAAGTAAAAACGATATTGGTTTCTTTTTGTCTTTTTAATCAGGTAAGTACATCAGTGTGGGGGATTATCCCACAGCTGAGGGTTCCTGTTGGTCATTCAACCTAAGGATTCTGGAACAAAACCCAGTGAGTTGGGGTCTTTTTGCCAATGTCACACAGAACTAGATTGCACCTCTCCAAGATTCACAGAGGCCCTAGTTGCTGTTGTGTGTGCCATTGTTACCACGGAGCGCCCCGAGGAGGCAAACCCATGCTCAGAGAACAGCTTAGTGATATGAATGTATGCAAGTAAGTACAAATGAGACGTTTATTTTGGTTAGAGAATAGTGCAAAAATGAAAGAAAGACCAATGCCATTGCATGTGATCTTAGTCTTCAACAAAGAACAATTCACTGCTATTCTCTGCCTGTTATGTTACATGGCCGACTTTTCTAAACATAGCTTTTTAGCACACGTATATTTCTATAAACTTTTAGTATGTAATTATTATTTGCAAATTGTGTAATTTCATTACCAAATAATTCCATTGCATTGGAATGGCATTAATAAATAATTGAATTATATCCTCTTCATTGTTATGCATTACAGATTAATTCCATTACCTTGTGAAAACCATACTTGGGATTACCTTGTAATCAGTGTTTAAGCTGTGGCTCGCATTTTCGCTAAATTGCGATAAAGACTGTAATTTTGCGACAAAAAGTCTCCACCGAATTGCCAAAAGCGAATGTTTCCCGTCATTCTTCCTTTCGTCATCTCGCCCACCCCTGCCTCGCCCTTGCGCAGTGGTCGAAGTGGCAGTAGCTTTGCTGGTATGGTCGACACCAAGATTTTAAATCGAAAGCAATTCTGCTTCAGTATGTTAAGTGCTCTGCTGCTACACTAACACTGTAGTGTAACAGCAGAGTACTTAACATCTTTTCAGGCCCAGCTGCTAATCATTTATCAATTTTATTTGTTAAAAATGTCATTTGCCGATTTTTGCGTTAAAATTTGTGCTTTCATCCTAATTTCTTTCCGTAGTTTGTGACGGTTTATAATTTATTACATACCGGGATGGTAAATAATGTTTTTAAACTGCCGGTATTACATACCGGCCCACTTCGAACACTGCCCTCGCATTGTTTTTCATCTCCGTCATCGTTGCTTTGTCCCGCCGACTTGGTTTCCTTTCATGTCATTTTTTCTTTCGTTATCCCGCCCACCCCTGCTTCCCTGATGCGTTGTTTTTCATCTCCAACAATATTCTGTTCCATCATCGCTGCTTTGCCCCGCCGACCTGGTTTCCTTGCCCATCATTTTTTCTTTGTATAATCGCCGTCGCATGCTACTTCACCCTGTTGTCGTTTTTCCATTGCAGTTGTCTTTTCTCCCATTGCAGAAAAGCGTCGGTGAGCCTCGAGTGCACCATTCGCAAGAGTTTTGCTGCGATGGATGAAGAAAGAGGTGTTTCGTTTGTTTCTTTGGCGGTTCCCCACTACAGCAGCAACCGCGGAAGTAGCACCGCCGTTTCGGTTCAAGTCTGTCGGCGTGTCGTCGGTTGTGACTTTGCTCAGTCCTGGTCTTTGTATATATTTTCATAAATTTCATGCATTAGCAAATGTATTTTTATTAAAATCAGAAGTGTAAAAGCCTATTTGTTTTTATTATTGAATTCTATTTAAAGTATAAAATTTTATTTAGCAAATGCATTGTGCTTGTATTTTCATATATAAAGACAGCAAAAAATAGAACTGTAAATTTGGCTAACTGAAAGGGATTTTGCTATAATTTTTGCTGACAAAATAGCCAAATTGTTACAAGACAAGAAATTCCTGCTTTAAACCCTGCTTGTAATGCATTACACGTTAATTTTAATCTGTACTTCCATTACTTTGTAATGCATTCCTGCCCAACTCTGCTTTGAATGCTAATCAGCATTCATCATAAAGGTACGTTTGAAGACATAAAGTGATCCAAATATTGCAAAACATTCAACTAGCCAGCCCTCTGTAAAAATATAAAAAAACTCAGAAGGTGTGAAGAATAATTGATAGCTCTTCAAGTTAAAATAGATTTTAATTATGAAAATACAAAAGAACTCAGAAGATATGAAAAGTAACTGAAAGCTTTTGAAGTTTAAATAGGAGTTAAACTGTTAGTGATCAACACAACAGAGCATCATACAGCAAAAAAAAAAAAAAAAAAAAAAAAAAAAAAAAATACTGCAAAAAATTTCTAATCAAAATGTAAACTTACTGTACACCAAATCAACAATATTTCTATATTTCCCAAAAGCCAACTTGTCACCCCGACCTTTCCAGTTCATCTGCAAGCACAGTTCATGGCAAAGCATCTGGTCACAAATCCTCTTGCATGCATCTTTTACGTTTTTACCACCACGAGATGAAAAGTATTGTCGCTGAAAAGGTAGAAAAACATGTCAGCCATTTTTTTAGAAGCACATAAATGTACCGCAATTTTCATTGTATAATCTGCGGACTATCTGCTAAAAAAGTTTTAAATATAGGTTCTGTGAATTTATACAACAATTTTTAAAAAAGTTTTTACAGCTTTTTGATTTAAAAAAAAAAATACACAGGGTAATTGTGCAGAAGTTTGGAAAAGGAACTCTCTTGGAAAAATTTTCCTCAGTTCAGGAATTTGTAGAGCGGAGATGGGTGTCGAAATGAAAAATTGGGAAAGTTGTAGGGAGGGACGGTGGGGGTCATTTTGTCTTGTCAAGAAGAACAACTCTGACTGCTGTGTGCCAGCTCTGTTTTTGTCAACCAACCAATGAAAACATTCGCACATGCATTCTTCCTTTTGCACTTCATGTTCGCTGTTGTGCCTTGTGTTCAGTTTGTCCTTTGCCATTTTGACCGCCTTTGCAGCTGATATTTTCCTTTACTGCTATTCACGTCTTTGAAAAGGAAACGTTTCAGTTACATTGCCGAATTTAAACGTAAAGTGGTGGACACAGTTGAAGATATATGATCATGTCACTGCGCAGTAGTTTTGAGGTCAGAAAACAATCACGCAGTAACACCCACAAAGCCGTTGTGTCACAATCTAAAATGTACAAATCCGTCAATAAATTCCATGGGAGAATCCGCAGAAGTCTAGCCCTAATTTTTATTGGCCCACATATAAGCTGATTCCCCAACTCTGAAAGCAGGATTTCCTCCAAAAACTTTCAACTTATATGCGAGTACGTACAGCATTTGCATAACTTGTTCTGTATCAGCATTTTGTCCTTGGCAAGGTGTTATGCAATACTCCTCTGGGGCTGCATCTATGTGACTTATGGATATAACGCCACTCAGCTTTATCTGTCCAGAGATAAAAATATGAAAAAGTAACTTTTAAAAACGAATTTCATCATTTAATAAACCCATTTTTTTCTTACTTCTTCAGACTCTTGGGTCATTATGCGACCGACTTTTCAACATCTATGATGTGCAGATTATACTGGCTTTTTTTTTCTGAATGTCATAGTCTGAGAAGGATATTTTTTTTTTTTTTATGTGAATCTCGTGCTCTGTGGATTATACGCTGGTGTGGATAATACGACAAAAATTACGGTAAAGGACTTCAAGCTAGTTAACATACAAGTTTTTGTGCACATAAAAGCATACAAGAGACTGACCAAGGAATAAAAAAGCTGAACTTTTTAAAGGACTGAAAAATCAGAACATGCAATAAGAAAGTGTGGATATAACACAGCATGAACAAGATGGAGTTGTTCACTCTATATTTAATTTATGTAGATATTTAGAGCACACCACTATTTTTTCTTCTTTTTTTTTTTTTTTTTTTTTTGTACTTGCTAGAACATCAGCTCGTTTTTTTCTCTTGTGTTGCTTTCTTCTCAGCAAGTTACATGGCCATATTTGTCTTTTGTTGACTCTGCAGCTGCCTGCAATCTTTGCTCAATTTTCCTTTCTGCTGATGTCATTCCCTTCCCATTTCTTCATCACTTTTCTTATTATTTATTTCCTTTTATTCCCTCAGGTGACAATAATTTAGCCATCATGCTGAAAGAACTTTTATCCTGAGGACCATGAATGTGTGATATCTAAGCTTACACTACATTAAATAAATGGTGTAACTTACAGAATATGAATACTTTCGAACACCATGCATCGATTCTAACAAATTTTCAACCTTCGCCACTTCCGTTTTTGGAAAATTTCCCGTTCCTTATTAAGCTTAAGTGCTAACATTTGTGGGGGAAAGTAACATTTACAATGCACTGTAGCCTCGAACTGAAAGCAGGTCTGATGGTTTAAGCTTTGTCTCCTGGAGACAAAGGCACACCGGAGAGTACAAATAAAGCAGATGTTTCACGTCATCAAAACTGGTGCGAAAACCTCGGCAGTTCCACTGAATTATTGAACCCATGGGTAAAAATGAAATGAAAAAGGAAATGGTTAAACTTGGTCAGCCTCCATTTCCTCTGATGAGTGTTCCCCCAGTTTGGGGGTGTGTGACCAGGGGCCAAGATTGGTGAATGCTTTGTCCCAGGTGTCTTAGCGGGATTCGCTCGCCGTTGATTGTTTGGCTGAGACTTTGGAGGAGAAGAAACGCTCTTCTTATCCTTGACCTTGGTGTTGGTGTTTTTGCCAGAAGAAGTGGCCTGAGTTCCCTTGCTGGTGTTGGAGTGAGTCTGCTTCGGTGAAGTGGCGGGTGCCGCTTTCAGACCCCTAGCTCGCGACTGGAGTGCCTCCAGTCCGGCTGCGAAGATGTCGTCTACATTGTATGGACATTTAGGGGGATCTAAATGTCGGTCTGAATGGCAACCGTAGATTTGGCAACCACCACTGAAGCATATGATCGCCGATCAGGTGTAACAGGAACTACTCTTCTTCTGGCCTCAGGATAGGAAATGTTTTCCACCGTTTTGAGCCTTTGGATTTTCTTCTCCTCCTTCCACTTGGGACAATCTTTGGCTGATGCTGGGTGTGAACCCTTGCAGTTCACACAAAACTCGGCCTCGGCCACACATTCTGAAAGTAGATGCTCTGTGGCACCACAGCGTCCACACCTAGGAGTACTCCTACATGACTGCTGAGAGTGGCGGTACGACTGGCACCTAAAACATCTCAACAGGTTAGGAATGTACGGTCGTACCTCGAGGTGGAGATACCCTGCCTTGATGGATGTAGGCAGGGAAGGGCTGTTGAAAGTCAAGATAATGTTCCAGGATGGGACAAACTGCCCATTCCTCCTGAAAGAAATACGCCGCACACCCATAACATGTTGGCTCCTCAGTTCTTCGAGAAGTTCATCCTCAGTACATTCAATAAGATCCCGAGAGGAGACAACACCTCGAGATGAATTTAGGTAACTGTGTGGTGTTATTTTGACCGGAGTCTCAAGCACAGGGATCATAGCATACTTCTGGAAAATTTTAGGTAGGAATTTTAGGAATTTTAGGAATTTTTAGAAAAATTTTAGGAAAATTTTAGGAGTGTATTTCAATAAAAACTAGATGTATATTTGTATACATCTAGTAAAACAACTTTGTATACATTGTAAAGAGTTTGCTTCACACCCTTCAACCATATATACTGATAGACTGCGCATGACATCAAAATTTCTGGCTCCAACATAAAATCACATGACAACAGTCAAAAAGATGGGTTACACCTGCTGTGCTTATGGTTGCTCTGACCGATATAGTAAAGAAAGTTCTATGATTTTTCATGGGTAAGAAACGAATTAAATACCTAAGTCGATAAAGTTCAATTACTTAACCAGAAACTTGCAGCTATTGATATAAAAATATAGTAACTTAAGAAAAAAATGGAATGCATGTTCCAAATTCTTAGCAAATGTTCATCACATTATAAATCACAAAATGTAAACAACCCGATCATGCATGTATATAGCTCATAAGTAAACTTACCTGAAGAGTTTTCATTATATATGAGGCGCATTCACATAATACACCGAAAACACTGAAGTTCTGCAGCGTAAATTAGTAATCATAACAGCATTTTTACACGAAATTTGGAGTCTGATGATGACGTGCCCAATGTTTGAGCCATGGCGGCTTTGATGCAGCTATTGCCAATGTGCAGTCCATTAGTATATATGGTCGAAGTTAACACCCAAATTTTTTGCATAACGTCTAATGTCTAAAGTTTAAGTATGATTTACTTCTAATGTTCAGTTCTTATCTTTTCACGTGTTATTATCATATTCAAGTATATTTACCACATTCAAGTTTCACTTTGAACATTAATATGCTGTTGAACCAGAAGCAATTCACGATTTTCACAGTAAAGTTTTCAGGTTTCACATTAAATTATAATATCCTAAAAAGGTAATTGAAAACCAAGAACTATGTACAATTGTTCACTGAATTACTTTTTTCATATTATTGTTTTAACCTTTTCCTGATTAGCCTATCTTTTTCTGCTTCTACCACAACTAATTTACTTTCAGTTTTCTTTATTTCAGCTGAACCTTGTATGATCAAGTTAGAGGCAACTGCTATTTCAACAGTATTTTGTTTTTCTACAGCTTTTCTCATTCTTTCTGTTCCCTCTTGAATTATTGCTAGGGAGGCTTCTTTATCGTTTTTAAGTCTATTTATTTCTGCATCATTTTCTTTTATTTTGTCATCAAACTCAGCTTTTCTTTTTTTCTCTAGCTGCTTTTCCTTATTTTCCCTCTCTTTCTGCTTCCTTTCTTTTACCTTTTTTGATTCTTCTTCCTTCAGCTTATCAACATACTCTTTATAAAATTTATGTGAATCACAAACACTATTTAACAAATTTCTTGTTATGGGAACTTTACTTACACATCCATAGTGTTTAATGGCCCCTTTAACTATTCTTAATGATGTTATAGTTGAGTCTTTTAAGTTAGCCTTGTCCTTCCTTAACAGAGCAGTGTTAACCGAAAATCCCCTTTCTGCATCAGCATTACCATGAGGTAAAACTAAAATTGACTTTATGAGTTTAGCAAGATTTGAGTATTTTTCTTTTCCGCTAGAGTCTTTAATACTAAATATATTACGCCAGTAATGATCAATCCGCACTGGAATATGCCCTTCCTCTGAAAATTTCACTAGTTCATCTAGAGTTGGCTTATCGCAATTTAAAAGTTTCCACTCTTCTCTTACTCTATCAATTTGTTCCTCAGAAAGATGCAAAACACTTGAAATTCTGGTTATTTCCGAAAGTCCTTCAGTGACTGAAAGTTGAGTTGACTCTTTCTTTGGTTCTTTTACCTTTAAAACTTCTATGTCTCTTAGCTTTTGATTGCAGAATGGCAAATTTGACTTTAAATATTTTGTGGTTGCAATTAGTGATGATCTTACATCTAAGAGAAATAATTTCTGCCTGGTCTCCTGAACATTCCTGAGGAGATTTTTTGTCTTCATACCAACTTCTAACTCCCCTAGTTTTTTCCATGAATTTTTGTTTTCAAAATCTACATTCTTTAGGTCTTCTCCAAATTTCCCTGCTATAACATCATCTTGGATAAATTGAGCCATAACATTCCTCATTAAAGTATTTAAATCAGAATATAACTGGTGTATTTTTGGTTCTTCACTCTGATAACATAATGAAAACTTTTCAAAATTTTGGTGTGAAAATGAAATTAATGCTAAATAGCAAGGAGTAAGCTCATTTTTCAGGAAACAGTGAATTCTTTTATACCTTGCCGAATTGCGCAGTTGTTTTTCAAATATTTTTTGAGATGGCAAGAAGTTTAAAAAATATTCTGTAATATTTAGCCATTGATCCAAGAGCCTCTGGGCTACAGAACCAACGGTTAACCATCTGTTGCTGACATGACGCAAAAGAAATTTGGCAGTGACCAATGTTATATCCTCGACAGATTTATAATCCTCTCGTCTTGCAGCACTACTCTTTAAAAAGTAATGCATATCAGTAGCAAATTCGTCAAAATCTATATTTAAGCTTGTCAAAAAAATTTTAAATGCATTACTAACAACATGCAGGTTGCAAAAACCTAGTTCCAAAGATTTCTGGCCTGTTTCTTGTTTTACAACTTCATTGAATTTTGCGTAAAAAGCACTTATTTACATTTGGGCTGTCCATGGATACACAAATAATTCTGTTCAACGAAATATTGAAGGATGATAACACATCAAGAATTTCTTTTAGCAAAATATCTGCTGTTGCATGACCCAGAAAAACGCTTGTTAGGTATCGGCAAGAAACTGAATTTATTTCTGAAGACCAGTACCTGAGATACACATCCAACTGCCGTTTCACTTGTGTATTTGTAGTTTCATCAAATGCTATAGTAACCTTCCCTGGGCTACTAGATGCAATGTCTTTTTTCAAATCCTCTTCAAAATATTTTGACAATCCATGTGATATCACATAAGCAACTTTTTTCTTTAAGTTGCATTTTGGCTGCAATAGCAGAATCAGGAAACATTTCTTTGAAAAGTTCAACTGTTTCAGTGCATGAAACAAAAGACATATTGTCCTTAGCAACTTTCATGGCCCATAATGCTTCGGCTTTAGCCAACTGTAAATCATGACTCAGTACTTCACTAATATTTGTTTTGGGCTGAAGATCCCGTCCTCCAAAGGCTTTCAGGATGGACTTATTTTGAAATTTACTTTGAAATTTCTGCAAATGTTTTTTTCCTTTATGATGCGCTTTTACTTGTGAAAAGCCACTATTAGAAATGTTGAAAATTTCTGAACACAATATACACTTAGCAGAAAATATTGTTTCAGTTGCAGAACACCATTCTTTCAACTTCACTCCCTCCAATTCTTTGGCGAGCCACGCATCTTGAAATTTCGTTTTGGATTTAGGCATCTTAAACACTTGTATTACTAACCAGAAAATGAAAGGGAAGTACAAAAACACGTTCCAATATTGCAAAACCAGACAACTTCCCGAAATTTGGCTGCGAGGATGTCAGAAGATATGGAAAAAAAAAAAAAAAAAGCAGGTCACCACTAGAGAACTGAACCTGCACACAGCACAGAGAACACCATAAAAGACGTAAAACCAGAAACTATCATACGCATCTCACGCAAGTTCAGTTAAAGCGAGTCGGAGCCGAGATATATTGCGCATCGAAGGTCGCTGTCGCCGACGCATGATCGAAGGTCAATGATCACGTGCTCTACTGCCTGCCAAGATAATACTCAGCTACCATCCCATCGTCATTACCGGAGGTTACGGAAGGAGACCACATGTTTCCTTTTTGCTTCCACCCACCTGCGGTTTACAATAACAAAACATCAGCAGAAAGAGGAGGTTCCACAAGGCATGTACAAAAATAAAGTACGATCTTCTGCGTGCCACGGAGTTCGTCTGCAAAGCGCAAACCAGGGGTGAAAATGACCCCTCCCCTTTTCCCTTAGATCTCTTGTTACTCTCGAAAACTGTTCGAAGGCAAAAAATGGAACGCCCGCCCCGAAGCAAGTGCATCTCGATGGCGTCATTTTTCCCTCCCTTCAGCAGCACAGCATATAGGCTGTGTTTCTACAAAAACAGGTCTTTTTACCTTACCGTAATGGTAAATTTATTGGCGTTAATAACGGTTGTGTTTTTAATAAAAATAAGCTTACGAAAATTTTAGGATGAATAGCAAATTTTAGGTCTAATTTTAGGAATTTAAGGAGGGTCACAAAATATTAGGAATTTTAGGAATTTTAGGAGGAATGCGATCCCTGCAAGCAGCATGCTGGTGTTGATAAGTGTGGAACTGTAGGCCACAGTAGACATCTCAACAAGAAGATCTCCAGACTGGAGCTTCTTGACACTCTTAGGAGAGCTTGCGATTGATTGAAGTGCTTTATGGATCCGAAATGGACTTTTGGCACTCAAAGGCTTTGAAGGGTCCAATGAGTGCACAAAAAAGAATCTAGCATTGGAAACATCAGCGACAAATTTTTTAGCGGAAGGACCTGAACCTTCCTCCGTACCTCTTTTAGTTTTGGGTTCGTGGGAAATTTTATTGTCTTCCATGAAAAAAATAAAGGATTCATTCACCGACGTCCCCACCCACTACCGAGCCCAACAAGGGAGAGCCGGAGGTCCGCAAGCCCAAGTGGACGAAGGACACGACTCTAGGGATAGCAAGCGGATATAGCAAGTTGATAAGGCAGACATGCGCTCGGCGAGCACCCTGACTTTCCCATGCCTGGGGAACACCCCTTTGGCATGCCCACCCTATCCCTTGACTCACCCTGTCGTAATGACGACAAGCTGTTAGAGGTCTGGACACCACTTGGCCAAAGACCTCATTGACTAGGAGTGGGTTAGTTCCTAGCCACCCGTTTAGGGTGAAGCAGGGGGCAAAGAGGAGTGTTGGCAACTGGCGACAACAACACCCAGGCCACCAGAAACCTCAGCCTCCAGCATCCCCTTTTCCACCTTACGGGTCACTGCACACGGCAAACGTGCAGGTAGGTCTAGCTAACCAGCTCGGAAAAACAAAGAAAGGAACATGAAATGGAGAAGACAGGATAGAAAACGAGAAACTATAATCCAGAGCTGGCGCATAATCACAACCTCAGCAACCTACAACTGAGGCGGGAGCGTGTCAAGTGAAAAAACAAAAAACATAAAAAATGTGAAAATCATCACACATAGCACATGTTGGCTCGGGCCATGGGGACGCCATCCCCCAGCAGCTGGATGAATAGCTGTCCCTTCGGTTACATAATCGTTCAAGACGAAATGATAAATTGATCCGTCACAAGGTCAGCTCAGGCCGTGGGGGCGCCGCTCCCCAAATAACTGGAAAACCAGTTATCCCCGTGCGGGGGTACGCATCTGTACCAGTCGTTAAAATATTTAAATACAGTGGCATTTTGGCATTTTTTTATATGCAATTCTTCACAACTCACACACTTATGCACTGTTTACAAATTACTAAATCTCAGGAATGTAACTTTGTGGCTTCACCACTTCATGGTGAAGTAGAATAGAATACCAGATGCATCATCAATATCCAATTCTGCTTTTAAATTAATGCACCCACGTTCTGAAGAAAAATGCTATGAATTCTTGTGTTGCATATTTAGGCACTAGTCTTGGATTATTAGATGTGACAATTTCACTTAATCTAAAATCAGGAAATATATAGATGGACAGAGTTATCGAAATAAGTTTGATTTTCATGTTTTTTGCAATGCAATAAAATAAAGTATTTGTAATGTTTTTCTTCTCTTTTGCCACTAATTTGACTTCAAGTAAGTCATAATCTTATACTCGAAGCATAAATTTTTACAATAGTATTTAAGAATTTTAAATTTAGTTTATATGAGGGTTACATCATAAGTCATGGCAACACCTATTTTGTGTCAAATCTCAAGCTCTGACTGACTGTCATTTTTAAACATGTTGAGAAGCTGCCACTTCTGGTATCTAATGATGCTACTAGATGGTGCAGTGTTCGAGGACATTAAAAGGAGGCGAGCACAACGTCAGGGCATTTTTCAACCTTCACGAGAACGAATGTTAGTAGGCTGGAAGAGTGTTTTTGATTGAAAGTAGCAGCGCTCCATGGCAAAAAATGTGTAAGAGTATCATACAGAGCTTGCAGGAGGTACTAGAGTATCCACCCTATTCACCAGACCGTTCACCTTGTGATTATGATTTGATTCTCAAGTTGAAAGAGCCATTGTGTGGGAAACGCTTTCATACATGAGAAGCCATTGCAAATGCAGTGAGGTGCAAGATTTAACAATGGTGAGGCTGATGGTATTTTCCACCTTCCTTGTTGTTGGCAGCGAGTGACTGACAATCTCGGAGAATACTTTGAAGGTCTTTAGATTTAATGTGTGTGTGTAGAACTGTGTTTAACATTACTACTCGTAAGGTGGAGGAATAAAGAAATAGGCAACTATATGTTCAAATTGTGCGTTACTGCTCGCTTTCCATGTCTAAAAACCCTTCACAAATATTCGCCAAGCTTTCGCGCTCCACTGGAAAGGCTTTTTCAAGGCAATGGTAGACACAAAAATGCAGAGAATTGGAACATGTAAAGAACGAAGATGATTTTTGAAAATAATGCGGGTGACATCACGAGCATATTACATGAATTTTTATCACATAATTATACAGTGCACCGTTATATGTTTCCATCTTTTAATAACACATGCCAAACCATTGGTAGTTCAGTAGAGACTATATCATTGCATGCCACTTTGCTGGATAGGATTTCCACTGTTTCCCTGATGACAGTCTCTTTGAAATTCTTGTAAGGGGCAATTCTTTGAATATTATTCTATACAGGAGCGGCCGAGCAATGCATGACATCTCTGGCGAGGGCTATATTCTGCATGTCCTGGTTCACACTTCGTGCGTGTTCTTTACATCTAGTGTCCAAGGAACAAGGATTGCTTTGTCATTCCTATATATATTTTTTCCGTGTTGTCAGGATATATCAACGGTATAGTGTACACACCCGCCTTTTCTTTCTCACACTGTCTCTCCTTGCAACTTGATATTATATGTGATAACGGGATCGGGGACTTCATTGCTATTAATAGCAATGAAGTCCCCAACCCCGTTATCACATATAATATCAAGTTGCTTCATTGCTATAACAGCAATGCTATTAATATAATATCAAGTTACTTCATTGCTATTAATAGGAATGAAGTCCCCCCGACCCCGTTATCACATATATCAAGTTGCAAGGAGAGACAGTGTGAGAAAGAAAAGGCGGGTGAGTATGCTATACCGTTGGTATATCCTGACAACACGGAAAAGATATATATAGGAATGACAAAGCAGTCCTTGGATACTAGATGTAAAGAACACGCACGAAATGTGAACCAGGACATGCAGAATACAGCCCTCGCCAGAGAAGTCGTGCATTGCTCGGCCGCTCCTGTATGGAATAATATTCGAAGAATTGCCCCTTACACGAATTTCAAAGAGACTGTCATCAGGGAAACAGTGGAAATCCTATCCAGCAAAGTGGCAAGCAATGATATAGTCTCTACTGAACTACCAATGGTTTGGCATGCATTATTAAAAGATGGAAATACATTACGGCGCACTGCATAATTACTTGATAAAAATTCATGTAATATGCTCGTGATGTCACCCGCATTATTTTCAAAAATTATCTTCGTTCTTTACATGTTCCAATTCTCTGCATTTTTGTGTCTACCATTGCCTTGAAAAAGCCTCCCAGTGGAGTGTGAAAGCTTGGTGAATATTTGTGCTGACTACACCACAAAAATAAACAGATTTCATACGCTATATGCGTTTATAGGAATAGAGCTTGGTTATTGGGCAACATAACATCAGTGTCTTACTAACTTCACTGGCCATAGTAATATTTACAAGTGTACAATGAATAGCCTACTATTTTTGTGCTGTAGTGTAACACATTGTTTACACGTGTATCACAAAATACTATTCTTACACTTTTTTAGGTGGTAGACAGCTCATCAACAACCACAAACAATATATTTTAATAAGTCAATCAAAGCAAATTTAAATTCCTCTGTTGCCTGTAGAATACCACGATGACAGAAGCAGAGACATCTACACAAATGCAGTCGTACTTGTGTCCACCTTTCTAAAGGAGAAACCTTTTCGATTGGAAAGTGTGAGACATAACAATTTAAAGATTTTTTTAATGCTGTTTCTAAACATAGAAATACAAAACATCCACAGGCAGAAGGACGGACAGACAGAAGATCTGTTTTTTTTTATACATATGTAGGGTAACTGGTGCGTGAAAACTGGAGCAAAATTTAAGATGCATTCCGGGTGTAAAGTAAAAGTGACAATGTGAGTAGTGTTCGTTGGTGGGCCTATCGCTTTTTGAAGTGGGAACACATGGGTCTGAAAAAACAGTGAGAAAACAGTCAGCAGCGGTACCCTCGTGGGACGATGGCTTCTGTACCCCATAGCGAGGAGATGGTTCTGGATGGTGTGGCTCCTTACACGTTTTTGTGCACCGGCATTAAATTGCCGAGTGATTCCTTGCACTGTGGCCTGTCTATCCACTGTTACAATAGCCGATGATGGCCCCGCTCATCCAAACGCTGTTGTCCACGGCAGTTGGCCCTTTCAGGGATGGTTTTACCGGATTCGATGTACTCACGGTGCACCCGTGACACAGTGGCTCGTGAAAATCCCAGTGCCTGCACGAGATGGAGTGTCCCATTCGTCGGGCCCCGACAATTTGCCCACAATCAAATGCGCTTAGATCCTTCATCTTACCCATACTTCGTCAGACTCTTACTGATTCCCGTCGCATCACTTCTTATATTGTCGGATCGCTGCATACGTTATGTCGTTTCCGTTTACAGGGCAGCCCACAGTGCCACATTTGCATAACGCCAGTGGTCTCTATTTCAATTGCTCTTCAGCGTATATTCGTCACAAGCCTGTAGTATCTGATTTCAAGAATCAAGCTGGTTTCCTCGAAAAGCGGGCCACTGAACATTATGAAAACTGTGCTGACTTTTCTGTTTTCATTCGTGATAAAAAAAATTTAGAACAGTTATTTTAATGGAATTTTTTTTTAAAGCCTTGCGTTGCCAGAAAGGAGCAGTGTTGCAAGTTTATAGTGTGCTGCCCGTGCCCTCCACAATCTCTCTCTCTCTCTTTTTTAGATCAGCCCTGCAGGCCCGTTCATGTCCTACTGCTCAATACCAAAAGGACATTGAACTGCGTGTTCACAGCAACAGAGAAGGAATGTTTGCCACTGTCTGGAAATTCGAGCTGCCCTCACGAGTGGCGTGCGGGTATCAAAAAGGTTGCAGCAGAAGAGATCTACAGGAGAAAATGCAACAAATTTCAAATGAAATAAGCAGCGGAGAAGAGCGTCTGCCCGACAGCAGGGACCAGTGAATTTAGGAGCTTTAATGAGCGGAATAGCTAAAAAGCAATACATATCACCTGGAGATTGTGCTACTGCAGTTCTGCAGGGACAACAGGTCCAATGGAAACAGTGCCCAGTGAGTGAAAGCCTAGTGCACAGCTGGGTAATCACTGATGCCTGGCTAACAGAAGATAGTGTAACAGAGGGGGAATTATTTCATCCTACTTGTCTTTCTCTCATGAGGCAGTGTGTGTGGATTATCATGCAACAGGAGTGGCACCCAACCCATAACTCCTGTCAGCAGAACTGCCAACATTGGAACAGCGTTAGGCTACAGTTGGTCAATGATTGGGGCAATCCTAAAGGATTTTTATTGAATTATTACGTGTGTCTGGAAGTGTTTCTTTAATGTTTTTTTATGCACAAAAAGGTACACTATACAGGGTGATTCAGCTAAGCATATACAAACTTCTGGGAGAGGTAGGTTGCACAAAGACAAATCAGAATTACATAGCAATCCAGGGTCGGAAACGCCATCTTCATGCGGTAGATGGCGTTGTTTGACCGCAAGACTGCTCATACGTTCTTTCAGGATACCGTCATTTGTAAACCGCCTACAGAGGTAGTTGGATGGCTGCTGAGTTCACGAACGCAGAAATGACTGATATGCATCTCGCACACGGAGCTGCGGACTGCAACGGATGAGCCGCCGTGCGGCTGTACCAGGAACGGTACCCGATGAGACGAGTGCCAAACCACCAAGTGTTTGCAAGGCTGCATCAGAGGTTATGCGACACTGGTTCTTTCCAGGGGCCTGCCAGGTGTTGGGAACAATGGGTACACACTCCTGCCGTCGAAGAGAATGTGTTAAGTCATGCAGCAGACACTCCAGGTGCCAGCAAATGAGCAATTGCCCATTGGCTCGGTCTGTCCCAATCCACCGTATGGAGGGTTCTGAACGAAGACCAATTGCATCCATATCACGTGCAGCACGTTCAGACACTAAGCCCTGAGGATTACCCTCAGCACATTGCATTTGTGCAATGGCACCTGCAGAACCCCAATTTCCTGCTTCTGTGCTGTTCACAGACAAAGCGTGCTTTACGCGGGAAGGTTGCTTCAATACACATAACGTGCATGTATGTTACAGCTCATGGTTGCAGCTTTGAACACCTTCTGTAACCTCAATGCATTTCACAAATGTCTTCAGAGTAATAAACATTTTGTTTTCTTACGTGCTGCGCTATAATTTCTCGTCCTCTCTGTACACTAGCACGTGAAGATGGTGTTTGTGACCCTGCATTGCTATGTGATTCCGATTTGTCTTTGTGCAACCTACCCCTTCCAGAAGTTTGTACACGCTTAGCTGAATCACCCTGTATACTAATTGACTAACTGACATTAGATACAAACCGTACCTAACTGTTCCGACTTATGTACAAATTCGACCCAAAGACAGACTTAGGAACAGAGCTCGTTCACAATTCGAGGACTGCCTGTATACATAGGTGTAACCATTGGGGGGGGGTCAGGAGCCCCAGATTTTCAGAGTCCAGGATCCCCAATGTAAGCACACACACACCCCCAAATTTTTCGGGAATATAATGCACACTTTTTTTATGATGTGAACAAACTAAATTTAATAATATAAGATTGTAATTTTCATAGAATGCAAACACATGTATATCGTGCACTTAATAAAACAGTGATATCAATTCCTAATAAGCAAAGTCAGTTCTACAACTTTGTAACTTACATTTCTGCTCTATATATCATAGTTTTACAGTTGTGTTCGCTAAGTTCCACAATTTGCCAACAGAGATGCCTATGTCATGCCCATCAGATCGCGCCTCAGCAACTACTTTGTTCCTGTGTGTGTGTAGGAGGTCCCAAAATTTATCTTATACAGTATGTATATAATATTGTATATACACTGAAGGGATGCAAGGTCAGGTGATGCATAACATCACAGCCTCTCCTTGACAAATGTCAACCCCGCCTTCTCGTGGTGCATCCTGTTCCCACTAAAGGGGCTCTGACGACCGCCCATAGCGGTATAACTATACCATCGGGATCAGAGGAAATTCTATCCCACACTCACCAACCCGCTTGGCCAGCGTGGTGAGTTATGGCCAAACCCCTCCAAAATGATTCCACAACTTAAATCTTGGCCCTCAGTCTCCGGCAGCTGGAATGTACCTGGCCAAGGCAGCGGCCAGTGCGACATGAAGGCAGAGGGTGCTAAGAATCCCCGGAGGACCGGACTAGGCTGCCATCTGATGCTGACCTTGGCTACTTACAATGGACGCTCCCTATCTTCTGATTCAAGGCTTCTTGAATTGGAAGAGGAACTACAAAGGATCAAGTGGGACATCGTGGGGCTAAGTGAGGTAAGGAGAAAAGGAGAAGATCTCATCGAACTGAAAAGTGGACATCTCTTCTACTATCGTGGGACAGATACTGGCAGAACTAGTGGTGTTGGATTTATAATAAACAAGAAACTGAAGGATAAAGTTGTAGAAGTTGAAAGTTCCTCTGACAGAGCTGCACGACTTGTTATCCAACTCTCGAAAAGATACCAGGCTCAGATTATTCAAACTTATGCACCCACCACAAGTCATCCTGAAGAAGAAATTGAAGAATTTTATGAGGAAATTTGTCATCTAAATAATAAAGGTAAGCAGCACTTGAAAATAATTATGGGAGATTTCAATGCAAAAATAGGGCAACGGCAACAGAATGAAACTTCAGTAGGTAAATTCGGTCATGGCAACAGAAACCAGCGTGGAAATACTCTCGTTGAGTTTGCAGAGGCAGAAGGGTTTTTCATCTTGAACTCCTTCTTCAAGAAAAAGCCACACAGGAAATGGACATGGAGACATCCAAATGGGACGACAAGTGAAATTGATTTTATTATGTGTAACAAAAAATTCGTCATAGAAGACTGCAATGTGCTAAACAAGTTCAACACAGGCAGTGACCATAGATTGGTGAGATGTAAGATGCACCTCAACACTAAACTTGAACGTGGCAAGCTCATAAGACAAACAAAATCTATTGACATAACCAACCTTAAAAAACACCATAATACCTTCAAGTTAGAACTGAAGAACAGGTTCTCTGCTTTAGAAGGCCTAACATCGGAAGAAGTGGACATCTCTGAAGTTAACAGAAAAGTAACCAAAGCTCTTATGGAAACAGCAACAAAATTAGCTCGGTCTAAGAACAAGTTGCATGTGAACAAATTATCAGGAAAACCCAAAATGTTGATGCAAAAAAGAAGAGAGATGAGGACAACTAAAGAAGATGTGACTTCCAAAGTGGAATATATAGAGCTATGCAAGACAGTAAGAAAAAGTATCACTGAAGACGTAAGGAAATTCAACTGTGAACTAGTGAAGAAAGCAATTGAAAACAACCAAAGCCTAAAGATAGCAAAGAGACATCTCAGTAAGGGAAGAAAACAGATTATGGCACTGAGAAAAGAAGATGGTTCTGTAACAAGAAATAGAGGCGAAATTTTGACAAGAGTGAAAGATTTCTACTCCAAATTATATGAAAGGGATGATATATGCACTCCAGACATCATGAAAGATACCAGTACCAGAGTTCCTCCAGTCCTTCCAGCAGAAGTTGCACATGCAATCAAGAACATGAAGCGAGGAAAAGCTCCAGGAGAAGATGGAATTACTGTAGACATCATACAAGAAGCAAGTGGAGAAATCGAAACAGTACTCGCCCAAATTTTCACTCGATGCCTTAATGAAGGAAAGATTCCTGAGGATTGGAACACCGCTACAATGATCCTGCTACATAAGAAAGGTGACATTGAGGATCTCGGAAACTACAGACCTATCAGCCTCCTATCAGTAGTTTATAAAATCTTCACTAAAGTTCTTTCACACCGCTTGAAGGTAGCACTAGACATGGCTCAACCGAGAGAACAAGCTGGATTCAGGAGTGGCTACAGCACAATAGATCATATCCACGTGCTGAGAGAACTAATTGAAAGAGCGAGGGAATATGAACTTCCATTGTGCATGGCTTTTATCGATTATGAAAAAGCCTTTGATTCGGTGAAACCATCAGCAGTTACAATGGCTCTGAAAACCTGCGGTATTGAAGATGCATACATTAATATTATTAATAACATCTATGAAAATGCAAGTGCAAAGATTAGGCTGTTTGAAAATGCAACACACGTAAAAATTGGAAAGGGAGTGAGACAAGGTGACACCATATCTCCGAAGCTCTTTAATGCCACATTGGAGGGTGTTTTTCAGTCGCTGAGCTGGGAAAACAAGGGGATAAAGATTAATGGAGATTATCTAACCCACCTTCGTTTTGCTGATGACGTAGTCATTTTTGCAACTACCCCATCAGAGCTGCAGAGTATGATCCAGGAACTTGCTGACAAGAGTAAAGAAGTGGGATTAAAAATGAACTTTCAGAAGACAAAAGTGATGTTCAATGCTTTTACAAGAAATGAAGATTTATCGATTGATGGAGAAAAGCTGGAGATAACAGACACGTACGTTTATCTTGGACAGCAGATATCAAGTGAGGGTCACATTGATGAAGAAATTAATCGGCGTACAAAACTTGCCTGGAGAGCTTTTGGAAGAAACAGCATAATTTTCAAGAGCAATATGCCATTATGTTTTAAAAGAAAAGTGTTTGATCAATGCATCCTTCCAGTGCTTACGTATGGTGCAGAGACGTGGACCTTAACTAAAAGAGACATACAAAGGCTGCAGACAACTCAAAGAAGCATGGAGAGGTGCATGCTTGGTGTAACCAGGAGAGATAAGAAGAGGAACTCGTGGATCCGAAAAATGACAAGAGTGGAAGACATCATGATCAGAGTTAAATCCCTGAAATGGCAATGGGCTGGACATACTGCCAGAAGGACAGATCATCGATGGACAGCCGAAATTTTAGATTGGATTCCAAGGGACAGGAAAAGACCCAGAAGAAGACCACATAGGAGATGGGTGGATGAAATTCGAAAGTATGCAGGGGTGACATGGAGGAGACTGGCACAAGACAGACCGTTGTGGAGGAAACTTGGGGAGACCTTCGTCCAGCAGTGGATTGATAATGGTTGACAATGATGATGATGATGATGATACACTGAAGTGCCAGAAAAACTGGTACAGACGAGCTTATGCAAAATACATAGCAATGTCACCTATGCGCGTACTCGGTTGCGTCTGCCAGGTGGATATAAAGCGATAGACATCTTTGCCAGCTGTCAGAGCTGTTTTCGGCATGAGAATGACAAGTAATAACGATTTAAACGATTTTCAACGCGGTGTCATAGTTGGCACTCGTGAGATGGGCCATAGTATTTCGGAGGTAGAAAAGAAGTTCGGATTTTCACGTACGACTATTGCAAGGGTGTACCGTGACTACAAGAATTCCGGCAAAACCTCTAACCTACGATAGCAGTGTGGCTGTAAAAAGGCATTGGGTGAACGTGACCATCGCTGGCTGTCAGGAATCGTTTCACGTGATAGGCGTGCAACACTCTCGCAGGTATCATCGGAATTCAATGCTGGATCCTCAACACGCATCAGTGTCCAGACTGTGCAACGTACCCGGCACGATATGGGCTTTGGGAGCCGACGCCCAACTCGAGTCCCCTTGATGGGTGCACGACACAGAGCTATGCACCTTGCTTGGGCACGGCAACACCACTACTGGACACTTCATGACTGGAAACAAGTAGCCTGGTCTGACGAGTCGCATTTCCAACTGTATCAGGCAGATGGAAGGATTCGTGTGTGGCCCAAACCTCATGAATCCAGCCTGTCAACAGGGAACTGTAACAGTTGGGGTGGGGGTGGGGCGTCCATAATTGTATGGGGGGTGTTTAGCTGGACTTCACTAGGACCGTTGGTACGTCTACAAACGTCTGTGACTGGTCAGCGCTATGTGCGCATCCTTTCTGACGAGGTACACCCGTTCATGTCCTGCACTCATGCTGATGGGTTGGGCCTGCTCCAACAGGACAATGCACCTCCACACAAGTATCAGGATGCCACATTATGGTTAGAGGAGCATTCATCTGAGTTTGGGGTGTTGCCATTACCACCCAAGTCCCCAGATCTGAACGTGATAGAACACATTTCGGATGCCATGCAACGCGCTATCGAACACAGGAATCCGAGACCTCGGAGTACACTCGAATTGTGGAACGCTCTGTAGGAAGTATGGTGTGCATTGCCTACAGCATATTTCCAGAAGCTAGTGGAGTCCATGCTTCGTCGTATTTCTGCAGTCCTGCGCTCCTGTGGGGGACCTACCAAGTATTAGACTGGTGTACCAGTTTTTCTGGCACATCAGTGTATATGTATACATATAATGTGTGTATGTATGATTGGACCCCCCCCCCCCACACACACACACACAGATTTCAAAACATGGTTACACCACACCACTGCCTGTATAAAGTTCTATCCCACAGAGGATAGTGGAATGCATTGGTCATCAGGGAGGATTTGCTTCATACTAGAATGGGCATGTAAACCTTTCCCAGAATTACTTCTATTTCTTTTTATCTAAAAACGTTGTAATTTGTTATGCATTTAACATCTTGCAAATTCAGGAAACTTTGTAGCATTTGAAACACTACTTTCTATCACAACAATATTTTATTTAGTGTATTAATGATGAATTAAATGGCAGATTTAGAAATGACAAATCAGAATACATTAATTAATAATAATAACTTTCAGTTAAGTTTTTAATACATAATATGAATTAGTACTTACACATGTTGAGAAGTTAGACTCAATCTTAAGGAAATTGTTGAATTCCTCCAGTTCTGCCACCTTTGTGACTGGCAAAGTTGGCATATCCTCTGGCAGTTCTGTCGTGCTGGCCTCTGCCTTATTTTTATCCTGCAGCAGCAGACTTAGTACATGAGAATGATACTGTTGCTGCTTTTGAAGATCTTCAAATGTGGCCAATACGACTTGGTGGCATGAACACTCACTTTTTACACGGAAAATAGCTGGTGGAGAACAAAATAATTCCTTCGTTATTTGTTTCACATAAAACATAGTAATTTTTAAAAAAAAACCAGTAAATTTTTATTGTCAGCATTGTTGAATCAAAATAGAAATAGTTCTATCAATTACATAGGTAAAATATTAAATACAAAAGCAATAATATATGGAGAAACTGAAAATTTTTGAAGATTTTGGGGAGTATGAAAGGTGCAATGGTGCAATATGGTTTCATCAAGTAAGGGCAATTCACATACTTTTAAACAAAAAATTATTGGTGGATACTTTTACACCATTATTTAATTTATCATAATAATTTTAACAGTTTCTTTCCAGTAAGATCTTTAAGCTGAATATCAACATTGGTCACACTGCTAACACGATTTCAGGAGGAGGATCTCATTCACAAGTTTGTTGCCAGTTGAGATTTCCAAATATCTGTGATACTGAACAAACCTTATGGATTTCATTACTTCCTCTGCAGTGCAAGGCAACTGTTCCATCTACCAACAAAACTACCTTGCACTACATAGAAAGTATTGAAATTTTAATGAATGTAAACACTTTGGATTCATCATTTCAATTATTTAGAACTTTCAACTGGCAACAAACTGAGTAAAATCCACCTTATGAAATCTTTCTGTCAGTGTGACCATGCCTGATGTTCAACTGAAAGATCTTACTTGAAATAATTTTTTTAAATAACAAGGGTCATTTCAAAAATTTTGCACACTGTGGGTTATCTCTTAAAAAACTAATTTATTTCACAATATACCTTCATGGGCCTTCAAAGTGATCTCCATGATTCTTTCTTTATGACAGTGGCCCAACATTTGGGCAAGTCTTGTATTCCAGTCAGGACACCTCCATTATTGAGGAGTCGGATTGCTCGGGTCACCTCATTAGGAATATTCTGAATTGTTTCCTGCGGAGAAGCTTCTTCAGTCTTGGGAACAAGTCATGGTCTGGTGGATTCATATCAGGACTGTATGGCGTATGGGAAAGCAATTCCCATCCATACCTTTCTAGAATGTCTCTTACTGTACGGGCAACATGTGGTGGGCCTCATGTTATCATGCAAAATTATGACACCAGCTTCGAGCATTTTGGGCCTTCTCTGGTAAATCTTTGGGTGCAAAACATTTTGCAGAAACCTTCTATAGTATTCTGCTGTTGCAGTGGTCCCTTCGGGAACTCAGTCTGTTGCTATCACTCCAGCCTTGTCATAGGCCATCATCATCATCATAACCTTCAACTGTTGGCGGCAAAATTTTTACTCGCGAGGTGATTCTGGATGTTTCCAATGAGTGGACTGAGATTTCAGTTCTGGTTCAAAATCTTGTATCCAGGTTTCATCGATAGCAACAATTCTGTCCAACAACTGCTTGCCTTATGTCTTGTACCACTGAAGCAATTCTCCTGTGATCCCTTTGTGAATTGCTTGCTGCTCTTTACTCAGATTACGTGAAACCCATTTGGCTGGCACTTTTCTTTTCTGTAATTTTTCAGTTAGGATTCTGAAAACCGAAGCAATAGACATGTTTGCTTCATTTGCAATCTCTTCACATGTTTTCTGTAGATCTATTTCCAAGATGCTGTTGACGATCACCACAGAAGTGTTGTCTGTTGCGCCTGATGGCCGGTTGCTTCTTGAGTCGACTTCGATGCTTTACCGACCTTGGCAGAAATGAGAAGCCCACCGTGGCAGTGTGCTTTGATCCACTACACTAACCCCACACGAAGCTTTATGAATTTTGGTAGGGGATTTTCCTAGCAAAGTTTCAATTTTAATGGAGGAAACGAGAAGCCCACTGTGACACTGTGCTACGATCCACTACACTAACCCCACAAACTTCACACAAAGCTTTATGAATTTCGGTAGTGGATTTTCCTAGCAAAGTTTCAATTTTAATAGAGGAAACAAGAAGCCCACCGTGACACTGTGCTACGATCCACTACACTAACCCCACAAACTTCACACAAAGCTTTATGAATTTCGGTAGGGGATTTTCCTAGCAAAGTTTCAATTTTAATGGAGGAAACGAGAAGCCCACTGTGACACTGTGCTACGATCCACTACACTAACCCCACAAACTTCACACAAAGCTTTATGAATTTCAGTAGATTTTCCAAGCAAAGTTTCAATTTTAATGGAGGAAACGAGAAGCCCACCGTGACACTGTGCTACAATCCACTACACTAACCCCACAAACTTCACACACATCTTTATGAATTTCGGTAGGGAATTTTCCTAGCAAAGTTTCAATTTTAATGGAGGAAACGAGAAGCCCACCGTGACACTGTGCTACGATCCACTACACTAAACCCACAAACTTCACACAAAGCTTTATGAATTTCGGTAGGGAATTTTCCTACCAAAGTTTCAATTTTAATGGTGGAAACGAGAAGCCCACCGTGACACTGTGCTACAATCCACTACACTAACCCCACAAACTTCACACAAAGCTTTATGAATTTTGGTAGGGAATTTTCCTACCAAAGTTTCAGTTTTAATGGAGGAAATGAGAAGCCCACCGTGACACTGTGCTACGATCCACTACACTAACCCCACAAACTTCACACAAAGCTTTATGAATTTCGGTAAGGAATTTTCCTACCAAAGTTTCAATTTTAATGGTGGAAACGAGAAGCCCACCGTGACACTGTGCTACAGTCCACTACACTAACCCCACAAACTTCACACAAAGCTTTATGAATTTCGGTAGTGGATTTTCCTAGCAAAGTTTCAATTTTAATAGAGGAAACGAGAAGCCCACCGTGACACTGTGCTACGATCCACTACACTAACCCCACAAACTTCACACAAAGCTTTATGAATTTCAGTAGATTTTCCAAGCAAAGTTTCAATTTTAATGGAGGAAACGAGAAGCCCACCGTGACACTGTGCTACAATCCACTACACTAACCCCACAAACTTCACACAAAGCTTTATGAATTTTGGTAGGGGATTTTCCTAGCAAAGTTTCAATTTTAATGGAGGAAACGAGAAGCCCACCGTGACACTGTGCTACGATCCACTACACTAACCCCACAAACTTCACACAAAGCTTTATGAATTTCGGTAGGGGATTTTCCTAGCAAAGTTTCAATTTTAATGGAGGAAACGAGAAGCCCACTGTGACACTGTGCTACGATCCACTACACTAACCCCACAAACTTCACACAAAGCTTTATGAATTTCAGTAGATTTTCCAAGCAAAGTTTCAATTTTAATGGAGGAAACGAGAAGCCCACCGTGACACTGTGCTACAATCCACTACACTAACCCCACAAACTTCACACAAAGCTTTATGAATTTTGGTAGGGGATTTTCCTAGCAAAGTTTCAATTTTAATGGAGGAAACGAGAAGCCCACCGTGACACTGTGCTACGATCCACTACACTAACCCCACAAACTTCACACAAAGCTTTATGAATTTCGGTAGGGAATTTTCCTAGCAAAGTTTCAATTTTAATGGAGGAAACGAGAAGCCCACCGTGACACTGTGCTACGATCCACTACACTAAAACCCCACAAACTTCACACAAAGCTTTATGAATTTCGGTAGGGAATTTTCCTACCAAAGTTTCAATTTTAATGGAGGAAACGAGAAGCCCACCGTGACACTGTGCTACAGTCCACTACACTAACCCCACAAACTTCACACAAAGCTTTATGAATTTCGGTAGTGGATTTTCCTAGCAAAGTTTCAATTTTAATAGAGGAAACGAGAAGCCCACCGTGACACTGTGCTACGATCCACTACACTAACCCCACAAACTTCACACAAAGCTTTATGAATTTCGGTAGGGGATTTTCCTAGCAAAGTTTCAATTTTAATGGAGGAAACGAGAAGCCCACTGTGACACTGTGCTACGATCCACTACACTAACCCCACAAACTTCACACACATCTTTATGAATTTCGGTAGGGAATTTTCCTACCAAAGTTTCAATTTTAATGGAGGAAATGAGAAGCCCACCGTGACACTGTGCTACGATCCACTACACTAACCCCACAAACTTCACACAAAGTTTTATGAATTTTGTTAGGGGATTTTCCTAGCAAAGTTTCAATTTTAATGGAGGAAACGAGAAGCCCACCGTGACACTGTGCTACGATCCACTACACTAAACCCACAAACTTCACACAAAGCTTTATGAATTTCGGTAGGGAATTTTCCTACCAAAGTTTCAATTTTAATGGTGGAAACGAGAAGCCCACCGTGACACTGTGCTACAATCCACTACACTAACCCCACAAACTTCACACAAAGCTTTATGAATTTTGGTAGGGAATTTTCCTACCAAAGTTTCAGTTTTAATGGAGGAAATGAGAAGCCCACCGTGACACTGTGCTACGATCCACTACACTAACCCCACAAACTTCACACAAAGCTTTATGAATTTCAGTAGATTTTCCAAGCAAAGTTTCAATTTTAATGGAGGAAACGAGAAGCCCACCGTGACACTGTGCTACAATCCACTACACTAACCCCACAAACTTCACACAAAGCTTTATGAATTTCGGTAGTGGATTTTCCTAGCAAAGTTTCAATTTTAATGGAGGAAACGAGAAGCCCACCGTGACACTGTGCTACGATCCACTACACTAACCCCACAAACTTCACACAAAGCTTTATGAATTTCGGTAGGGGATTTTCCTAGCAAAGTTTCAATTTTAATGGAGGAAACGAGAAGCCCACTGTGACACTGTGCTACGATCCACTACGCTAACCCCACAAACTTCACACACATCTTTATGAATTTCGGTAGGGAATTTTCCTACCAAAGTTTCAATTTTAATGGAGGAAATGAGAAGCCCACCGTGACACTGTGCTACGATCCACTACACTAACCCCACAAACTTCACACAAAGTTTTATGAATTTTGTTAGGGGATTTTCCTAGCAAAGTTTCAATTTTAATGGAGGAAACGAGAAGCCCACCGTGACACTGTGCTACGATCCACTACACTAAACCCACAAACTTCACACAAAGCTTTATGAATTTCGGTAGGGAATTTTCCTAGCAAAGTTTCAATTTTAATGGTGGAAACGAGAAGCCCACCGTGACACTGTGCTACGATCCACTACACTAACCCCACAAACTTCACACAAAGCTTTATGAATTTTGGTAGGGAATTTTCCTACCAAAGTTTCAGTTTTAATGGAGGAAATGAGAAGCCCACCGTGACACTGTGCTACGATCCACTACACTAACCCCACAAACTTCACACAAAGCTTTATGAATTTCAGTAGATTTTCCAAGCAAAGTTTCAATTTTAATGGAGGAAACGAGAAGCCCACCGTGACACTGTGCTACAATCCACTACACTAACCCCACAAACTTCACACAAAGCTTTATGAATTTTGGTAGGGGATTTTCCTAGCAAAGTTTCAATTTTAATGGAGGAAACGAGAAGCCCACCGTGACACTGTGCTACGATCCACTACACTAACCCCACAAACTTCACACAAAGCTTTATGAATTTCGGTAGGGAATTTTCCTAGCAAAGTTTCAATTTTAATGGAGGAAACGAGAAGCCCACCGTGACACTGTGCTACGATCCACTACACTAAAACCACAAACTTCACACAAAGCTTTATGAATTTCGGTAGGGAATTTTCCTACCAAAGTTTCAATTTTAATGGAGGAAATGAGAAGCCCACCGTGACACGATCCACTACACTAACCCCACAAACTTCACACAAAGCTTTATGAATTTCGGTAGTGGATGTTCCTAGCAAAGTTTCAATTTTAATAGAGGAAACGAGAAGCCCACCATGACACTGTGCTACGATCCACTACACTAACCCCACAAACTTCACACAAAGCTTTATGAATTTCGGTAGGGGATTTTCCTAGCAAAGTTTCAATTTTAATGGAGGAAACGAGAAGCCCACTGTGACACTGTGCTACGATCCACTACGCTAACCCCACAAACTTCACACACATCTTTATGAATTTCGGTAGGGAATTTTCCTACCAAAGTTTCAATTTTAATGGAGGAAATGAGAAGCCCACCGTGACACTGTGCTACGATCCACTACACTAACCCCACAAACTTCACACAAAGTTTTATGAATTTTGTTAGGGGATTTTCCTAGCAAAGTTTCAATTTTAATGGAGGAAACGAGAAGCCCACCGTGACACTGTGCTACGATCCACTACACTAAACCCACAAACTTCACACAAAGCTTTATGAATTTCGGTAGGGAATTTTCCTACCAAAGTTTCAATTTTAATGGTGGAAACGAGAAGCCCACCGTGACACTGTGCTACAATCCACTACACTAACCCCACAAACTTCACACAAAGCTTTATGAATTTTGGTAGGGAATTTTCCTACCAAAGTTTCAGTTTTAATGGAGGAAATGAGAAGCCCACCGTGACACTGTGCTACGATCCACTACACTAACCCCACAAACTTCACACAAAGCTTTATGAATTTCAGTAGATTTTCCAAGCAAAGTTTCAATTTTAATGGAGGAAACGAGAAGCCCACCGTGACACTGTGCTACAATCCACTACACTAACCCCACAAACTTCACACAAAGCTTTATGAATTTTGGTAGGGGATTTTCCTAGCAAAGTTTCAATTTTAATGGAGGAAACGAGAAGCCCACCGTGACACTGTGCTACGATCCACTACACTAACCCCACAAACTTCACACAAAGCTTTATGAATTTCGGTAGGGAATTTTCCTAGCAAAGTTTCAATTTTAATGGAGGAAACGAGAAGCCCACCGTGACACTGTGCTACGATCCACTACACTAAAACCACAAACTTCACACAAAGCTTTATGAATTTCGGTAGGGAATTTTCCTACCAAAGTTTCAATTTTAATGGAGGAAATGAGAAGCCCACCGTGACACGATCCACTACACTAACCCCACAAACTTCACACAAAGCTTTATGAATTTCGGTAGTGGATGTTCCTAGCAAAGTTTCAATTTTAATAGAGGAAACGAGAAGCCCACCATGACACTGTGCTACGATCCACTACACTAACCCCACAAACTTCACACAAAGCTTTATGAATTTCGGTAGGGGATTTTCCTAGCAAAGTTTCAATTTTAATGGAGGAAACGAGAAGCCCACTGTGACACTGTGCTACGATCCACTACGCTAACCCCACAAACTTCACACACATCTTTATGAATTTCGGTAGGGAATTTTCCTACCAAAGTTTCAATTTTAATGGAGGAAATGAGAAGCCCACCGTGACACTGTGCTACGATCCACTACACTAACCCCACAAACTTCACACAAAGTTTTATGAATTTTGTTAGGGGATTTTCCTAGCAAAGTTTCAATTTTAATGGAGGAAACGAGAAGCCCACCGTGACACTGTGCTACGATCCACTACACTAAACCCACAAACTTCACACAAAGCTTTATGAATTTCGGTAGGGAATTTTCCTACCAAAGTTTCAATTTTAATGGTGGAAACGAGAAGCCCACCGTGACACTGTGCTACAATCCACTACACTAACCCCACAAACTTCACACAAAGCTTTATGAATTTTGGTAGGGAATTTTCCTACCAAAGTTTCAGTTTTAATGGAGGAAATGAGAAGCCCACCGTGACACTGTGCTACGATCCACTACACTAACCCCACAAACTTCACACAAAGCTTTATGAATTTCGGTAGGGGATTTTCCTAGCAAAGTTTCAATTTTAATGGAGGAAACGAGAAGCCCACCGTGACACTGTGCTACGATCCACTACACTAAACCCACAAACTTCACACAAAGCTTTATGAATTTCGGTAGGGAATTTTCCTACCAAAGTTTCAATTTTAATGGTGGAAACGAGAAGCCCATGACACTGTGCTACAGTCCACTACACTAACCCCACAAACTTCACACAAAGCTTTATGAATTTCAGTAGTGGATTTTCCTAGCGAAGTTTCAATTTTAATAGAGGAAACGAGAAGCCCACCGTGACACTGTGCTACGATCCACTACACTAACCCCACAAACTTCACACAAAGCTTTATGAATTTCGGTAGGGGATTTTCCTAGCAAAGTTTCAATTTTAATGGAGGAAACGAGAAGCCCACTGTGACACTGTGCTACGATCCACTACACTAACCCCACAAACTTCACACACATCTTTATGAATTTCGGTAGGGAATTTTCCTACCAAAGTTTCAATTTTAATGGAGGAAAGGAGAAGCCCACTGTGACACTGTGCTACGATCCACTACACTAACCCCACAAACTTCACACAAAGCTTTATGAATTTTGGTAGGGGATTTTCCTAGCAAAGTTTCAATTTTAATGGAGGAAATGAGAAGCCCACCGTGACACTGTGCTACGATCCACTACACTAAACCCACAAACTTCACACAAAGCTTTATGAATTTCGGTAGGGAATTTTCCTACCAAAGTTTCAATTTTAATGGTGGAAACGAGAAGCCCACCGTGACACTGTGCTACAATCCACTACACTAACCCCACAAACTTCACACAAAGCTTTATGAATTTCGGTAGTGGATTTTCCTACCAAAGTTTCAATTTTAATAGAGGAAACGAGAAGCCCACCGTGACACTGTGCTACGATCCACTACACTAACATTACAAACTTCACACAAAGCTTTATGAATTTCGGTAGGGGATTTTCCTAGCAAAGTTTCAATTTTAATGGAGGAAACGAGAAGCCCACCGTGACACTGTGCTACGATCCACTACACTAACCCCACAAACTTCACACACATCTTTATGAATGTCGGTAGGGAATTTTCCTACCAAAGTTTCAATTTTAATGGAGGAAATGAGAAGCCCACCGTGACACTGTGCTGCGATCCACTACACTAAACCCACAAACTTCACACAAAGCTTTATGAATTTCGGTAGGGGATTTTCCTAGCAAAGTTTCAATTTTAATGGAGGAAACGAGAAGCCCACCGTGACACTGTGCTATGATCCACTACACTAACCCCACAAACTTCACACAAAGCTTTATGAATTTCGATAGGGGATTTTCCTAGCAAAGTTTCAATTTTAATGGAGGAAACGAGAAGCCCACCGTGACACTGTGCTACGATCCACTACACTAACCCCACAAACTTCAAACAAAGCTTTATGAATTTAAGTAGATTTTCCAAGCAAAGTTTCAATTTTAATGGAGGAAACGAGAAGCCCACCGCGACACTGTACTACGATCCACTACACTAACCCCACAAACTTCACACAAAGCTTTATGAATTTTGGTAGGAGATTTTCCTAGCAAAGTTTCAACTTTAATGGAGGAAACAAGAAGCCCACCGTGACACTGTGCTACGATCCACTACACTAACCCCACAAACTTCACACAAAGCTTTATGAATTTAAGTAGATTTTCCAAGCAAAGTTTCAATTTTAATGGAGGAGACGAGAAGCCCACCGTGACACTGTGCTACGATCCACTACACTAACCCCACAAACTTCGCACAAAGCTTTATGAATTTTGGAAGGGGATTTTCCTAGCAAAGTTTCAATTTTAATGGAGGAAACGAGAAGCCCACCGTGACACTGTGCTACGATCCACTACACTAACCCCACAAACTTCACACAAAGCTTTATGAATTTCGGTAGGGAATTTTCCTAGCAAAGTTTCAATTTTAATGGAGGAAATGAGAAACCCACCGTGACACTGTGCTACGATCCACTACACTAACACCACAAACATCACACAAAGCTTTATGAATTTCGGTAGGGAATTTTCCTACCAAAGTTTCAATTTTAATGGAGGAAATGAGAAGCCCACCGTGACACTGTGCTACGATCCATTACACTAACCCCACAAACTTCACACAAAGCTTTATGAATTTTGGTAGGGGATTTTCCTAGCAAAGTTTCAATTTTAATGGAGGAAACGAGAAGCCCACCGTGACACTGTGCTACGATCCACTACACTAAACCCACAAACTTCACACAAAGCTTTATGAATTTCGGTAGGGAATTTTCCTACCAAAGTTTCAATTTTAATGGTGGAAACGAGAAGCCCACCGTGACACTGTGCTACGATCCACTACACTAACCCCACAAACTTCACACAAAGCTTTATGAATTTCGGTAGGGAATTTTCCCAGCAAAGTTTCAATTTTAATGGAGGAAATGAGAAGCCCACTGTGCTACAATCCATTACACTAACCCCACAAACTTCACACAAAGCTTTATGAATTTCGTTAGGGAATTTTCCTAGCAAAGTTTCAATTTTAATGGAGGAAACGAGAAGCCCACTGTGCTACGATCCACTACACTAACCCCACAAACTTCACACAAAGCTTTATGAATTTCTGTAGGGGATTTTCCTCGCAAAGTTTCAATTTTAACGTAGGATCGCTGGTCGCTACCCGAGATCTGACCTGCCTCACTTTCTTCCTCCATTTCTAGGCAGAATTTTTCGGAACAGGAATAAATTAGCCAGTAACAGGAACAATTACACATCTTTGTATACTGAAGTCTGACTCATAATTAGCGCAACGATTGGAGCGACTGCATCATCCTGCAGGCAGCACCTGTTCAGCGTGCAACTATTTTGAAATAGTCTATGTATATCAATAAATAATTGGTGTGAAACAGCTCAAAAATTATCATCCATGTTTGGGCATGTAAAAAAGTCGAGCTCTTTATGGAGTATCAACTTAAAATATATATATATATATATATATATTTGTTTTCCATTCAAATTTCTTGCTACCCAGAGGGCCTCCTTACCTGCTTTATTTAATCAAGTTAATGGGGTATATTTTGAGAGATTAAAGGTCAACCAAGCGTGTTTTTCTGGTTAAATTTTAAGAAAAACCTTCAATGCAGTTGCCCTTAAATAAAAAGAAAATACAAATGGTACAAAGATAACAGGAAAATAAAAGTTTCCAATTCAGCAAAGAAAATATGCAATTTGTAGGATTCACGCCTTTCCACCAAACCTTAGAATTTTTTCAAAAGTTTGTGGTAACCATATTTCAACGAGATATCGAACACTTTTATTATAAAATTACATCTCAGAGACTAGAGTGAATCTCCTCTATACCTGCTAGTGGTTTACTTTAAGCTTCTTGTAAAATAACTTCTATATTGGATGCACTTACTGAATTATCAGAAGTAAACTGACTGAACACTATGTCGTCTAGAATGGAAATCATGAGTGCCTTGGTTGCCTAAAAATCTGCAAAATACTTCAGCAAAACCTCGCAGGAAACTTTGAAAATTAGTTTCTCCTTTATCAAATTGTTATGCACGGGCAAATGCCGAATTCTGGGGAGGTTGTGATCTTAGCCCAGACAAATCGCGAGGTGCTGACCAGTTTCGAGCAAAGCCTGATGTATCTTGGTATTTCGGGATGTGCTCGGGCAAATCGAGATCCAACCGAGCATCTTTGGGCAAATCGCGATTGAACCAATTCAAGGGACCACGCCTACATTTATATTTGCTTCAAAGGTTTTTAATCAATTTACCGAAATATAAAATAAAAATGTAAACAATAATGCAAATAAAAAAGTATTAACAATACAATTTTATTCCAAAATTTAATTTAGAATTTTTTTTAATTACACTTGAAACATTATGAAACAAACTTTGAAAATAAACATTAAAATTTAATTACATTAAATTGAAGAGCATAAAAAGTGTCAAAAATTAAGAAACTACTGAAATAAATGTCTTTTCTGCAAGATGACGATTATGGGCAAAACACGTAACAATATTAACAAAGAAAGGTGACTTGATCACGCTAGTTACGTTAACTAAAACTTTTACAAAAAGTTCGTAAGTTGGGAGCTTTCGACCTTATCTTGATGAAGACCTAAGATAAGGTCGAAAGCTTCCAACTTACGAACTTTTTGTAAAAGTTTTAGTTAACGTAACTAGCGTGATCAAGTCACCTTTCTTTTCTGCAAGAAACATGTTCAACTTAGTGAATTAAAATCATATGAAGCAAAATAATGGTATTTATGTGATAAAGCTAAAGAATTATAAATAATAAAAAATGTTTGATAAAAGAAAAAAATCTGAAAGCATAAAAAAATATAAATGGACTCACAGTTCATTTGTTGGTGCACAGAAGAGACAAATGACACTTTGAAATGCAATTTATGTTATTTGCATTGAATTTACACTTTTTATTTGAACATTTCTACTTGCAAGAACAATGAGCACACCCCTGCCCATTTTTCTGTTTGCTTCTTGCTTCTCTGAGACTAACTTCTTTATTGGGAATGTCCTCTGCATTCAAAAATGATTCTTTACAATCACTTGTTGATTTCTTGAGAAAAAAACAGTTGATTGTACAGTTTAAAGTACCTAATTTATAATAACCACCATCAATCACTTCTAAAACTAGCCCCAGGATATTCTTTGCATCGACTTTACTTCTATATACGCTAGGAATCGGAATTTTCACTGTTGGTCGAAGGGAGTGGTGTTTGGATTTTGACTTTCCGCCAGTCTGGAAGGAAAAAAAAAAAAAAGATATAACAGTCTGCAAAGATAAGCAATTTGAGATTTGCCCATTGTTAAATCAAATAGTTACATCACAAATTGCCCAGCCACGTTCCAATATGCAACAGCAAATCGGGGTTTACCTAAAACTAGTAGGCACATTGCGATCTGTCTGATTTTGATTTCTGCCCGTAACAGTTATGCACTTCACTAATCGGAAAACTTGCTCCTAATAACTGTTTTATTGATGCCACTCTAAACATTACTGTGATTTGGAAATACAGTGGAACTTGCAATACGTTTTTCACTTTTAAACATAATTCTGTGCCACTTCTGATATTTTACTGTAGTTTCAATTGCCTTTTCAATTAAGTTATACTTAATTCATTTACACACTTTTTGCAATTAGCTCAGTACCCACTGCTTAATTTTTATTTCTGCTGGTATCTTTTTCTTTTTTCATTACTATTTTCCTTTCATTCCTTTTATGCCCTCAGAATTGACTGTATGATAACAAAGCTTTCATTATTTTAGATAAATGGTTTAACTTTGAGAAGATGAATGGTATTGAACACTACACTGCACCTTAACTTCCACAAATTTTCTCACTTCCATTTTCAGAAATTTCTTCCTCCCTTATCAAGCTAAAATGCAAACATTTATGGGGACAAATAACTTTTAACAACGCAGGATAGTGGGAACATTGCAAGGGAAAAAATTATATTTATGGAAGAAATCTTTGCTCCATCTGATTTTGGAAAATGTATCCCCATTTTCAAGCTGAGATACAAATGTTTATGGAATAAAATGATATTTAACAATACCAGGCAGAAGAAACACTGAAGGAAAAATTTACAATTACGGGAGAAATCATCACTCTAACTTCTGTTTTTGAAAGACAGAATTTCATCCTCAAATGGAAAACACACACATGCGACCACCTTTATTGCCACCATTAAACCTCCTAAAAATTCTATTCAATTGTGCACTGATTCCTAGAATGGCCCAAATAATGACAACAAAAGTAGAATGTCTTGAATCAGTGGAAGAATCTCATGCCCGAAGATTACAGGGATGTTTTTGTGCCACCGAAGTTCTGTTTTCGGAAACCGTTGGCTACAATTTCATGCTAAAATACAAATATTTATGCAATAAAATTATATTTAACAATATAAGGCAAAGGCAACATCATGAGAAAAATGGATCGATTACAGGGGCAAATCCTGACTACATTTTCAAAAGTATTGAAAGACCAAATGACAAAATAAGAGGAATTCTGCAAATCTGCAGAAGATGCATGAAATCAATCTTAATGATCCATTTTCTAGGTTTTATACGTAGACTCAATCAATTCAAATATTTTTCATTTTAGTTGGTGTGATTGCTGTACAACTAGGAGAAAAACAATCATTATAAGAAGTAGATCGAGATGAAGGTTCAGCACCTGAAATAGAAGGAACAACATTAGCATGTTTCTTGAATGGATTGTTCATATAATTGGCCATATTATCTAATATAAAACATATTACACACACATACTGTTGGAATTAAATGCCAATGCAGCTATACAACTCTGACCAGCAATAAGCAGAATATAGTGCACCAATTATAGTATGAACATGAGGCATAACATATTAAATCAGCATTTTCTCGAGAGAAGAAAAACACTAAACAATGTATTGCTTCTGGCACAGATGCTTCTTGCACTTTTGACAAGTTACTTCTTTTCCTTCTGGAATTTCATTCTTGAAAATAGAAATTGGACATATCTTGAACCTGTCAGAAACAACATTCAGATTAAACTTTAAGCTAGCAATTTTCACATTAGTACATACAATACCATTTGTGTTTTATCATAAATTAAAAGTTCATACATATTGAATTTTTAATCATCAAAACCAATTGTTCTAAACTATAACACACAAACTCACTATTCAGTTTACAAAAGTTCTTGAAGCAATAAAATGCTAAATATCTTGTTCATGCCACACAAACATTGCTCTCTGCAAATCAGAGAAGACTCCTAATTATTGAGAGTGGATAAGAAATTAATTCCTTTCTTTTCATTTCAGAGTTTAATGACAATTGTGGGTATCTCTGTGGGTTATAAGCAGTTGCTCATCCTTAATTTAAGGCCATTGGTTGCAGAGAAGGGTGCGAAGCTGCACTGTAAGACAAACACACTGCCCATGCCTCATCTGAGAATCAAACCCAGGTTCAATCGTGGACAAACACAGTTGGAAGCTACAGCTTAGACCGCTGTGTGACTGGGATGGCGAAAATCAATTTCCCAGATAATCAGTAAAAAAAAAGAAATATGTAACCAATTTGTGACTTAGGATTTATGAAATGATACATAGATTTATCATATATACACTGAGTTGGCTTCACTTTAGTGAAACCTACTGAATACCTTGTGGTGCTATTTCGTGAAACCTACTGAATACCTTGTGGTGCTATTTCATAAAACCTACTGAATACCTTGTGGTCCCTGCTATGATGCAGCTCACACATCTTGACATGGACTTCACAAGTGACCTGTGGTAGTACCTTAATTTTTATTGTATTATCTGCACCGGTGTATAATCCACAGACCACAAAATTCATATAATTTTTTTTTCCTTCATATAATCCACAGACTGCGACATTCAGGGAAAAAAATCGCAGTATAATCCACACATCACAGATGTTGAACAGCAAGTGGAATTTCTGACAGAAAAGTCGGTCAGATAATGACCTAGGAATCCGAAGAAGTAAGAGAAGAAAAAAGCCGATTTTATTAAATGAAGAAATTCATTTTTAAAGGTTACTTTTTCACATTTTTATCTCCGGACAGATCACGCCGATGCAGCGCCAGAGTATTGCATTACACCTTCCCAATGACGAAAGGCTGATACAAAATAAGTAATAGAAATACTGTTTATACTCGTGTATAAGTCGAAAGTTGTTGGAGGAAATCCTGCTTTCAGAGTTGGGGGATTGGCTTATATGTGGGCCAATAAAAAAACTTCCATGAATTCTCCTGCGGAATTTACCGACGGATTTGTTTATGTTTTAGACCGGGGAACAGAGACATTCCGCATGTTACTGCACAATTGTTTTCTGACCTTTTCAAACTGTCGCGTAGTGACACAATTATATCCTCAATTCTGTCCACCACTTTAAGTTTAAATTCGGCAGTGTAACTGAAGCGTTTCCTTTTCAAAGACAACATGAATAGCAATGAAGGAAAATAGCAGCAACGAAGTTGGATAAAAACGGGAAAAAACAAACTAAACACAAGCCAGCGCACAAGAGATCCGAAAGGAAGAATGCACAGGTTTGTGCAGCAAGCGCAGTGCGTACGTTCATTGGCTGGTTGACGAAAACAGAGACAGCACAACAGTCAAGAGCAATTTAAAATGACCCCTGCCGTCTCTTCCCACAACTTGCCCGATCTTTCATTACAACATTCCTCTCCGCTCCATACGAACTCCTGAACTGAAAAAAATTCTTCCGAGGGAGTTTTTTTTCCAATTATACCCCTCCCCTGCACAATTATTTTAAAAATCAAAAGGCTGTAAAAACTTTTTTTTTTTAAATCGGCGTATTATCTGCTGAACCTATATTTTCATTTTTTCAGCAGATAATCTGCTGATTATACTACAAAAATTATGGTACCAAGCATTCCACTATGTGTCCTGTAATGCATGCACCTGTATGCTGATGTGTCCTGCAACGCTGATTATATGACGAAAATTATGGTACCATGCACTCTACTATGTGTCCTGTAATGCATGCACATTAATTACCAGGTGGAGAAGGGTTATAGCATTGAATTTCTTTCCCACAGTATGATGCAAACATTACATGTTCAATTGGGTTGATATTTGGTGTGTTGCATGCCATAAGAATGCAGAATTTATTGTAATGCACCCCAAAACAATTTTCAACCTGCTGGGCCTTGTGTGGTAAACTATCATTATGAACGGGTGAAGTACTTGGTCACTAATGAAAGAAAGGTTACCCTATTGAGATTAACTGACCCCAGGACATACTATGTAAGCAACCCCAATTCATAATGCCACTACCTTCAGCAAGCCAAATACCAACATTGCATCCAGGTAGCAAGGCCTCATATTGCTTTCTGCAAATGCAAACACAACCATCAGCATGATGGAATTCAAATTGATATTTATCTGACGGATTTCCACATGTTTTAAATTTAAATTCTGACAATTTTTAAGTTTTAATTTTTTTTTTTTTGAAAATGAAGTGAAAGTTAGATTTCTTCACCCATCAAGACCTCCTTTTTCTTACCTCTCAACACCTGATGTGCTCTGGATTACTTTTACTGATGTTATTTGCAAAGTGAATCCCATCACACCGACTGATACTCTACCAGAAGGTGAAATGAATAAGATTTTAGATATCATTAAACACTTCCCAGACTCAAGAAAAGACACATAGACTTAAGTTAGCAACAACAACCCCTTGCTTCCAAGCATATTGACAAATATTATGCTAATTTTGATCAATACTATGACTATATGACAAATACTATGTTAATTTTTGCAGTAAGCTGCTAAAACCAATATGTTTTTGTAAATTGAATTCAATTTTTTTACTTGCTATATACTTAGAAAATGTAGGGGGAAATGTGTAAGCACTACCATAATTTCTTAAACTATGGTAATAAGTAAGCTACATTACTCTAAAGCTAGATATGATATGTTAGCTATTTCTCCATACATGTGAAACTTGAACTCCCTGTATGACCTGATCCCATAATGATTCCAAAATCAAACTCTGGGAGGTGTAAGAGGATAGTACAAAGTAATTTTGTGAATTTTTTCAAAATTTTAAAATAATCATTTAAAATTAAATTTGATTTTTAAGAAAAAAATTTAATTTTAAACTCTGTCATGTTTAATATTAAATTAAAGCCCATCAAAAGAGCTTTAAAATGAGACATTGCCCAGGTTTGTATCTCATCTGGTGCCTGAGAAAATGGCAGTAAACTATTTTGGGATGCAGCAATTTTTAATAAAAATTAAAATAAGGCAAAGTGTATCTCCTAAATATGTTGTGTATTCATTACTTAAGTAGATGGTGCCAGCTGTTGGAAGTGATAGATTCCTAGTGATTGTTATTACTGCTAGGCTGCACCAGAAATATCTGAGGAGGATGAATAAACAAAGAAATACCACACCCTCTGTTATTAGCTCAGCTTACAAGCTGATGAAGGTTATATTATCATAACCTATTCTGATGCTGTTTTAAATCACTTACTCAAGGCTTTACCCAGATATATTAATTTGGTTCTAGTTCCAGTTGAAGAAATGTTTATTTAATCTTCCTTCCCTCCGAATTCTTTTGGATTTTTACAGACGTTTCTGGCCTGTTCTCAATGTATAGAAGGATTAACAAAAGTTTTGTTTACTTCTGAAGAATTTAAATGTTGTTGCCAGGTTTCTCATACTGTTGCCAGTTACTAAACTGAACTGTTTTCATTGTGTATTTTGTAATTATGTTGTTGTAATTGAGTAAAGTTTGTTTAAAACACCACTTATTAGTTTTGAAGGCTCATTGATGGCACTGTTTTTTTGGATGTAATAACTTTCTTTAATTAGAGTCTTGTTTTTATGAGATTCATAGTCCAATATTTTAATTTTTGTCCATAAAGGCTCACATTTGCATAACTGCATATGATTTGCTAATACACTAATTTGATCTTTGTTATTAATTAGCCATTTGATGTTCCTTAATTCTAATTTCCAGTTTGAGATGTTTGTCCAATATATATACTGTTATATATATATATATATATATATTATATAATTACTGTTGACATACAACATTTTTCTTTCCATCTTGTCTATTGTATTTCTGTATGTTTCTTTATTAGCTAAATATGCTACTTTGTTTTCTGCTGTAGAAGCTACTTTTATGTTATTCTTTATTAAATGTTTGCAACAATTAATAAACATTTAATAAAGAATAACATTATTAAAATTAATAAATATATACATGTATTACACTGAAGAGCAATTAAATTACAGATACCTGTCTAGTAACGTGTAGCACCACCTTTCGCCCTGATGACCGGAAGCGTTGGGAAGCCATACGGATCCACAACCCCTGAACAAGCTAACACAGTTCACGAAGATTTGAAGGGGGGGGGGGTCAGAGCCTCGAACATCTCTCTCGATGGCATCCCAGATGTGTTCGATGGGGTTGAGGTCAAGTGACCTAGCGGGCCAAGAAAGTGAGGTCACGTCGGTGGATTCATCCAACTATTCGGATACAATTCGGGAGCGATTGCATAGTGCATTGTCTTGTTGCGGGATGAGGTCCCCAGTGGGATGTTGAAGACGCACAAACAAAAGCAAATGGTCGTCCAGGATATCCCGGTAACGTTGACCTGTGAAGGACGATGTCACACTTACCAGGGGTCCCATTTCAGTCCACGTAAACAGTCCCCAGACGAGAATGCCACCCCCACCAGCTTGAAGAGTACCCTGCTGGCAAGAAGGATCCACCGCTTCATGTGGTTTGCGCCGTACTTGTATCCTGCCATCCGCATGTACCAACGTGAATCTCGACTCATCAGTCTAGGAAACATTTCCCCACATGTCTAGGGTCCAGTGGCGATGTTCCAGCACCCATGCTAATCTTTGCACCCTGTGATGAGCGGTCAGCAGCGGTACCCTCGTGGGACGATGGCTCCTGTACCCCATAGCGAGGAGATGGTTCTGGATGGTTACACTTTTGTGCACCAGCGTTAAATTGCCGAGTGATTTCTTGCACTGTGGCCCGTCTATCCGCTGTTACAATGCGAGCTAGCCAACGATGACCCCGCTCATCCACACGCTGTTGTCGACAGCAGTTGGCCCTTGCAGGGATGGTTTTACCGGATTCGATGTACTCACGGTGCACCCGTGACACAGCGGCTCATGAAAATCCCAGTGCCTGCACGACTTCCGAGATGGAGTGACCCATTCGTCGGGCCCCGACAATTTGCCTACGATCAAATGCGCTTAGATCCTTCGTCTTACCCATACTGCGTCCGACTCTTACTGATTCCCGTCGCATCACTCCTTATATTGTCGGATCGCTGCCTACGTCATGTCGTTTCCCTTTACAAGGCCGCCCACAGCGCCACTCTAATTCAATTGCTCTTTAGTGTAATGTTTATTAAAAATATTTTTAAATATTTATTTTATTAATAAAATAAATATTTAATTGTTTATTAAAATTAAAAAACATTTAAAAAAGAAAAACATAAAAGTAGCCACTACAGCAGAAAACAAAGTAGCATATTTAGCTAATAAAGAAACATACAGAAATACAATAGACAAGATGGAAAGAAAAAATGTTGTATATAAAATTCCACTTAATTGTAACAGTAACTACATTGGGCAAACATCTTGAAAATTGGAAATCAGAATTAAGGAATATCAAATGGCTATTAATAACAAAGACAAAATAGTATATCAACAAATCACATGCAGTTATGCAAATGTGAGCCTTTATGGGGGAAAATTAAAATACTGGACAATGAATCTCACAAAAATGAGAGACTAATTAAAGAAAGTTACTACATACAAAAAAAAAAAAAAAAAAAAAAGAATTGTTATCAATGAGCCTTCAAAACTAATAAGTGGTGTTTTAAGCAAACTTTACTTAATTACAACAACAGAATTATTACACAATATACAATGAAAACATTTCAGTTTAGTAACTGGCAACAGTATGAGGAATCTGATGCTGCTAATGTTTGGAAGCTACTTAAGGTAAGTCATTTTATTTAATAATAGTTTTTTTTTTTTTTTTTATTGGGAGGTTGAACGACCACCATGAGCAACTCAATGGGCTATAAGCAGTCGCTCGTCCCTAATTTAGGGTCGCTGGTTCCAGGGAAGGGAGAGAACCAGTGCCGTAAGGCAAACACAACATCCATGCCTCACCGTGATTCGAACCCTGACCCCTTTTGGACGAATGATCAGAGGCCATCGCTTAGACCACTGCGCCACCGGGGCGGCTAATAATAGTTATAACTGTTAATGTTTGCCATTTGTGTTAATAGAATACATAATTAACCTTTTGTTTATCTGGGGTTTGCATTTGCCCCATCAATTTTATGGTGAGAGGTAAGTGCAACCCCTATGACAAATTCCTCTCATTGTTCTCTTAACCTAATTTCTCTCAGTTTTTCTCTCTCTTAAGTTCCCAAATTCTTTATAAATAAAACATTTGTTTTTTTGTGAAACCAGGTTTTAAGTTGATTTCCCTTACTCCTCTGTTAGACATGTGTAACTCTCGGTACATTTCAAGAGTGATAACTTTCAACCAAAACAACATTTAAAAAAAATAAAAAGTGCATTTTAAAGTGTGAGAATGGAATAATACACTCTTGCCCCACTCATAAAGTAAATGCAAAGCTAGGCAAAAAAACTTGCTTTGGAATGCACTGCCCTATCATGTCAGGCAAGCGCGACCCCGAGCTATGGTGGAGATAAATATCTCTTAAAACTTAAGTCTGTGATTTATTTGAGCAAGTAAGAGCGTCAAAACATGAATATAGGGTCTGAAAGTGCACGGCAAAAATTTTATGAATTTACAAATCACTCGGAAAGAGTAGGAGTCACTTAAAAATTAACACTTTGGGTACACACTTGCCCCACCTCACCCTAATTAAAATTCAGTAATTTTTGAACAGAAGGAATTTTTTTTTTTTTAAAGATTTCCATTCATAACTATGTAAAGACACTTGATACATCAAGTTTCATCAAAATCTCAGAACGTCAGTCAGAATCAGTGTGTTGATTTGACACGGAATAACCGGCTTAGTTTCAGTTTCGGCTAAAATACAAAAAAAAAAAAAAAATCTGAATCTGGTTTTAAATAAAAAAAATTCTAAACCAAGTACTGAGTTTAAATTTCCAATAAAAAACAACAGCACAAAGCTTTTCTTCATGTAATTCTATTTCCAGACAGCAAATTAATTTTTGCACTTAATTAGGGCATGCAATGCATACAATGCTACTGCTTTAAGTTTGTTTTTTTTAATAATCATTGATTTAGCTTTATTTGTTTGCATTTTTGGTAAGAACATATTAGTTTCACATTTTTCCAGTTGGATACTGTATTGTTGTCCACGGATCACAGACGTACTAGCTTTATTCTGGCTAGGATCCAAGAAGCAACCTGCCATGTGGTTTGGCAGTTTGTCATATGTGAGTCAGGAGAGAATTGGAGGCTGCTGTGGTGCAGTGGTAGCATGTCCGGCATGTAACTGGAAGACCCTGGGTTCGATTCCCGGTGGCAGCCGATGAGAATTTTTCCGTGACTCACTTATAAACGTGGAAAGAACGATGATTTCTGTTTGATGCAGAACATGTTTGAGACCTTTTTTTGTGGCCACCATTTCCTGATGGTCTCTAAAAGTATCTTGATCATCAGAATACAAAAAGTACTATTCACTGTTGCACCCTGCTTTAGAAAACCCATGATGATGTGTTCTAGAAGACTGCAACCAACTATAAACTTCCATGTTTGAAACTTCTTAGGCTTGAGTGGAATTGCGTGTCAACGTGGCATTAATGATTCTTCTTCTCTGAGTCATACAGATGCACCTTTTTTCCATTTCGTGTCACACATCAAAATACAAAACATATTCTTCAAACATTGATAACAACTCAGGGCAGATCTTCAGTCTGTTTCAGGTTTCTCTCCACGACACATCAGCATTTACCTGCAGAAAAGATAATATGATAGATAGAAGGCATAATTTCCACACAGTACACAATACATAAACACCATACACGAGACTGATGAAGAAACAAAAAAGCTGAACTTTTTAACCAGGTGAAAGTGCAATGCAAAAGTGTGAATATAACACAACATGAGCAAGATGAAAAATGTTTGCCAGATATGTTCCTGATCGAAAATATCTGGTACATGGTAGCTAAGCGACAGCACATCAAGTGCTTCCACCAGTCACCACAAATGAACTATAGTCTCGCACAGGAGTGCAGAATATGGCCAAACGCGCGAATGAGGTTTGGGGGAAATTAATGTAGCTTTTTGCCTGGGGGTAAAATTTAAGAAAAAAAAATTACCTTTTAAACACAGCTTTTTTTTTTTTTTTTTAAAGTACTTGATTCTTCTGAAGAAAATCAGAAATCAAACTTAATCATCCAGGATAACACAGTAATAAAAGAAGCATTTACTATCCCTGAAATGTATGCCTACATCCCTGAAATAATTTACATACTTGAAAACTGTTTAAAAATCTGTAGTGAAGCTGTTTGTGAATCAGTTGGATCTGTAATTGGCAACCACCTACACAATCGAAACATCCAGTTCGACATCTTTTTTAATGAAGTCTTCATTTCTTGGAATGGACCTGTTCACCATACATGAGACTGACGAAGGGAAAAAAAAGAAAAGCTGAACTTTTTAACTACACAGGTGAAAAATAAGAACGTGATGTGAAACAGCGTGAATATAACGCGGCGTGAGCAAGACAAAATTGTTCACTGAAATTTATTATGTAAATATTAAGCTGGAGCACATCACTGTATTAAAAAAACATATATATACACTATCTACCAACAAGTAATAGGACACCCCTGCAATCGCCAATATCTGCGGTCCTGATACACGTCACGGCCGACGCCGTTAAATATCATGTGGGAAACAACAACACAACCAGTCGCATGCAAGATGCCATGCAGTTCGGAGCTCTCTGATTTCGAGAAAGGTGTAATCGTCAGGTATCACAAAAATGGCCGATCCATACGTGACATATCCAGCGAGTTGAAGTACCCAAAATCGACAGTGGCCTACGTGATTGGCAAGTGGAAGATGAGAGGTGACTGTCGGAATGTGCCCTGACCCGGTAGACCCACAAAACTGGGAGTTAGAGACCGACGCGTGCTGGCCAGAGATATTTGGAAGAACCGCACCAAATCGATAGGCCACATCCGCAAGAAGTTTCAACAGGCATCCGGGAGTGTTCTTTCGATTAATACAATCCGTAAGGAAGCCTATCTGCTCGGTTATCATGGACGTTGCTGCCGCCCACAAGCCTTTGATCACCAAGTCCAATAGCGCTGCTTGGCTAACGTGGTGCAAAGAACGTCGACAGTGGACCGTTGAACAGTGGAAACAGGTTCTATGGAGCGACGAATCAAGGTTCACCCTCTACCGTTCAGATGGCAGGGTCTGGGTTTGGCGTTTGCCTGAAGAACGCCTCCTGCCGGAATGTATTGTGCCAACTGTGAAGTTCGGCGGCGATGGAATTATGCTATGGGGGTGTTTCTCCTGGTATGGCACGGGACCCTTGGTCGCAATTCCTGGTAGACTCAACGCCGAGACCTACTACACCATTTGGATGACCATGCGCTTCCTACGTTGTAGCAGTTTTACGGGGTGGACCCATGTTACTTTCAGGATGATAATGTCCCCTGTCATGTTGCGAGGTCCACCATGGCTTGGTATGGTGACAATGGGGTTAATCGAACAGACTGGCATGCGCAGAGCCCGGACCTTAACCCTATCGAGCACCTCTGAGACGAGTTGGAGCGTCGACTTAAGGGGTGCCTCCACCGTCCGAAATCGGTGAAGGAACTGACCTGTCTTCTCCAAGTCAAGTGGAAGAAAATGCCACTAGCCATCGTACAACGCCTGGTTGAGTATGCCCCGGAAGGTCGTAGCTGTAATCGCCGCTCGTGGAGGCTCCACCAACTATTGAAGGTGAATAAACTTTGTTTTCCTTTGCTATCACAGGTGTCAAATTACTTGTTGGTAGATAGTGTATTTGCATTTAAATTAATTAACAATTTAATTTAAATATTTAAAAAAACATTTTTTTATTTAACTTTATTCACAAAATTCAAGAACACTATTCAAAATCATAGGTTATTTTCCGTATGGTTTACGATCTGGGTCTTTTCATCATACCACTTTAAAACAGCAGGCCTGGGGTCAAACTTGTCTTCGAATGGACCTTCAACCTCAACACTCATCATGAGAGATTTCAATGTTTGTAAGTTTAAACTGCCCCTCTAATCACCCGGATTCTCTTTATGAAACTCAACCTAACCTCACATGTAAATGAGGGAAGTATACTGGTTATTTCTACTAGTGCCAAAATGTTTTTTTATAATGTTTGTACTTTTCTAGAAACATTCGTTTCCAGAAAGCAGTTGTTCCTTTTTGTAAGTGTCTAAAATAATTTGCATGTGCAATGCAGTGGAGCTTTGCAGTTCACACTAAAACATTCAAAATTTTTCCCACTAGCAAAATGCATTTGCTTGCTAGCAATTTGCTAGTAACTACCGGTCGAGATCGAGCCCTGATTCGAACCAAGACCCATCTCGGACAAATGGCCTTAAGCCAGGACCACTGCGCCACTGGAGCGGCCATTCTTGTTTCTTAAATCTTGCTCAAAAAATAAGGGTATGTTTTACATCCTGAAAAATACGGTAAATGGATAGGAAATTCAATAACACATGAATAACAATGTATCAAAAGAACTGAATTCTGTTTTGGAAAAGTTATTTTGTTTAAAGTGGCATAATGGCGGGGGGGGGGGGCAAACTATGTAAAAGTGTAATTCAAACACGCATAAAGATGAACAATGCAATTAAATCTACACAATGTCACAAAAGAAATTAATCAGGGTTGAGTATCAGGCAAAGCAAAAAACCCAGAAACTCTGAGCTCAGTGTCTATACATACACTATGTCGACTATATTGACAAAAGTCACCAGACACCTAGAAGAGAAACACAACATAGCATTTATTGACATACATTAGTACGGTGTTGGTCCACATTTGACCTTAATGCATGCGCTGACCCTTCGAGACAGGCTTTCGACAAGGTTTTGGAACACGGCGATAAGTATGCGCTTCAAATAAAGGTAACTTGATCACGCTAGTTACGTTAAATGAAAACTTTTACAAAAAATTTGTAAGTTGGAAGCTTTCGACCTTATCTTAGGTCTTCATCACGTCAATGGAGGACTGGCAACAATCTTAGTCCTCCATTGGCGTGATGAAGACCTAAGGTCGAAAGCTTCCAACTTACGAACTTTTGTAAAAGTTTTCATTTAACGTAACTAGCGTGATCAAGTTACCTTTATTTGTTAATATTGTTACGTGTTTTGCCCGTCATCGTCAAGGTATGTGCTTCTATTCAGTACATAATGCTGTCTCTAACTGTTGCTTAGTAGTAGGCCTTGGTTCTAAACTTCTTATGCGGCACGACCCTTTCCATCTTAATTCAGGCACGGGGTGTCAGTTGACCACCTCCAATTTTTTTGAAAAAATTATGGTAGCTACTCCTAATAGTAGAGGTATAAAGTACTGCAAAAAGACTTCTCATAAAAAAAATAAAAAAATAAAAAATTTTTGGTCGAACTACAGCATCTTGAAAATAGGCAAAAAATACACCCTTGACGGAATCGTGTGAAACACCAATTTTTAAATGAACACTGCTCCTGTATTATAATAGATAGAGACTTGATTTTTTTTTTGTATTTTGAAGCTATTGAACTGGCCTTTCTTTATGTTCAAATTGATCAAAGGAATGTTGCTAGATGGCAAAAAATGTCTTATATTTATTACAAAAAATATAAAAAAATCCAGATTTGGATTATTTTTTTTTTTAAGAAAAAGACTTATCAGTTGGGTAAGTGAGTCAACCTGCACTCCTACTAGGGTTGTCTTAGCAGTAATTTTATTTTTATCCTGTGATGCATGCAACTCATAAAATCAATTTTTAAAATTACAAAAATTTCAATAAAATCAACATTTTTGAATTGCAATATCTCAAAAACCTCATTTTTAAAAATTCTGAAATTCTGTCCAAATAATGTCCTAATGGTAGGTAGTTAACTGGGGGAATCAGGTTACTAGATTTTTGCCTTGACATTTTCCTACAAATTTTTGAAAATGCACTTCTCTCTTGCTGCCTCACGGTTGGGTTATTATTAAAAAACAAAAACAAAAAACAAAAAAACTTTGAAAGATATTTCTGAAAAGTTTACCAGAGTATATATTTTAAATTGTAGTATTAATCTATATTTTTAATTCATTTTTAGGATTTTATCGCAGTTGTAGTTAAGATTCAATTTCTATTTACATAAGAAAAAAGGCCTCAAAAAACAAAATTATGAGCTTACCATCGTAATTACAAATTATTCGAACTGAGATAAGCTGCTGGATTTTATTTATTTCCTTCTCATCAAAGGTATGAAGTCGTGCAGAATGTCCAACAGGAGTCAGGGGATTCACCTTTAGAAGCACATTTTTAAAAGCACTCAACACTTCTCTTTTCTTGTTACATTCTTCTGGCCACCAAAAACCTCTTGCTGGTCCATGAGGGTGCTTGAAAGTTACTGTTATGTCCTCGAATTCTCTAGTTATGTTTGAAATTTGTCCCATCCACCAGTTATCGTCATAAACACATCCTATAAATTCTCCTATTGGAAAATCTTTCACAGAAATGGGCAGAGTCGCAGAATATAGACGTACACGCGTACACCGTACGCAGATAGTTTCCAAATTATTAGCAGATTTTGCAGATTGTTTTGGCTTGTAGATTGTAAAAATAAAAATGTTATTTACAGCAATTAAAACACTTACTCAAGGCTTTACTCATGTTAATATATTTAATTCTATCTTAACATGAGAATGTTCAACTATTTTTCACATCTTCCGATAGCGAGTTCTTTTGTTTTTATATACGTTTCTGGACTCTTGATTTTATCAAGGCCTGTTGTCAATATATAGGAACTGTAACAAAAGTTCTGTTACAGAAATAATTTAAATTTTATTGCCCGGTTTCTCTTGCAGTTGCAAGTTATAAAATTAAATTATTTTCCTTTTGTATTTTATAAGTCTACTATTTTTGAATTAAGTTGTTGAAAATGCTATTTACAATTTTTGAAGGTTCATTAACGGAAATGCTTTTCTAGATATAAAAACTTTCTTTAATTAGTATCTTGTTTTTATGAAGTTCATAGTTCCATATTTTAAACTTTTGGCCTTAAGGTCCATTTTACATACATTCAGTCGTAATGTACTTTTGTCCTCTCTGGAATCTGCAATGTTCTAATAATTATTTATTGTTATATTAATTCTTATTTAAATTATCTTATTCTATTGTTATCGTGATTCAAGGGTTTGCAGCAAGTTTTCTGTTTTAATGGTTGTGTACGCAGTAACGCAGATACATTTTATTTTTATACAACTCTGGAAATGTTTTTTTTTTTTTTTTTGTTGGCTTGAAAATTGCACTGCTTTATGTGGGTGCTGGACTGTTTTGTCCATTGATGGTTTATTTCCTTGTACTAACTAGAAATGCTGAAACTGTATCCCAACAACAGATTTTACTGTATCCCACTCTTCTACTTTGCTGGTTCGGTAGGATTGAGCTTCATCAGTTGTGAGGAGTAGAAGTTCAGTCTTTGGAATCAAGGGGGTGGCATTTTCAACAAATGAAGGTGCATTTCTTATAGCTTGTGAAGCTGCTTTCTGTAAATTGAATTTAGTAGCAAAATGTTTGCACAGGCCACCCACACCATCACATGCACTCTTGCATGTAGCTGAGAAGATCCACTTCCTTGTTACATTTGAGTCCCTCTTCATAAATCCATAGAACTGATATTTGTTTCTGAAGTGCCCTGCTGCTCCATCTGAGATGTAAACAATTGTTTTAAATTCTTCCAAAGAACAAGTCTTAGCAATTTCACTCTTTATGAGCAGAATGGCACACAGAGCATGTGCTGTGTCATGGCTTATATCATTGCATGCTACCACAAAAGACTTAGTTTCATTTGAAAAGTATGCAATGCATGTAAAGAGTGAGATCTGGCATTTCATCAAGCAGAATTACAGACCAGTTCTGAGCAAAGTCAAAGTGCAACACTAACAAAACTGGACTATGTGCTGCAGACTGTTTAACATCTGCTATCCCATCTCTCTGGATCCGCTCATAATAAATTACGGAAGAGTTTCTTCCCTCCTGATATCCCCCACCTTCAATAGCTCAATGACTTTCAAGCAGCCTTGATAGGTGTTTCACAGTACTCCATAAAAATTGCACCAGGCAGTACAATTTTCAGCACCACAGCTTTGGAAAAACAAACTTTGAAATCATATCAGCTGCATTTTGTATTTACTACACACAATGTGGAGCAGGAAATTACTGTTACACAAATTTTTATTACATATGTAGTGGTTGTTGGACGAGGACGTGTTTAGGGTTACGCTACTGTTATATTTGGTAAGAGATTCGGACTTACCCCATATGGCCTTGGAAGCTCAGAATTTCTTGAGTAGGATACGAGCTTCCAAGGCCACATGGGGTAAGTCCGAATCTCTTATCAAATATAACAATAGCGTAACCCTAAACACGCCCTTGTCCAACAGCCACTACGTATGTAATGAGAACATGTGTAACAGTAGTTTCCTGCTACACATTGTGTGTAATAAATACAATAAGTAACGTACCACGTATATTTTTGTTCAATAGCGAAAATGGCTTTTTGAACTTTGCAATAAATCATATCAGCTGCAGTTTAGCTCGAAAATTACCGCAAATTGCAGTTTACCCATGAGTCAAAAATTGCCTAAGTTTCATAAAATCATTCACCACCATTTTCACTGTTACTAATTTTTTCTTGACATTTTCAGATTTAGTCACATTTGGCGACTTGGCAAACGCTTAGTGCGAGCCCTGCAGGGAATTGTGTTCTCCTGTTATTAAAATTTTACTAAATAATGTTTACAGTTCCCTTTTTTTTCTCTGAATTCAAAAATTGGAAAAAAAAAAAAATTGAAAAAAGTGTCATTTTCAAAAATATGTAGGAAAATTTCAAGGTAAAACCTGATTCCCCCAGTAAACTACCTACCATTAAGGCATTATTTGGACAAAATTTCAGAATTTTTAAAAATGGGATTTTTGAGATATTGCAATTCCAAAATGTTGATTTTTTGAATTTTTTTATATTTTAAAAATTAATTTTATGAGTAACATGCATCACAGGATAAAAATAAAATCACTGCTAAGACAACCCTAGTAAGGGTGCAGGTTGGTACACTTACCCACCTGATAAGCCTTTTTCTTAAAAAAAAAAAAATCCTAAATTTGTGGGAAATTAAAATTTTTTGTAATAAATACATTTTTTTTTTTGCCAACTAGCAACATTCGTTTGATCAATTTCCGTGAATCCACTCTTTTTAAGTGCCGAAGGTTTTAGGAAGGGAAATATGAAGCCACATTTACGACGCCATTCAGCAGAGGCACCTGGGCTAGGTATTGTATGATGCCGTTCGGCGTCATGCAGCATTGAAAGTGTTAAAAAGATAAATTTTCCTGGGCATCCAGCTTTTACTACCTGGGCAGGTAAATAATTTTTGCACATGCACAGCTGGGCATGTAACTTTTGAGATATTTTTCAAGCCCTGATAATGCATATTATTTTACTATTATGCACGTATTAACTAGCTACACGACAAATAGGCACTAGTGTCTGTGCAGTTAAACTTTGCATCTTTACCTGTACCAAGTTTTCTTTCAGTGTGCTAGAAATCTTTTAGACATTGCATTTTTGAAGTCAAATTTCGCACTTTATATTATATGTATATTAATTGAGCAATCCACGGAGATCAGTTCTACTGAAAGCCTACACTGGTTTCGATTCAATTTCTGAACATAGATCATTGGATTAACTAAATCTAATATAACCAAATTTCTTGAATGGTGAAAAGCCTTCCTTTCAGCATGCTGTTATCTTGAGAGCTTGTTCAGTAACAAAACTAACTCTCAAGGTGTCTCAAATCCTTTACATTTACCATCCACACAGAAATGCGGTGTTTTCAATCAAACATTGTAATTCCTGAAGAAAATGGAACTTTCAGTTATAATTTTCATAGCATTTTCAGAAATTAAATGACCGAGGAATCTCATTTTTTTTTTTTTATATATATAATTTGAGATTCCTCAGTCATTTAATTTCTGACTCAGATTTCCGGGTTCAGAGTGTGGCAAAAACTTGGAATTCTGAGCTACACCTGGATTAGAAACAGGTCTGAACTAAAGTTAACAGTTGTGATTTCACAAATAAATAAAATGTGCCACTCCTTATAAAGTGAAATCCACAAACACACATTGAAAATCTCCAACTGCAGAAGTTAGCAAATAAAATGTCAAAAACGAAAAAGTAAAATAATATACCAGAAAATCACCAAAACACAAGAATATCAATACAGTATGGAAATACTTATATATTATACACAATTTATACCCTTTTCAAAACGAACACTATCTATCAATGGGAAAATCTCTGCAATTGAAAACTACAACAGGACTTGAAAAATACCATGCCCGAGACATGCAAATTATTGGCCTAGGTAGTTAAACAAAAAATCTAGTTGCCCAGACTGGGCAACTAAATTTAAAATTAAAGTATGGAATAGAATTTCCTACTACAAGAAGAAAAGATTGTCATTCATTTCATTGCAATCACCAGAAGTTGTATTATACTTATAGAGTGCCAAGAACAAAAGAATATCACTTAATTATATTATACTTTACATCCAGAAATTGGAGCTCATTGTATTGGGTTGGTGTGAATGAAATGTTCGGCAAAGGACTAGCGAGAACGGAAAAGTAGAACAACTTACCTAGGCAAAATAATTCCCCTTGGCATCGACACACAGTTGTCATCTGTCCGGCAAGGCCATGATCTCGGAACGAAAAATGTCTTGTGCCTGAGACCCAAAGAAGTCATCAACTTCATGTTGAACCTCGTCTGTCATAAACTGTTTCCCAGACAGGAAGTGATCCTGGCGATGAAACAGGTGATAGTCTGTCGGAGACAAGTCTGGGGAATAGGCGCAATGAGGCAGTGCTTCGTAGCCCAAGGCACTTAGTGTCAGCATCGTTCGTTGTGCGACATGGGGGTGGGGGCTGTCCTGGAGCAGAAGAACACCATGTCTGTTGACCAAAGTCGGTTGTTTCAGCAGCAATTTCTTGTGCATCTGGTGTGATTCAGCACAATAATGTTCTGTACTGATGGTAAGAAACTCCGATGAATTATCCCGGCTGTGGATCACCAGACAAGAAGCACCATCTTCTTGGTGTGTAGGGGTGGCTTGGGATGCATTCCAGCAGGCTGTGCCTTACTTAACATTGTGCAGATCGTTTCTGATTATCGTAAAGAACCCACTTCTCGTCGCAAGTGACGATTCAATGCAGTAGAAGTTCCTGTTTATTCCTGGCAAGCAGCGACATGCAGACTTTCAAACGCCTACTCTTGTTGGCAGTTGTTAACTCGTGCGGCAACAACTCTCGTGTGGTGGACACTTACCTCTGCCACCATCTCACGACACCTTTTCGGGGCTCCGCTTCAACCCCACATAACAGAACATTGTCAGAAACAGCAACATGTCGGTGACCATGTGCTTCGTTTTGCAAGTCCGTTTCTCCGCTTCGAAACTTCACAAACCATCGCCGAATGGTTCCTTCGTTGCCTATATTCTCCCCAAACTCTTTGTTAATGTTTCAGGCGGCAATTCCTGCAGAATGGTGCAGTTTAAATTCATACAGGAAGATGACTTTCAAATCCGGCATCTGCATGTTTCCTTTGCAAGTCACGTTACGTCCAAACAAACCACGCCTGAACCTTATTCTTCACACACGTGCTAACTATTTATAGTAACTCTGTGACATAATACCCGCAACACCTGTGGGTGGTTCCATTCCACTGTGGTGGGGGCCTGTCTCCACTGCTCGTTCGCGCCATACATTTAATTCGTACCAACCCAATAGTTTTACTCCAAATGTTGTTTATAGTCAGTGACGGGATACATGCCTCTGATGGAACTAACCTCCGGTGTTTAGTGACAAAGGGTTGAAACTTCAACAAAAGGAACATGGCTGAATCACTGAATTTCTCAAATACCAATTTCATCATCACACCATTTCATATCAATTTTAGCATAATCATCTTAAAAGTTGATATACATGCATTGAAAATTTTGAATTCAGACCCTTAACCCTGGCAAGGTAACATTAAGCAATAGTACACTATCGGTAACCAACGGTGAGTAAAAATTACACATATGGTAGATATTTAAAAATAAAAGTAGTTTTTAACTAAGTTATTAGAAATTTTTCATTCCTTTATGTAGCTTACATAATTTTGATAAACTTGTAAAAGTCTGATGTCGATAAATTCAAAATAATCTTCATAAATAGAAAGGCCAATGTTGATTGATTGCCTGAATCCTGCTGAATGGAAAACATACATATTAAAATGTCACACTTTTTAAGGAAAATAAGAAAATGAATAACTGAAATATTACATCAGTTTTTGCTAACACCAAATCAAAAGTTTAAGTTTATGTTAAATGATACTGTAAATTTTACTAAAACAAAAATTGAAGTTTTGAAAAAAAAAAAAAACCAGTTTTAGCATTCCATGCATTTCTTCACTTGATGCTTCCCACAAATTGACTTTTGGCAGTCAATGCAGTAAGCAGTTGTATGCCTCGTTTTGGTAAATGAACAATACGTGCAGTACTTTTGTGGTGTATGTTGAGATTTAGCATCACTCTTAGTAGGAATTTTTTTCCTTCCTAGTGCTTCATCTATAACTGCTTTTAGTTCTTTGTTTACTTTGGGAAGAGTCAATCTGTGTTGTTGCCATTCTTTTGTCAGTTGTTCATGTAAAGATTGCATGAATTGCAATCTGTTTAGCCCCTTCTTTATGTTTCAATAATAATTATGAATATAAATCACTAATGCATTTAGATTAGCAATATATTCAACATGTTATAAAAACCATTGTTTAGTCTTGCGACTGCAGTTCATGTTGTGGCACATTTGATCAAATGAGTCAACTTTGCTTATTGTACAGTTGTAATTCATCACTATTTTGGGTTTCTTTGTATCTCCATTGATTGATGAATCCTGGTGAATGGAATATGTCAATGTTATAAATTTGTTTTGTGTAACACAGCAGTAAAATCTTCATGAAATAGAAAGGCAGATGTTCCGAGTTTTCTGTTTTGGAAATTGCTGTTTACAAAACATAAAGTCATTATTCCCAACTAAGACGGTATCAGAAATTCCCATATTTTTTACATCAGCAGATTCCTCTTCATATACAGTTGCATCTACCAAACGTTTAGTAGACGATCTTTTTCTCTTCTTACCTTGCTTCTGAAGTACTTCAATTTTTCTAACCTCATCACAAATCAATTTTTCAGGATCTAAGTCTTCTTCAAAAGGCACAAAATCCAGATCTGCATCACTATCATCTAACTCCACTTCTTCTGATTCTCTTTCCTCTTGTAAACCACTTTCTTCTTCACTTTCAGTGGAATCTGGTAATTCTGGCAAAATAGGAATATTTGCTCTATCAGTTTAATATAATTCCATTACTGACTTCTAAAATACCAGAAGCGGAGAACCACTGACATCAAAGATGAGATATAAAAATCTTCATAAAAAATAATTTAGTGCTTACTAGTAACTATGCGAAATATTTACACATATGAATTATTGCGGAGTGGTCAACATGCGTAAAATTTACATACAACGATTTACTTGTATTGGTAACCATGAGTAAAATTTACACAGTGGCCTTCAGATGATGTCCCTGTGCAAAAGAACTGTGACACAAGGAGCTGTCGTTACTATAGAATCATGGGGTCTGCAGTCTGAGGAACACATAGCTCGGCCTGATTGGATATCTGCTTAAACAATGGAGCATGGCATTCTTTTTCTTACGCCATATGTGTAAAATTTACATACAACGATTTACTTGTATTGGTAACCACGAGTAAAATTTACACAGTGGCCTTCAGATGATGTCCCTGTGCAAAAGAACTATGACACAAGGAGCTGTCGTTACTATAGAATCATGGGGTCGGCAGTCTGAGGAAGGCATAGCTCGGCCTGATTGGATACCTGCTTAAACAATGGAGCATGGAATTCTTTTTCTTACGCCATGTGTCTAAAATTTACATGCAATGATTTACTTGTATTGGTAACCATGAGTAAAATTTACACAGTGGCCTTCAGATGATGTCCCTGTGCAAAAGAACTATGACACAAGGAGCTGTCGTTACTATAGAATCATGGGGTCGGCAGTCTGAGGAAGGCATAGCTTGACCTGATTGGATATCTGCTTAAACAATGGAGCATGGCATTTTTTTCTTACGCCATATGTTTAAAATTTATGCACATTATCGTTCTAGGGTTAAAACAGAAATGCAAAAAAGTTCATATTTTTAAACTTTAAAAAATGAGGGTTTTGATTTGTTATCTTAAAAGATAAATGTTCCTGGGCATTTAGCTTGTACTACCTGGGAAGGTAAAATAATTTCTGCTGGGCATGCAACTTTCCAGATATTTTTCAAGCCCTGTACAAATAAAAATATCACTCCCTGAAATCAGGGAGGCTTTATCCATCGTAAACAAAGATGGCAATACAGCCATATGATTTTGCCTTGTTTTAAGTCAAGCATTTCCCTCACATTCATTTATTATCTCTGTTTTTACTGTCTAAATAAATGGTTGTCAGTAAAGTAGTGAAATTAAATTTTACAGACAGAAAAACACACATTACAGGAAACAAAAAATATTATTTTTTTCAATTGGAGGTTTAACGACAACCGTGAGTAACTCAATGGGCTATAAGCAGTTGGCTGTTCCTAATTTAGGGGCTCTGGTTCTAGGGAAGAGAGAGAGCCAATGCTGTAAGACAAACACAACATCCATGCCTCACTGGGATTGGAACCAGGACCCCTTTAGGACGAATGATCAGATGCCATTGCTTATACAACTGCGCCAATGGGGCAGCCAAAAATGAATAACAATACAGATAAGAAACTACGCATTTTTTTTTTTTACTTGACTTTTTTTTTTTTTTTTTTTTTTTTTGATTGGAGGTTTAACGACCACCGTGAGCAACTCAATGGGCTATAAGCAGTCGCCCGTCCCTAATTTAGGGTCACTGGTTCCAGGGAAGGGAGAGAGCCAGTGCCGTAAGACAAACACAACATCCATGCCAGACCGGGATTCGAACCCGGACCCCTTCGGACGAATGATCAGAGGCCAACGCCTTAGACCACTGCGCCACCGGGGCGGCTACTTGACTTTTGAATGGAGGTTTAATGACCACCGTGAGCAACTCAATGGGCTATAAGCAGTCGCCCGTCCCTAATTTAGGGTCACTGGTTCCAGGGAAGGAGAGAGCCAGTGCCGTAAGACAAACACAACATCCATGCCGGACCAGGATTCGAACCCGGACCCCTTACGGAAGAATTATCAGAGGCCAACGCCTTAGACCACTGCGCCACCGGGGCGGCACAGTGTTCTTCAAATAAATTCACATAATATTATTTTATTAATTAATATCCACATTGATAATCACATTTTCAGCAAAATAAAAGAAAGTAGCGCAGTGGTCTAAGCAATGACTTTTGATCATTCGTTCCAAAGGAGTCCCGGTTAGAATCCCAGTGAGGCATGGATGCTGTGTTTGTCTTATGGGACTGGCTCTCTCCCTTCCCTGGAACCAGTAGCCATAAATTAGGGACGGGCGACTGCTTACAGCCCATTGAGTTGCTCACAGTGGTCGTTAAACCTCCAATAAAAACAAAAAAGATAAGTAATTTATATTATGCTCATGTTAAGCAGTTGTTTACTATTAATAAGACAGAAATTTTCGCCGAAAAAACTTGTCAAATTGGTAGATCTCTATCTTCAAAATGGCAGCAAAATTAGAGCAAAACAGTTTTTTGATATTTTGTCAGTAAAATTTATCTGCAAAAACGATGCAGTGGTTGGACAAACGGTGAGGGTCATTGTATTGTACAGATACACAACAGGGAATTTAGCAACAAATTACATTACTTATCACTACAATATGTATTATCCATATTCTGCTACAGCTGGAAAATATAACAAACAAGGCATCAATAAAAAAACAAATTCAAATTCAGGGCACAAAACGTAAACCGCGCCAAAAGATATTACAGTAACATAATCAATCTATTATTGGCATACGAGACGTCCAACATTAACAAAATAACAACACAGATTCGTGTTGCCAATCAACTAATTCTAACGGAAAAATCAACTAGAAGTAGACAAGATTTTTTTAAAAGAAACAGGCCCGTCGTTTTATGAAATTAATTTCACAAAAATGAAGTGACTAAATATAAAGGTGACCAGACGTCGTCATTTTCTGCGGACAGCCCTCAATTTCAATGCTTGTCCTCAGTTTCATAAAAACAAATTGAGGACTACAAATGTCTTCAATTTCTTATCTTTTGTCCTCAATTTTTGAAATTTCTGAAACAAATTGAAATTGGGAAAAAAATGTGCTAAACAAAAGACGTAAAAGTAAACTGGTATGAAACTATTTTCTGACGCGGATAAATTTTTCATTGAATTAAGTTAGAAATCACACAATATTCATGGGAGACATGCCGAACTGCTGAACCCAGTGACGTCACTACCACTCCAGCAGCAGCGGGAGGAAGGGGGCAGGTAACGAAGGGGCGTATTGCAGCTGCCAATTAAAGTTTTATGAAAAAATTCGAACACGCACAATAATTAACCCAAAGATTCATATTTTGCTTTAAGATACATTTAGCTTTGCCTAAATAAATGCTCAGTTTCACTTTTAAAACAATGAACGTCCTACAGATTGAAAGTGTTCGGCTCTTTGATTTCGGGTTGTAAAACGATTGCTTTGCAATGGGTTGTAAATAATACGATCGCTTTCGAATCACCATCTCTCTGCGCTGCTCAGGAAATGCGCGAGGCCACAGTGGGGTTACCCGTGGAGGATGTGGAAAAACAGTTAGTCACCTAAGATTACGTGCACGACAGGTGTCAACATTTATTCACAGAAATGGCATATCTGCCATATGTAAGAAGGTGATTTCTTCAAGTGATTTATTATAGCTTTTGAACAAAGCAGTTACACGTATGGTCAAATCTATTACTTAAAATGTTAAAACTACAGGGTTCTAGGTGTACCACCATTACTTTTGCAGAACACTCTCCCACAAGTGCGCCCGTAAGAGGGGACAGGGAGGGGCACACTCCCACAGATATTCAGCGATTGTTAGTAAATCACATCATCTCTGGATGATTAGCCCAGGATCGAACCTGAGGACCTTTCATTGATAATCTGACTCGCTAACCACTAAGCCATCAGCGGCTCAGCGGATTTCGCAGGGAAGTTATTTACAAGTGAAATTGAGCACCTCTCCAATGGATTGGTGGCAGTAAACACACGTCTGGGTTGGACGTTTATGCGGAAAACGGAAGCCAGTAAATCTGATGCCCTTATATCTATCCACGTTGGCGAATTAAACCTTTCTGATTTGTGGAGACTTGATACTTTGGGGATTCTCGATCCAGGTAAAAAGATCGCGAGAAAGGAGCTCGAAGACGCTGAGAAAGATCATTTTATTCGTAATGTTTCAAGAGACGATGAAGGAAGATATATGGTTTGTTTGCGATGGATTCAAGATCACCCTCCTTTGTCGGACTGCAGGGAGATAGCAGTTAAAAGATTGAATAGTTGTGTTAAATCCTTTGAACGGACTGAGAAGTTAGATGCTTATGAAGATGTTTTCCGGGAGTGGCTGGAGGAGGGCATTGTAGAAGAAGTTAAATCTCCTGAGGAGAATGTGAAAACTGAGCATTTTTTACCACATCATCCTGTTTTCAAGGAGAACTCAACGACCAAAGTGAGACCTGTCTTTGATGTCTCGGCGAGAGGGAAGAATTATCCCTCCATTAACGATTGTCTGGAAAAGGGACCGAATGTTGTAAAACTTATACCCTCGATTATAAACAGTTTTCGGATGGGGAAAATTGGGGTAACTGCCGACATAAAGAAAGCTTTCCTACAGATTGGACTTCAGGAGCAGGATAGACCATTTTTGAGGTTCCTGTGGTGGGAGAACGGTAAGGAAGAAAATCTTAAAAACCTAGCACCGAAGAGTTGTTTTCGGAATTTCTTCAAGCCCTTTCCTGCTGGGAGCAACAATGGAATTTCACCTGAAGAACGCACCGAATCATCTGCAGGAAACGGCGAAAAAGCTCCTGAGGTCGTTTTATGTTGACAATTGTGTTTCTAGTGCGAATAGCCGAGAGGAGCTGGAAAACTTTATTTTTGAGTCACGAAGTATCCTCAGTGCAGCCAAGTTCGATTTGCAAGAGTGGGAGCATGTTCCTGCGTCGTCAGAAGTGGAGGATGAAGATGGAGATGCCGCCCTGGTGGCGCAGTGGTCTAAGCGATGGCCTCTGATCATTCGTCCGTAAGGGGTCCGGGTTCGAATCGCGGTCAGGCATGGATGTTGTGTTTGTCTTACGGCACTGGCTCTCTCCCTTCCCTGGAACCAGTGACCCTAAATTAGGGACGGGCGACTGCTTATAGCCCATTGAGTTGCTCACGGTGGTCGTTAAACCTCCAAACAAAAAACAAACAAACAAAAAAAAAAAAAGATGGAGATGCAAGGAAGGTCCAAGTGCTGGGACTGTGTTGGACACTGAGTTCAGATGAGCTGTCTATTGACATGAAGGGGCTCTTTAGCGGTGAAAAGTCCCCATTGACAAAACGAGAGATCCTCTCAGTCGTCCATCTAGTATTCGACCCCATTGGATTCACATGCCCGGTCACACTGGGGCAAAAGGTTTTGCTGCAAGAATGTTAGAAGAACGGGATTACTTGGGACTCTAAGCTGCCTCCGACTATATCTAGGAAATTTGAATGTTGGAAGACGCAATTGGAAGGCTTGAGTGGTGTGTTGTTTCCACGATGCATACTAAAGGATGCTTCAGCCAATTCGGAGGTATCTCTACATATGTTCTGTGATGCAAGCAAGATATCATTTGCTACTTGTATTTTTGTCCGATGTCAAAATGATCGGTCCACGACGTGTCAGCTAATACAAGCACGTCGTAGGGTCGCCTCTTTGAAATTACCTTCCATACCAAGGATGGAACTCTTAGCCTGCACTATTGGAGCTAGGTTGGCAGAAACAACGAAATCAGACTTGGGGCTGGACAACGTGCCTACGTACTATTGGTCTGATTCTGTAAATGTGTTGTACTGGATAAAAAGAAATGAAAATTGGGCAACCTTCGTTTACAATCGTGTTCAGGAAATTCGGCGGCTAACAGACCCAGAAGACTGGAGGCACATTGCCGGGTCTATGAATCCTGCGGATCACTCTTCGAGAGGTTGTACAGTGAAAGAGTTGAAAAATTTTCGTTGGTGGGAAGGTCCGGAGTGGCTAAGATTACCATGTGATGAATGACCAGTCTCAGAAGCGCTTCCAAATTTGGAGGTTGTGAATTCAGGAAGGCGAAAAACTATTGTGTGTGCTACCAACACAGAAATTGAGAAGGTTTTCGAATATTTTCGTATAGCAGAATAACCAGAGTCATTGCATGGATTTTTCGTTTTTATAGGAATGCAAAGGCCAAACGAAATGAAAGATGTTTCGGTGAGTTAAGTGTAGAGCAAGTCGAAAAGGCCGAAATGGTAATGATGAAAGAAGTCCAAAGACAGAGTTTTTGCGAAAATAAGGAAACTTCTCTGAAAACCTTTATCGACGTAGAAGGGCTGCTTCGAGTCAATACGATAATCACCTTGGGAAAGGACTCGGAGGCATTTCGTCATCCCAGTAGTACTGCCTTCTAAACATCACATAGTGAAAACATTAATTTGGGAAAAACATGTTGAACTAGGCCATGATGGTCTGAAGGTCCTAATCTCGACTCTGCGTGAACGTTATTTGATAATAAAATGTAAAAAGACGATACGGCAAGTTATTAAAGAATGAGTCAGAAAAGCAAGAAGCGACGGGTGGTGGAGACGTGCGATCCCGTTATGGACGGATCTTAAAGCCAATGCGGCGACTGGACTTATGACTTCATATGTGTTTGAGTTTCGGGACTTGATCCCGTAGCTCAAAGGTGGGAGGATGTCGGAAGAACAGCAACTTCCGAAGAGGAAAGATAAATGAAATCCGAGCGGTTGTGGAGACAATTCGGATATAGGGCGCTGTCACTCCGTGGGAGGCGAGAGGAGAAAAAATCGTGTGATTTGAACTCGGGAAAGGAGAGGTCGTGTGTTTTGAACAAGATGGAACTCAAGATGAAAACTAACGCCGGTGTTTTATGTTACGTGTCTTTAGTATGTGTGCGGTCGGTCATCTGTGTCGTGTTAATTATATGTTAGATGTTTATTTGAGTCTCTTGTGATTCATTGTGTCAACTTCGGCGGAATTATATATTTTCTGTGGATTAATGTGCTAACGTCAACTGATATATATTTTTTTTTGATTGGAGGTTTAACGACCACCGTGAGCAACTCAAATGGGCTATAAGCAGTGGCCCGTCCCTAATTTAGGGTCACTGGTTCCAGGGAAGGGAGAGAGCCAGTGCCGTAAGACAAACACAACATCCATGCCTGACCGGGATTCGAACCCGGACTCCTTACGGACGAATGATCAGAGGCCAATGCCTTAGACCACTGCTCCACCGGGGCGGCCAACTGATATATAACGACCTCAACCACTCGCGGTTCCAGAGCCGTCTTTCAAAAATGAATGGCAGGTAGGAAATCTTTTTTCTTCAATACTGTGCATTCCTGATTGATTTCAACGGCGACACATTACAGCTACTATGGCTGGCTCAAGGCAAATGGTTTATGGTGGACGGTGAGTGGTTGAAGGGCTCGCTCTCATTTGGGCAGTTTGCCAAAAAGAGCTGGCCGGCCCATTGGCACGAGTTGCTCACGGTCGTCGTTAAACCTCCAATAATAAAAAATAATAAATAAATGTGCACAGATATAGACAGTGTTACACAGAGATAGACATATTGATCAAGTAACACATTGGCCGCCCCGTTGGCGCAGTGGTATAAGCGATGGCCTCTGATAATTCGTCCGAAATGGGTCCGGATTCGAATCCCGGTGGCGCAGTGGTCTAAGGCGCTGGCCTCTGATCATTCGTCCGTAAGGGGTCCGGGTTCGAATTCCGGTCAGGCATGGATGTTGTGTTTGTCTTACGGCACTGGCTCTCTCCCTTCCCTGGAACCAGTGACCCTGAATTAGGGACGGGCGACTGCTTATAGCCCATTGAGTTGCTCACGGTGGTCGTTAAACCTCCAATAAAAAAAAATCCCGGTGAGGCATGAATGTAGTGTTTGCCTTACGGCACTGGCTCTCTCTCTTCCCTGGAACCAGTGACAATAAATTAGAGACGAGCGACTGCTTATAGCCCATTGAGTTGCTCATGGTGGTCGTTAAACCTCCAATAAAAAAAAAGAGCTTTGAATGATCATTTAATCCGCAGTTGCTGCGACACACACAGAAAAGTCATAGCACCAAGGACACCCATAAGGGCGGGTAGGGAGACTCGAGCCTCCCCTCCCCCCCCCAGCCTTCGGTACAGCCAAATTTTTGATAAATTTAAAACACTAAAATATACGAAACCTTTTTTTAAAGCATTTTTTAAAATAATTAGATATTAGTGATTGATTGTATCAATTTTTTTTGTTGTATTTTAGTATTTCGAAAATGTTTGACATCCTTGAAGGAGGTAAGGATATTTTTCTTAGCTCCCCCCCTAAAAGTACTCATATGGGCGCCACTGCATAGCACGATTAACTATCTTTCACCCACATGAGTTTTTTTTTTTTTTGATTTGAGGTTTAACGACCACCGTGAGCAACTCAATGGGCTATAAGCAGTCGCCCGTCCCTAATTTAGGGTCACTGACTCCAGGGAAGGAGAGAGCCAGTGCCGTAAGACAAACACAACATCCATGCCTCCCCGGGATTTTTTTTTTTGATTGGAGGTTTAACGACCACCGTGAGCAACTCAATGGGCTATAAGCAGTCGCCCGTCCCTAATTTAGGGTCACTGGTTCCAGGGAAGGGAGAGAGCCAGTGCCGTAAGACAAACACAACATCCATGCCTCACCGGGATTCGAACCCGGACCCCTTCGGACGAATGATCATAGGCCAACGCCTTAGACCACTGCGCCACCGGGGCGGCCCCGGGGATTCGAACCCGGACCTCGTTCGGACGAATGATCAGAGGCCATCGCTTAGACCACTGCGCCACCGGGGCGGCTGAGTTTAAAAGGGAATTCCCAATAAGAAAAGTAATGTCGAGAGTTAACAAGTGTCAACTGTTCCCGTTATGAGAGTGAGCAATCAGTAGTTAGTGAGTATATAATGGCGAATTTATCAACTATATAGCCTGAGATGCACAGTAACATTGTAGGTATGGTACAATCAAGGAGGTTAGAATAAGATATCTAAACATGCCCTTGTTATTGGAGCAATACCACTTTGCGTAAAGCGTATAACCGCGAGTAACAACCGTCAAAGTGTGGGAAAGCTGATGGTTTTCAAGGCTATTGCAATGGTATTTGTGTTGACCGAATCGCCTTCTTTCGTCGCAAATGTTTCCAATTTCGCATCGTAACTTGTTGCCGATGTGTGAGATAATGCTGAATTTATAAAATTCTTAATTATTTTGAGGCCCCTTCCTGCTTTTATTTTAAATTTAAATATACGAATGTTAGTGCGAATTCTAAACAAAACATAACGTGAAAATTGTAAACTTCACGCGTGTATGAACTGAAGTATAATACATTCCGGTTTAATATCAACACGATTTCTGCAACCCAAAACCACACAATTCTAAAATACACACAGTTGAAATACATAGGTGTCATGTAAACAACGTCAAATTCTCACACCTGGCGGCTTCACGCTTAAGAGACTCAGGGCATCTCCAGAAGTATTATTCTAACCTACTTGGGTACAAATAGGTAGACCACAGGTTGGAAAACCGTTTGCCATTGGTTTCCTAAAGATTTTGAATACTGAATGCAAACGAAAAGATAGTTTGAAAAAAAAATGCAAGGATTTGCTCTAATAATTTTTCTGGTGCCAGTTACATTCACGATTTATTCCCGAACTAAGGATTTGTAGCACTGTGGTAAGTTCTTTTTTTTCTTGTCGTCTAAGTTGCATCTACTATTGCAAATGTATGATCCAATTTTTGATTAATATTATTTGCATTCAGTTTCAGGGCTGCAAATTAAAATCACTTTAAAACCAAAAGTTATGCAAAATGAAAATAGATGTTACTTAGAACAATTTTTCAGAAATAAAATGCAAAAAATTTCGTATCGTACTTTTTTATTGAATACTAAAATTTCTTATGTTATAATTCTTCAGACAGATTTTAGCTATTTTATGAAAACTATATTGTACCAAATTAAATAATTCGATTTTTTTTATATTTCACAACAGCTACATTTGCATTCTTAATACTTCAATTTGGGCTAAATTGCCGTGTATATAATTTCCGGCAATTAATGTCTTTGTAACATAAAACAGATTTCTTCATTGGCACGCTGTTTTCTAATTTGGTTGCATCTAAAACTGATTAGGCCTCTGATCATTCGTCTGTAAGGGGTCCGGGTTCGAATCCCGGTCAGGCATGGATGTTGTGTTTGTCTTACGGCACTGGCTCTCTCCCTTCCCTGGAACCAGTGACCCTAAATTAGGGACGGGCAACTGCTTATAGCCCATTGAGTTGCTCACGGTGGTCGTTAAACCTCCAATCCATCCAAAAAAACTGATTATTATTAATCCATGAAAAAGGAAACCCGTGAGGGCTGATAAATATTCCAGTTGTTAAACTGTGATTTTTCAATGGATTGTAAACATTTCGCATTGTATTCGTTATTTACATTTCTTAAAAAACTGACGAGCCATATCTGTCGCGGTCTACCTTGCTTCCATGTTGACGTCATTTCGTCAGCCAATAGCAACACGTATCCGAAGTGGCTCCACCTTATATTCTAAGAATCTTGGTTCCACTATTTGCTAATTCAGTGTATAAATATCGTTCGTATAAAATACATACAATACATACACGGTTGAGTCACATTATTGTGACCACCAGCTAATATCTAGAGTAACCGAATTGTGCAGTGCGGACAGCAGCTAGACGGGCTAGGAGTTACTCAAAAAGGTGCTGGAAGGTGTTCACAGGTATGGGGAGCCATGCTAACTGCAGTGCATCTGATAGCTGCTGGAGGGTGCGTGGTGGAGGAACCATACAGCGAACAACACGATCGAGGTGGTCCCACAGATGATCAATTGGGTTTAAGTCTAGGGAATTAGGGAGCCAGGAAAGTACTTTGAAGTCTTCATCGTGCTCTTCCAAGAACTCTCGGACATTTCTAGCTGTGTGAAATGTCGCACTGTCGTGCTGAAAGATCCCATCCGCCCCAGGGAATACAATCAGCACGTATGGGTGTACGTGGTCTACAAGGATGGATTCATAACGAGTTCGGTCCATAGTGCCTTCTACAGGTTTCTACAGGTGTGAGTGGACCTAGGGAATGCCATGAAAACATTCCCTAAACCGTAACGCTGTCCCCACCAGCTTGTGTTCTTCCAGAAATGGTTGAAGAGTGTTTTGTTCTCCGATGTTTCTCACCTTATACGCCAACGTCAATCCCTTCGATGAAGCAGAGAACGTGACTCATCGGAGAAGGCAGTACTTTGCCAATCAGTGATGTCCAATTCGGCAACTGCCGAGCAAATGTAAGCCTTTTCTGCCGATGCACCTTCGTTAGCATAGGTGCAGTGACCATCCGTCAGAGTCGGAGCCCCATACGCTGCAGGGTTCGCTGAACTGTCGTTTTAGACACACTTCCGGTAACCCCCTGCTTCATTGGGCCAGTGAGTTGCTTCACTATAGCGTGTCGATCGGTCTTAACGTACCTTCGCAGCCGACGTTCACCTCTGACATCAATGGCACGTGGTGCTCCGGAGTTTGCACGTCGCTCATTCGCAATGGTGCCATTTCTCCAATCACGATACACTTTGACCACAGCAGCCCGCAGACAGTTCACAAACTGCGCTGTTTCAGAAATGCTGCCACCATTGGCCCGAAAGCCGATAATCATCCCTTTTTGCAAATCTGATAAATCGCTCCTTTTGTCCATGACAGCAACAAGTGATATGGTTTCTGAATGCCTACAGCACACTTTATGTATCTTCTAAGCCAGCGGACGCCACTTGTCTTCTTTCATTGGCTACGCGCTGTTGACGTCAAAAGGAGGAGATGGTCACAATAATGTAACTCGACTGTGTGTATACATAAGTTTTCGAACACGAGGGAGGATGCAATTTTTGCGGGGGTGTGTGTGAATGCTGGTGGTGTGAAGGGAGGTAGGGAGAGTGTCTGCAAAAGTAATGGCGGTACCTAGAGCCCTGTAGTTTTAACTTCTTAAGTAACAGATTTTTCAATACGTGTAATTGCTTTGTCCCAAACTAAAATAAATCATTTAAAGAAATCACCCTCTTACACATGGCAGATCTGCGGCTGCTGTGAATAAATGTTGACGCCTGTCGTGCACGTAATGACTGACTGTTTACCCATGTCCTCCACGGGGAATCCCACTGTGGCCTTGCGCTTTTCCTGAGCAGCGCAGAGAGAGGGCGATTGGAGAGCGATCGTATTATTTACAAATCATTGCAGTGCAATCGCATTACAACCCGAAGTCAAAGAGCCGAACACTTTCAATCTGTGGAACATTCAGTGTTTTAAAAGTGAAACTAGGTTTTTATGTAAGCAAAGCTAAATATATCTTAAAGCAAAATATGAATCTTTGGGTTAATTACTGTGCGTGCCCGAATTTTTTCGTAAAACTATAGCTGGCAGCTGCAGTACGCCTCTTCGTTACCTATGACCTCCCCTCCCGCAGCTGCAGAGGTGGTAGTTATGCCCCTGACCTGTCGAGTTACATGTTGCAAAAAATAAATTCATTTTCTCTTCTGCGCTTAAGTATAAACGTCATAGCCTCGATCTACGAATTTGTTTCCCGTCTAAATTCGTGAAGCTGAAAAGTCAGTTCACCTAAAAATTTTCGGTTGTACCTCCAGTGGCGAAGTAAGCCGTTCAAAGCTGTGTGAGCTACAATATTTTGGGGGCTAAGCATGATGAGAGTGTTGAGGCACAAAATTTGAAGAGTTTGGCCGAAATGTTGCAAAATATTCCGTTCATGTTCATTTTACCCGACGCTGATATTTGATATTGTTAACCCTGTAAGAGTTTTCAATTGACCACTGTATGTAGTGTGGGAACCATGTATAAGAATCGCTATGGTAATTTATTATTTCTTCGCAAATTTAGCTAACTTAGGTCGGTTTTTTTTTTTTTTTTTTTTTTGTTCTTCTACTCGCATAAGTCTGTTTACGAATACGAATTTTAGTTTGTAACCTATTTCTCTCTCTCTCTCTCTCTTTCTCTCCTCGTTTTAAACTATAATTGCAAAAATGGTATGTTTCTACTACTCTCTCAGAAATTCACTCAGAGGACTCTCTGCATTTCCAATAAACACAAACATTAAATTTAACAAAGAATTCATTTTATATAATAAAATTTCAGTGAATTCGAGAAATTCACATGCATGTATCCGAATTTCCTAGAATATTACATGGTTTCACCCTCCATATGTTCCAACTCCTTAAATATAGCGGGGGGGGGGGCTGGTGCACACAAAAGAAAATTGGATCCCAGCCTACACGTTGCGTCGCCGCTGTATACTTCCATCCCAAAGCCGCTGCATTTTCCAATTGGCCGCCCCGGTGGCGCAGTGGTCTAGGCGATGGCCTCTGATCATTCGTCCAAACGGGGTCCGGGTTCGAATCCCGTGAGGCATGGATGTTGTGTTTGTCTTACGGCACTGGCTCTCTCCCTTCCCTGGAACCAGTGACCCTAAATTAGGGACGGGCGACTGCTTATAGCCCATTGAGTTGCTCACGGTGGTCGTTAAACCTCCAATAAAAAAAAAAATTCCAATTGAAATGCTCCTACACGTAGAGTAATGCTGATATGCTGCCATCTCTCGGTCCACGTGAAAGTTAAAAGCATGTAATCTCTCTATTGATCGCTTTTCCTTAGTATTCTTTGGCTGAATCTCGAAAGGAATATTAACGGTTCTACCTATTATCTCGGGTTTGTTTGTAGTTCGTGTATTTTCTAGCAGGAGTCTGCAAGTTATTTTGACGCCTTTTATACAAAAAAAAAAAAAAAAAAAAAAACCACATGTTTTAGTCGCTGAAGCCAATGAAGTGAAAATGGAATTGGATTTTAACTTTTAAAAAAAGGTAACATCCCATCTCAGAATCTCATCTTCCATTACTTTATGTTTTAGTCTTTCTTTAAAATTTTTATTATAAAGTAAGGCGTTGAATTCATTTAACGTTTTTACTTTTTTCACGAACAATTTATCTCGTCTTCCTTCCTTTATCAGAACGTAAAAATTTGCTTTTACAAATTGTAAAAAAGAATCAAGAACTTTTAAAAGAAATTCTTTCTGATGACGATTTTGTTTTGTTTGGAAGTTTGTCTAAAGTTTAACCACAGTGAGCAACGCTATGGGCTATAAGCAGCCGATAATTTAGGGTCACTGCTTCCAGAGAAGGGAGAGAGCAGGTGCCTTAAGACAAAACACAACGTCCATGTCTCTTTGGGATTTGAACCTGGACCCAACTCGGAAGAATGGTCAGATGCCAACGCTTAGACCCAAGCCCACATCCAGAGCCTCTTTCGTTCGATGCCGCGGCGTGTAGTGGCCTTTTTTCCAGCCATGGGGGTCACACGAACTATTGATATCTGCGTGTTCCGCAAGTCGCACGGGCCTGTAAGCTCAATCGTTTCATCTTTGCATCTGTTGCTATGTGTCCAGTAAATCTGGCTTTGCTATCTCGTGTCCTTCTTGATGTTGCATTTTGGGTGGCCAGCAGTGTACATTGCGCGTGTTTTCTAGGAGTTTCGTGCACACTTGCAGTCGGCGTTTTGCTTCAACTGGCGTCAGTTCGTGAGGGACATTTCGGCAGCTCCTGTAAACCTGGCCGAGGTCCCGAAGGGGACGAACCACGGTGGTCTGTGATATGCCCAGCTCGCTTGATAATCTCCGAGTGCTGGTTGTCGGATTTGCGTCAACGGCCTAGCGCACGCCCTTCGAATCCACGGTTCTCGGCCTACCTGACCTTGGCTGATCGTTGAGGTTTCTGTCACCTGAGCGAAATTTCTTGAACCATCTGGTCCCGGTGCTGTGGTACACGGAACTTTCCCCTTTCGCGTGACAAATGTTTCGTGTTGCTTGAGCAGCGTTATGACCGAGTTTAAACTCGTAAAGCAAAAGTTCTCTAATCAGCCGGTTGTGGCTGTTCATCTTTTAGGCGTCCCAACCACAGACAAAACGACGACATGCTATGCTGTTCAGAGTTACGACTACCATTTTATATCCCTTTCGACTGACTGCAGTGTGCGACTTGAAGAAATTTAAACACGTGACATACCCGCCGCAGCACATGCGTTTATGCAGATATTGCACAACTTTGGACTCCGTCTCTGTAGTTGATTGCTCCCCCTGCCCGTTTCAGACTTTAGTCACGTGATGTTCGCCAGTTATTCAAGTAATGTAAAGCTCTGTCTGGAGAAATGCAGCTGCTCTACTGAGTTTAACTGTTTCTGTAGTAAGCGGAACGTTACTCGCGGAGACGTGCCGTTTCTCACACGAATTTCTACCACAGATGAGGACTGAACCTGACTACACTAGTAGCCAAAATTGTGGAAATCTTTTGGAAATAGTATATTTTTGAGGTTTGATGGCTCAGTCATAACACCACTTTTGTTTGGAGTAATACCATAACATTATATATCAATCGAAAGGTAGTTTCATCAAGGATGTAATGCAATGACTTTTATAAAGGATTTTCTATCAGAACAGCAGTTATAAAGAAAAAAAAAGTGAAACACATAGAAAAAATGAGATATAAAAAAATTCTCACCATGTCAGTTAATACTTAGTTGGGTAACCTTTAGCGCTAATTACGGCCTTACAACGCCTTCCCATGGTGTGAACGAAGTTTTTAGTTCTACAGCTGTTATAATGTGAAGCCAAGATTGAATTATTGCTTCTATTAATTGGGTTTTATTGCCGGGTTGCTTCTGACTAACAAGTTTCTTAAGTCGACTGCATAGATTTTTGATGGGGTTAAGGTCTGGACTATTCCCAGGCCATTCCAGCAATGGAATATGATTATCTTGAAACCACTTTTTGCACACAGCAGCAAGATGATATGGAGCTGAATCCTGTTGAAATATAAATGCTTTATTATCTTGGAAAAGATCAAGAGGCTGCCCCGGTGGCGCAGTGGTCTAAGCGATGGCCTCTGATCATTCGTCCGAAAGGGGTCTGGGTTCGAATCCCGGTGAGGCATGGATGTTGTGTTTGTCTTACGGCACTAGCGTTTTCCCTTCCCTGGAACCAGTTGCCCTAAATTAGGGACGGCCGACTGCTTATAGCCCATTGAGTTGATCACAGTGGACGTTAAACCTCAAATCCAAAAAAAAAAAAAAAAAATCACGTGCGGAAGGCTTCAGTTTGGGCTCAAATATTTCATTAATGTATTTTTGGCCATTTACATTCTCATTAATCACGCAAATTTTGCCCACATCTTTTGATGTCATACAACCCTAGATTATAACACTAACTGGGTGTTTCACGGTATATGTAATGCAATCAGGATGCAAATATTCTCCAATTTTTCTCCTTACGTATTTTATGCCATCACTACCAAATAGGGAGATTTTGGTCTCGTCACTCCAAATAACACTGTCCCATTGTTCCGCTGTCCAGCTAACATGGGTTTTAGCCCAGTTTAATATTTTCAACCTTTGTTTGAGAGATGAAAATGGCTTTATTCGGGGAATTCTAGCTTTTAGACCAAATTCCTGCAGTCTGCACAGAACAGTCCTTGCACTCAACTTCACATTGCATTGCACCATTTTTTCTTGTATACACCCAGATGATTTTCTTCTGTCACCTAGACACAGTCTCTTAATTTTTTTATCATCACTTGCTGCCGTGTACATTTTCCTGCCTTTATCAGTCTGGTTTTGTAGTGACTGAGTCTCCTTATACCTCTTCAAAATTTTAGAAATGCCACCTTTGGTTAAGTTTCCAGCAACGTTTCTTCTAATTTCTTCATAGCTGAATCCTTGTTCATTTAATAGTACTATTTTACATCGCTTTTTAGGTGACTAGTCAACTCTTCGCACCATTTCTTTTATTTTATTACTTTTTACAAGCTCACTAATTGAAAGAACACACACATACAAAAAAACTCAACCAACTTGATAGCAATCACATAACACACTGACAAATGTCCTCCTCTCAGCTCCAATGCATGGCATCAATAGCTGAATCTTACTGTGATCTGATTGGCTCATTGCCAAAACAAGATGACACCTGATTGGCTCATTGCCAAAACAAGATGACACCTGATTGGCTCTCTAAACACTCATGCTCCTTGGCTACGTTCAAAGGAAGGAAGGCTACTTCATATCAACCTATTCAAGTGGTGCTTCCTTTTTCTGGTTATTTGGCTATAACTTTTCATAGAATACAGATAATTAAACAAACTGTGTTGCATTACATTTTTGATGAAATTATATTTCCATTGATATATACTTTTATGGTATTACTCCGAAAAAAGTGGTGTTATGAGCCATTAAACCTCAAAAATACACTTTTCCCAAAAGGTTTCCATAATTTTGGCTACTACTGTACATACATCTGTTACACATATAAACTCATGTTCTCTTCCGCACTTAAGTAGATTATGTGGAAAAAAGTCCGGACACCATGGCTTTTTATACAATACTGCATTCATGGCAAAACCAATAAGGAGTTAGTCCACCTTTGGCCACAATTACTTTGTACACACCACGTGACACACTTTTAATGAGATTTTGGTTAGAAGTCGCAAGCATATTGTTCCGTTCCTCCCGCAAAGCAATGATCAGTCTAGGCACAGCAGTTAGACGTGTCGTTCTAGTACGAATCCGATTTTCAAGTTCATCCTAAAGGACAGGCCCGGCTTTCTCCAAACGGAGGCCGGAGTGCGAAAACATTTGGGGCACTAAAAAAAAAAACTCAATAATAAGAGACATAAATAAAATGAACAAAGAAAAGTTGTATTCGAGGAGACTCATTCTCAGTTTGGATGTGTGTCCAGAGGAACTCGTAAAAATAATGTTATTTATCAAAAATGAATAACCGCACATTATTAGCACGTCTTTTGTAAAAAAAGATCGTGCTTATGTTATCGGTTTGTCCGTCCGTCCGTCCGTCTGTAGACACGATATCTCTGCCCCTATTAGTCCGGTTTGAAAAATTCTTTTTGCATTGAGAAGTTTGAAATATGCGAATGATGATCCTTTATTCCGTTTTTTTTTCGATGTACAATTTCACCGCTAGAGGGCGTAAATGCAGATGATATCGAAATCAAAAATACGTTTTATTCCACACATTTGCTTTAAACATCCGATTGAAAAAATTCTTTTAACTTTCGATTCAATTTATGTCGAAGAGTATTTTAGATATAGTTACTTTTTCAAATTACGCATAGATTTTCCACTAGTGGCCGTAAAAGTAAATTACATTTTCCCCAATAACTCTTCTTCTAAAACTCCGATTTGAAAAATTTTTTCGTCAGCGGATACACCACCTGATGGAAAATCTTTTGCATATAATTTCAAATTTTCGGTAAAGAACACTTTGGCCACCAGGGGGCGTAAGTGTTAATTTTCGCTTCTGATGTATCTGCCATAAAATCTGAGCTTCTAAAGTATCGATTGAAAAAATTCTTTCGTGGACTGATGCCACTCACATCGATAAACCTTTTTGGAATATTTTCTTCTTAAAATATTCCATAGCTTCTCCGCCAGGGGACGTAGATGTATATCTTATTTTTGTCAATTTCTGTACTTCTAGGAGTCCGATTTGAAAAATTCCTTCTTTGTTGGATAGTGTTTCCAGTGTGACATGTTTTTCATATAATTTGAAAATTTTCAAGTAATTCATAGACTTTCCGCTATTTGGCGTAGAGTTAAATTGCGTTTCACCCTATATCTCTGCTTCTAAAACTCCGATTTGAAAAATTCTTTTTGCACCAGATACAGCTCCTGATGGGAAATCCTTTGCACATAATTTCTAATTTTGTAAAAAAATGGTTTGGCCACCAGGGGGCGTAAGTCTTAATTTCCGCTTCTGATGCATTTGCAGCAAAATCTGAGCTCCTAAAATCTCGATTGAAAATAATTTGTGCCGCCCCGGTGGCGCAGTGGTCTAAGGCGTTGGCCTCTGATCATTCGTCGGAAGGGGTCTGGGTTCGAATCCCGGTGAGGCATGGATGTTGTGTTTGTCTTACGGCACTGGCTCTCTCCCTTCCATGGAACCAGTGACTCTAAATTAGGGACGGGCGACTGCTTATAGCCCATTGAGTTGCTCACGGTGGTCGTTAAACCTAAAAAAAAAATAATAATAATTTGTTTGTGGATCGATACAACTCACGTCGATAAACCTTTTAGAAACATTTTCTTCTTCAAATAATGCATGGTTTCTACGCCATGGGGCGTAGATATATATCTTATTTTTGTCAATATCTCTACTTCTATGAGTCCGATTTGAAAAATTCCTTCTTTGTTGGATAGTGTTTTCGATGCGAAATGCTTTTCCTATAAATTCAAAAATTTCAAGTAAATCATAGACTTTCCGCTAGGGGGCACAAAGGTAAATTGCTTTTTCTGCGTTATTTTTGCTTCTAAAACTCTGATTTGAAAAATTCTTCCTGTATCGCATACAAGACCTGATGGAAAATATTTGTCACCTAATTTCTAATGTTTGGTAAAGAATGGTTTGGCCATCAGGGACAGAAGCGTTAATTTCTGCTTCTGATGTATTTGTAGCAAAATCTGGTCTCCTGATAACTCGACTAAATTATTTTTTTCTTGGACCGACACCGCTCAAATGGAAAATCTTTTGAGAATACTTTTTTCCTAAAATAAGTAATGATCTTCCCACCAGGGGACGTAAAGTCACATCGTATTTTTGTCGATATCTCTGTTTCTAAGAGACCTATTTGGAAAATTCTCTCTGTGTTGGAGAGCGTTTCCGGTGCGAAATGTTTCTCATATAAATTCATGTTTTCCTTAACGCACAGGTCTGCAACTAGAGGGCGTAAGCTCACGATTCCGTTTACAGCAATATATGAGGGATTAAAAACCCGATTGAAAAACTTTCTTTCCGTCAGATACTTTTGTTTTCCATACCGGCTCCATTGATTTTGAATAGCTTTGATAAATTTAATTTGGCGTCAGAACGGATTAAAAAGACGTGCTTATTACACCCGAAAATTCGGTGTCATCTTTCTTGTTTTCATTTGTGTCAAGAAATGTGCTGTTATTTATTAAAATAAATAACAGCACATTATTTGTACTTGTGTTAAGAGGAACTCAGATAAATAATGTGCTGTTATTTATAGTCGGTTCGTTAGGTTTGCGACTAAACAGGAACTTTAAGAGCCCATAGAAATGAGTTTCTAACAATATTAATTGATTCAGTTTCATACAGAGATTTCTGTAAAACACGATAAGTAGAAAATGTTATGTTAGCTATTTATGACCTCGGTGACGAAAGCATATACTCCTCTGCAGTTGTTAAGAAACTAAAACAAAGTTCGAAAAACATCAATAAAAATGTATCATAGCCAGCCTAAAACGTTTATTATATGTTACCTAATAATCGCTAGCTTTTTTTACTGATCCACATACTGAAATTTAAAGATATAGATCGCAAAAGGCAGCCACATCATCACTACTCAATGTGATGTTATGATATCAGTCGTCTCATTGCGTCTCACCAACATGGCGGCGAAGGCTGTGACGTCAGAATCGTGACGTTTCGCTGGCTTCAGTTTGATCACACGAGGCGAACGGTGGACCTTTACTCCATCTATTCTAACCTCCTACGTAATTTCAGAATAAAGTGCATGAGGGCGTTAACAAATGCCAGTTCGGTTGCCCCCCTGATGCTACAACAATGCATAATGAGTTTATAACTTAATTTTAACTGATTAATTTCATTAAAATTTTTATTTTCAGTTTTCTTCGGTTTCATTATTTTTTCCCCTTCGTTTTAATTTTCCGGGGCCAGGATGCCTTGCATCCGCTGCACCCCCGCCTTGTGGCCGATCCCGCTAAAGGACCTTTGTAGGATTAAGCTCGGGGCCTTCAGCTGGCCACTCAAAATTCTGAACACCCGTATCCTCAACGTCGAAATGGAGCATGCTTTATGGCACGGCCCGTTTTCTTTCCCCTAATAAATCCTGGCTGTGTTTCTTAGGATACTGTTACAAACGCAATTTGTAGACGGGCCCCTTAGGAGTTCTAGCACCGACGTACTCCGAGAGACTTCGCTACATATACTGGTGGATTCCAAAGTTTCTAATACTAGGACGTTACACACGACTGTATTTGAGCGCATTATAATGAAATAAAACCGCTTGACGAAATATTTTCCATTTTACAAAACACTGATCAAAAAAATAAATTTGATCAGCACTTGATATTTAATGAGCAAATGCTTAAGATGAACAACGAACAAGGGGCTCAGCGTCATTTTCTTGTAGGACTTACGTCCACAGGGAGGAGAGTTTAGGTCCCAGCCACCTACAGCGAGATCGCCTTTTGGGCAGGACACAGAAACGGAAGGAATGAGAGCAAGTCTAGCGACTTTGACAGAACAGTTTGTAGTGAGATTAGAGCACAGTAGATGGCGCCACCGTACAAGTGCGATATTGCACATAGAGGGGTGAGAGAATTTCAGGTGGGGTATAGGAAAGGATACCCATTTAACCAGTGGGTCCAGCCTGGGGGCCGTCACTTCACGTGCTCATCCGATGCACGGCGGATATTCAGCGATTGTTAGTAAATCACACCATCTCTGAAAGATCAGCCCAGGCTTGAACCTGGGGACCCAGCATCGATAGTCTGAAACACTAACCACTAAGCCATCCGCGGCTCAGATGAACAACGAAAGCTCGAATTTTATACTTAACCTTTTTTTTTTCAACAAAATAGTGGATGTCAAAATTTCAAAACGTTCTCGTTGAAAATTCTTTCCCTGCATACGTATATTTTAACGACTATGGAAGAACATAAGCACATTTGGGAAGAAGAGTATTTGCTCATCATTCCTACACAAAGAACGTTTTTCTATATGTTTACAACCACCGCATCAAGGAACCTTTGTTTCTCTCCGTTACAAAAATTTCACGTTATTTTCCTGTTTCAAATGTTCGTCTTCCTATCTGTCCTGGTTATACGAAGCATAATCTATTCAGAAGCGTAACTAGGGCGGGGTAGGAGGGGCAACTTCCCCGCGCGCAGCTCGAGAGTGAACGAAAAAACCACTGCTTACATTTTGATTAAAATTAGAATTGAAACTCTTGCACCAGTTTCTATACGTCGTACTTCGTCGTTTGTTCGTTTACAGAATTTGCTTTTAACAAATTTCCCCAGTTTCGGTAGCGTTGGTAGCTCAAAGTTCGCATTAATTCCTCAAAATGTTCAAGGGATGTTAGTTTCTCACTTTCAGAAACGAAGGGGGTGGATTTATAGTCGGTCCAAGTGAAGAAGAACCACGGCCTTCGTCGACAACAATCGGGCCTACGATTTTTTCTTTAGTTGGATGCTACGTTGCAAGATAAGGTTGTCGTCCTCATTTCTGAAGATCATTTGGGGTCCATTTGACCATGACTGTTGTGGCTGCAGGCCACGACTACGAGCGGTATGCGGTCCTTTCGATGTGGCAGCAAAGGTCCGAAGCATTTGCGAAAAGCTGTAGAAACAATCAAGGTTTGATTGTGCCCCCCGCATAAGATAAAGGTATGACGTTGATTTTGTTTTGTAGAGCCGTGTATACTTAAGTATACATAGAAATATTAAATCAGTAATGTGCAATATAAAAGATAGAAAGACAGATGAGGTACATTAGTTTGTGGTTTGCCCCGTCAGAGGTGGATGGGTCGCATTAGTTTGTGGTGACCCCGTTAGAGGCGGGACTAGGCATTTCTCGTCAAGTGAAACGCCGCTGCATATGTTTATGCTGATCCCGCGATAAGTGTCTGCAGTCTTTGTATGTCTCTTTTAGTTAAGGTTCATGTGTCTGATCCATGAGTAAGAACTGGAAGTACGCATTGGGTAGACACTTATCGCAGGATCTCAAAGATACAACTGCTGATGGTTTCCCGAAATCAAATGTTTAAAATACGTAGAATGTAGTTTACACACACACATACGCACACACACACACACACACACACACTATATACAACTGTATATATGTACGCGTACACGTATATAAATAACCGCGAGTTGTTTCATTTGACTTGGTAGCTTAAAAGTAGTACTTTCGAAGTGCTATGTGCCGCCCCGGTGGCTCAGTGGTCTAAGGCGCTGGCCTCTGATCATTCATCCGTAAGGGGTCCGGGTTCGAATCCCGGTGAGGCATGGATGTTGTGTTTGTCTTACGGCACTGGCTCTCTCCCTTCCCTGGAACCAGTGACCCTAAATTAGGGACGGGCGACTGCTTATAGCCCATTGAGTTGCTCACGGTGGTCGTTAAACCTTCAATCAAAAAAAAAAAAAGTGCTATGTGTATTCTTCCGCATCAGTTGCACACAGGCTTGTTTACGTTTAACATCGTGCCCGTCCGTGTGGCAATGCGCGATATAAATAGTTCAAAAATGAAATGCAAAACAGGGACGGATTTTTTTAGAAGAGATATATTATTTCAATGAACACAAGTAAAATACGTAGAATGTAGTGCAAAAACATAATTGGAATCGTAATTTAGGGAGGCAGCTGAAGAGAAAGACCAAAAATCACTGCTTACGACCTGATTAAAGCTGGAACTAAAGCTTTTGTATCAGTTTCTCGTGTAGTTTTTTAGTGTCACAATTTGTCATTTGTCCACTTGCAGAATTCGCTAACAAAGTGTTTCGTTAGTTTCGGTTGACTTGGTAGCTTGAAAGGAAGTTCTTTCGAAGCGTTACCTGTATGTATTCTTCCGCGGCAGTTGCCCGTAGGCTTGTGTACGTTTGACATTATGCCTCTCCGTGTGTCACTACGCGGTATAAATAGTTCCACAATGAAATGCAAAATAAGGAAGGGATTGTTTAGAATACATGTGTTCATATCACAATGAGCACAAATAAAATACATAGAATGTAGTGCAAAACATTTTTGGAATCGTAATTTAGGGCAGGCAGCTCAAGGAGGGACCAAAAATCACTGCTTACAATCTGATTAAAGCTGGAACTGAAGCTTTTGTATTAGTTTCTGGTAGAGTTTTTTGGGTAAATGTGTACTTCAGCGTCCTAAATTACTTCGTCGGAAAAACTGAACTGTGTCGGAAAAGTGTGACGTACAATTTTTTGAAGCATGCAAAATAATGGGGAAAGGTGCAAAAATATAGTATTTACATAAAAAAAGGAAATAATTTTTCCGAAGTATTTACCTGCTAGCACGATGGTTTGCAACAGTTGGGGCGGGAGGATAAAGCGATGCTAACGGCCACGACGTGAAGTTTCCGTGCGTCGGAAGGGAGCAAGAGTTGGTAGTGGATGCGCGGAAGAATACAACAAGAGTGGGATGTATTTTTCGGAGGAGTGTGATGTGTCGTGTAATCGTGTGCAAGTAGTAGTAGTTCAGAGATGTTTTATTAATTTTTGAGAAAATAATGTGCAGATGTCGTTATTATTAGTTTCAGAATGTCTCCGAATGGAAAGAAATGAAGGAATGTAAATGTTTTCATGTACGACAGAAGTATTGAGTAAGAAGTGTTGGTTCCAGTTGAATCGCAATTCTTGATCATGGTTCCGAAGATGTACAGCGGTAGTAGAATTCTTCACCAATTTGTAGTTGTGCTGTTATTCCGTACATCGTAGCTCACATTTGTTCATCCTGAAACGGATATTTTTGAAAATGAAGTTGTTCGTTCAATTCAAAAATCTTAGTATGGCAGAGAGCCCAAGAGCTTGTTGTCGTATCGTGCCGGATAATGAAATTTTAAGCCCTGACGAAATCCAAAATGAAGTATGGAGAAAATGAAGTATGGAAATTTTAAGCCCTGACGAAATCTAAAATGAAGTAAGAGCCACTAACGCCATAGAAAAAGTTACTAACACCACTTACAATGCTGCGTAAAGCGGACCTCTTTCCTTCAGCGTATTCCTACAAGACGCTTCGGTGACTACGTACTGCTCAACCTCTTCCTGTTGTATTCCTCCGCCCGTAACTTGCCCTTCTCAATGATGTTTCCATTCACCGGACTACACCTTGACGCCGTCGCCGCTCTATCATCCTAGGCCTATCGCACGTACTCTTCCAAACCATCTTACTCCCAGGTAAATACTTCGGTAAAATTATTTCCTGTTCTCCACAAATATTATATTTTTTCACCTTTCCCCATTATTTTGCATGCTTAAAAAATTGTACGTCGCACTTTTCCCACACAGTTCAGTTTTTCCGACGAAATAATTTAGGACACTAAAGTACACATTTACAGTTTTTTGGTGCCATACTTTGCGATTTGTCGATTTACAGAATTCGCTAACAATGCATTTCGCCAGTTTTGGTTGACTTGGTAGCTTGAAAGAAAGTATTTCGAAGCGTTAAGTGTATTCTTCCTCGTCAGTTGCCCACAGACTTGATTACGTTGACATGGAGCCTCCGTGTATCACTACGCGACATAAATAGTTCTGCAATGAAATACAAAACAGGGACGGGATTTTTATAATACATCTATTTATATTTCAATGAAGACACATGAACACATAGAATGTAGTGTGAAAAATATCTAGTATCGTAATTTTCCTTTTTTACTACTACGGTGTGAAATCAGTCTCTCCTCCCGCGATGTACGCCTTACCACTGCCTTCTCTATATGCACTGCCTGCCCAGTCGATTTCGTTTCAGCGCTAAGGCGAGATGACGATTGTTCACCCATTGGCCGCGAGTGGTGTTGACTCCGTTCTGATGTGCAAAAGATAATCATAAGCTTGTTTGCGTATCAAACTATTATTGTTTCGAAATGAAAACACTTTCACACGGAATCGTTATTTTCTAATTTATATTGGTGCCATTTTGTAAATTCAAATTTTCTCTCCATTGAAAGTTCGCTTAGGAAAACGAAGTTTCCGATTTAAAACGAATTACATGCAACGAACTTTCTCAGTATTTTGTTAAAGAACTGGCACAGCAGATGAGAATTAAATAGCAAAGGAGAATTAAATGAAATAAGTAAAGATCTGAGTTCAGTTTATTCATGTCGTATTTTTAAACGATCGACGACTGCCAACGATAGTTACGTGAACTGTGGACATTGATAAGCACTATATAGTCGTTCTTTTTTTAGGTCAACTAATCTGATATTTTCATCACATCGAAAGAGCGATGGACAAGTAATAATGTCAATTATAAGTGAAACACAAAGTCAGCGTTATTACACATACAGACGTCTGATAAGCATAACGTCAAAAACATGGCATTCCTAAATTATACCTAAATACGTATAGTGATTTCATTTTAAATTAAAGAGTACACATTAAAATGCTTACAAACCATTTTTTTTCAGGATATTAAAAGTTAATTCTTATTTGTCGTTTATCTGACGGCCATGAAGATTTAATGCAACTATTAAGCAAGTTAGGAGACAGAGGCTTAGTGAAGTAATATGTATATTATATATATTATACTAAAATCAGTTTCTATTGCTGTGATGAACAAAATGGTAAATGTGTAGATTAGTGTCCTAAATTATTTCGCCGGAAAAATTTCAGCACCTGGAAAAAGTGCGACGTACAGACTTTTGAGTACGGAAATTAATGGCAAATGGCGCAGAAATTTCATATTTTTATCGTATTTTAAAATTTTTTATCGTAATATTTACGTGTAAGTGCGGTGCTGGAAGAGACGCTGCCGTACGCCTAACACATCACTACGGCGACGAAATGAAGCTTTCCTCCGTTGAAAGGAAGATTCGCTGCGGCGTGCAATTCACCCGCGGACGACAACCGCGTACGTTCTTGCCAGGAGAGCGAACTATGTTGTACCCATACGCTACAAAATATAGTTCGTTCATGTTTTGTCATTGTTTTTAAAGCACATGTTGAGAAATTTTTCGTTCTTTCGCATATGATTCCCTGATTCTAAACAAAAAGTACGACTATGCGGTTCGATGTTATACAGAAAACTAGGGAAGTATAACTTTCGGTTATGCTTTCAACGGCTCCCATTCGTAGCTGATTTGTTGTACCACTGTAGTTTTGGTTCTCCCTTTAATATCTTCTTCGCAGGCCACTTTTTACCTCATTGATACGTATGGTTTGCAAATCAAAGAGGTTTTATCTGGTTTTTCCTGTCAACAACGTACAGGGTACAAAAAACGGGGTTATGATGTGGACCTATTTTCTGTAGCGCATCACTACAACGTTTATCGCTCTCTTGCTAACAACGTAACCGCTTTCTGTTGTGCGATACGTTAGGCTTACCACGGAGTCTCTTCACCGCATCGCACTTACACGTAAACATTACGATAAAAATATTTAAAAGACATTTAAAATATGAAATTTCGGCACCATTTGCCATTAATTTCCATATTCAAAAACCTGTACGTTGCATTTTTTCCCAGGTACTAACATTTTTTCGACGCAGTAATTTAGGACGCTAATCTACATATTTACCAACAAAACAGATCGTTCTCCAACGAAAGAGGAAGAATAATTTGTGAAGAAACAACAGGAAAATGAGTTTCCAACTTTTCAATGAACTTTGTGGAGAGTGAAAACCTAGTTATTATGATTTAAACTATCTACACGTAGTTAGAATAAAATTATTGATGTTAAACCACGCAGGTAAACAAATACGAAAGAGGTAAACTAATGTAACTCCACCTTGCGGACATTTAGATCATAACCCGAAAACAACGTTTGAGCACGATTGGGCAGGCAGTGTATATATAGGAGGCGGTGATTCAACAAAACCATTTGCTGTCATGAACTTTATATCTACTGTTGCCATTTTGAACATTGAATCCCACAATTTATAAGATATTTCCATTTAATTATTATTTGCCATATATGTACTCCCAAAACAAAAGTTTCGACCCGTCGTTCTGTGTTAAGGCTCTACGAGACCCGCCGTCTTGTATTGCTGCCTTCTCTTATTAACCAACGGGCAAGCGTATTTCACAAATTGCTCGGGCAATTTTGCACATTTCGGAACACCGTTTGTGGCTAACGCAAGATATATGATAAATAAAGAGTTCACTGGTTTCAGAATTTTCATTGACCTTTCCCTTCATTTTTTATCTGCAGCAAAAGTCGTACCAAGGCGTCTTCCATAGTTTTATTAATTAATAAAAATACTTAAAGGGTCGGTCCAAAATGAAAATCTGAAACCAGGGAACTCTTTATTTATCATATATCTTGTGTTAGCCACAAACGGTGTTCCAAAATGTGCAAAATTGCCCGAGCAATTTGTGAAATACGCTTGCCCGTTGGTTAATAAGTGAAGGCAGCTATACAAGATGGCGGGTCTCGTAGAGCCTTAAGTTATGGTTTTAATAAACGAATACATTGCCGTGTGTAATAAATACCTATCACTTACTCTCACGACGCAATCCTGTTACAGTCAAAGTAAACCGAAGGATCGCTGTCTAGAAACTCTGAATTGAAATATGAAGATAATAACCTCATTTAATATTTTCTATTTGTTTACAGTTTTGTAGAGAAATTAGTGGCTGCTTTACTTGATACCTACTTGACCACATTTTTAAGCGTACAGAAACTTCCCCCTCGAGATTTTAACTTATATGATAAAGATTTTAACGTGTAAAAATTCGTTTTCCTAATATTAAACGAAAGTTTCAGGGTGGTTTCATGAGAAGAAAAAGAGTTTATCTGAAATATGTATTCGTATACTGCTTATTTGAAGAACTGCAGGTGGTAAATTTTCACCTTTATGGGAATAATCCTTTTTTGATGTTATACATCTTTCCTGACTGCAGTAAAGTAAATATCATGCATAAAATTTCGATGTAAGGCTAAGCATCATTGTCAAAATCATTGCTGAAATCTGATCGTGCCGCATGCTGTTTCATGAAGTGATATAACAATAGTTAATTTCATTGTTACTCAACAATATATTTTACTAAACTATCGCCAAACATTATTGTATCACGTTAGTCACTTTCGAGTAAACGTTTGCTTTGTTGTATGGGTGCGTTATATACGAATATGAATAACAGTAATTAGCTTAAATCTATTATATTACTTAAGATTACAGCTGTTTGGTTTCGAGTGTGACGTCATATGACGTCATCGGAAATTATTTTCGTTCCATGATTAAGGAAAACCAGCGATGTGAATGTGGAACTGCGTGCATTGATTTGCTTAGTAAACTTTCATGACTTGTGGAAATGTTTTTCCTAAAAAAATTGGCAATCTTCAGGATGTAGGAACTAGTTGGGTAACGAATAAATGCAGGCAGCAGCCTAAGTGTATGTAGAAAATAGTGGCTCAAAATCGTCTTAACCGGAGCGGGGGTTCGTGCAAAGCAGAGTTGGGCAAAATCGTAATTGAATTAATCGGTAATGCATTACAGCGTAATGGTAATGGGAACAAGGACTTAGCGTTACCATTACATGATAATGGTGAACTGGTCATTAGAATTACATGGTAATTTTAATGACATGTAGCAGTTACCCATTATAATCGTAATGGTTAATGGTTAACTATATGTTGGAAATTAACCAATAACTTATGGGTAACAATACAACGTGAATAAACTAGCAACCAGTACATCTTTACACGTTGTGTAGGTTATTTGACAATTGTTCCACCCCTCGGACCTCAAATGCGTGTAGGTAGGTATTGGAGATTGTACGTGTATGACTTGAGTAGTTGCCCCGTCTTCGCTGTAAGTAAAGTGATTAGAACGAAATAATACATATGAAGTGTGTACGAATGGGATATTTATTTCGGTTAAAGATACTCATTTCGTCCATCTACAGTACAGTATTCTCGTCCATTACATACGTTTCACTATCCAAAATAACTACCCCACTATAGCCACAAGCACATTTACACTCACAGTTCAGCAACTCCGGGTGCACTGCCGATATTATAGAAATTTGCGTACTCTTGACATTTTTTGCCGTACTTCTCAAGTGTTGTTGTCCATTAATTGTCCAATATGAACACTGGACTAGCGAGCGACTGACTTCTATATATATACTTCACGACAGGACCTGACCTGAACCTTCTGGAATATTCTTGATTTACATAAAGCTCTCCAACATCCCACTGCGCGATCATTCTGGAACATTCTACAAACCTCTAGCCTATTCTTGCCTCTTCTAGAACTTTCTACACGACAGTTCAATCTCTGTCTGCTATGTTACATGGCCGACTTTTCTAGGCATAGTTTTTGGCACACGTACATTTCTACAAACTATTAGTATGTAATTATTATTTGCAAATTGTGTAATTTCATTACCAAATAATTCCATTGCGTTTGAATGGCATTATTAAATAATTGAATTATATCCTCTTCATCGTAATGCATTACAGATTAATTCCATTACCTAGTGCAAGCCACACTTGGGATTACCTTGTAATGCATTACCTGTTACTGCATTACACGTTAATTGTTATCTGTACTTCCATTATTTTGTAATGCATTCCTCCCCAACTGTGGTGCAAAGCCGTCTAGAAAGCACAAGGCCATCACATTAGAGAGATAAATTCCCTTCGTTTGTGACGTCACTCCAACATTGCACGGATTGATACGTCGGTACGGCGCCTAGAAGAGAGAGTGAATTCTGCTCAAGGAGGTTAGAATAAGATATCTGGAGATGCCCTTATTAATGGATAAGTACCACTTTGCGTGAAGCCTATAACTGCGCGAGACGGCCGTCAAAGTGTGGGAAAGCTGATGATTTTCAAGGCTATTGCAATGTATTTTGTGTTGGCCGAATCGCCTTCTTTCGTCGCATATGTTTTCAATTTCGCATCGCCAATGCGTGAGAAAATGCTGAATTTATAAAATTCTTAGTTGTTTTAAGGCTCCTTCCCCATTTTATTTTAAATTGAAATACACGGGCGCTAAATAAAACACAAGGTTAAAATTGAAAATTTCACTCCTATAAGAAGTATAGTTCATTTCGGTTTGATATTAATACGGCTTCTGCAACCCAAATCCGCCGCCCCGGTGGCGCAGTGGTCTAAGGCGCTGGCCTCTGATCATTCGTCCCTAAGGGGTCCGGGTTCGAATCCCGGTGAGGCATGGATGTTGTGCTTGTCTTACGGCACTGGCTCTCTCCCTTCCCTGGAACCAGTGACCCTAAATTAGGGACGGGCGACTGCTTATAGCCCATTGAGTTGCTCACGGTGGTCGTTAAACCTCCAATCAAAAAAAAAAAAAACCCAAATCCACGCTATTCCAAAATACACACAGTGAAATTACATAGGCAACATGTAAACAACGTCAAATTCCCACAGTTTGCGGCTTCACGGTTAAGAGACTAAAGCACCTCCAGAAATATTATTCTAACCTCCTTGATATAAACCATGGACCTTACATACAGGTAGACTGCGAATGACGTCACAATTTATGGCTCCAATACCAGAAAGAGAAATGTCACGTGATCTCAGTCAAAAATGTGAAAAGAAAGTTCTACAACTTGTAACCAGTGAGAAACGAATTAAATTATTAAGCAGATTCTATGCCTCTCCGGTAATAACGTGATTCCAATCTCCAGTAAATTTTTGTTACGGTTAGTGTGGGCCACCTTTCCAACTGAGTTTTCCATATTTGCAGTAATGATTATTATCATATACGGGAAGAAATAATCAATATTGAGGTTCAATTCCCAATCTAGAAAACGTGTGTCTATTAAAGTAATAATATAGTCATTTGCTTTAAGAAATGGATCTACGTGTTCTAAATTTTTCACAAACATGTATCGCAATATTCTAATCATGGCCTATAATAAAGTCTACTTAGGCGCATCGGTACATTTTTAACAAAAGTAAAATTATTCTGAGTACGGCAACGTTATTTCGGCATATTTTACGTAGTAATTAAATGCATACTTCTGGATTTTTCACATTATTATATATTGTGGCTCTGTATCATAAATTATTAATGAGAACACCACTTTACATAAAATACAAACGCATCCTGTTCATACAAGAATACACTAAACAAATGATCTCTTTCGTCCTAACGACTCATCTTGTAACTCCGAAATGGTTGCAATTAAATTTCTATAAATGACAATTTCCTAATGAATATATCCGTAGGTTTATTATTCCTGAAAAACACACTTATTGCTTACATGACTTACTAAATGGGGATATTTAAAAGTAGCCTGCTAGGTATTAAGAAAGCATTGAAACTGGACAGCACGAAATCACTTCAGCCTAATATCATGTGATCTGGCCTCTCTCATGTTGGGACCACGGCGGACTCAGTGTCAGCTAGTACAAGTGCGTGGTCTATCATTATACATGGTCGAAGGTATAAACAGACTGTTTCTCGGTTTCAACCGTAGCGGGTTTGGTTTGTTATGACCCGGTTGCTGACGTCACAAACGAAAAAACCGCGTAGGCTTAGGCCTCTAGTACTCGAGACGGCTTTGCCTCACCCCAGTCAATGGTGGGAAGTTTGTTGATAGATTTTTCGCAGTGCTAGGAAGCTGTATAGCTTTTACAGAGGTAAGTGGAGAGAAATATATTTAACAGTGTTTTTGTTAATTTGCTGTAACTCGACCAAAATAGTTACTTACTAGGTTACTTAAATAGCTGTTCACTGGAACGCAATAGCTCTTCTCAAATGTTAGTATGCAAGTTTTATTTAACTGTAGATCGCTTAAGAGTACATTGTAAGTGCAATGTGTGAAAGTGTGATCCAAATGCAGTACACCAAGTCAATATTATCTATTGAAAGAGGAAGGAAAATGGTCTGAAAGCAGTATCTCGCAGCCGACGAGAGAGAGAGAGAGAGAGAGAGAGAGCCTGGGCGCATCGGGGCATATTTCCGATGGTCACGATCTTTGTTTTACAATTTCGGTATTACAGTGACAAATTGCATCCCAAATGTAACACATCGCTCCAAATGCTTAACGTATTTACGATATATATATGGTTGTAGCTCCCGAATTTTTAAATCTGAAAATTAATTTGCGGATTCTCCATGTTTTTTGGTTGTTGTTACAAATCAACAACTTTAGTAACAGGAATGAACGACCGTGGGAGAATGTTTTGAAATCGGACCATCCAATGGTCACGATCATTGTATAAGGATTTCGGTATTACACTGAAAAATTGCATCACAAATGTGGCATATCACTGCAAATGCTTAACGTATTCTTTTTATTAAAAGAATGAAAAAAAAAATCATTACGCAGTTGTAGCTCCCGTTTTTTAATCTGAAAATCAATTTGCGGATTCCGTATGTTTTTTCCTTTTTTTTTCAGTCAATAACTTTTGTAACAGGAATGAACGATCGTGAGAGAATGTTTTCAGCGAATGTTTTCAAAGACTACGTCATTGTTTTTAGCTGTTATGCAAAATTTGAATTTCCTTACATCATATATATATATATAAGTATCACTGAAGATGTAAGGAAATTCAACTGCGAATTAGTCAGGAAAGCAACTGAAAACAACCAAAGCCTGAAGAGAGCAAAGGGATATCTGAGTAAGGGAAGAAAACAGAATATGGCTCTGAGAAAAGAAGATGGTTCTGTAACAAGAAATAGAGGCGAGATTTTGACAAGAGTGAAATATTTCTACTCAAAACTATATGAAAGGGATGATACATGTATTCCAGATACAAAAGGTACCAGAGTTCTTCCAGTCCTCCCAGTAGAAGTTGCACATGCAATCAAGAACATGAAACGGGAAAAAGCTCCAGGAGAAGATGGAATTACCGTAGACATCATACATGAAGCAAATGGAGAAATCGAAATAGTACTCGCCCAAATTTTCACTCGATGCCTTAATGAAGGGAAGATTCCTGAGGATTGGAACAATGCTACAATGATCCTGCTACATAAAAAAGGGGACATTGAGGATCTCAGTAACTACAGACCTATCAGCCTCCTATCAGTGGTTTATAAAATCTTCAGTAAAGTTCTTTCACACCGCTTGAAGATAACACTGGACACGGCTCAACCGAGAGAACAAGCTGGATTCAGGAGTGGCTACAGCACAATGGATCATATCCACATACTGAGAGAACTAATTGCAAGAGCAAGGGAATATGAACTTCCATTGTGCATGGCTTTTATCGATTATGAAAAAGCCTTTGATTCGGTGAAACCATCAGCAGTTACAATGGCTCTGAAATCCTGCGGTATTGAAGACGCATACATTAATATTATTAATAACATCTATGAAAATGCAAGTGCAAAGATTCGACTATTTGAGAATACAGCAAACATAAAAATTGGAAAGGGAGTAAGACAAGGTGACACTATATCTCCCAAAATCTTTAACTTTGGGTCCTGTGTTGTAATTTCCACCGCAGCCGGGAACAACAACACGGGTGTAGCATAATCAAATGCCTATCTCATTCAATTACCGGTATATAAAAACTGTAATTAAAATGTTAGTTGAAGCAAACCACATGAAAGGAACGCTATTAATTTCACGCAAGCATGGACAGTCCTAAAAATCAGAAGTCACACGGCTAAGCGTAGTATGGTAATGCAGACACGGACGGTTTGATCAGTAGATTCACCAGGTGTGACGCCACTGAAAATGACGTCAAGACTTGATAGTGCCTTCAATATCACGGAGGTAACGCTTGTAGGCCAGCGGGTGGCCTAGTGGGCCACGTTCGTGACTTCCACGGAAAGGACCTCAGGTTCGAAGAGCAATTGAATTAGAGACAGCTGGTGTTATGCAAATGTGGCGCTGTGGGCGGCCCTGTAAACGGAAACGACATGACGCATGCAGCGATCCGACAATATAAGGAGTGATGCGACGGGAATCAGTAAGAGTCGGACGCAGTATGGGTAAAACGAAGGATCTAAGCGCATTTTATCGAGGGCAAATTGTCGGGGCCCAACGAATGGGTCACTCCATCTCAGAATCGTACAGGCACTGGGATTTTCACGAGCCATTGTGTCACGGGTGCACCGTGAGTGCATCGAATCCGGTAAAACCATCCCTGCAAGGGCCAACTGCCGTGGACAACAGCATGTGGATGAGCGCGGTAATCGTCGGCTAGCTCGCATTGTAATAGCGGATAGACGGGCCACAGTGAAAGAAATCATTGGGCAATTTAACGCTGGTGCACAAACACGTGAAAGCAGCCACACCATCCAGAACCATCTCCTCGTTATGGGGTACAGAAGCCATCGTCCCACGAGGGTACCGTTGCTGACCGTTCATCACAGGGTGCAAAGATTACCATGGGCGCGTGAACATCGCCACTGGACCCTAGACACGTGGGAAAATGTTGCCTGGACTGATGAGTCGAGATTCACGTTGGTACATGCGGATGGCAGGATACGAGTACGGCGCAAACCACATGAAGCGATGGATCCTTCTGGCCAGCAGGGTACTCTTCAAGCTGGTGGGGGTGGCATTCTCGTCTGGGGACTGTTTACGTTGACTGAAACGGGACTCCTGGTACGTGTGACATCGTCCCTCACAGGTCAACGTTACCGGGATATCCTGGACGAACATTTGCTCCCGTTTGTGTGTCTTCAACATTCCACTGGGGACTTCATCTTGCAACAAGACAAAGCAGCGTGCCATCGCTCTCGAATTGTATCCGAATGGTTGGATGAACACTCCACTGACGTGATCTCGCTTCCTTGGCCAGCTAGGTCAGCTGACCTCAATCCCATCGAGCACATCTGGGATGCCATCGAGAGAGATGTTCAAGGCTCTGACCCCCTCCATCAAATCTTCGTGAACTGTGGGAGCTTGTTCAGGGGCCGTGGATCCGTTTGGCTTCCCAACGCTTTCGGTGTCTTGTCGTGTCCATGCCGAGACGAATCGCCGCCGTCATCGGGCGAAAGGTGGTGCTACACGTTACAAGACAGGTATCTCTAATTCAATTGCTCTTCAGTGTATAAAAGTGTTGCCATTTACCTCCGCAAATATTTCCATCCGTGAGGCTTCAGCGTGAAAGCGTCATCCACGGACTTAAGGATACTACGCCAATCAACGTGTCGCATTTTGATAGTGGACGTGGTAGCAATTGATAAAAGGTGGAGCTCACTATCTGAAATGTTTAAAAGGCCTCACTGACTTAGTTAAGATGGGGGCCTCAGAAGTTTTATTAGTCCTCTTGATAATTCGTCCAATCAAAATGGAACTTTCAGCAAAAAGAAATTTATAACATAATATTATTATAAAAATTGCAAATTTGGGGGTCCCCTTCAAACTGGGAGCCCTGGACACGTGCCCCACTTGCTCCTGATATAATCAGGCCCTGGTTTCTCGTATAGTTTTTTAGTGTCACACTGTGTCATTTGTTCACTTACAGAATTCTCTAACAATGCGTTTCGCCAGTTTCAGTTGACTTGGTAGCTTGAAAGGAAGTTCCTTCGAAGCATCGCGTGTATTCTTCAGTGTCAGTTGCTCACAATCTTGCTTACGTTTGACATCGTGTTTCTCCTTGTGTCAAAACGCGATATGAATAGTTCCACAATGAAATGCAAAATAGGAACGGGATTTTTTAGAATACATACACTGACGGAAAAAAAAAATCCCAACACCACGAAAAAATAGTTGTAGAGGAATGAAATGGCGGCAATACATTTGTATAGGTAACATATTTAATCGATTAAGGTTTCAAGATCACAGCTTATTGTAAGCGCGAGAAGAGCCATTTTAAATGTGAAATGCTGGTACATTAATAACCGGTGTAACCGCCAGAATGTTGAATGCAAGAACGCAAACGTTCACGCATTGTGTCGTACAGGTGCTAGATGTCAGTTTGTGGGATGGAGTTCCATGCCTGTTGCACTTGGTCGGTCAATACAGGGACGGTTAGTGCTGGTTGGGGTGCCGCTGGAGTTGTCGTCCAATGATGACCCATACGTGCTCGATTGGTGAAAGATCTGGTGATCTAGCAGGCCACGGCAACATGTCGACACTGTGTAGAGCATGTTGGGTTACAACAGCGGTATGCGGGCGAGCGTTATCCTGTTGGAAAACACCCACTGGAATGCTGTTCATGAATGGCAGCACAACAGGTTGAATCACCAGACCGACGTACAACTGTGTCGTCAGGGTGCGTGGGATAACCACGAGAGTGCTCCTGCTGTCATAGGAAATTGCTCCCCAGACCATAACTCCAATTGTAGGTCGAATGTGTCTCGGCCGCAGACAGGTTGGTTGCAGGCGCTCACCTGGCCTCCTTCTAACCAACACACGGCCACCACTGGCACCCAGGCAGAACCGGCTTTCATCAGAAAACACAACAGATCTCCACTCCGTCCTCCAATGAGCTCTAGCTTGACACCACTGACGTCGCAAACGGCAATGGTTTGGAGTAAGTGGAATGCACGCTACAGGGCGTCTGGCTCGGAGCTGTCATTCAAGTAACCGATTTGTAACAGTTCGTTGTGCCACTGTGGTGGCAACTGCAGCTCGAATTGCTGCCGCAGACGCGGTACGATGCGCCACGGCCATACGCCGTACACGGCGGTCTTCCCTCTCAGTAGTGCCACGGCCGGTCTTCTTGAGGCAGTACCTTCCCTTGATCACTGCTACCAACAATCATGCACAGTGGCTACATTCCTGCCAAGTTGTTCTGCAATATTGCTGAAAGAAGATCCACCTTCTCGTAGCCCTATTACACGACCTCGTTCAAACTCCGTGAGCTGTTGATAATGACTTCTTTGTCTTCTTAAAGGCATTCTTGACTAACATCAATCGAATCTCAACGATTACTAACGCTCAGTTATCGTTGAGATACGTCGAATCTCAACGATAACTAACGCTCACGAACGTTACAGCGCGTATTTACAGCAAACCTGCTTTGCATGTTCCGAGGGGCGCTACTAGCGCCACACGTATGCGCCGAGCACGAAATTTGCATAGACTTCATCTTACAGATGTACTCTCACCGCCTACCAACTGTCGTTTACCTAACACAACCTCTTCTTGGTGTTGGGATTTTTTTCCGTCAGTGTATGTACAGAAGCCGAGGTGGCACAGGGGCAAATATGTAAATGGTTAGCAATAAGTGTCACAAGGTCTCAACATAATTGCTAGTGTTCAAGCCATTAATTAGGTTACAAAAATTTGAATAATGTCCTCCCATACTTTGTGTAGATCATAAGGTAAGTTGTCGTTGCAACAAGCATCATGATATGTACATATAAGTACACAGGGGATTCATAAAGAAGTATACTGTTTCAACGCACTATGAAACAAGAACAATGAAAGATATTTTATGTTACCTGCAACATAATTGTAGGGGAATGTTTCAAGGTTTTTTTAGAGACAGTCACAGATGTTCTATGTGTGTACCCTTAATCACACGACACACATCGAGCCGGTAATCCATTTCCGCCCAAACGCGAGGTAAGATATCTGAATCAAGTGCATTGATAGTGGCTGTGATTTTGCAACATCTGCACTTTGTATGAAACCATTTTCAGCTTCTTTTCTCAAAATTTTCCAGACAGTCGGCTGTGAAATCTGCACTTCACGACTCACCCTCCGCGTTGATTTTTCCGGGCTTCGTTGAATGGTAGTGCAAACACTATCGACGACTTCTTCCGATACACGCTGTCGTCCTGGACTTTTAAGTTTGCACAAACAGCCCGTAGTTTCAAATTTTTTTATGCCAATCATAGATAGTTTTTCTGGTTGGAGTTTCTTTTCCGAATCGTGATCGAAAATGCCGTTGCACAACAGTCACAGATTCCGTTTTGCTCAATTCAAGAGCACAAAACGCCTTCTCCACTGCAGACGCTGCCGTTTTGACTGAGTAGTCACGTGACACGCACGCTATCGCCTACGTCACTTTCCTCAGTAGTGGGACACAAACTTTATGAGTACATCTACCTAACGGTTCGCAGTTGTGGTCCGTGTCTTCAACTGTTACTGTTTTACAGCTTCTGGAAACTGTATACTTCTTTTTGAATCACCCGCACTTTCCGTGATGTGAAGGGAAGACTTTTATTTTGGAGTAATCAAAAGTTTAATATTATCCCAGTCTGGGCGCAGTTCTCCTTTTGTGACAGTCTTGGCTAGAGCCGTACATTTGGCTGCCTGTCCTAATGTTATATTTGTGTTTTTTAATTCTCTGAAGAAGATTGCGACCCGTACCGCCAATATAACATGCACGGTGAGCACCAATATTATCGATCAAGGGAATATAATACACTCCCTATCTCTGAATAGTTAGTGTAGGGAGACGATCTTTTCTGACCAGTAAGATGACGTTAGGTGATCTTGTCCCGAAATCCAAGTTTAAACCGTCGGCAGATAATTTAAATGGATTGGTGATTGATGGGATATAATCCAACGAGGTAATACAACGTGGTTAATAGTTAAATCGTTTCACGACAAAATTGGTCAAACCGTTTCTTTTGTGCCATCATAAAAAAACTGTTGCAATCATAAATATTCGAAAATTACACTATTTTGGAACGGTGTCGAAGGATAAGTGGCAAGCGACTGACACAAATACGAGTCACGACAAACGCAAACAAGGATGTTGTTCAAGGATTAGGATAACGAAAACGATAGATATATCGATATTTTGCTTCCAATGCATTCCAGAAGAAAAAAATATTCTATTTAGGGAAACGGTGTTTTAAAGTTTGATTTGTTAAAAATTTTTACACATCTCTCGAATAATATTTGAACGCCAACCTAATGCAAACGACTAACCATTGTATTGGGTTGTCGGAAAAGTCATGACGTATTTTGGCACCCGATGGCGGTTGGGCGGTTTTGGAAGTACTAGAGGCATGCGCAACTCTGTTATCGCTATTGCATTCGACAGGTGCCAGTTCTATATGCAGTCTAAAAGGAATATTGAGCGATTTGGTTGATTTGCGGAGATTTGACTTCAAGTTGAAGATGGAAGACCAAACTGCGCATTTTCGCCATGTTTTGCTGTTTTACTTCCGTAAAGGGAAGAACGCGCGTCAAGCTTGTGAAAAGTTGCGTAAAGTGTATTGTGAAAATGCTCTACAAGAACGTCAGTGCCAACGGTGGTTCGCTAAATTCCGTGCTGGTGATTTTGACCTCAACAATACTCCTCGGTCCGGGAGGCCCACCGACGATGATGATGACCAAATCAAGGCATTGATCGAGTCAAACCCACGTTACACGACTCGAGAGATTGTAGACACATTGCTCATCCATCATTCAAGCGTTCACGACCATCTGAAGAAGCTGGGATACGTAAGCAAGCTCGATGTGTGGGTTCCTCATGAACTCAAAGAAGCTCAATTGACGGCGCGTATAAACATCTGCGATATGCTCATTAAACGTGAAGAAAACGATCCTTTTTTGAAGCGACTGATAACTGGTGACGAAAAGTGGATTGTGTACAACAATGTGCTGCGCAAACGGTCTTGGTCCCGACGTGCTGCTTTGCTTTAAACGACATCCAAAGCAGACATTCATCAGCGGAAGGTCCTGGTCTCAGTGTAGTGGGATTTTAAAGGTGTCGTGTTTTTCGAGCTCCTACCACGGAACCAAACAATCAATTCGAATGTGTACTGTCGGCAATTGGACAGTTTGAACGAATCCATCATCCAGAAACGTCCACAGCTCGTTCATCGTAAAGGTGTTGTGTTCCATCACGACAACGCGAGACCACACACAAGTTTGATCACCCGCCAAAAATTATTGGAGCTTGAGTGGGATGTGTTGCTACACCCAGCATACTCGCCTGACCTTGCGCCGTCAGACTTCCACTTGTTTCGCTCTCTTCAACAGTCCTTGCGTGGTATAACGTTCAATTCAGATGAGGCTGTAAATCAGCACCTTGTACAGTTTTTCGCCACGAAAGACAGGTCCTTCTATGAACGAGGCATTCTAAAGCTCACTGAGAGATGGTAAAAGGTTATCGAACAAAACGGGCAATATATCATTGATTGATCTTTGTTCTTTCTATCAATAAATGACCTTTGCAAAACATGGCTAAAATAAGTCATGACTTTTCCGACAACCCAATATAATAGCCAAACTCAGCTTTTCCCCTTTAGAGTAGATGATGCAATAATTCTTCACTCTTTTAAAACTTTTCCAACAGCTTGACCTAAGACAGTAATTGGCTAAGCGGCAGCTCGCGAGGCGCATGTGACTCTTGCAGTGGCTATCTTTTCACACGGCGTTTGGAGAAATAATTCGACCGGGCTTGAGGCTTCTTGCCTCGTGTTCCTTGTTAAGCGCAACGTGCCCGGATGTTTTGACTCACGGAATTTGTTGTCTAATTTCTTTCTCTGAGAAACCGGCTTCCCATGCTGGCGCACAAGCACGCATTAGTTCGTGAATTAAAATAAGCTTTATGAAAAAACTGATATTTTTACGGTTCTTTCTTTTTTTTTTAATTGGAGGTTTAACGACCACCGTGAGCAACTCAATGGGCTATAAGCAGTCGCCCGTCCCTAATTTAGGGTCACTGGTTCCAGGGAAGGGAGAGAGCCAGTGCCGTAAGACAAACACAACATCCATGCCTCACCGGGATTCGAACCCGGACCCCCTTCTGGTCGAATGATCAGAGGTCATCGCTTAGACCACTGTGCCACCGGGGCGGCATTTTTACGTTTCTAAAAATAGGCACAATAATAACGGTATGACACAGAGGCGTAAGTAGTGTGGGGCAGGCGGGGGCTGTTGCCCCGGGCGCAGCTGAACAGGGGACGCAAAATTCACTCAGTAAAATCTAATAAAAATCGGAGTTAAAACTTTTGCACCAGTTTCTGATACAGAATTTACCTATAATTTCTTTCGCCAGTTGTGGTAGCATGGTGGCTAAAAATCCGAATTTCTTACTCAAAATGCTCAGTAGATGTAAGTTGCTCACAATCAGAAATGACGGCGCGGCTCTTCGTACGTTACAAGACAAAGATATCTTTCATATTTTTGAAGATTCTTTGGGGCAGTTCGATAATTACTGCCTTTACTTTAAGCTGCATTCACTCCGTTTAATGCGGCTCCGAAGGTCGAACTCCGAAGCAATTGTGAATTTCATCGCTCTCTTCAAATTTACAGTCCTAAAATGACGTTCCGCGTCCAGTTCAGCTTCACCGCTCAGAACATCCTTGATATACACTGAAGAGCAATTGAATTAGAGACAGCTGGCGTTATGCAAATGTCGCGCTGTGGGCGGCCCTGTAGACGGAAACGACATGACGTATGCAGCGATCCGACAATATAAGGAGTGATGCGACGGGAAGCAGTAAGAGTCGGACGCAGTATGCGTAAGACGAAGGATCTAAGCGCATTTGATCGTGGGAAAATTGTCGGGGGCCAACGAATGGGTCACTCCATCTCGGCAGTCGTGCGGGCACTATGATTTTCACGAGCCAATGTGTCACGGGTGCACCGTGAGTACATCGAATCCGGTAAAACCATCCCTGCAAGGACCAACTGCCGTGGACAACAGCGTGTGGATGAGCGGGGTCATCGTCGGCTAGCAAGCATTGTAACAGCGGATAGACGGGCCACAGTGGAAGAAATCACTCGGCAATTTAACGCTGGTGCACAAAAATGTGTAAGCAGTCACACCATCCAGAACCATCTCCTCGCTATGGGGTACAGAAGCCATCGTCCTACGAGGGTATCGCTGCTGACCGCACATCACAGGATGTAAAGATTAGCATGGGCGCGGGAACATCGCCACTGGACCCTAGACATGTGGAAAAATGTTGCCTGGACTGATGAGTCGAGATTCACATTAGTACATGCGGATGGCAGGGTACGGGTGCGGCGCAAACCACATGAAACGATGGATCCTTTTTGCCAGCAGCTTCAAGCTGGTGGGGGTGGCATTCTCGTCTGGGGGCTGTTTACGTGGACTGAAATGGGACCCCTGGTACGTGTGACATCGTCCCTCACAGGTCAACGTTACCGGGATATCCTCGACGAACATTTGCTCCCGTTTGTGCGTCTTCAACATCCCTCTGGGGACCTCATCCTGCAACAGGACAATGCACCGTGCCATCGCTCCCGAATTGTATCCGAATGGTTGGATGAACACTCCACCGACGTGACCTCGCTTCCTTGGCCAGCTAGGTTACCTGACCTCAATCCCATCGAGCACATCTGGGATGCCGTCGAGAGAAACTTCTGTACACATTTTCTTCACAATTAATTCGTTCCCAAGATTGAAAAATTGAACATCGATTAAAAAAGCTTCATTTTATAACTTGGAATACTTAATATTTTCTAAAACTTAACCATAATTACGCAATCCAACATTTGTTTGTCTACTGACATCATCAAAGTACAGGTCGTGCCATCTTTTTTCTGGACAATTAATGCGTTCCCAAGGATGAAAATTTGAACATCGATTATAATAGCTTCATTTTATAACTTGGAATACCTAATATTTTCTAAAACATAACCATAATTATGCAATGCAACATTCGTTTGTCTACTGACGTCATCAAAGAAAAGGTCGCGCCATCTTTTTTCTGGTTTCAACACCACCAAAGGAAAAGTTATTGATTTTTAATATAATTATGTTATGTTTTAGAAAATATTAAATATTCCAAGTTATAATATGAAGTTATTTTAATCGATGTTCCAATCGTCATCCTTGGGAACACACTAATTGTGAAGGAATGTGTACAAAAGTTTTTCCATTGGAAGTATAGGAAGCAAAATTACTTGACGTCAACCTTAAGCATTACTGTTTCGTACTGCGCTGTTTCATAGTTGCCGCTTTGTTTTTGTTTCCGTGATAAAGTATGAACGGCTTTTTACACATGTATTCCCCAAATGTTTGCCTCCCCTCCATGTGTAGCGCCCTATGTCACGGCCCAAGTTGGCTTAATGGTAAAACCGCCCTTACTCGTGGCTTCTAAAAGCTGAAATACCCGCGAACAGGAGAAAGAATACGTTAAGATAAAACCTGTTTGTAAATCAAGAAGTTTTTGAATTGCAACTTCTGTAATTACTTCGCAAGATGGCAAAATACAGAGGGTAAGTCGAAAGTTTTGCAGTATTTCCATGAACGCATGTGCTGCGGTGGGTATGTCACGTGTTTAAACTACACTGCTGGCCACCCAAAATGCAACACCAAGAAGGAAGCATCCGATTGGCCTGAAATTCGCAGCATGCGTCGCCCGCGAGAGGACATGCTAACGATTAGCATTGCAGGGAATATGCAAATCGTGTGTTCCCGGCACGACACCGAGAAGCACAATAAGAAGGGTGCACAGAAGGCGGGGTGTAAGTAGTGGAAGTGTATTGTGCTGCCGGATCTGTGCGTGGGAAGCTTCCTGATGCCTCGTCGCAGAATACGGCAGTCATTCCAGCACGTTTCGGAGTTCGACAGAAGACGAATAGTGGCTTTTCGCGACAGCGGTTTATCGTACCGAGACATCGGCGCCCGTGTGGGACGACATCCAGCCACAGTGAGGCGAGTATGGATTCGGTGGGTGCACGACGGACGGACGTACCAACGCGAGCGATTGCCGCAGCCGCGGCACACCACGGAACGAGACGACCGGCATGTTGTGCAGCGGGCATTGACGGCTCGCACCGCCAAATCACGAACGTTAGCGCAGGAATTAGGGTGTGTTGCGCAACAACCTGTGTCAGCACGTACCGTTTGACCTTGACTGCAGGAGCGGGGACTTGTCCCACGGCGCCCATTGCTCCGATTACCGTTGACGTTAAACCACCGGCGAGTGCGGCGGCAGTGGGACATTGACCGCCGCACCTGGACTACGGAATGGCGCGGCATTGTCTTCTCCGACGAATCCCGCTTCTGCCTGCAACACCACGATGGTCGGATCCGCGTGTGGCGGCACCGCGGCGAGAGACTGTATGACGCCTGCATTATGCATCGCCATACCGGTCCGTCGCCTGGCGTTATGGTTTGGGGCGCAATTGGATATGACACCCGCACCCCTCTGGTACGCATTGCCGGTACACTCAACAGCCACCGCTACATCTCCGACGTTTTGGAGCCTGCAGTCCTCCCTTACCTGCAGGACCTGCCAGCGGCCACGTTTCAACAGGACAATGCGGCACGCATCGTGCAACAATTCTTCACGGCCCACCAGGTGTCACTGCTGCCGTGGCCCGCCTGTTCGTCCGATATGTCACCCATCGAACACGTCTGGTCGCTGATCGGCAACCGAGTGGCCCGGCAAGCACCACCCGCGGCTACGCCTAATGAACTGTGGCAACGTGTGGAAGCAGCCCGGACCGACATACCGCAAGCCCACATCCGAAGCCTCTTTCGTTCGATGCCGCGGCGTGTAGCGACCGTTATTGCCAGCCATGGGGGCCACACGAACTATTGATGTCTGCGTGTTCCGCAAGTCGCACGGGCCTGTAAGCTCAATCGTTTCATCTTTGTATCTGTTGTTATGTGTCCAGTAAATCTGGCTTTGCTATCTCGCGTCCTTCTTGGTGTTGCATTTTGGGTGGTCAGCAGTGTAGTTCAAGTCGCGCTCTGTAGTCACTCGAAAGGGATATAAAGTGGTAGTCGCATTGCATGCCGTCGTTCTGTCTGTGGTTGGGACGCCTGAAAGATAAACAGTCACAGCCGGCCAATTAGGGAAATTTTGCTTAACGAGTTTGAAAATGTTTCGTGTCGCTGCTGAAGCGACACGAAACATTTGTCATGCGATAGGGGAAGGTTTCGTGGGCCACAGAACCGGAACCAGATGGTACAAGAAATTTTGCTCAGGTAACAGAAACTTCGACGATCAGCCAAAGGTCAGGTAGGGCATGAACGGTGGATTCGGAGGCCGCGCCCCCGGCCGTACATGAAAATTCGACAACCAGCACTCGGAGATTATCAAGCGAGCTGGGCATATCACAGACTACCGAGGTTCGTCACCTTCAGGACCTGGGCAAGGTCTACAGAAGCTGCCGCCTTGTCCCTCACAAACTGACGCCAGCTGAAGCAAAGCGCCGTGTGGAAGCGTGCACGAAACTCCTAGAAAACCCGCGCGATGTACGTTTCAACAAGAGAATTGTTGATGAAAAGCGGGTGTATTTCCGTAATCCAACACACAAATGATGAAAAGTGAGTCTATTTCCGAGACTGACTTTTTCATCAATTGTGTAATGAAAAATGGGTCTATTTCCGTAATCCTAACACACAACGGCAGTGGTTGAGCCGGGGCCAGCTTCTTGAACTTGTTGCCAAAAGTGGGCCCTTCCAGCACAAGGTGATGCTCTGTGTCTGGTAGAATTTCGAGGGGGATAATGCGTTACGAATTTGTTACATACGGTCGGACTATCAACGCCAAACTCTACTCTGAGCGGATGTATGCCGCTTTGGAGGAGAAGTACCCCGCACAGGTGAACAGAAAACTCGCTCTCCAACAGCAGGACAACGCCCAACCTCATAAAGCGCGAACGACCCGGGCAAAACTCCAGGAACATGAGGGCATTGAACTGATTCCACATTCAGCATATAGTCTGGAACTTGCCTCGTCGAATTATTACTTGGTCTGGTCCATGGCCCACTTCCCTCGCGGGCGGCACTTCAGCAACCAGAAGGAGGTGGCAGCTGGAGTGAAGGAGATCTTCACCTCAAAGGACAAGAACTGGTACCTTCACGGAATCGAAGAACTGGTAGACAGATGGCTAAAGACAATGCAACACGATGGCCTATACTTTTAATGCTAGTCAGCTTTCGTCGTAAAGGTACGTGTATAAAGACATAAAGTGATCTAAATATTGCAAAACTTTCGACTCACCCTCTGTAGAATCGAAGAACTGGTAGACAGATGGCTAAAGACGGTGCAACACGATGGCCTATACTTTGAATGCTAGTCAGCTTTCGTCGTAAAGGTACGTGTATAAAGACATAAAGTGATCTAAATATTGCAAAACTTTCGACTCACCCTCTGTAGACTCGAAGAACTGGTAGACAGATGGCTAAAGACGGTGCAACACGATGGTCTATACTTTGAATGCTAGTCAGCTTTCGTCGTAAAGGTATGTATGAAGACATAAAGTGATCCAAATATTGCAAAACTTTCGACTCACCCTCTGTAGAATCGAAGAACTGGCAGACAGATGGCTAAAGACGGTGCAACACGATGGCCTATACTTTGAATGCTAGTCAGCTTTCGTCGTAAAGGTATGTATGAAGACATAAAGTGATCCAAATATTGCAAAACTTTCGACTCACTTACTGTAGAATCGAAGAACTGGTAGACAGATGGCTAAAGACGGTGCAACACGATGGCCTATACTTTGAATGCTAGTCAGCTTTCGTCGTAAAGGTATGTATGAAGACATAAAGTGATCCAAATATTGCAAAACTTTCGACTCGCCCACTGTAGAATCGAAGAACTGGCAGACAGATGGCTAAAGACGGTGCAACACGATGGCCTATACTTTGAATGCTAGTCAGCTTTCGTCGTAAAGGTACGTATGAAGACATAAAGTGATCCAAATATTGCAAAACTTTCGACTCACCCACTGTAGAATCGAAGACCTGGTAGACAGATGGCTAAAGACGGTGCAACACGATGGCCTATACTTTGAATGCTAGTCAGTTTTCGTCTTAAAGGTACGTATGAAGACATAAAGTGATCCAAATATTGCAAAACTTTCGACTCGCCCACTGTAGAATCGAAGAACTGGCAGACAGATGGCTAAAGACGGTGCAACACGATGGCCTATACTTTGAATGCTAGTCAGCTTTCGTCGTCAAGGTACGTATGAAGACATAAAGTGATCCAAATATTGCAAAACCTTCGACTCATCCTCTGTATTGTCAAACAGTGTAAGTAAAGATCTTATAGTAAAAAAAGACAGTCTTTTCCAACGAATTTAATCCAAATCAAAAAGGAAAAAATTTCGAAAGTCTGTCGAGGTTTTTAATTACGATTATGTGGGTCAACAGATAAATTCGAAACGAATTGTGTCATTAATAAGAGTTTTCCATTGTTTCCTCTCAAGACAAACAGTAGCTGCATTGTTTGTTAAACAATTAAGAAACTAAAGTAATTCACTATAATTACACTTTGTTACGTTTCAACAATACCTAATATATCTATAAAAGGAAATGGGTATCGTTTAGTTCGTTAGAATGTCAACAGAGACGCTTTGAATAAGATGATCAATAATATGAGCAGAAGAGGATGTCATTTGTATGATACACAGGATTTCCTGTTTTGGTAAGTCAACGTATTTCTGTCCACATATTCCCAACAAAAACATTTTACAGACTTTTCGATAATTCAATAACCTCTGTACACAGACTTCTTAGCAAATTTGTAAAAACGACAGTGCTTATGCTATCATTCTGTCCGTCCGTTCATCCCTCTGTGGGAACAATATCTTTGAGACTATTTCTCCGATTTGAAAAATTCTTTTTGCATTAGAAAGCTTGAAATGAGAGAAAGAACTGATCCTTGCATTCTGGGTTTTTCCGATTAACCACTTCGCCACTAGATGGCGTGAATGCAGATGATAACGAATTCAAAATATATTTTATTGTGTCTTTGTTTTTAAATATCCGATCGAAATTGTTTTTTCTTTTGATAAAATATCTGATTATACAATAAATTAATTATATAATAAATTGATCTTTATAAAATTTGCAACTTTCGTTTTAATTTCTAAAGTTTTTCCTTTGTTTTCAGTTTTGCTCTTCAGTAATTTAAAAAAATATATATATATACATGGAATTTATGAAGTTATGAATTCTTTAGTAAAACTATGTGCCAAAGACACCATTTCTAGTAAGCAGAAAAATACCAGTGCTCACGGTAAAAAAAAGATTTCTCTAACACAGGTTCAGGAGTATACCTTGAAAATATCCATTCGCTGTCTGGTATTAGTTCTGTCAGTGAAAAAAAAAACCGGAGTTTGATATCTGGATAATAGCTTTCACATACACCGGTTACAGCTTTCTTTCGCAAAATAAAGTAAAAAGTTTGCTGGTTATTTCTAAATAAATTAAATCTATAACTGAAGTTTGCCTTTTACGTAACGCCGTAAGCAACTCATCAGCTGTACGGAGATACGCCGTCCATTCAGCATAGCATAAATAGGAACTACCATTCGTCAAACTAAAAAACTATTTATTCATTTAAAACCTTGAATGAAAATAAACAAACACTTCAATATTTATAAACTTCATCTCCACATACATATATGTACCTTAATATATTAACGCGCACACACTCTATATCGCCGACATAACTCTTTTCCGACAAGAAACTAGCTGCGCAATTACTTTCTGACGTTTTTTTTTTTTTTTTTTTTTTTGATTGGAGGTTTAACGACCACCGTGAGCAACGCAACGGGCTATAAGCAGTCGCCCGTCCCTAATTTAGGGTCACTGGTTCCGGGGAAGGGAGAGAGAGTGCCGTAAGACAAACACAACATCCATGCCTCACCGGGATTCGAACCCGGACCACTTCGGACGAATGATCAGAGGCCAACGCCTTAGACCACTGCGCCACCGGGGCGGCCTTTGTGACGTCAGCAGAACATTATCTAGCCAACGCTCGCTACAGAAAACAAATACAGCAGTGAGCGTAACGCCACCTGCAATTAGGTAAAACAGCCGCCCCGGTGGCGCAGTGGTCTAAGCGATGGCCTCTGATCATTCGTCCGAACGGGGTCCGGGTTCGAATCCCGGTGAGGCATCGATGTTGTGTTTGTCTTACGGCATTAGCTCTCTCCCTTCCCTGGAACCAGTGACCCTAAATTAGGGACGGGCGACTGCTTATAGCCCATTGAGTTGCTCACGGTGGTCGTTAAACCTCCAATCAAAAAAAAAAAAAAATAGTTAAAACATGCACTGAGGCCTCTAGTTCAAATAACGTGGCACTCCGACAGTCATAGTTCTTATAAGAATTTCTAACAGTCTCCCACTTGGCTGGAGGAGTTCTTTATCTTATCATACCTAGTGACAGTCTGAGTCTCTCAAAATGGGGTCTTGCCAACGGCTTGGTGAAAATGTCCACAACGATTTCACAAGTATTGCAGTAGTCTAACTGAAGCACTCAACTCTTTCAGAAACTGATACCGCACCATGATATGTTTAGATATAGAATTGATCTTTTTACTTTCTATAAGATACATAGTTGATTTGTTGTCCTGAAATACTGTGGTGGCTCTAGTCTGTTCACAGTCAAAATCCTTGAGCAACTTTCGCAATCATGATAGTTCTTTGCTTGCTTCCGCAGTGGCGATGAACTCTGCTTCGGTTGTCGATAAGGCTGTTGTTGACTGCTTACGGCTGCTCCAACATATAGCACTCTTTCCTAGCATAGATACAACCCCAGATGTTGATTTCTAATAAGTCCGATCTCTGCCCAATTAGCGTCTGCATAGCCGTTTAAAATTAGTGGGTCGTTTGCTGATAGTCTAAAGTTAAGGTTTACTGTTGCCTTCAAATAATGAATCAACTTCATGATTGCTGTCCAGTCTTCTTTACTTGGTTTTTCTACTTTTCTGCTCAAGATGCCTATGGCAGTTGAATTGTCTAGTCTTGTCACTGTAGATAAATGCATAAAAGCTCCCACTATTTCTCTATAAAGTCCATTATCCTTAAGTTCTTCTTGAATGTTCTTTCTGTAGTCTGTAGATATTGGTGTTTTACTTTCCTTACCTTGATCTCTATCAAAATTTTGTATAATTTCCTTTATATTATTACTTTGATTCATAGGAAAACTTCCACCTTCTCTTTCTATTTGAATTCCAAGATAACATGTAAAATGACCTAAATGTTTGACTTCAAATTGATTTTCAACAAATTTATAGTTTTCTTTATATTTTCTATGCTATTCGATACAATCAATATATCATCTACATAACTTGCTAAATATGTTGTTTGTTTTCCATCCTTAAATTATATTAAGCAAGGATCTGTTGTACTTTGTTTGAAGCCTTTGTTACACAAATATTCTGCTATTGAAAGAAATCATGAAATAAATACGGGATTACGCCATATAATACAAATTTTGAAGATTACAATCCGATTTTTGGCGCAAATGTGACAAGTATCTCCGGGCAAACGCGGGATAAGATTCCTAACCTCCAGATTTGCTAAACATGAATGCCGGTTGCTTCGACTAGCGAATCGTGTGATGGATATATTCAAATTGATCGGAAACTTGAAACTTGGTCGTTCTGGGTGGTGTAGTGGTTAGCATACCCGGGCGTTTTCTGGGAGACGCGGATTCGAGTCCCTCTCCAGGACGATGAAAATTTTCAAGTTTTCGGATATTATCTGACTTTCCATACTTGTCACATTTACGCCAAAAATCGGATTGTCATCTTCAAAATTTGTATTATATGGCGTAATTCCGTATTTCTTTCATGATTTATCTGCTTCTCCGGGCAAACACGGGATAAGATTCTTAACCTACAGATTCGCTAAACATAAATGCCGGTTGCTTCGACTAGCGAATCCTGTGATGGTTGTATTCAAATTGATCGGAAACTTAAAACTTGGTCGTTCTGGGTGGTGTAGTTGTTAGCATACCCGGGTGTTTTCTGGGAGACGCGGGTTCGAGTCCCTCTCCAGGACGATGAAAATTTTCAAGTTTTCGGATATTATCTGACTTACCATACTTGTCACATTTACGCTAAAAATCGGGTTGTCATCTTCAAACTTTGTATTCTGCTATTGTTCTATTCCAATTTCTGAAACTTAGTTTGACACCATATATGCTCGTATGCAATTTACAAACCTCTGATTCTTTGAAACCTTGTTCCACGAAGACATCGTCTTCTAATTTCCCATGCAAGAAAGCGGCTTTTATATATAGATGTCATTTCCTATTTGCTGCAACTGTTAAAATAATTCTTAAAGTGGTATGCTTTACTAAGGGTGAAAAAGTTTCTTCAAAGTCTAATCCCGGTTGTTATGTATATCCCTTTGTGACTAGCTTTATTTTATAGCTTTCGACTTTTTCATTTGCATTGTATTTTGTTTTGAAATTCCATTTATTTTTAATGGCTTTCTTTCCGTCTGGAAGATCTATCAAAGTTCATACTTCGTTTTTCTTCAATGCATCTAGTCCTTTAATGGAATCTAACCATTTTCCCCTTTTCTACTTCGTTCATGTCTTGGATTTCTTTTAAATTTTCTGGATCCTTTTTATATTGAACTCTTGCAACATATGCTAATTTTTCTGGTGGTTTTACTTTGTTTATTCTTCAAGACTTGCTATGAACACTTTGAGGTTCTTGTCTATCGTTATTTTTTTCCAGTTTCTGATGACATTTCATTTTGAACGAAAATTTCTTGTTCATCTTCTGTTTTCCTTTCAGAATGTTTACCTTTAATTTCAGTTTGCTTACGTTCATCAAATTTTACTGTATAACGAAGTAAATTTCTCCGTCATTTCTGTCCACGCCAGGATTCGAACCCGGGTCCCCTCATTCCGGAATAAGTTGCTCTACCAATTGAGCTACGCGGACGTTTTATTCTGATTCCTATCTGTCGTTATGTCGTGTGCGTCCTTCGGGCAGGTACGTCACATCTCCTGGTACGTTACATCATCTCCCCCTTATTTTTTATTTTTTTTCTCGAAGAGCTGGAGAAAGGATTCTCCTATTTTTCCTATCTCGCGGTGTGGAAATAACATCACACCATTGCGAGATTTTGAACGGTCGGGTCATCCGGATAGTTCGGGCGCCATTATAACGAAGTGAATTTCTCCGTCATTTCTGTCCACGCCAGGATTCGAACCCGGATTCCCTCATTCCGGAATAAGTCACTCTACCAATTGAGCTACGCGGACGTTTTATTCTGATACCTATCTGCCTTTATGTCGTGTGCGTCCTTCGGGCAGGTACGTCACATCTCCTGGTACGTTACAACTGATCTGGTAATGACTCTCTATTTGTTTCTTTATTAATACTCTGTATCCAATATATCTTTCATCATATCCTAATAAGATTCCCTATTGTGCTCTGTTGCCAAATTCTCTCCTTTGTTGCTTAGGTATACATACATGAGCTTTTGATCTAAATACTTTAACATGACCAAGATAGGGTGTAAATCCTTTCCATAATTCAAAAAAGTTTTCCGTGTTGCTTGTGTTGGAACTCTATTTTGTATGTAAGCTGCTGTTATTACAGCTTCTGCCCAGTATTTACATTCTACATTAGCATCTAACATCATTGTTTTTGTTATTTCTGTCAAAAATCTGTTTTTTCTTTCAGCTATTCCATTCATCTGAGGACAGTATGGAACAGTTGTTTTATGTTCCATTCTTTGTTCCACTGAATTATTGTCAAAATCGTTTCCAGAATACTCTACTCCATTATCTGTTTTTATCAATTTGGGCATTTTTCCAAATTTGTTTTGCACTGAAGCTACATATTGCTGAAATTTTACTAATGTTTCATCTTTATTTTTAAGCAAATAGATATGACAATATCTGCTATAGTCATCTATAAATGTGATAAAATACTTGCAACCAATAGGACTGGTTTCAAGCATGCGACCACAAATACACTGGCGTGCAAAAATTATGGACGAAACGGTTTTTCGAATGTAACGTCGTGCAGAAGTGCTCCACATCAACAGAAATCATACCATAAGATCTCCTAGATGTAAGAATATGGGACAAGTGAGCAAAACCGTCCAAACAAGGAATCCAAAGGATACAAAGGCACTTTATTGAAAAGGTAGCTTCGAGCACAATTGGACAGAAGACAGAAACGCCCATGTGACAGGTGGCTGCCTAGAAAAGTCCAATCTTTAGAAGGGGATATAATCACCCCTGACTGCGTTGCAGGATTTACAACGTCTGTCCATGCTGAGGACGAGGTTGTCAAGGAGCTGTTGAGGCATCGCGGCCCATTCCTCTTGTAGCGCCAATCGCAGCTGCGGAATCGTTGATGGCGGCTGGTGACGTGCTGCCAAGCGTCTTCCGAGAAGGTCCTACACGTGTTCGATTGGATTTAGGTCCGGGGACCTTGCGGGCCAATCCATGCGTTGAATATCTTCACTCTCCAACAGCTCTGCCACAGCCACTGTACGATGAGGTGTAGCGTTGTCGTCCATGAAGAGGAACTCAGGATCCACAGCACTTCTAAACAGACGCACGTGAGGCAGGAAAACCTCGGTACAATAGCGGACACCAGTGACTGAACCTCCTTGGAAGATGTGAAGGTCAGTACGGCTACCAAGCATGATACCGCCCGAAACGAGAACTCCGCCACCTCCAAACTGGTCACTTTCGATGATGTTGGAGGTGTGATTGCGTGTTCCTGCTCTCTCCAGATGTGTATACGTCCAGAATCGCTCGTCAGACTACATCGGCTCTCATCCGTAAAGAAAATTCGACCCCATTGGTGATGCGTCCAGTTCTTGTGTTCCTGGCACCACAGAAACACCACCGTCTCCGATGAGCAAGCGTTAATGGCACACACCGTACTGGTCGTCGTTCAAATAGACCACCTTTGTGCAGCCTCCTGGCCACGGTAAAACGCGATAACGGACGTCCAGTTGTTTGTTGCATGTGCCTTGCTATTTCTCCCGCTGTCTTCCGTCTGTCTCTTCTCGCCTGTAGGACAATATACCGGTCGTACGCCGCCGTGGTTGCTCGTGGACGACCATTTCTAAACTCTCGGACAGCTGTTCCTGTCGTTTGAAATGCTCTTCAAGCTCGTGAAACGATGCTGTGAGCGATCCCAAACTCCTCGGCCACACTAGTCACACTTCGACTTTCTTCCAACTTCCCAATGACGCGACCTCGGGTAAAGTCATCCAGATGTCGTCTACTGGATTGCTTGTTGGCCATATCACACGGTGGCAGCAACTCGACGTCGTTCAAACCGATGTACACCGTGCAATAGCTTTCACCGAATTGCTGAGCGTACACTGCCCGTGTGCTTTATGCCCTTGCGACACCCCCCACTCTACGTCATGCTGCATATATGCGCATGCCCTACCGTACCGAACCCTAGTCTATCTCCTGAGTGGTCTTTCGGTCCGTTCTGCCTGCTCGTTCCGCTGTAATGCTAATTTCTCCTCTTCGTCCTTAATTTTTGCACACCGGTGTAATAAGATTCCCTATTGTGCTCTGTTGCCAAATTTTCTCCTTTGTTGCTTTGGTACACATACATGAGCTTTTGATCTAAATAATTTAATATGACTAAGATAGGGTGTAAATCCTTTCCATAATTTAAAAGGAGTTTTCCGTGTTGCTTGTGTTGGGACTCTATTTTGTATGTAAGCTGCTGTTATTACAGCTTCTGCCCAGTATTTACCTTCTACATTAGCATCTAGCATCATTGTTTTTGTTATTTCTGTCAAAAATCTGTTTCTTTCTTTCAGCTATTCCATTCATCTGAGGACAGTACGGAACAGTTGTTTTATGTTCTATTCTTTGTTCCACTGAATTATTTTCAAAATCTTTTCTAGAATACTCAACTCCATTATCTGTTTTAATCTATTTGAACATTTTTCCAAATTTGTTTTGCACTGAAGCTACATATTGCTGAAATTTTACTAATGTTTCATCTTTATTTTTAAGCAAATAGATAAAACAATATCTGCTTTAGTCATCTATAAATGTGATGAAATACTTGTAACCACTAGGACTGGTTTCAAGCATGAAACCACAAATATCTGTGTGTACTAATTCTAATACAGCTTTGGCCTTAAAGCTACTTTGTTTGGATAATTACTTCTGTGTAAATTTGTCTTTTATGCAAAACTCACAGTTCCCTTTATTTTTGCAATTAGAAAGAGTTATTCCTCTTGTTGGTTCCTTTTTTTTTTAATTTGTTTTATCATTTCAATGTTAATATGACCCAACTTTCTGTGTCATAAATTCAAACAATTTTTATTTTTGCATGTTGTGGCTAAATTTGCCTGTCCATCTAATACTGCAACTTGTACAAATTGCACTGAACAACAATGGGTTTGTTACAAAGAAAACTTTAACGGTTTTGTATGTATTTACAAGTGCTGAAACCAAATATGAAGTTACAATTGCTCCGCTGGGCTCCAATTTCTTGTAATGGAACTTTCTATTGGGGTAAATGTTGTGTTACTTAAAGGAATTTCTTTATGTTTCCGAACGGAGACATTTGTCTGCAGTCAGGATAGCTGTGTCTCTGAGAATAAACATACTGGCGTCATTATTTCCTGTTGTGCAATTTCTTCTAGGAAAGGGGGAACAAAGCTGAATTTTTGTCATTCGAATGCATTTAATTGGTATAGAAGGACGTGCATTTTCTCGTGGTTTTAAAAAGTAGTGTGGGTTGTGCAAAGTGTATGTTAAATATTGTCGCTTACTTGTGTGAACCATCCAAACAGTTTCTGCTACATTTGTGGACTATTTACTTTAAAGTCTCACAGGCGACATTTCACACCGTTGATTAGAAAATCGTATGAATTTTATTTCCAGTGCAAAATGGATGATGAAGATAAATCTTGAGCGCCTCACATTTGTTGTAATTCATGTGTAACTTTGTTCACTGGCTGGTTGAAAGGATCACGTCAAATGCCATTTGCTGTACCAATGGTTTGGAGAGAACCGAAAGACCACTCAACAGACTGTTACTTCTGCATCACTAAGATATCTGGAATTACAGCTAAGACCAAAGACACGATTCAGTATCCCAGTATTCCTTCGGCCATAAGACCTGTTCCTCATGGTCCATATCTTCATGTACATCCACAGTCATAGAGTTGATAGTGATGCTAATGAAATAAATCCTCACAGAGAAGATGTTGAAGTACAACAAGACTCTGATTTCTCGGAAGATTCTGTGTCTCACCTTATAAGTCAGGAAGAATTAAATGATCTTTTCGTGACTTTCATTTAGCAAAAAGTCAGGCCGAAATATTGACTTCAAAATTGGAGGCATGGAATCTTTTACAACCAAGTACAAAGTATGCAGTTTTCTTTGACGACAGCAAGAGTTCGAACACTTATTTTCGAAGAGTGGTGATCTCGTGTACTGCAATGATATAGACTTACTGTTTGAAGCCTTAGGGCAGCAACAGAAACCTGAAGAATGGAGACTTTTTATAGATTCCTCAAAAACCAAAAAAAAAAAAAAAAAAAAAAAAGCTTAAAAGCTGTCCTTCTTTATAACTGAAACATGCACCCCTCAGTACCTGTTGTATACACTAAAGTGCCAGAAAAACTGGTACACCAGTCTAATACTTGGTAGGTCCCCCACGGGAGCGCAGGGATGCTGAAACACGACGGGGCATGGACTCTACTAGCTTCTGGAAATATGCTGTAGGCAATGCACACCATACTTCCTGCAGAGCATTCCACAATTTGGGTGTATTCCGAGGTATCGGATTCTTGTGTTTGTGACGTACCTGCCAGAAGGACGCACACGACATAAAGGCAGATAGGAATCAGAATAAAATGTCTGCGTAGCTCAGTTGGTAGAGCGACTTGTTCCGGAATAAGCGGCCTCGGGTTCGAATCCCGGCGTAGACCAAAAATGACGGAGAAATTTACTTCGTTATATGTTCGATAGCGCGTTGCATGGCATCCCAAATGTGTTCTATCGCGTTCAGATCTGGGGACTTGGGTGGGAATGACAACACCCCAAATTCAGATGAATGAATGCTCCTCTAACCATAATGTGGCGTCCCGACACTTGTGTGGAGGTGCATTGTTCTGTTGGAACAGGCTCAACACATCAGCGTGAATGCAGGGCATGAACGGGTGTACTTCGTCAAAAGGATGCGCACATAGTGTTGGCCGGTCACAGACGTTTGTAGACGTACCAGGGCTCCCAGTGAAGTCCAGCTAAACACACCCCATGCCATTACGGACCCCCTACCAGCCGGTACAGTTCCCTGTTGACAAGCGGGATCCATGGCTTCGTGAGGTTTGCGCCACACACGAATCCTTCCATCTGTCCGATACAGTTGGAAACGCGACTCGTCAGACCAGGCTACTTCTTTCCAGTCATCAAATGTCCAGTGGCGGTGTTGCCGTGCCCAAGCGAGGCGCATAGCTCTCTGTTGTGCACTCATCAAGGGGACTCGAGTTGGGCTTCGGCTCCCAAAGCCCATATCGTGCAGGGTACGTTGCACAGTCCTGACGCTGATGCTTGTTGAGGCTCCAGCATTGCATTCCGATGATACCTGCGAGAGTGTTGCACGCTTATTGTCTGAAACGATTCTTGACAGCCGACGATGATTACGTTTACCCAATGTCTTTTTACGGCCACAGTGGTATCGTAGGTTGGAGGTTTTGCCGGAATTCTTGTAGTCGCGGTACACCCTTGCAATGGTCGTCCGTGAAAATCCGAACTTCGTTTCTACCTCCGAAATACTATGGGCCCATCTCACGAGCGCCAACTATGACACCGCGTTTAAAATCGCCTAAATCGTTATTACTTGTCATTCTCATGCCAAAAACAGCTCTGACAGCTGGCAAGGATGTCTATCGCTTTACATACGCACTGGCGGAAGCAACCGAGTATGCGCATAGGTGACGTTGCTATGTATTTTGCATAAGCTCGTCTGTACCAGTTTTTCTGGCACTTCAAGGTATGCTGCATACATGAAAGAAACATATGCAAATATGAACCTGTTGCTTCAAAGTATAGTATACAAAAACACTCATGGAATATTTGTGGCGATCTTAAAGTGATAGCTTTACTTCTTGGTCCGCAACTTCGATACACAAGATATTTTTTTATTATTGGAGGTTTAACGACCACTGTGAGCAACGCAATGAGCTATAAGCAGTCGCCCGTCCCTAATTTAGGGTCACTGGTTCCAGGGAAGGGAGAGAGCTAGTGCCGTAAGACAAACACAACATCTATGTCTTACGGGATTCGAACCCGGACTCCTTTCGGACGAATGATCAGAAGCCATCGCTTATATCACTGCTTCACCGAGTCGGCAGGATACACAAGATACTGCTGCTTTCTCTGTGAATGGAACAGTAGGGACAGCTGAATAAAGTTTGCCTTTTATGTAACGCAGTAAGCCACTCATCAGCTGACCGCAGATCCTCCGTTCACTCAGCATAGCATAAATAGGAGCTACCATTAATCAAACTAAAAGTAACTATTTATTCATTTACTAATTTGACTGAAAATAAACACTTGAATATCTGTAAAACTACATATCCCACACACACACACACACACACACACACACACACACACACACACACACACATATATATATCATCATCATCATTGTCAACCATTATCAATCCACTGCTGGACGAAGGTCTCCCCAAGTTTCCTCCACAACGGTCTGTCTTGTGCCAGTCTCCTCCATGTCACCCCTGCATACTTTCGAATTTCATCCACCCATCGATGGACAGCCGAAATTTTAGATTGGATTCCAAGGGACAGGAAAAGACCCAGAAGAAGACCACATGGAAGATGGGTGGATGAAATTCGAAAGTATGCGGGAGTGACATGGAGGAGACTGGCACAAGACAGACCGTTGTGGAGGAAACTTGGGGAGACCTTCGTCCAGCAGTGGATTGATAATGGTTGACAATGATGATGATGATGATATCTTATTATATTAACGCGCACACACACTATATCGCCGACATAACTCTTTTCCGCCAAGAAACTAACGGCGCAATTACATACTGTCATCAGCAGAATACTACCTAGGCAACGCTCTTTACACCAAACAAATAAAAACAGTGAGCGCTGCGCCATCTGCAATACGGTTAAATATTCGCTGAGGACTCTAGTTTAAGTATTGTGTAACTCCGAAAGTCATAGTTTTTATAAGAATTTTTAACAGTAACTGTGGGGATAAACCATTTTGAATGTCGCTCGATTCACTTTCGGGCGGTCCATTATTTATCACCATCGAGTTTGTATTAGATGGAGACACCACTCCTATTCACGCAGCGCTGGCCGCCGTAAGTAACCGTCCGTACTGCAAGTGTGCCGCCCCGGTGGCGCAGTGGTCTAAGGCGCTGGCCTCTGATCATTCGTCCGTAAGGGGTCCGGGTTCGAATCCCGGTCAGGCATGGATGTTGTGTTTGTCTTACGGCACTGGCTCTCTCTCTTCCCTGGAACCAGTGACCCTAAATTAGGGACGAGCGACTGCTTATAGCCCATTGAGTTGCTCACGGTGGTCGTTAAACCTCCAATCAAAAAAAAATACTGCAAGTGACGTCACATCAGGGCACGACGAAACCGCAGACGAGAAGCTGCTTTGAAACCAATGGAAGAAAAGCTTCTAGGCGTATAAACAGATAAAATAAGGAATTCAATCATTTTTATCAATTATACACAAGCTTACTGTTTTATGAACTGTATAATTTAGTTCTTTTTTGCCTGTATGTGACGCCACGCCAAAGATTAGCTGTGACCTATGGCGGCAGAGTCAGTGGTGTCTCCATCTAATATAAGCTGGATGGTTATCTCTGGGTTCATTTGTGTCACTGAAAGAAAAGAAGAGCTGTTACAATTACAATTTGGGTTACTAATTTGAATTCTAGGCTTAACATACACCAGTTGTTGCTACCTATTGCGAAATAAAGATGAACGTCCTACACTGTGGAGATAAGCTATAACATTTCCAAAATCGCACCGTATCCTGGGAGATCAAATCGAAATGTCTGCCATTGGTTGTCTCTGTGAACGAAATTAGAGCCGCCATGCATCGTGTTACTGTCTGGATTATAGCCCTAACATACACAGGTTGTGGTTTCCTATCGGGAAATAAAGAACGTCCTCAACTGTAACGATAATCTATTTCGAGTATCGCACGGAAACCTAGGAGATCGATTCGCGATGTCTACCATTTGTTGTATCTGAGAACAAAATTAGAGCTCCTGTACATCGTGTTAATGACTCGATTATAGCCATCACATGCACCGGCTGTTGCTTCCTATCAAGAAATAAAGAAGAAAGTTGGCAACCCTGGTGATAAGCCATTTCGAATGACAACCGATTGTCGCTTCGGGAGGTCCATTCGTTATGACTTGCATTATTTGTGCCAGTGAAAGAAAAGTGGAGCTGCTATAATCTCTGCTACAATTTGGATTCTGGCCTTGACATATACCAGTTGTTTCCACCCAAAGGGAAATGAAGAAGAACGTCCGCTACTGTAGGAGTAAGCTATTTCGAATATCGCACGGTATCCTGAAAAGTCAATTTGTAATGTCTGCTATTAGTTATCACTCTGAACGAAATTAGAGAAGCTATGCATCGTGTTACTGACCCGTATATAGCCTTCCCATACACCGGTCGTTGCTTCCTATCGGGAAATATAGAAAAAGTTTGCAACCCTGGTGATAAGCCATTTCGACTGACAACCGATTGTCGCTTCGGGAGGTCCATTCGTTATGACTGGCATTATTTGTGTCAGTGAAAGAAAAGTGGAGCTGCTATAATCTGTGCTCCAATTTGGATTCTGGCCTTGACATATACCAGGCATTTCTACGTATCGGGAAATGAAGACGAACATCCTCAACTGTAGGAGTAAGCTATTTCGAATATCGCACGGTATCCTGGAAAGTCAATTTGTAATGTCTGCTATTAGTTATCACTCTGAACGAAATTAGAGAAGCTATGCATCGTGTTACTGTCCCGATTATAGCCTTCACATACACCGGTCGTTCCTTCCTATCGGATATTTATAGAAAAAAGTTTGCAACCCTGGTGATAAGCCATTTCGAATGACAACCGAGTGTGGCTTCGGGAGGTCCATTCGTTATGACTGGCATTATTTGTGTCAGTGAAAGAAAAGTGGAGATGCTATAATCTGTGCTCCAATTTGGATTCTGGCCTTGACATATACCAGGCATTTCTACGCATCGGGAAATGAAGACGAACATCCTCAACTGTAGGAGTAAGCTATTTCGAATATCGCACGGTATCCTGGAAAGTCAATTTGTAATGTCTGCTATTAGTTATCACTCTGAACGAAATTAGAGAAGCTATGCATCGTGTTACTATCTGGTGTGACGTATATTCTAAATTAACTTTCCTTTTTAGAGTCTTTCCCTATGTAAATCTTGAGTTTATTCTGTTATTCTTCACTCTTAACATGATATCTTTCTATCAAACGAATACGTTTGGCAACACAATTGAGGTTGAATGAACGTGACGTATGCCTGATATTTGATAAGAACAAGAGACAAAAACGACGACAAATCTATTGCTTGAGAGCGTTGGGTTGTAAACTGATTATTGAAAAGAGCGTTGTGTTGTGTGTGGAGAGTTTAGTGCAATATGCAATGCTACTATATGTTTGCTACATCCTGAATAAAGCATATTTTCCCGTAAGTGTGACTTCTGTTGTTTACATGTTTCGTCTGGCCGTTAAGGTTTCTTTCATTTAGGAACTTTTTCTCAAAATGTTAATGTTTTAAATTAACGTAGAAGTAAGACAAGACTTTTACGGCATACTGGATTATAGCCTTCACATACACCGGTCGTTCCTTCCTATCGGATATTTATAGAAAAAAGTTTGCAACCCTGGTGATAAGCCATTTCGAATGACAACCGAGTGTGGCTTCGGGAGGTCCATTCGTTATGACTGGCATTATTTGTGTCAGTGAAAGAAAAGTGGAGCTGCTATAATCTGTGCTACAATTTGGATTCTGGCCTTGATGTATACCAGTTGTTGCCACCTAAAGGGAAATGAAGAAGAACATCCTCAACTGTAGAAGTAAGCTATGTCGAATATCGCACGGTATCCTGGAAAGTCAATTTGCAATGTCTGCTATTAGTTATCTCTGTGAACGAAATTAGAGAAGCTATGCCTCGTGTTACTGTCCCGATTATAGCCTTCACATACACCGGTCGTTGCTTCCTGTCGGGAAATATAGAAAAAAGTTTGCAACCCTGGTGATAAGCCATTTCGAATGACAACCGAGTGTGACTTCGGGAGGTCCATTCGTTATGACTGGCATTATTTGTGTCAGTGAAAGAAAAGTGGAGCTGCTATAATCTGTGCTACAATTTGGATTCTGACCTTGATGTATACCAGTTGTTGCCACCTAAAGGGAAATGAAGAAGAACATCCTCAACTGTAGAAGTAAGCTATGTCGAATATCGCACGGTATCCTGGAAAGTCAATTTGCAATGTGTGCTATTAGTTATCTCTGTGAACGAAATTAGAGAAGCTATGCCTCGTGTTACTGTCCCGATTATAGCCTTCACATACACCGGTCGTTGCTTCCTATCGGGAAATATAGAAAAAAGTTTGCAACCCTGGTGATAAGCCATTTCGAATGACAACCGAGTGTGACTTCGGGAGGTCCATTCGTTATGACTGGCATTATTTGTGTCAGTGAAAGAAAAATGCAGCTGCTATAATCTGTGCTACAATTTGGATTTTGGCCTTGACGTTTACCAGTTGCTGTCACCTATCGGGAAATGAAGAACGTCCGCAACTGTAGAAGTAAGCTATCTCAAATTTCGCATTGTATCGAAAGAGATTAATTCGCCTTGTTTGCCATTAGTTATCTCTGTGGATGAAGTTAGAAGCGTTTTACATCGAGTTCCATCTGGATTACAGCTTTCACATACACAGGTTGTTGATTCCTGTCGGCAAATGAAGAAGAAAGTGTGCAACCATTTTGATAAGCCATTTCGTGTGCTATCCGTGTTACCTCGGCAGTTCGATTCCTTATGACTGTCATTATTTGAGTTAGTGAAAGAAAGATGAAGCTGCTATAATCTGTGCTACAATATGCAATCCTGCCTTAACATTTGCAATTTGCTGTTTGTCACCGAGTACATGAGAAACAAAGTCATCAGCTGCGGACATAAACCCTTTCGGATAACACACGATATCCCGGGAGATTAATTCGCAATGTCTGCCATTAGTAATTGTGTCAGTGAAATAATTTGAGCCACTGTACATCGTGTTACTGTCCGGATTAGAGCCTACACATACACCGTATGTTGCTTCTCATAGGGAAGAAAAGAACGTCCTCAACTATGGACATAAGCTATTACGAATATCGCACGGTATGCTGGGAAATCAGTTCTCGACAGTGTTTCTTTCAGGCATACATCCAGGGGAGCGAAGCCCTCCGGGAAATGACCATTCGCCCCACCGGAGACATTTTAGGTTAGCGAACCAAATTTTAATAAATTCAGGCTATGATGAAAAAGGAAATTTCGTTTCTTCTTATGCTACAAATATTTCTCCAATTACATATTTCTTAAATATTTGTTAAAATGGTACTAGTTATAGTTTATTTTATTAAAAAGTGTATTACGACGCATGACATTCTTCAAAATATAATAAGTAGACTAATCACACCTAATTGCCTCGGAATCGTGATTCAGGACCAAGAGCGCGGCGTTGAGTGCGTTTTAATAGATAGATAAAAATTTCAAGCCTGCGGACCCTCCCTCCTTTAGCTGAAAAAAGTTTATTCCTGAAATGTTTGAAGAAGAAATTACTATATCAGGGTATCAGGAATATATATATAATTGTTCGGGGGGGGGGGCGGTGCATGAAAAAAGAATTTTCTTCAAATCCACCATCTGGAACAAAATTTAAGTTAATGAAAAATTGGTGAAAAGCTAAAGCATTTGTTTCTCATGTAACTCGCAATTTAACGTAAAAAAAAAAAAAAAAAAAACATTTTCCGGGGAAGTGGGGGGAGGAAAGGTTCCCTCGAAATGCGCCCTTGTGCAAGATATGTAGCAATTACTTCTATATATATATAAATATAGTAGTTAAAATTATATCATCATCACTGTCAACCATTATCAATCCACTGCTGGTCGAAGGTCTCCCCAAGTTTCCTCCACAACGATCTGTCTTGTGCCAGTCTCCTCCATATCACTCCCGCATACTTTCGAATTTCATCGACCCATCTCCCATGTGGTCTTCTTCTGGGTCTTTTCCTGTTCCTTGGAATCCAATCTAAAATTTCGGCGGTCCATCGATGGTCTGCCCTTCTGGCAGTATCTCCAGCCCATTGCCGTTTCAGGGATTTAACTCTGATCATGATGTCTTCCACTCTCGTCATTTTTCGGATCCACAAGTTCCTCTTCTTATCTCTCCTGGTTACACCAAGCATGCACCTCTCCATGCTACTTTGAGTTGTCTGCAGCCTTTGTATGTCTCTTTTAGTTAAGGTCCACGTCTCTGCACCATACGTAAGCACTGGAAGGATGCATTGATCAAATACTTTTCTTTTAAGACATAATGGCATATTGCTCTTGAAAATTATGCTGTTTCTTCCAAAAGCTCTCTAGGCAAGTTTTGAACGTCGATTAATTTCTTCATCAATGTGACCCTCACTTGATATCTGCTGTCCAAGATAAACGCACGTGTCTGTTATCTCCAGCTTTTCTCCATCAATCGATAAATCTTCATTTCTTGTAAAAGCATTGAACATCACTTTTGTCTTCTGAAAGTTCATTTTTAACCCCACTTCTTTACTCTTGTCAGCAAGTTCTTGGATCATACTCTGCAGCTCTGATGGGGTAGTTGCAAAAATGACTACATCATCAGCAAAACGAAGGTGGGTTAGATAATCTCCATTAATCTTTATCCCTTTGTTTTCCCAGTTCAGTGATTGAAAAACATTTTCCAATGTGGCATTAAAGAGCTTCGGAGAGGGAATCTGTTCTTCAGTTCCAACTTGAAGGTCTTATGGTGTTTTTTAAGGTTGGTTATGTCAATACATTTTGTTTGTCTTATGAGCTTGCCACGTTCGAGTTTAGTGTTGAGGTGCATCTTACATCTCCCCAATCTATGGTCACTACCTGTGTTGAACTTGTTCTTCAGCACACTGCAGTCTTCGATGACGAATTTTTGTTACACATAATAAAATCAATTTCGCTTGTCATCCAATTTGGATGTCTCCATGTCCATTTCCTGTGTGGCTTTTTCTTGAAAAAGGAGTTCAAGATGAAAAACTCTTCTGCCTCTGCAAACTCAACGAGAGTTTTTCCACGCTGGTTTCTGTTGCCGTGACCGAATTTACCTACTGAAGTTTCATTCTGTTGCCGTTGCCCTATTTTTTGCATTGAAATCTCCCATAACTATCTTCAAGTGCTGCTTACCTTTATTATTTAGATGACGAATTTCCTCATAAAATTCTTCAATTTCTTCTTCAGGATGACTTGTGGTGGGTGCATAAGTTTGAATAATCTGAGCCTGGTATCTTCTCGAGAGTTGGATAACGAGTCGTGCAGCTCTGTCAGAGGAACTTTCAACTTCTACAACTTTATTGTTCAGTTTCTTGTTTATTATAAATCCCACAGCACTAGTTCTACCAGTATCTGTCCCACGATAGTAGAAGAGATGTCCACTTTTCAGTTCAATGAGATCTTCTCCTTTTCTCCTTACCTCACTTAGCCCGACGATGTCCCACTTGATCCTTTGTAGTTCCTCTTCCAATTCAAGAAGCCTTGAACCAGAAGATAGGGAGCGTCCGTTATACGTAGCCAAGGTCAGCATCAGATGGCAGCCTAGTCCGGTCCTCCGGGGATTCTTAGCACCCTCTGCCTTCATGTCGCACTGGCCGCTGCCTTGGCCAGGTGCATTCCAGCTGCCGGAGACTGAGAGCCAAGATTTAAGTTGTAGAGTCATTTGGAGGGGTTTGGCCATAACTCATAACGCTGGCCAAGCGGGTTGGTGAGTGTGGGATAGCATTTCCTCTAATCCCGATGGTATTGTTATACCGCCATTGGCGGTCGTCAGAGCCCCTTTAGTGGGAACAGGATGCATCACGAGAAGGCGGGGTTGACATTTGTCAAGGAGAGGCTGTGATGTTACGCATCACCTGACCTATTATAGAAACCAGCGTGGAAATACTCTTGTTGAGTTTGCAGAGGCAGAAGGGTTTTTCATCTTGAACTCCTTTTTCAAGAAAAAGCCACACAGGAAATGGACATGGAGACATCCAAATGGGACGACAAGTGAAATTGATTTTATTATGTGTAACAAAAAATTCGTCATAGAAGACTGCAGTGTGCTAAACAAGTTCAACACAGGTAGTGACCATAGATTGGTGAGATGTAAGATGCACCTCAACACTAAACTTGAACGTGGCAAGCTCATAGGACAAACAAAATCTATTGACATAACCAACCTTAAAAAACACCATAATACCTTCAAGTTAGAACTGAAGAACAGGTTCTCAGCTTTAGAAGGCCTAACATCGGAAGAAGTGGACATCTCTGAAGTTAACAGAAAAGTAACCAAAGCTCTTATGGAAACAGCAACAAAATTAGCTGGGTCTAAGAACAAGTTGCATGTGAACAAATTATCAGGAAAAACCAAAATGTTGATGCAAAAAAGAAGAGAGATGAGGACAACTAAAGAAGATGTGACTTCCAAAGTGGAATATATAGAGCTATGCAAGACAGTAAGAAAAAGTATCACTGAAGACGTAAGGAAATTCAACTGTGAACTAGTGAGGAAAGCAATTGAAAACAACCAAAGCCTAAAGATAGCAAAGGGACATCTCAGTAAGGGAAGAAAACAGATTATGGCACTGAGAAAAGAAGATGGTTCTGTAACAAGAAATAGAGGCGAAATTTTGACAAGAGTGAAAGATTTCTACTCCAAATTATATGAAAGGGATGATATATGCACTCCAGACATCATGAAAGATACCAGTACCAGAGTTCCTCCAGTCCTTCCAGCAGAAGTTGCACATGCAATCAAGAACATGAAGCGAGGAAAAGCTCCAGGAGAAGATGGAATTACTGTAGACATCATACAAGAAGCAAGTGGAGAAATCGAAACAGTACTCGCCCAAATTTTCACTCGATGCCTTAATGAAGGAAAGATTCCTGAGGATTGGAACACCGCTACAATGATCCTGCTACATAAGAAAGGTGACATTGAAGATCTCGGAAACTACAGACCTATCAGCCTCCTATCAGTAGTTTATAAAATCTTCACTAAAGTTCTTTCACACCGCTTGAAGGTAACACTGGACATGGCTCAACCGAGAGAACAAGCTGGATTCAGGAGTGGCTACAGCACAATAGATCATATCCACGTGCTGAGAGAACTAATTGAAAGAGCGAGGGAATATGAACTTCCATTGTGCATGGCTTTTATTGATTATGAAAAAGCCTTTGATTCGGTGAAACCATCAGCAGTTACAATGGCTCTGAAAACCTGCGGTATTGAAGATGCATACATTAATATTATTAATAACATCTATGAAAATGCAAGTGCAAAGATTAGGCTGTTTGAAAATACAACACACGTAAAAATTGGGAAGGGAGTGAGACAAGGTGACACCATATCTCCGAAGCTCTTTAATGCCACATTGGAGGGTGTTTTTCAGTCACTGAGCTGGGAAAACAAGGGGATAAAGATTAATGGAGATTATCTAACCCACCTTCGTTTTGCTGATGACGTAGTCATTTTTGCAACTACCCCATCAGAGCTGCAGAGTATGATCCAGGAACTTGCTGACAAGAGTAAAGAAGTGGGATTAAAAATGAACTTTCAGAAGACAAAAGTGATGTTCAATGCTTTTACAAGAAATGAAGATTTATCGATTGATGGAGAAAAGCTGGAGATAACAGACACGTACGTTTATCTTGGACAGCAGATATCAAGTGAGGGTCACATTGATGAAGAAATTATTCGGCGTACAAAACTTGCCTGGAGAGCTTTTGGAAGAAACAGCATAATTTTCAAGAGCAATATGCCATTATGTCTTAAAAGAAAAGTGTTTGATCAGTGCATCCTTCCAGTGCTTACGTATGGTGCGGAGACGTGGACCTTAACTAAAAGAGACATACAAAGGCTGCAGACAACTCAAAGAAGCATGGAGAGGTGCATGCTTGGTGTAACCAGGAGAGATAAGAAGAGGAACTCGTGGATCCGAAAAATGACAAGAGTGGAAGACATCATGATCAGAGTTAAATCCCTGAAATGGCAATGGGCTGGACATACTGCCAGAAGGACAGATCATCGATGGACAGCCGAAATTTTAGATTGGATTCCAAGGGACAGAAAAAGACCCAGAAGAAGACCACATGGGAGATGGGTGGATGAAATTCGAAAGTATGCAGGGGTGACATGGAGGAGACTGGCACAAGACAGACCGTTGTGGAGGAAACTTGGGGAGACCTTCGTCCAGCAGTGGATTGATAATGGTTGACAATGATGATGATGATGATATATATATATATATAATCCTCAATTATATATATATATAGCAAATGTATAACTTGCCTTCCTCTAAGGTTCATTTGTTCTCCCGGCCAAAAAGCCCTGAAAGAAAAACTGGTTCTCGATGTGGGGGATTATTTGTCTCTGTGAACGAAATAAGAGCAGCTGTACATCGTGTTAAAGATTGGATTATAGCCTTGCCATACGCCGGTTGTTGCTTCCTATCGGGAAATAAAAACAAACTTTTGCAACCCTAGTGATAAGCCATTTCGAATGACTACCGATTGTCGCTTCGGGAGGTCCATTCGTTATGACTGGCATTATTTGTGTCAGTGAAAGAAAAGTGGAGATGCTATAATCTGTGCTACAATTTGGATTCTGGCCTTGATGTATACCAGTTGTTGCCACCTAAAGGGAAATGAAGAAGAACGTCCGCAACTGTAGGAGGAAGCTATTTCGAATATCGCACGGTATCCTGGAAAGTCAATTTGTAATGTCTGGTATTAGTTATCACTCTGAACGAAATTAGAGAACCTATGCATCGTGTTACTGACCCGATTATAGCCTTCCCATACACCGGTCGTTGCTTCCTATCGGGAAATATAGAAAAAAGTTTGCAACCCTGGTGATAAGCCATTTCGAATGACAACCGATTGTCGCTTCGGGAGGTCCATTCGTTATGACTGGCATTATTTGTGTCAGTGAAAGAAAAAGTGGAGATGCTATAATCTGTGCTCCAATTTGGATTCTGGCCTTGATGTATACCAGTTGTTGCCAACTAAAGGGAAATGAAGAAGAACGTCCGCAACTGTAGGAGGAAGCTATTTCGAATATCGCACGGTATCCTGCAAAGTCAATTTGTAATGTCTGCTATTAGTTATCTCTCTGATTGAAGTTAGAACCACTATGTGTCATGTTACTTACCTGATGTGACGTATATTCTAAATTAAATTTCCTTTTTAGAGTCGTTGCTTCCGTTTGTAAATCTTGAGTTTATTCTGTTATTCTTCACTCTTAACGTGATAATCTTTTTATCAAACGAATACGTTTGGCAACACAATTGAGGTTGAATGAACGTGACGTACGCCTGATATTTGATAAGAACAAGAGATAAAAACGACGACAAATCTATTGCTTGAGAGCGTTGGGTTGTAAACTGATTATTGGAAAGAGCGTTGTGTTGTGTGTGGAGAGTTTAGTGCAATATGCAATGCTACTATATGTTTGCTACATCCTGAATAAAGCATATTTTCCCGTAAGTGTGACTTCTGTTGTTTACATGTTTCGTCGGGCCGTTAAGGTTTTTTCATTTAGGAACTTTTTCTCAGTATGTTAATGTTTTAAATTAACGTAGAAGCTAAGACAAGACTTTTACGGCATACTGGATTATAGTCTTCTTATACACCGGTCGTTGCTTCCTATCGAGAATATATAGAAAAAAGTTTGCAACCCTGGTGATAAGCCATTTCGAATGACAACCGATTGTCGCTTCGGGAGGTCCATTCGTTATGACTGGCATTATTTGTGTCAGTGAAAGAAAAGTGGAGATGCTATAATCTGTGCTCCAATTTGGATTCTGGCCTTGATATATACCAGTCATTGCCACCTATGGGGAAATGAAGAAGAACGTCCTCAACTGTAGGAGTAAGCTATTTCGAATATCGCACGGTATCCTGGAAAGTCAATTTGTAATGTCTGGTATTAGTTATCACTCTGAACGAAATTAGAGAAACTATGCATCGTGTTACTGACCCGATTATAGCCTTCACATACACCGGTCGTTGCTTCCTATCGGGAAATATAGAAAAAAGTTTGCAACCCTGGTGATAAGCCATTTCGAATGACAACCGATTGTCGCTTTGGGAGGTCCATTCGTTATGACTGGCATTATTTGTGTCAGTGAAAGAAAAGTGGAGCTGCTATAATCGGTGCTCCAATTTGGATTCTGGCCTTGATGTATACCAGTCATTGCCACGTATGGGGAAATGAAGAAGAACATCCTCAACTGTAGGAGTAAGCTATTTCGAATATCGCACGGTATCCTGGAAAGTCAATTTGTAATGTCTGGTATTAGTTATCACTCTGAACGAAATTAGAGAAACTATGCATCGTGTTACTGACCCGATTATAGCCTTCCCATACACCGGTCGTTGCTTCCTATCGGGAAATATAGAAAAAAGTTTGCAACCCTGGTGATAAGCCATTTCGAATGACAACCGAGAGGGACTTTGGGAGGTCCATTCGTTATGACTGGCATTATTTGTGTCAGTGAAAGAAAAGTGGAGCTGCTATAATCGGTGCTCCAATTTGGATTCTGGCCTTGATGTATACCAGTTGTTGCCACCTATGGGGAAATGAAGAAGAACATCCTCAACTGTAGGAGTAAGCTATTTCGAATATCGCACGGTATCCTGGAAAGTCAATTTGTAATGTCTGCTATTATTTATCACTCTGAACGAAATTAGAGAAGCTATGCATCGTGTTACTGACCCGATTATAGCCTTCACATACACCGGTCGTTGCTTCCTATCGGGAAATATAGAAAAAAGTTTGCAACCCTGGTGATAAGCCATTTCGAATGACAACCGATTGTCGCTTCGGGTTGTCCATTCGTTATGACTGGCATTATTTGTGTCAGTGAAAGAAAAGTGGAGATGCTATAATCTGTGCTCCAATTTGGATTCTGGCCTTGACATATACCAGTTGTTGCCACCTAAAGGGAAATGAAGAAGAACGTCCGCAACTGTAGGAGGAAGCTATTTCGAATATCGCACGGTATCCTGCCAAGTCAATTTGTAATGTCTGCTATTAGTTATCTCTCTGATTGAAGTTAGAACCACTATGCATCGTGTTACTGACCCGATTATAGCCTTCACATACACCGGTCGTTGCTTCCTATCGAGAAATATAGAAAAAGTTTGCAACCCTGGTGATAAGCCATTTCGAATGACAACCGATTGTCGCTTCGGGAGGTCCATTCGTTATGACTGGCATTATTTGTGTCAGTGAAAGAAAAGTGGAGATGCTATAATCTGTGCTCCAATTTGGATTCTGGCCTTGATGTATACCAGTTGTTGCCACCTAAAGGAAATGAAGAAGAACGTCCGCAACTGTAGGAGTAAGCTATTTCGAATATCGCACGGTATCCTGGAAAGTCAATTTGTAATGTCTGCTATTAGTTATCATTCTGAACGAAATTAGAGAAGCTATGCATCGTGTTACTGTCCCGATTATAGCCTTCACATACACCGAGCGTTGCTTCCTATCGGGAAATATAGAAAAAAGTTTGCAACCCTGGTGATAAGCCATTTCGAATGACAACCGATTGTCGCTTCGGGAGGTCCATTCGTTATGACTGGCATTATTTGTGTCAGTGAAAGAAAAGTGGAGATGCTATAATCTGTGCTCCAATTTGGATTCTGGCCTTGATGTATACCAGTTGTTGCCACCTAAAGGGAAATGAAGAAGAACGTCCGCAACTGTAGGAGTAAGCTATTTCGAATATCGCACGGTATCCTGGAAAGTCAATTTGTAATGTCTGCTATTAGTTATCATTCTGAACGAAATTAGAGACAAGCTATGCATCGTGTTACTGACCCGATTATAGTCTTCCCATACACCGGTCGTTGCTTCCTATCGGGAAATATAGAAAAACGTTTGCAACCCTGGTGATAAGCCATTTCGAATGACAACCGATTGTCGCTTTGGGAGGTCCATTCGTTATGACTGGCATTATTTGTGTCAGTGAAAGAAAAGTGGAGCTGCTATAATCTGTGCTACAATTTGGATTCTGGCCTTGATGTATACCAGTTGTTGCCACCTAAAGGGAAATGAAGAAGAACATCCTCAACTGTAGAAGTAAGCTATGTCGAATATCGCACGGTATCCTGGAAAGTCAATTCGCAATGTCTGCTGTTAGTTATCATTCTGTGAACGAAATTAGAGAAGCTATGCCTCGTGTTACTGTCCCGATTATAGCCTTCACATACACCGGTCGTTGCTTCCTATCGGGAAATATAGAAAAAAGTTTGCAACCCTGGTGATAAGCCATTTCGAATGACAACCGATTGTCGCTTCGGGAGGTCCATTCGTTATGACTGGCATTATTTGTGTCAGTGAAAGAAAAGTGGAGATGCTATAATCTGTGCTCCAATTTGGATTCTGGCCTTGATGTATACCAGTCATTGCCACCTATCGGGAAAAGAAGAAGAACATCCTCAACTGTAGGAGTAAGCTATTTCGAATATCGCACGGTATCCTGGAAAGTCAATTTGTAATGTCTGCTATTAATTATCACTCTGAACGAAATTAGAGAAGCTATGCATCGTGTTACTGTCCCGATTATAGCCTTCACATACACCGGTCGTTGCTTCCTATCGGGAAATATAGAAAAAAGTTTGCAACCCTGGTGATAAGCCATTTCGAATGACAACCGATTGTCGCTTCGGGAGGTCCATTCGTTATGACTGGCATTATTTGTGTCAGTGAAAGAAAAGTGGAGATGCTATAATCTGTGCTCCAATTTGGATTCTGGCCTTGATATATACCAGTTGTTGCTACCTATCGGGAAAAGAAGAAGAACATCCTCAACTGTAGGAGTAAGCTATTTCGAATATCGCACGGTATCCTGGAAAGTCAATTTGTAATGTCTGCTATTAGTTATCATTCTGAACGAAATTAGAGAAGCTATGCCTCGTGTTACTGTCCCGATTATAGCCTTCACATACACCGGTCGTTGCTTCCTATCGGGAAATATAGAAAAAAGTTTGCAACCCTGGTGATAAGCCATTTCGAATGACAACCGATTGTCGCTTCGGGTGGTCCATTCGTTATGACTGGCATTATTTGTGTCAGTGAAAGAAAAGTGGAGCTGCTATAATCTGTGCTCCAATTTGGATTCTGGCCTTGACATATACCAGTTGTTGCCACCTAAAGGGAAATGAAGAAGAACGTCCGCAACTGTAGGAGGAAGCTATTTCGAATATCGCACGGTATCCTGGAAAGTCAATTTGTAATGTCTGCTATTAGTTATCTCTCTGAACGAAGTTAAAACCACTATGCATCATGTTATTATCTGGTGTGACGTATATTCTAAATTAATTTTCCTTTTTAGAGTCTTTCCTTAATTAAATCTTGAGTTTATTCTGTTATTCTTCACTCTTAACATGATATCTTTCTATCAAACGAATACGTTTGGCAACACAATTGAGGTTGTATGAACGTGACGTACGCCTGATATTTGATAAGAACAAGAGATAAAAACGACGACAAATCTATTGCTTGAGAGCGTTGGGTTGTAAACTGATTATTGAAAAGAGCGTTGTGTTGTGTGTAGAGAGTTTAGTTCAATATGCTATGCTACGATGTGTTTGCTACATTATGAATAAAGCTTCTTTTTCCGTAAGTGTGACCTCTGTTGTTTACATGTTTCGTCTGGCCGTTAAGGTTTCTTTCATTTAGGAACAATTTCTTAGTACGTTGATGTTTTAAATTAACGTAGAAGTAAGACAAGACTTTTACGTCATACTGGATTATAGCCTTCCCATACACCGGTCGTTGCTTCCTATAAGGAAATATAGAAAAAAGTTTGCAACCCTGGTGATAAGCCATTTCGAATGACAACCGAGTGTGACTTCGGGAGGTCCATTCGTTATGACTGGCATTATTTGTGTCAGTGAAAGAAAAACGGAGATGCTATAATCTGTGCTCCAATTTGGATTCTGGCCTTGATGTATACCAGTTGTTGCCACCTATCGGGAAATGAAGAAGAACGTCCGCAACTGGAGGAGTAAGCTATTTCGAATATCGCACGGTATCCTGGAAAGTCAATTTGTAATGTCTGCTATTAGTTATCATTCTGAACGAAATTAGAGAAGCTATGCATCGTGTTACTGACCCGATTATAGCCTTCACATACACAGGTTGTTGATTCCTATCGGCAAATGAAGAAGAAAGTGTGCAACTATGTTGATAAGCCATTTCGAATGCGCTATCGATTGTTACCTCGGCAGATCCATTCGTTAGGACTTTCATTATTTGAGTCAGTGAAAGAAAAGTGGAGATGCTATAATCTGTGCTCCAATTTGAATTCTGGCCTTGACGTATACCAGTTCCTGTCACCTAACAGGAAATGAAGAAGAACGTCCGCAACTGTAGGAGTAAGCTACTTCGAATATCGCATTGTATCCTGGTAAGAGATCAATTCGCAGTGTCTGCCATTTAGTTATCTCTGTGGACGAAGTTAGAACCGTTTTGCATCGTGTTACTGACCCGATTATAGCCTTCACGTATACAGCTTGTTGATTCCTGTCAGGAAATGAAGAAAGTGTGCAACCATTTTGATAAGCCATTTCGAATGACAACCGATTGTCTCTTCGGGAGGTCCATTCGTTATGAGTGGCATGATTTGTGTTAGTGAAACAAAAGTAGAGCTGCTATAATCTGTGCTACAATTTGAATTCTGGCCTTGACGTTTACCAGTTGCTGTCGCCTATCAGGTAAATGAAGAAGAACGTCAGCAACTGTAGGAGTAAGCTACTTCGAATTTTGCATTGTATCCTGTAAGAGATCAATTCGCAGTGTCTGCTATTAGTTATCTCTCTGATTGAAGTTAGAACCACTATGTATCATGTTATTATCTGGTGTGACGTATATTCTAAATTAACTTTCCTTTTTAGAGTCTTTCCCTATGTAAATCTTGAGTTTATTCTGTTATTCTTCACTCTTAACATGATATCTTTCTATCAAACGAATACGTTTGGCAACACAATTGAGGTTGAATGAACGTGACGTATGCCTGATATTTGATAAGAACAAGAGACAAAAACGACGACAAATCTATTGCTTGAGAGCGTTGGGTTGTAAACTGATTATTGAAAAGAGCGTTGTGTTGTGTGTGGAGAGTTTAGTGCAATATGCAATGCTACTATATGTTTGCTACATCCTGAATAAAGCATATTTTCCCGTAAGTGTGACTTCTGTTGTTTACATGTTTCGTCTGGCCGTTAAGGTTTCTTTCATTTAGGAACTTTTTCTCAAAATGTTAATGTTTTAAATTAACGTAGAAGTAAGACAAGACTTTTACGGCATACTGGATTATAGCCTTCACGTATACAGCTTGTTGATTCCTATCGGGAAATATAGAAAAAAGTTTGCAACCCTGGTGATAAGCCATTTCGAATGACAACCGATTGTCGCTTCGGGAGGTCCATTCGTTATGACTGGCATTATTTGTGTTAGTGAAACAAAAGTGGAGCTGCTATAATCTGTGCTTTAATTTGAATTCTGGCCTTGATGTTTACCAGTTGCTGCCACCTATCAGGAAATGAAGAAGAACATCCTCAACTGTAGAAGTAAGCTATGTCGAATATAGCATTGTATCCTGGTAAGAGATCAATTCGCAATGTCTGCTATTAGTTATCTCTGTGAACGAAATTAGAACCGTTTTGCCTCGTGTTACTGTCTGGTTTATGGCCTTCACGTATACAGGTTGTTGATTCCTGTCGGGAAATATAGAAAAAAGTTTGGAACCTTGGTGATAAGCCATTTCGAATGACAACCGAGTGTGACTTCGGCAGATCCATTCGTTATGACAGGCATTATTTGTGTTAGTGAAAGAAAAGTGGAGCTGCTATAATCTGTGCTACTATTTGAATTCTGGCCTTGGCATATAGCAGTTGTTGCCACCTATCAGGAAATGAAGAAGAACGTCAGCAACTGTAGAAGTAAGCTATTTGAATTTTGCATTGTATGGTAAGCGATCAATTCGCCTTGTTTGCCATTAGTTATCTCTATGGACGAAGTTAGAAACGTTTTACATCGAGTTTCATCTGGATTACAGCCTTCACATACACAGGTTGTGGATTCCTGTCGGCAAATGAAGAAGAAAGTGTGCAACTATTTGATAAGCCATTTCGTGCGCTATCGGTGCTACCTCGGCAGATCGATTCCTTAGGACTGGCATTATTTGAGTTAGTGAAACAAAAGTGGAGATACTATAATCTGTGCTACGATTTGAATTCTGGCCTTGACGTTTACCAGTTGCTGTCACCTATCAGGTAATGAAGAAGAACGTCCGCAACTGTAGAAGTAAGCTATTTCGAATTTTGCATTGTATGGTAAGAGATCAATTCGCAGTGTCTGCCATTTAGTTATCTCTGTGGACGAAGTTAGAACCGTTTTGCATCGAGTTCCATCTGGATTACAGCCTTCACGTAAACAGCTTGTTGATTCCTGTCAGGAAATGAAGAAAGCGTGCAACCATTTTGATAAGCCATTTCGTGTACAATCGGTGCTACGTCGGCAGATCGATTCCTTAGGACTGGCATTATTTGTGTTAGTGAAACAAAAGTGGAGCTTCTATAATCTGTGCTACAATATGAATTTTGGCCTTGACGTTTACCAGTTGCTGTCAGCTATCAGGAAATGAAGAAGAACGTCAGCAACTGTAGAAGTAAGCTATTTCAAATTTTACATTGTATGGTAAGAGATCAATTCGCAGTGTCTGCCGTTAGTTATCTCTGTGGACAAAGTTAGAACCGTTTTACATCGAGTTCCATCTGGATTACAGCCTTCACATATACAGGTTGTTGATTCCTGTCGGGAAATGAAGAAGAAAGTGTGCTACCATTTTGATAAGCTATTTCGTGTGCTATCGGTGCTACCTCGGCAGTTTGATTCCTTATGACAGGCATTATTTGTGTCAGTGAAAGGAAAGGTGGAGCTGCTGTAATCTGTTTTACAATTTGGATTCTAGCCTTAACGTTTACCAGTTGTTCCCACCTATCGCGTATAATGAAGAAGAAAGTCCTCAGCTGTAAAGGTAAGGTATTTCGAATATCGCATTGCATTCTGGGAGATTAATTCACAATGTCTGTCGTTTTTTGTCTCTGTGAATGAAATTAGATCTGGTGTACATCGTGTTACTGTCTGGATTATAGCTGTAACATACACCGGTTATTGCTTCCTTTCTGGAAATATTCAGGATTTCCCACTTGCTACCGAACCCAGCATTTCTTTAATAATATTAGCACCAATGAAGATACTGCAACGAAGTTTGGAGTGGACTTACCTCATTTCGTGCGAAATGTGATGACATCACAACATAGGCTGGACGTGGCCACCATTTGCGTCCACACAGCATAGAACCCGGCGCACCATATTTTGGAAAGTCCTTGCCAGTACGTCCGCCGTCACTACCTAAATTTCTTCGGTGATGTTTGATTTCAAGGCATCTATGGCTCGCGGGTCTTTTGGTTAACTCTCCTTTTTATAGATAACCCCATAAAAAAGTAATCTGGAGGTGTCAGATTGGGCGCGCGCGGTGGCCATAGACCTTTCGAAATGACGCGGTCGCCGAAAAAGGACTGAATTTCAGCCATACGGGTGTGTGATGTGTGTGATGTCGCTCCACCATGCTGGTAATATTCAATGGAGAGTTCATCGTCGTCGAAATGATTTACAAAGGTGCACTGAAAAAAGCGTTTGGTTAATTCAAAAAAGTTTTTTAACAATATACAGCCGCCAAATTTTTTTATTGAATTTGCAAAATCATTTTGTTGAAAACAATATGTTTTCTTATAGCAACAAAACATTTTGTCATGATAACAATAAGTTTTGTTGGATCAAACAAATTCCAAAAATCGACCTAATCATTTTGTTAAGTGAACAAAACTCTTTGTCGTGACAACAATAAATTTTGTTAAATCAACAATAATTTTCAACAAAATAATTTTGCAAATTCAACAAAAAAAAATTGTTGATTCAAAATTTTTTTTGTTGAATTACCAAAACGTTTTTCTCAGTGTGTTAAACTGCTCCTCAGTGGCGCCACACTTAGGAATGTGTCTGCCACTAAGGAGCACTCCGGCTGGCTGGCGGACAGCGCCGAGTTGAATGCTGTCTGGATGCAAATGGTGGCCACGTCCATCACATGTTTTGATGTCATCACATTTTGCACGAAATGCTGCAAGTCCACTTAAAATTTCGTTGCAATATTTTCATTGGTGTTAATATCATGAAAGAAATGCCGGGTTCGGTAACGAGTGGGATACCCTGTAGAACGTCCTCAACTGTAGAGATAAGCTATTTTGAATATCGCATGGTATTCTGGGAGATCAATTCGCAATGTCTTACATTAGTTTTGTCTCTGAACGAAATTAGAAGCGTTATGCATTGTGTTACTATCTGGATTATAACCTTCACAGACACCGGTTGTTGCTTCCTATCGGGAAATAAAGAAGAAAGCTTGCAACCCTGGTGATAAGCCATTTCGAATAACAACCGAGTGTCACTTCGTGAGGTCCATTCATTATGACTGGGATTATTTGTGTCAGTGAAAGAACAGTAGTGCTGCTGTTATCTGTTTTAGTATTTGGATTCTACCTTTAATATACAGGGGTTGTCCAAAATAATGGAAACAATAGGTGTTACGCACCTAATATGGTGTGGAAGCATTCTTGGCATTTAAAACTGCTTGAATCGTCCTTGGAATGGGCGCATAGAAGTCCTGGATAGTGGTAAGTGGTATGTCTTACCATCCTTCCTGCAGAAAGTGCTCCAATTCCTTTAGAGACGACGGAGGAAGATAACGCGATCGTAATCTGTTTTCCAACACAGACCACATGGGCTCAATGATGTTTAGGTCCGGTGATTGTGCAGGCCAGGGAAAGTGTGCAACTTCATCCTCATGTTCCTCAAACCATGATTGAACAGTTCGACTTTTGTGAATCGGAGAATTATCATCTTGAAAGGTGCAATACCCTGACGGAAACAATGTCTGCGCCATTGAATGCGCATGGTCGGCCAAAAGAGTGACGTAGTCAATGCTAGTGATCCGTCCGTGTAAGGTGAGAATGGGACCTGCTGCAAATCACGAGATTATGGCCCAAACCATTACGGAACCGAGCCCATGCTTCAATGTAGGAAGAAGACAGAATGGGTTGTAGGCTTCTGCGGAGGTTCTCCACACGTAAACCCGTCCTGTGGTGGGGAATAATAAGAAACTTGATTCATCGGAAAGCAAGACATGTTTCCATTGATCCGAAGTCGACGTTTTATATTCCTGGCACCACCTTAGTCTCCGTTTCAAATTCACCTATGACACCAGGGATTTTGCAATCTCACCTCTGCCGTAAATATTGTGCTTATGCAATTCCCTTCGCACGGTACGTGTCGACTCTGGGTGTTGGAGATGTGCATTAAGCTCAGTAGTCACTTTCGTCGCCGTGGTCCTCCTCCTTGCGGTCACAATCCTCTTTAATGTCCTCCTGTCTCTCGCAGCCAGTTTGGTTTTTCTTCCACATTTGTGTCTTGCAGATGATGTTGTGCCGTTAACATTGTATGCTGTCATGACCTTCGACACAACACCTCTCGATACCCCCAATACTTGTGCCATTGTGATTACCGACGCACCAACCATACGGGATCCTACAATCTGCTCTCTTTGGAACTCCGACAGGTCACTCATTGTGCCTTCGCCTAGAATGAAATTATGCAAACACCGATTTACAATGCAATCACACAGACCTTTGAGACTATAAATAACACTTTTTTACAAAAAAAATTGTAGCTACATGTTCGTTTTACTCAAAAAGCAGCACATACCAAAGCCACTTTTTTCATCGAGGGGTTTCCATTATTTTGGACAACCCATGTATACCTGTTGTTGTTGAGGTCTACTTTAAAAGTGAAATGAATTTTTACATGCTACTGCCCATTATGGTAACGGTGAACACTTCTTGTTTGATATTCATCTTCTGGAGGAAACTGTATATACGTATATGTACATATATAGTTTTCGTTACAATTAGTTCAGGTATTTTTTTATAACAGCTGAAAACAATGACGTAGTCTTTGAAAATATTCTCCTACGATCGTTCATTGCTGTTACTAAAAATATTGACTGAAAAAAAAGAAAAGAAAAAGCATACGGAATCTGCAAATTGATTTTCAGATTTAAAAAACGGAAGCAAACGGGAGCATTGAGTTTTAGATTTAACAACCGCGTAATAATTTTATTTCTCATTCTTTTAGTAAAAAGAATGCGTTAAGCATCTGCAATGATGTCCCATTTGTGATACAATTTTTTACTGTAACGCGGAAAACAACGATCGTGACCATTGAATGGTCCGATTCTAAAACATTCTCCCACGATCGTTCATTCCTGTTACTAAAGTTATAAAGTGGCAGTTTAGCACGAAAATGTGGACACACCGGAAAAAAGCACCAAATTTTTTCCACGTGCTACTTAGGGTCATAGCTTTCATAGTTTTCAGTTTTCGATTGGAACCACCTCCTTCGGCGGCCATCTTGAATTTTATACTGGCCATCTAGTGTCATGGCGTCGTTCCATTAATGCTTCCAATGCTTAGAAATCTATGACGTCACAATCTCGCGTTTGAGAATGTTGGCGCGCGGTCACGCCATCTGTCTCATTGCGTCACGCGTTGTGTTTGGATCCTATTAAAGTTTTATGACGTCGTACTCTTGCGAGCATATGGTCGCGATTCCCATCTGCTTCATTACGTCACGCGTTGTGTGCGTATGTCCGTCCGCACGATAACTCGCGTAACAATCGTTCGATTTCGATGAAATTTTAGTATCTTGTAGGGTATCACCTGTGAAGGAACCTTATTTAAAGTGAACGAAATGGGGTGAAAGGTCGGTACATAGGGGCGGGATCCATAGGTCGGTACATAGGAGCGGGATCCATTCCACTGCTGTTATGCGTCATAACTAACTTAAAAAAGGTTCGATTTCGATGAAATTTTAGTATGTGGTAGGGGACCACTTGGCCACAAACCCTATTGAAAATGGGCGAAATGGGGTCAAAGGTCAGGACATAGGAGCTGAATCACTTCCATCGCCATTATGCGTCATAACTTACGTAAAAATGCTTCGATTTGGATGAAATGTTAGTATGATGTAGGGGCCTGTCTGGGAACGAATTCTATTGAAAATGGGCGAAATGGGGTCAATGGTTAGGACACAGGAGCGGGATCTATTCCATAGCCCTTATGCATCATAACTTACGTAAAATTGCTTCGATTGCGACAAAACTTTATCGTGTTATTTCGGAGGTACACCGAACCGGTTCTGTTGAATATAATCGAAATGGAATCAAGGGTAGGGCACAGGACTGAGATTTATTCCACAGCCATTATTCTCACAAATTGAGTGATAACTTGAGTAATGATTTCTGGTATGTTGGAAAGCGTATTATAATCAATGCATTGCATGATTTTACAAACTTGTTTAATTAAGATCTAGGTTTATGCTCCATACGCAACGATTGGAAAAATGCATTGATTAAACACTTTCCTTTTAAGACATAGGAGTAAATTACTCTTACAAATTGTACTGTTCTTCCCTAATGCGCACCAGTCAAGTTTTATATATTTTTAAACCAAAGGATGTATTTCATAAATCCCCTCTTCGATATCCCCACCGCTATATCGATATTCCTACGAGTACAAATTTAGGAAATAATAGTACGGTATATGCACATAAGAAGAAACAAATAGCCACGAAGTTTTCTCGTGTCTCGCTTTCAAAGAATATTTAAATCCTCGCGTTGTATTGTAATGAAACGTTTAAACAGTAAAGATTATTGACAGACTCAGGGGCGTACTTAGAGGGGGCTAAGGGGCCTTCCCCTCGAAGGTCGAAACGTGACCTACATTCGAATAAAAATGCATCAACTTACATTAGATAAAAGTGCTGTAACATTGTCTTTTATTTTTATTAACTTTTATTTTCTATTGGTGGATTTCGAAACCTTCCATTTTTGTTGCCCATCTCCCGAAAGAAAGATTCCAAATACGTTCCTGGATAGACTACATAATCAGGATAAATTTGCCTGATGTACTTTATTCCTGGGTTACTCAACATTAACCAGCTGTAAATATATTCCTTGACGAACTTTAAGCTTGCAGAAAGGGTATAAAATTTTTGGAACCGTTTTAACATTCAGTCCATCGTTCGGCTAACATTTAGATCATATGAAGCTTTTGTGTTGCCAACTATCCGCAGCCGGTGTCATAGAACCGATCTGGCTGCTGCTGCTGCTGTTTTGATATCCGTGGCTCACGTTGGTTTTCTGACTTTCTGTCAATTGTATCCACATATGTGCCCCCCCCCTTTCCCATTCGGGGGGCACAACTATGGTTAAGAACTGCAACTTAAGGTTAGTAATGTGCTGAGTTTTCTTTCAGGGAAATTGTCTTGCGCTTTGCCATTTAGCGTTGTGTGATGTCGCACGCGTGTTCACAAAACCTACAAAGAAACTCTTCGGAGATCTTATGACGTTAGCTGATTGGCTGAAAACCCGTGACGTATTTTCCCCCTTTTTTCGCTGCTGTTCAGGTCTCTAGTAAACTTCAAATATTAAAGCGACAGCGGTGCCAATGGTACTATTGTTGACCGAGGGTTTATTTGGATGGTTATCTTTGATGTTTAAAACGACCTGAACCGCAGGGAGAAAGATGAAAATACGTCACAGATTTTCAGCCAATCAGCTAACGTTTTAGGATCTCCGAAGGGTTTCTTTTCAGGTTTTGTGAACACGCATGTTTTGGGGCTGATCTAGAAGCCTATCTGACGGGGGAAAGGGTTGCTCTAGTCTAAAAAAACTGATTATCGATTCTATGTGGGAGGTTCACACACACACACACACACACACACACACACACACACACACACACACACACACACACACACACACACACACACACACATACAGTCTTGAATTGGCAGAGCTCCTTCTCTCTGTCACTGCACCATGGGAGGCGGAACCCCAAAATTTTAAGGGCGGGGAGGGGGAGCTTCTCCTAGAGTTGAAACAATAAAAAAAAAGACAAAAAAACCCGTATCTGACCTAAGGAAAACCCCTTAGTACTCATACAAATTATCATCAACTATCATGAATCCACTGCTGGATCATATATTTGAGAAACGCCGCCCCGGTGGCGCAGTGGTCCAAGCGATGGCCTCTGATCATTCGTCCGAACGGGGTCCGGGTTCGAATCCCGGTGAGGCATGGATGTTGTGTTTGTCTTACGGCACTGGCTCTCTCCCTTCCCCGGAACCAGTGACCCTAAATTAGGGACGGGCGACTGCTTATAGCCCATTGAGTTGCTCACGGTGGTCGTTAAACCTCCAATCAAAAAAAAAAAAATATTTGAGAAACGAATTTCTCCGGAGAAATAATTCTTCATTTATATTTACATGGTTGGCATCAATGCTGGTGTTGTGCCTCCTCCCACATCCACAATTACCTAATCATGGCTTGAGGAATATTCCCTGGAATATTGGTATATTTTCACTTTATTCCATTTTTTTTATTCATTCAGGAAACTTGAAAGATTTTGCTGTCCTGGAGTGGGACTCGAATCCACACCTCCCGATTTCCGGTCGAGCATGCCAGTCATTACACTACCCAGGACCAAGGAGGTTAGAATAAGATATCTGGAGATGCCCTTGTTAATGGAGCAGTACCCAAGGAGGTTATATTACTGGAGACATGACGTCATGAGCAGGCACGACGCAGCCGCAGATGAGAAGCTGCTTGATTTTTTTATTGGAAGTTTAACGACCACCGTGAGCAACTCAATGGGCTATAAGCAGTCGCCCGTCCCTAATTTAGGGTCACTGGTTCCAGGGAAGGGAGAGAGCCAGTGCCGTAAGACAAACACAACATCCATGCCTGACCGGGATTCGAACCCGGACCCCTTACGGACGAATGATCAGAGGCCATCGTTTAGACCACTGCGCCACCGGGCCGGCGAAGCTGCTTGGAAACCAATGGAACAAAAGCTTCTAAGCGTATAAACCGATAAAATGAGTAATTCAATAATCTTTATCAATGATACACAAGCTTACTGTTTCATCAACGGTATAATTTAGTTAATTTTTGCCTGCTTTTGACGTCACACCACAGATTAGCTGTGACCTATGGCGGCAGAGCCAGTGGTGTCTCCGGTAATATAACCTCCTTGGCAGAACCATTTTGGGTGAAGCCTATAACGCGAGCGAAGGCTGTCAAAGTGTGGCAAAGCTGATGGTTTCCAATGCTATTGCAATGCACTGTGTATTGACCGAATCGCCTTCTTTCGTGGCAAATGTTTCGTATTTCGCATCATAACCTGCTTCCGATGTGTGAGAAAATGCTAAATTTATAAAATTCTTAATTATTTTGAAGTCCCTTCCCATTTTTATTTTAAATCGAAATACACGAACATTAGTGCGAATTCAAAACAAAATATAACATTAAAGTTCAAAACTTTACTCGTCTATGAAGCATAATTCATTCCAGTTTGATATTAACACAGTTTCTGCAACCAAAATCCACGCAATTCCAAAATACACCCGTTGAAATTACGTAGGTGTTATGTAAACAACGTCAAATTCCGACACCTTGCGGCTTCACGGTTAAAGAGACTCGAGGCATCTCCAGAAGTATTATACTAACCTCCTTGCCCAGGACAAGGAAATCCCAAGCAGCTGAACATATACACTATCTACCAACAAGTAATTGGACACCTGTGATAGCAAAGGAAAACGAAGTTTACTCAAATTCAATAGTTGGTGGAGCCTCTACGAGCGGTGATTACAGTTGCGACCCTCCGGGGCATACTCTCAACCAGGCGTTGTACGACGGCTAGTGGTATTTTCTTCCACTCGGCTTGGAGAAGACAGGTCAGTTCCTTCACCGATTTTGTACGGTGGGGGCACCCCTTAAGTCGACGCTCCAACTCGTCCCATAGGTGCTCGATAGGGTTAAGGAACGGGCTCTGCGCAGGCCAGTCCATTCGATTAACCCCATTGTCACCATACCAAGCCAGGGTGGACCTCGCAACATGACAGGTGGCATTGTCATCCTGAAAGTAACATGGGTCCACCCCGTAAAACTGCCACAACGTAGGAAGCGCATGGTCATCCAAAATGGTGCAGTAGGTCTCGGCGTTGAGTCTACCAGGAATTGCGACCAAGGGTCCCGTGCCATACCAGGAGAAACACCCCCATAGCATAATTCCACCGCCGCCGAACTTCACAGTTGGCACAATACATTCCGGCAGGAGGCGTTCTCTAGGCAGACGCCAAACCCAGACCCTGCCATCCGGTAGAGGGGGAACCTTAATTCGTCGCTCCAGAGAACCTGTTTCCACTGTTCAACGGCCCACTGTCGGCGTTCTGTGCACCACGTTAGCCGAGCAGCGCTATTGGACTTGGTGATGACCGAGCAGATGGGCTTCCTTACGGATGGTATTCATCGAAAGAACACTCCCGGATACCTCTTAAAACTCTTCGCGGATGTGGCCCATCGATTTGGTGAGGTTCTTCCGAATTTCTCTGGTCAGCACCCGTCGGTCTCTAACTCCCAGTTTTGTGGGTCTGCCGGGTCGGGGCACATTCGGACAGTCACCTCACATCTTCCACTTGCCAATCACGTAGGCCACTGTCAATTTTGGGTACTTTGTCTTGCTGGATATGTCACGTATGGATCGACCATTTCTGTGATACCCGACGATTACACCTTTCTCGAAATCAGAGAGCGCCGAACTGCGTGGCATCTTGCATGCGACTGGTTGCGTTGTTGTCTCCCACACGATATTTAACGGCGGCGGCCGTGACGTGTATCAGGACCGCAGGTATCGTCGATTGCAGGGGTGTGCAATTACTTGTTGGTAGATAATGTATATATACAGGGTGCATAGGAAAGTCCCTTTAGCCTGGAATAACTTGCGAACGCAGAGAGGTACAGTTATGCAAGTGAGATAACGGTATAGTAAAGCGACTACGTTAGATCGAATGCAACCAATAGCAGCGCCCTTAGTGGCGAAATGCGGAAGTTAGCCATTGCAAATCGAAAACGAAAAGAGATAGAGCAAAATTTCCAATTATAAAGTTGTAGAGCATCAATTAATTAGCACAAAACGACATTTGTTTCACACGGATAAGACAAATTGTCACCTGAATACCCTAAAATGTCCAAAATCAATGCGCGACGATTCTAATCCTCATATTCACATTTCGCAAATGTAGTCGTATGCAAATGCAGATTGTGACGTTGTACCGTACCTACGATATAAAAACCAGTAGCAGGATGTACCCTGATCAGAAGTTTAGGTCTACGTACGCTGTGTGAGAATGGCGAGCTTGGATTTCTGGGGTCACGTAAAAAATCAGGTGTATGCAACAGCGCCTGCAAATCTGCTGGATCTACGTCGTCGTGTTACAGATGCTTGCAATAGTGTGACACCTTCCATGCTGAGGAACGTGCATGCACAGTTACTTTCACGAATACAAATGCGTATCGTGGTCAATGGCGAACTCTTCGAACATACTAAAGATTAACTTTTTATCACTGTGCGCCAGTTTGCCTTTTTTTTGTTTTGTCTGACGTCATCAAACTGTATTGACATAAGTACGCATTTATGCAATAAATTGTGTGTATTTGCTCATACCTATGCCTGTTCCCTTCAAACGTTCACACAAAAGGTCGCGCATCGATTTCGGACATTTTAGGGTATTCAGGCGACAATTTATCTCATCCGTGTGAAACAAATGTTGTTTTGCACTAATTAATTGATGTTCTACAACTTTGTGATTGGAAATTTTGCTCTGTCTCTTTCCGTTTTCGATTTGCAACGGCTAATTTCCGCATTTCGCCACTAGGGGCGCTGCTATTGGTTGCATTCGAGTGGGCGTAGTCGCTTTACTGTACCGTTATCTCACTTACATAACTGTACCTCTCTGCGTTCGCAAGTTATTCCAGGCTAAAGGGACTTTCCTATGCACCCTGTATATACATACATTGAATGGATTGATTTCTCTGTTCCGAAAAATGACTACGAGAAATTGCTCTCTTTACGGTAACATTAATGAGAAAACAGCAACAACATTCTTTAATAAGATTAATCCTCTAATACTGTGTTCAAAATACATTGTTCTATTTTTCTCTCTCATATTGAAACACATTGCACGCAGAACAGATTGATTGGACTTATTGAAATATTAAATGGATCATTCACGTGACTTGCTTTTCGAAAATACACTGATTCCCGAAATTAAAGCCAGGAATACAATAGCGAGCAAATAATCAAAAGCGTTCAATAAAATGTTACGATGTCCAAAGTAGAGAAGAGCACTGACCGAATCCGGGAAGGCTCTCATAAGAAGTCTTTGGCTAAGCTAATTTTCTCTTTCATTTTTTTTTTGCATTAGTTTTGTTTAACAGTGCTAACCGAATTAGATTAAGTGATGGGAAACACACAACTGAATAGTTATGTTAAGTCGGCAGACCCGGCTGGATTGGTCAACCAAGTACCCCGACCTTAATCCAGTCGAGCATGTCTGGGATACTCTATCGAGTTGTGCTGCTGCCCTCAATCTCCTCCGCACAACCAGGATCGGTACACACAAGCTTTGCACGAAGAATGATAGTTGCTACCTATCTACTGAGCATCTAGACACCATCACAAACAGCATGAAACACCGTTGCATTGCAATGAAGAGTGATCATACTTCCTATTGAGGTACTTTAGTTTCATTTTGAAGCCTTTCCCAGACGCCCTGGTTTCTGTCGGAAAACTCAAACGAAACGGCCGTTTATTAGAGAAGTAAAATTTGTTTCATGTTGAATTATTAAGATGGAATAAAGGGCTGTTATTAAATTTAACACAAAACTTGGTAACAGTGCCTCAGAAACGTACCAAATGATGAAACAAGTTTACGGTGAGTTTTGTTTAAGTAGATCAAATATCTTCCTGTGGCACAAACGTTTTTTCGACGGAAGAGATACGCTAGAAGAGGATAAGCATACCGGAATACCAAGTATATCTAGGACACCTGAGATTATTGAAAAAGTGCGTGCTTTCGTGGCAAACAATCGATGTGCGTCACTAAGAATGATGGACGAGTCTTTAAACATCAACAAAGAAATGATTCGAACCATCTTGCATGAAGATTTGGGCAAAACAAAAGTCTGAGCTAAATTTGTTCCACACACGTTAACCAATGAACAAAAATCAAGGAGAAGTGCACATTGCAGAGACATCATTTCAGCCGCTGAAAATGCTCCAAACTTCTTAAAATCGATTGTTACAGGTGATGAAACATGGTGTTTTCAATATGATCCTAAAACAAAGCGACAAAGTGCGGAATGGAAGTCAAAAAACTCGCCACAAGCCAAAAAAAAAAAAAAAAACAAGAAAAGTTCCATCGAAAATCAAAACCATGCTCATTACATTCTTCGATAGTAAGGGTATTATCCACAAAGAATTTGTTCCAAGTGGACAAACAATTACTGGTGAGTTTTATTTAAATGTTTTGAGGCGTTTGATGGGCAGAATTCGTCGCATTCTTCCAGAATATCAGGATGAAATCAGTTGGTGTTTGTTGCACGATAATGCACCCAGTCACACCTCACTTCTTGTTCGTGGATTTTTGGCGAAAAATAACATCTCAGTGTTGAATCATCCACCATATTCGCCTGATGTAGCACCCTACGACTTTTCTTTGTTCCCAAAACTTAGAATGACGTTAAAAGGGTGTTTTTTTAATGATATTTCGATCATACAAACAGCTTCGACGCGTGCTTTGGAGGCAATTCCGCAAAGTGAACTGGAACAGGCATTCGAATCATTATTAAATCGCTGTAACAAGTGTATTGAAGCCGGAGGGACTTATTTTGAATAACAAACCAAAACAAATTATAATTTCTTGTTTCTATTTCATTTTACAGACATAGTCTTAAAAATTCTTCGACGGCCTGTGTATTATTAGGGTCTCTCTGTAACGTACAGTGGATACAGGTTTTCGTCAGATTTTATAACATGTCATAATGCATCTTTTTAGTTACCGCGATTTTTATTTTTTCCTTTATTTACGGAAACCAGTGAATTTTAAATGTGAATACTTTTTGATTCCCTTCTGAAATTCATGACGATACAAGTCTAGTTTTTCGATTTTTTTATTACGAAAATTGCACGATTAAAGTAGCGTATGTCACGAAAGTACCTGCTAGAGTTAAAAGTACACCGTTAGTGATGGGAAACATGCCAAGAAAAGTGATACCGAAATCTTCCGAGCAAATCAAACTCACCATCAGAGAGGTCACATTTGTGTCTTTCCAGACGCCCTGAAAATACCCAATAACTGAAGCCAGGATTTTCGTCACATTGCGGTGTTTTTCGTGCAGACGAGATGCAAAAATAATTAAAAGAACCACAGAGATTGCAGTCAGGAAGGAAATTATGACGTTTTGCCACATTAGATACGATGTCGTACTAAGATCTCTGATTCCTTTTTGTATTCCTGATACGCAATGGAACAGGAAAAAGATCTGTGAACTCAGATTCAAGCATAGGGGAACTGAAAATAATGAACTGGTGCTCAAAATAAGAGTGTGCAACTCTCTGTACATGGTCAGTATTTGCTGAACATCATCTGTTGAATTCTGGCTTAAACACTTTATTTCCAGTCGGCCTTGTAGAATATCGAGTAGAGCACATATTTTCCAGCACACGGCAGAGATAAATATACTGGTGTAACAGAACATGGTGAATAAAATGTGCATTTGAGAACATTCCAAAAGAAAAAAGTAAAAGTAGCTGATGGCATCGTTAGATCCTTTTACAAAACCGAAAGTGGTGTAGCTGATTATTTTAGTCATATCGATGCCCAACTGCCACAAAATCAACGCAAAAGCTAATGGAATGAAAAGTGATATCAAGGTAGCAATCCAAGTTGCCGATGCAATCAACTTTTTTCTAGAATATGACTTTTTCAAACAGCGATTGCGGATTAACTTTTTCTCCGCGTTCTGGAGATTTTCAATTATTCTTCGAAACTGCAATCGCTTTGAATTCAATGAAATCCACAATGAGAATGGTAGGGCCCAATTCATCAGAACAATCGAAGCTGCCATACCCCAAAGGATTCGAATTACGTAAACACTTGTAAGGAATGTATGCAGCATTGCGACAAAATGTAGAATCCGACATATTCTAGAAAACGTTCTCTTGTAACACTTACCATTTCTTCCTTCAAAGTCTTGGTCAAATAAGCGAATTCCCAAATTATCAAGCGCAACAATAATTGGTCTCAGATTTTCCTTGGCGGCATATTGAAATTTTTGAGGTAAACCAATCATAATTATAGTTTTATATATTTATGTCAATAAATATGCTATCTAAAAAAAAGCGAAATTTCTTTTTCAGTTTTGAACAAAAACGTGTTCGAATCAACTTTGTCTAACTATTTCTATAAGCATGATAGTATGCAAGTTTAGTTAGTTATTACTTAAATAGCAATGAAGTATCAAACTCATACGTTTTTACAGTAGACATAGTACACCAAACACTGTAGAACTACGCTTCAGTAAAATTAATGTATTGATATTTGTACACGTACATATTTCTCTGATACGTCTTCTTCCAGCGTTACCAGAGTTCTGCAGTTTTTTACCATGCGCCGCTGTCACTATTAAAGGAAAAAGGTAACGATTTTTTCGTATTTTATGAACAATGCGTAATCTGGGCGTTCTCTTTGCTTGGGATCAAAATGCTGTACCATCAACTTTTGTTGTTGCCTCACATCAGATGAATGATGATGAAAGGTTGAGAAGAAAGAACTTCAGCAAAACATTATTGATCGTAATTTACTTTTAAAATGATTAAGAGGTCAGATCAAAAAGTGTGTAAAAACACTCTTCTAAAACTCTTCCAGCGGGCGTTTTAAGACGATAACTTCCTCCGTACAAAGAAAAATCAATCGCGGCAAATAAAAGAGAGCTCTTACCTCCAGTTATGACCAAATGAAACGATATTTCTTCCACGAACAGCGCCAACTTTGTTTGTTTTTTCTGCTTTTCCTATTATTTACGCTTTCCAACCGTAGGTTGAAGAAGCGTATATGCTCCAGCTTTGTCCGTCCGTCCGTCTGTCTGTCGGCACGATAACTCACGTAAAAATAGTTCGATTTCGATGAAATTTTAGTATGTGGTAGGGTACCACCAGGGGACGAACCCTGTTGAAAATGGGTGAAGTGGGGTCAAACGTACCGCCATAAGAGCGGGATCCATTTCATTGCCTTTATGCGTCATAACATGCGTAAATATGGTTCGATTTCGATGAAATTTCAGTATGTGGTAGGGAACTACCTGGGTACGAACCCTATTGAAAATTGGCAAATTGGGGTCAAAGGTCAGGCAGGGCATAAGAGCGGGATTTATTCCATTGCCCTTATGCGTCATAACTTGCGTAAAAATGGTTCGATTTCGATGAAATTTTGGTATGTGGTAAGGAACCAACCGGGAACGAAACCTATTGAAAATGGGTGGAATGGGGTCAAAGGTCAGGACATAAAAGCGGGATCCATTTCATTGCCTTTATGCATCATAACATGCGTAAATATGGTTCGATTTCCATTAAATTTTAGTATTTGGTAAGGAACCACCTGGGAACGAAACCTATTGAAAATGGGTGGAATGGGGTCAAAGGTCAGGACATAAAAGCGGGATCCATTTCATTGCCTTCATGCGTAAATATGGTTCGATATCGATGAAATTTTAGTATGTGGTAGAGAACCACCAGTGGACAAACCCTGTTGAAAATGGGCGAAATGGGGTCAAAGGTCAGGCAGGACATAAGAGCGGGATTTGTTCCATTGCCCTTATGCGTCATAACTTGCGTAAAAATGGTTCGATTTCGATGAAATTTTAGTATGTGGAAGGGAGCCACTGGGGACGAACCCTAATGAAAATGGGCGAAATGGTGTCAAAGATCATGACACTGGAGTGGGATCCATTCCATTGCCCTTGTGCATCATAACTTACCAAAAAATGTTTCGATTACGACAAAACGTTATCATGTTGTTTCGGAGGTATAGTGAACCGGTTCTGTTGAATATCAACAAAATGGGGTCAAAGGTCATTGCACAAAAGCAAGATTTATTCCACAGCCATTATTCTCATAACTTGCGTAAAACTGCTTCTATTGCGACAAAACTTTAGTATGTTATTCTTGAGATGTACTGAACCGGTTCTGTTGAATATCATCGAAATGGGGTCAAAAGTCAGGACACAGGAGCGAGATTTATTCCACAGCAATTATCCTCATAACTTGAGTAATAATTTCTGGTATGTTAGAAAGCGTATCATAATCAATGCATTGCATGATTTTAACTAACTTGTCCTAGAACAAGAAATGGTTGGATTTTTTTGAAAAATGAAGAAAATTTTCGTGCGGGATATTATTATAATACATGAAAAAATTGCCGTCGTTAGCCTTGAGGTTCTTGGTAAAAAGAGCCTATACACATTCGTCTTATGAAACTGATAAGAAAAAGGAGATTTAATTTATTACAAAACTAGCAGTTGATTTCGGCTATTGATCTAATACAGTGAAAAGCGTGTACGAAAACAAGAAACAGTGTGATAATTTTATCACGCAACCCGGCATTCAGAATGTGTTTTATATGTAGAAAACCAGTGAAATGCGGACGTATCATGGGTTTAATAGGAAAACGAGATACCGATAACAAATGGCACTAAATGACATACGTACTTGTTTACAGGAGGTGTTCGAAATGTCCACCCGCAGCTGCAAGACAGGTGCGAGCCCTGTTAACCATGTTGTACGCCATCTTGTGTAGGAGCGTACAGTCAAGGAGGTTATATTATTGGAGACACCACTCCTGTCCATGCAGCATTGGCCGCCATAAGTCACCGTCTGTGCTGCAAATGACGTCATGAGCAGGCACGACGCAGCCGCAGAAGAGAAGCTGCTTGGAAACCAATGGAACAAAAGCTTCTAAGCGTATAAACCGATAAAATGAGTAATTCAGTAATCTTTATCAATGATACACAAGCTTACTGTTTCATCAACGGTATAATTTAGTTCATTTTTGCCTGCTTATGACGTCACACCACAGATTAGCTGTGATCTATGGCGGCAGAGCCAGTGGTGTCTCCAGTAATATAACCTCCTTGCGTACAGTTGATAGACATAATCTCGCAGGTAATGCGCCGCTTCAGTTCATCTACAGTATGTGGTTTCTGTCGGTATACACAACCTTTGAGATACCCTCAGAGGGAAAAAATCCAGTGGAGATAAATCAGATGATCTGGGGGGCCCACAAACCTTTTGAAATCAGGCGGTCATCAAACATGTCGTCAAGAAACTGCAGGGTGTCACGAGACGTATGACACGTTGGCCCGTCCTGTTGCAAGTAACAATAGCGTTCGTCTGCTTTCCACAAGCGCAACAAATTGCATAATGATGTCCTGATACAACTGGCTGTTGACGGTGATGTAAAAAAATATGGGCCCCACTATTCCTCGTTGTGAAATTACACAATACACCCCGAATTTCAATGCATGTAACACGTTTCGGGCAACACATGGGGGTTTTCTGTCGAGCAATATCTGTTGTTCTGACTGTTGAGGTATCTACTAAGGTGAAAATATGCGTCATCACTAAAAAACACTTTATCCAACAAGCCTATTCCGTGATATCTCACTAATATCGTTAGCCACCTATAGTACGCAATTCTTTGGTGCGTGTCCGGTTCTTCGAGTTATTGTACACAGTAGACACGGCACTCACGGAGACATAATAGTCTTCGTGGCGTCGTGTGCGCTCACATAAGACATCTGTTGTTGTGCCGCCAGGTTACGCAAACTCTTTGTTGGCGAATGTTGAAATCTTGCCCGTACCTCCTCGAGTTTTGCCGTCCGTTAACACATGGGACCTCTTCGCCTTCTTCTTGTCACTAACACTCCCAGTCTCTCGAAAATGGCTGATGACTCGCATAATTGTTGATTTGTTGGGCACAGACAAGTCAGGACACTTTCGATGAAATTGCTTCTGTACGTGGGCATATGATTGCTGTTGAAAATACACTTCCACAATAAATATCCCTTGTGCCGTTGAAAATGGCATCTTGTAATGTCCGTCAGCAACTTCCGCTAACACAGCGTTCTTCTCGCTGGTCTGGAACGCAACTAACCACGCACCTGCGCTTCCTATCACGGAAGCATTGTACTGCCATCTACCGGCATGTCACATACTTTCTCCCTTTACAACAAACAAATGCCCTGTTCTGCGCCATTGAATGCTGGGTTGCGTGATAAAATGAACACCCCGTACTTCTACTCTCCATCGTGAACGTAGAGATATTAGGTACGCGGGATCAATTTCATTCCGACCACGTATGACGAACCTCTTAAGAAGTATTTGAAGGAAGAATGGCCTGGGCTTTGGGAAAAGAACTGTTAATACACTGAAGAGCAATTGAATTAGAGGCAGCTGGCGTTATGCAAATGTGGCGCTGTGGGCGGCCCTGTAAACCGAAACGACATGACGTATGCAGCGATCCGACAATATAAGGAGTGATGCGACGGGAATCAGTAAGAGTCGGACGCAGTATGGGTAAGACGAAGGATCAAAGCGCATTTGATCGTGGGCAAATTATCGAGGCCCGACGAATGGGTCACTCCGTCTCGGAAGTCGTGCAGGCACTGGGATTTTCACGAGCCACTGTGTCACGGGTGCACCGTGAGTACAACGAATCCGGTAAAACCATCCCTGCAAGGGCCAACTGCCGTGGACAACAGCGTGTAGATGAGCAGGGTCATCGTCGGCTAGCGCACATTGTAACAACGGATAGACGGACCACAGTGCAAGAAATCACTCGGCAATTTAACGCTGGTGCACAAAAATGTATAAGCAGCCACACCATCCAGAACCATCTCCTCGCTATGGGGTACAGAAGCCATCGTCCCACGAGGGCACCGCTGCTGACAGCACATCACAGGGTGCAAAGATTAGCGTGGGCGCGGGAACATTGCCACTGGACCCTAAACATGTGGAAAATGTTGCCCGGACTCGAGATTCACGTTGGTACATGCGGATGGCAGGATACGAGTACGGCGCAAACCACATGAAGCGATGGATCCTTCTTTGCCAGCAGGGTACTCTTCAAGCTGGTGGGGGTGGCATTTTCGTCTGGGGACTGTTTACGTGAACTGAAATGGGACCCCTGGTACGTGTGACATCGTCCCTCACAGGTCAACGTTACCGGGATATCCTGTACGACGATTTACTCCCGTTTTTGCGTCTTCAACATCCCACTGGGGACTTCATCCTGAAACAAGACAATGCACCGTGCCATAGCTCCCGAATTGTATCCGAATGGTTGGATGAACACTCCACCGACGTGACCTCGCTTCCTTGGCCAGCTAGGTCACCTGACCTCAATCCCATCGAGCACATCTGGGATGCCATCGAGAGAGATGTTCGAGGCTCTGACCCCCTCCATCAAATCTTCGTGAACTGTGGGAGCTTGTTCAGGGGTCGTGGATCCGTATGGCTTCCCAACAGTTCCGGTGTCTTGTCTGTATTTCTCACGCAATTATGCGCATTGCGCTTCATCTGATGCATTGACAGTTATTATTCATTTGCACCATCACCGCAGTGTATGTGATGTTGTCTTTTCATAGTTTGCAATGTTTTATCTCTTATGCTATCCTGTACATAATGCTCTGCCTGTGTCATGTACCACTTTGGTGCTACTCATGTCAGTTCTCATGCATTTCCTGCAATCTGCTCTGTTTGCAGCATATATGGTTCGTTGCCATCTCTCACCGCAGTGTATATATCATCGCTTTTAACAGTATGTACACTGGCAGAAAGTGAAAAAAGAACACCAAGAAGGAATTGGTGGACGATCGTGAAATTTACATATGTTAATGGGTTCGAGTTTACGTAGGTGTGATGTTAATTTCGGAACCAGCCGGTGAGCGCTTACGCCACAGCACGGCATATAATGCAAATTATCGTCGGTGGTATTTAAGGAGTACGGCGAAGTGAATGTAATCAGTCGTCGGCGTACGGACACGTGCGAAAACCCTGAAGAAGCTGCAATGCCTGGACATGGAAGACGTGTACGATTTCAGCAGTTATCGGACTTTGAGCGAGGTTGTCTAGTCGGACTCCGCGAGGCCGGGTGGTCGTATCGTCGTATTACGCAGCGAATTGGACGGGAAGTATCGGTGGTGGTACGATGGTGGCGTAGATGTTCCGAGGAACATTCCCACACGTAACGTGGAACCGGGAGTCACAGACGGACTGATGAGCGGACTGATCGACGCATAAGAAGAGCGGCGTTGTCAAGCAGAACATCCACTGCGACGCAAATCCGAGCTGCCGTTGCACGTGAAGTCCCTGTGCGAACAATCCGCAACCGTCTACTGGATGCAGGACTACGTGCACGTATGCCTCTGGCATGTGTACCTCTGACTCCAGCCTACCGTCAGGCACTGCTGCAGTGGTGTCGCCAACGTCTGCACTGGAAAACGCAATGACGATCTGTCCTGTTCAGCGACGAAAGCAGATTCTGCTTGGGAGCCTCCGATGGCCGTATGCGTGTTAGCAGACGCACAGGGGAGCGTCTCCACCCTTCTTGCATCCTCCAGCGACACACAGGGCCTACACCTGGTCTCCTGGTGTGGGGAGCGATCAGGTATCAGTCCCGTACACAACTAGTTTTTGTACCGGGTACGTTAAACAGCACCTCCTACATCAACAACATCATTCAGCCCGTTGTTGTGCCATTTGTAAGGTCGGTCCATCGAGGTGTTTTCCAGCAAGATAACGCCCACACACGGCACGTGCAACGCAACATGCACTTCAGGGTGTGAGACAACTTCCATAGCCTGCCCGTTCACCGGATTCGTCCCCCACTGAGCACGTATGGGATTTTATGGGACAACGACTTATCCGGTCTCCACGGCCAGCCACGACCATCCGCGATTTACGCGTCCAGGTTGAGGATGCTTGGAACTCAATACCCCAAACTTACATCCAACATCTGTACGACAGACTCCCTGCCAGAATTGCACAGTGTGACGCAGTTCACGGCGGTTCAACCTCGTACTAACCATGTTACATGGAAATGTAATTTTTCAGTTTACCAGCAAATACAGCTGTATTTTGACATAATTTTTTGATCACGTTATCCTCTGTATTCCGTTATTACGCTGTATAAATTTCGTTGGTATCAGACGTCTCCTTCTTGGTGTTCTTTTTTCACTTTCCGCCAGTGTATTATTTTTCCGAGCGACGCTCCTTTGCTGAACGTCTCCTTTTCTGTTGTTAAAAACAATAAAGTGATTTCGAAACCTCAATCCCCTCGGAAACACCTGGATCGGCACACACAAGCTTTACACGAACAATGATCGTTGCTACCTACGGAATTTCTCGACACCATCATGAACAGCATGCAACATCGTTGTGCGGCCTGCAATGTTGTGAGGAGCGATCATACTTCTTATTGAGGTGCTTAAGTAGCTATTTCATTTTGAAACCTAGGTGTGGATGTGGTAATTTCTGTCGGAATGAAGTGTTTTTTTACTAAGTGTATCATTAAGGTCGCTCTCTAACGTACAGTATGAGACAGGTTATCACCAAATTTCAAAACATTTCATCATGCATCTTTTAATTACCGCGATTTTTTTCCCTTTATTTATGGAAACCCGTGTATTTTAAATGTGAATAATCTTTAATTCACTTCTCAAATTCCTGACAATACAAGTCTAGGTTTTCGATTTTTTTTATTTTTTTTTATGGAAATTGCACCAGTAAAGCAGCATATGTCACAAAAGTACCAGCTAGAGTTAAAATTAATCTGTTAGTGATGGGAAACATGCCAAGAAAGGTGATACCGAAATCTTCTGAGCAAATCAAACTCACCATCAGAGAGTTCAGATTTGTGTCTTTCCAGACACCCTGAAAACATCCAATGATTGAAGCCAGGATTTTCGTCACATTGCGGTGCGTTTCGTGCAGACGAGAGGCAGAAATAAACAAAAGAACCACAGAGATTGCAGTCAGGAAGAAAATCATGACGTTTTGCCACATTAGATACGATATCGTACTAGGTTCTCTGATTCCTTTTTGTATTCCTGATACGCAATGGAACAGGAAAAAGATCTGTGAACTCAGATTCAAGCATAGGGGAACAGAAAATAATGAACTGGTGCTCAAAATTAGAGTGTGCAACTCTCTGTGCCAGGTCAGTATTTGCTGAACATCATCTGTTGAATTCTGGCTTAAACACTTTATTTCCAGTCGGCCTTGTAGAATATCGAGTAGAGCACAGATTTCCCAGCACACGGCAGAGATAAATATGCTGGTGTAACAAAACACAGTGAATAAAATGTGCAATTGAGAACATTCGAAAAGAAAGAAGTAAAAGTAGCTAATGGCATTGTTAGATCCTTTTACAAAATCGAACATGGCGTAGTAAATGATTATAGATATATTTTCGTCCGAAAGCCACAAAATCAACGTAAAAACTAATGGGATGAACACTGATATCATGGTAGCAATCCAAGTGGCCGATGCAACCAACTTTTTTCTAGAATGTGACTTTTCCAAACAGCGATTACGGATTAACTTTTTCTCCGCGTTCTGGAGATTTTCAATTATTCTTCGAAACTGCAATCGCTTTGAATTCAATGAAATCCACAATGAGAATGGTAGGACCCAATTCATCAGAATAATCGGAGCTGATATACTCCAGGAGCTTCGAATTATGTGAACACTTGTAGCGAATGTGTACAGCATTGCGACAAAATGTAGAATCCGACATATTCTAGAAAACGTTATCTTGTAACACTTACCATTTCTTCTTTCAAAATCTTGGTCAAATAAGCGAATTCCCAAATTATCAAGCGCAACAATAATTGGTCTCAGATTTTCCTTGGCGGCATATTGAAATGTTTGAGGTAAACCAATCATACTTATGGTTTTCTTTTATATATTTATGCCAGTAAATATGCTATCTAAAAAAACACCGAAATTTCTTTTTTAGTTTTGAGCAAAAAAGTTTTCAAATCAGCGTTGTCTAACTATTCCTGCAAGCATAGTAGTATGAAGGTGTAGTTAGTTATTACTTGAATAGAAATCAAGTGTGACACTTATACGTTTTTACAGCAGATATAGTACACGAAACACTGCGGGTCTACGCTTCAGAAAAATTAATATATCTGTACCAGTACGTTTTTCTCTGACACGTCTTAGTTCTGCGTTGCCGCAGTTCATCAGTTTTTTAGCATGCGCCGTTCTCACCATCAAAGAAACAAAGCGAGTAAATATTTTGTTTCGTGTGGTATGAAGAATGCATTACCTGAGCGTTTTGCTTTACAAGGAATCAAAACACGATATCATCCTCTTCTGCGGTTGAATCCCATCAGATGAATGGGGAAAGATTCAGAACAAAGAAGTGCAACAGGGCATTATTGATCTCAAAATCTTTAAGCAATCAGATCCGAAAGTGTATAAAAAAACACTCTTCTAAAACTCTTCCAAGGAGCTTTTTAGGATAATAACCTCCTTCGCACAAAGAAAAATCAATCACTCCAAGAAGAGTGCCTCTACTCCCTATTATGAACGAATGAACAATATTTCCTCGACGAATGATGTGCACTTTGTTGGTTTTGTTCTGCAAAACAATCTAAGAGAAATTGCTGGCTTTACCCTTTATACTCACGAGAAAACAGTTACGACATTATTAAAATTTATTCTCTAATACCGTTTTCGGAACATATTGTTCAATTTTTCTGTCACATATTGGAGATCACAAAGCACGCAAGACTTATTAAAGGCAAAATACATTTTTATGTAAGTTATTGGAATATTAAATTGATCATCGGAGCGTATATAGCAAAGCACACGGTGTGGTTTCCATCGGCGCTGCTCAAGGGAGTGCTCAAGAAAATCTCCTTACAATCTGACTAAAATTGGAATTGAAGCTTTTGCACCAGTTTTTTGTACATTTTTTTTTTAAATTTGTGCTATACTTTGTCCTTTGCCTATTTTTAGAAATTGAACCTATTTAACAGACTACGTCTGTCCCTAACGCTCTGATGCCATTCAGAACTTGCAGCGTCATCTGCTTTTATCCGGTCGCTGAAATCAGAACTAAGCTCACCACTACTGCACGATACGTAAAATCAACGAGAAATACCGGAAAGTAAAATAAAGTTAGTAAAACAAACGACTTCAACTGTGGCAACACGCACGGGCTCGAACAACTGTCTGAGACGTTTGTTGTTTTACGTAGGTGTTATGTCTTGTTTTATATCATTTCCTTCGCATTGCAGCGTAATTTCCTAAAAAGGAATAATATTGCGGAGTAATTTCATAAAAAGGAATCAGCGTTATTTTATTTTATAAAAAGGAACACGTAAAATTGTAAGAAAGTAACTGCAGGCGTAGATTTGATTCTCTGTGATGGAAATTTAAAAAAATTATTGGTTCCGTTGAATTTTTCCTTTGTAGAACAACGTGGAAGAAGATAAAACTGAACGAAAACGTCGCTTAAATAGAGAACGATAACGGCGACGGCGTGCAAACCAATCTTCTGATAAACACTCACGGACAATGAAATTTGCGCACCATGAAGGAAGCATCGGATTGAACTGAAATTTCATGGACGTAATGATACAGATGAATGATGCACATGATGGCAAAAACAGAGCTGCATGACAATTACAGAGGGATATGTGGCACGCCAGCAGCTGGCGTTTCAACTGGTCTCACACACGTTCGTTAGGGGACATGTCCGGGGAGCGGACAGGTCATGGAAGTGTCTGGACATGACGTAAGCAGTCCTGGGCAACCCGAGCCGCGTGCGGGTGGGCATTATCCTTCTGATATAGCGCACCTGGGATCACTGCCAGGAATGGGAGCACATGGGGCCGTAGGATCTCATTGACATACCTCTGGCCCGACAATGATCCACATACCACTACTAGAGCTGACCGGCTATCGTAGGCTATGGCTCCCCAGACCATAATACCTGCAGTTGGGGCAGGTGTGGCGCTCGATGGTGAGGTTGGGATTGTGCCGTTGTCCCGGGGACCTCCACACCCGGACATCATCATTATCTGTCCCCAAAACGCAGCGGCACTCATCGCTAAACACCACACGTCGCCATTCTGTGGTGTTCCATGTCGCTCTGGCCTGGCAGCACGCCAAACGGAGCCGGTGATGTTCCGGTGTTAATGACAGCACATGTACTGGGGTGCTGGGATCGCAGATTCGCTTCCGCGAGGCGTCGGGAAATGGTTCTTGGGCACACAAGAGCCGCTACATCTGCCTGTATAGTGAACCGAGTCCCCGTGGGATGCGTTCGTGCCCGGCTGACGATCCGTCGATCTTCTTTACCGGTGGCCCTCCTGGTCCGTCCGCAGCCGCCCCGTAGCGTGGCACTGCTGTTACTTGACCACTGCTCCCAAGACAGTCAGACGGTATGGTCAGAACAATCAGCGTGGTGGGCTATACGGCTCGCCGACCACCCTGAGGTTTTCAGACCGATGATCAGGCCTCTCTCAAAGTCTGTAAGTTGCGTAAATCGACGTCTTTGACATCTATCCAGAATTCTTGTCATTCTATACTCTTGCTTGCGTCGGCCGGTGCTTTTCGTTTACATTGGGCATCGACTACACGCCGGTTTATAAGGCTGCTTGTCGTGTTTGCAGCTCCACCACAGAGTGTGCGGTTATGCGCACTCGCACCAAACGTGGATCATTTGCATACCAGCAAGCACTCTAGCTATTTGCAAAGTTTTGCGGTTGTAGCATGCTTTCTTCTAGGTGCGCAAATTTCATTGTCCGTGAGAGTACGATTCGTGTTTAAAAATTTCAGTCACAGTTATTTCGCCTGTGCATGGCCGTTACCTCCGAGATCTTGAAGGCCTATCAAGTCGTGACGTCATTTTCAGTGACGTCACACCTCGTGGATCTACTGATCAAACAGCCCGTGTCTGCATTACCACGCTACGTCTAGCCGTGTTACTTGTGATTTTTATGGTTGTCCATGCTTGCGTGAAATTAAGTGTTCCTTTCCTGTGGTTTGCTTCAACTAACATTTTAATTACAGTTTTACATACCGGTAATTGAATGAGATAGGTATTTGATTATGCCACATCCGCGTTGTGTTCTCGGCTGCCGTGGAAATTATAACGCAGCATCCAAAATTTGTGTGTATGCATTTCCAAAAGACCAAGATTTGTGTTCTAAGTGGATTCGTGCTATTAAAACGGATAACTTCACAGTTACATCACATAGTAAGGTATGTATCTCTGTGGTATGTACATAAAACATTTTTTAATCGAATTTAAATACAAGAACTTAGTTAATAACACAATACCTTAGTGAATTAATTTGATTTTCAGATTTAATAAACGAGAGCTACAACAGCGTAATAATTTTATTTCTCATTATTTTAATAAAAATAATTTTTTTAAGCATCTGCAGTGATATGCTACAATTTTGATGCAATTTCTCACTGTAATACCGAAATCCTAACACAACGATCGTGACCACCGGATGGTCCGATTCCAAAACATTCTCCCACGATCGTTCATTCCTGTTACTAAAGTTATTAATGGACAACAACAACCAAAAAACATACAGAATCTGCAAATTGATTTTTAGATTTAAACAAGTTAATGAAATCATGCAATGCATTGATTATAATACTCAAGTTATCACTCAAGTTATGAAGATAATGGTTGTGGAATAAATATCGGTCCTGTGCACTGACCTTTGATCCCATTTCGATGATATTCAACAGAACCGGTTCAGTATGCCTCCGAAATAACATGATAAAGTTTTGTCGCAATCGACGCAATTTTACTAAGTTATGATGCGTAAGGGCTATGGAATAGATCCTGCTCCTGTGTCCTAACCTTTGACCCCATTTCACCCATTTTCAATAGGATTTGTCCCCAGGCAGGCCCCGACAACATACTAACATTTCATCCAAATCGAAGAATATTTACGTAAGTTATGACGCATAATGGCGATGGAATGGATCCCGCTCCTATGCCGTGACCTTTGACCTCATTTCGTCCATTTTCATTAGGGTTCGTCCCCAGGTGGTCCCCTACCACATAACAAAATTTCATCGAAATCGAACCATTTTTACACGAGTTATCGTACGGACAGACGGACGGACAAAGCTGGAGCATATACGCTTCTTCAACCTACGGTTGGAAAGCGTAAAAAACGGAAGCTACAACAGCGTACATACGTTTAAGCATTTGCAGCGATATGTTATATTTGTGATGCAATTTTTCACTGTAATATCGAAATTCTAAAACAACGATCGTGACCATCGGAAATATACTGCGATGCGCCCAGGCTCTCTCTCTCTCTCATGGGCTGCTACGATCCACCGCGAGTGACGTCACAAAACCAGTGCAACGGCCTTCTCTTTCCGGGGGTCACGGCATGGCACGGGCTATGAGTAAAATGTTTATAATACGTTTCGTCGGTTTCGTTAGGGTTGGCAATTTAAAATTCGCATTTCTTTCTCAAAATGTTCAGGGTACCTCAGTTGCTTGCATTCAAAAGTGAAGCCATGGTTGCACGTATGTGTTGCAAGGTAAGACTGTCATTTACATGTTAAAGACCATATGGCGTTTATTTGTTCATTAGTACGACTGCGAGCGTCGAATTCAAGATACATTCGGTCCGTTTGCTGTTGTACCGAACGATCGAAGTAATTAGAACAAGCTGCATAAACAGTCACAGTTTTGGTTGTGCCACCCAACACAGATGCCACTGGGGCGTGACGTTAATTTTGTTTTGTCTAGTAATGTGTTCATTTTTGTCTATATATACTAATACTAGCCAGTGGCGCACCCAGGAATTCCTGTTTTAGGGGCTATATATATACATATATAGTATACGTATACAATTTGTGTATATATATATATATCGTGTACGCTTATAGCTTATGTACGTTTGTGACGTAAGTCGCTCTTAATCTCTTTGGGGCTTTGGGAAGACGACAGCATGTAATAGAAGACACAATTTTTTTGAGCATGTAAAATAATTTTTTGAATGTTTAATTGTGATTCTTTAACCTCTTTGGGGCTTTGGAAAGAAGACACTATGTCAGGCACTATGTAATTTTTTGAACATGTAAAATAGTATTTTTGAATGTTTAATTTGTGACGTAAGCCACTCTTAATCTCTTTGGGGCTTTGGGGAGAAGACACCATGTCAGACACTATGTAATTTTTTGAACATGTAAAATAATTTTTTTGAAAGTTTAATTGTGACGTACGTCGCTCTTAATCTCTTTGGGGCTTTGGGAAGAAATCACCATGTAATACAAGACACTAATTGTTTGAACATGTAAAATAATATTTTTGATTGTTTAATTTGTGACGTACGTCGCTCTAAATCTCCTTGAACGAGGCTTAAATCCCCAAAGCCCCCTCCGAGGGTACGCCAATGATACTAGCCTATAGCCCGTCTTAGGACAGTTGTTTTTAAACTTTAAATAAATATTATTTAATATAAACACCCAGATTTATCTGTCTTTCTGGAACGTTTGACGTCATAGCAACGTCTGCACTGTTACGCCATCACTTATCGAACAATTCGTGTGTGCTCTCGCGATCTCAAAAAACACTGGCGGAAAGTGAAAAAAGAACACCAAGAAGGAGACGTCTGATACCAACGAAATTTATACAGCATAACAACGGAATACAGAGGATAACGTGATCAAAACATTATGGCAAAATACAGCTGTATTTGCTGGTAAACTGAAAAATAACATTTCCATGTAATATGGTTAGTACGAGGTTGAACCGCCATGAACTGCGTCACACTGTGCAATTCTGGCATGGAGTCTGTCGTACAGATGTCGGATGTAAGTTTGGGGTATTGAGTTCCAAGCATCCTCAACCTGGACGCGTAAATCGGGGATGGTCGTGGCTGGCCGTGGAGACCGGATAAGTCGTTGTCCCATAAAATCCCATACGTGCTCAATGGGGGACGAATCCGGTGAACGTGCAGGTCCTGGAAGTTGTCTCACATCCTGAAGTGCATGTTGCGTTGCACGTGCCGTGTGTGGGCGTGCGTTATCTTGCTGGAAAACACCACGATGGACCGACCTTACAAATGGCACAACAACGGGCTGAATGATGTTGTTGATGTATGAGGTGCTGTTTAACGTACCCGGTACAAAAACTAGTTGTGTACGGGACTGATAGCTGATCGCTCCCCACACCAGGAGACCAGGTGTAGGCCCTGGGTGTCGCTGGCGGATGCAAGAAGGGTGGAGACGCTCCCCCGTGCGTCTGCGAACACGCATACGGCCATCGGAGGCTCCCAAGCAGAATCTGCTTTCATAGCTGAACACGACAGATCGCCATTGCGTTTTCCAGTGCAGACGTTGGCGACACCACTGCAGCAGTGCCTGACGGTGGGCTGCAGTCAGAGGTACACATGCCAGAGGCATACATGCACGTAGTCCTGCATCCAGTAGACGGTTGCGGATTGTTCGCACAGGGACTTCACGTGCAACGGCAGCTCGGATTTGCGTCGCAGTGGATGTTCTGCTTGACAACGCCGCTCTTCTTATGCGTCGATCGGTCCGCTCATCAGTCCCTCTGTAAATTCCGGTTCCACGTCTTCTCGTGCGGGAATGTTCTTCGTACCATCTAGGCCACCATCGTACCACCACCGATACTTCCCGTCCAATTCGCTCCGCAATACGACGATACGACCACCCGGCCTCACGGACTCTGACTAGACGACCTCGCTCAAAGTCCGATAACTGCTGAAATCGTACACGTCTTCCATGTCCAGGCATTGCAGCTTCTTCAGGGTCTTCGCACGTGTCCGTACGCCGACGACTGATTACATTCACTTCGCCGTACTCCTTGAATATCACCGACGATAATTTGCATTATATGCCGTGCTGTGGTGTAAGCGCTCACCGGTTGGTCCCGAAATTAACATCACACCTACGTAAACTCGACTCCATTAACATATGTAAATTTCATGATCGTCCGCCAATTCCTTCTTGGTGTTCTTTTTTTACGCTTTCCAACCGTAGGTTGAAGAAGCGTATATGCTGCAGCTTTGTCCGTCCGTCCGTCTGTCCGCACGATAAGTGGCGTAAAAATGGGTCGATTTCGATGAAATTTTAGTATGTGGTAGGGGAACCCCCGGGAATAACCCTATTGAAAATGGGACAAATGTGGTGAAAGGTCACGACGTAGGAGCGCGATCATCCCATTACCCTTATGCGTCATAACTTGCGTAAATATGGTTCGATTTCAATGAAAGTTTACTATGTGGTAGGAGACCGCCTGGGGACGAACCCTATTCAAAATGGGTGAAGTGGGGTCAAAGGTCAGGGCATAAAATCGGGATGCATTCCATTGCCCTTATGCGTCATAACGTGTGTAAAAATGGTTCGATTTCGATGAAATTTCAGTATGTAGTAGGGGACCATTGGGGACGAACCCTATTGAAAATGGACGAAATGTGGTCAAAGGTCAGGACATAGGATTGCGATCCATTCCATTGTCCTTATCCCATATTATTAATGTGGACGTCAAGTAATTTTGCTTCCTATACTTCCAATGGAAAAACTTTTGTACACATTTCCTTCACAATTAATGTGTTCCCAAGGATGAGAATTTGAACATCGATTAAAATAACTTCATATTATAACTTGGAAACTTAATATTTTCTAAAACATAACCATAATTATATTAAAAATCAATAACTTTTCCTTTGGTGGTGTTGAAACCAGAGAAAAGATGGCGCGACCTGTACTTTGATGACGTCAGTGGACAAAAAAATGTTGGATTGCATAATTACGGTTATGATTTAGAAAATGTTAAGTATTCCAAGTTATGTAATGAAGCTATTTTAATCAATGATCTAATTTTCATCCTTATGAACGCATTAATTGTCCAGAAAAAAGATGGCGCGACCTGTATTTTCATGACGTCAGTAGACAAACAAATGTTGAATTGCATAATTATGGTTATGTTTTAGAAAATATTAAGTATTGCAAGTTATAAAATGAAGATATTTTAATCGATGTTCAAATTTTCATCCTTGGGAACGCATTAATTGTGAAGAAAATGTGAACAAAAGTTTTTCTATTGGAAGTATAGGAAGCAAAGTTACTTGACGTCCACTTTAAAGTAGCAATTCTTGTATGTATGTATATACATTTTATTTTGAAAACGGCTCTAAGAATTTCGATGAAAGTCGTTAACCCACCGTTTCCTGGTACTAGAAATCGATTTAGCTTGATCTCGACTTTAGAAGAATTCGTTTAGTGGGTTCAATAACCACCCCGAATTATAACGTTTTTAGTGATGGTGTTGTTAATGTCACCAATGCTTAGAAATCTTATGACGTCACAACTCGCGTTTGAGAATGTTGGCGCGGTTATGCCATCTATCTCATTACGTCACGGGTTGTTTGTGGATCCTATTAAAGATTTATGACGTCGCACCTTGCTAGCAGATGGTCGCGATTCCCATCTGCCTCATTACGTCACGCGTTGTGTGCGTATGTCCGTCAGCACGATAACTTGCGTAACAACCGTTGGATTTCGATGAAATTTTAATATCTGGTAGGGATCACCTGGGAAGGAACCGTGTTTAAAGTGAACGAAATGGGGTCAAAGGTCAGTTCATAGGAGAGGGATCCATTCCACTGCACTTATGCGCCATAACTAACGTAAAAAAGGTTCGATTTCGATGAAATTTTAGTATGTGGTAGGGGACCTCCAGGGGACGAACCTTATTGAAAATGGGTGAAGTGGGGTCAAAGGTCACGCCATAAGAGCGGGATCCATTTCATTGCCTTTATGCGTCATAACATGCGTAAATATGGTTAGATTTCGATGAAATTTTAGTATGTGGTAGGGGACCACCCGGGGATGATTCCTATTGAAAATTGGCAAATTGTGGTCAAAGGTCAGGCAGGGCATAAGAGCGGGATTTATTCCATTGCCCTTATGCGTCATAACTTGCGTAAAAATGGTTCGATTTCGATGAAATTTTGGTATGTGGTAAGAAACCACCTGGGAACAAAACCTGTTGAAAATGGGTGGAATGGGGTCAAAGGTCAGGACATAAAAGCGGGATCCATTTCATTGCCTTTATGCGTCATAACATGCGTAAATATGGTTCGATTTCGATGAAATTTTAGTATGTGGTAAGGAACTACTGGGCACGAACCCCATTGAAAATTGGCAAATTGGGGTCAAAGGTCAGGCAGGGCATAAGAGCGGGATTTATTCCATTGCCCGTATGCGTCATAACTTGCGTAAAAATGGTTCGATTTCGATGAAATTTTGGTATGTGGTAAGGAATCACTGGGCACGAACCCTATTGAAAATGTCCGAATGGGGTCAAAGGTCAGGCAGGGCATAAAAGCGGTATTTATTCCATTGCCCTTATGCGTCATAACTTGCGTAAAAATGGTTCCATTTCGATGAAATTTTAGTATGTGGTAGGGGGCCACTGGGGACGAACCCTGTTGAAAATGAGCGAAATGGGGTCAAAGGTCAGGACACTGGAGTGGGATCCATTCCATTGCCCTTGTGCATCATAACTTACCAAAAAATGTTTCGATTGCAACAAAACGTCATCATGTTGTTCCTGAGGTATAGTGAACCGGTTCTGTTGAATATCAACAAAATGGGGTCAAAGGTCATTGCACAAAAGCAAGATTTATTCCAGTCATTATTCTCATAACTTGCATAAAACTGCTTCTATTGCGACAAAACTTTAGTATGTTATTCTTGAGGTGTACTGAACCGGTTCTGTTGAATATCATCGAAATGGGGTTAAAGGTCAGGACACAGGAGCGAGATTTATTCCACAGCCATTATCCTCATAACTTGAATAATAATTGCTGGTATGTTGGAAAGCGTATCATAATCAATGCATTGCATGATTTTACTAACCTGTTCACTTTCCGCCAGTGTATCTGTTGCCAGCACAACGTAAGACAACTGCAGGAATGCATACTGCAAGCTATCAAGAAAAACATGTTTTTTTCTTTTCGGTCCATTGAATCTTCGTATTCCTTACTTGTCTTTCATTGTATACCCCTGGAAAGAGAAAAAGTTATTCATACCTCTTTGTTTGTGCCCGATTTACGAAACAGCATTGTTTCTGTCACAAAATGTACTGTATTTGTTAGAGTCAACCGGGATCTAATTCTAACAAGCTTTCTCTCATTGTTGTTCATTGTGCAGGTATAACATATTTATAGGGATGCCATGCCCTACGTCATGTATCACATTCAAACCCTTGTAACCCAGCCCCTGTTAAATTCAGAGAAAAAAAATGTCGATTGCGGCAGACATATTTTGGATGTATTTTTCAAGTTTGTTGCGTGTGGGGAAAATCGGAAGGACCACCCTCTCGATATTTGCTTGAGTAAAAACTTCCTCATAGGTCATAGAGAAAGCATGCAGGTATCCCATGACTTTTAGAACTTAACTCAGTGTACATATATACAGTGAAAATAGTTTTGGAAAATCAATAATTATAATACATTTTCCAGCAATATAATTCAGTTTAGCGTGCAGTTGTATGTAGAAGTGACAGCAATGAATGAATCTGTAATCCGGATTATTTTTTTCTGAAGCACACTATATTCTACTTTTATGGCTTTGTAAACCCCTAATAAACTTCAACCCTTTTTGTACAAAGTGACACTTCAAAATTTAAAAAAATGTGACTCACAGTATTTTGCCTTACAACACATTTTAATTATTTGCATGTGAGGTAATTCCGGAAATGTACATTTCCTACATATATTTTAAACAAAAAAATGCTTCCAAAGTCAACAATGCTATTTGAATTGTAGTGTAACTTCAAAAAATGTATGTTTGGATTTGGAAAGACATGTTTAAAATGTGGAAATAAAACAAAAAGACATAGTAGCATGTTTCGGTAGCTTGGTTAGTGTGCATGATCATGATCATATGTAGAGGATTTTAGGAAAGGAGTGTCTGACCCCAGGTCTTAAACAACCCTTAGAAATAGGAAACTAGGAGATTTGTGCTAGAGTGCCCCATAGGAAAGTGACACGGAAGCGAAGTAGAAAGGGGGGAGGAAGACGCCCTTATTTATTACCGGGGGCAGTACCCGGGGTCCGACGGCTTAACGTGCCCATCCGACGCACGGCGGATATTTAGTGGATCGAGCGTTTGTACCTGCCTGGGATCGAACCTGAGGCCCTTTCCGTGGCAGTCACGAACGTTGCCCACTCGGCCACCCGCGGCTTAAAATTAGTGTGCATATATATGCTACGCATATATATTTTTCTTGGGGGGTGGGAGGATAGTGCTGATCGCTAATGTGCAGATTCTTGCGCCCTTGGCTGGCTTGCATCTTGGGCGGCCGCCTCGCCCTAGTTACGCTACTGGTTACGTGTATTAGCACGCAGGGCTGTATGAGGTCGACAGGCATTATCGTGCAGAATGAGTACTCCTGGCTCACCTGGTTATTATTATAAATCCAACGTGTTTGGAATTTGCACGGTATTCATGAAAATAATCTTACAAACTATTCGGAAGGAAGGCTGATAAATTACTCCGCACGCACGAAGCGAGTGTGAAGACTATGTCGTTGTCTTAAATTATGTGGTAAGCTCCCTTAATTCTTTTAATCATTTCGGAATGACAAGCACGGCTACTTGCGAAACCACATTTTCTGTTTTGACGAGAATAAACATCCCACAGCAACTTCCGATATGCCCCTGATGAATGTCGAATTTAACCCTTCTTGCGTTCGAACAAAACCGCACAAAGGCTTCCGACGTGGACTTACTTTTGAGAAAATGTAATGGTCAAAAGAACCAACCACTACAACTATTTTGATTTTCTATTGGTAAGCAACGATTATAAATGTATTTTTATTTTACAAAATGTTTCTTGTTGTTTTTTTATTTGTTAATTAAAAATGGTGCTTTTGTACCTATGCACCTAGATAAGGTGCTCAGTCTGGGTTGAAATTTGTAAAATTTCAGTAATGCTCAAAAAAAGGTAAAAAGTATATAGCTTTTTTAAGCATGCCCTAAATTTTATTGAGCCTGCCCTAAGTATAGAATTTGACTACGGCCCTGATTACAGGTATAGGCCGAAACCGAATATACTGACGCAGGAACTTCTGCAATGGCGGCGGAGCAAAGCCCTTTTATAAAAATAGAAGGAAATTGAAAAACGTTCCGCAAAAATCTAACAGGGAGTTCATCAGGAGCGAAACAAAAATTGTAAATAAGCCGCCATTTTGGAATCGATGCAGACATATGCCATCAAAAACATTAAAATATTCGCATTTCGTGGTACAACTTTTTAAGTGATTTGTCAACAAAACAACAGCAGATCTCATTTATTTTGTGCGGCAAATTTCAAAGTTCCCATCAGCTGGAATTCTAAGCGGAAACTTCACAAATACTTTGTCAGTTTCGTTAAAACATTAGCATTTCTTCCATTTTGTGTAAAGCTTTCAAAGTAATTTGTGAACTACATATTAGCACATTTTATACATATTGCAACACAATCTTCGAAATTTCCATCAGCTCACGTTTTATGAAATTCTCCGCTATTCTGTCAGCCCATCAGCACATTACTGATAGCTGAGACGACGCACATATGGTTGTGAGACTAATATCTGGGACTAAGTTGGTCACATGACCTCTGAGGCAGCCGTTCGTTTTAGGGCCTCTTGTTTCCATACGGCTATGAATAAGGTCCATTAAGGAATTCTGTTTTTTTACGCTTTCCAACCGTAGGTTGAAGAAGCGTATATACCCCAGCTTTGTCCGTCTGTCTGTCTGTCCGTCCGTCCACATGATAACTCGCTTAAAAATGGTTCGATTTCGATGAAATTTTAGTATGTGGTAGTGGACCACCTGGGGACAAACCCTATTGAAAATGGACGAAATGGGGTCAAAGGTCAGAACATAGGAGCGGAATCTATTCCATTGCCCTTATGCATCACAACTTACGTAAAAATTCGATTGCGGTAAAATTTAACATGTTGTTCCGGAGGTATACTGAACCGGTTCTGTTGAATATCATTGAAATGGGGTCAAAGGTCAGGGCACAGGAGCGACATTTATTCCGCAGCCATTATCCTCATAACTTGACTAAACATGGTTCCATTGCGCCAAAACTTTAGTATGTTGTTCCGGAGGTATACTAAACCAATTCTATTTGATATAATCGAAATGGGGTCAAAGGTCAGGGCACAGGAGCGAGGTTCATTCCACAGCCATTATCCTCATAACTTGACTAAACATGGTTCTATTGCGCCAAAACTTTAGTATGTTGTTCCGGAGGTATACTGAACCAATTCTATTTAATATAATCGAAATGGGGTCAAAGGTCAGGGCACAGGAGCGAGATTCATTCCACAGCCACTATCCTCATAACTTGAGTAATGATTTCTGGTATGTTGGAAAGAGAATCATAATCAATGCATTGCACGATTTTACTAACATATGTTCTGTATGCAATTCTCTAGAATAAAGATGGGAAGTATTATCCTCTTTAAATTATGCACAGCTTTCCCGCTTCAGAGCGCAAAGGTCAAAACCTTTTTGCTAGCTATCTCTGCTTCCGGGAGACGTATTTGAAAAGTTCTTTTGCTTAGTATAGCTTTTGGCATGAAGAAAACTTTTCGACAATTTTCAACTTATGCAACATTTTTCCGCTAGGAAGCGCAGAGTCAAATCATATTGTCTTCTATATTTCTTCTTCTAAATGTTCAGTTTGAAAATCCCTTTGTCCTTTGTCTCAGATACTTTCCTCTGCTATGTGAACCTTTTTGTACAGCACTTGCTAATTTTCATAACATACTTTTAAGCTGCTGGTTGAAGAAAGTAGCTGTTTCTATTTCTGGATGTTTTATCGATTGTAGAAATCCAGATGATTTTTTCTTCTTAATTGATGTGTTGATGTTTTTCTATTAGTGGTTTTGAGAGTTTAGGGCCCAAATCCTGGGTTTCACTCTGCGAAAAAATCATACATCCACGAATTCTTGTCTCCAAGAATGATTTCTTAATTTTTTTCCTCTCATTGATTTTTTGAATTTCTTTCTTATTTTTTCTTTTATTTTTTTCTTTGAGGCGAACCATGCGACAGGAACAAAACAATTATTTTTTCCATATATATATATTTCGTACGTGTACTGTATATGTGCCTTCGGAACGAGAACTCTGGAGAAAATTTGAAAATACATTAATGGCTTAAAATTATTATCAGTCTAATGTAGAATTGGAACATTTGTAAAATAAATTATTAACTTCATTTTAGAAATTAATTTTCATATATATATATATGTATGTTAATCATCATCATCATTGTCAACCATTATCAATCCACTGCTGGACGAAGGTCTCCCAAGTTTCCTCCACAACGGTCTGTCTTGTGCCAGTCTCCTCCATGTCACTCCCGCATATTTACGAATTTCATCCACCCATCTCCCATGTGGTCTTTTTCTGGGTCTTTTCCTGTCCCTTGGAATCCAATCTAAAATTTCGGCTGTCCATCTATGGTCTGTCCTTCTGGCAGTATGTCCAGCCCATTGCCATTTCAGGGATTTAACTCTGATCATGATGTCTTCCACTCTCGTCATTTTTCGGATCCACGAGTTCCTCTTCTTATCTCTCCTGGTTATACCAAGCATGCACCTCTCCATGCTTCTTTGAGTTGTCTGCAGCCTTTGTATGTCTCTTTTAGTTAAGGTCCACGTCTCTGCACCATACGTAAGCACTGGAAGGATGCATTGATCAAACACTTTTCTTTTAAGACATAATGGCATATTGCTCTTGAAAATTATGCTGTTTCTTCCAAAAGCTCTCCAGGCAAGTTTTGTACGCCGATTAATTTCTTCATCAATGTGACCCTCACTTGATATCTGCTGTCCAAGATAAACATACGTATCTGTTATCTCCAGTTTTTCTCCATCAATCGATAAATCTTCATTTCTTGTAAAAGCATTGAACATCACTTTTGTCTTCTGAAAGTTCATTTTTAATCCCACTTCTTTACTCTTGTCAGCAAGTTCCTGGATCATACTCTGCAGCTCTGATGGGGTAGTTGCAAAAATGACTACGTCATCAGCAAAACGAAGGTGGGTTAGATAATCTCCATTAATCTTTATCCCTTTGTTTTCCCAGTTCAGTGATTGAAAGACATTTTCCAATGTGGCATTAAAGAGCTTCGGAGATATGGTGTCACCTTGTCTCACTCCCTTTCCAATTTTTATGTGTGTTGTATTTTCAAACAGCCGAATCTTTGCACTTGCATTTTCATAGATGTTATTAATAATATTAATGTATGCATCTTCAATACCGCAGGATTTCAGAGCCGTGGTAACTGCTGATGGTTTCACCGAATCAAAGGCTTTTTCATAATCGATAAAAGCCATGCACAATGGAAGTTCATATTCCCTCGCTCTTTCAATTAGTTCTCTCAGTACGTGGATATGATCTATTGTGCTGTAGCCACTCCTGAATCCAGCTTGTTCTCTCGGTTGAGCCATGTCCAGTGTTACCTTCAAGCGGTGTGAAAGAACTTTAGTGAAGATTTTATAAACCACTGATAGGAGGCTGATAGGTCTGTAGTTCCTGAGATCCTCAATGTCACCTTTTTTATGTAGCAGGATCATTGTAGCATTGTTCCAATCCTCAGGAATCTTCCCTTCATTAAGGCATTGAGTGAAAATTTGGGCGAGTACTGTTTCAATTTCTCCACTTGCTTCTTGTATGATGTCTACAGTAATTCCATCTTCTCCTGGAGCTTTCCCCCGCTTCATGTTCTTGATTGCATGAGCAACTTCTGCTGGGAGGACTGGAAGAACTCTGGTACCTTTCATGATGTCTGGAGTACATGTATCATCCCTTTCATATAATTTGGAGTAGAAATCTTTCACTCTTGTCAAAATTTCGCCTCTATTTCTTGTTATAGAACCATCTTCTTTTCTCAGAGCCATAATCTGTTTTCTTCCCTTACTGAGATGTCCCTTTGCTATCTTTAGGCTTTGGTTGTTTTCAATTGCTTTCCTCACTAGCTCACAGTTGAATTTCCTTACGTCTTCAGTGATACTTTTTCGTGCTGTCTTGCATAGCTCTATATATTCCACTTTGGAAGTCACATCTTCTTTAGTTGTCCTCATCTCTCTTCTTTTTTGCATCAACATTTTGGTTTTTCCTGATAATTTGTTTACATGCAACTTGTTCTTAGACCCAGCTAATTTTGTTGCTGTTTCCATAAGAGCTTTGGTTACTTTTCTGTTAACTTCCGAAATATCCACTTCTTCCGATGTTAGGCCTTCTAAAGCAGAGAATCTGTTCTTCAGTTCCAACTTGAAAGTATTATGGTGTTTTTTAAGGTTGGTTATGTCAATACATTTTGTTTGTCTTATGAGCTTGCCACGTTCCAGTTTAGTGTTGAGGTGCATCTTACATCTCACCAATCTATGGTCACTACCTGTGTTGAACTTGTTCAGCACACTGCAGTCTTCGATGACGAATTTTTTGTTACACATAATAAAATCAATTTCACTTGTCGTCCCAATTGGATGTCTCCATGTCCATTTCCTGTGTGGCTTTTTTTTTGAAAAAGGAATTCAAGATGAAAAATCCTTCTGCCTCTGCAAACTCAACGAGAGTATTTCCACGCTGGTTTCTGTTGCCGTGACCGAATTTACCTACTGAAGTTTCATTCTGTTGCCGGTGCCCTATTTTTGCATTGAAATCTCCCATAATTATCTTCAAGTGCTGCTTACCTTTATTATTTAGATGACGAATTTCCTCATAAAATTCTTCAATTTCTTCTTCAGGATGACTTGTGGTGGGTGCATGTTAATGTATGTTAATAATTAACATTAAATCGTAACTTGAAATCCTGCATAATTAATTTAATTAATTTAAGCTTACATTATGACTGGGATTAAATAGTATGTAATGAGAAGTATTCTCTGTGCAAAAGTTTGTGACATTCAGGTGTGTTAGCAAGACACAAAATTTGATAAACAGTTTTATATTATGTCAGTAGAACGATGCCTTTTTATTTTATAGGAAATTATTATTTTTTCCCGCCCGAATTCTGAAATTTCTTCTTTGACGATTTGCGATGTGAGTGATGTGAAATTATTGTACTTATGAGTTTTCAAGGAATATTAATTTGTGTATCAGCTGTAAATTTTATGTGAAAATTAGGATTTCATGAATCTATGCCATTTCGATTTCACTAGAAACATTTCCAGACCGAGTTGCAGACATGCAGATGCCAACCTTAAGAGATAAGAATCTTTCGAGAATTCTTTGCAGAGGTCACCTTAAAAATTGCAGGTGTTCTAGCTCTGGGGCAAAGAAGTGGTGAACTTCAAGATTTTTGCAAGGTCACGTTGCTTAAGGCAGGTTAAAAAACGCCATGATGACCAGAGGGTTTTTCGTTCCTTTCCCCTCACACATACGCATTTTCGCCCTTGGTTTCCCTAAATGAGTAGACACTTTTAACCCAACCGCGAGGCATGATTTGACTCATGCGCGAAAGAGTTTGTGAAAGTTTGGTCACAAGAGAGAGTTCACTCTTCACTTGTCTCCAGTGTTGCCAGATTGGGATACTTATAGCAGATTGGGCTACTTTGAAAAGCACTCGGCTACTGTTTTTTTCGGTCTGCCACTTGGCTACATTTTCTTCTTTTTTTGATTGGAGGTTTAACGACCACCATGAGCAACTCTGTGGGCTATAAGCAGTCGCCTGTCCCTAATTTAGGGCCACTGGTTCCATGGAAGGGAGAGATCTAGTGCCGTAAGACAAACACAACATCCGTACCTAAACAAGATTCGAGCCCGTGCCCATCTCGGACGAATGATCAGAAGCCACAGGTGTGGCCCATTTTTCCTGCCTGTTTTAAGAATTTTTCTCTGTAGATTATAAAAAAATCTCGATTAGGTAACGTAATATTGATCCGCCTTCGGTTGCGCAGTGGTCTCAGCGTTGTCCTTTGACCATTCGCCCGAGTGCGAATCTTGGTGAAACATGGATGTTGTGTTTGTCTTATGGCACTGGCTCTCTCCCTTCCCTGGAAACAGTGACCTTAAAAATAAAATCTTATCTCATTTGTATATAATTTTGTTAATTCGACACATATTTTTACTGAACTGTGTCGCAAATATATATGGACATATTGGTAAATTCCATTTTTTTTGAATGCTGATTAACGACCACCGTGAGCAACTCGCTACAAGCAGTCTCCCTTTGCACTCGCTAAAAACAGTTTAGTAAAATTTGGTATTCTACAACAGGTAATTTTTGCTACATGTATCCATTTTATTTCGCAAGTAAACTTTTTAAAAACTGATAAATTTTGATTTGTAATTTAAAAAAGAAGCTTTTAATATTTTTTATTGAAGAAAGAATAATAAAAATTGGGCTGCCTTTGAATTAATTTGGCTACTTTTCCGAGCTAAGTCTGCTACCTTATCGATGAACAGTCTGGCAACACTGCTTGTCTCTTGTTGGACTGAAGTCTGAAGGTCAGCACCCGCTGACTTGTTCTCGCCCGCGCAAACGTACATGATGGTCAAGATTTTTATTTGACCATGCTGCTGATTGAGTGAAAGTAAGGCCCCGGCCAGCCGCTCGTATTTGTCGGACATGAGTCCGTAATGATGATTATATCACTTCCCCCATTCGGAAGCCATATTGGAAGCAGCTGCTTGGACGTGAAACCGAGAAGCGAAATGTCTTGGGTCGTCCCTAGCCAGTTCAATAACCCTCCAGGAAGGACCGACAGAAAGAAAAGCCCCGTCCGCCATTTTCCTTTTCGCCTGCGAACCAGAGAATGATAAAATGAAACAAGACCCTCAGAATCACAGAGCATACCCGGGCCTATTCTTCTCAACAGGCGTCCGGAGATAATCAGCGACAACCACTAGTACCATTCCTTGAAGCCGAATCTGCCTAAAGAACGAAAAAAAAAGGTAAATTTTTTTCGACACTTTTTTGGCCACCTGTAGCACTACAAAATTTCTTTTGACTCAAGGAAAAAGACTTTCCTCTCCTTAAGCTCCGATTGGTGGAAGAGTTAACCTACAAACTTAACCAAATTTTGAATTTTCCTGTACATCAAGTTCGTAGTATAGCCAATACTGTGTCTAAGTACATAAATATATATATATATCATCATCATTGTCAACCATTATCAATCCACTGCTGGACGAAGGTCTCCCCAAGTGTCCTCTACAACGGTCTGTCTTGTGCCAGTCTCCTTCATGTCACTCCTGCATACTTTCGAATTTCATCCACCCATCTCCCATGCGGTCTTCTTCTGGGTCTTTTCCTGTCCCTTGGAATCCAATCTAAAATTTCGGCTGTCCATCGATGGTCTGTCCTTCTGGCAGTATGTCCAGCCCATTGCCATTTCAAGGATTTAACTCTGATCATGATGCCTTCCACTCTTGTCATTTTTCGGATCTACGAGTTTCTCTTCTTATCTCTCCTGGTTACACCAAGCATGCACCTCTCCATGCATCTTTGAGTTGTCTGCAGCTTTTGTATGTCTCTTTTAGTTAAGGTCCACGTCTATGCACCATACGTAAGCACTGAAAGGATACATTGATCAAACACTTTTCTTTTAAGACATAATGGCATATTGCTCTTGAAAATTATGCTGTTTCTTCCAAAAGCTCTCCAGGCAAGTTTTGTACGCCGATTATATATATATATATATACACTGAGTGGCCACTTTATTATGACCACCCTCTCAGGACTTCGTTGGGCCACCTTTTGCCTTTAACACTGCGTCGATTCTTCGTGGCATGGACTCCACGAGATGTTTATAGGTGGTTTGTGGAATCTGGGACCATGCTTGATGAATAGCATTTTCCAGGAGTGTGAGATTGCAGGGTTGTGGATCCAGCTGTCTGAGGGCTCGTTCAACTTCATCCCACAAATTCTCAATGGTTTTGATATCTGGAGATTGTGGGGGCCACCTAAGCAAAGTAAACTCACCGGCATGTTCCTGAAACCAATCCTGTACAATACGAGCACTATGGCAGGACGCATTATCTTGTTGAAAGTAGCCATCGCCATTGGAATAAACCATCCACATGACAGGATGCACTTGGTCCGCAACGATGTTTAGTTATGATGTGACAGTCAGACGTTGATCAATACGAATTAAAGGGTCCAAAGTATGCCAGGAAAACATTCCCCAAACCATAACGTTGCCTCCACCAGCTTGAAGGGTTGTAGCAATGCATTTGGGGTCCATGCTTTCGTGCTGTTTTCGCCAAATTCTCACTCGGCCATCGGCATGGTGCAACTGAAAACGTGATTTATCGGACCACATAATTTGTTTCCAATTATCGACTGTCCAATCCTTGTGCTCCTGTGCGAACTGGAGACGTTTACTCTTGTTAACTGCAGACAGCAAAGGTGTTCCAACAGGCCTTTGGCTTCCATATCTCATCCGATGCAGTGTACGGCGAACAGTGCGTGCAGAGATCATTTGAGGGGATCTTTGATTAAGATGGTCTGTAATTTGCTGCACTGTTGCCCTTCTGTTGTCTGTTTCCAGTCTGGACACTCTCCGTTCCGCCCGAGCAGTCACTAGTCGATGACGACCATACGTTGCACGTAGAGACCCAGTTTTTTGACTGACAGTCCAGTCTTTAAACACTTTAACAACAGCTTCTCTGGAACATTTCACGAATGCAGTGGTTTCGGTGATACTCGCTCCATGGCTCCGAGCTCCTACAATCATCCCACATTGAAAGTCCGTCAAATCGCATTTTTTACCCATCTCGTCACCCAAAAATCACTTCTACTACTGTCGCAAGCCACAGTATTTGTCCTTTTCTTGTAGGACGTCCGTCCACAGTGAGTAGAGTTTAGGTCCCAGCCCCCTACAGCGAGATCGCCTTTTGGGCAGGACACAGAAACGGAAGGAATGAGAGCAAGTCTAGCGACTTTGACAGAACAGTTTGTAGTGAGATTAGAGTACAGTAGATGGCGCCACCGTACAAGTACGATGTTGCACACAGAGGGGTGAGAGAATTTCAGGGGGGGGGGGGCATAAGAAAGGATAGCAATTTAACCAGTGGGTCCAGCATGGGGGCCGTCACTTCAAACAATCGCTGAATATCCGCCGTGCATCGGACGTGCTCGTCCGATGCACGGCGGATATTCAGCGATTGTTAGTAAATCACACCATCTCTGAAAGATCAGCCCAGGTTCGAACCTGAGGACCTTGTATTGATAGTCTGACTCGCTAACCACTAAGCCATCCGCGGCTCTACTGTCGCATGCACTAGGCTTTCCCTTTTTATACTAGCCTCGCCCTCTGACGGCAACAGCGTGTAGCCATAACTCATTTGCTTAAAACTGTCAGGTGGTCATAATAAAGTGGCCACTCAGTGTATATATATATACATGTATATATATATATATGAGATGACGGATGACGAAAGGGTAGAATTTTAGGCTCACATGCAGTCCAAATTAAACTTGAAATTTCACTGAAAAGGTAAAAGTGTTGAAAAATAAATTCATTGGGGTCTACTAAAAGGGGAGAGTAAAAAATGGTTTGAAGTAAACCAACAAACAAAAAAACTTTGGAGACAGGGGTAATGCATTACACTCTGAAAAAATGTTCATATGTAGAGGATTTTAGGAAGGGAGTGTCTGACCCCAGGTCTTAAACAACCCTTAGACATAGGAAGCTAGGAGATTTGGGCTAGAGTGCCCAATAGTAAAGTGACACGGAAGCGAGGTAGAAAGGGGGAGGAAGACGCCCTTATTTATTACCGGGGGTCAGTACCCGGGGCCCTACGGCTTAACGCGCACATCTGACGCGCGGCGGATATTTAGTGGATCGAGCGTTTGTACTTGCCTGGGATCGAACCGGAGGTCTTCTCCATAGCAGTCACGAACGTTGCCTACTAGGCAACCCGCGGCCCTTACACTGAAAACCACATAGTGTTCATTTTATATTTTTTGGCCGAAGTGTATTTCTGTATCTATTGTATTGTTGTGCACGATGTTTTGTGAATTCTTTATAATGAAAAACCATAGTTAAGAATATCATTAATGATAGCCGGGTGTAGGCCATTCTAATAAAATTTATTTCAAACTAAATATTTATCAAACGTATACATTATCTTTCTAAAAAGAATGCTAATTGATCAATACTGAAGTTTAATACACTATATGAGTGAACAATTTGCAAATTAAAATGATAGAAATGAAATAGTAAAAAAATCAGAAAATTATGTGACAAATTGAAAGTATACACCCTTCTAAATTAAATTGGACTCTAAAAACTCATTTTTGGCATTTGTGGGTGTTTTGGAAAAAGCAGTTTTCTGTCTCCATTGGTTGTTGTGTCAAAAAGAAAAAAGCAAAATTGCATTGTAAAATTCACCAAATTTTAGCCAGGCGAGAGACCATGGCAAAAATAAATGCCACTGAACTCAGTTTTTATACCTTAAAATTCTGAGCCACCTTTATTAAGTGTGTATGTGTGTTCAGTGAATCCAAGGTGTTGGTGAGTTAAATTTTGTGCAGTTCTTTTTTTTTTTTTTTTTGTCAAGCTCATAAATCACCTCTGCATTTGGCAGAGTTCAAGGATCTGTACTTGGGTAAATTGCGTAAGTGAAATTACGACAGCGTAAATTTTGTTGCGCTTGTGCAAATTTTTTTTTGTTCTACCAAAATTTATTTTCATTTTTGACATATCACGTGCCATATTTTGTTTTGATCACAAGTGTATTTTTATATATATGACAACTGGTCAACGTGACCAAAGATTTTGACATCAAATGGTCCCTTGTGACCAGGAAATATTTCTACTATATAACATAATCGTTTCTATTCACAATAAATAACTCTGACAAAATTTCATTTGCGTCATAAAGGATTCAAAAAACGTGCTCATTACAATCGATTATTGAATATCATCTTTCTTGTTTGTATTTGCATTTTTTTCGTTAATTTATGGAAACCAGGTTATTATTTTAAAAGTGAATACTAATTAACTTATTTCTCAGATTCATGGCGATACAAGTCCAGTTTTTCGTTTGTAGTCTTTCTTTAAGAAAATTGCACAAGTATAATAGTGTAGGTCACTAAAGTACCAGTTAGAGTTAAAATTACACTGTTAGTGATCGGAAACATGCCAAGAAAAGTGATACCGAAATCTTCCGAGCAAATCAAACTCACCATCAGAGAGTTCAGATTTGTGTCTTTCCAGACGCCCTGAAAACACCCAATGCCTGAAGCCAGGAGTTTCGTCGAATTGCGGTGTTTTTCGTGCAGACGAGATGCAGAAATAATCAAAAGGACCACAGAGATTGCAGTCACGAACAAAAGTATGACGTTTTGCCACATTACACACGATACCACACTAGGCTGTCTTATTCCTTGTAGTATCATTGATACGCAATGGAACAGGAAAAAGATCTGTGAACTGAGATTCAAGCATATGGGAACTGAAAATAATGAGCTGGAGTTCAAAATAAGAGTGTGCAGATGTCCGTACACGGTCAGTATTTGTTGAACATCATCTGTTGAGTTCTGGCTGAAACTCTTCATTTCCAGTCGGTCTTGTAGGACATCGATTGAAGCGCATATTTCCCAGCACACGGCAGAGATAAACACGCTAGTGTAACAAAACACAGTGAATAAAATGTGCAATTGAGAGCATTCGTATAAAAAGAGGTAAAAGTAGCTGATGGCATTGTTAGATCCTTCTATAACACCGAGCATGGCGTGGTTAATGATTATAGCTACGTTGAGGTTCAAAAGCCACGAAATCAACGCAAAAACTAATGAGTTGAAAAGTGGTATCAACGTAGCAATCCAAGTTGCCGACGCTACCAACTTTTTTCTGGAATGTGATTGAACCAAACAGCGATTACGGATTAATTTTTTCTCTGCGTCTTGGAGATTTTCAATTATTCTTCGAAACTGCAATCGCTTTAAATTCAATGAAATCCACAATGAGAAAGAAATAGTCCAAGTCACGAGAACAAACGGAGCTGTTATGTTCCAGGAACCCCGAAATAAATGAACACTTGTAGCGAACGTGTACAGCAATGCGACAAAATGCAAAATCCGACATATTCTAGAAAACATTCTCTTGTAACACTTGCCATTTCTTCCTTCAAAGTCTCGGTCAAATAAGCAAATTCCCAAATTATCAAGCGTAGCAATAATCGGTCTCAGATTTACCTTGGCGGTATATTGCAAATTTTCAGATAAATAAGTCCTACTTATTCTTGTCTTATACATTTGCATCTCAATAAATATGCTGTTTAAAAAGACGAAAGTTTCTTTTCAGTTTTGAGCAAGAATGTGCTCAAATCGTGGTTGTCTAACTATTCCTGTAAAGTTTAGTTAGTGATTACCTAAATAGCAAAGAAGTATGAAACGCATACCTTTTTACAGTAGGTGTACTTCACCAAAACAATATAAAACTAAGTTCCAGAAAAATTAATGCTTATATCTTTACAAGTACGTATTTCTCTGACGAGTCTTCCTCAAGCGTTCCCGCAATTCTGCAGTTTTGTATAACGCGCCGACCTCACCATTAAAGAAACAAAGTAAATAAACATTTTTCCGTACGCCCTCGAGTGTTTTTGTGTGTGTGCGTGTGTGTGTTAAAGCTCCTATACCGTATATTATGACCGAATGAAACAACATTGCTTCGACGAACGGCGTCCACTTTGTTTTGTTTTTTTCTGCTTCTCCTATTATGCTAGCACAAAGAATATGTGGATTTTTTGTTTGTTCTGAAAATCAATCTAAGAGAAAATGTTCTCTTTACAGTTTTTCTGACGAGGAAACAGCAACAACACAAATACAATTTTATCCTGCAATACTGTGTTCTAAACACATTTTTCTGCCTTCCTACCTCATATTGATGATCACACTACACGCTGGACTGATACAAACGCAAATTAATTTTTTCGGGTAATTTATTGGAATATTAAATTGGTCAAAACTAAGCAAAGGAAAGAGAACCCCTACATCCTATATTATGACCAAATGAATCAACATTTCCTCGACGAATGGCGTCCACTTTGTTCGTTTTTCTGCTTCTGCCATTATGCTAGTATATACAGAGAAAGATAGATTTCTTTGTTCTGAAAAACGACTACGAAAAATTGCTCGGCAATATTAACGAGAAAGCAGCAATAATATTCTTTAATAAAATATATCCTCTAATACTGCGTTCAAAATGCATTGTTCTACTTTTCTCTCCCATATTGAAACACACTTCACGCCAAACAGATTGAAATCCAAATTGATTTTTTCAGGGGATTTATTGAAATATTAAATGGTGCATTCACGTGACTTGCTTTCGGAAAATACACCGGCTCCCGAAATTAAAGACAAAAATACAATAGCGGGGAAATAATCAAAGTAGAGAACAGCATGGGCCGAATTCAGGAGGGCTCTCATAAGAAATCTTTGGCTAAGTTAATTTTCCCTTTTATTATTTTTTTTTCATAACTTTTGTTTTAACAGTGCTAACCGAATTAAATAACGTGATGGGAAACACACAACTGGGTTGTTATGCTAAGTCGGCAGACCCAGCTAGATTAGCGAACCAGGTCCTCCAACATTAATCCAGTCGAACATGTCTGGGATACTCTATGGAGACATGCTGCTGCCCTCAATCCCCTCCGCAACACCCGGATCGGCACACACACAAGCTTTGCACGAAGAATAGCCGTTGCTTCCTATTGAACTTCTAGACGCCATCATCAACAGCATGAAACACCGTTGTGAGGCCTACATCGCTATGAGGAGGGACCATACTTCCTATTGAGGTACTTTAGCTATTTCATTTTGAAACCTTTTTCAGCCTGGGTGTGGATGTGGTGGCTTCTGTCGGAATGAACTGATTTTTATTAAATGTATTATTATACGTACGATATGATACAGGTTTTCATCAGATTTCATAACATGGCATCATGCATCTTCTCAGTTATCGCGATTTCCCCCCCCCTTTATTTATGGAAAACAGAATATTTTAAATATGATCACTCTTTCATTCACTTCTCAAATTCATAACGATACAAGTCTAGTTTTTCGACTTTTTTTTACGCTTTACAACCGTAGGTTGAAGAAGCCCTATTGAAAATGGGCGAAACAGGGTCGAAGGTCAGGACTAGGAGCGGGATCCCATTCCATTGCTCTTATGCGTGATAACTTGCGTAAAAATGGTTCGATTTCAATGGAACTTTAGTATGTGGTAAGGAACCACTTGGGAACGAACCCTATTGAAAATGGGTGGAATGGGGTCAAAAGTCAGGACATAAAATCGGGATCCTTTTCATTGCCTTTATGCATCATAACATGCGTAATTACGGTTCGATTTCGATGGAATTTTAGTATGTGGTAAGAAACCACATGGGAACGAATCGTATTGAAAATTAGCGAAATGGGGTCAAAGGTCAGGCAGGGCATAAGAGCGGGATTTGTTTCCGTTGCCCTTATGCGTCATAACTTGCGTAAAAGTGGTTCGATTTCGATGAAATTTTGGTATGTGGTAGGGAGCCACTGGGGACGAACCCTATTGAAAATGGGCGAAATGGGGTCAAAGGTCAGGACACTGGAGTGGAAACCATTCCATTGCCCTTGTGCATCATAACTTACCTAAAAATGTTTCGATTGCGACAAAACGTTATCATGTCGTTCCTGAAGTATAGTGAACCGGTTCTGTTGAATATCAACGAAATGGTGTCAAAGATCATTGCACAAAAGCAAGATTTATTCCACAGCCATTATTCTCATAACTTGCGAAAACTGCTTCTATTGCGACGAAACTTTAGTATGTTATTCTTCAGGTATACTGAACCGGTTCTGTTGAATATAATCGAAATGGGGTCAAAGGTCAGGACACAGGAGCGAGATTTATTCCACAGCCATTATCCTCATAACTTGAGTAATAATTTCTGGTATGTTGGAAAGCGTATCATAATCAATGCATTGCATGACTTTACTAACTTGTTCTATTTTCTTTACGAAAATTGCACGATTAAAGTAGCGTATGTCACGAAAGTACCTGCTAGAGTTAAAAGTACACCGTTAGTGATGGGAAACATGCCAAGAAAAGTGATACCGAAATCTTCCGAGCAAATCAAACTCACCATCAGAGAGGTCACATTTGTGTCTTTCCAGACGCCCTGAAAATACCCAATAACTGAAGCCAGGATTTTCGTTACATTGCGGTGTTTTTCGTGCAGACGAGATGCAAAAATAATTAAAAGAACCACAGAGATTGCAGTCAGGAAGGAAATTATGACATTTTGCCACATTAGATACGATGTCGTACTAAGTTCTCTGATTCCTTTTTGTATTTCTGATACGCAATGGAACAGGAAAAAGATCTGTGAACTGAGATTCAAGCATAGGGGAACTGAAAATAATGAACTGGTACTCAAAATAAGAGTGTGCAACTCTCTGTACATGGTCAGTATTTGCTGAACATCATCTGCTGAATTCTGGCTTAAACACTTTATTTCCAGTCGGCCTTGTAGAATATCGAGAAAAGCACATATTTCCCAGCACACGGCAGAGATAAATATACTGGTGTAACAGAACATGGTGAATAAAATGTGCATTTGAGAACATTCCAAAAGAAAAAGTAAAAGTAGCTGATGGCATCGTTAGATCCTTTTGCAAAACCGAAAGTGGTGTAGCTGATTATTTTAGTCATATCGATGCCCAACTGCCACGAAATCAACGCAAAAGCTAATGGAATGAAAAGTGATATCAAGGTAGCAATCCAAGTTGCCGATGCAATCAACTTTTTTCTAGAATATGACTTTTTCAAACAGCGATTGCGGATTAACTTTTTCTCCGCGTTCTGGAGATTTTCAATTATTCTTCGAAACTGCAATCGCTTTGAATTCAATGAAATCCACAATGAGAATGGTAGGGCCCAATTCATCAGAACAATCGAAGCTGCCATACTCCAAAGGATTCGAATTACGTAAACACTTGTAAGGAATGTATGCAGCATTGCGACAAAATGTAGAATCCGACATATTCTAGAAAACGTTCTCTTGTAACACTTGCCATTTCTTCCTTCAAAGTCTTGGTCAAATAAGCGAATTCCCAAATTATCAAGCGCAACAATAATTGGTCTCAGATTTTCCTTGGCGGCATATTGAAAATTTTGAGGTAAACCAATCATAATTATAGTTTTATATATTTATGTCAATAAATATGCTATCTAAAAAAAGCGAAATTTCTTTTTCAGTTTTGAACGAAAACGTGTTCGAATCAACTTTGTCTAACTATTTCTATAAGCATGATAGTATGCAAGTTTAGTTAGTTATTACTTAAATAGCAATGAAGTATCAAACTCATACGTTTTTACAGTAGACATAGTACACCAAACACTGTAGAACTACGCTTCAGTAAAATTAATGTATTGATATTTGTACACGTACATATTTCTCTGATACGTCTTCTTCCAGCGTTACCAGAGTTCTGCAGTTTTTTACCATGCGCCGCTGTCACTATTAAAGGAAAAAGGTAACGATTTTTTCGTATTTTATGAACAATGCGTAATCTGGGCGTTCTCTTTGCTTGGGATCAAAATGCTGTACCATCAACTTTTGTTGTTGCCTCACATCAGATGAATGATGATGAAAGGTTGAGAAGAAAGAACTTCAGCAAAACATTATTGATCGTAATTTACTTTTAAAATGATTAAGAGGTCAGATCAAAAAGTGTGTAAAAACACTCTTCTAAAACTCTTCCAGCGGGCGTTTTAGGACGATAACTTCCTCCGTACATAGAAAAATCAATTGCTGCAAATAAAAGAGAGTACTTACGTCCAATTATGACAGAATGAAAAGATATTTCTTTCACGAACGAAGCCAAACGCCAACTTTGTTTGTTTTTCTGCTTCTCCTATTATCCTAGCACAAAAAACGGATGGAATTTTTTGTTGTGAAAATCAAACTAAGAGAAATTGCTCTTTTTACCACTATACTGACGAGAAAACAGCAACATTCTTTATTAAAATTATCCTCTAATACTACACTGCTGGCCACCCAAAATGCAACACTAAGAAGGAAGCATCCGATTGGCCTGAAATTCGCAGCATGCGTCGCCCGCGAGAGGACATGCAAACGATTAGCATTGCAGGGCATATGCAAATCATGTGCGCCCGGCACGCCACTGAGAAGCACTATAAGAAGGATGCACAGAAGGAGGGGTGCAAGTAGTGGAAGTGTGTTGTGCTGCTGGACCTGTGCGTGGGAAGCTTCCCGATGCCTCGTCGCGGAATACGGCAGTCATTCCAGCACGTTTCCAAGTTCGACAGAGGACGAATAGTGGCTTTTCACGTCAGCGGTTTATCGTACCGAGACATCGGCGCCCGTGTGAGACGACATCCAGCCACTGCGAGGTGAGTATGGATTCGGTGGATGCAAGAGGGACGGACGGACGTTAGCGATTGCCGCAGCGGCAGCACACCACCGAACGAGAGGACCGGCATGTTGTGCGGTGGGCATTGACGGCTCGCACCGCCACATCACGAACGTTAGCGCAGGAATTAGGGTGTGTTGCGCAACAACCTGTGTCAGCACGTACCGTTCGACGTCGTCTGCAGGAGCGGGGACTTGTCGCACGACGCCCATTGCTCCGATTACCATTGACGTTACACCACCGGCGAGTGCGGCGGCAGTGGGCCGTTGAACGCCGCACCTGGACTACGGAATGGCACGACATTGTTTTCTCCGACGAATCACGCTTCTGTCTGCAAAACCACGATGGTCGGATCCACGTGTGGCGGCACCACGGCGACAGACTATATGACGCCTGCATTATGCATCGCCATACCGGTCCGTCGCCTGGCGTTATGGTTTGGGGCGCAATTGGATATGACACCCGCACCCCTCTGGTACGCATCGCTGGTACACTCAACAGCTACCGCTACATCTCCGAAGTTTTGGAGCCGGTAGTCCTTCCTTACCTGCAGGACCTGCCAGCGGCCACGCTTCAACAGGCCAATGCGCGCCCGCACGTGGCACGCATCGTGCAACAATTCTTCATGGCCCATCAGGTGTCACTGCTGCCGTGGCTCGCCTGTTCTCCCGATATGTCGCCCATCGAACACGTCTGGTCGCTGATCGGCAACCGAGTGGCCCGGCGAGCACCACCCGTGATGAACTGTGGCAACGTGTGGAAGCAGTCTGGACCGACATACCCCAAGTCCAGATCCAAAGCCTCTTTCGTTTGATGCCGCGGCGTGTAGCGGTCGTTATTGCCAGCCATGGGGGCCACACGAACTATTGAGGTCTGCGTGTTCCGCAAGCCGCACGGGCCTGTAAGCTCAATCGTTTCATCTTTGTATCTGTTGTTATGTGTCCAGTAAATCTGGCTTTGCTATCTCGTGTCCTTCTTGGTGTTGCATTTTGGGTGGCCAGCAGTGTATATTCGAAACACATTGTTCTATTTTTCTGTCTCGTATTGGAGATCAATCACACTGTACGCAAGACTGATTCAAATGCAAATTCAGTTTGACGTAGGACTACATCTAACTCCGCGGATAGTATGGGGCGACTTAGGGCGGACCGCCTGAGACAAAAATAGGTCCCAATTGAAATCATTGTGGCGTTAAAAATACGTACGGCACACTAATCGTGTTAGCATATTCCTAAACAGCATGGAGTCCAATTCACGTATTGTGCAATACATCGAGCGTGCGATGCTCCCCTAGCTCCCTGTGCGCGGGGGGAGATGATGGAATACTTCTGGGGGTGCCGCAGCGTTTGACTCAGTCTATATTGGCAATTGTGAGCACAGCACAACGGTGCGTGCTGTCGTTTTGAAGCTCTTGACGAGATCTATTCAAATACACGAAGAACATTTCGCAGTGGTTTGAACTGAAAATTGAAAAAATGTTTGCTTGTGAACCGGTGAACGCTTTTGACAATATCGCGGTTTATTTGGACAACCGTGAGTGCAAAAACGACTGTGCGTGGTATCGTTTTAAAGCTCTCGGCGAGATCTATTCAAATATCAAACATAGGTCATCGCTCTTTCCACGTTTATAAGTGAGTCACGGAAAAATTCTCATTGGCCGCCACCGGGAATTGAACCCAGGGCCTTCCAGTTACGCGCCGGACATGGCACCACTGCGTCCTCGAATTCTCCAGACTCACAAACGACTAACTGCCAAACCACATGGCAGGTTGCTTCTATTAACTAGGAGGCGAATGACTAATTAATGCAGACATTTGACATGGACCAGGAACATCAAACAGAGGGCATCGCTCTTTCCACGTTTATAAGTGATTCACGGAAAAATTCTCATTGGCCGCCACCGGGAATCGAACCCAGGATCCTCTAATTACGCGCTGGATGTGCTTCCACTGCGCCACGGCGGCCTCGAATTCCCCCAGACTCACATACACTAACTGCCATTGATGTGTTTGATGCTCCTAGTCCACGTATTAATCTATTCAAATATGTGAAGAACATATCGCAGTGATTTAAACTAAATTTTAAAAAAAATGTATTCGTGTGAACGGGTTAACATGTTCGACAATGCCGCGGAATTCGCAGAATGAACGCAAGCAAAAGTGGAGAAAATCAAAACGAGAGGAAAAGACCAAGTGATGAGGAATGTAAGAAGCCCACGAAGACCACCACGTTGGGTAATTCGTGTATCGATCTGCCTTGTGTTCGCAATGTATCCAGTATTATTTTCAAAAATCATGTAAGCTACTTTTCATATCATAGACCTGTGTTGGCTCTAATAAATTCAATAATCCCCCCCCCTTTTTTTTTTTATTGGAATTTTAACGACTATCGTGAACAACTCAATGGTCTATAAGCAGTCGCCCGTCCCTAATTTAGAGCCACTGGTTCCAGGAAAGGGAGAGAGCCAGTGCAGTAAGACAAGCACAACATCCTTGCCACACCGGGATTCGAACCCGGACTCCTTTCGGACGAATGATCATAAGCCATCGCTTAGACCCAAGGAGGTTAGAATAGATGGAGTAAGGGCCAGCCATTCTCCTCGTGCAATCAAAGTGAAGCCACCGAAACGTCACGATCATGACGTCACAGACAATCACAGCCTCTGCCGCCATGTTGGTTAGACGTGTTTGTAACGAGTCGCAGCCAATCACAGTCTCTGCCGCCATGTTGGTGAGACGTTTTAGATTAAATTCGTCTGCTCAAAGGGCTTCAAGTTTGTGACGTCATCCTTACTCAATTTATTCTAGCCTTCTTGCTTAGACCACTGCGCCTCCATAGGGCGGCATAAACGCTTTGAAACCACACTCGACCAGCTCATTTCAACTCTTCGATCTGCAAGTCGTAGTCCTGCCGCCCAGGTGGCGCAGTGGTTTAAGCGCTGGCTTATGACCGTTCGTCCGAGAAAGGGTCAGGGTTCGAATCCCGCTGAGGCATGGATGTTGTGTTTGTTTTAAGGCACTGGATCTCTGCCTTCCCTGGAACCAGTGGACCTAAATTTGGGACGGGCGACTGCTTATAGCCCATTGATTTGCTCACGGTGGTAGTTAAAACTTCAATCAAAAAAAAAAAAAAAAAAAAAAAGTCGTAGTCCTATTTTCCAAACTGACGGCTCAATCTGAATTGAGCCTACCTGTAATTTTTTTTCAGGTGAGTTATTGGAATATTAAATTGACCATTCACAACACCGGTTTTTTGAAATTATCTTAGATGGTAAGACAAAGATGTGAAAACTCTTTCCAAATGCAATAACCCTCCCGAGCCGGAAGTATGTCAGACTGAGCCCTTCCGGGTTCGAACTATGCTGCAAGATAGAACCTTGGCCCGAACGGGCCCGAAAACTATGACTAGCCTGTTTAGCCATTAATTAAAAGAATCTCCTCTTTCCAGAATTCAACTCTTTCCACATCCTGCAATTAGCCGGTGTCTTTTTCAGCTAGGGAGTGGGAAAAGGACCTCCATCTGTTTCTATAGCATAGTCGCACAGGTTGTTTTTTTCAACATTCATTTCTTCGTAAAATGTTTTGGACAGTCAGAAAAATCGAGAGGCGCAGCAATCTACATACTTTGCTCAATCGAATAAGCAGGAATGAGCAATAGAATAACCTACTGCGTGGAGATTGGGGGGGGGGGGGGATTTTGTCGGCATTATTTCTTGTTTATCATTATCTAGTATCTATTGTTTGTTCAAGAAGTTTTTCTTTCTTAGCAGAAATCCACGAATACGTGGCCTATGACATCTGCTGCCCAAGCCCGAAGCCTGTGACATCTGCTGCCTATGACATCTGCGGAGTTTTTTCGTATCCGCAATGGCTCAAATTTTGGTTATCTCTCGTTGCAATTTTCTGTATTTAACGTCATGTCTGAACTACCAGGTGTTTCTATTATCATTTGTTTTCATATTCTGTAATAATGTGGCCTATGACATCTGCTGCCCAAGCCTAAAAAAATGCCTCATGAGGGACTCCTCCAGAATTCCCATTCCCAGCCGAGACACAGTTGCCGAAAAATTTCATTTATCAATTAGAAAGTGTAAGGATAGTCTCGTATTCTAAATCATACAGAATCACATTTTAGAACAAAACATTCCCTTTCTCTCTATTTCTCTAAGCTCGAGCCCGAACCGTAGTAAATATCATGCAGTCCGAGCCCGCCCGAGACTGAACTGTAGTCAATATCATGCAGCCCAAGCCCTCCCGAGCCCGGACCATAGTAAATATCATGCAGACAGAGCCCACACGAGCTCGAACCGTAGTAAATATTATGCAGCCCGAGCCCGAACCGTAGTAAATATCATGCAGCCCGAGCCCGCCCAAGCCCAAACCGTAGTAAATATCATGAAGCCCAAGCCCGGACCGTAGTAAATATCATGCAGCCCGAGCCCGCTCGAGCCCGAACCGTAGTAAATATCGTGCAGCCCGAGCCCGGACCGTAGTAAATATCATGCAGCCCGAGCCCGTCCAAGCCCGAACCGAAGTAAATATCATGCAGCCCAAGCCCGGACCATAGTAAATATCATGCAGCCAGAGCCCACACGAGATCGAACCGTAGTAAATATCATGCAGCCCGAGCCCGCCCAAGCCCGAATCCTAGTAAATATCATGAAGCCCAAGCCCTCCCGAGCCCGGACCGTAGTATATATCATGCAGCCAGAGCCTATACGAGCTCGAACCGTAGTAAATATCATGCCTCCCGAGCCCGCTCGAGCCCGAACCGTAGTAAATATCGTGCAGTCCGAGCCCGGTTCGGGCCCGTGTTCGCTCAGAGTATCTCAGCACTAGTATACACTGTTTCACATAAATTTCACAGTGCACTACCGTGATTTTTCAGTTTCCTTTACATTTTTTCTGCTTATAATTTTAACTGTCATTTGTTCTGTGTTGCCGGACCGCGGGTTCCCTGAGATCTAGTAACCAGGAATCTGTCCCCTTTCGCCCACCTTGTGGTTGGGGATTGGACCCTGCATAGCTTTAATTATAAGATTCATACTCTAATAAATGTTTAACAAATACTATATTTTATATTTCTGCCATTGATCAAGAGACATGGTCATTATGCCTCGAAAATTCGTGGCAGTCATCCTGTTAATAAGTAGGACTACACTGGCTTTCGTAAAATAAGGAAAAAACAGCAAAATCGCTATATTTTCTGAAAGAAGAGTCGAAAGTATACGAAACTTGGTATATGACGTGAAATGTAACCAGAGGTGGATTGGGTCGACGAAACCAGGCAGGGATTTTCAGTCTTGTAGTCCTGTACAGAAGCACACGTACCCACAGCAAAACATCTCATAAATTGCCTCATGAAAAATTTTTCTGTTGCCTCCTGGATGAAAGACGACTGTTGAAATATTCATTGCAGCCCTGGTGGTGCAGTGGTCTAAGCGCTGGCTTATGGCCATTCGTCTGAGAAAGGTCCGGGTTTGAATCCCTGTATGACATGGATTTTGCGTTTGTCTTACGGCACTGGCTGCAGGGGCGGATCCAGAAGTTTACTTTGCAAGGTACATACACTGGTGTGCAAAACATTAAGGACGAAGAGGAGAAATTAGCATAACAGCGGAACGAGCAGGCAGAACGGACCGAAAGACCACTCAGGAGATCCGGTACGGTAGAGCATGCGTATATATGCAGCATGACGTAAGGAGGAGGGGAGTGTCGAAAGGGTATAAAGCACACGGGCGGTGTACGCTCAGCAATTCGGCGAAAGCCATTGCACGGTGTACATCGGTTTGAACGACGTCGAGTTGATATGGCCAACAGGCAATCCAGTAGACGACATCTGGATGACTTTACCCGAGGTCGCGTCATTGGGAAGTTGGAAGAAGGTCGAAGTGTGACTAGTTTGGCCGAGGAGTTCGGGATCGCTCACAGCATCGTTTCACGAGCTTGGAGAGCATTTCAAACGACAGGAAACAGCTGCCCGAGAGTTTAGCAGTGGTCGTCCACGAGGAATCATGGTGGCGGACGACAGGTATATTGTCCTACAGGCGAGAAGAGACAGACGGCAGACAGCGGTAGAAATCGCAAGGCCCGTTCAACAGACAACGGAACGTCCGTTATCGCGTTTTACCGTGGCCAGGATGCTGCACAAAGGTGGTCTATTTGCACGACGACCAGTACGGTGTGTGCCATTAAAGCCGGTTCATCAGAGACGGCGGTTTCTGTGGTGCCAGGAATACAAGAACTGGACACCACATCAGCAATGGGGTCAAGTTCTCTTTACGGATGAGAGCCAATTTAATCTGACGAGCAATTCTGGACGTATACACATCTGGAGAGAGCAAGGAACACGCAATCACACCTCCAACATAATGGAAAGTGACCGGTTTGGAGGTGGCGGAGTTATCGTTTGGGTGGTATCATGCTTGGTAGCCGTACTGACCTCCACATCTTCCAAGGTGGTTCAGTCACTGGTGTCCGCTATTGTACCGAGGTTCTCCTGCCTCACGTGCGTCTGTTTAGAGGTGCTGTGTGTCCTGAGTTCTTCTTCATGGACGGCAACGCTACACCTCATAGTACAGTGGATGTTGCAGAGCTGTTGGATAGTGAAGATATTAAACGCATGGATTGGTCCGCAAGGTCCCCGGACCTAAATCCAATCGAACACGTGTGGGACCTTTCTCGGGAGACGCTTGGCAGCACGTCACCATCCGCCAGCAACGATTCCGCAGCTGCGATTGGCGCTACAAGAGGAATGGGCCGCGATGCCTCAACAGCTCCTTGACAACCTCGTCCTTAGCATGGACAGACGTTGTAAATCCTGCAACGCAGTCAGGGGTGATCATATCCCCTACTAAAGACTGGATTTTTTTTGGTAGCCGCCTGTCACATGGACGTTTCTGTCTTCTGTCCAGTTGTGCTCGAAGCTACCCCAGGTAGCAATATTATGTTGGACCAACCGTGGGCTTTCAACGGTCGGCCCAGCGACGAGGCGACTCAGCGGCCAACAATTGGATATGTGTTGGTTCAACGGTTGGACCCACATTGGAAAACTGTTGCAAACAGTTTTCCAATGTGATCATGTGTTCTTGGACAACCATGGTTGGTCATGTGTTGTTGGACAACCATCGGACAACCGTTAAGTGGTCATTTGTTGATAAATAGTTGGTCATGTGTTGTTGGACAACCATCGGACAACCGTTAAGTGGTCATTTGTTGATAAATGGTTGGTCATGTGTTGTTGGACAACCATCGGACAACCGTTAAGTGGTCATTTGTTGATAAATAGTTGGTCATGTGTTGTTGGACAACCATCGGACAACCGTTAAGTGGTCATTTGTTGATAAATGGTTGGTCATGTGTTGTTGGACAACCATCGGACAACCGTTAAGTGGTCATTTGTTGATAAATGGTTGGTCATGTGTGGTTGGAAAAACCGTTGGCCAATCTTCGATAAACAACGCAACCTTCGCCCAACGCTGCCGAAGCAAAAATATCATTGGGCCAACTGTTGGCCAATGTCAGTGTGCAACTGGAGACCTTTTCAATAAAGTGCCTTTGTATCCTTTGGATTCCTTGTTTGGACGGTTTTGCTGACTTGTCCCTTATTCTTGCATCTTGGGGATCTTATGGTATGATTTGAGTCGATGTGGAGCACTTCTGCACGACGTTACATTCGAAAAACCGTCTGGTCCTTAATTTTTGCACGCCAGTGTAAAACATTTTCACATGCTTCAGGAACGTTAAATCGTTAAATACACGAATGAAAGCCTTACCCTGTTTCGAGACGTTACAGACGCTAGACAATATGACAATAGCAAAGAAGTAATAAAGAATATCCCCACGTTTTTTACCCCCGCTGTCCTTGTTTTCTCTTTATCTCTCTCTCTCTCTCTATATATATATATATATCTCTCTCTGTCTTTTTCTCTCACTCTGTCTCCCACTTTCTTTCTCTGTCTCTCTCTTTCTATCTCTCTCTGTCTCACTCTTTCTCTCTCTCTCTGTCTCACTCTTTCTCTCTCTCTCTGTCTCTCTGTCTCTCTCTTTCTCTCTCTCTCTCTGTCTCACTCTTTCTCTCTCTCGCTCTCTCTCTTTCTCTCTCTGTCTCTCTCTCTCTTTCCCCCTCTTTCTCTCTCTCTCTCTCTCTCTCTCTCTCTCTCTCTCTCTCTCTCTCTCTCTCTCTCTCTCTCTCTCTCTCTCTTCTATTCCCTCCTCTTTCTTTTTACTGAAGCCAATGTAATACGTATTTTATATCCAATTCGGTAGTAAGTTTAATTGTTAATTTTTTTAGGAAAAGTGAAAACAAAATATGCAAAGTTAATCATTTACGATTTTCGCTACTTTTAACGTAAAACCTTCGTTAGAGTTTTGGGGGGCAATCGCCCCGGTGGTTAGTCCCCCTGAATCCGCCACCGACTGGCTTTCTCTTCCCTGGAACCAGTGGCGCTAAATTAGGGGCGGGCGACTGCTTACAGCTCATTGAGTTGCTCACGCTGGTCGTTAAACCGCTAAACAAAAGAAAAAAAAATCATCCGATTCAGAAAATAGTTCCATACCTTTATGAGTCCATTTTTTTTGCAGTTAAATAAGTGATTGATGCTAAATTTGGTTGCATTTGGTAGATTCAACTAAGTTCCACGACTTTTGCAATTGAGGACTGCCCCCAGAAAATGAGGACGTATGGCCACCTTAGATCTGTACTCTTCACAGATGAGTCCAGATTTGCTTTTCAGAGTGATTCTAGGCGTGCTTTGGTCTGAAGAGAACGAGGAGCACGCTATCGTCCCTCTGTGACCCCTAAAAGGAACACCCAAGGGGTAGTGTGCTGCCTTTGGGTGGCATCTTGCTAGGTAGACGCCCATGCCTCTATGTGCTTCTGATGAATACTCTGAACGTTAGAGGGATAATTTCCTGGAGCCTTATATTTGCCCTTGTCTAAGTGTAATAGAAGATACATATCTCCTACAAAACGATAATGCTCGTTCCCACCGGGAGAAGCTGGAAGAACAATATCTTCAAGAGAAGACCCGTATGAATTAGTCAGCCAGGCGATCCAACTGAGCATGTCTGGGATGCTCTATGGAGGTACACCAATGAGCCATTACAATTCGACCACCCCATCCTAGAGAAATGGGCCCGCCTGGAAACTGAGCGGTGGTGCAGGTGAAGTTCACAGAGCAGTACATATACAACCCGACGACCGGATTTCGGTTAGTAGAGTGTTCGGAGTCAGAATGGGAAAAGCAGTCGATTTATCGCAGTTTGATAAAGGACAAATTGTGATGGCACGGTGCTTCGGAACGACGATCTCGGAAACGGCGCGGCTTTTATGCTGCTATAGTGAGCACGCATCAAAAGTGGTGCGCAGATGGCCAAACGACGAACCATCGTGCAGCAGCGTGTCGTCCGCAGCTCATGGATGCCAAAGGGGAGTGGAGACTGTTGCGCATTGTTCACAGCAACCACAGGGTCAGAGTGCGACAAATCACCTGCAGCTACAACAGTGGTGATCAGGGCAATGTGTCACAGCACAGAGTTCATCGCAGCCTTCTGCGCATGGGCATGCGTAGCCGAAGACTCAGCCGGATGTCCATGCTCACTGCACGTCATCGCCAACAACGCACGAAATGGGCCCAAGATCATCGATCTTGGACGTGGATCATTGGAAGAAAGTGACCTGGTCTGACGAATTAAGATTCCTGGTGCATCACGTAGACGGTCGAGCGGGGACGCGCCGATTATCAACGGAGGCTATGGCACCTAGATGCACTGTTGAGCGGAAACAAACCGCCGCCGGTGGTGTTATGCTGTGGGTGGTGTTTTCTTGGGACACTTTTGGCCCCATTATTCCAATAGCAAAATGCCTGACAGCTGTCAGGTATCTGAATATCGTTGCGGACCAAGTTCACTCATTCATGGCAATTGTGGGTCTGGTGATGGCCATTACCAACAGAATAATGCGCCATGACACACTTCCAGAGTCGTGAAGGAGTGGTTCGAGGGACGTGCTGGTGACTTTCTGTTAATGACCTGTCCTTCAAATTCACCTGACATGAATGAACCCAAAGGAACATTTGTGGTTCAACTTGGGAAAGCGGGTTCGCGCTAAATCACCACCACCCGAAATGTATGGGAACTGGAGGACCTGCTGTTGACGTTATGGTACCAGATACCCCAGGATACTTATCTCCACCTCATCGAATCGATGCCTCGCCGAGTGGCCGTTGTTTTGCTGGCGAAAGGGGATCTTACAGCTTATTAGGCAGGTGGTCAAAATCTAATGGCTCATAAATGTATCTTATTGCGCTTAATCCCTTCTTATTGCCCTTAATCCCTTCCACAACACCTAGATTAGCACACACACAGACTTTCTTTATTTTATTTATTTATTTATTTGTTAGTTTGTTGCATTACATTCTTACATATGAATTTAATGAGCACAAAAAGAGTCCGCAATCTTATACACTTATACCAATACTTATACACTATCTACCAACAAGTAATTGGACACCCCTGCAATCGACGATATCTGCGGTCCTGATAAACGACACTGCCGCCGCCATTAAATATCGTGTGGGAAACAACAACGCAACCAGTCGCGCAAGATGCCACGCAGTTCGGAGCTCTCTGATTTCGAGAAAGGTGTAATCGTCGGGTATCACAGAAATGGCAGATCCATACGTGACATATCCAGTTAGTTGAAGTACCCAAAATCGACAGTGGCCTACGTGATTGGCAAGTGTAATATGCGAGGTGACTGTCGGAATGTGCCCCGACACGGCAGACCCACAAAACTGGGAGTTAGAGAGCGACGGGTGCTGGCCAGAGAAATTCGGAAGAACCGCACCAAATCGATGGGCCACATCCGCGAGGAGTTTCAACAGGCATCCGGGAGTGTTCTTTGCCCATCTGTTCGGTTATCATGGACGTGCTGCCGCCCACAAGCCTTTGATCACCAAGTCCAATAGCGCTGCTCGGCTAACGTGGTGCAAAAAACTTCGACAGTGGACCGTTGAACAGTGGAAACAGGTTCTCTCGAGCGGCGAATCAAGATTCACCCTCTACCGTTCGGATGGCAGAGTCTGGGTTTGGCATCTGAAAGGAGAACGCCTCCTACCGGAATGTATTGTGCCAACTGTGAAGTTCGGCGGCGGTGGAATTATGCTATGGGGGTGTTTCTCCTGGTATGGCACGGGACCCTTGGTCGCAATTCCTGGTAGACTTAACGCCGAGACCTACTGCACCATCCATGCGCTTCCTACGATGTGGCAGTTTTACGGAGTGGACACATGTTACTTTCAAGATGACAATGCCACCTGTCATGTTGCGAGGTCCACCATGGCTTGGTATGGTGACAATGGGGTTAATCGAATGGATTGGCCTGCGCAGAGCCCGGACCTTAACCCTATCGAGCACCACTGGGACGAGTTGGAGCGTCGACTTAAGGGGTGCCCCCACCGTCCGAAATCGGTGAAGGAACTGACCTGTCTTCTCCAAGCCGAGTGGAAGAAAATACCGCTAGCCGTCGTACAACGCCTGGTTGAGAGTATGCCACGGAGGGTCGCACCTGTAATCGCCGCTCGTGGAGGTTACACCAACTATTGAAGGTGAATAAACTTCGTTTTCCTTTGCTATCACAGGTGTCCAATTACTTGTTGGTAGACAGTGTACAATCAACTGTAGTGCAACATACAGGGTTTTTCCAAAATAATGGAAACACTTCGCTGAAAACCGTGACTTTGGTATGTGCTGCTTTTTGAATAAAACGAACATGTAGCTACAATTGTTTTTGTAAACAAGTGTTGCTTATACTCTCAAGGGTCTGTGTGATTGCATTGTAAATCGGTGTTTGCATAATTTCGTTCCAAGTGAAGGCACAATGAGTGACCTGTCGGAGTTCCAAAGAGTCCGTCTATTTGATGCATCGGTAACCACAGTGGCACAGGTATTGGGGGTATCGAGAGTTACCGTGTCGAAGGTCATGACAGCATACAATGTTCACAACACATCATCATCTGCAAGACACAAATGTGGAAGGAAAACGAAACTCACTGCGAGAGACAGGAGGACATTAAAGAGGATTGTGACCACAAGGAGGAAGACCACAGCGACGAAAGTGACTGCTAAGCCAAATGCACATCTCCAAAACCACAGTGTCGAGCCATACCGTTTGAAGGGAATTGCATAAGCACAATATTAACGGCAGAGCTGAGATTGCAAAACCCCTGGTGTCATAGGTGAATTTGAAACGGAGACTATGGTGGTGCCAGGAACACAAAACGTGGACTGCGGATCAATGGAAACATGTCTTGTTTTCAGATGAATCAAGTTTCTTTTTATTCCCCACCGCAGGACGGGTTTACGTGTGGAGAACCCCCGCACAAGCCTACAACCCAGACTGTCTCCTTCCTACAGTGAAGCATGGGGGCGGTTCCGTAATGGTTTGGGCCATGATCTCGTGGTTAGCAGCAGGTCCCATTATCACCTTACGCGGACGGATCACTAACGGTGACTACGTCACTCTTTTGGCCGACCATGAGCATTCAGTGGCGCAGACATTGTTTCCTGCAGGGGATTGCACCTTTCAAGATGATAATGCCCCGATTCACAGAAGTCGAACTGTTCAATCATGGTTTGAGGAACATGAGGATAAAGTTGCACACTTTCCCTGGCCTGCACAATCACCGGACCTAAACATCATTGAGCCCATGTGGTCTGCGTTGGAAAACAGATTACGATCGCGTTATCTTCCTCCGTCGTCTGTAAAGGAATTGGAGCAGCTTTTGAAGGACTTGTACAACATACCATTTACCACCATCCAAGACTTGTATGCGTCGATTCCAAGGAGGATTCAATCAGTTTTAAATTCCATGGGTGCTCCAACACCTATTGTTTCAAGGTGTTACCATTACTTTGGACAACCCCTGTAACAGGGAGCCAGGGTAAACGGCAGTGTATGACTGAGGAGCCCTTGGTCTCCTAATAAAAAACAAAAGTGCCTAGTCAAGAAATTATCCTCCCATAGAACTGCATATTACATAATCACAATTGTAAATAATCAAACCAGAAACATATTAACTGTATATTAAGTATATTCCCTTACCTCTCTTTTAAATGAAGCATAGTTAAGAATTGATCGAATATAAATCGGCAACCCGTGAGAATGATCATGGAGAATGATCTTTGCTACCTACTGAGCTTCTGGACTCCATCATTATCGAAGGTAAGTAGATAGAGAAGGTAGTACAAGACTCTTTAAGCCTGCTCTGAACTGCATGTGAAGTCGTGAACGCCATTAGTCTGTTAGTGTGTTGCTGTGAAGTTGTTCATATTTTATTTATTTTTTTTTATTATTGGAATTTTTTTCCAAAAAAAAAAAACGTATATATAATGTTCATTTACTATTGCAACAGAAGAAACTGTTAGAGCGTTTTTGAAAGAAAAAAAAGGATTATTTACTTGTACCCGCTGGTTTCTGCTGTTAACGTGCAAAGTTTAGTTATTTATATATATACTAGCGTGCAAAAAATTAAGGACGAGACGGTTTTTCGATTGTAACGTCTTGCAGAAGTGCTCCACATCCACTCAAATCATACCATAAGATCCCCAACATGTAAGAATATGTATGGGACAAGTGAGCAAAACCGTCCAAACAAGGAATCCAAAGGATACAAAAGCACTTTATTGAAAAGGTAGCTTCGAGTACAACTGGACAGAAGACAGAAACGTCCATGTGACAGGCGGCTGCCAAGAAAAATCCAGTATGTAGTAGGGGATATGATCACCCCTGACTGCGTTGCAGGATTTACAACGTCTGTCCATGCTGAGGACGAGGTTGTCAAGAAGCTGTTGAAGCATCGCGGCCCATTCCTCTTGTAGCGCCAATCGCAGCTGCGGAATCGCTGCTGGCGGATGGTGACGTGCTGCCAAGCGTCTCCCGAGAAGGTCACACACGTGTTCGATTGGATTTAGGTCCGGGGACCCTGCGGGCCAATCCATGCGTTTAATATCTTCACTCTCCAACAGCTCCGCGACAGCCACTGTACGATGAGGTGTAGCGTTGTCGTCCATGTAGGTGAACTCAGGACCCACAGCACCTCTAAACAGACGCACGTTAGGCAGGAGAATCTCGGTACAATAGCGGACACCAGTGACTAAACCTCCTTGGAAGTTGTGGAGGTCAGTACGGCTAGCAAGCATGATACCACCCAAACGATAACTCCGCCACCTCCAAACCGGTCCCTTTCCATTATGTTGGAGGTGTGATTGCGTGTTCCCTGCTCTCTCCAGATGTGTATACGTCCAGAATTGCTCGTCAGATTAAATTGGCTCTCATCCGTAAAGAGAACTTGACCCCATTGCTGATGTGTCCAGTTCTTGTGTTCCTGGCACCACAGAAACCGCCGTCTCTGATGAACAGGCTTTAATGGCACACACCGTACTGGTCGTCGTGCAAATAGACCACCTTTGTGCAGCATCCTGGCCACGGTAAAACGCGATAACGGACGTTCCGTTGTCTGTTGAACGGGCCTTGCGATTTCTACCGCTGTCTGCCGTCTGTCTTTTCTCGCCTGTAGGACAATATACCGGTCGTCCGCCACCATGATTGCTCGCGGACGACCACTGCTAAACTCTCGGACGGCTGTTCCAGTCGTTTGAAATGCTCTCCAAGCTCATGTAACGATGCTGTGAGCGATCCCGAACTCCTCGGCCAAACTAGTCACACTTCGACCTTCTTCCAACTTCCCAATGACGCGACCTCGGGTAAAGTCATCCAGATGTCGTTTACTGGATTGCCTGTAGGCCATATCACACGGTGGCAGCAACTCGACGTCGTTCAAACCGATGTACACCGTGCAATAGCTTTCACCGAATTGCTGAGCGTACACCGCCCGTGTGCTGTATACCCTTCCGACATCCCCCACCCCACCCTACGTCATGCTGCATATATGCGCATGCCCTACCGTACCGGACCCTAGTCTATCTCTTGAGTGGTCTTTCGGTCCGTTCTGCCTGCTCATTCCGCTGTTATGCTAATTTCTTCTCATCGTCCTTAATTTTTGCACACCAGTGTACATTGAAAAAAGAATTTGTTATGCATATGTTTTGTTGGTAACACTATCTCAGTTGTTTAATGGTTTAGCATTTCCATAAGATGTATACATGTTACAGAAATGTTTTTGCCCCGCCGTTGTTTCCCTTAATGGTACGTTTACTAAGTCCTATAAGTTCAAACGACAAAAGTCCAAACGACAAAAACTCAGAAAATATGAAAATATAAGTTCAAACGACAAAAACTCAGAAAATATGTTCAAGTCAAGCAAAAGAAATGCAAAAATTACTTAAAAGTCTTCTTTCTTGAGTAATCCATGAAAAAGGAACACACTGATACCGCACACCGATGTTAACATTACGGGTATGGGCCAGAACCGAAAATACCGACGCCGCAAGTTCCGGAATGGCGGCGGAGCAAAGTCCTCCAATAAAAATAGAAGGAAATTGAAAAAAGTTCAGCAAAAATACAACAGGGAGTTCACCAGGAGCGAAACAAAAATTGTAAACAAGCCGCCATGTTGGTATCGATGCTGACATCTAATTTGCCACCAAAAGCATTAAAATATTCGCATTTCATGACACAACTTTTTAAGTAATTTGTCAACAAAACAACAGCACATTTATTTTGTGCGGCAAATTTCAAAGTTCCCGTCAGCTGGAATTCTAAGCGAAAACTTCGCAAATACTTTGTCAGTTTCGTTTAAACATTAGCATTTCTTTCATTTTGTGCAAAATTTATGAAGTAAATATTAGCACATTTTATTGATATTGCAACACAACCTTCGAAGTTTCCATCAGAGCACGTTTTATGAAATTCTCCCGCTACTCCGATTGAGCCCATCAGCACATCACTGATAGCTGATGACGACGCACACACGATAGCTGGGACTCAGTTGGTCACGTGACCTCAGTGACAGCCGTTCGTTTCAAGGCCTCTTCTTTCCAGTGGGCAATGGCTTTGAACCAAGTGACGTCACTGTCTCGGCGGAGAGAGAAGCAGCAGCCGGTTTGTTTACAACCATTGGTGTACCTTTTCTGCTCTACTTACCTCGATCATCACCAGCAGAAACATTTCTGTTTAGTCGGAATTGCTATGAAGACTGATTACAGTTCCTATTGAGGTACTTGAGCTATTTTTTTGAAACCTAATATTTCTACCTGGTTGGGGATGTGGTCATTTCTGTCAAAATGAAATGTTTCTTACTAAACGTTTTAAGGTATTTCTCTAACGTACAATTCGATACAGATCTTCACGAAATTTCATAATATTTCATTTTGTATTTTTTTAGTTACCGCGATTTTTCTGTGTTTTCCTTTATTTATGGAAACCAGTGTATTTTAAATGAATACGCTTTAACTTCTAGTATTCATTGAGATACAATTCCGGTTTTCCCTCTTTACAAAAATTGCACGAGTATAGTACTGTATGTTTCTAAAGTGCCAGCTAGAGTTAAAACTGTGCCGTTGGTTATGGGGAATATGCCGAGAACAGTGATACCAAAATCTTCGGAGCAAATCAAACTCACCATCAGAGAGGTCACATTTGTGTCTCCTGAAAATATCCAATGACCGAAGCCAGTAGTTTCGTCACACTTGACTACTAGTTTACATTTGGTGGGACCGTCCATGATGGTTGTATTGATGAGACTATCCCTCCTACTCTTCTTCAGTTTGTTGGCATATTTGAGCCAAGGAGGTTATATTACTGGAGACACCACTGGCTCTGCCGCCATAGGTCACAGTTGATCTGTGGTGTGACGTCACAAGCAGGCAAAACTGAACTAAATTATACCGTTGATGAAACAGTAAGCTTGTGTATCATTGATAAAGATTATCGAATTACTCATTTTATCTGCTTATACGCTTAGAAGTTTTTGTTCCATTGGTTTCCAAGCAGCTTCTCTTCTGCGGCTGCGTCGTGCCTGCTCATGACGTCATTTGCAGCACGGACGGTGACTTTTGGCGGCCAATGCTGCGTGGATAGGAGTGGTGTCTCCAGTAATATAACCTCCGTGGATTGAAAATGGGACTGATATCAAATCTCAGCTTACATTTGGTTCCATGAAAAACGACCTGGCATTATAGCCCAGCTGTTGCAGTACAACTGCTACACAAGGATGAAGGAAGGGGCATCTACTCATAGACACTCGATAAACTATGAAATGCTCGTCCATGCTAAGACAAGGAAGAGATCGTTGGTGGATCAGCTTCATGAGCATGATCTCAGCATTTCCTGCGACAGAGTTTTAGAAACAGCAGCACAGTTAGGTGATGCAGCAGTTAGCAAATATGTGGAAGATGGGCTGGTATATCCAACAATTTTGCGAAGACAGTTGTCCACCACAGCAGCAATAAACAACATCGACCATAACCCTACTGCAATAGCAGCAACCACCTCTTTCCATGGTACCAGTATCTCTATTTTTCAGCACATAACCGAAAACAGCAAAAGTGAACAACGTGGGAAGCTCAAATTCAGCGGAAAGAAAGTGAGGAAAGTTCCTGAACTCTCTGACTCTTTCACAAATTTCAGCTCTGCCTTCTTCACCAAGAAGTATATTTCACCTCCAAAGACAAATGTCACAGATATTACAGAGATAGACAAGATTGTGACAGATACTGGAACATATCTGTTGAGATCACAACTGGCACTGGAACGTATCTGTTGAGATCACAACTGGCACTGGAACACATCTGTTGAGATCCCAACTGGCACTGGAATATGAGTGGCTGGAGAAGGTAAGTTTGACTGATGGCCCAGTGGATGTTACATGGTCAGCCAACCACATATCAAAAAGGAGAAGCCCTGCATTTGAGGTCAACACTACCTCACTTTTACCTCTGCTTTGAGATCAGGCCCACTCAGTTGCTACAGTCAGACATGTCATGGGCAAGATCAAGGACATAATTTCATTCTTGAACCCAGGCCAGGTACCTCTTATTGCAACTGACCAACCCATCTTTGCAGTAGCCAAACAAATTCAGTGACACAGGCCTGATAACTTTGGGGAAGACAAATTTATCATAATGTTTGGAGGCCTACATAAAAAGATGGCTGCATTGAAGTCACTTGGTACATACTGAAGAGCAGCGGTTGGACTGGTGCTCTTGTTGAAGCAGGCATAGCATCTCCCGGTACTGCAGAATAATTTCTAACAGCCTCCAGTGTAATTAGAACACGGCAGAGGCGCCAAATAACAGCATGCGCTTTGTACAAGGCTTTGAAGGAATCCTACTCTGGCTACTGTAATGAAACAGTTGGCAACACTGAGGAAAAACTAAGCTTCAAAGATTGGTGTGAGGAGCTGCGTATTGCTTTCGGCCAAGAACGGAACCTGAAGCGGGTCGCAGTACACGACCTTTATCTTTCCATTGGACTGGAGAAAACCAGAGGGATTCTCTTCTTCCATGCCTTCACCGAGTGTGATGTTGTTTCAGCATTCCGTGCTAAAGGGAAGAAAACAGCTTGGCAAACGGACGAAATGATGAAGCATCTGATGTATTCATCAGACTCAGACATACCCAAAAAACAGTAGATGATGAAGACATGAGGATATTGGAGACCTTTGTGGTCCTGATGTATGATAGGTCAAGTGCATTTCAATGGGTTAATGATGCAAGATTGGACATGTTTGCAAGGAAACAGAGACCATACCAAGCCATTCCTCCTACTAGAGCTTCTCTACTGCAGCACGTGAAGCGTGTAGCCTACCAGGCTGGCTGGATATGGAGTCAGTCAGCATTATGTCATCCAGATATACAGAGCCCTGCTGAATGGAGATGTACCAAAAATGGTGTTTTTCTGGCCGATCATGTGGAGTGAGCTTGATTGCAGATAGTTATCAGCAGCTTACTTAGTGCAGATGAATGCCGTGGAAGATGCAAATGCTTCCGCTTCGGCCTTATGTGCACATTCCTATGCAGCTGCCACTGCGAGGACTAGGTGCTGCATACAGCATAACTTTAAATGCCACTAGATTTGCATTAAACGTATCCAATCATATTCAGTTTCATCATGTTTAGCGCAATTATATTAGTTTGTGCATTGCTAAAAATTTAACAAAGAAGCTTAAGATGTTTCATACGTAGTTGTAATTTTGACTTCCCGATTTATGTGACAAAAGGAGTCAATAAAAGTAGTCGAAACATGTCCAGTGGGTTTTATTCTGTGGCAGAAATACTGGGAATGGCAGCCATGTTGGAATATGGCGGCCATCTTGGAAATTCAAGTGACTAACGTGATTTCTCAAATTGTTGGACTATGACTGATAGCCACACCAATTTTAGTGCTTGTATCCACATGTGAACGATTTTATCACTTATCTGCCCACTAAATACGGTGTTCAAAAAACATTGTTCTAATAATATGATATAATACATCATTAATATGTATTTTCAATCCGTTAATAGGCGTAAAATAACAAGTTTACGCAAGCTTTCACTGCCAACGGGAAGCTTCTTCAGGCTTCTGCATATAAACACTTAAGGTAATTCCATCTAAAATCTCTGCCTTATGTTTCCAATCGTAAAACTTCTTTACATATTTCCTTCGTAATTAGTGTATTCCCAAGGATGAAAATTTGCACATCGATAAAACTAAGTTTAAGTTATAGCATGGGATACTTAATACTTGCTAAAACATAACCCTAACTAAGCAATCCAACATTTGTTTGTCTACTCGCGTCCTCGATGTACAGGTGGCGCCATCTGCTAACAGCTCTAACATTACTCAAAGAAAAATGATTGATTTTAATATAATTATGGTTATATTTTAGCAAGTATTAAGTATCCCATGCTATAACTTAAAGTTAGTTTTATCGATGTGCAAATTTTCATCCTTGGGAATACATTAATTGCGAAGAAAATATGTAAAAAAGTTTTACCATTGGAAATATAAGGCAGAGATTTTAGGTGGAACCACCTTAACAGAAACAAAGAATAAATGCAAATGTAAAATTTAAAATCATTATAGCATGAGACTCGTATTACGCCAAGTGCTCATCGATTGTCCAGCGAGCTCTCAATGTTTGACACCTTGTACCAGATAGGTGAAATTTCAGGTTATATCTGTGTTACATACGTCACTGCTTGATATAATCTCGATTGATTCTCTGACTGCTGTTGACCTAGGACCGCTGTAGGACGCAAGTCTTCTTATATCCTTCCTTAAAATTCACGTCTCGTGCTAACGCTGTAGTCAGTTTTCTGTTTTTTACATCCCATTTGTGCTCTGCCTCTCTGAGGTGGAAAGATCTCTTTGTCATTCTGATATGCCACTTTGTGGGTGCGTCCTGGTATAATAATGGTGTGGCATATCGGACTATGTCTCCTCTTAGTGTCGTGAGAGGGCGCCACAATGCAGGCGCTGAAGAATTACTCTCTCATTCGAGCTGGCAGGCAACACTGCTTTTTTTTTATTGGATGTTTAACGACCACCGTGAGCAACTCAATGGGCTATAAGCAGTCGCCCGTCCCTAATGTAGGGTCACTGGTTCCAGGGAAGGGATAGAGCCAGTGCCGTAAGACAAACACAGCATCCATGCCTCACCGGGATTCGAACCCGGACAATATTCGGAAGAACGATCAGAGGCCATCGCTTAGACCACTGCGCCACCGGGGCGGCACAACACTGACTTCATGTGTCATGTCATCGAATGTGCGCGAAGTGAGATCTCGTGTATTGTTGTAATACGTTTATGTGAAGGTAATAAATGTTCCGTGTAAATATCAACTATCTGCTTCTTCAATAATCATGCATTGTCGTTTGATCCATCGAAAACCCCAAAATGGGATGCCGTATACTCCAGCATGGGTGGATAGTAGTTGACCGTCACGATCAGAGGTGAGAATGGCCGTGATCGTTCGCCGGGAACTTAGACCTACATCCAGCTTTAGCGTACGCAGAGTATTCTTGAGTTGGTAAAAAAATCCCGAGATATATGGTATGGATCCGACAAAACTTGCTCGCTCCGGAGGTTGACCTTTGTGCCCGCTCTGCTCCTTTCAAAGATGCTTTTTGCATTATCCCTTCGATGTAAGGTGACCAGATATCGGAACACTGATTTGAGGACAAAAGGTCGTGGCGTCATCACATCGGCAGTTCATTTGGGGATATATACGTACTCAAAATAAATATGCAAATATTTTTGTCACAAAACTGCATTGCTTCAATAAGTTTGATATTACATATGAAAATTTGTGTTTTAAAAGGATATACAAGTATCTCGTAGAATGTTGGTAATTTGTATTGACAAAGTAGAATTATGATGGCGAGAACATATTAACAAAAGTAAAATGCTTTACCTTGTACATGTGCCGAATTAAAATCAAGCTGCACACCAAACTAATTTCATGGCAAAATTTTCATTTTGCCAAAGTTTTTGGAGAAACTTAGATCAAGTACGGTCGAAATTTGACCGCGCCAGTAGTCCAGCGTCCTACTGCTGGCCACTGACAATTCCTACAAGTGGGTACGGGTTCGAGTCCCGACTGAGACATGGATGCTGTGTTTGACTTTCAGCACTTGCTCTCTCTCTCTTCCCTAGAACGAATGTCTCCAAATTAGAGACAGGTGACTGCTTAAAGTCCATATACTCCTTAAAGCTCGCGGTAGTCGTTAAACTCGGAAAGAAGAAAAAAAAAGTCAAAATTTGTTTTCACAAGAAGCATGTCGGAAAATTAGTACAATCAAAACTACTTTTAAGAGCATTTTTCATTAGAAATTTAACAAGCTAATGAGGAAGTGTAAATTCGAGGTCATTTGAGGACAAACATCAAAATTTGAGGACAATTTGCGTCTCCAAAGGCATCAGACGCTTTTGAGGACAGTAAGCTAAATTCGAGGACTGTCCTCAAGAATTGGAAACTTATGGTCAGCTTACTTCGATGTGCTCAATGTTGTAACCTGTTGCAGTGGCAAACTCTCTCAGGTTGCGGATTTCTGCAAGCATCTCCTCTTTGTCTGTAGAGAAAGCTCTCTTCGCTCGGGCTCTAAACAAGGCGTGCTTGTGCGAGCTGGGCGCTGCAGATGAAGAGAATCGGGTTAAGAACGTAACAAGGTGTGTAATTCACTTGTGTTCTAAGATTTCCCGATGGCTTCCTTCGCACTACGATAAGCTGACCGGAAGTCCCCAATTCTTGAGGGCAATCCTCGAATTTTGTTTACTGTCCTCAAAAACGTCTGATGCCTTTGGAGACACAAATTGTCCTCAAATTTTGATGTTTGTCCTCAAATGTCCTCGAATTTACACTTCCTCATTAGCTCGTTAGATTTCTAATGAAAAATGTTCTTAAAAGTAGTTTTCGATGTAATAATTTTCCGACATGCTTCTTGTGAAAACAAATTTTGACTTCTTTTTTTCTTCTTTCCGAATTTAACGACCACCGAGAGCAACGCTAAGGACTATAAGCAGTCACCTGTATCTAATTTGCAAACATTCGTTTTAGGCAATGGAGAGAGCAAGTGCTGTATAAGACAAACACAGCATCCAGGACTCAGTCGGGACTCGAACCCGTATCCACTTGTACGAATTGTCAGTGGCCAGCACTAGGACACTGAACTACTGGTGCGGTCAAATTTCGACTGTACTTGTAAGTTTCTCCAAAAACTTTGGCAAAATGAAAAATTCGCCATGTAATCAGTTTGGTGTGCAGCTTGATTTTAATTCGGCACATGTACAAGGTAAAGAATTTCACTTTTGTTACTATGTTCTCGCCATCATAATTCTTCTTTGTCAATACAAATTACCACCATTCTACAAGATACTTGTATATCCTTTTAAAACACAAATTTTCATATGTAATATCACACTTATTGAAGCAATGCAGTTTTGTGACAAAAATATTTGCATATTTATTTTCAGTACGTGTATGTCCCCAAATGAACTGCCGATGTGATGACGCCACGACCTTTTGTCCTCAAATCAGTGTTCTCATATCTGGTCACCTTACACTAGGATGTATAAAAACGGAAGGCATCCATCCTCTTGATATTCAAGGGCTGCGGGTGGCCTAGTGGGCAACGTTCGTAACTGTTACGGAAAGGACCTCAGGTTCGATCCACTAAATATCCGCCGTGCGTCTGATGCGCACGTTAAGCCGTCGGACCCCGGGTACTGGCTCCCCGGTAATAAATAAGGGCGTCTTCCTCCCCCTTTCTACCTCGCTTCCGTGTCACTTTCCTATCGGACACTCTAGCCCAAATCTCCTAGCTTCCTATTTCTAAGGATTGTTTAAGACCTGGGGTCAGACACTCCCTTCCTAAAATCCTCTACATATGATCATTTGATCATCCTCTTGATATTCAGCAGTGTCAGTTTCTCGCTCCTATATTGGATATCACATTGCAGAAAGGGCTAATTCAAATACAAACTGATTTTTTAAGTGATTTATTGGAATATTAAGCAGATCATTCAGAATACCTGTTTTCAGAAATTACACTGGTTTCCAAAATTAAAGTCAATAAAGCAATAGCGGGCAAATAATCGAAAGCGCTTGATGAAATGTTACGACGTTTGCAGTTGAAATGAGCACGGGTCCAGGCTATGACAAAAAGCCATGAAACGGATCAGGGACCGTCGTGGCCCTGGGCGGACTTTTATATCAAATCTTAGATTAACCTTTATCAGTTTTCTTTGCGGTCATACGGAACGCATCAGTTATTAATGTATGTTTTATTCACATATGCATAGACCTAGTTACTTGTGCTTTCTAAAATCTCCAATGCCTTATTAAGGTGGATCCACCTAAAATCCTTGCCTTCTTTTTTTTCTGAAGGGGGAGGAAGGGGAGGTGGCCTAGTGGTCAGCGTTCATGACTGCCATGGAGATAACCTCAGGTTCCATCCTGTGCAGGTACGAACGTTCGAAAAACTAAATATCCGCCATGCGTCGGAAGGACACGTTAAGTCGTCTGACCCCGGGTACTGGCCCCCCGGTAGTTAAGGGCGACTTCCTCCCCCTTTCTACCTTGCTTCCATGTCACTTTGCTATCGGGCCCTCGAGCCCAAATCTCCTAGCTTCCTAATTCTAATGGTTGTTTAAGACCTGGGGGTCAGACACTCCGTTCCTAAAAATTCTCTACATATGATCTACATTATCTACCAACAAATAATTGGACACCCCTGCAATCGACGATATCTGCGGTCCTGATACATGTCACAGCCGCCGCCTTTAAATATCGTGTGGGAAACAACAACGCAACTAGTCGCATGCAAGATGCCACGCAGTTCGGAGCTCTCTGATTTCGAGAAAGGTGTAATCGTCGGGTATCACAGAAATGGCCGATCCATACGTGACATATCCAGCTAGTTGAAGTACCCAAAATCGACAGTGGCCTACGTGATTGGTAAGTGGAAGATGAGAGGTGACTGTCGGAATGTGCCCCGACCCGGCAAACCCACAAAACTGGGAGTTAGAGACCGACGGGTGTTGGCCAGAGAAATTCGGAAGAACCGCACCAAATCGATGGGACACATCCACAAGGAGTTTCAACAGGCATCCGGGAGTGTTCTTTTGATGAATACCATCTGTAAGGAAGCCCATCTGCTCGGTTATCATGGACGTGCTGCAGCCCACAAGCCTTTGATCACCAAGTCCAACAGCGCTGCTCGGCTAACGTGGTGCAAAGAACGTTGACAGTGGACCATTGAACAGTGGAAACAGGTTCTCTGGAGCGACGAATCAAGGTTCACCCTCTACCGTTCGGATGGCACGGTCTGGGTTTGGCGTCTGCCTGGAGAACGCCTCCTGCCGGAATGTATTGTGCCAACTGTGAAGTTCGGCGGCGGTGGAATTATGCTATGGGGGTATTTCTCCTAGTATGGCACGGGACCCTTGGTCGCAATTCCTGGTAGATTCAACGCCGAGACCTACTGCACCATTTTGGATGACCATGCGCTTCCTACGTTGTGGCAGTTTTACGGGGTGGACCCATGTTACCTTCAGGATGACAATGCCACCTGTCATGTTGCGAGGTCCACCATGGCTTGGTATGGTTACAATGGGTGCTAATCGAATGGACTGGCCTGCGCAGAGCCCGAACCTTAACCCTATCGAGCACCTCTGGGACGAGTTGGAGCGTCGACTTAAGGGGTGTCCCCACCGTCCAAAATTGGTGAAGGAACTGACCTGTCTTCTCCAAGCCGAGTGGAAGAAAATATCGCGAGCCGTCGTACGACGCCTGGTTGAGAGTATGCCCCGGAATCACAGCTGTAATCGCCGCTCGTGGAGGCTCCACCAACTATTGAAGGTGAATAAACTTCGTTTTCCTTTGCTATGACAGGTGTCCAATTACTTGTTGGTAGATAGTGTAACTAAATCTTTGCCTTGTATTTCCAATGGGCAAATTTCTGAAGCCATTTTCTTCACAATTGGTGCGTTCTCAAGGATGGAAATTTGAACAACGATAAAAATAACTTCATGTTATAGCCTACTATACTTAATATTTTCTAAAACTTAACCATAATTATATTAAAAATCAATAACCTTTCCTTTGGTGGTGTTGAGACCAGAAAATAGATGGTGTCACATGTACATGTGACTTACTAAATGTTATCACGTCGCAATTTTTTTTTCAATAATTTCATTAACTTTTGGACTGCAATCAACATTTGTGTCCATCCATGCAATAGTCCGAAATGTTTAGAATGATTCGAGCCATTTAGATTAAATGTTCTAACATTAATTTAACTGGAAACGTTGCAGAGTGAGCTTGCTGGTCTATTTCGGAATTAAAGATCAACAGCATCTACAATTTTGTTAACATTTTCAGCTAAATTATTATCAGAACATTTAATCTGTGTGGCTCAAATCACTTTAAACATTTCAGACTGTCGCATAGATACACTGAAATTTTGATTTCATTCCGAAAATTAATAAAATGATTGAAAAAAATTGTGACGTGATAGCATTTATTAGGTGTACAAATAAGCTTTAAAGCGTTTTAAGACAACGCAACATGTAATTTGTGAAAAAACAACAATACCTTTGCAATCAAAATATGTGCCGTCATTAGCTATCACCTTCCGCCATCGGTCGGGCAGCTGACGGATTCCAGCCATGAAGAAAAAATACTTCGTCGTGTGACGCGATGAATTAAGTCGTCAACCCATTTTTGCACTTCGTCACATGTCCGGAACCGTACAGAAGACAAACCACGTTGTATCGATAGGAACAAATGTTAGTCTGAAGGGGATATGTCTGGACTATACGCCGGGAGCTCCAAAACTTCCCAGCCAAGCGTCAATAACGTTTCCTTGACAGATTTCGCGACATGCGGCCTAGCGTTGTCATGCAGTAATTTCACGGGACGCAATCCTTTGCCTGTGAATGGACGTTTCCGACAGATTTCCTGGTTCAATCGCAGCAGTTGTTGCTTGTAGCGATCAGCAGTAACAGTTTGACCCTGTTCCAGTAGTTCATAATAGAGTACACCCTTCATATCTTCCCAGATGCACAGCAGAACTTTCTTGGAGTGAATATTGCGTTGCTTCATCGGGGTCTACCCAGTGTTTTTTTTTTCCGTTTGGGTTGTACCATATTCGATTTTCATCACCCGTAATGATTTTCCACAGGAAAGACTTTCTGTGTTGTTTATTCAACAGATACAAACACTTGATGACACGCTCATCCTTTTTCCTCTGGCTCAGGTCATGTGGAACCCATTTTCCTTTCTTCTGAATCTTTCCCATTGCGCGTAAACGATCGGAAATGGTTTGTTGAGTTATCCTCAGTTGTTCAGGTAGTTCTTTTTGCGTTTGAGACGAATCTTCAGCAATACTTGCAGTTCCTCATGTGCAACCTTTTGCGGGGTGCCGCTACGTTATCGATCGCTAACATCAAAACCACCTGCTTTAAACCGTCTAAACCAAAACTCAAATGTGCTTTTCGACACAATATTCTCCTCCAGAACAGAACAGATCGATGCACATGCTTTTGCAGCAATTTTTCCTTGATAAAATTCGTAACGAATGCAAGGTCGCTTACCATCTTTCACCTACCGATGTGCAAGTGCGTTTGACTATTGGGCAAACTTCTCTGTCGCATTTTATACTCTGGACCAGTTACGGTCACATGACAACAACGCGGGGAAATGTCGGATATGTAATTAGCGGTACACGTCACACACACACAAAAAAAAACGCTTCAAAACTTATTTGTACACATAATAGTAAGTCACACGTAGATGTGGCGCCATCTATTTTCTGATCTCAACACCACCAAAGGAAGGTTATTGATTTTTAATATAATTATGGTTAAATTTTAGGAAATATTAAGTATAGTAGGCTATAATATGAAGTTATTTTTACCGATGCTCTAATTTTCATACTTGGGAACACACCAATTGTGAAAAAAATGGCTACAGAAGTTTGCCCATTGGAAATACAAGGAAGATTTTAGGTGGATCCACCTTAATTAAGCAATCTGCAGGCATGCTTTGTTGGGATCAATCACCATTGGTTGTATTTTATTTATTAGCAAAACGTTTCGTTCAGAGCTGTCCCGTAAGTTGCGTTGTGCAGTCCAATAAAGGGTACAATGTCACTGATGCGTAGAAAGAATTTTGGCTTTCTTCCAAGATTTCTTGGATGAGTTTGGGAAAAATCGTCTGACGTTTTGATCGTTGTTAGGTAATTCTGTGATTCTCTCTTACGTTCCTAAAAGAAAAAACGAAAAAAAAAAAAAAACCTGCCTGTCTTGTGTCCTCAATGCATCACTCGGAAAAAGTCGACGAAGAGATTGGGGAAACTGGAAATAGTTTTTATAAATCCAGAAAAGAAGGGTAGATGCATTAGATGAAAAATGCAATATTAATAGATTTAGCATTGCCACCGATGTTGGCCGATGTCTGTATTTTTTCGAATATTTCATATGAGTACAGTGAATGCATGTATTCTGTATCAGTCTAATTGTAATCCGGATCGTCTCTCACGGTTGAAATTCATAAAATCTCTAGCTTAAGGGTCTTATAGGTCCATATCTAAAAGCAGTTTTATTTATTTATTTATTTATTTATTTATTAGAACTCTTTTGCTGTACAATGTCACAATACAACACCCAAAAGAACGAACAATATGTCACACAATCTAGGGTTAATAATAACAAGAATATATAATACAATAATGAAACCAATATAAGTAAGACAATTTTCCAGTTTTTAACAATATAATTCGCATGTTACGAAGATAAATACTTTACAATAGAAAATACAGGAACAAATTCACACTCAAATTTTGTCAACATGACTAAAACACCTTCAATATCAATTTAAAATGTACAGCAAGGAGCCAGGGAAAAAGGCTACATTTTTAGTCTGACAAGCCCCTGATCTCCTCTGAAATTAAAAAATATATATATATTTTTTTTAAGTCCAGTCGAGACAACGAATATGATGTTAAAGTATGCGCTAAATAACATCCAGAACGCCCAAGACAATAAAAATCTCTTTCCCTCCCCCTACCTTCCCCTTTTTATATACAATTTTCAATTTACTCGTCTGAAAACAGGGTATCGGATCTCAGATCTAATGGTCAATGGAAGTCTATTCCATTCTCGAAGGCTCAATACACCAATGTTGTTAAACATCATGCCCGTACGCGCCCAAGGGACAGCGAACTCTGACCCCCTGCGATTATCATATGAATGAGTGGCTCTCGACAACACTATCAAATTTAAACATCTTCCTGTATTAATACGTTCGTGAATCATTAACATAAGTCAATATCTGTGCAACTGCTCTACAGTCAATATACGATAATAACGAAATAAAAATCCTGAATGAGCCGAAGAGTTCAACAATTGGACATACCTTCTCTGCAAAACAAACAGACGAGTGAGATACAAATTTTGAAGATGACAATCCGATTTTTGGCGTAAATGTGACAAGGATGGTAAGTCAGATAATATCCGAAAACTTGAAAAATTTCATCATCCCGGAGCGGGACTCGAACCCGCGTCTCCCAGAAAACGCCCGGGTATGCTAACAACTACACCACCCAGAACGACCAAGTTTCAAGTTTCCGACCAATTTGAATTTAACCATCACAGGATTCGCTAGTCGAAGCAACCGGCAATCATGTTTAGCGAATCTGGAGGTTAAGAATCTTATCCCGTGTTTGCCCGGAGAAGCAGATAAATCATGAAAGAAATACGGGATTACGCCATATAATACAAATTTTGAGGATGACAATCCGATTTTTGGCGTAAATGTGACAAGGATGGTAAGTCAGATAATATACGAAAACTTGAAATTTTTCATCGTCCTGGAGCGGGACTCGACCAATGGTTAAATTCAAATTGATCGGAAACTTGAAACTTGGTCGTTCTGGGTGGTGTAGTGGTTAGCATACCCGGGCGTTTTCTGGGAGACGCGGGTTCGAGTCCCGCTCCATGACGATGATAAATTTCCAAGTTTTCGGATATTTTCTGATTTACCATCCTTGTCACATTTACGCCAAAAATCGGATTGTCATCTTCAAAATTTGTATTATATGGCGTAATCCCGTATTTCTTTCATGAGACGAGTGAGATTTCGTTTTGTAGTTACACCCAAATCAAGATGTAGTACGACAGCACAGGATAAACAAATGAATAGCACAAGATCAACAGAACTCTAACCGACAAGAAACCCGAGATTCTCGTAATCATACCAACCCTAGATCTAAGTTGGATAACACGACACTATCAAGGGAATTGCGTTTGTCCATGAAATGCATCCTTGGAATCAAAACAGAGGAGCGGATTAGGAAGGGAAAAAAATAATGAAAAGTTAGCAAGAGAAAACAGAAAAACATGATTTCTATGTTCAGCGGCAAAGAAGCGCAAAACTGACCATTTGTGTCCTTCATCCGATAGACGAACATGCCTTGACTGTTGCCAAAAAAATATGTCTCGAGCGTGCAAACTACGATTCCAAAAGCTGAACGTGTTGTCAGTTGAACGCTTGCAATTTTTTAGGAATTCCCACTGAAGGGACATAATACACTGGCGGAATGTGAAAACTGAACACCAAGAAGGAATTGGCGGACGATCATGAAATTTACAAATGTTAATGGGGTCGAGTTTACGTCGGTGTGATGTTAATTTCGGGACCAACCGGTGAGCGCTTACGCCACAGCACGGCATAATATGCAAATTATCGTCGGTGGTATTTAAGGAGTACGGCGAAGTGAATGTAATCAGTCGTCGGCGTACGGACACGTGCGAAGACCCTGAAGAAGCTGCAATGCCTGGACATAGAAGACGTGTACGATTTCAGCAGTTATCGGAATTTGAGCGAGGTCGTCTAGTCGGACTCCGCGAGGCCGGCTGGTCGTATCGTCGTATTGCGGAGCGAATTAGACGGGAAGTATCGGTGGTGGTACGATGGTGGCGTAGATGGTCCGATGAACATTTCCACATGAGAAGACGTGGAACCGGGAGTCACAGACGGACTGATGATCGGACCGATAGACGCATAAGAAGAGCGGCGTTGTCAAGCAGAACATCCACTGCGACGCAAATCCGAGCTGCCGTTGCTTCTGAGGTGAATGTGCGAACAATCCGCAACCGTCTACTGGATGCAGGACTACGTGCACGTGTGCCTCTGGCATGTGTACCTCTGACTTCAGCCCACCGTCAGGAACGGCCGCAGTGGTGTCGTCAACGTGTGCACTGGAGAACGCAATGGCGATCTGTCGTGTTCAGCGATGAAAGCAGATTCTGCTTGGCAGCCTCCGATGGCCGTATGCGTGTTCTCAGACGCACAGGTGAGCGTCTCCACCCTTCTTGCATCCGCCAGCGACACACAGGGCCTACACCTGGTCTCCTGGTGTGGGGAGCGATCAGCTAACACTCCCGTACACAACTAGTGTTTGTACCGGGTACGTTAAACAGCACCTCCTACATCAACAACATCATTCAGCCCGTTGTGCCATTTGTAAGGTCGGTCCATCGTGGTGGTTTCCAGCAAGATAACGCACGCCTACACACGGCACGTGCAACGCAACATGCACTTCAGGGTGTGAGACAACTTCCATGGCCTGCACGTTCACCGGATTCGTCCCCCATTGAGCACGTATGGGATTTTATGGGACAACGACTTATCCGGTCTCCACGGCCAGCCACGACCATCCCCGATTTACGCGTCCAGGTTGAGGATGCTTGGAACTCAATACCCCAAACTTACATCCAACATCTGTACGACAGACTCCATGCCAGAATTGCACAGTGTGACGCAGTTCATGGCGGTTCAACCTCGTACTAACCATGCTACATGGAAATGTAATTTTTCAGTTTACCAGCAAATACAGCTGTATTTTGCCATAATGTTTTGATCACGTTATCCTCTGTATTCCGTTATTATGCTGTATAAATTTCGTTGGTATCAGACGTCTTCTTCTTGGTGTTCTTTTTTCACTTTCCGCCAGTGTACTTAGTTTTTGTGAACAATATTTCATGAACAGCAGATATTCATAGTCTTAGAAGCGTGGGTATTTTATTATTTTTTTAAGAGAATTTAAAACATTATTGTTGAGTCACATTATTATAACCACCAGCTAATATCCTGAGTAACCGTCCTGCTCAGCTCGGACAGTAGCTAGACGGGCTGGGAGTGACTCAATAAGGTGCTGGAAGATGTTCACAGGTATGTGGAGCCGTCTTGAATGCAGTGCATCTGACAGCTGCTGGAGGGTATGTGGTGGTGGATCCATAGAGCGAACAACACGATCGAGGTGGTCCCACAAATGCTCGATTGGGTGTAAGTTTGGGGAATTAGGGGCTAGGGAAGTACTTTGAAATTTTCATCGTGCTCTTTTAACCACTCTCGAACATTTCTAGCTGTGTGACACTTCGCATTGTCGTGCTGGTAGATCCCATCCGCCTCAGGGAAGACAATCAGTATGTACAGGTGTACGTGGTCTCCAAGGATGGATTCATAACGAATTCGGTCCATAGTGCCTTCCACAAGTATGAGTGAACCCAGGGAATGCCATGAAAACATTCCCCAAAACATAACGTTTACCCCACCAGCTTATGTCCTTCCAGTAACGGGTGAAGAGTGTTTGCTATCCGATGTTTCTCGCCTTATACGCCGACGTCCATCCGTTCGATGAAGCAGAAAACGTGACTCATCGGAGAAGGCAATCCTTTGCCAATCAGCGGAGGTCCAATTCCGATACTGCCATGCAAGTGTAAGCCTTTTCTGCCGATGCACCTGCGTTAGCATAGGTGCAGTGACCATCCGTCTGCGTAGGAGCCCCATACGCAGCAGGGTTCGCTGAACTGTCGTTTTAGACACACTTCCGGTAGCCCCCTGGTTCATTCGGCCAGTGTGTTGCTCATCTGTAGTATGTCGATCGGACTTCACGCACCTTCGAAGCCGACGTTCACCTCTCACATCAATGGCACGTGGTGCTCCGCAGTTTTCACGTCGCTTATTCGCAATGGTGCCATTTCTCCAATCACGATACACTTTAACCACAGCAGCACGCGAACAGTTCACAAACTGCGCTGTTTCAGAAATACTGCTACACTTGGCCTGAAAGCCGGTAATCATACTTTTTTGGAAAATCTGATAAATCGCTCCTTTTATCCATGACAGCAACGAGTTATGTTTTCAGAATGCCTACAGCACACCTTTTATACCCTCCAAGCCAGCTCACGACACGTGCCTTCTTTCATTGGCTACGCGCTGTTGACGTCAAAAGCAGGAGGTGGTCACAATAATGTGACTCGACTGTGTATATACGTAGTACAAAGAATTCCGGTTTTTCCTCTTTACAAAAATTGCACCAGTATAGTACTGTATGTTACTAATGTGCCAGCTAGAGTTAAAAGTACACTGTTAGTGATCGGAAACATGCCGAGAAAAGTGATACCGAAATCTTCCGAGCAAATCAAACTCACCATCAGAGATGTCACATTTGTGTCTTTCCAAACGCCCTGAAAACACCCAATGCCTGAAGCCAGGAGTTTCGTCAAATTGCGGTGCTTTTCGTGCAGACGAGAAGCAGAAACAATCAAAAGGACCACAAAGATTGCAGTCAAAAACAGAATTATGAGGTTTCGCCACATTAGATGCGACATCGCACTAGGTCGTCTTATTCCTTGTAGTAGTACTGTTGCACAATGGAACAGGAAAGATATCTGTGAACTGAGATTCAAGCATACGGGAACTGAAAATAATGAACTGGTGCTCAAAATAAGAGTGTGTAGCTGTCTGTACATGGTCAGTATTTGCTGAACATCATCTGTTGAATTATGGCTTAAACTCTTCATTTCCAGTCGGCCTTGTAGGACATCGAGTAAAGCACATATTTCCCAGCAAAAGGCAGAGATAAATATGCTGGTATAACAAAACACTGTGAGTAAAATGTGCCAGTGAGAACAATCGTATAAAAAGAGACAAAAGTAGCTAATGGCATTATTAGATCCTTTTACAAAACCGAACATGGCGTATCTGATGAGCATATCCATATTGATGCCCAAAAGCCAGGAAATCAACGTAAAAACTAATGGAATGAAAATTGATATCAAGGTAGAAATCCAAGTTGCCGATGCAACCAGCTTTTTTGAATGTGGCCGAATCAAGCAGCAATTACGGATTAATTTGTTCTCCGCATTTTGGAGATTTTCAATTATTCTTCGAAACTGCAGTCGCTTTGAATTCAGTGAAATCCACAATGCGAAGGAAAGGGTCCAAATCAGGAGAAGAAACGGAGATGTCACATTCCAGTTGTCTCGAAATAAATTAACACTTGTTGCGAATGTGTACATCATTGCGACAAAATGGAGAATCCGACATATTCTAGAAAACGTTCTCTTATAACAACTGCCATTTCTTCCTTCAAAGTCGTGGTCAAATAAGCAAATTCCCAAATTATCAAGGGCAGTAATAATCGGTCTCAAATTTACCTTGGCAACATATTCAAAATTTCCAGATGAATGAGGCATTCTTATTCTTGTTTCATACATTTATAACGCAATGAATATGCTATCTAAAGAAAGCCAAAAGTTTCTTTTCAGTTTTAAGTAAAAAGCTTCTTAAATCAGCATTGTTTAACTATTGTTTTAAACACAGTAGTTCGCAAGTTTAGTTAATTACCACTTAAATATCAATCAAGTATCAAATGCATAGTGATGTTTTGACAGTAGATATATAGAACACCGAACACTGGGGATACTTCAGAAAAATATTTCTCTGACATGTCTTCTTCCAGCGCTATCGCACTTCTGCAGTTTTTTACCATGCACCGATCTCACCATTAAAGAAACAAGGTAAATAAATATTTTTTTTGTATGGTATGAACAAGGCATAACCTTAGCGGGGTTTTTTTTTTGGTTTTTTTTTTGTAAGGGATAAAAATACGATACTTTCCTCTTCTGTTGTCGCATCATATCAGATGAATGGGGAAAGTTTCAGAACAAAGAAGTACAGCAGAACATTATTGACCGCAGTTTACTCTCAAAATAATTACGAAGTCAGATAAGAAAGTGTATTAAAATAATCTTCCAAAACCTCTTCCAGCGAGCCTTTCAGGATGATAACTTCCTTCGTACAATGAAAAATCAATTACTGAAAAGAAAAGAGAACCCTACACCCAATTATGTCCGAATAAAACAATATTTCTTCGACGAACGGCGCGTCCTCTTTTTTTTTTTTCCTGCTTCTTTTATTATTCTAGCACAAAGAATAGGTGAATATTTTGTTCTGAAAACCAATCTAAAAGAAAATGTTTTCTTTACCTTTATACAACAACATTTTTAATAACATTTATCCTCTAATACTGTGTTGAAAATACATTGTTCTATTTTCCTCTCCCATATTGGAGATGACGTTGCACGCAAGACAGATTCAAATGCAAATTGATTTTTTCAGGTGATTTATTGGAATATTAAATTGATTATTCACATGACTGGTTTTCGTAAATTAGCAGCAAACGTGTTTTATCTTATCTGAGGTGAGACCTGTGTTTCATTTCCGCATTTGTGAGCGCAATAATGAGTGCCAGTGAACCAGAAAGAATAAAGCGGAAAATCCATGCCCGAGAATATGTGGTTTCCCCGAATAAAAGCGGAAAATCCATACCCGAAAATATGTGGTTTCCTAGAATAAAAGCGGAAAATCCATACCCGAAAATATGTGGTTTCCGCGAATAAAAGCGGAAAATCCATGCCCGAGAATATGTGGTTTCCCCGAATAAAAGCGGAAAATCCATGCCCGAGAATATGTGGTTTCCCCGAATAAAAGCGGAAAATCCATGCCCGAGAATATGTGGTTTCCCCGAATAAAAGCGGAAAATCCATACCCGAGAATATGTGGTTTCCCCGAATAAAAGCGGAAAATCCACACCCGAGAATATGTGGTTTCCCCGTATAAAAATGGAAAATCCATGCCCGAAAATATATGGTTTCCCCGAATAAAAGCGGAAAATCCATGCCCGAGAATATGTGATTTCCCCGAATAAAAGCGGAAAATCCATGCCCGAGAATATGTGGTTTCCCCGAATAAAAGCGGAAAATCCATGCCCGAGAATATGTGGTTTCCCCGAATAAAAGCGGAAAATCCATACCCGAGAATATGTGGTTTCCCCGAATAAAAGCGGAAAATCCATGCCCGAGAATATGTGGTTTCCCCGAATAAAAGCGATAAATCCATGCCCGAGAGTATGTGATTTCCCCGAATAAAAGCGGAAAATCCATGCCCGAGAATATGTGGTTTCCCCGAATAAAAGCGGAAAATCCACACCCGAGAATATGTGGTTTCCCCGAATAAAAGTGGAAAATCCATGCCCGAAAATATGTGGTTTCCCCGAATAAAAGCGGAAAATCCATGCCCGAGAATATGTGATTTCCCCGAATAAAAGCGGAAAATCCATGCCCGAGAATATGTGGTTTCCCCGAATAAAAGCGGAAAATCCATGCCCGAGAATATGTGGTTTCCCCGAATAAAAGCGGAAAATCCATACCCGAGAATATGTGGTTTCCCCGAATAAAAGCGGAAAATCCATGCCCGAGAATATGTGGTTTCCCCGAATAAAAGCGGAAAATCATTGCCCGAGAGTATATGATTTCCCCGAATAAAAGCGGAAAATCCATGCCCGAGAATATGTGGTTTCCCCGAATAAAAGCGGATAATCCATGCCCGAGAATATGTGGTTTCCCCGAATAAAAGCGGAAAAGCCATGCCTCAGAGTATGTGATTTCCCCGAATAAAAGCGGAAAATCCATGCCCGAGAACATGTGGTTTCCCCGAATAAAAGCGAAAAATCCATGCCCGAGAATATGTGGTTTCCCCGAATAAAAGCGGAAAATCCATGCCCGAGAATATGTGGTTTCATCGAATAAAAGCGGAAAATCCATACCCGAAAATATGTGGTTTCCCCGAATAAAAGCGGAAAATCCATGCCCGAGAATATGTGGTTTCCCCGAATAAAAGCGGAAAATCCATACCCGAAAATATGTGGTTTCCCCGAATAAAAGCGGAAAATCCATGCCCGAGAATATGTGGTTTCCCCGAATAAAAGCGGAAAATCCATGCCCGAGAATATGTGGTTTCCCCGAATAAAAGCGGAAAATCCATACCCGAAAATATGTGGTTTCCCAGAATAAAAGCGGAAAATCCATGCCCGAGAATATGTGGTTTCCCCGAATAAAAGCGGAAAATCCATACCCGAAAATATGTGGTTTCCCCGAATAAAAGCGGAAAATCCATGCCCGAGAATATGTGGTTTCCCCGAATAAAAGCGAGAAAATCCATGCCCGAGAATATGTGGTTTCCCCGAATAAAAGCGGAAAATCATTGCCCGAGAAAGCATGTGATTTCCCCGAATAAAAGCTGAAAATCCATGCCCGAGAATATGTGGTTTCCCCGAATAAAAGCGGAAAATCCATGCCCGAGAATATGTGGTTTCCCCGAATAAAAGCGGAAAATCCATGCCCGAGAATATGTGGTTTCCCCGAATAAAACCGGAAAAGCCATGCCTGAGAGTATGTGGTTTCCCCGAATAAAAGCGGAAAATCCATGCCCGAGAATATGTGGTTTCCCCGAATAACAGCGGAAAATCATTGCCCGAGAGCATGTGATTTCCCCGAATAAAAGCTGAAAATCCATGCCCGAGAATATGTGGTTTCCCCGAATAAAAGCGAGAAAATCCATGCCCGAGAATATGTGGTTTCCCCGAATAAAAGCGGAAAATCCATGCCCGAGAATATGTGGTTTCCCCGAATAAAAGCGAGAAAATCCATGCCCGAGAATATGTGGTTTCCCGAATAAAAGCGGAAAATCATTGCCCGAGAGTATATGATTTCCCCGAATAAAAGCGGAAAATCCATGCCCGAGAATATGTGGTTTCCCCGAATAACAGCGGAAAATCATTGCCCGAGAGCATGTGATTTCCCCGAATAAAAGCTGAAAATCCATGCCCGAGAATATGTGGTTTCCCCGAATAAAAGCGGAAAATCCATGCCCGAGAATATGTGGTTTATCCGAATAAAAGCGGAAAATCCATGCCCGAGAATATGTGGTTTCCCCGAATAAAACCGGAAAAGCCATGCCTGAGAGTATGTGGTTTCCCCGAATAAAAGCGGAAAATCCATGCCCGAGAATATGTGGTTTCCCCGAATAAAAGCGGAAAATCCATGCACGAGAATATGTGGTTTCCCCGAATAAAAGCGGAAAATCCATACCCGAGAATATGTGGTTTCCCCGAATAAAAGCGGAAAATACACACCCGAGAATATGTGGTTTCCCCGAATAAAAGCGGAAAATCCATGCCCGAGAATATGTGGTTTCCCCGAATAAAAGCGGAAAATCCATGCCCGAGAATAAGTGGTTTCCCCGAATAAAAGCGGAAAATCCATACCCGAAAATATGTGGTTTCCCCGAATAAAAGCGGAAAATCCATGCCCGAGAATATGTGGTTTCCCCGAATAAAAGCGGAAAATCCATGCCCGAGAATATGTGGTTTCCCCGAATAAAAGCGGAAAATCCATACCCGAAAATATGTGGTTTCCCCGAATAAAAGCGGAAAATCCATGCCCGAGAATATGTGGTTTCCCCGAATAAAAGCGGAAAATCCATACCCGAAAATATGTGGTTTCCCCGAATAAAAGCGGAAAATCCATGCCCGAGAATATGTGGTTTCCCCGAATAAAAGCGAGAAAATCCATGCCCGAGAATATGTGGTTTCCCCGAATAAAAGCGGAAAATCATTGCCCGAGAGTATATGATTTCCCCGAATAAAAGCGGAAAATCCATGCCCGAGAATATGTGGTTTCCCCGAATAACAGCGGAAAATCATTGCCCGAGAGCATGTGATTTCCCCGAATAAAAGCTGAAAATCCATGCCCGAGAATATGTGGTTTCCCCGAATAAAAGCGGAAAATCCATGCCCGAGAATATGTGGTTTCCCCGAATAAAAGCGATAAATCCATGCCCGAGAGTATGTGATTTCCCCGAATAAAAGCGGAAAATCCATGCCCGAGAATATGTGGTTTCCCCGAATAAAAGCGGAAAATCCACACCCGAGAATATGTGGTTTCCCCGAATAAAAGTGGAAAATCCATGCCCGAAAATATGTGGTTTCCCCGAATAAAAGCGGAAAATCCATGCCCGAGAATATGTGATTTCCCCGAATAAAAGCGGAAAATCCATGCCCGAGAATATGTGGTTTCCCCGAATAAAAGCGGAAAATCCATGCCCGAGAATATGTGGTTTCCCCGAATAAAAGCGGAAAATCCATACCCGAGAATATGTGGTTTCCCCGAATAAAAGCGGAAAATCCATGCCCGAGAATATGTGGTTTCCCCGAATAAAAGCGGAAAATCATTGCCCGAGAGTATATGATTTCCCCGAATAAAAGCGGAAAATCCATGCCCGAGAATATGTGGTTTCCCCGAATAAAAGCGGATAATCCATGCCCGAGAATATGTGGTTTCCCCGAATAAAAGCGGAAAAGCCATGCCTCAGAGTATGTGATTTCCCCGAATAAAAGCGGAAAATCCATGCCCGAGAACATGTGGTTTCCCCGAATAAAAGCGAAAAATCCATGCCCGAGAATATGTGGTTTCCCCGAATAAAAGCGGAAAATCCATGCCCGAGAATATGTGGTTTCCCAGAATAAAAGCGGAAAATCCATACCCGAAAATATGTGGTTTCCCCGAATAAAAGCGGAAAATCCATGCCCGAGAATATGTGGTTTCCCCGAATAAAAGCGGAAAATCCATACCCGAAAATATGTGGTTTCCCCGAATAAAAGCGGAAAATCCATGCCCGAGAATATGTGGTTTCCCCGAATAAAAGCGGAAAATCCATGCCCGAGAATATGTGGTTTCCCCGAATAAAAGCGGAAAATCCATACCCGAAAATATGTGGTTTCCCCGAATAAAAGCGGAAAATCCATGCCCGAGAATATGTGGATTCCCCGAATAAAAGCGGAAAATCCATACCCGAAAATATGTGGTTTCCCCGAATAAAAGCGGAAAATCCATGCCCGAGAATATGTGGTTTCCCCGAATAAAAGCGAGAAAATCCATGCCCGAGAATATGTGGTTTCCCCGAATAAAAGCGGAAAATCATTGCCCGAGAGTATATGATTTCCCCGAATAAAAGCGGAAAATCCATGCCCGAGAATATGTGGTTTCCCCGAATAACAGCGGAAAATCATTGCCCGAGAGCATGTGATTTCCCCGAATAAAAGCTGAAAATCCATGCCTGAGAATATGTGGTTTCCCCGAATAAAAGCGGAAAATCCATGCCCGAGAATATGTGGTTTCCCCGAATAAAAGCGGAAAATCCATGCCCGAGAATATGTGGTTTCCCCGAATAAAACCGGAAAAGCCATGCCTGAGAGTATGTGGTTTCCCCGAATAAAAGCGGAAAATCCATGCCCGAGAATATGTGGTTTCCCCGAATAAAAGCGGAAAATCCATACCCGAAAATATGTGGTTTCCCCGAATAAAAGCGGAAAATCCATGCCCGAGAATATGTGGTTTCCCCGAATAAAAGCGGAAAATCCATACCCGAAAATATGTGGTTTCCCCGAATAAAAGCGGAAAATCCATGCCCGAGAATATGTGGTTTCCCCGAATAAAAGCGAGAAAATCCATGCCCGAGAATATGTGGTTTCCCCGAATAAAAGCGGAAAATCATTGCCCGAGAGTATATGATTTCCCCGAATAAAAGCGGAAAATCCATGCCCGAGACAATGTGGTTTCCCCGAATAACAGCGGAAAATCATTGCCCGAGAGCATGTGATTTCCCCGAATAAAAGCTAAAAATCCATGCCCGAGAATATGTGGTTTCCCCGAATAAAAGCGGAAAATCCATGCCCGAGAATATGTGGTTTCCCCGAATAAAAGCGGAAAATCCATGCCCGAGAATATGTGGTTTCCCCGAATAAAACCGGAAAAGCCATGCCTGAGAGTATGTGGTTTCCCCGAATAAAAGCGGAAAATCCATGCCCGAGAATATGTGGTTTCCCCGAATAAAAGCGGAAAATCCATGCCCGAGAATATGTGGTTTCCCCGAATAAAAGCGGAAAATCCATACCCGAGAATATGTGGTTTCCCCGAATAAAAGCGGAAAATACACACCCGAGAATATGTGGTTTCCCCGAATAAAAGCGGAAAATCCATGCCCGAGAATATGTGGTTTCCCCGAATAAAAGCGGAAAATCCATGCCCGAGAATATGTGGTTTCCCCGAATAAAAGCGGAAAATCCATACCCGAAAATATGTGGTTTCCCCGAATAAAAGCGGAAAATCCATGCCCGAGAATATGTGGTTTCCCCGAATAAAAGCGGAAAATCCATGCCCGAGAATATGTGGTTTCCCCGAATAAAAGCGGAAAATCCATGCCCGAGAATATGTGGTTTCCCCGAATAAAAGCGGAAAATCCATGCCCGAGAATATGTGGTTTCCCCGAATAAAAGCGGAAAATCCATGCCCGAGAATATGTGGTTTCCCCGAATAAAAGCGGAAAATCCATACCCGAGAATATGCGGTTTCCCCGAATAAAAGCGGAAAATCATTGCCCGAGAATATGTGGTTTCCCCGAATAAAAGCGGAAAATCATTGCCCGAGAGTATATGATTTCCCCGAATAAAAGCGGAAAATCCATGCCCGAGAATATGTGGTTTCCCCGAATAAAAGCGGATAATCCATGCCCGAGAATATGTGGTTTCCCCGAATAAAAGCGGAAAAGCCATGCCTCAGAGTATGTGATTTCCCCGAATAAAAGCGGAAAATCCATGCCCGAGAACATGTGGTTTCCCCGAATAAAAGCGAAAAATCCATGCCCGAGAATATGTGGTTTCCCCGAATAAAAGCGGAAAATCCATGCCCGAGAATATGTGGTTTCCCCGAATAAAAGCGGAAAATCCATACCCGAAAATATGTGGTTTCCCCGAATAAAAGCGGAAAATCCATGCCCGAGAATATGTGGTTTCCCCGAATAAAAGCGGAAAATCCATACCCGAAAATATGTGGTTTCCCCGAATAAAAGCGGAAAATCCATGCCCGAGAATATGTGGTTTCCCCGAATAAAAGCGGAAAATCCATGCCCGAGAATATGTGGTTTCCCCGAATAAAAGCGGAAAATCCATACCCGAGAATATGTGGTTTCCCCGAATAAAAGCGGAAAATACACACCCGAGAATATGTGGTTTCCCCGAATAAAAGCGGAAAATCCATGCCCGAGAATATGTGGTTTCCCCGAATAAAAGTGGAAAATCCATGCCCAAAAATATGTGGTTTCCCCGAATAAAAGCGGAAAATCCATGCCCGAGAATATGTGGTTTCCCCGAATAAGAGCGGAAAATCCATGCCCGAGAGTATGGGATTTCCCCGAATAAAAGCGGAAAATCCATGCCCGAGAATATGTGGTTTCCCCGAATAACAGCGGAAAATCATTGCCCGAGAGCATGTGATTTCCCCGAATAAAAGCTGAAAATCCATGCCCGAGAATATGTGGTTTCCCCGAATAAAAGCGAGAAAATCCATGCCCGAGAATATGTGGTTTCCCCGAATAAAAGCGGAAAATCCATGCCCGAGAATATGTGGTTTCCCCGAATAAAAGCGAGAAAATCCATGCCCGAGAATATGTGGTTTCCCCGAATAAAAGCGGAAAATCCATGCCCGAGAATATGTGGTTTCCCCGAATAAAAGCGGAAAATCCATGCCCGAGAATATGTGGTTTCCCCGAATAAAAGCGGAAAATCATTGCCCGAGAGCATGTGATTTCCCCGAATAAAAGCTGAAAATCCATGCCCGAGAATATGTGGTTTCCCCGAATAAAAGCGGAAAATCCATGCCCGAGAATATGTGGTTTCCCCGAATAAAAGCGGAAAATCCATGCCAGAGAATATGTGGTTTTCCCGAATAAAACCGGAAAATCCATGCCTGAGAGTATGTGGTTTCCCCGAATAAAAGCGGAAAATCCATGCCCGAGAATATGTGGTTTCCCCGAATAAAAGCGGAAAATCCATACCCGAAAATATGTGGTTTCCCCGAATAAAAGCGGAAAATCCATGCCCGAGAATATGTGGTTTCCCCGAATAAAAGCGGAAAATCCATACCCGAAAATATGTGGTTTCCCCGAATAAAAGCGGAAAATCCATGCCCGAGAATATGTGGTTTCCCCGAATAAAAGCGAGAAAATCCATGCCCAAGAATATGTGGTTTCCCCGAATAAAAGCGGAAAATCATTGCCCGAGAGTATATGATTTCCCCGAATAAAAGCGGAAAATCCATGCCCGAGACTATGTGGTTTCCCCGAATAACAGCGGAAAATCATTGCCCGAGAGCATGTGATTTCCCCGAATAAAAGCTAAAAATCCATGCCCGAGAATATGTGGTTTCCCCGAATAAAAGCGGAAAATCCATGCCCGAGAATATGTGGTTTCCCCGAATAAAAGCGGAAAATCCATGCCCGAGAATATGTGGTTTCCCCGAATAAAACCGGAAAAGCCATGCCTGAGAGTATGTGGTTTCCCCGAATAAAAGCGGAAAATCCATGCCCGAGAATATGTGGTTTCCCCGAATAAAAGCGGAAAATCCATGCACGAGAATATGTGGTTTCCCCGAATAAAAGCGGAAAATCCATACCCGAGAATATGTGGTTTCCCCGAATAAAAGCGGAAAATACACACCCGAGAATATGTGGTTTCCCCGAATAAAAGCGGAAAATCCATGCCCGAGAATATGTGGTTTCCCCGAATAAAAGCGGAAAATCCATGCCCGAGAATATGTGGTTTCCCCGAATAAAAGCGGAAAATCCATACCCGAAAATATGTGGTTTCCCCGAATAAAAGCGGAAAATCCATGCCCGAGAATATGTGGTTTCCCCGAATAAAAGCGGAAAATCCATGCCCGAGAATATGTGGTTTCCCCGAATAAAAGCGGAAAATCCATACCCGAAAATATGTGGTTTCCCCGAATAAAAGCGGAAAATCCATGCCCGAGAATATGTGGTTTCCCCGAATAAAAGCGGAAAATCCATACCCGAAAATATGTGGTTTCCCCGAATAAAAGCGGAAAATCCATGCCCGAGAATATGTGGTTTCCCCGAATAAAAGCGAGAAAATCCATGCCCGAGAATATGTGGTTTCCCCGAATAAAAGCGGAAAATCATTGCCCGAGAGTATATGATTTAACCGAATAAAAGCGGAAAATCCATGCCCGAGAATATGTGGTTTCCCCGAATAACAGCGGAAAATCATTGCCCGAGAGCATGTGATTTCCCCGAATAAAAGCTGAAAATCCATGCCCGAGAATATGTGGTTTCCCCGAATAAAAGCGGAAAATCCATGCCCGAGAATATGTGGTTTCCCCGAATAAAAGCGATAAATCCATGCCCGAGAGTATGTGATTTCCCCGAATAAAAGCGGAAAATCCATGCCCGAGAATATGTGGTTTCCCCGAATAAAAGCGGAAAATCCACACCCGAGAATATGTGGTTTCCCCGAATAAAAGTGGAAAATCCATGCCCGAAAATATGTGGTTTCCCCGAATAAAAGCGGAAAATCCATGCCCGAGAATATGTGATTTCCCCGAATAAAAGCGGAAAATCCATGCCCGAGAATATGTGGTTTCCCCGAATAAAAGCGGAAAATCCATGCCCGAGAATATGTGGTTTCCCCGAATAAAAGCGGAAAATCCATACCCGAGAATATGTGGTTTCCCCGAATAAAAGCGGAAAATCCATGCCCGAGAATATGTGGTTTCCCCGAATAAAAGCGGAAAATCATTGCCCGAGAGTATATGATTTCCCCGAATAAAAGCGGAAAATCCATGCCCGAGAATATGTGGTTTCCCCGAATAAAAGCGGATAATCCATGCCCGAGAATATGTGGTTTCCCCGAATAAAAGCGGAAAAGCCATGCCTCAGAGTATGTGATTTCCCCGAATAAAAGCGGAAAATCCATGCCCGAGAACATGTGGTTTCCCCGAATAAAAGCGAAAAATCCATGCCCGAGAATATGTGGTTTCCCCGAATAAAAGCGGAAAATCCATGCCCGAGAATATGTGGTTTCCCCGAATAAAAGCGGAAAATCCATACCCGAAAATATGTGGTTTCCCCGAATAAAAGCGGAAAATCCATGCCCGAGAATATGTGGTTTCCCCGAATAAAAGCGGAAAATCCATGCCCGAGAATATGTGGTTTCCCCGAATAAAAGCGGAAAATCCATACCCGAAAATATGTGGTTTCCCCGAATAAAAGCGGAAAATCCATGCCCGAGAATATGTGGTTTCCCCGAATAAAAGCGGAAAATCCATACCCGAAAATATGTGGTTTCCCCGAATAAAAGCGGAAAATCCATGCCCGAGAATATGTGGTTTCCCGAATAAAAGCGAGAAAATCCATGCCCGAGAATATGTGGTTTCCCCGAATAAAAGCGGAAAATCATTGCCCGAGAGTATATGATTTCCCCGAATAAAAGCGGAAAATCCATGCCCGAGAATATGTGGTTTCCCCGAATAACAGCGGAAAATCATTGCCCTAGAGCATGTGATTTCCCCGAATAAAAGCTGAAAATCCATGCCCGAGAATATGTGGTTTCCCCGAATAAAAGCGGAAAATCCATGCCCGAGAATATGTGGTTTCCCCGAATAAAAGCGGAAAATCCATGCCCGAGAATATGTGGTTTCCCCGAATAAAACCGGAAAAGCCATGCCTGAGAGTATGTGGTTTCCCCGAATAAAAGCGGAAAATCCATGCCCGAGAATATGTGGTTTCCCCGAATAAAAGCGGAAAATCCATACCCGAAAATATGTGGTTTCCCCGAATAAAAGCGGAAAATCCATGCCCGAGAATATGTGGTTTCCCCGAATAAAAGCGGAAAATCCATACCTGAAAATATGTGGTTTCCCCGAATAAAAGCGGAAAATCCATACCCGAGAATATGTGGTTTCCCCGAATAAAAGCGGAAAATACACACCCGAGAATATGTGGTTTCCCCGAATAAAAGCGGAAAATCCATGCCCGAGAATATGTGGTTTCCCCGAATAAAAGCGGAAAATCCATGCCCGAGAATATGTGGTTTCCCCGAATAAAAGCGGAAAATCCATGCCCGAGAATATGTGGTTTCCCCGAATAAAAGCGGAAAATCCATGCCCGAGAATATGTGGTTTCCCCGAATAAAAGCGAGAAAATCCATGCCCGAGAATATGTGGTTTCCCCGAATAAAAGCGGAAAATCATTGCCCGAGAGTATATGATTTCCCCGAATAAAAGCGGAAAATCCATGCCCGAGAATATGTGGTTTCCCCGAATAACAGCGGAAAATCATTGCCCGAGAGCATGTGATTTCCCCGAATAAAAGCTGAAAATCCATGCCCGAGAATATGTGGTTTCCCCGAATAAAAGCGGAAAATCCATGCCCGAGAATATGTGGTTTCCCCGAATAAAAGCGGAAAATCCATGCCCGAGAATATGTGGTTTCCCCGAATAAAACCGGAAAAGCCATGCCTGAGAGTATGTGGTTTCCCCGAATAAAAGCGGAAAATCCATGCCCGAGAATATGTGGTTTCCCCGAATAAAAGCGGAAAATCCATACCCGAGAAATATGTGGTTTCCCCGAATAAAAGCGGAAAATCCATGCCCGAGAATATGTGGTTTCCCCGAATAAAAGCGGAAAATCCATACCTGAAAATATGTGGTTTCCCCGAATAAAAGCGGAAAATCCATACCCGAGAATATGTGGTTTCCCCGAATAAAAGCGGAAAATACACACCCGAGAATATGTGGTTTCCCCGAATAAAAGCGGAAAATCCATGCCCGAGAATATGTGGTTTCCCCGAATAAAAGCGGAAAATCCATGCCCGAGAATATGTGGTTTCCCCGAATAAAAGCGGAAAATCCATACCCGAAAATATGTGGTTTCCCCGAATAAAAGCGGAAAATCCATGCCCGAGAATATGTGGTTTCCCCGAATAAAAGCGGAAAATCCATGCCCGAGAATATGTGGTTTCCCCGAATAAAAGCGGAAAATCCATGCCCGAGAATATGTGGTTTCCCCGAATAAAAGCGGAAAATCCATGCCCGAGAATATGTGGTTTCCCCGAATAAAAGCGGAAAATCCATGCCCGAGAATATGTGGTTTCCCCGAATAAAAGCGGAAAATCCATACCCGAGAATATGTGGTTTCCCCGAATAAAAGCGGAAAATCCATGCCCGAGAATATGTGGTTTCCCCGAATAAAAGCGGAAAATCATTGCCCGAGAATATGTGGTTTCCCCGAATAAAAGCGGAAAATCCATGCCCGAGAATATGTGGTTTCCCCGAATAAAAGCGGATAATCCATGCCCGAGAATATGTGGTTTCCCCGAATAAAAGCGGAAAAGCCATGCCTCAGAGTATGTGATTTCCCCGAATAAAAGCGGAAAATCCATGCCCGAGAACATGTGGTTTCCCCGAATAAAAGCGAAAAATCCATGCCCGAGAATATGTGGTTTCCCCGAATAAAAGCGGAAAATCCATGCCCGAGAATATGTGGTTTCCCCGAATAAAAGCGGAAAATCCATACCCGAAAATATGTGGTTTCCCCGAATAAAAGCGGAAAATCCATGCCCGAGAATATGTGGTTTCCCCGAATAAAAGCGGAAAATCCATGCCCGAGAATATGTGGTTTCCCCGAATAAAAGCGGAAAATCCATACCCGAGAATATGTGGTTTCCCCGAATAAAAGCGGAAAATACACACCCGAGAATATGTGGTTTCCCCGAATAAAAGCGGAAAATCCATGCCCGAGAATATGTGGTTTCCCCGAATAAAAGTGGAAAATCCATGCCCGAAAATATGTGGTTTCCCCGAATAAAAGCGGAAAATCCATGCCCGAGAATATGTGGTTTCCCCGAATAAAAGCGGAAAATCCATGCCCGAGAATATGGGATTTCCCCGAATAAAAGCGGAAAATCCATGCCCGAGAATATGTGGTTTCCCCGAATAACAGCGGAAAATCATTGCCCGAGAGCATGTGATTTCCCCGAATAAAAGCTGAAAATCCATGCCCGAGAATATGTGGTTTCCCCGAATAAAAGCGAGAAAATCCATGCCCGAGAATATGTGGTTTCCCCGAATAAAAGCGGAAAATCATTGCCCGAGAGTATATGATTTCCCCGAATAAAAGCGGAAAATCCATGCCCGAGAATATGTGGTTTCCCCGAATAACAGCGGAAAATCATTGCCCGAGAGCATGTGATTTCCCCGAATAAAAGCTGAAAATCCATGCCCGAGAATATGTGGTTTCCCCGAATAAAAGCGGAAAATCCATGCCCGAGAATATGTGGTTTCCCCGAATAAAAGCGGAAAATCCATGCCCGAGAATATGTGGTTTCCCCGAATAAAACCGGAAAAGCCATGCCTGAGAGTATGTGGTTTCCCCGAATAAAAGCGGAAAATCCATGCCCGAGAATATGTGGTTTCCCCGAATAAAAGCGGAAAATCCATACCCGAAAATATGTGGTTTCCCCGAATAAAAGCGGAAAATCCATGCCCGAGAATATGTGGTTTCCCCGAATAAAAGCGGAAAATCCATACCCGAAAATATGTGGTTTCCCCGAATAAAAGCGGAAAATCCATGCCCGAGAATATGTGGTTTCCCCGAATAAAAGCGAGAAAATCCATGCCCGAGAATATGTGGTTTCCCCGAATAAAAGCGGAAAATCATTGCCCGAGAGTATATGATTTCCCCGAATAAAAGCGGAAAATCCATGCCCGAGACTATGTGGTTTCCCCGAATAACAGCGGAAAATCATTGCCCGAGAGCATGTGATTTCCCCGAATAAAAGCTAAAAATCCATGCCCGAGAATATGTGGTTTCCCCGAATAAAAGCGGAAAATCCATGCCCGAGAATATGTGGTTTCCCCGAATAAAAGCGGAAAATCCATGCCCGAGAATATGTGGTTTCCCCGAATAAAACCGGAAAAGCCATGCCTGAGAGTATGTGGTTTCCCCGAATAAAAGCGGAAAATCCATGCCCGAGAATATGTGGTTTCCCCGAATAAAAGCGGAAAATCCATGCCCGAGAATATGTGGTTTCCCCGAATAAAAGCGGAAAATCCATACCCGAGAATATGTGGTTTCCCCGAATAAAAGCGGAAAATACACACCCGAGAATATGTGGTTTCCCCGAATAAAAGCGGAAAATCCATGCCCGAGAATATGTGGTTTCCCCGAATAAAAGCGGAAAATCCATGCCCGAGAATATGTGGTTTCCCCGAATAAAAGCGGAAAATCCATACCCGAAAATATGTGGTTTCCCCGAATAAAAGCGGAAAATCCATGCCCGAGAATATGTGGTTTCCCCGAATAAAAGCGGAAAATCCATGCCCGAGAATATGTGGTTTCCCCGAATAAAAGCGGAAAATCCATACCCGAAAATATGTGGTTTCCCCGAATAAAAGCGGAAAATCCATGCCCGAGAATATGTGGTTTCCCCGAATAAAAGCGGAAAATCCATACCCGAAAATATGTGGTTTCCCCGAATAAAAGCGGAAAATCCATGCCCGAGAATATGTGGTTTCCCCGAATAAAAGCGAGAAAATCCATGCCCGAGAATATGTGGTTTCCCCGAATAAAAGCGGAAAATCATTGCCCGAGAGTATATGATTTCCCCGAATAAAAGCGGAAAATCCATGCCCGAGAATATGTGGTTTCCCCGAATAACAGCGGAAAATCATTGCCCGAGAGCATGTGATTTCCCCGAATAAAAGCTGAAAATCCATGCCCGAGAATATGTGGTTTCCCCGAATAAAAGCGGAAAATCCATGCCCGAGAATATGTGGTTTCCCCGAATAAAAGCGGAAAATCCATGCCCGAGGATATGTGGTTTCCCCGAATAAAAGCGGATAATCCATGCCCGAGAATATGTGGTTTCCCCGAATAAAACCGGAAAAGCCATGCCTGAGAGTATGTGGTTTCCCCGAATAAAAGCGGAAAATCCATGCCCGAGAATATGTGGTTTCCCCGAATAAAAGCGGAAAATCCATGCCCGAGAATATGTGGTTTCCCCGAATAAAAGCGGAAAATCCATACCCGAGAATATGTGGTTTCCCCGAATAAAAGCGGAAAATACACATGCCCGAGAATATGTGGTTTCCCCGAATAAAAGCGGAAAATCCATGCCCGAGAATATGTGGTTTCCCCGAATAAAAGTGGAAAATCCATGCCCGAAAATATGTGGTTTCCCCGAATAAAAGCGGAAAATCCATGCCCGAGAATATGTGGTTTCCCCGAATAAAAGCGGAAAATCCATGCCCGAGAATATGTGGTTTCCCCGAATAAAAGCGGAAAATCCATGCCCGAGAATATGTGGTTTCCCCGAATAAAAGCGGAAAATCCATGCCCGAGAATATGTGGTTTCCCCGAATAAAAGCGGAAAATCCATGCCCGAGAATATGTGGTTTCCCCGAATAAAAGTGGAAAATCCATGCCCGAAAATATGTGGTTTCCCCGAATAAAAGCGGAAAATCCATGCCCGAGAATATGTGGTTTCCCCGAATAAAAGCGGAAAATCCATGCCCGAGAATATGTGGTTTCCCCGAATAAAAGTGGAAAATCCATGCCCGAAAATATGTGGTTTCCCCGAATAAAAGCGGAAAATCCATGCCCGAGAATATGTGGTTTCCCCGAATAAAAGCGGAAAATCCATGCCCGAGAATATGTGGTTTCCCCGAATAAAAGTGGAAAATCCATGCCCGAAAATATGTGGTTTCCCCGAATAAAAGCGGAAAATCCATGCCCGAGAATATGTGGTTTCCCCGAATAAAAGCGGAAAATCCATGCCCGAGAATATGTGGTTTCCCCGAATAAAAGTGGAAAATCCATGCCCGAGAATATGTGGTTTCCCCGAATAAAAGCAGAAAATCCATGCTCGAAAATATGTGGTTTCCCCGAATAAAAGAGGAAAATCCATGCCCGAAAATATGTGGTTTCCCCGAGTAAAAGCGGAAAATCTGATGTATGGAGATATTTCGAGGAAATAGATGTTTTAAGTTGGGAACTAATAAAAATGTTGAGTACGTTCAATGTATGAATTGTAAACGGATATGAGAGAATACTTATTCGCTGGGATCTAGCAGAGTTACCGGACACGTTCAAATTTGCAGACGAATCTGGATAATTTCTTAATTAAAGAAAGAATGAAAAAAACATTGCCACTGTAAAGGAGCAAACGCTGAAAGATTGTGCAACTAAAGTTTGCACTAATGATATATGACCTTTCAATGCCATTGAAGGACAAGGATTTCTGGGGGTGGCACAGTGCTTAATTCATATAGGTGCTACAGAAGGATCATTTCTAACGCAAGATGTGCTACTTCACAGGACTACACTTTCAAGACACGTCAAACTTCAGCTGAAACTATAAGATTAGAATATGTTATACAACTGAACGAAGTGATACGTAGTTTGGTGGCGTCATACCACCTAATATGTTTTTTTTTTGATTGAGGGTTTAACGACCGTCATGAGCAACTCATTGGGCAATAAGCAATCGACCGTCCCTAATTTAGGGCCACTGGTTCCAGGAAAGGGAGAGAGCCAGTGCCGTAAGACAAACACAATGTCCATGCCTCACCAGGATTCGAACCCGAACCCATCACGAACGAATGATCATGAGCTAGCGTTTAGACTAATGCGCTACCGCAGTGGCTCTGATATGTCGACCCATCCCTTTAGGAATGAAGCATATATGGCATTTTATGTGAACCTAAATATATGGCATTTATGTGGAGAAATTCAAATTACGTGAATGCCATATACACTATCTACCAACAAGTAATTGGACACCTGTGATAGCAAAGGAAAACGAAGTTTACTCACCTTCAATAGTTGGTGGAGCCTCTATGAGCGGCTATTACAGCTGAGACCCTCCGGGGCATGCTCTCAACCAGGCGTTGTACGACGGCTAGCGGTTTTTTCTTCCACTCGGCTTGGAGAAGACAGGTAGGTTCCTTCACCGATTTCGTACGGTAGGGGTACCCCTTAAGTCGACGCTCCAACTCGTCCCAGAGGTGCTCGATAGCGTTAAGGTCTGGGCTGCCAGTCCATTCGATTAACCCCATTGTCACCATACCAAGCCATGGTGGACCTCGCAACATGACAGGTGGCATTGTCATCCTGAAAGTAACATGTGTCCACACCGTAAAACTGCCACATCGTAGGAAGCGCATGGTCATCCAAAATGGTGCAAAAGGTCTCGGCGTTGAGTCTACCAGGAATTGCAACCAAGGGTCCCGTGCCATACCAGGAGAAACACCCCCATAGCATAATTCCACCGCCACCGAACTTCACAGTTGGCACAATACATTCCGGCAGGAGGCGTTCTCCAGGTAGACGCCAAACCCAGACCCTGCCATCCGAACGGTAGAGGGTAACCCTTGATTCGTCGCTCCAGAGGACCTGTTTCCACTGTTCAACGGTCCACTGTCGACGTTCTGTGCACCACGTTAGCCGAGCAGCGCTATTGGACTTGGTGATCAAAGGCTTGTGGGCGGCAGCACGTCCATGATAACCGAGCAGATGGGCTTCCTTACGGATGGTATTCATGGAAAGAACACTCCCGGATGCCTGTTGAAATTCCTCGCGGATGTGGCCCATCGATTTGTTGCGGTTCTTTCGAATTTCTCTGGTCACCACAAGTCGGTCTCTAACTCCCAGTTTTGTGGGTCTGCCGGGTCGGGGCACATTCCGACAGTCACCTCTCATCTTCCACTTGCCAATCACGTAGGCCACTGTCGATTTTAGGTACTTCAACTAGCTGGATATGTCACGTATGGATCGGCCATTTCTGTGATACCCGACGATTACACCTCTCTCGAAATCAGAGAGCTCCGAACTGCGTGGCATCTTGCATGCGACTGGTTGCGTTGTTGTTTCCCACACGATATTTAACGGCGGCGACCGTGACGTGTATCAGGACCGCAGATATCGTCGATTGCAGGGGTGTCCAATTACTTGTTGGTAGATAGTGTATATAGGTCCACATAAAATTAAAATTACGTGAATGCCATATGTATATATATATATATATATATATATATATATATACACTGACGGAAAAAAAGAATCCCAACACCACGAAAATATAGTTGTAGAGGAATGAAATGGCGGCAATGCATTTGTATAGGTAACATATTTAATCGATTAAGGTTTCAAGATCACAGCTGAATGTAAGCGCGAGAAGAGCCATTTTAAATGTGAAATGCTGGTACATTAGTAACCGGTGTAACCGCCAGAATGTTGAATGCAAGCACACAAACGTTCATGCATTGTGTCGTACAGGTGCTGGATGTCACTTTGTATGATGGAGTTCCATGCCTGTTGTACTTGGTCGATCAATACAGGGGCGGTTAATGCTGGTTGGGGGTGACGCTGGAGTTTTCGTCCAATGATGTCCCATACGTGCTCGATTGGTGAAAGATCTGGTGATCTAGAAGGCCACGGCAACATGTCGACACTCTGTAGAGCATGTTTGGTTACAACAGCGGTATGCGGGCGAGCGTTATCCTGTTGGAAAACACCCCCTGGAATGCTGTTCATGAATGGCAGCACAACAGGTTGAATCACCAGACCGACGTACAACTGTGCCGTCAGAGTGCGTGGGATAACCACGAGAGTGCTCCTGCTGTCATAGGAAATTGCTCCCCAGACCATAACTCCAGGTGTAGGTCGAGTGTGTCTCGGCCGCAGACAGGTTGGTTGCAGGCGCTCACCTGGCCTCCTTCTAACCAACACACGGCCGTCACTGGCACCCAGGCAGAACCGGCTTTCATCAGAAAATACAACAGATCTCCACTCCGTCCTCCAATGAGTGAGCTTTAGCTTGACACCACTGACGTCGCAAACGGCAGTGGTTTGGAGTAAGTGCAATGCACGCTACAGGGCGTCTGGCTCGGAGCTGTCCTTCAAGTAACAGATTTGTAACAGTTCGTTGTGTCACTGTGGTGGCAACTGCAGCTCGAATTGCTGCCGCAGACGCGGTACGATGCGCCACGGCCATACGTCGTACACGGCGGTCTTCCCTCTCAGTAGTGCCACGTGGCCGTCCGGAACCCGGTCTTCTTGAGGCAGTACCTTCCCTTGACCACCGCTACCAACAATCATGCACAGTGGCTACATTCCTGCCAAGTCGTTCTGCAATATTGCGGAAAGAAAATCCACCTTCTCGTAGCTCTATTACACGACCTCGTTCAAACTCCGTGAGCAGTTGATAATGGCTTCTTCGTCTTCTTAAAGGCATTCTTGACTAACATCAACACCCTACGTCGAATCTCAACGATAACTAACGCTCACGAACGTTACAGCGCGTATTTACAGCAAACCTGCTTTGCATGTTCCGAGGGGCGCTACTAGCGCCCCACGTATGCGCCGAGCGCGAAATTTGCATAGACGTCATCTTACAGATGTACTCTCACCGCCTACCAACTGTCGTTTATCTAACACAACCCTTTCTTGGTGTTGGGATTTTTTTTTCCGTCAGTGTAGGTCCACATAAAATGTGGACCTATATATATGGCATTTATGTGGACAAATTCAAATTACGTTTTTAAGATACACTCAGCGACACTATACATATGGCATTTTATGTAGACCTATAGCTGATATGTGGACCTATCTCTTTAGGAATGAAGCATATATGGCCTTTTCCTATCATTTCGTAGTTCATGACTTCATTTTGAAAAGTGTTTTGTTAACAGTTACTGCATTTCCTCATGTACCAAAGAGAGGGGAAACAAAAATTCAGAACTTTTGGAAACTTGAAAATGTGGAATTTGATTGCTCTATGCTAACGACACAAGTGGTGTTTGTAAGTGATGAACGGGCAAACATAATTTTGGCATTAAGATGTTTTTGTCTTTTAACTTGTGCTTGCCACATCTTGAATATTGTACTGAAACACAAAATTTTCGGAAGCAACTGAATAATTACCAGAATTGAAAACAACCGTAGAAAATTATAAATCGATTGTTACTTCAAACAAGAAAGATGACACCGAATTTTCGGGTGTAATGAGCACGTCTTTTGAATCCGTTCTGACACAAATTAGATTTATCAAAGCTATTCAAAGACAATGGAACCAGTATAGAAAACAATAGTATCTGACGGAAGAAATAAGTTTTTTCAATCTGGTTTTTAATCCCGCGATGTTTCTGTAAATGGAATAGTGAGATTACACCCTCTGGTGGCAGACTTGTGCGTTAAGAAAAATTTGAATTTATATAAGAAACATTTGGAAGCGAAACGCTCTCCAACAAAGAAAGAATTTTTCAAGTCGGACTCTGAGAAGCAGAGATATCGACAAATATAAGATATGCATCTACCCCCTGGCGGGGAAAACATGCATTATTTTAAGAAGAAAGTATTCTCAAAAGGTTTTTCGATGTGAGCGGTATCGGTCCAAGAAACAAAAAATGTTTAGGCGAGTTTTCAGGAGCTCAGATTTTGTTGCAAATACATTGGAAGCAGAAATTACCACTTATGCCCCCTGGTGGCCAAACCATTCTTTACCAAATATTAGAAATTATATGAAAAACATTCTCCATCCGGAGCTGTATGCGATGCAGAAAGAATATTTCAAATCGGAGTTTTAGAAGCAGAAATAACGCAGGAAACGCAATTTACCTTTGCACCCCCTAGCAAAAAATTTTTGAATTTATAAGAAAAATATTTTGCATCGGAAACACTATCCAACAAAGAAGGAATTTTTCAAATCGGGCTCCTAGAAGTAAAGGTATTGACAAAAATAAGATATACATCTCTGCCCCCTGGCATAGAAACCATGCATTATTTTAAGAAGAAAATATTCCTAAAAGGGTTGTCGACGTGAGTAGTATCGGTCCAGAAACGAATTTTTGTCAATCGAGATTTTAGAAGCTCAGATTTTGCTGCAGATACATCAGAAGCTGAAATTATGTCTTACGCCCCTGGTGCCCAAACCATTTTTTACCAAAATTAGAAATTACGTGCAAAGGATTTCCTATCAGGATCTGTACCCGGTGCAGAAAGATTTTCTTCAAATCAGATTTTCAGAAGCAGAGATATCGCAAGAAACGCAATTTACCTTCACGCCCACTAGCGGAAAATTACACTGAAGAGCAATTGAATTAGAGATACCTGTCTAATAACGTGTAACACCACCTTTCGCCCTGATGATGGCGGCATTTCGTCTCGACATGGACTCGACAAGACACCGGAAGGGTTGGGAAGCCATACGGATCCACGACCACTGAACAAGCTCCCACAGTTCAGGAAGATTTGATGGAGGGGGTCAGAGCCTCGAACATCTCTCTCTCGATGGCATCCCAGATGTGCTCGATGGGATTGAGGGCAGATGACCTAGCTCGCCGAGGAAGCGAGGTCACGTCGATGGAGTGTTCATCCAACCATTCCGATACAATTCGGGAGCGAAGGCACGGTGCATTGTCTTGTTGCAGGATGAGGTCCCCAGTGGGATGTTGAAGACGCACAAACGGGAGCAAATGGTCGTCCAGGATATCCCAGTATCGTTGGCCTGTGAGGGACGATGTCACACGAACCAGGGGTCCCATTTCAGTCCACGTAAACAGTCCCCAGACGAGAATGTCACTCCCACCAGCTTGAAGAGTACTCTGCTGGCAAGAAGGATTCATCGCTTCATGTGGTTTGCGCCGTACTCGTATCCTGCCATCCACATGTACCAACGTGAATCTCGAACCATCAGTCCAGGCAACATTTTCCCACATGTCTAGGGTTCAGGGGCGATGTTCCCGCGCCCATGCTAATCTTTGCACCCTGTGATGTGCGGTCAGCAGCGGTACCCTCGTGGGACGATGGCTTCTGTACTCCATAGCGAGGAGATGGTTCTGGATGGTGTGGCTGCTTACACGTTTTTGTGCACCAGCGTTAAATTCCCGAGTGATTTCCTTCACTGTGACCCGTCTATCCGCTGTTACAATGCGAGCTAGCCGACGATGACCCCGCTCATCCACACGCTGTTGTCCACGGCAGTTGGCCCTTGCAGGGATGGTTTTACCGTATTCGATGTACTCACGATGCATCCGTGACACAGTGGCTCGTGAAGATCCCAGTGCCTGCACGACTTCCGAGATGGAGGGACCCAAACTTCGGGCCTCAACAATTTGCCCACGATCAAATGCTCTTAGATCCTTTGTCTTACCCATACTGCGTCCGACTCTTACCGATTCCCGTCGCATCACTCCTTATATTGTCGGATCGCTGCATACGTCATGTCGTTTCCGTTTACAGGGCCGCCCACAGCGCCACATTTGCATAACGCCAGCTGTCACTAATTAAATTGCTGTTCAGTGTATATGCGTTACTTGAAAAAGTAACTATACCTAAAATACTCTTAGACATAAATAGAATCGAAAGATAAAAGAATTTTTTTCATTCGGTAATTTAGAAGCAAATGTGTGGAATAAATTGTATTTTGAATTCGACTTTATCTGAATTTACGCCCTCTAGCGGCGAAATTGTACATCGTAAAAAACAACGAAATAAAGGATCATCATTCGCATATTTCAAGCTTCCCAATGCAAAAAAGAATTTTTCAAATCGGTCCAATAGTTGCAGAGATATGGTATCTACAGACGGACGGACGGACAAACCAATAACATAAGCACGATCTTCATAACAAAAGACGTGCTAAAATTCAGGAATTGTGTCGCAGTTGAAAAATCTGTTTATCAAGAAGTTGAAACTCGCTGGAATACTTTGTGTGCCATGCTAGAATCCTTAAACGACCAATTAAGTGATGTTAGGGATGTTTTGGCTATCAAGAATAAAGTCTTTCGTATGGAAGGATAAAATTCTGATATTTTGCCTACTTTGACAAAATTTCTAAAACGATTTGAGGAAACCATTAGCGATCTTGAGGGAGATTCGCATCCCACTTTACACATGATACATCCCTAGTATCACTCACTCAGCAAGCCATTAGCCATCTTGAGGGAGATTTACACCCCACTTTACATATGATACATCCCAAGTATCACTCACTCAGGAAGCCATTAGCCATCTTGAGGGAGATTCGCATCCCACTTTACATATGATACATCCCTAGTATCACTCACTCAGGAAGCCATTAGCCATCTTGAGGAGATTCGCATCCGACTTTACATATCACTCACTCAGGAAGCATTGCGCTTTTCCCCGACAGATTCAGATATTTCAGCAGTACTGAAGAAACAAACAAAAATGTTTGCACAGTAAAATTGATATTAGCGATTTACATAAAATCGCAACCTTTCTTCATCCGAACTTCAGATCAGTACAAACTGTTACTGGAAAATGAAATTTACCCTAAATAATGAAGTGGAAACATCTGTCGTATCGACGATACGAAAACTGTCCATGGCGAAACTTACGTCAAGTATATTTGAAGAACTGGAAGATGAATTTAAAGTAGACATTCCCCAGAAGATGAAGTTCGTAGCTACATCAATTTGTTAATGTGTGAGGGTTGCTTTGAAACTAAGGATTTTTGCATCACTAGAAGCGATGACCTCTGATCATTCGTCCAAAAGGGACCCGGGTTCGAATCCCGCTTAGGCATGGATGTTGTGTTTGTCTTACGGCACTGGCTCTCTCCCTTCCCTGGAACCAATGGGCTTAAATTAGGGACGGGCGACTTCTTATAACCCACTGAGTTGCTCATGGTGGTCGTTAAACCTCCAATCAAACAAAAAATTCCTAGATTAGACAGTATTTCAAGACGTCTGTTATGCATACTGGCTAGCAGTACTGTAAGTGGACGGGTCTATAGTGCAGCAAGCAGGGTAGGGTGTTAGAAAAAGATCGAGATTCTGTTTTCGGGAAGTTACCAGAGACTATGAGGTCATTACGGGGCTCACCTCATTAAAAACATCCTGTGTCGTATTGAATCGTTTCCCGCGGAATGGCTTCTTCAGTTTTGGGAACAAGTCATAGTGTTGTGGGCTCACCTCATTAGAAACATCCTGTGTCCTACTGAATCGTTTCCCGCGGAGTGACTTCTTCAGTTTTGGGAATAAGTCATAGTGTTCCGGGCTCACCTCATTAGAAACATCCTGTGTCCTACTGAATCGTTTCCCGCGGAGTGGCTTCTTCAGTTTTGGGAACAAGTCATAGTGTTGTGGGCTCACCTCATTAGAAACATCCTGTGTCCTACTGAATCGTTTCCCGCGGAGTGGCTTCTTCAGTTTTGGGAACAAGTCATTGTGTTGTGGGCTCACCTCATTAGAAACATCCTGTGTCCTACTGAATCGTTTCCCGCGGAGTGGCTTCTTCAGTTTTGGGAACAAGTCATAGTGTTGTGGGCTCACCTCATTAGAAACATCCTGTGTCCTACTGAATCGTTTCCCGCGGAGTGGCTTCTTCAGTTTTGGGAACAAGTCACAGTGTTGTGGGCTCACCTCATTAGAAACATCCTGTGTCCTACTGAATCGTTTCCCGCGGAGTGGCTTCTTCAGTTTTGGGAACAAGTCATTGTGTTGTGGGCTCACCTCATTAGAAGCATTCTGTGTCCTACTGAATCGTTTCCCGCGGAGTGGCTTCTTCAGTTTTGGGAACAAGTCATAGTGTTGTGGGCTCACCTCATTAGAAACATCCTGTGTCCTACTGAATCGTTTCCCGCGGAGTGGCTTCTTCAGTTTTGGGAACAAGTCATTGTGTTGTATGCTCACCACATTAGAAACATCCTGTGTCCTACTGAATCGTTTCCCGCGGAGTGGCTTCTTCAGTTTTGGGAATAAGTCATAGTGTTGTGGGCTCACCTCATTAGAAACATCCTGTGTCCTACTGAATCGTTTCCCGCGGAGTGGCTTCTTCAGTTTTGGGAATAATTCATAGTGCTGTGGGCTCACCTCATTAGAAACATCCTGTGTCCTACTGAATCGTTTCCCGCGGAGTGGCTTCTTCAGTTTCGGGAACAAGTCATTGTGTTGTGGGCTCACCTCATTAGAAACATCCTGTGTCCTACTGAATCGTTTCCCGCGGAGTGGCTTCTTCAGTTTTGGGAATAAGTCATAGTGTTCCGGGCTCACCTCATTAGAAACATCCTATGTCCTACTGAATCGTTTCCCGCGGAGTGGCATCTTCAGTTTTGGGAATAAGTCATAGTGTTGTGGGCTCACCTCATTAGAAACATCCTGTGTCCTACTGAATCGTTTCCCGCGGAGTGGCTTCTTCAGTTTTGGGAACAAGTCATAGTGTTGTGGGCTCACCTCATTAGAAACATCCTGTGTCCTACTGAATCGTTTCCCGCGGAGTGACTTCTTCAGTTTTGGGAACAAGTCATAGTGTTGTGGGCTCACCTCATTAGAAACATCCTGTGTCCTACTGAATCGTTTCCCGCTGAGTGGCTTCTTCAGTTTTGGGAATAAGTCATAGTGTTCTGGGCTCACCTCATTAGAAACATCCTGTGTCCTACTGAATCGTTTCCCGCGGAGTGGCTTCTTCAGTTTTGGGAACAAGTCATTGTGTTGTGGGCTCACCTCATTAGAAACATCCTGTGTCCTACTGAATCGTTTCCCGGGGAGTGGCTTCTTCAGTTTTGGGAACAAGTCATAGTGTTGTGGGCTCACCTCATTAGAAACATCCTGTGTCCTACTGAATCGTTTCCCGCGGAGTGGCTTCTTCAGTTTTGGGAACAAGTCATAGTGTTGTGGGCTCACCTCATTAGAAACATCCTGTGTCCTACTGAATCGTTTCCCGCGGAGTGGCTTCTTCAGTTTTGGGAACAAGTCATTGTGTTGTGGGCTCAGCTCATTAGAAACATCCTGTGTCCTACTGAATCGTTTCCCGCGAAGTGGCTTCTTCAGTTTTGGGAACAAGTCATTGTGTTGTGGGCTCACCTCAATAGAAACATCCTGTGTCCTACTGAATCGTTTCCCGTGGAGTGACTTCTTCAGTTTTGGGAATGAGTCATAGTGTTGTGGGCTCACCTCGTTAGAAACATCCTGTGTCCTACTGAATCGTTTCCCGCGGAGTGGCTTCTTCAGTTTTGGGAACAAGTCATAGTGTTGTGGGCTCACCTCATTAGAAACATCCTGTGTCCTACTGAATCGTTTCCCGCGGAGTGGCTTCTTCAGTTTTGGGAACAAGTCATAGTGTTGTGGGCTCACCTCATTAGAAACATCCTGTGTCCTACTGAATCGTTTCCCGCGGAGTGGCTTCTTCAGTTTTGGGAACAAGTCATAGTGTTGTGGGCTCACCTCATTAGAAACATCCTGTGTCCTACTGAATCGTTTCCCGCGGAGTGGCTTCTTCAGTTTTGGGAACAAGTCATAGTGTTGTGGGCTCACCTCATTAGAAACATCCTGTGTCCTACTGAATCGTTTCCCGCGGAGTGGCTTCTTCAGTCTTGGAAGTCGTGCAAGCACTGGGATTTTCACCAGCCACTGTGTCACGGGTGCACCGTGAGTACATCGAATACGGTAAAACCATCCCTGCAAGGGCCAACTGCCGTGGACAACAGCTTGTGGGTAAGCGAGGTCATCGTCGGCTAGCTCGCATTGTAACAGCGGATAGACGGGCCACTGTGCAAGAAATCACTCGGCAATTTAACGCTGGTGCACAAAAACGTGTAAGCAGCCACACCATCCAGAACCATCTCCTCGCTATGGGGTACAGAAGACATCGTCACACGAGGGTACCGCTGCTGACCGCACATCACAGGGTGCAAAGATTAGCTTGGGTGCGGGAACATCGCCACTGGACCCGAGACATGTGGGAAAATGATGCCTGGACTGATGAGTCGAGATTCACGTTGGTACATGCGGATGGCAGGATACGAGTACGGCGCAAACCACATGAAGCGATTAATCCTTCTTGCCAGCAGGGTACTCTTCAAGCTGGTGGGAGTGGCATTCTCTTCTGGGGACTCTTTACGTGGACTGAAATGGGACCCCTGGTACGTGTGACATCGTCCCTCACAGGTTAACGTCCGGGATATCCTGGACGACCATTTGTTCCCGTTTGTGCGTCTTCAACATCCCACAGGGGACCTTATTCTACAACAAGACAATGCACCGTGCCATCGCTCCCGAATTGTTAGATGAACACTCCACCAACGTGACCGCACTTCCTTGGCCAGCTAGGTCACCTGACCTCAATCCTATCGAGCAGATCTGGGATGCTATCTGGAGGGATGTTCGAGGCTCTGACCCCCTCCATTAAATCTTCGTGAACTGTGGGAGCTTGTTCAGGGGTCGTGGATCCGTATGGCTCCCCAACGCTTCCGGTGTCTTGTCGAGTCCATGCCGAGACGAAATACCGCCATCATCCGGGCGAAAGGTGGTGCTACACGTTACTAGACAGGTATCTCTAATTTTTTTGGAGGTTTAACGACCACCGTGAGCAACTGAATGGGCTATAAGCAGTCGCCCGTCCCTAAATTAGGGTCACTGGTCCCAGGGAAGGGAGAGAGCCAGTGCCGTAAGACAAACACAATATCCATGCCTCACCGGGATTCGAACCTTGACCCCGTTCGGACGGATGATCAGAGGCCATCGCTTATACCACAGCGATATCTCTAATTTATTTTTTTTGATTGGAGGTTTAACGACCACCGTGAGCAACTCAATGGGCTATAAGCAGTCGCCCGTCCCTAATTTAGGGTCACTGGTTCCAGGGAAGGGAAAGAGCCAGTGCCGTAAGACAAACACAACATCCATGCCTGACCGGGATTCGAACCCGGACCCCTTACGGACGAATGATCAGAGGCCAACGCCTTAGACCACTGCGCCACCGGGGCGGCTATCTCTAATTCAATTGCTCTTCAGTGTATTATTGAACTATCAGAGTAACATCAATTCAATATGGCTAATGCGCTGTTTTTACTATTATGGAAGACTTTTGGAATCGGAGAGTGAACTCAGGGGATTACTTTTACTAGAGTCGATACCAATGGTGAGTTGTTTAATACAAATGTCCATAACTACCGATCTCTCTCTGAGCACTGTAATCTTACGGAGTAGGAATCTCCTACACATTTTTTTGACTGTCTAGACAAAGAAATTCACATTCTCTTCGGGATAGAATTTTATGATTTTCGACACACCCTATTGCGTTATACAACTATGTAGATCAGTCTACACAGTATTTTTTATTTGTCACTGTGTTTAACAACTACCACGGGCAACTCAAATGGCTATGAGCAGTCGCCGGTCCGTAATTTCTAGTCACTTGTTCCAGGGAAGAGACAGATCCAGCACCTTTGTTGCCATGCCCACCACCCATGGCTCATCCGGGGTTGGGACTCAGTCTTACTCGGAAGAATGGTCAAAAGATTGCGTCTCAGACCACTCTACCACCAGGCCGGCAATTTATGTATTATGAACATTCGGTTAAGATACAAGCATGTTTGTATACAGAACACAGTTTTACCTATTTTTGCATACATGATCATTTAAAAAAAGTTATTTTGCTTACATTCTGTGCCCGTTTAACAGCGAAAAGTACCTTAGAGGCACTAAGCCTAGAGAAGTAGTGTCTTAGCGCCGCTAAGCCTCTTCAACATCACTGCTGGTAGGCTCGTGCCAATACTGTATGGCACGTGGGGAAGCAATTCCCATCCATTCGTTTCTAGAATGTCTCTTGCTGTGCGGGCAAACATGCAGCCTCGCGTTGTCGTGCAAAATGATGACACCAGCTTCAAGCATGTCGGGTCTTCTTTGGCGAACCTTTGGGAGTAAAACATTTTGCAGAAACTTTCTGTAATATTCCACTATTAAGTCTGTCACTATCACTCCAGCCGTGTCATATGCCATAATCATTATCAGCTTAACCTTAGATTGTTGGAGGCGGAAGTTTTTCCTGGCGAGGGGATTCTGGATGTTTCCACTGAATTTCAGTTCTGGTTCAAAATCTGGTATCCAGGTTTCGTCTATAGCAACAGTTTTGTCCAAAAACTGCTTGCCTTCTGTCTCGTCCCATTGAAGCAATTCTTCTGCGATCCCTTTGCGAACTGCTCTTCACTTAGATTATATGGAACCCGTCTGGCAGCCACTTTTCTCTTCTGTAATTTTTCAGTTAGGATTCTGGAAACCGAAGCGACAGACATGTTTGCTTCATATGCAATCTCTTCACATGTTTTCCGTCGATCTTTTTCCAAAAAGCTGTTGACGATAACCACAGAAGTGGTTACCGTCAACAGCTGATGGCAGGCCGCTTCTCGGATAGTCTTCGATGCTTTCCCGACCTTGGTGGAAACAAGCCCACGTGACTACTATGATCCGATACACTAACCACACAGACTTCAAAGATTTATGAATTTCGGTTGCGGAATTTCTTAGCAAAGTTTCACTTTTAATGTAGGATCACTAGTCGCTAAGTGAGATCTGACCTGACTCACTTTCATCCTCTATTTCTAGGCAGAATTTTTCGGAAGAGGAACAAATTAGTCAGCAAACGTAGACGGCTTTGTATACTGAAGTCTGACGCACAACTGGCGCAACGATTGCTTAATCTTACTGACAGTGCCTGCACAAAACTTGTGAAATCCCCTACGTATACATACACTGAAGTGCTAGAAAAAACAGTCTAATACTTGGTAGGCCCCCACGGGAGCGCAGGACTGCAGACATATGACGGGGCATGGACTCCACTAGCTACTGGAAATATGCTGTAGGCAATGCACACAATATTTCCTGCAGTGTTCCACAATTCGGGTGTATTCCGATTTATCGGATTCCAGTGTTCGATAGCGCGTTGCGTGATCACGTTTAAATCTGGGGACTTGGATGGGAATGACAATACCCCAAACTCAGATGAATGCTCCCCCAACCATAATGTAGAGTCCCGACACTTGTGTGGAGGTGCATTGTGCTGTTGGAACAGGCACAACCATCAGCATGGATGCAGGACATGAACGAGTGCACCTCGTCAGAAAGGATGCGCACATAGCGTTGGCCGGTCACAGACGTTTGTAAACGTACCAGGGGTCCCAGTGAAGTCCAGCTAAACACACTCCATACCATTACGGACCCTCCACCAGCCGGTACAGTTTCCTGTTGACACGCAAATCCTTCCATCTGCCCGATACAGTTGGAAACGCGACTGGTCAGACCAGGCTACTTGTTTCCAGTCATCAAGTGTCCAGTGGCAGTGCCAAAGCGAGGCGCATAGCTGTGTCGTGCACCCATCAAGGGGACTAGAGCTGGGTGTCGGCTCCCAAAGCCCATATCGGTGCACAGTCCGGAAGCTGATGCTTGTTAAGGCTCCAGCATTGAATTCCGATGCTCCCTGCAAGAGTGTCGCGTGAAACTATTCTTGACAGCCGACGATGGTCACGTTCACCCGACGTCTTTTTACGGCCACACTGGTATCGTAGGTTTTTCCGGAATTCTAGTAGTCACGTTACACCCTTGCAATGATCGTCCGTGAAAATCCGAACTTCGTTTCTACCTCCGAAATACTATGGCCTATCTCACGAGCGCCAACTATGACACCGCGTTGAAAATCGCTTGAATCGTTACTTGTCATTCTCATGCCGAAAACAGCTGGCAAGGATGTCTATCGCTTTATATACGCACTGGCGGACGCAACCGAGTACGCGCATAGGTGACGTTGCTATGTATTTTTCATAAGCTCGTCTGTACGTTTTTCGGGCACTTAAGTGTATATATTGCCAATATCCTAACACGCATTACATGGCTCAAAATGTTATTGCCCGACATGCACGGAAAGTATAAATTTTGCACCCCGCTTCCCCACCACCCCAATGTGCTCAATAACAGGGATGTAATAAATCTAGCTCTTTGCACGATCTAAAACATTTTAAAAATAAATAATTATTTCCCTGCCAATTTTCTTATTACTCAGGGGCTCCTTCCCTCTGATTTAATAAAATTAATGGGGATAATTTTGAGAAATTAAAGGTCAAAATGGACGACCTGGAATAATTGCGCATAGTATGTACGATACCTCAAAAGAAAGCTTATGTGTAACAAACTTTCAAATGGGCCCAATGCGAGGTCATTTGTGATAGGCATGGTGGACAAAAAAATGCCCGTTTTTTTTCACTTTCAAAGTCCTATTAACCAACAGTATTGTACAAGTATATAAGAAGCTGCAATTTTGCACTAATTAATTTCTTTATAAATTCTGCAAGTTTTTTTTTTTTTTTTTTGATTGGAGGTTGAACGACCACCGTGAGCAACTCAATGGGCTATAAGCAGTCGCCCGTCCCTAATTTAGGGTCACTGGTTCCAGGGAAGGGAGAGAGCCAGTGCCGTAAGACAAACACAACATCCATGCCTCACCGGGATTCGAACCCGGACCCCTTACGGACGAATGATCAGAGGCCAGCGCCTTAGACCACTGCGCCACCGGGACGGCCTTCTGCAAGTTTTTTTTTTTTTGGTTAAAGGTTTAACAACCACCGTGAGCAACTCGGTGGGCTATAAGCAATCGAACGCCCCTAATTTAGGGCCACTGATTCCAGCGAAGAGAAAGAGCCAGCACCGTAAAGCAAACAACATTCATGCCTCACCGGGATTCGAACCCAGATCCACTTGGACGGTCATAAGCCAGCGCTTAGACCACTGCGCCACCATGAGCACTCACCCGTCCGTAATTTAGGGCCATTGGTTCCAAGGAAGGGAGAGAGCCAGCATCGCAAGACAAACACAACATCCATGCCTCACTGGGATTCGAACGAGGGCTCATCTCGGACGAAGCCATCCCTTAGACCACTACGCCACTGGGGCGGCTTGTAATTCATTGCTGGATACAACTTACGAAATGCAGAAAAAGTATGTCGTTTCTCAAATGCATAGAAAAAATATTACACTATGGGCATGACCTGTGTGGGTATTTGTACATGTAAAGTTTGGTTTAAGCCTGGAGGGGGGGCATGCCCATGTTACAATTTTTAAAAATTTCAGGCCCTGATGTACGCTTAGTGAAATTATCACGATCTATTCAAATCATTGAAAGTGTGCACAACTCATTTTTGTTTGGGGTGGGGGTGGGCACATTTCATGCCCTTCACAGATTAAACATCAGTTAATTTCTTCAATATATTTCACAGGAAATTTGTGGCAGCACTGTATTGTAGCAAGTATGATTTAAAAACGTAAGAAATGAAATATAACACAAAAAGGTAAAAATTGTTTTATTGTATAAAACATATTTTGCTGACATGTACATTTGAAATAAGCTTCTTTTGTGCTAGTGTTCATATCATAACACAGAGATAAACACTTTTTTTTTTTTTCAAAATTTGACTTCAGTACAATGACAATATTTGACAATAAAAGAATGAGACCAACTGTTACCTTATTTACATGTTTATACAATTGCTTTGGGTAGAAATATCGTAGTACATTTTAAAGAAGCGTAAATGTGCTGCAAAAGGAAGATAAAAAATTTATACGGAAGATAATAAGATGCACTTTTCCAATATTTGTCAAATGGAGTAACCTCCAATAAATGACAGAAAAAAAAACTAGAACAAGATATTAAAAAAAAGACTAGCCAGTGTAGAAGACAGCAGAAAAAGAAATATGAAACTAATTTTGCAATCCAAATTTGCAAGCTTTGACGCAGTTATGTTGGTGCGGAAATGTGAATGAATATTTCTCAAAAATTTCATATCAAATGTCTTTTAAGGATAGCTGCAATATTTGAACCCTACACAAGCTGCTCAAACTATATTGCACTGCACAGATGCCAACCTCTAAAAGTTGTTTTGAGTTCTAAGGATGTTTTTTTTTTTTTTTTTTCTGTAATCCATTGTATAGCGCAAAAATTTGGGTATCTAGCACAGCAAAGAATTCCAGTCTGCCACAATTAATTACAGACAATATAAATAATCTGCTAGTGGTAAAATAAAAATAATGTCTACAGGAAAAATCTGAAAAATTGCCTTTAGTAATCATTTAGATTTTCTTTTCTCTCCCCTCCCCCTCTCTGTCACAACAATTATTATAATGTTTACAGGAAAAATCTTTTTTTTTTTTTTTTTTTTTTAATTGGAGGTTTAACGACCACCGTGAGCAACTTAATGGGCTATAAGCCGTCGCCTGTCCCTAATTTAGTGTCACTGGTTCCAGGGAAGGGAGAGAGCCAGTGCAGTAAGACAAACACAACATCCATGCCTCACCGGGATTCGAACCCGGACCCCTTTCAGACGAATGATCAGAGGTCATCGCTTAGATCAGTGCGCCACCGGGGCGAACAGAAAAAATCTGAAAAATTGCCTTCAGTAATATTTTAGATTTTTCTTTTCTCCCACACTCTGTCTCTCTGTAGGTCACAACAATTATTATAGAAGAAAAAATATTAAATAATGATTCACTAGTGGTAAACTAAAAAAATGTCTACAGGAAAAATCTGAAATATTGCTTTAATCTTTTAGATTTTTTTTTAATCTTTTAGATTTTTCTCCTCCCCCCCCTCTGTCTGTCTGTCACAACAATTATTACAGAAAAAAAATTAAACAGTAATCTGCTAGTGGTAAAGTAAAAAAATATCTACAGGAAAAATCAGAAAAATTGCCTTAACTAATCTTTTAGATTTCTCTCTTTCTTAATGCTCTCAGAATTTGGCAGCGTTGGAATCGACTGCTTCGCCTACACAACCCATTTTACGGAAGAAATTAACTGTAGACCTGTGTTTTAAGTTTGCATAGCCAAACAGGTTTCAATGCTCATTCTTCCTGACCTCTTATGACCATAATTTCATTCATCATGCTGAAAGAACTTTCATCTTGAGGACCATGAAAGCATAATAAAAAGCTTTAACAATTTTAGATAAACGGTGTAACTTCGAGAATATGGAGAAAAAAACAAAAAAACTTTTGAACATCATGCATCAATTATAAATTTTCTAAATTTTTTCACCTCCGTTTTTGGAAAACTTTCCAGACTAAAATTAAGCTGAAATGAACACATTTATGGGGGAAACACCATTTAACAACAATACAGGACAGTGGAAATATTGCGAGAAAAGAACAAAATTATGATTATGGGAGAAATTTGCACTCATTCCAAATTCTTCCGTTTTCAAACTGAAATTAGGGTTCCTACTCATTTTCTCCCAAAAAATTATGCATTTTTTAAGGATTTAAAAGGACCATGGGAACCTATGAAATACAAATATTTATTGGATAAAATGATACTTAACAATAATACCAGGCAGGAGGAATATATGGAGTACAAAAATTATGATTATGGGGAAAATATTCAGTTCGTCTAACTTCCATTTTCCAAGTTCTGAAACACAAAGTTGCATCCCCTAATTAAAAATTAACTCCCCCACCGAAACCGTTCCCCCAAATTCTATCCAGCATAGCACCGATCTCAAAAATAATCCAAAAGATGAAAATGGCGGAATTCCACAGGAGAATCTCATGTCTGTTTTCGAAACAGAACATTCAAATGGTGATTTCCTGTAATTCCAACCAAAAATTCGCAACATTACCACAAATTCATACTATTGGCATCTATGCAATTGTAATTTTCAGTCATGCTCTTGAATGGAATGTGCTGAGAGCAATGTTATTTAACCTATGTTATTTAATACAGTGGATAGGAAGAAAGTTTACATAACTTTGTGCTTAACACCAACAGCATTTAATCTGAATTCAAAAGCTTTATGTGTATGCAATTAATACAGATGCAGAAATTGCTGTTTCAAAATGGGAGTCTGATTTAAAACAAACATTAATTAAAAGCTGATTTCCAACAGGGGAATGAATATTAAAACAGGGTTATAAAGAAGCAAGTGAGTCTTACCTAGCTTTGTTAAAATACAGTTATTTGCAAAATTGTAAGACCACCAATCAATATATTTTATGGCTGTAATACTTGCAATGTTGAGATAGAATAAACCAGCAATGTTTATTTACAATTAAATATTTTATTTCAAAACTTACTGTAGTTTCACTGGGCATTTGGCTCAGTTTCATCAGGACAAATGGAGTGTAAACATTCAAATCATGACATCAGTGTTCAGATGGTCACAGATTTTGGTTAGTTATTTCCACACACTTGAAAGAAATGAAGTTCGATGCCATGTCGTTGCGCAGTCTTGAAGAGTTGCAATGTGCGCGAGACGCTTCTAACAAACTGTGAAATCTCCATTAATGGACACCTCCGAAACAATGCTAACCTCCAACCAGTGGCAAGTTTTAGGGGGTGGTACTGAACAGCTTCTGTGGAATTAACAGTAACCTCCGAACAATGAAACCTCTTAACAGCGATTAACGGACAACCCGGTCAGTCCCAAAGGTGATCCAACAGACACCCTGTCTGTTGGATTTTACATAGCTCCTTTGGTACTTCGGCAAAAGGGACAAGATAGGTCAAACAGAAGTAATCGCTCTTTCCATGTTTATAATAGTGTTTATAGTGTGTATTAAGGGACAAGATACAGACAAACAATATTTATTGCTAAAGGTATAATGGGTTGGATTATGGCTGGTTCAGTGGTATGTTTAAATGGAAAGACAGGAGTTAAAAGTTAAGTTCTACACTACACGAACAAGAACTTCTATGTATGTTTCAATCACACCCACGGGCTGTGGAAGGGTTGATGGAGCCTGCGTTTCTTGGTTTGGTCCCTGTGGGCTCTGCTCCTGCTTTTTGGTGCATGGCTAGCCAATCATGCATTTATGCTTTACTACCTAACATTTTTCTTTTGTTTCCTATAGCACACCCTAACCCCAATCTCCTAGCTTGATATTTCTAAGGGCTATTTAACACAAAACATACATACATCACTAAACTGTTCTCTGAGATTCAGAGGTTAGCTCAAGAAATACATTCTACCAGATAATTTTTACTTACTGCTGCCATATAACAACATCTCCATTTACAGCGATCTTGACATACAACTTGGGCTTCACCGACATTCATTACCGCCATACACAAGCTCTTCTATACTTCATACTCCTAATCTTTTTCTCCTGCAGACATTCCTGAATCTGAACCTCCCATGACTCTCTTGGATTTCCTCTACCTTTCCTTCCTGCCACTTGGCCTAAAAAGATTTTCTTAGTAAGCATCTCATCACTCATTCTTTCAACACGGCCAAGCCACTGAAGCATATTAGTCTCCACTTGCTAAAAACATTTTGCTTCACATTACATAACTGCAACACATCTTCATTCCTCTCATGATCAGAACGTGTCTTGCCACCCCCACCCCCTGTAAGTCACACATTTTTCCAGCACATGAATGACCCCTATGTTTCTTCTGTAGCACCCAGGTTTCACTGCCATAGATCAGAGTAGGAACAACTACACTTTCATACACAGCCATGCAGGACTCCCTAGAGAACCCATCATTCCTGTGAAAACCTCCCATAGCAGCTATGACTTTCAATGAAAATTTCACTCACCTACCAATTTCACCATCCAATGTGTTCTCTCTGTGAAATATGCTTCCCAAATACACAAACTCATTCATCTGGTCAATCACAATGCCATCTAGACTTATATTATATTCAGTACTACCAGTTCTTCTCTCAAAAACCATAACTTTGGGTTTTCCCTTATTTATACTCAGTTTGAATTTCATGCAAACTTCATACGTCCAGACAACATACTCTGGAACTCACTTTAGCTCTCTGCCAACAGGACAGTGTCATCAGCATACAGCAATCAGGACACACGGATGTCACCAAGACATAAACCAGTATTATCTATTTTAGCATCACACATCTATAAATATACTAAACAGCTATGGTGACACTACACAACCCTGTCCGACTCCTGCACCAATAAAAAACCATTTTGATGAAACACCGTTCACTCATACACAAGCTCTACTCTGTGAGAAAAGAAGAAAAAAAAAAAAAAAAAAAAAAAAAAAAAAAAGCCAGGTGGTCTTAAAATTTTGCAAATTACCAGTTCATATATTTCATAATAGCTCTAATTTGATCATTAAAAATTCTTAGGATACTACAACTGCCTACGTCTTTTCAAATATTTTCACATATCTTCAGGGAAATTTTCATTTGAATAATTTCAACACCCTACCAATTAAAATTTTACTCAGTATCAATTAAGTACATCATTACAGAATACCTGACAATGCATTGTGAAATGTCACCTCTTCTAAAACTATTTTAATCCTTCTTCTGCAGATGGTCAGCAATCAAAATTTCCAGAATTTAAAATCAAATTTCACTTGAAACACATTTTCACTATCTGTAGTGATTGCACAGTATTATCTACATTTAAATTAGGTACACCACAAGCTTGTACTACCAGATGGGTAAGAAAATACTGCCCACATGGAATTATTTGACCAGCTCCACCAGTGGGATCAACAACTGCAAAGTAAAATTCACTTCTACACTTTATTTGACTCAAAATATATCAAATCTATTTAATAAAATAATGACTAATTAAAACGATTTATTACTTAAGCTAGTTATAGCATGTTTCTCATCTGAATTAGAGAATAAAATAAGCAATGCTTTGGATACAGACTGGCTGATTTGTTTCTACGGAAACTTCCATCTTTGTAAAAAAACGAAAGCACGAAAAAGCAATAAACACCACATACTTAAAATATTTTCTTTTAATTAATGACTACCTATAAATTCCAAAATGCTAATACTCTCTCATTCAGAAATATCCTAAGACTTCTATTCCTGTTATAGGATGCATCTGAAGGTCTGCCAAAACAATTGTAAATCACAAATTTGTATTGTTTCACTTGCTGTCAGAATTTTTATTTCAACATGGTAGCTTATACAGGTTGTCCCACTTGCTACTTTACCCAAGTTTTTATTAATAACATTGTGAATAATTACATTAATTGAATGATATTTGGTAAGAACATACCTTCATTCATGGAAAACATAAGAGATGTTGAAAGTGTCCGCCCTGTGCATTGACACAAGCTTGAACACGAGACTCCATATTTAGGAAAGTTCGCACCAGTTGCTCCAGCGTAATCATTGCCACTGTCTTGCAGATGTTGTTATTCAGTGCCTAAAACACACATATATGTGGAAATGCACAAAACATGCACAGAGCTGCCAACTTTTCAAAATCAAAAACTGGGATATCAACGTGCCTTCAGTGGTGTGCGTATTTACAATTTATAAATAATAAAGTTATATATTACAGGCTTTTAAGAATCCCCCCCCCCCGAAAACAAAAAAGACTTACCTTTATACAGTTTTGCATCAATCTCGAGAATGAACCAAATGACGACAGAAAAAGTGGAATTCCGCAAATCCACGGAAAAATCTCATGTATGTGTAAGACGTGACTAAAAAATTGAAAAAATACAAATTTTTTTAAAGAAAAATTAAATGTGAAAAATTGATACTGCGTTGCTCCCTCTGCGATGAAACAATTTTACGGGGTATGGAAACGGCGCGGATTTCACCACGCACAGATTACATACCGATCTAGAAATTTAAATTTGTTTAATAAAAGGAAAGGGGTGAAAATGATTACTCTCTGTTGATTAGTTTTGAAGGAGTATGTATTAGAAATAGGGAAACGTGCATTCCATTACGAAAAATTCTGAAACAATATGAAGTCACACCTTTTCACTATTATTGAAAATATTAAAAACGAGGAACATATCTCACTCTCTCTCTCTCTCACACACACACACACATCAAAAAATAAAAATATAACTAGGCAGAGGGGAAAATGAAAGTCGGAAAAATTTAGTATACAGAAACTGAAGATGATGTGACCTTCTCATCGCTGCTACAGAAGTAATTTTCGGTGTGATTACTAACATTTGAGATTCCCCTACTTTTTAAAGTTTTTTTTTCAATCAAAACATCTTGAAAATACGAAAATAAATGTTACACAGATGCTTAATAGCATTATTTCACTGAGATCTTCAATTTCCATAGCATACTCTATGTTTTCCATAGTCCATAGCGAACTGACGATTTTCATAGTAACTATGTAAAATCCGTAGTACTTGGAGCCTCTTAATATTTCTTCCCACCACATGGTCTTACTCAGCATCAAACGGAATGGTGTGCATGGAGAATTGACAGGGCCCAAGTCCTGACGATGACAACGGGACATGGCGGTCTGGCGTACAATCTGCCTTTTGTGGCGCAAGATTTCTGTTTTGTTTCTGTTTTGGCACACATTGGAACAGAATTCCCATCCTTCTGCGAGGCAACGCGCAAACGCAGTGGATGTGATGCCATAAACCAGAACTTCAACTTTTCAAGCCACTGTCTTGCTACTATCACAGGGCTAACAACCTTGGCGCTTGAAGTGCTGTGAATTAACAAAAAAAAAAAAAAAAACATTTGTCTCCATTCACTGACGCTGGAGAAAATTGATTAAATACCATGCATTGTAAATAAATAAGGGAAGAAAAAGGAAAACCACAAAACCGGATTTTTTTTTGTAGAAAAATCGGATTTCTGGAAAATATTTTCAAAATCAGACAGAATCTGGGTAAAACGGGACACCTGGCAACTCTGCATGCGTATGTGGGCAGCAGCAAATCCTCGTGCATTTATTAAGAATCCACTTCGTGCACAAACAATTGGAGTGTGGTGTGCAACGTCATGTCAGCGGATCATTGGGCTCATCTTCCTTCAGGATATGGTCACAACAGCCGTCTACATGCAAAATTTTCAGGCATTCATGTATATTTTCCATTATCACACCCTGTACTGTTGCATTATGTTGTATCATCACTCATCTATCTCACTAGCACTGTATTATATATACACTTCTCATACTGTAAATAGCGCACTTCTTGAATACATACTACGGTAATTTTGTTTTGTAGTCCACTCATCTCTTTCACTTGCATTGTATATACCCCTCGCATATTGTAAATTGCGCACACTTTGTATATATCTGACTCCTGTTGTTATGATTTCAGGCATTGCAAAGGCACATACCGCCTACCACCTTCGTTCCCTGTGACTTTCGCTCAGAATAGAAACATTTTGAAAGTTAACCACCTGCACCTTGAAGAGCTGACCACTGGATTTTTTCAACAAGATGGGGCAACTTGCCATGCATCACGTGTGAGAATGGCTGAAATTGAGTTATTCTTCGCAGATCACGGGATTTCTAAAGGAATGTGGCGACCTCGATCGCCTGACCTAACACTCCTTGATTTCTTTCTCCGGGGGATCTCAAATCAGTGGGGTTTCAAAACAAACCAACAACCCTGGAGGCACTGAAGTACAACATCTGCAAGGCAGTGGCAGCGATCAAGCCACAGCAACTGGTGCGAACTTTCCGAAATGTGGAGTCTGGTGTTCAAGCATGTCTCGATGCACAGGGCGGACACTTGCAACATCTTTTATGATATGGTTCTGTTTTCCATGGATGAAGGTATGTTCTTACCAAGTATCATTCAATTACCATAATTATTCCGAAATATGGAATCTCGTGTTCAAGCCTGTCTCGATGCACAGGGCGGACACTTTCAATATCTCTTATGCTACTATGGTTCTGTTTTCCCTGGATGAAGGTATGTTCTTACCTTCATCCATATCATTCAATTACCATAATTATTCCGAAATATTGAGTCTAGTGTTCAAGCCTGTCTCGGTGCACAGGGCGGACACTTGCGACATCTTTTATGATATGGTTCTGTTTTCCAAGGATGAAGGTATGTTCTTACCAAATATTCAATTATTGTAGTTATTTTGAAATATGGAGTCTCGTGTTCAAGCCTCTCTCGATGCACAGAGCGGACACTTTCAACTTCTCTTATGACATGGTTCTGTTTTCCATGGACATCTTTTATGATATGGTTCTGCTTTCCATGGATGAAGGTATGTTCTTACCAAATATCATTCAATTACTGTAATTATTCACAATGTTTTTAACAAAAACTTGGGTAAAGTACTGAGTGGGACACCCTGTATATGATTTATCACAAAGACAGCCAAAACGTTATGCGAAAGATATTTTGTTTTACAGCAAGTAAGTGCCAAGACGGTAAACTTACTAAAGCTTTGATTAAATCAAATTGATTTAAATCAAATTGATACCACTGTAATATTTAATATTACTTAAGAATATCTTTACAAAAAAGTTAATTCTAAGTACTAAAGAAATTAAATGTAACACTGCCCTATCAAAATTGTTTGATTACACTTTTCTAGCTTTCAACATTGCGGCAAGGCATTTTTTTTCAACTACTGTGGTACTATTAAGCATTAATATTCTAAATGTAAGTAAGTTCTGCAGATACAAAACTCGGGGAAAAAAATTTACATGCCCAACGCTGTTTACACAGGACTATTTTATAATTTTTGATAATTTCATTACAGTAGCAACAACTATCTATGTCAGTAAAAAATACAATGGTTCCTTCAAAAATTATGAAGTAGGGTAATTTCAATGGATGGCAAAATTGCATTCTGTAGAAATATAAGTTAAATGTCATAGCATTATTAGAAAGTACCTGCAAACATGCTAAAAGAGTTCATACAATTGCAACCACCAGGCTGCATTTGTTGCATATATTCAAAGAACTCTACTAGGAATAAGAGAAGAATGTATTTGTTTTTTTGATCCTCACACAATACTCCAAAACAAAATTTTGAAATAGTTGAGCAGAAAATGCAGTAATGATTGGTTATGAATTAGTACCAGCAAATTCAAACTCTCAAGAAACTACAAATATTTTATGAAAAAAGAAAAAACAAACAAACAAATAAAGTGATTAACTATATGTCAACAAAATAGTTTCCATATCATCTACTGTTTCGCACGTTACTAGAAATTCGAGCACGGGAAAAACGTCCATATAATAAAAAATTTTTATTTCAACTTGTTACTAATATTCCTTTTTTTCTTTTTGATGTTCCTTATAATAGTTTAGAATTTTATTATGAAGATTACAAATTTATATGAAAAAATGTTTTTATACGTGCAGTCATATGCATCATAAGTTGTCAAAGTCCTCCAATACGTACAGACAATATGTATTAAATGATAAATGTTATTCCAGTTTTTTTAACTCATGATTCACGAAATTAATACAATAGAAAAGAACTTTCGAACCTTTTGATTATGATTGAATTAATATAAACAAATAAGGTTTTCCAAAGGATTAATTGTTCAGGGACCAATACACATAAAGTGAAAAGCACAAAGTAAAATATGATGCATTTTCATGTTTTCAAGAAGGAAACCACAATTCTGTGTGCAATAAAATTGTGAAATTTCATAAATTTTCTTCCTGAGGTGTTTAATGACCTATGAATAGAACACGGGTTGCCCATCGGTAATTTAGCCAGTGGCTCCAAGATCATACGAGGCCACAACAAAAGTTCTGCACACGTTAATCTAAAACGGAAGCGAATGATGCAATCAGGAAAATGATAGTGTCATGTCAAGGTCACACTCTCAGCAACACAGGGGTGTCAGAAAGACGTGCTGTCATTTTCTGTGTGAAACGGGGGGGGGGGGAGGGGGGCTGTGACACAGATCCACACTACACTGTCTTGCAAGAAATTTGTGGGGAAGGAATTCTTGATCGAAGCACAATTTCCGGACCGAAAATTTCATCGAAATCGCCCCAACTTGCTGGAAGCGAGAGCAATCTTGCTGCACGATAGTGCATCGTGTCACGGTGCAGCGTCGATTCGGGGACTTTTTGTGGAAATATTGCTGGGAAACTTCACCCCACCCACCATACAGCTCTGATCCCAGTCCACCCGACTTTTGATCTTTTCCCAAAGATAAAAAATCTGATCAATGGCATCCACTACGAATCACTGGACGAACTGTCATTGGACGTGGCCCAAGTAATATGACAGCTGAACAAAGATGGCGTATTACGGGGCATCCAGGACCTACCTTACCTTTGGCAAGCTGTCATTTAGCAGTGGAGGGGAATACATAGAGCGGCAATAAGGAAAGTTTTCTCAGTTACTTCACACTTTTCTCAAAAATGGACAGTGTGCAGAACTTTTATTATGGTCCCTGTAGAGAGAGAGAGAGAGAGAGATCCAATTGTGGAAGGAAAAACGATGGCCATGTCTTCTTCTAGAATTCAAACCCAGACCAACCAGTGCAAAAAAGATTTTGAATTATGCTTAATAAGATTTTGAAAATAAGATTTTGAATTACGCTTAATAAGATTTTGAAAATAAGATTTTGAATTACGCTTAATAAGATTTTGAAAATAAGATTTTGAATTACGCTTAATAAGATTTTGAAAATAAGATTTTGAATTACGCTTAATAAGATTTTGAATTACGCTTAATAAGATTTTGAATTAAGCTTAATAAGATTTTGAAAATAAGATCTTGAATAAGGTTCCCGGGAGAATTTATTCAATATATTAAAAGGCTATGGAATGTAAATTAGTAGCTGAAATCAGTCAAAAGCCTGTACGCCAAAAATCTCATACCACTTCCATAAAACTTGATTGTTGCAAGACCATTTCAGAAGTCTTAAAACAGTAACGTTTTGTTTTTTGATCCTTGAAAAACAGCTAAAGTGATTTGACATTAATTTAGGGTATAACCACAGGTGATATGGACCTGCTTCCAGCAAACTGTTTGTTAAAATCTGAATGGCTCATGGGAACAGCTTATTAGATTAAATGTTCAGACACAAAGTATGAAGGAAATATTTGTCAGTTTTTTTACTGAGTTTTTCCTTTTACTGTTTTCATCTCCTTCTGCCCCACACACAGGAGGCTGATGGAACTAGCCTCCTGTGTTCAGTGACAAAAGGTGAAAACTTTAGCGAAAGGAACAAGGCAAAATCACTAAATTTCTCAAATACCAATTTCATCATCATACCATCTCATACCAACTTCAGCATCATCATCTTAAAATTTGAGATACATGCTTCAAACATTTTGAATACAGACACTTAAAATGGAAATGCAAAAAACTTTGAAACTTAGGGTTCTGATTTATCTTAAAATACAAATTTTTCTAGGCATCCAGCTTTTATTTACTATCTGGTTCGACAAATAATTTCTTATACTTTAAGTCCTGAAGAATATGAAGCTGTAATTAAACTACTTGAACAAAACATGTTTACCAAGTTACAGGTGTTTCCTCCTTGTTTCAACTTCCCTGTCCCAAATATTTAAAGAAGGTTTCAAAAAATGGTGAATCCCTTTTACATGGCTCAATGTTTAGTAGTCTCCAAGGAAAATCAATATATGTAAGCAGTAAGATACAAAAATCAGAAGTACTCAATACACACTATAACAACTAAAATTAGCATTAAACTCATTAAGAAAAAAACTGAAAAGACAACTCCAAAATGGTCAGTTCCATTTGAAGAAAACTGAGTAATTTTTAATCTGAGTTTCCATGAAGGAACTACTTTCATTTACATTCTGAATTTGTCAATTAAACTTTTAATTTGATTTTAACATTATTGGAAGAAATTGTTCATACACTTCACACAAAAAAATAGATAAAAGCATCACATGCCAAAAAGAAAAGATATATTTTTAATACCTTTCTTATTATACTCATAAAAAAAAAAAACATAGGTACTTATGCATTAGCCAGACACCAGTAGAAATATACCAGTAAATGTCACAACTGCTGACAGATGGCACCATATGAATGGTCATTTCTTTTTAGAAATTAGCTTTAATGAATGATGTGACGAGTTTATTTTTGGTAAATACAATTTATGAAGGAAATATATCGCAAAAATGGCAGTAATATTAAGATTTTTTTTTTATCTGGAGGTAGCGTATTTGTATGCGAAGCTATACGTGGCGCCACATGAGTACTGCAGATAACGTCTCATTATTTGGATTATTGACAATGTGATTCTCATGTCACTCAGTTATCTGTTTCTGTGGTGTTTAACAATATGAAAATTTGGGATTTACCTCCAGATGAAGGAAGTGCTGCGGCATTTCTTCAAAGTAAAATAATTCTGCTGATTGAAAGAATCTGTAAATTGGTCCATAATATGAAGCTATACTTCGAAAGTGAAAGTATTCAATGGTGGTGAAACATTAAAACATGCAGATCTAAGATAGGCTTATGCATTGGAAATTGGTTTCAGAGTGGTCAGCTTCCTTTTTTAATGGCTGTTCGATTTATTTATAGCTGGAGTGAGAATCTAACTTCTATTAAAATGATGTGAACAACAGTTGGATATGGCAAGTCACACAACTGTTGATTGGAATAACTATTTGCGAGAAATTTGTGCAAATTTTCTTGAACATCAGTCGGACAAAAGAAGAAAATTGGTGGCCCAGGATTAATTGTGGAGACAGACGAAACATTATTTTCGAAAATTATTTTCGTGTGCTTCCAGAGCAGTGGATTTTCGGAGGAATTTGTCGTTCTACTAATACCTGTTTTTTAGTGAAAGTGTCAGACAGAAGTAAGAAAACCCTGTTGAAGGAAATTAAGAATCATGTTGCGGAACATTACAATTTATTCAGATTCATGGAAGGCGTATGAGACTGAGGAGCTAGAAGAAGCAGGTTTTGAACATTTCAAAGTCAATCATAAGTAAAACTTTGTCGACTCGGAGAGTGAAGCCCATACTCAAACAATAGAAAGATTGTGGTGATCAGTTAAATAAAGAAACAAATATCATCGCAGACCTGCTAGACAGCATATCGATTCGTGAATTCTTGGCAAGATATCACAGAAATCCTGTCATTCTTCTGTTCCTCACATTTTTAAAAGGTTCGTTAAAAATCCCGATGTCCGGACTCCACAGCTTCTTATTTAACCAGTGGGTGTCATATCGAAAGTGAATGATATATTTATTAAAATATGAACCAAAAACAATTCTTAAAAATGAGGATAAAATAATAGCATTGTTACCTTTTAACGGTCAGTAGCTTCTTTCCGACTAGTTGCTTTTGGTAGAAATTCATTATTACTCTTGACCTTCGATTGATCGATATTCTTAAAGAACAAATTGCGTAGTCAAGAGATTTTACAAATCAAAGTCCTCCACAGGCAATATGTAGGCAGCAGAAGGGTTTGTGGGTGGCAGTTACTTTGCAACGAAAACTCAACAACTGACCATTGAAATATTTATGATAGCCAAAATCCACAAAAAAATTTAAATTGGATAAAACTTGTCTTCCGATACAGATTTGAAAGAATTAATCTAATGAAATAATAAAATAAAATTAAAATCTATTTGTCCAACTTCAACTTCAAATGAAAACAATATGCAAAACATCTTTTCCTCGGTAGGAAATTCGGAGTCTGGATTCTTCGGTAAAGATGTTTTGCATATCGTTTTCATTGGAAGTTGGACACATGGATTCTAATTTAATTTTATTATTTCATTAAATTAATTCTTTCAAATCTCTATCGGAAGACAAGTTTTTTCCAATTTAAATTTTTTTATGGATTTTGGCTATCATAAATATTTCAATGGTCAGTTGTTGAGTTTTCGTTGCAAAGTAACTGCCACCCACAAACCCTTCTGCTGCCTACATATTGCCCGTGGGGGACTTTGATTTTTGAAATCTCTTGACTACGCAATTTGTTCTTTAAGAATATCGATCAATCGAAGGTCAAGAGTAATAATGAATTTCTACCAAAAGCAACTAGTCGGAAAGAAGCTACTGCCCGATAAAAGGTAACGAGGCAATTATTTTATCCTCATTTTTAAGAATTAATTGTTTTCGGTTCATATTTTAATAAATATATCATTCACTCTCAGTATGACACCCACTGGTTAAATAAGAAGCTGTGGAGTCCGGACATCGGGTTTTTTAACGAACCTTTTAAAAACGTGAGGAACAGAAGAATGACAGGATTTCTGTGATATCTTGCCAAGAATTCATTATAATAAGCCATGTAGTGACGTTCAAAGGTTAGAAATAACGATTTGAACCAATATTAATATTAATATCGATTCGTACTTAGCTGAGTTCATGTGGAGACATCATTTAGCTTCATCAGACCCATTTGATTCCATTTTAAATTATATTAAAACTTCTTGGCCCCCAAAAATTAATGTGTAGGTTTCAGGCAACTAATAATGCTTGTATTTTGCAATATATCTCCTTCATAAATTGTGTTTACCAAAAATAAACTGATCACGTCATTCATTACAGCTAAATTCTAAAAAGAAATAACCATTCATGTGGTGCCATCTATCAACAATTGTGACATTTACTGATACATTTCTAATGGTGCCTGGCTAATGCATAAGTACTGAAACATACAGGCACAAAAAGAATAAAAAGCCACACAAAAAACTGATAACGACCAAAATAACAAAGTGAAATACATGAACGTTTTGCCTAAAAAAAAAAAAAAAATGTTTTATTTACAGAACAAAAACATTTTGAAAACAAAACTAAAATTTGAGATATCACAAATGTACATATTTATGGCCCATTTCTGGCATGGCACTTAAAAAGCCCAAAAAATCACAGTATTAGGTTGGGACAGCGCAAATGCTTAAAATATTTCTGAATGTCACCATGTACATCAGATTACAATGCATCATTAAATACTACTTTAATATGACACAAGTGATCCTTTTTTTTTTTTTTTTTTTTTTGCACACTTTAAGAAACCATACACAAACTCAGAAAATTTGAAATGTAACACAGCACTCAGCACAGCTGCAAAACCTTCCTTCAAATAATGACAAAAGATGATGAGCAATGTGTCAACACAATGGCAAACATTTCATACATTTTAACCACATGTCATAATATGAAAAGTAACAGTTCAACATATACAAAAATCACAACAGAAATGGTGCTAACAACAGGGATTTATTGCACTATTTTGTTGCAACAACTTATCTCAGCTTGTTTCAATTTTCTATCTATATACACAATGAAGGATGGAAATGCAAGTTCTTAAAACCCAGGACAACAGCATGATTTGAGAGAAATGGCATTTCAAGGAGTTGAAACAGCCAATTTAAGTAGCAGCACTGAAGCTTTAAGATTCCATGAAATCAAATTCTAATGCCCACATTTTTTTTTTTTTTTTTCACACATCAGTATTTATGGTACAGCAGTGGTATAAAGTTACAACATTCTCACCTCTGAACTAAATTACACTTGCCCAGAAGTGCCAAACAATGATTTGTTAGACATGACATTGCAAGTAGAGTACTTTTACTAAATCAATTCACTCAAAACATTTACAAGAAACAAGATATAGTGAAGGGCAATAGTCATGGGTGCCCATGAGAGCTGAGTTCGGGCTCAATTTTAAGAGCCCGAGCCTGTTGTATGTCAGACTGAGCCCGAATTTTATATCGCAAGAGAGCCAGGACCTGAACGAGCCCGAAAACTATGATTAACCTGTTTAGGCATTAAAAAATCTCCTCTTCCAAACTTCCATTCCTCTTTCTCCCCGTGCAATTAACCGATGTCTTTCTCAACTGCGGAGTGGGGGAAGGGATGTCTATTTATTTATTTCTATAGTTTCTTTGACCATTCATTTCTACCTGAAACGTTTCGGGGGGGGGGGGGCTCGGTATCAGGAAAAATAGGGAGTCACAACCTACGACGTGCATTGCTCAATAGAATTACCAGGGAGCTGCCCCGTTGTGGTAGGGAGTAAAATTTTGCATCAGTTTGGTATCTACTACCTACAGTTCTTAGACAAACTGTTCTTCACAGAATCCAGTAATTTATGGCCTATGGTATTTACTACCCAAGCCCTGAATGAATAGCCCTGCCGAGTTCCCACTCCCCATCTAGAACCAGTTGCCAAAGAATTCTCTTTAACAACTAACTAGAAAGTGTAAAAAAAATCTTGTGTGCTAAATCATATGAAAACACATTTAGAAAAAAAAAAAAAAAAAAAAAAAAAATTCTCTCTCTCTCATAGCCCAAGCCCGAACTCTAGTTAGTACTATGCAGCCTGAGCCCGAGCTTGACTTTGGGCTTTCGGGCTGTGGCTCTGCCCATCTCAGCACTGGTGCCCATGGGGGGGGGGGGGGGGGGATTCGCCTCCCCCTGGAAATCAAACCATCCCTTTTCTGTTCTTGGAAGGTACTACAGAGATATTTGTGATAACAATAATTCTGATTGATAATTTTTCTGTAGAATTTCTGGAGCACGTGTGACGTGAAAATAGGAAAAGCAATCAGAAATCCCAGTAGAATAACCAGAAATCTACAATAGAAAGTAATAATGAAATTTCCCAATGCATTGTTGGAGAACAGAGTAGTGTTGAACAGTGTGGAAAGTAGTCTTGTACAAGAAATTCCGTGGTTTTGAACTGAAACCACGGAATTTCTTGCTAAAAAGGGGGGGGGGATCCACTTGTTTTCCCTACGGGACTTTAAATATGCCGCCCCATCTTTCAGGAGAGGCACAATGAACAAATATGCAATCTCCCACATTTCACAGCAAGCCTGGACATCCCCACTTGCAAATGCCAGTGGCATCATTGTTATGGAAGCGTAAAGTTGCCATCTTTTCAAGAAATGCTGCATAAGTAGTGCCACAGATGGCTCGTAAGATGATATTGCTTATGATTCAGATGAGATAAACAGCCACGGTGACTTTGCCGACAAAAATGCTTATACCGATGACACAACTTTAAAAGAGAAGGACTTACATGAACTACTAGGAAACTGATAGAATTGGCCAGATTTTAAAGAAGGTAATTTTAGAAATTTGCCTGATTTTATTTCAATAATTATTATTATTTCCAAGTTCTTAAAATTTAAGGTTGACTTACATGCAGATCCCAATTTTTAGCTGTTGAACTTGGGAGGTTGGCTAGAAAATATATCGCACACGAGAATATATCGCACATTTGACTCCCAGTACCATAGCTTAGAAAAATCTGCAAAATCAAGGCAATTTGTATCCTCAAACAAAAAGACAATTTTCATAGGTCCCCTTGATGCAGTTCAAAACAGCAGCTTTTCCGTTGGTACAGCAGTACTGACTATTGTCAAAGCAGAGAGGTATAAGATTTAAAAAGTTTAAAACCTGGCAAATAAGACAAAAAAATTTAATGGCGATGCTTTAGACAGAATCTTGGGTGTCAGTGTTTTGACCCAGACCCATCCTAGATAACTTAACCCCCCTGACCTACAAATTTTGATTACATGATGCAGAAGGACAATAGGCTGGAGATTAATTAGTACAAAGGCCGAGTGGCAAGTGGCAGCTGTTATTGAGTGTGTCATACAACTGCACAGATGCAAGCAATCAGTTGAACAACTGTCAGGATTACATTACAATAACAGCTGCCACTTGCCACTCAGCCTAGTACAAAGGCCGAGTGGCAGCTGTTATTGAGTGTGTCATACAATGGCAGAGATGCAAGCAATCAGTTGCACAACTGTCAGGATTACATTACAATAACAGCTGCCACTTGCCACTCGGCCTAGTACAAAAACCGAGTGGCAAGTGGCAGCTGTTATTGAGTGTCATACAATGGCACAGATGCAAGCAATCGGTTGCACAACTGTCAGGATTAGAGAGAGAATCTCGCAAAGTCACTAAAAAGTTGCCGACTAGCTGGAGTGCCACGAGGCGTTTCTGAAAGTTGCAACCTGCTGCTGGGTTGAAATAAGAGTAGCACACGGCTGCATTGCAATGGACAGCTAGCATTCACTAATAGTAGCATATGGTAACAGTACTGTTTCCCTGAACCATGCAGTTCCGTTACAACTGAATGCATTCGGCACAGTGACCAAAATGCTCACAACCTCTAACATGATTCAGCACAATATCACATTACTGGGGCATATGAATATGAAAGACTCTTTGGTGTAGTGGGTATAAACACAAGAACATCAACTTTACACTCAAGATACGAGACCCTGGGAATGATTTGTTACTGAAAATGAGAGAACCACTTCAAGGACAGCAGTTTTACAGACTTACAGAGATGCTGTGAGGAGCAGTATGATCTAATGGGGGCTATCAACAATCAAACACTCTGCTCAGATCCACAGGCTTTGGGAGAGTAATTACACAGAAAAATTGCAATGCAACTGGAATACCATTTTTGGCCCCAACCCTCGCAGGTAACAATTTCTGGTCAGTGCATCTAATGATAATAAAATATCTACAGTTAACACAAACCATAAATTTCTTTTGTAGTTTTTCCAAGGTGATAAAAATTACTTGCTTTTCTACATTTGACAACACAAGTACTGTAGTTTCAAGTTTTTGCACTTTAGAAGAAACAAGCTATCAGTACTTATATTAGCACCAAAACTGAATAAAGAAGCAACAAATTACTTATTGCACTGTAAGTTTGACAAGTTAAAGTTATACTATTAGTAGGAAAAGGATTTTTAGGTAAATAAGTATTTTCACATAAAAACAAATATTTTCAAAAATTTTGTACATAGATATTTTCCAAAATTCTATAATACATGCATATATTTGAATGTCTTCTCCATCCTTTTTTTTTTTTTTTTTTAATGTAAATAAACCCAAAGAAAAAATTCAGCAAAAAAAAATAATTTTGCATAGTGTTCTTCCTAGAGCCTTTTTACTGGGTGGCCCACCGAGCTAAATTTTCTTTAATGGTCATTTTCACATACATAAAAAAAGTAATTGAGGTAGTTGCCTTCAATGCATGATCTTGATAAGAAGAATCACACACAATACATCGGTTGAATTTAAAGATTTTATTGTATATAGTTTGAGGTATAAGAACTTTCAGGTTTCTCTAGAGCCCATTTTCAGATGCATAAACAGAAGAAAGGGAATATGTTTAAATAGAACAAGTTATGTGACATGATATAGACACCTATTAGTGTCTATATCATGTAATGTAACACGTTCTATTTAAACATATTCCCCTTCTTCTTCTGTTTATGCATCTGACAATGGGTTCTAGGGAAACCTGAAAGTTCTTATACCTCAAACTACACAATAAAATCTTTAAATTCAACCGATGCATTTGTATTGTGTGCGATTCTTCTTATCAAGATCATGCATTGAAGGCAACTACCTCGATTACCTTTTGACTATTTCTGCACGGATTTGAATCTCCTAATACACATAATATAACAATAAGAGTGGAAAACGTATTCCTACACACACCATAAATATTGATGAACACTGGCTGAAATCTGTGTTGCATATGATTTATTGGTACTACTCATTTTTTTTTATCTGTCTATTCTAAAAAAAAGTAACTGCCGCTGTTTTAGAAACTTCGTGACACTCGCGCTTTTCTAGCTCACAGCGCTAAAATTGAACACATTGAACACAAAAATATGAAATTTACATCAATTGTAGTTATCTGTTCGGAAAACACACTGAAATAAACCGTTTTTCGATTCTGGCAATACTTCAAGGGCTATTGAATTTCAAAGTTAAGGTAGGCAAAAAAGTGCTATCAGTTTGCGTTCCAGACACACTAACAGCTACAGAACCACAAAACTTTGTAGGCAAGGAATGTAGTGCCATGGCCGAATTTTTGCACCTCGTCTCCCCGTTTTTTAATTTTGATTTAGTTCACAAGAAATTAAATTCTTAAATTTCACAAAATTCTTTATTTCGTGATGGGATCCATTTTAAAAAAAAACCGAATATATGGTAAACTATAAATCATAACGCATTGCAATTTTTACAGCATAAATTCACAACAACTATCATCCCTCTTTTACAAAAAAAAAAAAAAAAAAAAAAAAAAATTAAGAAAAAGTTATTTTCTGATTTTTAAGCATTTTTTAAAGACGCAAAGGAAAGAAATGAGTGCCTAACTCTGCCTTCATCGTCAACCACACATGAACGTTCTAGTCCCATGACCTGCTGTCATGGTGACGCAGCTATTTTTAGCACTCTCTTCTCATTGGGTGAAAGGACAGGCTGCAATCAAACTGGCAATGATGCAATGCCTAATGACATAGCAACGCTTTTAAAGTTCAGCTTTTTCCACATTCATATACGTGGAATACCTATGCAAATGTAGGCTTTCACCTCATATATAAAAAGCAAAGAGGGAAAATGTGAGTGTGTTTATCCGTGAACTGTTCAACCACTTCTAAATGACCTAAAGTTCTAAAATATACCTAGAAAAGTACAAAAACCGGAAAAAAAAAAAAAAAAAAAAAGAAGTATACTTTGGAAAATTGTCTGCTTGAAATTTTTGCGAATTGTTTGACCACTTCTAAATGGCCTAGAGATCTGAAAATTGGTGTGATGGTAGGTCTTAAAGGGTACCTGCAAATGCACGAAGAAACAAAAAAAAAAAAAAAAAACAACAGTGCTTTGAAACGATAATTTGCTTGAATTTTTCTACCACTTCTACACCTAGAAAAAAGTCTGAAAACCAAAATATTCAAAAGAGTGGCTTAGCTTCACTGTTTCAAAATGCTGATAGGTTTAAAGATAAGTTTGTCAAAATCACTGAAATGATTTGAAAATTTCAAATTTTGATTTAAAATTAAGGGGCTCCAAAGCCTGCTCTGTTTTATGTCAAACCGTATGCTGACGTCACAACGCTGTTCTAAATCGTAAAATTGTTACAGATTTAAATTACCTTTCCCTTTTTTTAATTTGATGTTAAAAAAATGATTTTACAGATTCACCGTTTGGAGAACGGGCATGATTGCTAGTTCATATACAATTTTCTAAGTTGTTTTTCCTGTTATGTAACATTAATGCCTACCACACCATTAAAGATGTTTAATAAGTATAATAAAGTTAATCAAAACATCTTTTTTTTTTCTCGATTGGGGAAGGGGTCATTAAAAGTACCATCCAGCTAAAATTTCTTGCCATCCAGCTGTAAAAAATCTAAGAACCCTATGTGTAGTACTGAGCGGGTGGAATGTTTGCCCCTCTTCCCCTACACAAGTTCACCCATACCCACGAAGGCTTAGGTAACACATGGATAGATCGCAAAGTCCAACACAGAGAGTGTACATATTCCGCTTGTTATTGTAGATGCGGTTCTGTTGAATTGCTGCAGTCGACATGACCTTATTTCAGTGATATTCTACTACTATATGTTGCACGTTAAAAGGCTATTGTGAAGTGCACCGAGTTAATTATTTCTAGGAGTTGTACACCTGTGCGGAATAAATTTCTTTCTGCGTTGAGTTTTAACTAATGTTCTGCCTCTTTGCTACAAGTTTGCGAGTGAAAAGGGATCCTTCGAATCCAAAGCCCAACAAAAATAACAGCATCTTATAAAAAAAAAAAAAAATAAATAAATAAACATATGCATGCATGATAATGAGGGAAAAGTAAAAAAAAAAATAAAGCTGAACTTGTTAACCTGGTGAAAAATCTGAACGTGCGGCGAAGGCTGTGTGAATATAATGTGGTATGAGCAAGACAGAACTGTTCGCTGTAATTTATTTATGCAAATATTAAACAGAAGCACATCACTGTGCATTCAAAATATAAAATTAGTGACATTTGACAACAACACAAGATAGAGGAAACATTGCGGGGAGGATTGCGATTACGGACGAAATCTTCGCTCCCTCCAACTTCCGTCTTTGGACATTTTCCCTCCATTTTTAAGCTGAAATGCAAATATTTATGGAATAACATTATACTTAATAAAAATGCTGGGCAGAAGAAGCATCAAAAGGAACAAAGTTTGTACTCTCCCAAGTAAAATAAATTCAAGCACTTTTCAAGGACTTTTTTAAACCTGAATCAACATGTGTGTGTGTACTGTCGGCCGGTCAATGGGTAGGTATTTTAGTAAGTTCAGACCCATTAATCTTAGCTGGGGCGGGTAGATCTCCAATGGCCTACCTGCTAAACCAACTTTGAATTGCCCCTGTTTTGGTGTTTTTCGAAATCATTTTATTTTGTGGAATATGTTGAAAGAGTACATTATTTTCGTATTCATCTGCTAGTATGATATTTATTGTTTGTTTTAACTTTTTATTTTTGATGCAGCCACAAGACGAAGGACGATCAAGCAATTCCTGGAAGTTCCACCCTCCGGCGAGAACGCGTCCCTTACCCCAGCAAATAGAAGCCCATCACAATTTCCAAATACATCATTCCACTTATTTTACTCACTTTACTCTGCAGTGATATCATAGCCAAGGCACCAGCTGTCCACACACTCCCCTGGGTTGCATGCAAGTTCTGTGCCATTTGATCAGCTTGGTGTTTTTATCAGAACTACACAGAAATTTCCTATACATCTTTTTAGCACAATTATTTAATGCATGCTCTTTCATATAATTACTTAAAAATATATATATATAATAATTCAAGTACTGTTTACAGAGCCTTAAAACTTTTTCAAGTATTTTTAAGGATTGAAAATGAACTCTTTTTACTCAAGGACTTTTCAAGGAGAATACAAACCATGAGAAAAAAAATTACTATTAAGGAAGAAATAGTCACCTAGCCCCACTTCCGTTTTTGAAAGTTTTGAAAATCGGAAATCTGTCCTTAGATGAAAAATGGACCCCCCCCCCCCCCCCGATCTGTTCATTTATGCATTGATTTGGAGGTGCACACATATGGAAGAATCTAATGCCTGAGGATTCCCAGGAAACTTTTGTGCCATCTAACTCTTGTTTTTAAAACATTTTCCTCCATTTTCAAGCTAAAATACAAATATTTATGAAATAAAATATTACTTAACAATAATACTGGGTAGAAGGGACATCGCGAGAAAAAGAAATGGTTACGGGGAAAAATCTTCACTCCATTTAACTTCCATTTTCAAAAGTTCTGAAAGATGAAATACCATCTGCAGATGGAAAATGACCCCTCCCCCAAATTATTCCCACTCAAAATTTCTCTTCAGTTTTGCACTGATCTCGAAAACGGATCAAATGCTGACAAAAAAAAAAAAGTGGAATTCCGCGGAAGAATCTCATGCATGCATGCATGTGGCATCACTATCCACAAGGAAAATAAGTCAAGATCAAACACACACACACAAAAAAACTTTCATTGCAATGACAACTACAAACCAATAAGAATAATAAGAAAACTGCAGAACTTTTTCATCAAATGTATAGCTGTGATTAGTAAGTTGAGTACTAACAATATCTTTTTATCACGGGAAATAACTACTAATTACCTTATCATTGAAGAAATTTTTTTTATTTTTAGCATTTTTTTTTTATTTTTAGAAAATATTTCTGTTTTTAGCAAATATTCTTGATATTATATAGAATACAAAAAATAAATATTTTCATGTTTTTTACCACCTAAAAATCCATTCCCTACATACAAGCATTCCTCACCAGAAAAGTAAGATAGCAGGGCGTTATGAACAAGCTAAGAACTGACCAACATTTTTTTCAATAATATCACAAGAATTACTGGAAAACAAACCATTCACACTTATTTAAAATCCTATGCAAGTGGAAGTGACAGTATGCATTTGTTAAAATAAATGTTCAGCTTGAGTTCAAAATATACAGAACAAAGAAATAAGCAAATAAAATGTAATTTAAAGGTTATTTACAAGTATACCAATCAAGCATGCAATCATGTTACTGGAAACATTAATATACAAAATACAATTGGCATCAGGTTTTGTAACGTGAACATCTGACAGCATTTGTTTTAATTTGGGAGCATCTCGTGGATATCCCCCTTTGCCCTTCTGATGCGCTTTATGAAATATAGACAGCATCCTGACAAAATAAAAAATATCACTGAACACATTACTGGACGGTAAAGTCATTTTGTAATTCAGTCTTTTAAAAGATACACAGAACTCACATGATGAACATTTCAACCATGTGTCATAATATCAGATGGCACACTAAATATCTAAGTTGACACAGGAAAACTTCCTCAACTCTACATAATACACTAATAACTTTTTTTAAAAAGCAGCTGTCACTAATATTCACACAAAATTAATATTTACTGCAGGGGTGGAACAAATAATCCAGTATCTGAATATCAGTTGCATGCCATTGGTTGCTTGAACTACAAATAATATCACATAATGACAGAATTGTTTCAGTTTAATCAACTTCATGCTTCTGAATCTACCTTAAACACTTTATAGCATACTACCATTATCAAATTGTGATGTCTCCGTATTCCCTATTCCACTGATTGTAAAATTCCAAAGTTTGTAAGGCTACACTGCGACGTATTCGCTTCAACGAATCTGTGAAGTCCATCATAGTAACCTTTCTCATCTGAGGAGGGGGGGGGGATAAAATTAAAAAAATGAGAATACACATAACATGGAAAAATTCAAGAGATATGAACTGAAACACAATTATTTAAACTGTTAATAAAACTAAAACTCATGAACATTTTTTTTCCATTTTGCAGAACAATTGTTAAAAACTATAACAAAAAACACACAACCAATTTCCTTTTAAGCAAAATTCCTGAGAGAAAGTTGTTCATTACATCGCAGAGTCACACACAAGCCGTTCAAGCCAGCAAAAAAAAAAAAAATAAAAAAATAAATGTAGAGTTGCAACTCCAAAAAATATTGCTGAAGAGTTCACAATAAATTCCCCAGTAGACATCCAGGGTTAGAAAAATTTCGAAATTATAAAAGTTGCCTGAAAAAATACATGCCCAAACTAGAACTTAACATGCCTGAAGACACACACATTGTTACTGACATAATTTCCTTTTGTTACTGACATAATTTCATTTACTTCAAAAGCCAATTCACAAACTTTTTTTCCTGATTATACTAAAAAAAAAACTTACCTCTTTTGGATCAACACACTTCACTTCTTCTGGTTTCAATTCTAAAAAAAGAAAAAAAGAAAAAAAGGAAAAAAGAAAACTACATTAATTACATCTCTTATACGAAGCAAAGCACTTTCTGATATTTTCAAAGATTTTTAACATTCATCAAATGCCTATTATTACACAATGATATTACACTGTCGGAAAGTGAAAAAAGAACACCAAGAAGGAATTGGCGGACGATCATGAAATTTACATATGTTTTTGGGGTCGAGTTTATGTAGGTGTGATGTTAATTTCGGGACCAACCGGTGAGCGCTTACGCCACAGCACGGCATAATATGCAAATTATCGTCGGTGGTATTTAAGGAGTACGACGGAGTGAATGTAATCGGTCGTCGGCGTATGGACACATGTGAAGACTCTGAAGAAGCTGCAATGCCTGGACATGGAAGACGTGTACGATTTCAGCAGTTATCGGACTTTGAGCGAGGTCGTCTAGTCGGACTCCGCGACGCCGGGTGGTCGTATCGTCGTATTGCGGAGCGAATTGGACGGGAAGTATCGGTGGTGGTACAATGGTGGCATAGATGGTCCGAGGAACATTCCCACACGAGAAGACGTGGAACCGGGAGTCACAGACGGACTGATGAGCGGACCGATCGACGCATAATAAGAGCGGCGTTGTCAAGCAGAACATCCACTGCGACGCAAATCCGAGCTGCCGTTGCACCTGAGGTGACTGTGCGAACAATCCGCAACCGTCTACTGGATGCAGGACTACGTGCACATGTGCCTCTGGCATGTGTACCTCTGACTCCAGCCCACCGTCAGGAACGGCTGCAGTGGTGTCGCCAACGTCTGCACTGGAGAACGCAATGGCAATCTGTCGTGTTCAGCGATGAAAGCAGATTCTGCGTGGGAGCCTCCGATGGCCGTATGCGTGTGCGCAGACGCACAGGGGAGCGTCTCCACACTTCTTGCATCCGCCAGCAACCCACAGGGCCTACACCTGGTCTCCTGGTGTGGGGAGCGATCAGCTATCACTCCCGTACACAACTAGTGTTTGTACCGGGTACGTTAAATAGCACCTCCTACATCAACATCATTTAGCCCGTTGTTGTGCCATTTGTAAGGTCAGTCCATCGTGGTGTTTTCCAGCAAGATAACGCATGCTCACACATGGCACGTGCAACGCAACATGCACTTCAGGGTGTGAGACAACTTCCATGGCCTGCACATTCACCGGATTTGTCCCCCATTGAGCACGTATGGGATTTTATGGGACAACGACTTATTCGGTCTCCACGGTCAGCAACGACCATCCCCGATTTACGCGTCCAGGTTGAGGATGCTTGGAACTCAATACCCCAAACTTACATCCAACATCTGTACGACAGACTCCATGCCAGAATTGCACAGTGTGACGCAGTTCATGGCAGTTCAACCTCGTACTAACCATGTTACATTGAAATGTTATTTTTCAGTTTACCAGCAAATACAGCTGTATTTTGCCATAATGTTTTGATCACGTTATCCTCTGTATTCCGTTATTATGCTGTATAAATTTAGTTGGTATCAGACGTCTCCTTCTTGGTGTTCTTTTTTTTTTACTTTCCGCCAGTGTATTTACAGTTGAAATAAAAGAAAGGTCACATCTCTTGTGACTGGCAACTATTGTAGCTCTTTCACATGGATCTACGAATCAACAAGGCTTCTTAAAACACCCACAGTTCTAAATGTTGTTGCCCTCTTGGACTGAGTGCTAAAATCATTCACATGCTCTTCAAGCCATTGAGGAGTTGTGCCAAAGGTTCCAATCACAACAGTCAAAATGATGACTTATTATGAAATCCTCAAAATTTCAATTTGTAAATCCCTATATATTTTGATAACATTTCCAATTCTTTGTCCTCAATCTTTAGTCTCACCTAGATGACTACTGAAACCTTGAAGGTTATGGAGACAAATTTAAAAGTAACAGATATCCTGGACAACAGATACCATGTGAGGGTAACATCAAAGAAATTAATCAGTGTATAAAACTTAGTTGGAGAACATTTGGAAATGCACAATTTTCAGGAGCAATTTATCAATATTTCCTAAAAGAAGAGTGCTTAATCAGTACATCCTTCCAGTTTGTACTTATAGATCGGAGACATGGACCTTAACTAAAAAAGACATACAGAAGATAAGAACAACTCAAAGAAGCATGGGGAGATCCATGCTTGGTGTAATCCAGAAAGATAGGAAAAGGAACTCATCTATCTCTAAAATGGCAAGAGTGCATAACATTGTGATCAATGTAAAGACCCTCAAGTGGCAATGAGCTGGACCCATTGCTAGAAAACCTGACCACTGTTGTACAACTGAAATACTAGACCGGATACCAAGGGACAGGAAAAGACCCAAAAGAAGACCACCATCATGATCAAAGACCCTCAAATGACAATGGGCTGGACATATTTGCTAGAAGAACTGACCACTGTTGGACAACTGAAATACTAGACAGGATACCAAGGGACAGAAAAAGACCCCAAAGAAGATCACCATCATGATCAAAGACCCTCAAGTTGCAATGGGTTGGACATATTGCTAGAAGAACTGACCACTGTTGGACAACTGAAATACTAGGGTGGATACCAAGGGACAGGAAAACACCCAGAAGAAGATCACCATGGTGATCAGATTAAAGACCCCAGGTGACAATGGGCTGGACATATTGCTAAAAGAACTGACCACCATTGGACAACTAATATGCTAGACTGGATACCAAGGGACAGGAAAACACCCAGAAGATCTCCATGGTGATCAGAGTAAAGACCCTCAAGTGGCAATGGGCTGGACATATTGTTAGAAGAACTGACCACTGATGAAGAACTGAAATACTAGACTGGATACCAAGAACAGGAAAAGACTCAAAAGAGGACCACCATCATGATCAAAGTAAAGATCCTCAAGTGGCAATGGGCTGGACATATTGCTAGAACTGACCACTGTTGGACAACTGAAATACTAGACAGGATACCAAGGGACAGGAAAAGACCCAAAAGAAGACCACCATCATGATCACAGACCCTCAAGTGATTATGGGCTGGACATATTGCTAGAAGAACTGACCACTGTTGGACAACTGAAATACTAGACAGCATACCAAGGGACAGGAAAAGACCCAAAAGAAGACCACCATCATGATCAAAGACCCTCAAGTGACAATGGGCTGGACATATCGCTAGAAGAACTGACCACTGTTGGACAACTGAAATACTAGGGTGGATACCAAGGGACAGGAAAACACGCAGAAGAAGATCACCATGGTAATCAGAGTAAAGACCCTCAAGTGACAATGGGCTGAACATATTGCTAGAAGAGCTGACCATCATTGATCATTGGGCAAGTGAAATACTAGACTGGATACCAAGGGATAGGAAAAGACCCAGAACATGACCACCATCATGATCAAAGTAAAGACCCTCAAGTAGCAATGAGCTGGACATATTGCTAGAACTGACCACAGATGGACAACTGAAATACTAGACTGGATACCACGTGACAGGAAAAGACCCAGAAGACCATGTAAGGGATGGGAGGATGAAATTTGAAACCATGTCAGAATTGCATGGAAGACAATTTCTCTAGACAGATAGTTAAGGAGACTTTGACTAAGGAAGGCACTGAAAATTGATGATGGCTTTAAATGTGCATTTCTATTTATTTGAAGATCTCTCTCTCTCTCTCTCTCTCTCTCTCTCTCTCTCTCTCTCTCTCTCTCTCTCTCTCTCTCTCTCTCTCTCTCTGAATGCACTTCACATGCTCACTAAAAAAAAAAATACTTTTTCCATTGCATAATAGGCACTATGGCAAACATTTTGCATACATTCTCTACTTCAAACAACACACTGCTTTCCTACTTATCTCACTATCACAACTTATAAAAGTCTGCATTGGATAATTTCATTATGAGGAATATTTTACATGAATGTTTTTACTTTTCATAACACACAATTCTGAAACCAAGGGATAAGAGTAAAACTATTCTACATAAAGGAATTTGAAAATGAATTTATTTTTCAATTCATGCTAGTGAATCCTGAAAAGTGAGAAGACTTTTTTTTCTAGTTTGTAACCTATTATCAAGAATTTGGAAATCAATTTATCACAAATTATTCTCAGTTGACAAACAGAGTTCAAAGTATAATACAATTGTCAAAAAAATCTAACTTTCTTCTCTTCTTTGTTCCCAAACTGTTTTTCAATTTTCAACAATTGAGATTTAGAGATTTATGTAGAGAATTTTAAGAAGGGAGTGTCTGACCCTAGGACTTAAACAACTCGTAGAAGTAGGAAGCTAAGAAGATTCGGGCTACAGGGCCAGACACGAAAGTCGCATGGATGCGAGGTAAAAAGGGAGAAAAAGATGCCCTTATTTATAACTAAGGTTTCAAGAACCCAGGGGCTGACGGCTTAACATGTCAATTTGATGAACGACGGACATTTAGTCATTTCAGCATTTATACCTGTCTGGGATCAATCCTGAGACTTTTCCATGGCAGTCAAAAACATTGACCACTAGGCCATCTGTGGCCCCTTTTAGCAGTTAAATTTTCACAGAAAAATTTTACACACTTTCAGCATGTCAGCAAATAAATGAATAAATAAAATAATTAAATATTACAGAGTCAATTAACCAGAAACAACCACTTTGAATCCACCTAAAAACTCCCCCATATGTTTCCAATGATAAAAACTTCATTAAGATGTTTTCTTTGCAATTAATTCATTCTCAAGGATGAAAATTTGCACATCAATAAAAAACTTTAAATTACAGCCCATCATACTGAATATTTGGTAAAACTTAACCACAATTACATTAAAAATCAATTACTTTTCCTTTTGTATTGTTGATACCTGCAAATAGATGGCGCCACACATGCTAAATGCAATCGTGTCACAAATGTTTTCAAAAAATTTAATTTTCAGAATGGAATCAACATTTGAGATTATCCATGCAGTAACTAGTCTGGAAAGTTTAGAATGATTTGAGCCACTTAGATTAAATTGTGTGACAATAATTTAGTTGAAAACGTTAACAGAAATATAGCTACTGCTGATTTTTTACTAAATCACTTACTCAAGGCTTTACCCAGATATATTTATTTGGTTCAAGTTCCAGTTGAAGAAATTTTCATTTAATCTTCCTTCCCTCTAAGTTCCTTCGTTTTTTTACAGATGCTTCTGGCCTCTTGATTTTAGTCAAGGCCTGTCTCAATCTTTTTTTGTATTCCAAAATAAACCAGTAAGCTCACTCATTGACATTTTGAGCCAAATTATTATCAGAAAATTTGATCTAATTGGCTCAAATTATTCTAAACATTCCATACTGTTGCATGGTTAGGCTCAAGACAGCATTAATGCCATTCAAAAATTAATAAAATCACTGAAAAAAAAATGTGACATGATTATAATTTATAGGTGGCACCATCTATTAGATCTCAAACACTTCCAAGGAAAAATTATTGATTTTTAATATAATTATGGTTACTTTTGTAAAAATATTAAGTATATTAGACTATAATATAGTTATTTTTATCGATATGCAAATTTTCATCCTTGGGAATGCATTATTGTGAAGAAAATGTCTACAGAAGGTTTTACCATTGGAAACATAGGGCACAGTTTTTAAATAGATCCACTTTAACATACCTAACATAACACGCACATCCTCACTGCTAATCTGTATTATATACATATATATAAACATCCAGATCTCTGTCATTCTCTCTGTGTGTCTGGAATGCTTGACATTACAGCAACATCTGCATTGTTGTGCCATCACATCGTTCAATTCCTGTGGGCTCTCAAGATGTCAAAGTGATTTTCTGCTATATAATAGCATGCAATCACTTTTAGATGTCAAGGTGATCATGTGCTAATTTAAAAACATTGGATTATCAATGACTCAAGTTCTATTTATCCAATCAACAAAATTCGAATCAAATTCTTAATATCATGGCAAGTTGCGTTCATATATTAATTTAATTTAGCACAATTCAAATATTAATTTGTACACTTTACTTTTTAATGTAACTAATATTTTGAGTTTAGTGCTGATTATATTACACATTTTGCAAAATACTGACCTATCTAAACGCTCTAACCTACAATAAAAACCGAAATCTTGAGATGTCAAAGTGAACAAAATTGCATCTAAAAACAGATGCCTTCCCAATAACACACTGTTGATAATTTAGATAGTTCCGATTTGTAATGCCATATGTCGCATTATTTTGTAGAAAACGCTTCGGTATGAATGAAGTTTCAAACTAACCGTCGAATAGGACAGTCTAAAACAAGCCATGAAGGGAATAACAGGTGTGCCAGAGAAAAAGTAATTTAACGCAAAAAATCAAAGTTATTAAGGTAAGTTTACACAAAAACAACTTTCCAAGTTTAGTGTTAATTATATTACGCATTTTGTAAAATATCAATCTAAATGCTCTAACCTATAATTGTTAAACAACAAATATTTTACACAGAATGCTATTTATTGCAAGGTTCTTAGAAAAATGGGAGTAAATAGCATATAATGTTTAGTTCTAACATGAATGAGTTCTTACTACGTAAGTTTTTACTATACTTCCTTTCACTCTGCTTTAATTAAAAATTTCACTTCATCATAGAATGGGCAACATGCCCAATACACTGAGTGGCCACTTTATTATGACCACCCCATCAGTACTTCGTTGGACCGCCTTTTGCCTTTAATACTGCGCTGATTCTTTGTGGCATGGACTCCACGAGATGTTGATAGGTGGTTTGTGGAATCTGAGACCATGCTTGATAAATAGCACTTTCCAGGAGTGTGAGATTGCAGGGTTGTTGATCCAGCTGTCTGATGGCTCATTCAACTTCATCCCACAAATTTTCAAAGGGGTTGAGATCTGGAGATTTTGGCGGCCACCTAAGCAAAGTAAACTCACCGGCATGTTCCTGAAACCAATCCTGTACAATACGAGCACTATGGCAGGACGCATTATCTTGTTGAAAGTAGCCATCACCATTGGGATAAACCATCCACATGACAGGATGCACTTGGTCCGCAACGATGTTTAGATATGATGTGACAGTCAGACGTTGACCAACACGAATTAAAGGCCTCAAAACATACCAGGAAAACATTCCCCAAACCATAACGTTGCCTCCACCAGCTTGAAGGGTTGTAGCAATGCATTTGGGGTCCATGCTTTCGTGCTGTTTACACCAAATTCTCACTCTGCCATCGGCATGGTGCAACTGAAAACGTGATTCATCGGACCACATAATTTGTTTCCAATTATCGACTGTCCAATCCTTGTGCTCCTGTGCGAACTGGAGACGTTTTCTCTTGTTAACTGCAGACAGCAAAGGTATTCGAACAGGCCTTCGGCTGCCATATCCCATCCGATGCAGTGTACGACGAACTGTGCGTGCAGAGATCATTTGAGGGGATCGTTGATTAAGATGGTCTGTAATTTGCTGCACTGTTGCCCTTCTGTTGTCTGTTACCAGTCTGGACACTCTTCGTTCTGCCCGAGCAGTCACTAGTCAATGACGACCACACGTTGCACATAGAGACCCAGTTTTTTTGCTGACAGTCCAGTCTTTAAACACTTTAACAACAGCTGCTCTGGAACATTTCACGAATGCGGCGGTTTCGGTGATACTCGCTCCATGGCTCCGAGCTCCTACAATCATCCCACGTTGAAAGTCCGTCAAATCACATTTTTTACCCCTCTCGTCACCCCAAAATCACTTCTACTACTGTCGCAAAGCACTAAGCTTTCCCTTTTTATACTAGCCTCGCAATCTGGTGGCAACAGCGTGCAGCCATAGCTCATTTGCTTAAAACTGTCAGGTGGTCATAATAAAGTGTCCACTCAGTGTATATGTATCAATATTTATTTAAAGCTTAAAAACAATCGTCCTATGATGGGCTATAATACGCTAGTGTTATTATTAATTACATATCAAGGTGAACAATTACTACATGATAAAATACACATACGTCTGCAATTGATAAGAGATTAGTCACAAAAAAAAAAAAAAAAAAAAAAGGTATTCTATACCTCTAATGGGGCCCAGAGCAGCATCTTTGGCCAACGCAGTTAAATCACTTCCAGAGTATCCTTCAGCCAACCTAATAAAGACACAAAGTGAATAGAGAACTTGCTTCATATCACAAACAGGTGAAGTATCATCACAGGCATTTACATAAAAGTTTCTCAGTACAAGAATAATTGCAAATTTATTAAAATTTAATCAGCACTATAATATGCAGGGCATAAAAAAAAATCTAAAATGCATCATATCTTGCATTTAAAAAAGAAAACAGAATTCACATTCTACAGTGAAGTAGCAAATTACTTGGAACACATACCTAATAACATACTTGGAGGCTTTTAGAACACACTTGCTTCAATGTGGCACTGATTCAGTGAGATGCTGATATCCTTCTGCAGGTATGTTCAGCAAAGAGGATATGACAGCATCCATCAATTACTGAATGTTTGCTTGATTTCTGTTACAAATGGATCTCTCAATCTCATCCCACAGGTGTTCAATTGGCTTAAGATCTGAGGACTGTGGGGGCCATTTTAGCACTTTGAAGTCAATAGTAAGTCACTGTCATGCTCCTGGAACTACTGTGTGATGATCAGAGCCTTGTGACATGGCACATTATTCTGTTGGAAGTAGGCCTATTCATTAGCAAGCGACATACACTGCCGGAAAGTGAAAGAAGAACACCAAGAAGGAGACGTCTGATACCAACGAAATTTATACAGCATAATAACGGAATACAGAGGATAATGTGATCAAAACATTATGGCAAAATACAGCTGTATTTGCTGGTAAACTGAAAAATAACATTTCCATGTAACATGGTTAGTACGAGGTTGAACTGCCATGAACTGCGTCACACTGTGCAATTCTGGCATGGAGTCTGTCGTACAGATGTTGGATGTAAGTTTGGGGTATTGAGTTCCAAGCATCCTCAACCTGGACGCGTAAATCGGGGATGGTAGTGGCTGGCCGTGGAGACCGGATAAGTCGTTGTCCCATAAAATCCCATACGTGCTCAATGGGGGACAAATCTGGTGAACTTGCAGGCCATGGAAGTTGTCTCACACCCTGAAGTGCATGTTGCGTTGCACGTGCCGTGTGTGGGCGTGCGTTACCTTGCTGGAAAACACCACGATGGACCGACCTTACAAATGGCACAACAACGGGCTGAATTATATTGTTGATGTAGGAGGTGCTGTTTAATGTACCCGGTACAAACACTAGTTGTGTACGGGAGTGATAGCTGATCGCTCCCCACACCAGGAGACCAGGTGTAGGCCCTGTGGGTTGCTGGCGGATGCAAGAAGGGTGGAGACGCTCCGCTGCGCGTCTGAACACGCATACGGCCATCGGAGGCTCCCAAGCAGAATCTGCTTTCATCGCTGAACACGACAGATCGCCATTGCGTTCTCTAGTGCAGACGTTGGCAACACCACTGCAGCCGTTCCTGACGGTGGTCTGGAGTCAGAGGTACACATGCCAGAGGCACATGTGCACGTAGTCCTGCATCCAGTAGATGGTTGCGGATTGTTCGCACAGTCACCACAGGTGCAACGACAGCTCGGATTTGCGTGGCAGTGGATGTTCTGCTTGGCAATGCCGCTCTTCTTATGCGTCGATCGGTCCACTCATCAGTCCGTCTGTGACTCCCGGTTCCACGTCTTTTCGTGTGGGAATGTTCCTTGAACCATCTACGTCATCATCGTACCACCACCGATACTTCCCGTCCAATTCGCTCCGCAATACGACCAAGAAGGAGACGTCTGATACCAACAAAATTTATACAGCATAATAACAGAATACAGAGGATAACGTGATCAAAACAATATGGCAAAATACAGCTGTATTTGCTGGTAAACTGAAAAATAACATTTCCATCTAACATGGTTAGTACGAGGTTGAACTGCCATGAACTGCGTCACACTGTGCAATTCTGGCATGGAGTCTGTCGTACAGATGTTGGATGTAAGTTTGGGGTATTGAGTTCCAAGCATCCTCAACCTGGACGCGTAAATCGGGGATGGTCGTTGCTGAGACTGGATAAGTCGTTGTCCCATAAAATCCCATACGTGCTCAATGGGGGCAAATCTGGTGAACTTGCAGGCCATGGAAGTTGTCTCACACCCTGAAGTGCATGTTGCGTTGCACGTGCCGTGTGTGGCCGTGCGTTACCTTGCTGGAAAACACCACGATGGACCGACCTTACAAATGGCACAACAACGGACTGAATTATGTTGTTGATGTAGGAGGTGCTGTTTAATGTACCCGGTACAAACACTAGTTGTGTACGGGAGTGATAGCTGATCGCTCCCCACACCAGGAGACCAGGTGTAGGCCCTGTGGGTTGCTGGCGGATGCAAGAAGGGTGGAGACGCTCCCCTGCGCTTCTGAACACGCATACGGCCATCGGAGGCTCCCAAGCAGAATCTGCTTTCATCGCTGAACACGACAGATCGCCATTGCGTTCTCCAGTGCAGACGTTGGCAACACCACTGCAGCCGTTCCTGACTGTAGGCTGGAGTCAGAGGTACACATGCCAGAGGCACATGCGCACGTAGTCCTGCATCCAGTAGACGGTTGCGGATTGTTCGCACAGTCACCACAGGTGCAACGGCAGCTCGGGTTTGCGTCGCAGTGGATGTTCTGCTTGACAACGCCGCTCTTCTTATGCGTCGATCGGTCCGCTCATCAGTCCGTCTGTGACTCCCGGTTCCACGTCTTTTCGTGTGGGAATGTTCCTCGAACCATCTACGTCATCATCGTACCACCACCCATACTTCCCGTCCAATTCCGCTCCGCAATACGACGATACGACCACCCAGCCTCGCGGAGTCCGACTAGATGATCTCGCTCTAAGTCCGATAACTGCTGAAATCATACAAGTCTTCCATGTCCAGGCATTGCAGCTTCTTCAGGGTCTTCGCACGTGTCCGTACGCAGACGACCGATTACATTCACTTCGTCGTACTCCTTAAATACCACCGACGATAATTTGCATATCATGCCGTGCTGTGGCGTAAGCGCTCACCGGTTGGTCCCGAAATTAACATCACACCTACGTAAACTTGACCCCATTAACTTATGTAAATTTCATGATCGTCCGCCAATTCCTTCTTGGTGTTCTTTTTTCACTTTCCGCCAGTGTATTTAAAATCAATTGAATTAAGATCTGGGGACTACAGGGTCCATTTTAGCTCTTTGAAGTCACTGTTGTGCTTCTGGAACCACTGTGTGACAATCCGAGCCTTGGGGCATGTGCATTTTCCTGCTGGCAGTAGCTTAATTCATCAGGAAACACTATGCGCATGTGTAGGTGCACCTGGTATGAAATGGTGTTAAGATACTTCCTGACAAACAAATGATGTTCCACGTGTTAAGAAACTAACTGCCCACCATGTAAAAAACCACAGGCTAATACATTATCTCCTGCAACTTGTAAATTTAATGCTGAGCTGTTGGGACCCATTTTGATTTGTGCTTTTCACACCATATTATCATAATAATAAAATTAATTTAATGTGAGAAATAAGGCAACAAAATTTAAATTCTGTGTAAACAAAGCCTTTTATACAGTTTCTGATAATAGAGAACAGGCCTCCATACAGATCTAGAGGCCATAAATGTCTGAAAATACAAAAGAACTCAGAAGATGTGAAGAATAATTGAAAGCTCTTCCACATTAGAATAAAATTTAATTATGAAAATATAAAAGAACTCACAGGATATGAAGAATAATTGAAAGCTCTTCATGTTAAAAAAGAATTTAATTATGAAAACATAAAATAACTCAGAGGATATGAAGAATAATTCAAAGCTCTTCTACGTTAAAATTAAACTTAATTATAAAAATGCAAGACCTCAGAGGATATGAAGAATATTTGAACAAACTTGAAGTTAATATAGAATTTAATTATTTTAATCCAAGTAAGATCTTTGAATAAGTATTTCTCTATATATAAATTCATATTGAACATACCTAGATAACTGTTTAAGATCTGCTTGTGACAAAGAATTCTCTTGCTTAATTAACAGCTTCTGCAGAAGAGCTATGCGAGTCTCTTTGTCAGGAAGAGCAACATATACACGCTTGATGAATCTCCTGAAAATATAGTCACAAAACATGTCACAAACCTGGGAAAGTCCACATGTGCAATTTTACATGAATGCCTACAGGCTTTCCATTACTAAATAATTAGCACAGAAACTTGCATTTATTAGTGAAAAGCATCAACAGAAAAATTGGAGAATGTTAATTAACATTATGATCTCAAGGCGAAGTATCAATACTGTATTCACGCAGGTATTGATACACTGTGTTCAAAAAAGTAATAGACATACGTCTAAAGATATGTACTTGTTCCTCCACAGACAGAGCTAAATTAACTCTTAATTACTTACTGTTTATCCACGTAAATTTATGATCTTGTAATGTAAATTTAAAATCTTGTATAAAAGCTTGCCTAAACTTGGAAGGTACAAATTTGAATTAATAACTAATTCAAAATTGAATTGCTAACTAATACAATATACATATACAGCATGTTACATACAACAAATTAAGGAGCACCTTAATTTGATGTAAATAAAGTAAGGTCTTAGCCTTTTGTGATAGAATTTAACATTTACGTGAGTTAAACAGTAGTAATTTTCAGAGTTAATTTAAATGTTCTTGATGACAATTTGTAATAATTAAATGCTTTTAAAAAATATTAGTTAGTATTTTGTTTGGGAGGCCCAAGACAAACATCAGCATTTGTATGTGTGTTTAATATGTAGCAATGATAAGTCATTGTGTGGGCAAGTGTTGAATTCACTTTTACATGACTTGAAAGATTTAGACAGCAAAGTACTGTCTTCATTTAGATTCCTCAAAATCCAAAGAAGACAGGAACAGGAAATTCACTTTCAAAATTATGTTCAATATGCCATGCATATAAGAAAGCAATGCTCTAGTAGTGGGGCTGAAGTAGCACACTGCTGAGAAGAAAAGAAAAGCGAAAACACTTTTCTACAAAAAAAGAAAATCTCATGCATACCAAATCAGGACATCAGATAAACCTAAAACAATCAAGACAAGAATCACAAAAGAACTGATGTAAATATTTGGTGTACAAACTTGTTTATGTGAAAAATTGTTCAAGAAATGTTTCTTTTAACAAGGTTAAATAAAACTTCAAGAGGCAGGTTAGGTGTAAATCACAAAATAAGTAATACAAACCTTAGGGCTGCATCATCTAATTCCTGGGGTCTATTTGTAGCACCCATCACAAGAACACGCTCTTCTCCAGAGGAACGCAACTGTTAAAAATAAATAAAATATATGGATCCTGGAAATTCAAAGCAGTAAATGCACACATATGCATATATACCCATAATTTATGAGACACCATCTCTAATTGTGATTCCACAATGTAGAGTGTTAACAAACTGTGCTGATATGTCTACCAACAATTTACTAAAGATGAGGACATTTTCTTTTTTACCGTGAAAAAGTAACATGGCTACATTGCTCAATCTTTAAGCTGCAGTGTGTGTTTTTTTATTCTTAACTAGATGGGGTAAAATAAAATTTATGATATAGAAGTTTTTGAGTTAAAATGAATGATATTGAGTTTTTGAGTTCCACGTCAATAGATGACGACGTTGGCACACAGCTTTCTGAAAATTTCCCGAGCAGTCGGTTATTGAATTTGATACGATGTGCTGTCTGTTTGTTTTGTATTTTGTAAAACCTTTAGTCCCTATTTTGTCAACCAGGGTTCGTACTCTTTTTGGGGGAAAAAATTCAAGGACTTTCCAGGCCTTTTCCAGGCCATATACAAAAAAATTCCAGGATGATTACTACGCTTTACAGTATCATGCTCAAATTAGTTTTTAAAAGCAATTTCAGTTTTAAGTAATAAAAATGATGAAAGATGCAAATGGATGAGTGTGCTTTTTTACCCATTACATTTCTTTTTAATGTTTTTAATTAGCGAATTACCCAATAATGCTAAATTGAATCATGATGCAATTACCACAAGGCTATTCAGAAAATCCTTTCCCTCAATCAGAAAATGATTAATTCAATGTCATTTTAGCTGCATCACTATTCTGCACTATCTTCCATGTAATCAGACTATTATTGATAACAACTGAAATTATTATAAAATAAAGTGAGGGCAGATTCAGAATTTAAGAATGGGGAGGGCGCACGTCTAACAGAGGACTGGTAAAAAAATCTCTGAGATTTATTTCCTCCAAAAAAAAAAAACGGTGGTAAAACATGGAGGACCCATAAGGAGGAGATGGGGTGCTTGCCTGTCAGAGTACATCACAAACAGCAGTTCTGAAGTACTGCTGTGTGGATCACTGAAAAGTTCGGGCCAATGTAAGACAAAACGTGGAGTTGCAAATCCATAAGTGAAAAAGTGTGATGTCTGAAAACAAGAAACGTGAGACAAAGCAAAGCACTTATCTACTTACTCACCCCCCCCCCCCCTTTTTTTTTGAAATGGGGCATGTGCCTGTTATGCCCACAGGTGGATTCTAGCTCTGATAAAAAGTGTTTCCATACATGGGAATGATTTTTTTTTCTTTTTAACATTCCCAATGACTGCCACTGGTGGATGCATATTGGGATGTGACTTTTGAAGGCAATGAAAATCTTAATTACTAGACAGAATATGTTCCAGACTTCAGGAAAATTTCATCCAATTGTAGTACAGTTATGTTAAATCAAAAAGCATAAGCCACGGAATCACTATGCACCTCAAGAAATGATTCGGGAGTGGACGATCATAGAAAGGTGAACCAATAGAGTTTAAAACAGAAAGTGTAATTTTAGGAACATGGCAACAAATTTCAAATAAGTTTCATCATAGAAGTCAGAAAGTCCTGGCCCACCACCCAACCCAAAAGAATCTAACCACCTTTATGTCTACCAGTACACTTGCCTCATATTACTTTCCAAAAATTATTTTTCATATCAAACAAGATTGCCTCAATTTACTTTTATTTTTTTAAATCAAAATCACTGCTAAACTAAATTTATGAAGTGCTACCCCAAAATGTGGAACTAGCTAAACTATTTATAAAAACCTTAAACATAAAACAATTTCAGTTTTTTATTGGTATAAATTAGGATATTCTTAAGTATTTTACATAAATGAAAAATGATGAGCATAAGGAATCTCTACCTCCAGTTAAGCTTCAATCATAACCAGAATCAGAATAACCACTTTTGGTTCAACTCCCAAAACATAAGACAATTATATGAATTAAGTTTTTAAAAGCTTTTTTTAAAAAAATTGAAGTTTGTCTGTTATATAAACCAAAATCTGATCAATGCATTAAGGACAATTGATTGAATTGTTTTGGCCACAAATTCATAGTAAAATGTACAGCAAAAATATGTTTTAGGAGCCCATGAGTATTTACTGTACAAGTATATATAAGGTTTTATATTACTTACCAAAGTTTTAGTCCAATAAGAAGCCCAATTGTGGAAGTTAGTTGCAGAAAGTTATGTTTTTGGAACAGAAGAGTTCATTAGTCTATTTACATGAACTTCATATGAAAAACACTAAATAATTATGAAGATATAAGATCAAAACTGGTTTGAAGTTCAACATGCTTCAAAGAAAAAAAAAGTTCATTTCTATTGTAAATTGTACAAATATAAAAATTTTATGTTTAGTATTAATTCTCTATATGCTTGGAAGATACCACAAATATGGAGTATCAATGGATGGTTATACAGATTTAAGATTGCTGACTTTGGTTTCAAGTTCCATATCCATTTTTTTAAGTACTGCTCTTTTCTCATGAGCAGTTTTTCTAAAGCTATTAGATTTTACAATGTATGTAATGTTATTTGTAGTTTCAGCTTTTAAAGCTAAATCATCAGCAGAGTTTAAGTAATTCTTTGACTTCTCCTTCAATGAGTTTCCTTTTCTTTTCTATGCTATCAATTTCATCTAAAATAGCTTTCCTTTTTCCACATATGGCTGCTTTTTCCTTTTCTTTGGACTTATCATCCAAATAATGTATGTATTTTTGCCTTGCAGCTCCAACTGATAACAGAAGGGATTTTGAGATATTTACCTTATCAATACCACCTACATAGGATATATGATCATAAATAATTCTCTGTGCTACAATTGACTCCTCTCTCATGTTTTCTACAATGAGCTCCTTATTGACTGAAAAACCCCTCTCAACAGAAGCTTGCCCATGTGACAACAGTAAAAGAAGTTTCACAACTTTCCACAGTTCACTAAAAGCTTTAGTAGAAGACATGTATTCATACAATAATGTGTCTACTCTTTGTTGTTTATCTTCTGGATCAAAGTTTATGAATGAAGATTTTACTGCTGCAACACTGGTCACAAATTCCTTAAACTGCCATATTACACCATCACATAATTCTGGTTGTATTCTATGAGCATCAACAAGAAGTGTGAGAATGGATGTTAGATTCTTAATACAAGTCTCACTATTTTTTGACATCAACCGAGGATCTAAACACTTCATGTGGCGAACAAGGGAGTACTTAAGTGGATTTTTTTCCAATAGCTTCACAACTAGCTTTTGCAAAAATATTCGGCATTCTATTCTAAACTCCATAAGTTTGCGTTCACTAATGTTCTTAGCACTTAATTCTTTCAATACCTTCTCTGTTTGAAACCCAACATCAATTTCTTTATAATGACAACACTGAGATGCATCTGTAAGGTCTACTTGTAACAGCTTTAAGGCAGAGTTAGCTTCTGGCATTACGGTTCTTTTAACAAAGCGATTCATCATATTTCTTAGCATCTTTTCAAGATCTGTGGCCATAAAAGGCATCATTGGCTTATCTGACTGATATGCCTTGAGAAATGGTACCAGCTGTTTTGAAACTGAATTGAAGAAATGCAGTTTAGCCAAAACAAAAGGATCTTTAGTGAAAGTTTTGATAGCATCAAATGATACAGTGTGGGGATTCTTGATGCACTTCTTTTCAACTTGGTTAACATAATTTTCAATGTCTGCCCAAATTTCTAATGCTCGCTCGCAGGCAGGAGTATTTTCTAGCCACCTGTGTGGGCAGAATTTTAATGGCATCTTACTGGCTAAAATTATTTTAGAAAAATCTTCCCTCCTTGCAGGTGAATCTTTAAAAAGCCTAAATAATGATGAAAGCAACTTTTGAATTTCCCACCCTGTTGCTGAGGCTCCATGTCGAAAGGCATTGTTTACAATGTGAAGTCCACAGCTCCCTGTGTTTAGGAGTTGGACATTTGAGTCAGCACTAAGTGTTGATTGCAGCATATCAAAAAACTTCCAATTAACATTGGGTCCATTCATTGATAACTGCACAATGTTACACAGTGGGAGGCACGCCATGCATTCAAGAAAATTTTCCATCATTATGTCTGCACTAGCATGACCCAAAAAAACTGATGACAAATATCTGGTTGAAACTGTTCCTTTTTCCCATAAACGAACATGTATATCCATTTGTTTTGACTGACTAAACTTGTTTAAACTTTCGTCAAACAAAATCACAAAATTTTCATTTTCAGTTTTGACTTCCTGAACCAACACTGATTTAAAGTGAGGTGCCAAACCAAAGCAACAAAAAAAAGGAACATTTTTTTCGCCACAGCTGAAGTTTCCAGCAATTCTGCTGTCAGAAAACATTAGGCGGAATAAAACATCATTACCTGCACAAGACCTGTAAGAGTAATGGGATTTAACCACTTTTAAACACCACAATGCTTCTGCTTTAATGGTTGCATTTTTTTCAAGAGGAATATGCAGAGGATTAGATGTGGATGCAATAGGCTGTACTTGTTTATCACTTGATACACATAGCAATTTATCAACAGTTAGTGGAACATTTTTACAGCTTTCTGTCAACATACTATGTTTTTTTCCTTTCATGTGGCTTCTTAAAGCGGATTCCCCCATATTCGAAACATCTATTATTTTAATGGATAAAAATGCATTTTGCAACATGGCAATTGCTTTCATCTTTTTTAATCCATCCAGCATATTTAGAATTTATTAGCCAAAGATCACTAAAAGTACACTTACCCATATTTAAAGGGGGGGTGAAAAAATGGGTAAATCAACTGAAACAGTAAATGAAAACCAAAAAATATCTAAGATCAGGAGCCACACAACTAAAAATTGAGAATTTCCCCTGAGTAAGGGGCTACACATGTGACCAATTACTATAGGCCAGATTTTAAGTAATTAAAGAAAATGGGGTCTTACTGCTATGTTCTTTCCTGCTCCCCCAGCTTTGTCCTTTAGGCAGCCTGGGTTGCAAATGCTTTGGCATTGATTTAGTCTTCATTCAAAACAAGGAAACAACACTTAGTGAAGTTACTGTTTTATGACCTGTATGCCAATCAGTAGACAGAGTGTTGTGCTGAAAGACTTACAAAGCATCACTTCTTACAGCTGGGCTCCAAACCAGAGGAAAGGAAATGCTAACAAACATTTAGTGCCTGAGGGAAGCAAAACTGTGTACTGGGTCTCCTCCTCCAAGTCTCAAATCTTTCATACTTACCCAGCTGGAGAGTGGACGTAGGGCTTCAAGCTTGGAGAATGAATACTGCTCTTATATCTATGCCTTTGAATTTAATTTCGACCATTTTCAACAGGGTAGGTTCCTAGGTTGTACCTAACAGCATACTAAAATTTCGCCAAAATCCAACCCCTTTTACGTGAATTATCGTACGGACAAATGGAAAAAACCAAAGCATAAACGTTTCTGCAACCTACAGTTCGAAAGGGTTAGTAATTTCTAAAATAAAAACATAACGAACAGCGTGAAAACTAGCTCATACACAGAATATTTGAAACTACAGTATGCGCTCTCAATTATTAGGGATGATAGGGGGAAGGGAATAGAACTGTCCATAATTAGCATGTTCTCGTTGCGCTAGGCGCTTAAGCACTGCTGAATTCCGTCAGACCCCCAATGGTCAAATGATTGAAATGTGCTGATGTTCATGGAATGAAATGGTTGATCAGCTATGATAACCGCATAAAAGTTCGAAGGGGGAGGAGGGGGGCGATTTTTTTTTTTACTTTATGCAACATTCTACATTACTCCAGTATTTATCTTGTCATCATCAACAATAGCAATGTAACTACCACTTACGATCGCGGATATCGGCCAACTGAAAATCTGCCATACAACTAAGGGATACAACCCACAGGTATCATGTTACAGTGTATTGTAATTGAAAAAAAAAATATTTCAGAAATTAAAATCGAAAAAAAAAAAAAAAAAAATTTTAAGAAATTAATATCATCAAGTCATGGTCTTTCAAAAATCCGCTTTCCTTTATAATGTTTAAAAACATGTAATGTTTTTTCTTTTTTACCTGTCGTGTATAATAAAATGGGTTGATTTTTTTATGGAATCAGACGTCCATATGTCTGATTGTCTTCGTCTGAGTTCACACGTTAGCTACTGTGTACAAGTAAACATATTTTTTCAGCTCAAAAATATGTAGTTTTGTATGTATTCACAGTATAACTCATTCCGTATTCCCACAGAACAAAATTCAGCAGATACAAATGAAGAACATCAAGACCCACCCAACACCATGTTTCCGATTGTCTGCTGTTTATATTCAAGAAATGCGAATATGGATCAATGGTGAATGCAGCAACTATGGTTTTTATTTATTACCAAGAAAAAAAAAGGAGCCTGAAAGCTGTAAAGCTGAAACGGATATTTCTCCCCTCCCGAAAACATTCCGATTAAGTTCAAACAGCAGGAGCACGCGTCCACGCACACTCAACCTCTGGAATGTCCTGATGGAACGGCTTCTTTTCATTTGGCACATCGCCATAAATCACAACCTGCAGCTCACTGAAGTGTCTTCCTCCTTCACATTAACTATAGGAGAAAACGTAAAAAAAAATGCTGCCCAATTTTCGACAAAATGACCAAATTTACGTCATAACGTTGCAATTTACTAATATACGTTTATCTGCTGAATTTCGCCTAAATCCATTGAAAAGTTTTTAATTATAGATTTTTTTATTAAAACAGTAACTCAGACATCTGAATAAAAATGTATGTTTGTAATTAAAATAGAGTCCATATCATCACAGAAACAAAATTTAAGGATCACTCTGTTTAAATAAACCATGGCATCTAAAAAAAATAATTTGCTTGCTTTTCCCGTAATTTATAATTGCCGTTTCTTTTTTTTGAATCCGATTTTGCAACGGAAGATTTTTTTTTTTTTTTTTTTTTTTGCATCTGCTAAAGTTTCAAACGGAATTCGGCGAAATTTGCACTAGAACTTTATTGTGATGTATTTTAACCACTGTAAAAATTTTACTGTGTTATTTTCAAAATTCCGGAAAATGGATTTCTGAAAATATCTCTTAGTCCTTTTGAGCCGTGGAAGTGATAAACAGGTGTTTGCTTTCTTCCCAACCAAGGGCTTCGGATCAGCGTTCCCAGCTGTCAATCAACCGTTGCTATGGTAACACACTTTCTGCTCAAGGCTCACTGTCTAAAGAGGCACACATAATAAAAATTTCCAATGCTAACTTTTCAAGTTTTAAACCGATTCAAATGGAATTTTGGGAGTGAGCTTCTGTAATCCAATTATAGTAAATGTAAAAATTTCAGCCACTTTTGTGAAAAATTCGCAAAGATAGTTTTCTTATTTTTTATCATAAGTAGCCGAAGTCTCTTGAGGGGTGGGCCGGAAGCAAGCGTCTTAATGCAATAAACAAGGAGCAGATGAATGTGTTGTTCAGGCATACTCTTCACTGGTGGATGCCAGCTGACTTGGTAAACACGCGACCCCTTGCAAATGCTAAATGTCTCTTCTTTCCCCTTCTGTTGTTCTCAGTGGTTGTCGGACGGACATCAAGCTCAGGGCTAGAGAATGCATCAAGCTCCCCTTCCCTAACAGACCTGCTAGTAATCATCCAATTTTATTGCACTGGAAGTAGTGCTTCCCCCCCCAGCCAAATTAGGATTTGGGCACATCCGAAACACCACTGTAGCCGGCGGTTTCTTTGAGAACAGAGGAGAGGAACTTAAAAATTAAGGGGTAACAGTCAGTAACACGATTTCCTAAAATGGCATTTTTTTTAAACACTAATTTCAAATTTCAAGGCTTTTCAAGACAGCATTAAAAAAATACCGTTTTTCCAGGATATTCCAGGCCTTGAAAACGTAATCATGATTTTCCAGGACTTTCCAGGTTTTCAAGCACGCGTGCGCACCCTGTCAACACTTCTCCTTGTACACATTTTTCATATACACTGACTGTAAACCCGTATCAATTTCCCCTGTTCTTTTCCGTAAACTATTTTTATCTTGACGTTGCCACATACAGATGGCTAAACACCAGTTCAGGTAGTGAACCAAAAGTCCAGATGTAAAGTTTTTGTATCTCTAAAGAGTTGATTGTGTGACGTAACGCATCTCTGACGTCATGTGAGAATGATTTGGATTAGATGACATCACACCAGCAGCTGTGTTCTTTGTTGCTATGACAACAGAAGTGTATAAACATGGACTGTGCGCATGTAGGTGATGATGCCACCTAGATGAAAAGCTAAGCGTGACGTCACAAACATTTGTCTCTCGGTTGTTGCTATGAAGACTTAAAAAGTGGCATGCAGGAGGAGGAGGGCTCTAGCAAATTATATACACTGCCAGACAATTGCTATTGCTAAGGACGGATGACAATAGCAACAATAGCAACCATAAAATGGAAGGCAGGAAAATGTGGAAATTAGAATAAGTGCGGGATACAGTAAGACGTGTTGTGTGTATGCAAATTTTGGATTGCCGAACTTGCTCGTGACGTCACAGCGCTGATAAGAGATATAAAGGATCTGACGCGTATTGACCATTGTTGTTCTAACGCAAAGTTGAAAGGGAAAGAATCAATTGACGAACTTGCAATTTTCAGTATGTCTTCCCGACATCACCTAGATGATTTTACTCGTGGCCGTATTATTGGCAACATTAAAGAAGAGCGAAAAATAACAGATGTTGCCAGGGAGTTCGACGTCAGCTACAGTGTTGTTTCAAGGCTTTGGAAATCATTTCAAACAAATCGAGAGTGCAGCAAATGTCACGGGGAGGTCGTGTTCGCAGTACGACACCTGCAGAAGATCGGTACATAGTGCTATCAACAACAAGATACCGGCGCAGCACAGCTAGTGAGGTAGCAAATCAGTTTATGGCTGCTACTGGCAAGCGGATCTCCCGAAAAACTGTCGCCAGACGTTTGCATGAAGGAGGACTATACGCCCGCCGTCCTGTTGTGTGCATCCCATTGTCCAGACGTCACCGTACCGCCCGTTTTCAAAAATGCCATCAACATCGCAATTGGACTGTTAACGACAGGTCTGCTGTTCTCTTCTCAGATGAGAGTAGATACAGTTTATCGTCTGATTGTCGACAACTGATCTGGCATTATAGTGGTACTGCAGATTGTCCAGCAAACATACAGGAAAGTGACCGATATCCGACATGTAGTGTCATGGTATGGGCTGGCATCATGATCAATGGCCGTACGTCCCTCTATGTGCTTCCAACTGGGACTATGACTGGCCAACGATACATTAATGATGTCCTGCTACCTCATGTTTGCATGTTCCGTGGTGCTGTCGGTGATAGATTCATTTTCATGGACGACAACGCAACATGTCATCGAACAGTCGCTGTCCAGGAGTGTCTTGAGAGCGAAGATATTCAACGCCTCGTATGGCCAGCACGTTCTCCAGATCTGAATCCCATTGAACATTTGTGGGATGCTTTGGGGAGGAGTCTTGCTGGTCGCCAATGCCCTCCAATAAACAAGGACACCCTCATCCGTGCACTGAAAGAGGAATGGGACAAATTACCCCAACAGCTGCTTGATAATGTTGGGCAAAGCATGACACGACGTGTGGAATCTTGGATCGCCCTCCATGGTGGCCATATCCCGTATTGACATCTTACGCCGGAGCGCTTGCGGACGATAATTGCATTTTTTTCACGTTTACGTATTCTGCACAAAATGGCCTGTTTGTCCCTTGATCACGTTCCAAAGCCTTCTGGATTTCAGAGCACAATAAATTGTCTTTCTTGTAATGTCCTGGCATTTTGACATTATTTTATTTCACTTGGCATCCAACCACACTTACTTTTTTATGCGCTATATAGCCGTTTATGATCCGTCCTTAGCAATTGTCCAGCAGTGTATTAGGATTCCTTAGTGAAACAATTACTCATCAATGCCACTGGCCTATGTTACATGCATGAAAGATACCACCTAAATATGAATCTTGAGCTATCACTTAAACTTGTTGGGTTTGATTAAAAATACTGTCAAAGCTATGGATAAAGGGATCAGTGGATTTCAATATTTGAGGGAAAAGCCTCCTAGACTGAGGGAAGCCAAATTAAGTAAGGCATTCTCATTGGGCCACAAAGCCAAACTATCGTGTAGGGCCCTGTATTTGAGGCAAAACTCACTGAAACTGAAAAGGCCATGTTGCTCGCATTCAAAGCTGTACATGTGAGCTTTCTGGGATTTTCTAGAGTGGAAAACTATTGTGAGCTAGTGGAAGATATGTTAAAGGCATACAAGACTATGCGATGTAATATGTTCCTTGAAACCCATGTTTTTCACTTGTTCCTGGATTTTTTTTTTTTTTTTTTTTTTGCTGAATCTTGGAATGGTGACAGATGAGCATGGAGATTGTGAATATAAAGTGGACTAAATTCTGTTTGTCTTTTGTTGACTCTGCAGCTGCACAGCATCCATTGCTTAATTTATTTATTTTTTAATATTATCTTTTTCTTCCCATTTCGTCCTCGTTGCATTTTTTTTTTTTTTTTATGCCCTCCGATGACAATAATTTCATCTATCAGGCTGAAAGAACTTTCAGTCTGAGCACCATGAATGCATGATATTAAAGCTTCGACTATTTTAGATGAATGGTGTAACTTTGATAATATGAATACTTCTGAACACCATGCATCAATTATTACAAATTTTCTAACTTTGTCACTTCCATTTTCAGAAAAAAATTTCCTATGGGGAAAAAATAAATAACATTAAATGACAACATAAGAGAGTAGGAACATTGCAGAGCAAAAAATTACGATTACGGGAGAAATCTTTGTTCTGTTTGCTTTCTGTTTTTGGAAAAATGTCCCCTATTTTCATGCTAAAGTAAAAATATTTATACAAAATAAAATGATATTTAACAACAATACTGCACAGAAGAAATCTTCATCTACATTCCGAAATTGAAAAACATGAATTTTATAGAAAATTAAATGTGAAAAATCAAAAACCAATACTGCTTTGCTTATTCTGCCACGAAGCAATTTAAAGGGGCACAGAAACAATGTGGATTCCACCACAGACAGATTGAATACCAATCTAGAAATTTAATTTCGTTTAATAAAAGGAAAAGGGGTGGAAACGACTGCTTTCCATTGATTAGTTCTGAAGAAGTATGTCTGTATTAGAAATAGGAAAACATGCATTTTGTTAGAAAAAATTCTTAAAAATTTCAAAGTCGCTCCTTTCTCACTATTACCGAAGATGTTAGAAATGAGGAACATGATCTCGCACACACGGAAAACTTCAAAAATATAATCAGGTAGGAGAAAGGGGAAGCAAAATCGGAAAACATTTACACACGGAAACGGAAAACGACGTGACATTCTCATTGCTGTGAAGCAGTCATTTTCGGTGTGATTACAAACATTTGAGATTCGCTGAATTTTTTTCGCTCAAAACATCTTGAGAATACTAAAATAAACTTTATGCAGATGTTTAATAAACATTATTTCACTGAGATTTTGTATTTCCATAGCATACTCGACGTTTTCAGTAGTCCGTAGTGGACTGATGATTTCCATAGTAACTACGTACAATCCGTAGTACTTGGAGTCTCTTAATATTTCTTCCTTTGCATGATTTTATTCAGCGTCACACGGAAAGGTGTACACGGAGAATTTACTGTGCCGAAGTCCCGACGATAACTACGGGCACAGGGGTTCCGTCACAAAATCTGCCTTTTGTAGCAAGATGGCGCAAGATTTTTGTTTTGGCACACATTTGCACAGAATTCCCATCCCTGTGTGAGGCACCGCACAAGCGCCGTGGATGTGACGTCATAATACTTCAACTTTCCAAGCCACTGACTTACCATTGCGAGGCTCACGACCTTGGCGCCTGAAGTGCCGTGGATTAACAAAAACGCATGTCTCCATTCATTAGAGACTCCCACAGCCAGCGTTGACACAGGAGGAGAAAAATGATTGCTTATATCATTAATGAAGGAAAAAAATACCATGCATAATAAATAAAGATAAAAAAATAAGAAAACCACAAAACCAGATTTTTCAAATCAAAAACCGGGATATCAATTAGTGTTTAGCGATGCACATACTTACAATTCATAAACAATAAAATTTTATATTATAGGTGTAAGATCCCCCTCCCCCCTCCAAAAAAAAAAAAAAACTTTCAGTTTTGCATCAAGCTAGAGTGTGACCCAAACAACGAAAAAAAAAAAAAGCGGCATTCCGTGAATCTGTCTCATGTACGTGAAATGCAGCAGTTGCACAAAAATCTTCCAGCCAGTTTCAGTCAACAGGAATAGGATTTTTCTGTTGCACAACACTGGCCTACATGTCGCCCAAAGTACTGTTCAACAAAACAATAAAATTATGCTGCACCGTGCACATTCCCCAGGTCCTGCCCCCATAGATAATCTTTTCCAGCATCTAGAACATTTCCTGGCAGAGAAGACTTTCTCAAACAGCCAAGCTGTGCATCAGACTGCTGCCACTTTCTTTGCCTCACAGAATTTAAAGTTTTATCACCATGGGATCCACAGCCTCACAATCCATTGGCAGAAATGTGTCGATGCAGAGAATTAGTTTGACTAGGTGGGTAGGTGTTTCCTATTTTTATGAGGATTTGCATGTGATACTCTTATTTCAAACATTTTGTCTGCACCAACCCAATAACAAACATACGGAAGTTGTACCAAAAGTAACGCAAAAGTGGACATAACTTTATTAACTGACAGAGGCTGTTCAAATTGCATGTGTTGGTAGAGTAACTCTTTCTCTATACAAAGGTACTACTCAACATAGTCTCCATCACAAGCGATGTATTTGCACCGTCGTTGAAACTAACTCTCAAATCCTCTTTGAAAACATTCAGGTGTGGACTGTTGTACCCACTTCTTCACAGCCACTTTCACCTCATCTGTGTCATCAAATCGTTGTCCCAGGAGACTGTCCTTCATTCAACCAAACAGGGGGAAGTCGAAGGGCACCAGACCTGGGCTGTACAGTGGATGGAAGACCACCGACCTGCCTAATTTGCTGATCGCCTGATTTGTTGCCAAAGATGTGTGTGGTCTCGCATTGTCATGGTGAATGTGAATCCTTTTCAGATTCTTGTTCAGTCTCTTCCTCCTTATAGAATCTTTAAACTTCGCGAGTGTCTCAATGTACCACTTGCTGGTCACAGTACAGCCACGTTCTAGAAAATCAAGGAGAATGACACCCCTGTCATCCCAAAAAACAGTCACCATGACTTTCTGTGCTGATCACTGGCTCTTGAACTTCTTAGGACTTGGTGAAGAGGTGTGACGCCATTTCATGGATCGATTCTTCGTTTGCAGAGCATAAAGATATGCCCACGTTTCATTCCCTGTCACCAGATTGGGAACAAAACGTGTCTTCATTGGCTTCAAATGCTTCCAGCAGATCAGAGCAGACTTCCACTCTTCTCTCCTTCAAATCGTGTGTCAACTGCCGAGGTACGCACTTTGCACACACTTTCCGACACCTTAAGTCTTCCACCATCTTCTGTATGGCATTGTGACCACAGTCCAATTGTGCAACAAGCTCACGAATTGTGACTCGTTTCTCCGCACGAATCAATGCATCCACTCTCTGACGATTCGTGTCAGCGGTCGCAGATAATGGTCTACCACTGCGTGGTTTGTCTTCAATGCTGGTTTCCCCTTCTTTAAACTTCTTCATCCATCTGTGCACATTGCTCTTGTCAATGGCGTCATCTCTTTAAAAATTCTGTAGCCTGATGATTCGTGTCAGTGGTCACAGATGATGGTCTCCCACTGAGTGGTTTGTCTTCAATGCTGGTTTCCCCTTCTTTAAACTTCTTCGTCCATCTGTGCACATTGCTCTTGTCAATGGTGTCATCTCTATAAACATTCTGTAGCCTGATGATTCGTGTCAGTGGTCACAGATGATGGTCTCCCACTGAGTGGTTTCTCCTCCTTCAAACTTCTTCATCCATCTGTGCACATTGCTTTTGTAAATGGTGTCATCTCTATAAACATTCTGTAGCCTGATGATTCGTGTCAGTGGTCGCAGATGATGATGGTCTCCCACTGTGTGGTTTGTCTTCAATGCTGGTTTCCCCTTCTTTAAACTTCTTCATCCATCTGTGCACATTGCTCTTGTCATTGGTGTCATCTCTATAAACATTCTGTAGCCTGATGATTTGTGTCACTGGTGACAGATGATGGTCTCCCGCTGCATGGCTTGCCTTCAATGCTGGTTTCCCCTTCTTTAAACTTCTTCATCCATCTGTGCACATTGCTCTTGTCAATGGTGTCTTCTCTATAAACATTCTGTAGCCTGATGATTCGTGTCAGTGGTCACAGATGATGGTCTCCCACTGAGTGGTTTCTCCTCCTTCAAACTTCTTCATCCATCTGTGCACATTGCTTTTGTAAATGGTGTCATCTCTATAAACATTCTGTAGCCTGATGATTCGTGTCAGTGGTCGCAGATGATGATGGTCTCCCACTGTGTGGTTTGTCTTCAATGCTGGTTTCCCCTTCTTTAAACTTCTTCATCCATCTGTGCACATTGCTCTTGTCAATGGTGTCATCTCTATAAACATTCTGTAGCCTGATGATTTGTGTCACTGGTGACAGATGATGGTCTCCCGCTGCATGGCTTGCCTTCAATGCTGGTTTCCCCTTCTTTAAACTTCTTCATCCATCTGTGCACATTGCTCTTGTCATTGGTGTCATCTCTATAAACATTCTGTAGCCTGATGATTCGTGTCCGTGGTCACAGATGATGGTCTCCCACTGAGTGGTTTCTCCTCCTTCAAACTTCTTCATCCATCTGTGCACATTGCTTTTGTCAATGGTGTCATCTCTATAAACATTCTGTAGCCTGATGATTCGTGTCAGTGGTCGCAGATGATGGTCTCCCACTGTGTGGTTTGTCTTCAATGCTGGTTTCCCCTTCTTTAAACTTCTTCATCCATCTGTGCACATTGCTCTTGTCAATGGTGTCATCTCTATAAACATTCTGTAGCCTGATGATTCGTGTCAGTGGTCGCAGATGATGGTCTCCCACTGTGTGGTTTGTCTTCAATGCTGGTTTCCCCTTCTTTAAACTTCTTCATCCATCTGTGAATATTGCTCTTGTCATTGGTGTCATCTCTATAAACATTCTGTAGCCTGATGATTCGTGTCAGTGGTCGCAGATGATGGTCTCCCACTGAGTGGTTTCTCCTCCTTCAAACTTCTTCATCCATCTGTGCACATTGCTTTTGTAAATGGTGTCATCTCTATAAACATTCTGTAGCCTGATGATTCGTGTCAGTGGTCACAGATGATGGTCTCCCACTGAGTGGTTTCTCCTCCTTCAAACTTCTTCATCCATCTGTGCACATTGCTTTTGTAAATGGTGTCATCTCTATAAACATTCTGTAGCCTGATGATTCGTGTCAGTGGTCGCAGATGATGATGGTCTCCCACTGTGTGGTTTGTCTTCAATGCTGGTTTCCCCTTCTTTAAACTTCTTCATCCATCTGTGCACATTGCTCTTGTCATTGGTGTCATCTCTATAAACATTCTGTAGCCTGATGATTTGTGTCACTGGTGACAGATGATGGTCTCCCGCTGCATGGCTTGCCTTCAATGCTGGTTTCCCCTTCTTTAAACTTCTTCATCCATCTGTGCACATTGCTCTTGTCAATGGTGTCATCTCTATAAACATTCTGTAGCCTGATGATTCGTGTCAGTGGTCACAGATGATGGTCTCCCACTGTGTGGTTTGTCTTCAATGCTGGTTTCCCCTTCTTTAAACTTCTTCATCCATCTGTGCACATTGCTCTTGTCATTGGTGTCATCTCTATAAACATTCTGTAGCCTGATGATTCGTGTCCGTGGTCACAGATGATGGTCTCCCACTGAGTGGTTTCTCCTCCTTCAAACTTCTTCATCCATCTGTGCACATTGCTTTTGTCAATGGTGTCATCTCTATAAACATTCTGTAGCGTGATGATTCGTGTCAGTGGTCGCAGATGATGGTCTCCCACTGTGTGGTTTGTCTTCAATGCTGGTTTCCCCTTCTTTAAACTTCTTCATCCATCTGTGAACATTGCTCTTGTCAATGGTGTCATCTCTTTAAACATTCTGTAGCCTGATGATTCATGTCAGTGGTCACAGATGATGGTCTCCCACTGTGTGGTTTGTCTTCAATGCTGGTTTCCCCTTCTTTAAACTTCTTCATCCATCTGTGAACATTGCTCTTGTCATTGGTGTCATCTCTATAAACATTCTGTAGCCTGATGATTCGTGTCAGTGGTCACAGATGATGGTCTCCCACTGAGTGGTTTGTCTTCAATGCTGGTTTCCCCTTCTTTAAACTTCTTCATCCATCTGTGCACATTGCTCTTGTCAATGGTGTCATCTCTATAAACATTCTGTAGCCTGATGATTCGTGTCAGTGGTCACAGATGATGGTCTCCCACTGAGTGGTTTCTCCTCCAAACTTCTTCATCCATCTGTGCACATTGCTTTTGTCAATGGTGTCATCTCTATAAACATTCTGTAGCCTGATGATTCGTGTCAGTGGTCGCAGATGATGATGGTCTCCCACTGTGTGGTTTGTCTTCAATGCTGGTTTCTCCTCCTTCAAACTTCTTCAAACATCTGTGCACATTGCTCTTGTCAATGGTGTCATCTCCATAAACATTCTGTAGCCTTCTGTGGATGTCAGACAACCTGCACTCCTCTTTTGTCAAGAACTAAATGACGGCATGTTGCTTCTGCTTGGAATCCATTATTTATTTGCAATGAAGAAGAAAGGCTACTATAGAGGAAGAGTTACTTTACCAACATATGCAATTTGAATGACCTCTATCAGTTAAAAAAAAAAAGTTATGCCGGCTTTTGCATTACTTTTGGTAGAACCCTCGTAAATAAACAGTTATACAATCTCAAACAAGTTAATCCATGCAATTATACTTGACAGCTGTCTAAACACAAAAGCACTGATGTGCAAGTTCAACTTACTCCATCAAATTCTACTAAAAATTCAGTTTTTAGTCGACGACTAGCTTCATGTTCATTTTCTTTCCTTTCATTGAGCAATGAATCAACTTCATCTATAAAAACAGAAAGAAAAAAAAATTTTGCAGTAAAGTTTTTTCAGAGAATTCTTGCATAGTACAAAGGTACTGTAATCACAGGATCAGTATTTTAGATCAGTAACAATACAAGATGGTGGAACCATCTCTGAATGCCACTTCTAAAAATAAATATGTTCAAGAGATTTTAAACTTAACTCCTTAATCGTCGCCCCTGTGCCTCACATGGGAAGGCATGTTGATCAGATTTTGTCGTGCCCATGTGTCGTCCGGGCTTCTCTCTACACGGTTTGTAATACTCATAGCGATACATATGACAAATTTTGTCATACCTACAGCTATTTTAAATACACCAGTCATCACTATATGGCAGTAGTAGTACTGTGAATGTGATTCCACAACAATAGTAGCTTGTTAAACAGTTTGAAACCTAGAGTTTAAAGTCGCACTTTGTTGAATGTTTTGATTTCATTCCATAACTTTTGTAGTGAAATAAAAGAAGATTTTAGTGTCAATGAGTCTGGAAGTGATTCAGAAGGAAATACTTTTTCAAATGTTTTTGATTCTCAAGTATCGGAATCTAAGGATACTGATGATGCTGCACAACTTTGGCCAGGACGATAATGACTTGAAATTATACAGCATGTTCAAGATTATGCACCCCCATGCTTTCAATTCAGAGTGTCTCCAAAAGTCAATTACTTATCTCAGATGCATTTTTTATCCAAATCATAGAAGGAAAAATCTGCATTAAAGCATTCCTGCCAAGCTTTTGTGAGAAAGAAAAGCCAACTATAAGGTAAGTAAAGTGTAAAATTTTTAACCACTTCCATAGCCCAGAAATACCTTCAAATTTAAGGAAAACGAGTTGTTTGAAATTAATTATGATTAAATATGATATGATGATATGAACTTTAAAATAAGCCAATAAAAAAATCAATATTTTTTAAAGGGACATTTCAAAAAAAATATGACGACTAAGGGGTTAATACATAACCCCCCCCCCCAAAACCCCATAACTATAGGTGTTGAAATCTCAAATTTTTAGAGGAAAGTGGTTTCTGAACTACAGGGTGTGTGCCCTATAAAAGAGGCCTAAGTATAATGAACAAAAACAGTCAGGCAATGTAAAGAATAGTCAAAATGACAGAAAACAGGAGTAACATCATCAATGTGCACACATCTTTGATATTGTCATCCTTTGTAACATCATTGTGCACACATCCTTGATGTTGTCTTCAGTACGAATTGTCTTGGGTTTGTTTCTTTTTCGGTTGCACACCGTACCGGTTTCACGAAATTTCTGCACTAACTTCTGTATCACCGATTTCACCGGTGCTGCACAATGTTGAAATTTCTCTGGAAAGAACTCATTTAAAACCTTGCGCAAGTTATTTCTGAAATACTGTTCCACAATAAAAATCCGCTGTTCTGTACTTAAAACCATTTCTGTTGCCTTTGTTCTCTCTTCACTTACACTTATGATTGCGTAGCTACACTGCTCTGGCTGTGACTAACCACTCCGGAGAATTCCTTTGCAGCTGAACACGCAGAAACTGGTAGAAGTGGAACAAAGCGGTTTTAACTGGAAACCCGCCAAACAACTTTAACCCGCCTAACAATGTCTGGCCACGGGGCCTCTTTTATATGGCACACCCTGTATTTAAGTGAAGCCATATGAAATCACTGAGGAACTAAGAATCACTGCACATTTGGAACAAACTGTTTAATCAGATAATGCTCAACCAGCATTCAAACAATCCACTTTCTGATGTTGTATAGCCTGTAATCTTCTCAGTCAAACCTACAGAGTAAGTACAGAAAGTTCCAGGATTTTTTTTTTTTTTTGCGGTGTCCCATGTGTGCAATCTCTTAGACAACAAATGAACTACTTTACATGAACCCTCAGTTAGTGATTGTAATTTTTTCACCAAGTTCTGCTTTGGACATGGTGAGCAGTGCACGTTTTTCATGCTGGAATTTTGACCTTGTCACACTTTAGAGGATGGACCAGAACAACAAAAGGGCCAACATTAAGTTCTGCTTTAAATGTGACAAATCTGCATCAGAAACATACAAATTGATGAAACCAGCATTTAATGATGAATGTTTATCTCAGTCCAGGGTGTATGAAAGATATGCATGTTTTCGTGATGGTTGACAGTCACTGGAGAATGACGAAAGGAGCAGACGACCTTCGACAAGCAACGCTGATGAAAATATGCAGTCTGTATGTGAAGTGCTGGCTATGGATCGTCGATTAACGTGTCGGATGATTGCAGAAGAACTGAATATTAGTAAGACAGTGGTGCACAGCATTATTCGTGATGTTCTTGGCAAGCGGAAGGTGTGCACTAAGTTCGTCCCACACTTTCTCAATCTGGAACAAAGAAAGCTGTGGTAGAGGTCTGCACAGGCCCGGACCGGGTCGGGCCTTTGCTCATTTCTAAGTTGGGAAAACGGGCTGGGCTGGGCCGGGCCTTCAATATTTAATGTAAAACAGGCACGGGCCGAGCAGATTTTTTTTTTTTTTTAATGAGCAAAACTATCGCTGCACGATGCCTTTCTCGTTTGAAAAACTCGCAACATACAGCAGCAGGATAAGATTTAATAATTTCCGCTGATGGAGAAAAATAGATGTTTTACGGCATCCTCCCCTCCTACAAAACAATTGGAGTGGGTCAGCTCCCTTAGTTTTTCAATGTGAATGTGGTCTCTTCTCTCTCTCCCTAACCTTCCACCCTCCTCTCATGCTTCAGGGCAGACTATTAACTGCTGCATTTCTAAACCGAGCCACGCGCTCGCAGACCAGGGCTGTCGCAGACGATCTTTTTTATTGTTCTGGTTGGCGGCACTTTGTTCTCTAGATGTGTGAAAAGTTTTTAAGTTGTCTTAAATGGCATGGGAGAAATGGGCTGGGAGAAACTTACTTCTGTGTATAAATTTGTGCCGTATTTTCCCCATTTGTACTCTCAGGCAGCCGTTTTCAAAACTTCTGTGACACCGATTAGCTGGGTAGTCTGTTGGTGTTTTCCCTTAGCTTATGTTCAGTTCAGTGTTGCTGATAAATACTCTTTCATACTTATTATGGAGTTTAAGAAAGCGAAAGATTTTTGCGAAAACATCGCTTCCGGAGAATATGTGTTTGTGGACAATGTGAAGGGGAAAAGCGATATTTGGAAATATTTTAAATTACTATCCCATTCTGAAATGCAAAAACTTTTTGAGTTACGATAGCACTAAGTCTGGAACATTGCATCTTAAGCGGCACAAATGTGCTCCCCACACACACACGAGAGACATATTGGGTTCCAGCGATATGATATACCAGTAGAGATACGTGCAGTTTATAAAGCCATAAAATCTTCTCCCAGTAAACGATTGGACTCTTAATTCTGGACATTTTGTACTTTTTTGAATTACCCCCCTATCCCCAAGGATATTTTCGGGTTTGGCTGTAGGGAATGATAATTTGAAAACCCATATATAGAAATTGTCCTTTTGATGCAATATTTTTTAGTATACAAGCCCCTCCCCCCTCCTCCTTGTATGTCACGTGGCGTGACTTATACATAGTCTCAGAAATATTCTGAATTAACGTTTATTGTAATACAATACGTGTAGCAATTAAGAAAACAAACTATTCAGGAGTCGAATGACCGAGTGCACCAGGTGTCAAATTCATGTTTTGGTAATTGTTTAAATTTTACGGGCTGGCCCGGGCCTTGGAAAGAGAAGAAATATACGGGCTGGGCCGGGCTTGAATTAAAAAAATTTGAAATGGGCCAGGTACAGGCCAGGCCAGGCCTTGGACGTGCAGGCTTCGGTGCTGGGCTTTACAAATTAAGGCCCGTGCAGACATCTAAGCTGTGGGCGACTGCTTTGCAAAACTTAGTGGAAATGGTGAATAAGGACCCAGATTTTCTCAGCAAGATAATAACTGGTGCTGAATCGGTGTTTTGAGTATGACCCATCCATGAAACAATGAAATAGTGAATGGTCAAGTCCAGGATACATGAAACCAAAGAAGGTGGGGCTGTGAAGTCGAAAATCAAAACAATGCTCAGTTTGTTTTTCAATTCTTGTGGGATTATTAACCATGAATTTGTGCCCGAAGGACAAACATTCAGTGGCTTGTTCTACAAGGAAGTCATGGATTGCCTTCTCAAGATAATTCTTTCTTTATTTTTATTTTTTTGATTGGAGGTTTCCTAATTTAGGGTCACTGGTTCCAGGGAAGGGAGAGAGCCAGTGCCGTAAAACAAACACAACATCCATACCTCACTGGGATTCGAACCCGGACCCCTTTTGGACGAACGATCAAAGGCCATCGCTTAAACCACTGCGCCACCTCAAGATAATTCAATGAGTTAGGTTGGATTTGCATCGAGGTGGAGAATGGTTCCTCCTCCATCGCACACCTCGACCATTGTTATCCAGCGTGTCTAAAAACCAGATGACAATGATCATCAAGGTGTCTACTAATTGGAAAATGCAATTTCATGACCAATGAACAATTTTCATGACAATTAAAAAAAACAATTCTTCTGCATATATGTACAGTACACAGTATATCTCCAAGTATGCACGCATGTGTACACACACATATATTATAGATGGGGAGGACACTCTGCTCCCCCTTTTCCATGGAAAAAGTGTCCTTTGCCCTTCTGCTAGTAACAATAATCTAACTTATCTTCCTTTGACTGCGCCTAAAGTTGAAATACTCAACATTATACTAAATGATTTTATTACACACTTTTCTTCGACATTTACATTAGAAAAATATCATGACTCTATAAGCAGTATAACTTACAGATGAATTGATCACAAAATTGTTTAAACAACGTTTTGTACATATATTTCTATGCTAAAACGTTTTTTTTGCTTTCACAGTTTTTTTTGTGGAGGAGAGCACAAGTGCACCCATTTTTATTTTTTTTATTTTTTTTTAACAATTGGATCTTTATATGGAAACCACACTTACATGTTATGTGGTTGGTGCATGGAGAATTACTGAGATTGTTGCCAGGAAATGAGCAATTACTAAAAATAAAAAAAGAAATTCATGATCCCAAAGCAAAATTCATGACTTTTTCTTGACTTTCATGACTCTCTTCTGAATTTGTGACTTTCATGATTTTCACGACTAGTAGACACCCTGATCATGCCCCCCCCCCCCTCCCACTTGCTGGATCTAGCTCCAGCAGACTTTTCTGTTCCTAAAACTCAAAGCACCCATGGCATGAAAAGGAAGATGATATGACCATCCAGACATTCAAAGGACAGTGATAACGTATCAAAAAAACATTCCAGAAAAATGACTTCCCCAGGACATTTGAGACTTCTGGAACGATCCAATATGTGTATCAAAAGAGGAGGGGGGGGCAACCACTGTGAGGAACTCAATGTGATATAAGCAGTCGCCATCCCTAATTTAGGGCCACTGGTTCCAGGAAAGGAAGAGATCCAATGCTGTAAGACAAACACAACATCCATGCCTCACTGGAATTCGAACTCGGACCCAACTCGGATGAATGATCAGAAGCTGTCACTTAGACCACTGTGCCACAGGGGCAGCATATCAAACGAGGAGGGGACTATGTTCACAATTAAATCTGCAAATCTGCTCCAGGTAAGATTTTTTTTTCACTGAATTATTCCTAAAACTTTCTGGACCGACTGTGTATATTTGTCAAAAGACTATATCTGCTGCAACTGGACACTGAATGCTGTCACTAAAAATACTTCTGGATTGCAGGCAATGATTATATCAACAAACTGATAGACACTATGACATGGCTGTTAATTACACTAAACAAATTTTGACCTTTGGTATGTTTCATTTGGTTTAAAACATCATCAAGCAACAATGACCTGCCAAAATAATTTTCATTGGAGTGAAAGAAAAAAAAAAGATCATCAAAGCAAAACTTTTAAAACCAGAGTTGGGACTTGTGTTCTGTAATTGCATTATTATGACCAAACACATCACAAATACTTCTTGAACAGTTTGCCGCCTTTTTAAATTCAAAAAGAGAAACTGACCAAAAGTACACTTTAACAGGAGCCATTGGTTCTGTTAAAAAGGACTTTGAAAGCATTCACTGAATTGGAAAATTTGCATCAAATGAAATACATATATTTTTACTTTAAATGAATGAATGCATTACAAGTGATCATAAGATATCCATATTACTTATTACCTTTATCTCATATGAACTTTTGAAACTGATAAAACATCAGTTTTCAATAAAGCAAATAACTTCTTATGAACCCAATATTACAACATGCAATTTTATTTCACTAAATAGAATTTTGTTGAAGTAATTACATAGCTTGTCGCAAAACAACTAAGAATGTTTTTACAATTACAAAAAATTTGCACAACTATGTGTCAACCTTGGCATGTCTCGAAAAACGGTTGTCATTATAGTAACCACAGCAACAGACTACACCTGTTTATCACACGTACGTCGTCGGTAGTGAGCAGTTTAATAAGTGTTGCTTTGTGAATCCCTAACAAGTGTTTTTGCTCTGTGATTTAAAAAAAAAAAAATGGATGTGAAAGAGGAACAAAGATGCGCCATTAAATTTTGCCGTCGACTTAAGAAGTGTGTCGGAGAGACTTTCCGTCTCATGCAAGAGGCTTAGAAAGATGAATGTCTAGGACAATCAAATGGATGTGAAAGAGGAACAAAGATGCGCCATTAAATTTTGCTGTCGACTTAAGAAGTCTGTCGGAGAGACTTTCCGTCTCATGCAAGAGGCTTATAAAGATGAATGTCTAGGAAACTCAACAATTTACAGAAGGCATAAAGAATTTATGGATGTGAAAGAGGAACACAGATGTGCCATTAAATTTTGCTGTCGACTTAAGAAGTCTGTTGGAGAGACTTTCCGTCTTATGCAAGAGGCTTGGAAAGATGAATGTCTAGGAAACTCAACAATTTACAGATGGCATAAAGAATTTATGAATGGTTGTGAGTTAGCGGCATTTATTACACATGGAGGAAGACCTTCAACGAGTGTTATAGAGGTAAACTTCAATACAATAGGTGTTATTACATGGGAAGACAGGCACCTATTAATTAGAGATATCAAAGATACGGTTCGCATTTCAAAATCATCAATTCACAGAATTTTAACCAAGCATTTGGGCATCAAACGAGTTTGTTCAACTTGGGTTCCCATTTCTTTTCATGTACAAGGCAACACGTGGCCAGTTCTGTCGTTTCTTATTCAGAGAAAATGAATATTAAGTTGATGCCCCAACCTGGATGTAGTCCAAACTTGCCACCATGTGACTTCTGCTTGTTCCCCCTTTTAAAAAAGACACTACGGGTACGACAATTCGAGACTGATCAACAACTTATTACAGCTGTGCAGGGGTGCTTCAACAGCACTTCAGGAGAATTTCACAAGACATTAAAAAAGTGGGAGTAATGTTGGGACACCTGTATTCGATGCAATGGACAGTATTTCGAAAAAGAGGACCACTTCCTTGATAATTAAGGTGAGCATTTTCAAAACGTGGGAGGAACATTGGGACACCTGTATTCGATGCAATGGACAGTATTTCGAAAAAGATGACCACTTCCTTGATAATTAAGGTGAGCATTTTCAAAATGTGGGAGGAACGTTGGGACACCTGTATTCGATGCAATGGACAGTATTTCCAAAAAGATGACCACTTCCTTGATAATTAAGGTGAGCATTTTCAAAAGGTGGGAGGAACGTTGGGACACCTGTATTCGATGCAATGGACAGTATTTCGAAAAAGAGGACCACTTCCTTGATAATTAAGGTGAGCATTTTCAAAACGTGGGAGGAACGTTGGGACACCTGTATTCGATGCAATGGACAGTATTTCGAAAAAGATGACCACTTCCTTGATAATTAAAGTGAGCATTTTCAAAAAGTGGGAGGAATGTTGGAACACCTGTATCCGATGCAATGGACAGTATTTCGAAAAAGAGGACCACTTCCTTGATAATTAAGGTGAGCATTTTCAAAACGTGGGAGGAACATTGGGACACCTGTATTCGATGCAATGGACAGTATTTCGAAAAAGATGACCACTTCCTTGATAATTAAGGTGAGCATTTTCAAAATGTGGGAGGAACGTTGGGACACCTGTATTCGATGCAATGGACAGTATTTCGAAAAAGATGACCACTTCCTTGATAATTAAGGTGAGCATTTTCAAAAGGTGGGAGGAACGTTGGGACACCTGTATTCGATGCAATGGACAGTATTTCGAAAAAGAGGACCACTTCCTTGATAATTAAGGTGAGCATTTTCAAAACGTGGGAGGAACATTGGGACACCTGTATTCGATGCAATGGACAGTATTTCGAAAAGAGGACCACTTCCTTGATAATTAAGGTGAGCATTTTCAAAACGTGGGAGGAACATTGGGACACCTGTATTCGATGCAATGGACAGTATTTCGAAAAAGAGGACCACTTCCTTGATAATTAAGGTGAGCATTTTCAAAACGTGGGAGGAACATTGGGACACCTGTATTCGATGCAATGGACAGTATTTCGAAAAAGAGGACCACTTCCTTGATAATTAAGGTGAGCATTTTCAAAACGTGGGAGGAACATTGGGACACCTGTATTCGATGCAATGGACAGTATTTCGAAAAAGATGACCACTTCCTTGATAATTAAGGTGAGCATTTTCAAAATGTGGGAGGAACGTTAGGACACCTGTATTCGATGCAATGGACAGTATTTCCAAAAAGATGACCACTTCCTTGATAATTAAGGTGAGCATTTTCAAAATGTGGGAGGAACGTTGGGACACCTGTATTCGATGCAATGGACAGTATTTCGAAAAAGATGACCACTTCCTTTATAATTAAGGTAAGCATAATTTTTGCATAAAAACATTTTCAGTTGTTTTAGGATAACCCTTGTACAGTGGGAATTTATAGTACATTTTGATCGGCTTGAAGCAGAAAACTCTGTGAAAAGTGAGTTGTGCCTATCAATGACTTGAATATGCATAACCTAATTTTAAAACAAAATTCCACTAAGTAATATCATTTGAGAAAGTGTTTCTCTATACATATATTACATCTTTACTTATTCTGATCAAGAAGATGTGCAACTAATAAAACTTTATAACCGTGGTAACATGCAAAGCCAAGACCAGGTTTAATTAGATTTTTTTTTTTTCAAATATCACTTACCAATAAATATAATTGTAGGTTGTAATTCTCTAGCAACAGCAAACAAGGCACGTACTAACTTCTCTCCTTCACCTAACTGGAGAAAAAATATTAATTAACATCTGAATACGGAATGATAAAAAATTTACATTTACAAGTTTGGGATGGGATGGATAATAGCTTTTAAAATTGGCATCTCCTGACCAATATTTGCAAAAATTTAGAAAACTATTTTAAAAAATCCACAAGCTATTTCAAAAATCAAGAATATGGAGCAAAACTCAATTTACGAGTGCAATTCTAAACAACTGTCTGCTAACTATGCACCAACTAAGGCATGTGGTATATGGTTGGTTGGTCGATTGATTTTTATGGCGCAAGGGCAATGTTTGGCCAAAGAGCGCCAAACACAAGACAAACAAACAGTATTAAAACCGTGGTATAAAACGTAAAATCTGGCTGATCAAGTAAAACTGGAAAATGAGAATGATGGAAGGGCTAAAAAGACAACGAAGTGTGGTATACGAACAGTAATTAACAGTAATTTACTTCAAATACAGAATTTTCTTCAGAATTTATGGTCTTGTCAGTCATTGATTAAAATATAGTGAATCTTGTGAGTACTCTGATCGAATAAACTCTGTATTACATAAAATGCAACAGTTTACCTGTCTACCCAAAAATCTACAATTAATCACACAAAAACCCATATGTCAGCGATTGATTAAAATACAGTGAATCTTGTGGTGAGTACTCTGATCAAATAAACTTTGTTTTACATAAAATGCATCAGTTCAACTGTCTGCCCCAAAATCTACAATTAATCATTCAACAACCCAACATGAGGGTCAAAGACAAAAGCAAAATTTCTATGCTCTTTGTGTGCATTGGACTATGTGCTATACCCAGTACATTACAATTAATAATGATGCTTCACACTGGATAAGTTTTGCAGCCCATTAAGGTAACAACTTTGCTTTCACACTGTTTCCAAAATCTCCCCTGACACAGGTGGAGCAGTAGCAGACCTAGTAGGGTAGTGATAGGGGCAATACCCCCCCCCCCCCAGCAGATTTTCCCTTATTAAATGTCCCAGTTCACAAGCAATTAATGTACTTATTTTATAAAAAAAATATAGTAAAAAGTGCCCCAATTTTTGAAAAACGTTTTACAACAAATTAAATTTGCAGTGAATTTGAAGATAAAATTGTTTTGTTTCAATTTCTTCAGCTAGAAAAAACAAAAGAAAAAAACTAGAGATTCAAAAACAGAGACAGCTCAAAACGGAGGTGAAAAGAGATTTTGTCTGATCATGAAAAACAATGCATGTGTTTTGTTCTGTTCTTTAGCATACTGCCTGGTAGCATTAGTCACTGGTAACAGGGGAAGTCATGAACTTTGCATGGTGTGTGTGTGTGTGTGTGTGTGTGTGTGTGTGTGTGTGTGTGATAAAGCCAAAGTATGTACCTCGTTTGGGCCTACAGTAAAGATGTTACCAACTACACTGCTTCCCATTCCTTTTTGATGTTTCTTTCTTCATCCCTTCCCATTTCACCATACACAAGTCACACAATTTGACATACAAATGTCAGTTTTGTTGGTTTCTTTTTATCCCTTTGCGCATTTCTCTGAGAAAGGGCTAAACAGAAAATTTTCATTCTAAATGCTAGGCGGATCCCCTGAAAATAAGCATATTTAACAGCAATCCTGTAGCCATTTTCAAGTCATTTGGCTACAGGATTGCTGTTAAACCACCTCCACATCTTCTTAACTTTATCCTTTAAGACAGAGATCCCAATAAACCCCTAGAGTTACAAGGGGTCTACTCTATCCCTGTCACCACTTCCACAGGCATTACCCACTATATTGGTAGTACTTACCTAAGCATCAACTGCTAATTGGTGGAACATATCGCTGATGTTAAGAAAGGAAACCCTTCCACCTCGCTTTCAATTTTAACCATCAGTGATACGTCCGCGATTTCCGATTGGCAAAATGTTAAACGCATTGCTCCGTTCGGCAACCGGAAGGCCCTCAGGTACCGCGAAAGCATTGAAATCTTCCTTACCCTTAACACCTGTAATACAGACGCACCTTTTAATATACCTATCATTTGGAAAGCTATTTTGAAATCTGGCAACAACTGATGCTAATACCACGTGTTTGATTCCATGGCTGATGAAGGTAGAAGTCGCTACCGAAACGTCGTCCCAACACTTGTAATTTTTACGTAACCGAAGCGTGATATGTCGTCATCAAGAATTATTCTAATGTTTTGTGTTGTGTCTCACTGCCAATTATTCTCACTATGTTTCCTAGAAGTTCCACTCTCCCGCAAGAATGGTCCTCAACCCCAGTCAACAGAAGCCCATCACAATTTGTGAATACATAATTCCACTTATTTTACTCCATTGCTAATGTTTTACTCCATAAGCGATGTCATAGCCAAGGTACTTGAGTTCAACACCCTCTCCTGGGTTGAAAGCAAGCTCAGCATTATTTGATCAGCTTGGCATTTTTATTAGAACAACACAGAAATATCCTATACAACTTTTTAGGACAAACAATTATTTTACATATACTCTTTCATACCAATACTTAAAAACATTTTTTTTTTCAAGTGCTATTTACGGAGTCCTAAACTTTTTCAAGGACTTGAAAATGAACTTTTATTTTTCAAGGACTTTTCAAGGTTTTCAAGGAGCGTACAAACCATGATCATCCAGTTGACAGAGGTCACTGTGGTCCGAATAAACCTTCTGCAAATATGGATGGAGACAGTTGGCTAATAGGTCACTGTAGTGTCCGCTATTCAGTTTTTGTGGGATGATAACAAGTGTAACTAGGGCTTGCCATGAAAAAGCTCCCAGACCAGAAACCACCTTTACCTGCCGGTTGAACCTCAAATGTGCAACCAGAGGAAAGGGCTTCATGCTGCTTACGACATATGCGAACCCGGCCATCAGCACGGTGCAGCAGGAAACGGGACTCATCAGTGTTTGTGTGATGATAACCATTGTACCTAGGGCTTGCCATGAAAAAGCTTTCCAGAGCAGAAACCACTTCCACCAGCCTGCTGAACTCCAAATGTGCAACCAGAGGAAAGGGCTTCATGTTGTTTATGACATATGCAAACCCGGCCATCAGCCTGCTGCAGCAGGAAACAGGACTCATCACCAGACGAATTTGTATTTCATTTTTTATGATTGGAAGTTTAACGACCACCGTGAGCAACTCAATGGGCTATAAGCAGTTGCCCGTCCCTAATTTAAGGTCACTGGTTCCAAGGAAGGGAGAGAGCCAGTGTTGTAAGACAAACACAGCATCCATGCCTCACCGGGATTCTAATCCAGACTCCTTTTGGACGAATGATCAGAGGCCACCGCTTAGACCACTGCACCACCGGGGCAGCCCAGACGATCTTCTATCTGTAGAGGATAGCTGGCATTTCTTGGCCCATGCGAGCCGTTGTTTGTGATGACTGCGCATCATCGTGGGTATCCTCCTTGGTCTTCGGTTGTGCAACCTCCCAGGTGAAGCAAGGTACAGTGCATGGTGTAAGTGGAAATAGGTCAAACTGCACTGCTGTCGTACTGGTGGGTGAGCTGGGCGACGGTTACATGTCCGACTAGCACAAATGTGAATGGTTCTCATATTTCTAAGCCACACCTGTTTAGCTGAAATTGTTGGAGCTTTCTTGTCCTGGGTGATGTAACACTACTAGCATGCTTGAACAGAAATCAGGAGATGTGGATTCCATTCCCACTCTGTAATTTTCAAGCTTTCTGAAGGAGTTGCTACATAGAAACAATGAAAATACAGCAAATTTGTGGCAATGATTATATTTGCATTGCCTTCCATGTATTTGTGATGAATTATTTCTTCAGGGGGATTCAATTCCCACTTACACAGTCATATCAGAATAATGACCACCCTGGAATCACGGTGTACCCACCCAGGTGCGTCACAGAGTGCATGTGACAAGGTCAACCAAACAGAGATATAAGCAGCCGGCCAGGATAGATCAGATCAGATCATATGTAGAGGATTTCAGGAAGGGAGTGTCTGACCCCAGGTCTTAAACAACCCTTAGGAAATAGGAAGCTAGGAGATTTGGGCTAGAGTGCCCGATAGGAAAGTGACACGGAAGCGAGGTAGAAGACGCCCTTATTTACTACCGGGGGGCCAGTACCTGTGGCCCGAGGGCTTAACGTGCCCACAATGCTCTTGTAGATCAGATCATATGTAGAGGATTTCAGGAAGGGAGTGTCTGACCCCAGGTCTTAAACAACCCTTAGAAATAGGAAGCTAGGAGATTTGGGCTAGAGTGCCCGATAGGAAAGTGACACGGAAGCGAGGTAGAAGACGCCCTTATTTACTACCGGGGGCCAGTACCTGTGACCCGAGGGCTTAACGTGCCCACAATGCTCTTGTAGATCAGATCAGATCATATGTAGAGGATTTCAGGAAGGGAGTGTCTGACCCCAGGTCTTAAACAACCCTTAGAAATAGGAAGCTAGGATATTTGGGCAAGAGTGCCCGATAGGAAAGTGACACGGAAGCGAGGTAGAAGACGCCCTTATTTACTACCGGGGGCCAGTACCTGTGGCCCGAGGGCTTAACGTGCCCACAATGCTCTTGTAGATCAGATCATATGTAGAGGATTTCAGGAAGGGAGTGTCTGACCCCAGGTCTTAAACAACCCTTAGAAATAGGAAGCTAGGAGATTTGGGCTAGAGTGCATGATAGGAAAGTGACACGGAAGCGAGGTAGAAGACGCCCTTATTTACTACCGGGGGCCAGTACCTGTGGCCCGAGGGCTTAACGTGCCCACAATGCTCTTGTAGATCAGATCAGATCATATGTAGAGGATTTCAGGAAGGGAGTGTCTGACCCCAGGTCTTAAACAACCCTTAGAAATAGGAAGCTAGGAGATTTGGGCTAGAGTGCCCGATAGGAAAGTGACACGGAAGCGAGGTAGAAGACGCCCTTATTTACTACCGGGGGGCCAGTACCTGTGGCCCGAGGGCTTAACGTGCCCACAATGCTCTTGTAGATCAGATCATATGTAGAGGATTTCAGGAAGGGAGTGTCTGACCCCAGGTCTTAAACAACCCTTAGAAATAGGAAGCTAGGATATTTGGGCTAGAGTGCCCGATAGGAAAGTGACACGGAAGCGAGGTAGAAGACGCCCTTATTTACTACCGGGGGCCAGTACCTGTGGCCTGAGGGCTTAACGTGCCCACAATGCTCTTGTAGATCAGATCAGATCATATGTAGAGGATTTCAGGAAGGGAGTGTCTGACCCCAGGTCTTAAACAACCCTTAGAAATAGGAAGCTAGGATATTTGGGCAAGAGTGCCCGATAGGAAAGTGACACGGAAGCGAGGTAGAAGACGCCCTTATTTACTACCGGGGGCCAGTACCTGTGGCCCGAGGGCTTAACGTGCCCACAATGCTCTTGTAGATCAGATCATATGTAGAGGATTTCAGGAAGGGAGTGTCTGACCCCAGGTCTTAAACAACCCTTAGAAATAGGAAGCTAGGAGATTTGGGCTAGAGTGCATGATAGGAAAGTGACACGGAAGCGAGGTAGAAGACGCCCTTATTTACTACCGGGGGCCAGTACCTGTGGCCCGAGGGCTTAACGTGCCCACAATGCTCTTGTAGATCAGATCAGATCATATGTAGAGGATTTCAGGAAGGAGTGTCTGACCCCAGGTCTTAAACAACCCTTAGAAATAGGAAGCTAGGAGATTTGGGCTAGAGTGCCCGATAGGAAAGTGACACGGAAGCGAGGTAGAAGACGCCCTTATTTACTACCGGGGGCCAGTACCTGTGGCCCGAGGGCTTAACGATGCCCACAATGCTCTTGTAGATCAGATCATATGTAGAGGATTTCAGGAAGGGAGTGTCTGACCCCAGGTCTTAAACAACCCTTAGAAATAGGAAGCTAGGAGATTTGGGCTAGAGTGCCCGATAGGAAAGTGACACGGAAGCGAGGTAGAAGACGCCCTTATTTACTACCGGGGGGCCAGTACCTGTGGCCCGAGGGCTTAACGTGCCCACAATGCTCTTGTAGATCAGATCATATGTAGAGGATTTCAGGAAGGGAGTGTCTGACCCCAGGTCTTAAACAACCCTTAGAAATAGGAAGCTAGGAGATTTGGGCTAGAGTGCCCGATAGGAAAGTGACACGGAAGCGAGGTAGAAGACGCCCTTATTTACTACCGGGGGCCAGTACCTGTGGCCCGAGGGCTTAACGTGCCCACAATGCTCTTGTAGATCAGATCATATGTAGAGGATTTCAGGAAGGGAGTGTCTGACCATAGGTCTTAAACAACCCTTAGAAATAGGAAGCTAGGAGATTTGGGCTAGAGTGCCCGATAGGAAAGTGACACGGAAGCGAGGTAGAAGACGCCCTTATTTACTACCGGGGGCCAGTACCTGTGGCCCGAGGGCTTAACGTGCCCACAATGCTCTTGTAGATCAGATCAGATCATATGTAGAGGATTTCAGAAAGGGAGTGTCTGACCCCAGGTCTTAAACAACCCTTAGAAATAGGAAGCTAGGAGATTTGGGCTAGAGTGCCCGATAGGAAAGTGACACGGAAGCGAGGTAGAAAGACGCCTTATTTACTACCGGGGGCCAGTACCTGTGGACCGAGGGCTTAACGTGCCCACAATGCTCTTGTAGATCAGATCAGATCATATGTAGAGGATTTTAGAAAGGGAGTGTCTGACCCCAGGTCTTAAACAACCCTTAGCCATAGGAAGCTAGGAGATTTGGGCTAGAGTGCCCGATAGGAAAGTGACACGGAAGCGAGGTAGAAGACGCAATTATTTACTACCGGGGGCCAGTACCTGTGGCCCGAGGGCTTAACGTGCCCACAATGCTCTTGTAGATCAGATCATATGTAGAGGATTTCAGGAAGGGAGTGTCTGACCCCAGGTCTTAAACAACCCTTAGAAATAGGAAGCTAGGAGATTTGGGCTAGAGTGCCCGATAGGAAAGTGACACGGAAGCGAGGTAGAAGACGCCCTTATTTACTACCGGGGGCCAGTACCTGTGGCCCGAGGGCTTAACGTGCCCACAATGCTCTTGTAGATCAGATCATATGTAGAGGATTTCAGGAAGGGAGTGTCTGACCCCAGGTCTTAAACAACCCTTAGAAATAGGAAGCTAGGAGATTTGGGCTAGAGTGCCCGATAGGAAAGTGACACGGAAGCGAGGTAGAAGACGCCCTTATTTACTACCGGGGGCCAGTACCTGTGGTCCGAGGGCTTAACGTGCCCACAATGCTCTTGTAGATCAGATCAGATCATATGTAGAGGATTTCAGAAAGGGAGTGTCTGACCCCAGGTCTTAAACAACCCTTAGAAATAAGAAGCTAGGAGATTTGGGCTAGAGTGCCCGATAGGAAAGTGACACGGAAGCGAGGTAGAAGACGCCCTTATTTACTACCGGGGGGCCAGTACCTGTGGCCCGAGGGCTTAACGTGCCCACAATGCTCTTGTAGATCAGATCAGATCATATGTAGAGGATTTCAGAAAGGGAGTGTCTGACCCCAGGTCTTAAACAACCCTTAGAAATAGGAAGCTAGGAGATTTGGGCTAGAGTGCCCGATAGGAAAGTGACACGGAAGCGAGGTAGAAGACGCCCTTATTTACTACCGGGGGCCAGTACCTGTGGACCGAGGGCTTAACGTGCCCACAATGCTCTTGTAGATCAGATCAGATCATATGTAGAGGATTTTAGGAAGGGAGTGTCTGACCCCAGGTCTTAAACAACCCTTAGCCATAGGAAGCTAGGAGATTTGGGCTAGAGTGCCCGATAGGAAAGTGACACGGAAGCGAGGTAGAAGACGCCCTTATTTACTACCGGGGGCCAGTACCTGTGGCCCGAGGGCTTAACGTGCCCACAATGCTCTTGTAGATCAGATCATATGTAGAGGATTTCAGGAAGGGAGTGTCTGACCCCAGGTCTTAAACAACCCTTAGAAATAGGAAGCTAGGAGATTTGGGCTAGAGTGCCCGATAGGAAAGTGACACGGAAGCGAGGTAGAAGACGCCCTTATTTACTACAGGGGGCCAGTACCTGTGGCCCGAGGGCTTAACGTGCCCACAATGCTCTTGTAGATCAGATCATATGTAGAGGATTTCAGGAAGGAGTGTCTGACCCCAGGTCTTAAACAACCCTTAGAAATAGGAAGCCAGGAGATTTGGGCTAGAGTGCCAGATAGGAAAGTGACACGGAAGCGAGGTAGAAGACGCCCTTATTTACTACCGGGGGCCAGTACCTGTGGCCCGAGGGCTTAACGTGCCCACAATGCTCTTGTAGATCAGATCAGATCATATGTAGAGGATTTCAGAAAGGGAGTGTCTGACCCCAGGTCTTAAACAACCCTTAGAAATAGGAAGCTAGGAGATTTGGGCTAGAGTGCCCGATAGGAAAGTGACACGGAAGCGAGGTAGAAGACGCCCTTATTTACTACCGGGGGGCCAGTACCTGTGGCCCGAGGGCTTAACGTGCCCACAATGCTCTTGTAGATCAGATCAGATCATATGTAGAGGATTTTAGGAAGGGAGTGTCTGATCCCAGGTCTTAAACAACCCTTAGCCATAGGAAGCTAGGAGATTTGGGCTAGAGTGCCCGATAGGAAAGTGACACGGAAGCGAGGTAGAAGACGCCCTTATTTACTACCGGGGGGCCAGTACCTGTGGCCCGAGGGCTTAACGTGCCCACAATGCTCTTGTAGATCAGATCAGATCATATGTAGAGGATTTTAGGAAGGGAGTGTCTGATCCCAGGTCTTAAACAACCCTTAGCCATAGGAAGCTAGGAGATTTGGGCTAGAGTGCCCGATAGGAAAGTGACACGGAAGCGAGGTAGAAGACGTCCTTATTTACTACCGGGGGGCCAGTACCTGTGGCCCGAGGGCTTAACGTGCCCACAATGTTCTTGTAGATCAGATCAGATCATATGTAGAGGATTTTAGGAAGGGAGTGTCTGATCCCAGGTCTTAAACAACCCTTAGCCATAGGAAGCTAGGAGATTTGGGCTAGAGTGCCCGATAGGAAAGTGACACAGAAGAGAGGTAGAAGACGCCCTTATTTACTACCGGGGGCCAGTACCTGTAGCCCGAGGGCTTAATGTGCCCACAATGCTCTTGTAGATCAGATCAGATCATATGTAGAGGATTTTAGGAGTGTCTGACCCCAGGTCTTAAACAACCCTTAGAAATAGGAAACTAGGAGATTTGGGCTAGAGTGAACGATAGGAAAGTGACACGGAAGCGAGGTAGAAGACGCCCTCATTTACTACCGGGGGCCAGTACCTGTGGCCCGAGGGCTTAACGTGCCCACAATGCCCTTGTAGATCAGATCAGATCATATGTAGAGGATTTTAGGAAGGGAGTGTCTGACCCCAGGTCTTAAACAACCCTTAGAAATAGGAAGCTAGGAGATTTGGGCTAGAGTGCTCAATAGGAAAGTGACACGGAAGCGAGGTAGAAGACGCCCTTATTTACTACCGGGGGGCCAGTACCTGTGGCCCGAGGGCTTAACGTGCCCACAATGCTCTTGTAGATCAGATCAGATCATATGTAGAGGATTTTAGGAAGGGAGTGTCTGATCCCAGGTCTTAAACAACCCTTAGCCATAGGAAGCTAGGAGATTTGGGCTAGAGTGCCCGATAGGAAAGTGACACGGAAGCGAGGTAGAAGACGTCCTTATTTACTACCGGGGGCCAGTACCTGTGGCCCGAGGGCTTAACGTGCCCACAATGTTCTTGTAGATCAGATCAGATCATATGTAGAGGATTTTAGGAAGGGAGTGTCTGATCCCAGGTCTTAAACAACCCTTAGCCATAGGAAGCTAGGAGATTTGGGCTAGAGTGCCCGATAGGAAAGTGACACGGAAGCGAGGTAGCAGACGCCCTTATTTACTACCGGGGGGCCAGTACCTGTGGCCCGAAGGCTTAACGTGCCCACAATGTTCTTGTAGATCAGATCAGATCATATGTAGAGGATTTTAGGAAGGGAGTGTCTGACCCCAGGTCTTAAACAACCCTTAGAAATAGGAAGCTAGGAGATTTGGGCTAGAGTGCCCGATAGGAAAGTGACACGGAAGCGAGGTAGAAGACGCCCTCATTTACTACCGGGGGGCCAGTACCTGTGGCCCGAGGGCTTAACGTGCCCACAATGCCCTTGTAGATCAGATCAGATCATATGTAGAGGATTTTAGGAAGGGAGTGTCTGACCCCAGGTCTTAAACAACCCTTAGAAATAGGAAACTAGGAGATTTGGGCTAGAGTGAACGATAGGAAAGTGACACGGAAGCGAGGTAGAAGACGCCCTCATTTACTACCGGGGGCCAGTACCTGTGGCCCGAGGGCTTAACGTGCCCACAATGCCCTTGTAGATCAGATCAGATCATATGTAGAGGATTTTAGGAAGGGAGTGTCTGACCCCAGGTCTTAAACAACCCTTAGAAATAGGAAGCTAGGAGATTTGGGCTAGAGTGCCCGATAGGAAAGTGACACGGAAGCGAGGTAGAAGACGCCCTTATTTACTACCGGGGGCCAGTACCTGTGGCCCGAGGGCTTAACGTGCCCACAATGCTCTTGTAGATCAGATCAGATCATATGTAGAGGATTTTAGGAAGGGAGTGTCTGATCCCAGGTCTTAAACAACCCTTAGAAATAGGAAGCTAGGAGATTTGGGCTAGAGTGCCCGATAGGAAAGTGACACGGAAGCGAGGTAGAAGACGCCCTTATTTACTACCGGGGGGCCAGTACCTGTGGCCCGAGGGCTTAACGATGCCCACAATGCTCTTGTAGATCAGATCAGATCATATGTAGAGGATTTTAGGAAGGGAGTGTCTGATCCCAGGTCTTAAACAACCCTTAGCCATAGGAAGCTAGGAGATTTGGGCTAGAGTGCCCGATAGGAAAGTGACACGGAAGCGAGGTAGAAGACGTCCTTATTTACTACCGGGGGCCAGTACCTGTGGCCCGAGGGCTTAACGTGCCCACAATGTTCTTGTAGATCAGATCAGATCATATGTAGAGGATTTTAGGAAGGGAGTGTCTGATCCCAGGTCTTAAACAACCCTTAGCCATAGGAAGCTAGGAGATTTGGGCTAGAGTGCCCGATAGGAAAGTGACACGGAAGCGAGGTAGCAGACGCCCTTATTTACTACCGGGGGCCAGTACCTGTGGCCCGAAGGCTTAACGTGCCCACAATGTTCTTGTAGATCAGATCAGATCATATGTAGAGGATTTTAGGAAGGGAGTGTCTGACCCCAGGTCTTAAACAACCCTTAGAAATAGGAAGCTAGGAGATTTGGGCTAGAGTGCCCGATAGGAAAGTGACACAGAAGAGAGGTAGAAGACGCCCTTATTTACTACCGGGGGCCAGTACCTGTAGCCCGAGGGCTTAATGTGCCCACAATGCTCTTGTAGATCAGATCAGATCATATGTAGAGGATTTTAGAAGGGGAGTGTCTGACCCCAGGTCTTAAACAACCCTTAGAAATAGGAAACTAGGAGATTTGGGCTAGAGTGCCCGATAGGAAAGTGACACGGAAGCGAGGTAGAAGACGCCCTGATTTACTACCGTGGGGCCAGTACCTGTGGCCCGAGGGCTTAACGTGCCCACAATGCCCTTGTAGATCAGATCAGATCATATGTAGAGGATTTTAGGAAGGGAGTGTCTGACCCCAGGTCTTAAACAACCCTTAGAAATAGGAAACTAGGAGATTTGGGCTAGAGTTCCCGATAGGAAAGTGACACGGAAGCGAGGTAGAAGACGCCCTTATTTACTACCGCGGGGCCAGTACCTGTAACCCGAGGGCTTAATGTGCCCACAATGCTCTTGTAGATCAGATCAGATCATATGTAGAGGATTTTAGGAAGGGAGTGTCTGACCCCAGGTCTTAAACAACCCTTAGAAGTAGGAAACTAGGAGATTTGGGCTAGAGTGCCCGATAGGAAAGTGACACGGAAGCGAGGTAGAAGACGCCCTCATTTACTACCGGGGGCCAGTACCTGTGTCCCGAGGGCTTAACGTGCCCACAATGCCGTTGTAGATCAGATCAGATCATATGTAGAGGATTTTAGGAAGGGAGTGTCTGACTCCAGGTCTTAAACAACCCTTAGAAATAGGAAACTAGGAGATTTGGGCTAGAGTGCCCGATAGGAAAGTGACACGGAAGTGAGGTAGAATACGCCCTTATTTACTACCGGGGGGCCAGTACCTGTGGCCCGAGGGCTTAACGTGCCCACAATGCTCTTGTAGATCAGATCAGATCATATGTAGAGGATTTTAGGAAGGGAGTGTCTGACCCCAGCTCTTAAACAACTCTTAGAAATAGGAAGCTAGGAGATTTGGGCTAGAGTGCCCGATAGGAAAGTGACACGGAAGCGAGGTAGAAGACGCCCTCATTTACTACCGGGGGCCAGTACCTGTGGCCCGAGGGCTTAACGTGCCCACAATGCCCTTGTAGATCAGATCAGATCATATGTAGAGGATTTTAGGAAGGGAGTGTCTGACCCCAGGTCTTAAACAACCCTTAGAAATAGGAAACTAGGAGATTTGGGCTAGAGTGCCCGATAGGAAAGTGACACGGAAGTGAGGTAGAATATGCCCTTATTTACTACCAGGGGGCCAGTACCTGTGGCCCGAGGGCTTAACGTGCCCACAATGCTCTTGTAGATCAGATCAGATCATATATAGAGGATTTTAGGAAGGGAGTGTCTGACCCCAGGTCTTAAACAACCCTTAGAAATAGGAAACTAGGAGATTTGGGCTAGAGTGCCCGATAGGAAAGTGACACGGAAGTGAGGTAGAATATGCCCTTATTTACTACCGGGGGCCAGTACCTGTGGCCCGAGGGCTTAACGTGCCCACAATGCTCTTGTAGATCAGATCAGATTATATGTAGAGGATTTTAGGAAGGGAGTGTCTGACCCCAGGTCTTAAACAACCCTTAGAAATAGGAAGCTAGGAGATTTGGGCTAGAGTGCCCGATAGGAAAGTGACACGGAAGTGAGGTAGAATAAGCCCTTATTTACTACCGGGGGCCAGTACCTGTGGCCCGAGGGCTTAAAGTGCCCACAATGCTCTTGTAGATCAGATCAGATCATATGTAGAGGATTTTAGGAAGGGAGTGTCTGACCCCAGGTCTTAAACAACCCTTAGAAATAGGAAGCTAGGAGATTTGGGCTAGAGTGCCCGATAGGAAAGTGACACGGAAGCGAGGTAGAAGACGCCCTCATTTACTACCGGGGGGCCAGTACCTGTGGCCCGAGGGCTTAACGTGCCCACAATGCCCTTGTAGATCAGATCAGATCATATGTAGAGGATTTTAGGAAGGGAGTGTCTGACCCCAGGTCTTAAACAACCCTTAGAAATAGGAAACTAGGAGATTTGGGCTAGAGTGCCCGATAGGAAAGTGACACGGAAGTGAGGTAGAATACGCCTTTATTTACTACCGGGGGCCAGTACCTGTGGCCCGAGGGCTTAACGTGCCCACAATGCTCTTGTAGATCAGATCAGATCATATGTAGAGGATTTTAGGAAGGGAGTGTCTGATCCCAGGTCTTAAACAACCCTTAGCCATAGGAAGCTAGGAGATTTGGGCTAGAGTGCCCGATAGGAAAGTGACACGGAAGTGAGGTAGAAGACGTCCTTATTTACTACCGGGGGGCCAGTACCTGTGGCCCGAGGGCTTAACGTGCCCACAATGTTCTTGTAGATCAGATCAGATCATATGTAGAGGATTTTAGGAAGGGAGTGTCTGATCCCAGGTCTTAAACAACCCTTAGCCATAGGAAGCTAGGAGATTTGGGCTAGAGTGCCCGATAGGAAAGTGACACGGAAGCGAGGTAGCAGACGCCCTTATTTACTACCGGGGGGCCAGTACCTGTGGCCCGAAGGCTTAACGTGCCCACAATGTTCTTGTAGATCAGATCAGATCATATGTAGAGGATTTTAGGAAGGGAGTGTCTGACCCCAGGTCTTAAACAACCCTTAGAAATAGGAAGCTAGGAGATTTGGGCTAGAGTGCCCGATAGGAAAGTGACACGGAAGCGAGGTAGAAGTCGCCCTCATTTACTACCGGGGGCCAGTACCTGTGGCCCGAGGGCTTAACGTGCCCACAATGCCCTTGTAGATCAGATCAGATCATATGTAGAGGATTTTAGGAAGGGAGTGTCTGACCCCAGGTCTTAAACAACCCTTAGAAATAGGAAACTAGGAGATTTGGGCTAGAGTGCCCGATAGGAAAGTGACACAGAAGAGAGGTAGAAGACGCCCTTATTTACTACCGGGGGGCCAGTACCTGTAGCCCGAGGGCTTAATGTGCCCACAATGCTCTTGTAGATCAGATCAGATCATATGTAGAGGATTTTAGAAGGGGAGTGTCTGACCGCAGGTCTTAAACAACCCTTAGAAATAGGAAACTAGGAGATTTGGGCTAGAGTGCCCGATAGGAAAGTGACACGGAAGCGAGGCAGAAGACGCCCTTATTTACTACCGTGGGGCCAGTACCTGTGGCCCGAGGGCTTAACGTGCCCACAATGCCCTTGTAGATCAGATCAGATCATATGTAGAGGATTTTAGGAAGGGAGTGTCTGACCCCAGGTCTTAAACAACCCTTAGAAATAGGAAACTAGGAGATTTGGGCTAGAGTGCCCGATAGGAAAGTGACACGGAAGTGAGGTAGAATACGCCTTTATTTACTACCGGGGGCCAGTACCTGTGGCCCGAGGGCTTAACGTGCCCACAATGCTCTTGTAGATCAGATCAGATCATATGTAGAGGATTTCAGAAAGGGAGTGTCTGACCCCAGGTCTTAAACAACCCTTAGAAATAGGAAGCTAGGAGATTTGGGCTAGAGTGCCCGATAGGAAAGTGACACGGAAGCGAGGTAGAAGACGCCCTTATTTACTACCGGGGGCCAGTACCTGTGGACCGAGGGCTTAACGTGCCCACAATGCTCTTGTAGATCAGATCAGATCATATGTAGAGGATTTTAGGAAGGGAGTGTCTGACCCCAGGTCTTAAACAACCCTTAGCCATAGGAAGCTAGGAGATTTGGGCTAGAGTGCCCGATAGGAAAGTGACACGGAAGCGAGGTAGAAGACGCCCTTATTTACTACCGGGGGCCAGTACCTGTGGCCCGAGGGCTTAACGTGCCCACAATGCTCTTGTAGATCAGATCATATGTAGAGGATTTCAGGAAGGGAGTGTCTGACCCCAGGTCTTAAACAACCCTTAGAAATAGGAAGCTAGGAGATTTGGGCTAGAGTGCCCGATAGGAAAGTGACACGGAAGCGAGGTAGAAGACGCCCTTATTTACTACAGGGGGGCCAGTACCTGTGGCCCGAGGGCTTAACGTGCCCACAATGCTCTTGTAGATCAGATCATATGTAGAGGATTTCAGGAAGGAGTGTCTGACCCCAGGTCTTAAACAACCCTTAGAAATAGGAAGCCAGGAGATTTGGGCTAGAGTGCCAGATAGGAAAGTGACACGGAAGCGAGGTAGAAGACGCCCTTATTTACTACCGGGGGGCCAGTACCTGTGGCCCGAGGGCTTAACGTGCCCACAATGCTCTTGTAGATCAGATCAGATCATATGTAGAGGATTTCAGAAAGGGAGTGTCTGACCCCAGGTCTTAAACAACCCTTAGAAATAGGAAGCTAGGAGATTTGGGCTAGAGTGCCCGATAGGAAAGTGACACGGAAGCGAGGTAGAAGACGCCCTTATTTACTACCGGGGGGCCAGTACCTGTGGCCCGAGGGCTTAACGTGCCCACAATGCTCTTGTAGATCAGATCAGATCATATGTAGAGGATTTTAGGAAGGGAGTGTCTGATCCCAGGTCTTAAACAACCCTTAGCCATAGGAAGCTAGGAGATTTGGGCTAGAGTGCCCGATAGGAAAGTGACACGGAAGCGAGGTAGAAGAACGCCCTTATTTACTACCGGGGGCCAGTACCTGTGGCCCGAGGGCTTAACGTGCCCACAATGCTCTTGTAGATCAGATCAGATCATATGTAGAGGATTTTAGGAAGGGAGTGTCTGATCCCAGGTCTTAAACAACCCTTAGCCATAGGAAGCTAGGAGATTTGGGCTAGAGTGCCCGATAGGAAAGTGACACGGAAGCGAGGTAGAAGACGTCCTTATTTACTACCGGGGGGCCAGTACCTGTGGCCCGAGGGGCTTAACGTGCCCACAATGTTCTTGTAGATCAGATCAGATCATATGTAGAGGATTTTAGGAAGGGAGTGTCTGATCCCAGGTCTTAAACAACCCTTAGCCATAGGAAGCTAGGAGATTTGGGCTAGAGTGCCCGATAGGAAAGTGACACAGAAGAGAGGTAGAAGACGCCCTTATTTACTACCGGGGGCCAGTACCTGTAGCCCGAGGGCTTAATGTGCCCACAATGCTCTTGTAGATCAGATCAGATCATATGTAGAGGATTTTAGGAGTGTCTGACCCCAGGTCTTAAACAACCCTTAGAAATAGGAAACTAGGAGATTTGGGCTAGAGTGAACGATAGGAAAGTGACACGGAAGCGAGGTAGAAGACGCCCTCATTTACTACCGGGGGCCAGTACCTGTGGCCCGAGGGCTTAACGTGCCCACAATGCCCTTGTAGATCAGATCAGATCATATGTAGAGGATTTTAGGAAGGGAGTGTCTGACCCCAGGTCTTAAACAACCCTTAGAAATAGGAAGCTAGGAGATTTGGGCTAGAGTGCTCAATAGGAAAGTGACACGGAAGCGAGGTAGAAGACGCCCTTATTTACTACCGGGGGCCAGTACCTGTGGCCCGAGGGCTTAACGTGCCCACAATGCTCTTGTAGATCAGATCAGATCATATGTAGAGGATTTTAGGAAGGGAGTGTCTGATCCCAGGTCTTAAACAACCCTTAGCCATAGGAAGCTAGGAGATTTGGGCTAGAGTGCCCGATAGGAAAGTGACACGGAAGCGAGGTAGAAGACGTCCTTATTTACTACCGGGGGCCAGTACCTGTGGCCCGAGGGCTTAACGTGCCCACAATGTTCTTGTAGATCAGATCAGATCATATGTAGAGGATTTTAGGAAGGGAGTGTCTGATCCCAGGTCTTAAACAACCCTTAGCCATAGGAAGCTAGGAGATTTGGGCTAGAGTGCCCGATAGGAAAGTGACACGGAAGCGAGGTAGCAGACGCCCTTATTTACTACCGGGGGCCAGTACCTGTGGCCCGAAGGCTTAACGTGCCCACAATGTTCTTGTAGATCAGATCAGATCATATGTAGAGGATTTTAGGAAGGGAGTGTCTGACCCCAGGTCTTAAACAACCCTTAGAAATAGGAAGCTAGGAGATTTGGGCTAGAGTGCCCGATAGGAAAGTGACACGGAAGCGAGGTAGAAGACGCCCTCATTTACTACCGGGGGCCAGTACCTGTGGCCCGAGGGCTTAACGTGCCCACAATGCCCTTGTAGATCAGATCAGATCATATGTAGAGGATTTTAGGAAGGGAGTGTCTGACCCCAGGTCTTAAACAACCCTTAGAAATAGGAAACTAGGAGATTTGGGCTAGAGTGAACGATAGGAAAGTGACACGGAAGCGAGGTAGAAGACGCCCTCATTTACTACCGGGGGGCCAGTACCTGTGGCCCGAGGGCTTAACGTGCCCACAATGCCCTTGTAGATCAGATCAGATCATATGTAGAGGATTTTAGGAAGGGAGTGTCTGACCCCAGGTCTTAAACAACCCTTAGAAATAGGAAGCTAGGAGATTTGGGCTAGAGTGCCCGATAGGAAAGTGACACGGAAGCGAGGTAGAAGACGCCCTTATTTACTACCGGGGGCCAGTACCTGTGGCCCGAGGGCTTAACGTGCCCACAATGCTCTTGTAGATCAGATCAGATCATATGTAGAGGATTTTAGGAAGGGAGTGTCTGATCCCAGGTCTTAAACAACCCTTAGAAATAGGAAGCTAGGAGATTTGGGCTAGAGTGCCCGATAGGAAAGTGACACGGAAGCGAGGTAGAAGACGCCCTTATTTACTACCGGGGGCCAGTACCTGTGGCCCGAGGGCTTAACGTGCCCACAATGCTCTTGTAGATCAGATCAGATCATATGTAGAGGATTTTAGGAAGGGAGTGTCTGATCCCAGGTCTTAAACAACCCTTAGCCATAGGAAGCTAGGAGATTTGGGCTAGAGTGCCCGATAGGAAAGTGACACGGAAGCGAGGTAGAAGACGTCCTTATTTACTACCGGGGGCCAGTACCTGTGGCCCGAGGGCTTAACGTGCCCACAATGTTCTTGTAGATCAGATCAGATCATATGTAGAGGATTTTAGGAAGGGAGTGTCTGATCCCAGGTCTTAAACAACCCTTAGCCATAGGAAGCTAGGAGATTTGGGCTAGAGTGCCCGATAGGAAAGTGACACGGAAGCGAGGTAGCAGACGCCCTTATTTACTACCGGGGGGCCAGTACCTGTGGCCCGAAGGCTTAACGTGCCCACAATGTTCTTGTAGATCAGATCAGATCATATGTAGAGGATTTTAGGAAGGGAGTGTCTGACCCCAGGTCTTAAACAACCCTTAGAAATAGGAAGCTAGGAGATTTGGGCTAGAGTGCCCGATAGGAAAGTGACACAGAAGAGAGGTAGAAGACGCCCTTATTTACTACCGGGGGGCCAGTACCTGTAGCCCGAGGGGCTTAATGTGCCCACAATGCTCTTGTAGATCAGATCAGATCATATGTAGAGGATTTTAGAAGGGGAGTGTCTGACCCCAGGTCTTAAACAACCCTTAGAAATAGGAAACTAGGAGATTTGGGCTAGAGTGCCCGATAGGAAAGTGACACGGAAGCGAGGTAGAAGACGCCCTGATTTACTACCGTGGGGCCAGTACCTGTGGCCCGAGGGCTTAACGTGCCCACAATGCCCTTGTAGATCAGATCAGATCATATGTAGAGGATTTTAGGAAGGGAGTGTCTGACCCCAGGTCTTAAACAACCCTTAGAAATAGGAAACTAGGAGATTTGGGCTAGAGTTCCCGATAGGAAAGTGACACGGAAGCGAGGTAGAAGACGCCCTTATTTACTACCGCGGGGCCAGTACCTGTAACCCGAGGGCTTAATGTGCCCACAATGCTCTTGTAGATCAGATCAGATCATATGTAGAGGATTTTAGGAAGGGAGTGTCTGACCCCAGGTCTTAAACAACCCTTAGAAGTAGGAAACTAGGAGATTTGGGCTAGAGTGCCCGATAGGAAAGTGACACGGAAGCGAGGTAGAAGACGCCCTCATTTACTACCGGGGGGCCAGTACCTGTGTCCCGAGGGCTTAACGTGCCCACAATGCCGTTGTAGATCAGATCAGATCATATGTAGAGGATTTTAGGAAGGGAGTGTCTGACTCCAGGTCTTAAACAACCCTTAGAAATAGGAAACTAGGAGATTTGGGCTAGAGTGCCCGATAGGAAAGTGACACGGAAGTGAGGTAGAATACGCCCTTATTTACTACCGGGGGGCCAGTACCTGTGGCCCGAGGGCTTAACGTGCCCACAATGCTCTTGTAGATCAGATCAGATCATATGTAGAGGATTTTAGGAAGGGAGTGTCTGACCCCAGCTCTTAAACAACTCTTAGAAATAGGAAGCTAGGAGATTTGGGCTAGAGTGCCCGATAGGAAAGTGACACGGAAGCGAGGTAGAAGACGCCCTCATTTACTACCGGGGGGCCAGTACCTGTGGCCCGAGGGCTTAACGTGCCCACAATGCCCTTGTAGATCAGATCAGATCATATGTAGAGGATTTTAGGAAGGGAGTGTCTGACCCCAGGTCTTAAACAACCCTTAGAAATAGGAAACTAGGAGATTTGGGCTAGAGTGCCCGATAGGAAAGTGACACGGAAGTGAGGTAGAATATGCCCTTATTTACTACCAGGGGGCCAGTACCTGTGGCCCGAGGGCTTAACGTGCCCACAATGCTCTTGTAGATCAGATCAGATCATATATAGAGGATTTTAGGAAGGGAGTGTCTGACCCCAGGTCTTAAACAACCCTTAGAAATAGGAAACTAGGAGATTTGGGCTAGAGTGCCCGATAGGAAAGTGACACGGAAGTGAGGTAGAATATGCCCTTATTTACTACCGGGGGGCCAGTACCTGTGGCCCGAGGGCTTAACGTGCCCACAATGCTCTTGTAGATCAGATCAGATTATATGTAGAGGATTTTAGGAAGGAGTGTCTGACCCCAGGTCTTAAACAACCCTTAGAAATAGGAAGCTAGGAGATTTGGGCTAGAGTGCCCGATAGGAAAGTGACACGGAAGTGAGGTAGAATAAGCCCTTATTTACTACCGGGGGCCAGTACCTGTGGCCCGAGGGCTTAAAGTGCCCACAATGCTCTTGTAGATCAGATCAGATCATATGTAGAGGATTTTAGGAAGGGAGTGTCTGACCCCAGGTCTTAAACAACCCTTAGAAATAGGAAGCTAGGAGATTTGGGCTAGAGTGCCCGATAGGAAAGTGACACGGAAGCGAGGTAGAAGACGCCCTCATTTACTACCGGGGGCCAGTACCTGTGGCCCGAGGGCTTAACGTGCCCACAATGCCCTTGTAGATCAGATCAGATCATATGTAGAGGATTTTAGGAAGGGAGTGTCTGACCCCAGGTCTTAAACAACCCTTAGAAATAGGAAACTAGGAGATTTGGGCTAGAGTGCCCGATAGGAAAGTGACACGGAAGTGAGGTAGAATACGCCTTTATTTACTACCGGGGGCCAGTACCTGTGGCCCGAGGGCTTAACGTGCCCACAATGCTCTTGTAGATCAGATCAGATCATATGTAGAGGATTTTAGGAAGGGAGTGTCTGATCCCAGGTCTTAAACAACCCTTAGCCATAGGAAGCTAGGAGATTTGGGCTAGAGTGCCCGATAGGAAAGTGACACGGAAGTGAGGTAGAAGACGTCCTTATTTACTACCGGGGGCCAGTACCTGTGGCCCGAGGGCTTAACGTGCCCACAATGTTCTTGTAGATCAGATCAGATCATATGTAGAGGATTTTAGGAAGGGAGTGTCTGATCCCAGGTCTTAAACAACCCTTAGCCATAGGAAGCTAGGAGATTTGGGCTAGAGTGCCCGATAGGAAAGTGACACGGAAGCGAGGTAGCAGACGCCCTTATTTACTACCGGGGGGCCAGTACCTGTGGCCCGAAGGCTTAACGTGCCCACAATGTTCTTGTAGATCAGATCAGATCAGATCAGATCATATGTAGAGGATTTTAGGAAGGGAGTGTCTGACCCCAGGTCTTAAACAACCCTTAGAAATAGGAAGCTAGGAGATTTGGGCTAGAGTGCCCGATAGGAAAGTGACACGGAAGCGAGGTAGAAGTCGCCCTCATTTACTACCGGGGGGCCAGTACCTGTGGCCCGAGGGCTTAACGTGCCCATTCAATGCCCTTGTAGATCAGATCAGATCATATGTAGAGGATTTTAGGAAGGGAGTGTCTGACCCCAGGTCTTAAACAACCCTTAGAAATAGGAAACTAGGAGATTTGGGCTAGAGTGCCCGATAGGAAAGTGACACAGAAGAGAGGTAGAAGACGCCCTTATTTACTACCGGGGGCCCAGTACCTGTAGCCCGAGGGCTTAATGTGCCCACAATGCTCTTGTAGATCAGATCAGATCATATGTAGAGGATTTTAGAAGGGGAGTGTCTGACCGCAGGTCTTAAACAACCCTTAGAAATAGGAAACTAGGAGATTTGGGCTAGAGTGCCCGATAGGAAAGTGACACGGAAGCGAGGCAGAAGACGCCCTTATTTACTACCGTGGGGCCAGTACCTGTGGCCCGAGGGCTTAACGTGCCCACAATGCCCTTGTAGATCAGATCAGATCATATGTAGAGGATTTTAGGAAGGGAGTGTCTGACCCCAGGTCTTAAACAACCCTTAGAAATAGGAAACTAGGAGATTTGGGCTAGAGTTCCCGATAGGAAAGTGACACGGAAGCGAGGTAGAAGACGCCCTTATTTACTACCGCGGGGCCAGTACCTGTAACCCGAGGGCTTAATGTGCCCACAATGCTCTTGTAGATCAGATCAGATCATATGTAGAGGATTTTAGGAAGGGAGTGTCTGACCCCAGGTCTTAAACAACCCTTAGAAATAGGAAACTAGGAGATTTGGGCTAGAGTGCCCGATAGGAAAGTGACACGGAAGCGAGGTAGAAGACGCCCTCATTTACTACCGGGGGCTAGTACCTGTGTCCCGAGGGCTTAACGTGCCCACAATGCCGTTGTAGATCAGATCAGATCATATGTAGAGGATTTTAGGAAGGGAGTGTCTGACTCCAGGTCTTAAACAACCCTTAGAAATAGGAAACTAGGAGATTTGGGCTAGAGTGCCCGATAGGAAAGTGACACGGAAGTGAGGTAGAATACGCCCTTATTTACTACCGGGGGCCAGTACCTGTGGCCCGAGGGCTTAACGTGCCCACAATGCTCTTGTAGATCAGATCAGATCATATGTAGAGGATTTTAGGAAGGGAGTGTCTGACCCCAGCTCTTAAACAACTCTTAGAAATAGGAAGCTAGGAGATTTGGGCTAGAGTGCCCGATAGGAAAGTGACACGGAAGCGAGGTAGAAGACGCCCTCATTTACTACCGGGGGCCAGTACCTGTGGCCCGAGGGCTTAACGTGCCCACAATGCCCTTGTAGATCAGATCAGATCATATGTAGAGGATTTTAGGAAGGGAGTGTCTGACCCCAGGTCTTAAACAACCCTTAGAAATAGGAAACTAGGAGATTTGGGCTAGAGTGCCCGATAGGAAAGTGACACGGAAGTGAGGTAGAATATGCCCTTATTTACTACCAGGGGGCCAGTACCTGTGGCCCGAGGGCTTAACGTGCCCACAATGCTCTTGTAGATCAGATCAGATCATATATAGAGGATTTTAGGAAGGGAGTGTCTGACCCCAGGTCTTAAACAACCCTTAGAAATAGGAAACTAGGAGATTTGGGCTAGAGTGCCCGATAGGAAAGTGACACGGAAGCGAGGTAGAATATGCCCTTATTTACTGCCGGGGGCCAGTACCTGTGGCCCGAGGGCTTAACGTGCCCACAATGCTCTTGTAGATCAGATCAGATCATATGTAGAGGATTTTAGGAAGGGAGTGTCTGACCCCAGGTCTTAAACAACCCTTAGAAATAGGAAGCTAGGAGATTTGGGCTAGAGTGCCCGATAACAAAGTGACACGGAAGTGAGGTAGAATAAGCCCTTATTTACTACCGGGGGCCAGTACCTGTGGCCCGAGGGCTTAACGTGCCCACAATGCTCTTGTAGATCAGATCAGATCATATGTAGAGGATTTTAGGAAGGAGTGTCTGACCCCAGGTCTTAAACAACCCTTAGAAATAGGAAGCTAGGAGATTTGGGCTAGAGTGCCCGATAGGAAAGTGACACGGAAGCGAGGTAGAAGACGCCCTCATTTACTACCGGGGGGCCAGTACCTGTGGCCCGAGGGCTTAACGTGCCCACAATGCCCTTGTAGATCAGATCAGATCATATTTAGAGGATTTTAGGAAGGGAGTGTCTGACCCCAGGTCTTAAACAACCCTTAGAAATAGGAAACTAGGAGATTTGGGCTAGAGTGCCCGATAGGAAAGTGACACGGAAGTGAGGTAGAATACGCCTTTATTTACTACCGGTGGGCCAGTACCTGTGGCCCGAGGGCTTAACGTGCCCACAATGCTCTTGTAGATCAGATCAGATCATATATAGAGGATTTTAGGAAGGGAGTGTCTGACCCCAGGTCTTAAACAACCCTTAGAAATAGGAAGCTAGGAGATTTGGGCTAGAGTGCCCGATAGGAAAGTGACACGGAAGTGAGGTAGAAGACGCCCTCATTTACTACCGGGGGGCCAGTACCTGTGGCCCGAGGGCTTAACGTGCCCACAATGCTCTTGTAGATCAGATCAGATCATATGTAGAGGATTTTAGGAAGGGAGTGTCTGACCCCAGGTCTTAAACAACCCTTAGAAATAGGAAGCTAGGAGATTTGGGCTAGAGTGCCCGATAGGAAAGTGACACGGAAGCGAGGTAGAAGACGCCCTCATTTACTACCGGGGGCCAGTACCTGTGGCCCGAGGGCTTAACGTGCCCACAATGCCCTTGTAGATCAGATCAGATCATATGTAGAGGATTTTAGGAAGGGAGTGTCTGACCCCAGGTCTTAAACAACCCTTAGAAATAGGAAACTAGGAGATTTGGGCTAGAGTGCCTGATAGGAAAGTGACACGGAAGTGAGGTAGAATACGCCTTTATTTACTACCGGGGGGCCAGTACCTGTGGCCCGAGGGCTTAACGTGCCCACAATGCCCTTGTAGATCAGATCAGATCATATGTAGAGGATTTTAGGAAGGGAGTGTCTGACCCCAGGTCTTAAACAACCCTTAGAAATAGGAAACTAGGAGATTTGGGCTAGAGTGCCCGATAGGAAAGTGACATGGAAGTGAGGTAGAATACGCCCTTATTTACTGCCGGGGGGCCAGTACCTGTGGCCCGAGGGCTTAACGTGCCCACAATGCTCTTGTAGATCAGATCAGATCATATATAGAGGATTTGAGGAAGGGAGTGTCTGACCCCAGGTCTTAAACAGCCCTTAGAAATAGGAATCTAGGAGATTTGGGGTAGAGTGCCCGATAGGAAAGTGACACGGAAGTGAGGTAGAATACGCCTTTATTTACTACCAGGGGGCCAGTACCTGTGGCCCGAGGGCTTAACGTGCCCACAATGCTCTTGTAGATCAGATCAGATCATATGTAGAGGATTTTAGGAAGGGAGTGTCTGACCCCAGGTCTTAAACAACCCTTAGAAATAGGAAGCTAGGAGATTTGGGCTAGAGTGCCCGATATGAAAGTGACACGGAAGCGAGGTAGAAGACGCCCTGATTTACTACCGGGGGGCCAGTACCTGTGGCCCGAGGGCTTAACGTGCCCACAATGCTCTTGTAGATCAGATCAGATCAGATCATATGTAGAGGATTTTAGGAAGGGAGTGTCTGACCCCAGGTCTTAAACAACTCTTAGCCATAGGAAGCTAGGAGATTTGGGCTAGAGTGCCCGATAGGAAAGTGACACGGAAGCGAATTAGAATACGCCCTTATTTACTACCGGGGGCCAGTACCTGTGGCCCGAGGGCTTAACGTGCCCACAATGCTCTTGTAGATCAGATCAGATCATATGTAGAGGATTTTAGGAAAGGAGAGTCTGACCCCAGGTCTTAAACAACCCTTAGAAATAGGAAGCTAGGAGATTTGGGCTAGAGTTCCCGATAGGAAAGTGACACGGAAGCGAGGTAGAAGAGGCCCTTATTTACTACCGGGGGCCAGTACCTGTGGCCCGAGGGCTTAACGTGCCCACAATGCCATTGTAGATCAGATCAGATCATATGTAGAGGATTTTAGGAAGGGAGTGTCTGACCCCAGGTCTTAAACAACCCTTAGAAATAGGAAGCTAGGAGATTTGGGCTTGAGTGCCCGATAGGAAAGTAACACGGAAGCAAGGTAGAAAGGGGGAGGAAGATGCCCTTATTTATTACCGGGGGGTCAGTACCCAGGGTTCAACGGCTTAACGTGCCCATCCGACGCACTGTAGATATTTAGTGGTTCGAAAGTTCGAACCTGAGGTTATCTCCATGGCAGTGACGAATGCTGACCACTAGGAAACCCACAGCCCCCGACCAGGACAGATGAGCCATACTGCATTACATGAGCACAATGGGCTAAGGTAGTGATTTGACAGACGTTCAAAAAGGAATGACCATCAGTTACATTGCCAATGGTGGAAGCATCTCAAAAACAGCAGACTTCGCGAGCTGTTCACAAGGCGCTATAGTAAGGGTGTACCAAGAATGGACCGCTGACACACAGAGTACCTCCTGACATTATAACTGTGGATCTCCAAAAGCCATCAATTCCAGAGAATGTTACCTCCGCCAACTGCTACAGGGCAATCTACGTGCAACAGGGCAGCAATTGACCAGACATATATGAACACTGGGACACACAGGTATGTGTCCCCAATAACCGTAGAGTGAACCCTGTTATGCATGGGTCTCCAGAGTCAACGCTGCGTCAAGGCACCCATGTAAACCCAGGTCCATCGGCAATGACGCCGCCTGCAGTTTGCATGGGACTACAGTCATTGGGCAGTGGAAGAGTGGAAAAAAAGTTGCCTTCTCTGACAAATCAAGGTTTCTACTCCACATAAGTGACGGATGGTGGTGGATACAGCATTAGACACCCAAGAACCAACCCATGGACACACTTGTCTGTCAAGTACAGGCCAAATGTAGCATGTGCATGTCTGGGGGATGTTTTTCTGGTATGACCTGGGACTGCTGGTGCCACTGGATGGGTCCTTAAATGACAACGGCTACCTGTCCATCCTCACTGACCATATGCATCCATTTATGTCAGACGCTAACTCTGGTAGTGATGGTGTCTACCAACAGAACAATGTGCCGTGCCACGTTGCCAACAGGGTGCGCGACTAGTTCCAGGAACACGACAGCGATCTCTCCATTCTCCCTTGGTCAGCCAAATCACCTGATCTCAATCCCATAGAGCCTTTGTGAGACTATTTGGATTGACAGGTTCAATGTGCTACCCCACAACCACATCATCTCCGGGACATCTATGCTCTGCTGCAGTCCAAATGGGCACGTGTGCCTCAGGCAGCCTTCCTTCCAGGGCCTCACTGTGTCCATGCCACGCCGTCTCGCCGCTGTCATCTGGGCCAAGGGTGGTTATTCCCATTATTAGGTAGGTGGTTATATTATTCTGATACGGCTGTGTATATGTATAAATATTTCTTTATAGGTTTCTGGGTGCACAACATTCTTTGGACTAATTGAAAAAAAAAAAAATCACTTACATATTTTGATGTTAGCGATGAAGCACTGATGTTCAGAAAAGTTGAATTAGATTCACATGCAACTGCTTTAGCCTGAGGGGAAAAGAAAGAAGAAATAAGTTAATGCTATCATCACTTCGTTGTAATGTCACATCATTATAAATTTGAACTTAGCATACAGGGAGGGGGGGTCATACATGTAATACTATGCATAATAAAAAAATTATGAATTTCAACATGAAAAATTTACATCTTTATGAATTTCAACATGAAAAATTTACATTTTTATGAATTTCAACATGAAAAATTTACATTTATGAATTTCAACATGAAAAATTTACATCTTTATTAATTTCAACATGAAAAATTTACATATTTATGAATTTCAACATGAAAAATTTACATCTTTATTAATTTTAACATGAAAAATTTACATATTTATGAATTTCAACATGAAAAATTTACATCTTTATTAATTTCAACATGAAAAATTTACATATTTATGAATTTCAACATGAAAAATTAACACCTTCATGAATTTCAACATGAAAAATTTACATAAAAATCTTAAAGATTTAAAACTCAAACATCCGTGCGCAAACACGTCAACAAACTAGCTATTTCATACAGTGACAGTTTTGAACATATATTGGAAGTAGCACACTCTTTGCCAGTCTATTCTTTTCTAATGTCTTTGGTCGGAGATGCATGATGTCACATTCTCATAATAATTTCATTTGTAATTCCATATGAAAATGTTGTGCTTAGTTGCCATAGCAACTAAACCTGGGCTACCCAGTGGTCTAAGCGCTGGCTTTTGTTCATTCATCTGTGATGGGACCAAGTTTGAATCCCAGTGAGGAATGGACGTTGTGTTTTGTTTTACAGCACTGGCTCTCTCCTTTCCTGGGACCAGTGGTCCTAAATTAGGGACGGGCAACTGCTTATAAGCCCATTGAGTTGATCATGTTGGTCGTTAAGACTTTCAAATAAATAAATAAATCGGTTTTCACAGCTGCTGGTGCATACCTGCCAACTAAATTTAATGAATATGCAGAAGATTGCTTTGAAAAATTCAGAAGATTTTTTTACGTCAATTTGTCCCACGATAAAGTGAGTTAGAACAAATACTGCTTAAACAAAAAAGGAATACAGGACACTTACCTTTATATTTTTGTGTTTTTATTGAAGGGAACTTTTATTTATAGTAATTTAACAGTTAGCTAACCTTTTTACAGTGGCCTTTTCGGCTTTTTTTAAGAATTATTTGGAGTACTCTTTTTGAAAACAAAGTAAATTTTCTTTGCGTTTAATTAACAGAAGACTCTCAAGCGATTCACCTGACATTAATGATCGAAACATTGTGCGATTTTTTTAACCAAAGAAAAAATTCTTTTGCATTATTAATTAAATGGCAAATACACCCTATAATAATTATTTCACTTTGGTGTTCTTTCAAATGACGAGCCACACCATTTTTCACTCCTATCATTAATGGAGCATTGTCTGCTCCAAAAGCAATGCAATTTTTGAAAGGTATCCTGTGCTTACTAAAAACATCAACTGTAGCTGAGAACCATGAATTCTGATATCAGAGCGTTCACTATTTTAGATAAATGGTGTAATTTTCAGAGAATGAATACTTTATTTTTAACACCATGCATCAATTCTTACAAATTTCCAAACTTCGTCACTTCTGTTTTTGGAAATTTCCCCCACTTGTATCAAGCTAAAATGCACACACATTTATGAGAGTGATGACATTTAATAACTACAGAGGAGTAGAGATCACATCGCAGGGGGAGAAAAAAATACAATTACTGAAGAAATCTTTGCTCCGTCTGACTTCCGTTTTCGAAAATTTATCTAACATTTTCAAGCTTAAATACAAATATTTATGGAATGAAATGATATCTAATTATACTGGATAGAGGAAACATCTTGAGAAAAAATTACGATTACAAGAAAAATCTTACCTCTGTTTACTTTCTGTTTTCGAAGGATGAAATTTCGTCCTCTGACAGGGAAAACGACACCCCCCCCCATCCTCCCAAAATTTCAGTTCAGTTGTGCCTCGATCTCACAAATGGTCCAAATGATAACAAAAAAGACAGAATTCCTCGAATCAACGTAAGAATCTCGTGGCCGAAAATTACGGGGAAATTTTCAGGCAGCCTAATTTCCGTTTTCGGAAATCGTTGCCTACAATTTCAAGCTGAAATTATGCAATGAAATTATATTTAACAATACTGAACAGAAGCAACATCGCGAGAGAGAAAAAATATGATTACAGGAAAAATCTACGTCTGCAGACTGAATACGACCCTCACCCTAACTAATATCCCAAAAATCTCTTCATTTTTGCATCGATATTGAAAATGACAAAAAAGGGTGGGGGAAGGGGACTCCGTGAATTCACGGAAGAATCTCGCATACGCACTAACCGCTGAATCGATTTCGAATGGCGTAACATTACGCTAAAATATCGGTGACCGGTAAATGTTAACTTTTGGCGCAAAATGAGCGCAGATTTCGTAAAAATCGAAATTTTTTAGCAGAATGGTGCAAGAACAACGTTTTGACGCAGGCTGGCGCAATTGGCACAGGTCTGGCAGCCCTGAGATTAAGACTAGTAAGTTATTGTTGCGCTTTTCAACTTTTTTTTTTTTTTTTTTTTTGACTTACAAAAATTGATAAAACAGGTTATTTTTTGCAAGAAACAGAAATATTTCGAACTGCAGAAGAATGCGAGTTTGATTGGAAGTTCGGAAGAATGCATAAAAAATCGGAAGACTTCTGCCAAAATCGGAAGAGTTGGCAGGTATACTGGTGTGACGTGATTTCATCCAAAGCATTCCCACATAATGTCAGAGATGCATGACATCACATGATCAAGTTTGTTATTGTTGTCTGACTCGATAAGACGAAGTCGAAAACACCTATAAACAGGGTTTTTTTAGGCAATTATAATGTGCTGAAAGGAATTTAACATTTGCAAGTAAATTAATGAGTGAAATACACATATACTCACACTACAATTACTGTAGGACTAATAGTATTTTTATAGTACTTTTTTTTTTTTTTGCTGATTTGCAATATGAACCACATGTACTTCATCTTTTGTTTGAAAATTAAAAAATAAATATTTAGAAAGACTAAATGGCAATATTTTATTATATTGTAATAATCAAGATAATATTTGGTTTAAGAAAACTATAGTTACTATTAATAAAAATTAAAATTTAACAAACAAAATAACAGCGCATGCACATCGATATTGCCAGTAAAAATCGAGACTAGGACAATACTCGCCATTCACAATTCCTTGATGTGCATGGGAGCATGTAAGAACAATGCTCAAGATGGTGTCAAGAGACGCACCAAAAACCTGGGTTACAAGATCATAAGCTGCATTCGCAATCAAACTTACTGTGTACCTCATCTACAAATATTTTAGGTTAAAATTTATTAAAAAATGACTAATATGACATGGAGGAGACTGGCACAAGACAGACCGTTGTGGAGGAAACTTGGGGAGACCTTCGTCCAGCAGTGGATTGATAATGGTTGACAATGATGATGATGATGATATAAATAGACAAAAGCATCCCTCTTTCCATGTTTTTCTTTAACACCCAGCAACCGAAAAATTGTATATAAAATTGTAATTTTTGCTGTGTGTTAATTAGAGAAAAACTTGAAGAGCAATGACTGCCTGTTACATTGTCTCCACGTATTTGGAAGATTTTCACCATTTCTCTCGACTAATATATAAAAAAAAGTATGTATGCATAAAAAAACATATTTAAACATCAGTAACACTACTACTAACCAAGTAAGTATCATAATACCAAGCAGTTTTAAGGCAAGTTAAATTTTTATTAATAGCAACTGTAGTTTCCTTAAACCTAATATTATTTTGATTATAATATATTAAAAATATTACCATTTGATCCTTCTAAATATTTTTTTTTAATTTTTAAACAAAAGATGAAGTACACGTGATTCATATCACAAATCGGCAAAACAAAAAACATGCTATCAAAATACTGTTAGTCCTACAATAATTGTAGTGTGAGTATACACTATATTGACAAAAGTCACCCGACACCCCTTCAAAAGCAAATACACGGATCAGCAGCATTGTTAAGATGTGCGGTACAGCTGCAAACAGTATAAAAACAAGCCTGCAGCTGACCGCGATCATATCACACTGTGAGGTTGACTGAAAATGTCATGGCGAGAGAGAACTGACTTTGAGAAAGGAAAGATTGTTTGGCTGTTATATTAGTGGGTTGTCCATAAGAAAAACCGAGAGGCATTTAAGAAGCAGCAAAACGTACCAGCAGACCAAAGAATATCAGTGACAGAAGACCTCGAAGCCTCAGGAGAATCGTTACAGCTATAATCAATGGAGTACACTGCACAAGACCTCAGTATACAGGTGAGTAAAAATGCTGGAATCTTGGTATGTACACGTACCAGTCACAAAGAACTTCATTCCGGGGGTTACTGTGGTCATGCGGCTGCTCATAAGCCTTTCATCTCCCCTCGAAACGCTACTCGTCATTTAGCATGGTGTAAAGAACATTTATCGTGGGTCGTAGATCAATGGAAACATGTCCTATGGACTGATGAATCCAGATACACAATCCATCAGTCTGATGACCATGTGTGGGTATCGCGGCAGCCAGGGGAAAAATATTTACCACAGTGTACTGTTCATACGGTCAAGTTTGGAGCTGGCAGTGTACTCGTGTGGGGGTGTTCTTTGTGGTACGGTCCCGGCCCATTGGTTAGCGTGGAGAAACCTGTTAACCAGCACTCGATACTCTGGACAATTATGCCGTACCAACTCTGTGGCAATACTATGGAACCGAGCCTTGTTGGTAACAGCAGGATAATGCACCGAGCCATAAAGCAAAGACTGTTGCTGCGTGGTTTGACGATAATTCCGGATCGTGTATGGACTGGCCAGCACAGAGCCCTTATCTTAATTCCATAGAGCACCTATGGGATGAATTAGAGAGCACCGCATAAGAAGTTTGGAACCAAGGCCTACTACTAAGCAACAGTTAGTGGCAGCATTATACCTATTGCTGTGTTCCAAAACCTTGTCGAAAGCATGTCTTGAAGGGTCAGTGCATGCATTAAGGCTAAAGGTGGACTGACACCGTACTAATGCATGTCAATAAATGCTATGTTGTGTTTCTCTTCTAGGTGCCTGGTGACTTTTTGTCAATATAGTGTATGTGTATTTCACAAATTAATTTACATGCAAATGCAGAGCCGCTAACTTTTCAAAATCAAAAACTGAGACATCAACGCACGTTTGGCAGCGCGCACATTTACAATTTATAAATAATACAATTATATATTATAGGTTTCTCTATTTTTCTATTACAGTTAATTATTTAATACAAATAAAGAAATATTTACAAAAAAAGTTAGTATTTAAGTATAAAATAAGATTAACAAACCTTGTTAATGAGTTTCATTTTTAGAGAGTGAGACACTATTTTTTCCAGAGAGTTGCCTTTTTTCTCCCCACCATGTCTTATATGTTATCACATAAGACAAGACAGTTCATCCACGGAATACCATGATACTGAAATTCTTCGGACACAAGTTTGGCAATATTTTCACCTATTGAACTGGTTTCTAGGCATGGCAAAGAGAGCAGCATGCAACTCACTTGCTTGCAATGATTATCAAAGTACGTTAAAACAATTGGATAAAGCTGATTGTCAGCATCATTACTGCCATCAGTTGCGACAGAAAAATGGTCTACTTTTAATAGCACAGAGGACATCTTTTGGATGACATTTTGCCATTTCTTGAACAATATGTGAAGTTTTTGTTCTGCCACATGCATATCTTTTTACTCTATGCTGGGGCGTTAGGAAACATAGCTGACAACAATCGGGAAACATAATCAGCTGCCGCTAGTGGTATGTTGTGCCCCAACAAAAATCCTGTAAACAGAACTGCTGCACGATTCATTTGAAAATCATTCGGCAATGAAACAAAATGATCCATGTCGCACACACTTTTTGCGCTATCATGATTTTTTATGTGCCGGTTAGTTCCAACATGTGCAATGATGTCTCCACGACCAGCATGAGAAACAGGGAAATCAGTGAAGGTTCCAACCTTCTGTGGCGCCTATCAGTAATCACCATACGAAGCCTCATCGTTTACGTGTGGGAAGGGTATTTCATGAGAACTTAACGTGTGAAAATGCGTAATAACCTTATAAAATCAAATACCTCATAACACGACCCTTCTATTTTAATGGTTAATATTTTTAACAACCCAAGTGGGGATGAATATCGGCTAGATATCAAGCCGATATTGGTTATGACAGCTGAATGTTGCTTAATATTGGACCCCCCCTCCCCCGAAAAAACAACAAAACAACAACCACAATTTTCCTAAATCAATAAGATTGCTTGCAAAAATCAAGAAGATTCACTATAAAACCAAGAAGATTTTCCCTAAAATTAAGAAGATTTATCTTAAAATCAAGAAGATTTGCGACAGTACCAGAACTGTTAATTCATGATTATCTATTATTAGGGGAGAGCGGTACTGTATGGGATGTGCTAGCAGTATGTTTGACGATACTTGCATTCAATTATTTTGCTGTCAGTCACTCATAGATGGAGTTCAGAAATTGTGATGATTTTCAAGGTTTTGAATTTTTTTTTATTAATAAATTAATTGACGCAATTTTAGAAATAACTTGATTTCATGTAAGCAATGACAAGACAGTGACTTTTTTTTTTAATGCCCTTGGATGAGAATTTTATCCATCATGAATGCATGACAGCATTATTTTAGATAAAGGATGTATAGTGTAACTTTGAGAATATGAATACTTTTGAACACCATGCATCAATTCTTACAAATTTTCGGCTTCGTCACTTTTGTTTTCAGAAAACAAATTTTCAGCTTCGTCAATTTCGTTTTCAGGAAAAAGAATTACGATTATGGAAAAAAGTTGCTAAAATGCAAACCTTATTTTGGGGGGGTTGGGGAACATTTAAGAATGCAGGATACATGTTCAGAACATTGTAGGGGGGATGATACAGTTATGAGATAAATCTTTGCTACGTCCAATTTTCGTTTTCGGACATTTTCCCTCCAGTTTCAAGTTGAAATACAAATGTTTATGAAATAAAATGATATTTAACAACAATACTAGACAGAGGAAACATCGCTTGAAAAATAAAATTACGATTATGGGAGAAATCTTCACTGCGTTTAACTTCCGTTTTTGAAAGTTTTGAAAGACGAAACTTCCGTTTTCAAAAGTTTCAAGCGAAAAACATTCTCCTCCACTACCAATTGCCCCGAAATTTCTGTTCAGTTATGCATCAATCTCGAAGAAAACTCAAATTATGACAGAAAAGGAGAAATTCATCGAAGTCGTTGCACGCTCATGCCTGAAGATTACAGGGGAATTTTTGCGCCGTCGAATTTCCGTTTTTGGAATAAAGTGATGTATAACAACAATACTGGACAGAGGCAACAACACAGGAAATAGGAATTACGATTACGGAAAAAAATATTTCTTTCGTTTACTTCCGTTTTTGAAAGACGAAATACCGTCCTGCTGCGTATTTTTACGCGTCGGTAAAATTTCGAGGGGTAACCACACTTTTTGATGCATACTAGATGCATAATTATGCATTTTGACGAACTCTGCATGGCGCAGAATTAGAAAAAATTTGCGTTTTGGCGCAATTAGCGCAGCTATTCCAACACTGAGAGGGAGGAAGTTTGGAAGGATTGGCGGGAGGGGGGAGGTGGTGCGATCTATAAATAAATATCGCTCACAGCTAGAAACGTGAGATAACATACGATTCAATCTCTATGAGATCATAATAAAACAAAAGCAGGAGTTTACACTAAACAACAATAACAACTCCATCAATTTCCATCAGTGTAAAGAAATTCACGAGCCATTTTGGCGAAAATCTGGAAGAAACTATCTTCCGACTGTAAAACTACCCAAAACTCCGAAAAACTTCTGGGCAATCAGGAATACTTGGCAGGTATGTGGACATCATTGCACCGACATCGGCTTTTCCGACATATTATACAACATCGCCTTGCTGTTCTTCACCCGATATCCGTCCGATATTGGCTTTGCCGATGTATCAAATATCTGAATTTCAAAGGCGCTTATTTAGAAACAGGACCAATTAAACGTTTTCGCATTTGTGCGAAAAGAACTAAAAATATATTCGCAAAATGCAATCGCAGTTTAAACCGTGATTTTAACAAAAAAGGACACAAAATTCAGAACTTTTACGAAATACATTGAAATTCGCAATTCTTCCACAACCTGTCCGTAATTCGGTAATCAGGTGGCCGAAACCGTAATGGTTGGCACCTCTGAAAGTGCAATATGCATGAAACTGACCCTTCATGATGGTTTTACAAGTCAAATTCTTCGGAGTATTAAAAGCCCCATTCGTGGGTTGTTAAGTGAAATAATAACTTGCAACACAACTTGTTTCGTTTGAAAGATCAAAGTACGGAATCGGCGTTCTACTTGAGCATTAGCAAACAAACAGCTTTCCATTCCACTCCCACAAAGCTCTGCACAAGCCCCATGCGCTCATTGGCTGCGAGCACCGTGGATGTGACGTCATAAGCCAGTACTTCAACTTTTCAAGCCTTTGGGGGGCACACCACCTTGGCGCTCGAAGTGTCGGGGATTAACAAACGAACATTTTTTTTTTTTTTTTTTTTTTTCCCATTCGTTATGGATTCCCACAGCCAGCCAGCGTTGATGCTGAAGAAAAATGATGGCTGATAAGGTTGAGGGAAAAAAACCATACATGATATAAAAAAAATAAAAAAATAAAAAGTAAAAAAATTGGATTCCCGGAAAATATTTTCAAAGCCGGACAAAATCCGGATAAACTGGGACACTTGGCAGCTATTTCCATCAGTATAAATGCAAATGTTAAAAACACATGATCAGATTTCAACAATGATTTTCACTCTCTTCTGTTACCCATTTTTGTTACATTGAAATTTTTCGCATGGGATCTACTTTACCGCTGTTGGTAAAGATACATAGCATAAAAAAAAAAAAGTTGTGGTTTTGTTTCCAATAATTTGCTGTGCATCATAAAAAGCACTAGCATCATGCTATACACCTGGTCATGCAGTAAAAACATTTACCAGAATCTAAACAACTCACAAGAGATACAGAAGTATTGTTCTAAAAAAATAAAAAAAAATAAAAATGACCCAATAATGCAAAATCAAATTCACATTTTTCTGTTATGTCAACAGTGCATTTTTACAAGGGAAAATTTAATTAGAAGTACTCACTAGCATTGTTTTACCGTTTCCAGGTGGACCAAACAAAAGAAGGCCTCTTGGAGGAGCTCTGAGTCCAGTAAAAAGCTACAATAAAAACAATTTTCGTTGGAATTAAATTGCAACAAACAAAAAGGAGTAAAGACATAGATAATATTTCAGAACTTTATTAAATCACAAAAATTCAGTTACATAAATTTCCAGTGCAGCAAATTTAAGAAAAATAAATCTTTTCTTCTAAACTGAGTATCATAATTTATATATCAGACTGTACTACATGCATGCATCCATTTCTTTTTCCTTGCAAACTCACACCACACACCAGAGCAAAAAATAAAAAGAGAAAGCTTTTTACGAACAGTTTATCACTATAACACTTCCCTTTCCCAAGATATACCCACGATAACTTCCAATCTGCTGGATTCTTTTTCTCCTGATCTCTAGATGTGCTCGATTTATTTTTCTGTGCAAACCCGCACCACAGTAGAAAGAAAGAAAATGCAGCTTTTTAGTAAACGTGCTTGTATTTCTCAAATTCAAAGTAATAGTTAAAAAACATGTAAATTGACTATAATTCATTTGTGGACCTGAAACATATCTGTTGTACAGCTGTTTTAACCACCTTCAAATTTTGAGCATGTTGCTTTCTGGAGAACAAAGTGATTAGAAAAGAAACAAACAGTATATATATATATAAAAAAAAAAAAATCACAGTACTTACCTTTACAAAGAAAAACTAGGTGCCACTAATTTGAATCAAGCCCTGCAGTTTCATCTCACCACAGAGGAGATATGACTCCAAACAAAACTGTTGATATATGGACGATGTAATTAAGTATAATGTTGCTATTGAAGGTCTGGAGAATGAAATTTCATAAAAGAGTATAAAATGTCGACAAAATTCTTAACCTGTTTTTATAGCGACCTATTTTACAATTTCTGTGTTTTACCTTTTCATTACATTTTTAATTGTCCTGGTACTTCAGATTTTAAAGAATTTCGACAATGTTTTATACTCTTTTATGAAATTTCATTCTCCAGACCTTTGATAGCAACGTTATACTTAATTACATCATCCATATTTTAATAGTTTTGTTTGGAGTCATATCTCTTCTGTGGTGAGATGAAACTGCAGGACTTGATTCAAATTAGTGACACCTAGTGTTTTTTCATAAAAGTACGTACTATGATTTTTTTTTTAATTGTTTGTTTCTTTTCAAATCACTTTGTTCTTCAGGAAGCAACATGCTTAAAGTTTGAAGGTGGTTGAAACTGAGGTACAACAGATATGTTTTAGGTCCACAAATGAATTATAGTGCTTGTATTTACTATGCATTAATAGGCATTCATGAAGTTACTGTTTACTTTTCAATGAGAGCAGAGCCAGATCACATCATGATGGCACACAATACTGTGAGAGATGTGTGCACATTCCTTCCCGATGTACCTACAGTAACTGGGAATAATTGTACGTAAAAATAAAATAAAAATTCCGGATTTCACTAAAAAACAAAAAGAGAGAGTCAACTTATACACAAGTATATGTGGTAATTTAAATTCAAGTAAAGCTCAAGAATAGGCCTTTTAATTCCATTTTTCGTACATCTGGTCACAATAACTGTTTTGGCTCAATGAGAATGGAGTTCCCACTCTTTCTCCCACAATAATAAAAAAAAAAAGCATTTTTTTAAAGACTTCTTAACCTGCTGACACCCACTGTAGGGTATAGGCCTCACTCAGTCTTTTCCAACTTTCTCAACCCTTAGTCTCAGTCCACCATTTAGCACCTCTAAATTTCTGAAGGTCATCTCTCCATCTTGTTCTCTGGTGCCCTCTTCATTTCCTTCCACCTCTTGGTTGCTATTCTGTTATTAATCTCATCCATCTTTCAGTTTTCCAACATGTCCAGCCCATCTCCACTTTGATTCTTTTATTATTTTTTTATTTGTTCTTTCTCTCATAATTTCATTTCTAACTCTCTCTCTCTCCTTGTTATTCCTAACATTCTTCTCCCTAACTTTCCTACCGATACTCAAATTTTTTTACACTGTTTCTCTGTGATACTCTATGTTTCACTTCCATAAGTAAGCATGGGGATAATACATGCATTAAAGATATTTTATTTTAAATACAATGGAAGATCACAGGTTAAATAGTCTTTAAGTATCCAAAAGGCTCTATTACCTTCAATTATAATTCTACTGATTTTTCTTTCTTGTCTTTCTTTAAAACTGATTACTTGACCTACATACATACATTCATCTACTTTTTCAATTTATTTTCCTTCTATCAAAATCTTTTCTGTATCACTTTCAGTATTGTTCATATATTTAGTTTTTTCTGTGTTCATTGTCAGACATTTTTTAAGACTTTTCATCCATAAGTCTTTTATCATATTCTGCATTTCTCTATTGCTAGTTGCAATGATTACTATGTCATCAGCAAATGTTAAGTGATTTAGATACCTTCCATTTATGTTTAATCTCTTTTCTTCCCAGTTTAAATTTCTAAAAATATCTTCTAATACAGAGTTAAAGAATTTTGGAGATACTGAGGGCCACGAGTGGCTTTAGTGGTCAGCAATCTTAACTCCCACGGAGAAATCTCAGGTTTGATCTCAGGCAGGCACAAATGCTCAAACCACTAAATATCTGCCGTGCGTCGGATGGGCACGTTAAGCCTTCGGGCCCCAGGTACTGGCCCCCGGTAATAAAAAGGGAGTCTTCCTCCCCCTTTCTACCTCGCTTCCATGTCACTTTCCTATCGAGCACTCTAGCCCAAATCTTTTAGCTTCCTATTTCTAAAGGTTGTTTAAGACCTGGAGTCAGACACTCCCTTCCTAAAATCCTCTACATATGATACGATCTGGAGATACTGGATCTCCCTGTCTAACCCCTCTCTGAATCTTGAAAAACTGAGCCTAGGTTCTAACTTTATTGTAGCCTTGCTCTATATATTTAGCACGCCTTTTGTAAAAAAAGATTATGCTTATGTTACCGGTTTGTCGGTCCGTCCATCCGTCTGTACCCACGATATATCTGCAACTATTAGTCCGATTAAAAAATAATTTTTGCATTGGGAAGCTTGAAATATGCAAATGATGATCCTTCATTTCGTTTTTTTTACGATGTACAACTTCGCCGCTAGAGGGCATAAATGCAGATGATGTCGAATTCAAAAATACATTTTATTCCACATATTTGTTTCTTAACATCCGAATGAAAAAATTTATCTTTCGATTCCATTTATGTCGAAGAGTATTTTAGATATAGTTACTTTTTCAAATTATGCATAGATTTTTCGCTAGGGGCGTAAAAGTAAATTGCATTTTCCCCGATAACTCTTCTTCTAAAACTCTGATCTGGAAAATGTTTTCTTCAGCAGATACACCTCCTGATGGAAAATCTTTAGCATATAATTTCAAATTTTTGGTAAAGAATACTTTGGCCACCAGGGCGTAAGTGTTCATTTTTGCTTCTGATGTATTTGCCATAAAATCTGAGCTTCTAAAATATAGACTGAAAAAATTCTTTCGTGGACTGATGCCACTCCCATTGGTAAACCTTTTTGGAATATTTTCTTCTTAAAATATTCCACAGTTTCTCCGCCAGGGGCGTAGATGTATATCTTATTTTTGTCAATATCTATACTTCTAGGAGTCAGATTTGAAAAATTCCCTTCTTGGTTGGATAGTGTTTTCAGTGTGACATGTTTTTCATATAATTTGAAAATTTTCAAGTAATTCATAGACTTTCCACTAGGGGGCATAGAGGTAAATTGTGTTTTCCCCTATATCTCTGCTTCTAAATCTCTGATTTGAAAAATTCTTTCTGCACCGGATACAGCTCCTGATGGGAAATCCTTTGCACGTAATTTCTAATTTTTGTAAAAATGGTTTGGCCACCAGGTGGCGTAAGTCTTAATTTCCGCTACTGATGTATTAGCAGCAAAATATGAGCTAAAATCTCGACTGCAAAAAAAGTTGTTTGTTGACCGATACTACACATGTCGACAAATCTTTTATTAACATTTTCTTCTTGAAATAATGCATGGTTTCTACGCCAGGAGGCATAGATGTATATCTTATTTTTGTCAATATCTCTACTTCTAGGAGTCCGATTTGAAAAATTCCTTTCTTTGTTGGAGTGTTTCTGATGTGCAATGTTTTTTCCTATAAATTCAAAATTTTCAAGTAAATCATAGACTTTCCGCTAAGGAGAACAAAAGTAAATTGTGTTTTCTGCGTTATTTCAGCTTCTAAAATTCCAATTTTAAAAATGCTTCCTGTATTGCATACAAGACCTGATGGAAAATATTTTTCACTTAATTTCTAATGTTTGGTAAAGAACTGTTTGGCCACCAGGGGGCATAAGTGTTAATTTCTGCTTCTGATGTATTTGTAGCAAAATCTGAGCTCCTGAAAACTCGACTAAATTTTTTTTTCTTGGACTGATACCGGAAAAACCTTTTGAGAATACTTTCTTCCTAAAATAATGGATGGTTTTCCCACCAGGGGACGTAAAGTCATCTTATTTTTGTCGATATCTCTGTTTCTAAGAGTCCGATTTGAAAAATTCTTTTGGTGTTGGAGAGCGTTTCCAGTGCAAAATGTTTCTCATATAAATTCATATTTTTCTTAACGCACAAGTTTGCAACCAGAGGGCGTAAGCTCACGATTCTGCTTACAGCAGTATCTGAGGGATTAAAAACCCGATTGAAAAACTTCTTTCTTCCGTCAGATACTACTGTTTTCCATACCGGTTCCATTGACTTTGAATAGCTTTGATAAATTTAATTTGCGTCAGAACGGATTCAAAAGAGGTGCTTATTACACCCGAAAATTTGGTGTCATCTTTCTTGTTTTTATTAAACTTACATATTTTCCTTCCAATTGTTTGTCTTTTTATTGAAGAACTCATTTCCTTTTGATATATAAAATCATAGCTTTGGTAAAGTCTAGAAAAACTAGTGAACTTTTTTCTGGTATTCATTTATTTTTTCTATTAATTGGTTAATTGTATGTATGTAAATGATCTATTGTAGAGTAACCAGACCTGAAACCCGCCTAGTTCTACCAATTGTGAATCTTCTAATTTTGAAGTTAATCTTTTCAATATTATTTTTGTAAAAACTTAAGGACTTAAGCAACCTCCTAAAAAATTTAAGGACCTTACCACATGCATACGCAACAATGATATGTGAACAAATGCATTTTAGTACATGGCTTAACAATGCACATTGAAGTATGCTGATGAAGTATGCATTATTTTTCTACATAATTTATTTTTACAGATGTAATAAATTAGAATTTATGCAATTTAAAAGACAGTTCTGCTGGTCAAGTAAGTTTTCCTATCAGAGAGAACAATCACACATAAGCAAAACAGAGTATGTAAATTGCAGAACTGTAGCTAAAGTTATGAGTTCAAGATTTGAATTATGCACATAATCATCTCATGGCTTAAATTGCAAAACCAAAGTCAAAATTACATGTACAAAATTTCAATTTTGCACTTAATTATCTCATCGTATAACTGAATAATGATCTGCATATACAAAACGGGAAAATACAAGAGTGAAATATCAGTAACAAGAGATGGTGATGGGGCTTGTTGGGTGGAATCTGCTGGATGTGTTTAATTTTACCCATGGTCCTTCATTTTTTAAGCAAATTACTTATCTCATGGCTTGTGCCCTCCCATGGGCTTTCAGCTACTGTCATCATCAAAATAGCCAACTAGCAGTAGAATTTCTAGGCACTACATCATAAAACCTGAATTTTGCACAGCCAGTTAAAGAAAATAAACACTTTTTAAGTACTTTGTCATTTTTGATAAAAAAAAAAAAATAATAAGCATTTCTAAGCACCCTAAAAAAAATTCAAACTTTTAGAAATTTATAAGGATCGTGAGAACCCTGTAGAAGCATTATCACAAAGTGCAGATATTGTGACTATAACTCCGCAGGACTTCAACCTCTCCTTGACATAATATAAAACTTTAGAAAGCAGGACCAGATCAACAAAAACATAAAAATATGCATAATGCTAATGTTAAAAGTCAATACTGAAATGATTTACCTCAGGTCTCACTGTAGGAAGAATCACCATTTCTCTTAAGGCTTGTTTGGCAATATTTTGACCAGCTGAAAAAACAAAAAAAAACAAAAAAAAAACAAGAAAAATGAGCAGGAAAGTTCATCACAATTAATTTTAAAAAAATTATAACCTGTGAATTTTTTTTTTTTTTTTTTGATTGGAGGTTTAATGACCACCGTGAACAACTCAATGGGCTATAAGCAGTCGCCCGTCCCTAATTTAGGGTCACTGGTTCCAGGGAAGGGAGAGAGCCAGTGCCGTAAGACAAACACAACATCCGTGCCTGAGCGGGATCACTATGCCTACAGTTCTCCTGCACAAAAGGAGTTCACGGTTATAGCTATGAGTGTTATGGAGAAGCAAGCACTATTTCAACTCAACCAGCTAAAACAGAGAGCTTACCACACAAAAAATTGGTATAAACTACCCTTAACAAGTGCAACATGTGAAAAATCAGCAATTTTAAAACTTGATTATATTGAACAGAAACCTCCACTTCCTCACTTGAACCTAAGTACACTCATTGCCATAAAAATCCGCACAAAATGAAGGAACCATCGGATTGAAATGAGATTTTAGTAGTGAGATGGTACATACCAAGGGCAGAAGTGATTACAATATCACGGCAGCAGGACAATTTCCCGCAGACATGCGATACACATTCCGGTCAGCATTAGTACCGGGTTCAGACCATTTCGTGCTCGGATACATGCAGTGATACAGTCCGGCATAGAGTCAAAGAGACGCTGTATGTTATCCTGGGACAGACTGGCCCACACTTCTTGCAACTGATGCTCTAAATCCCGAACATTGGGACATGGAGAAAGCTGGTGTTCCATCTGGTTCCACACGTGGTCGATGGGCGAGAGATCAGGCGATCTGGCAGGCCACGGAAGCGTATAAACATGACGTAGACAGTCCTGGGAAACCTGAGCTGTGTGCGGACGGGCGTTATCTTATTGGAAAATGGCTCCGGGCTGCACCACCAGGAAAGCAGCACAGAGGGCCACAGGATTTTCTTGTATGTAGCGCTGGGCTGTCAATGTCCCTCGGATCACTGCTAGGGAAGCCCAGCTGTCATAAGTGATGGTTCCCCAGACCATCACACCTGCCGTTTAAGACATGTGCCACTGTACAGTGAGGTTGGGATTGTAGCGCTTTCCTGAGGTCCTCCACACTCTGGCACGGTGGTCGTCCATTCCTATAAAGAAACAAGATTTATCACTGAAAACTATATGTCGCCAGTCCGCAGCATTCCACGTTGCTAGCTTCTGACACTACTGCAATTGACACCGACCTGGTCAAGTGTTAATGGAAGAAAATGTAAGGGCCGTCGAGAGTGCAGATTTGCCTCTGCCAGGCATCTGAAAATGATTCTGGTGGATACAGGAGTGAGTCCCTTGTACAGCCACCACGTGTCTCTGGATATTGGACAAGGACGTCGTTGCTTTTGTGCATGCCGCTCTCACGATCCCACGGTCCTCTCTGCTGGTGGAGTGTCTAGGTCATATACAAGGTCCGCACTCTTCCAAGCAAAATAAATTCAAGCACTTTTCAAGGACTTTTTAAACCAAAATTATCATATGTATGTACTGTCGGTCGGTCAGTAGGTAGGTGTATTAGTAAGTTCAGACTATTAATCTTAGCTGGAACAGGCACATCTTCAATGACCTGCCTGCTACTATTTGTCCTCAGTTGGTTTATTTTATTAACTTTGAATTGACCCTCTGTTTTGGTATTTTTCAAAATCATTTCATTTCGATGAATATTTTGAAAGAGTACATTATTTTTGTATTCATCTGCTGGTATGACACTTATTGTTTGCTTTAACTTTTTATTTTCGTTGCATGACTTTGATGCTTTGATGATCCAGGAGACAAAGGATCCACGCATAAAGTACAAGCAATTCCTGGAAGTTCCACCCACCGGTAAGAACACGTCCCTAACCCCAGTAAACAGAAGCCCATCACAATTTGCGAATACATCATTCCACTTATTTTACTCACATGGTTGATACTTTACTCTGTGGTGATATCACAGCCAAGGCACCAGCTGTCCACACACTCCCCTGGGCTGAATGCAAGTTCTGCGTTATTTGATCAGCTTGGTGTTTTTATCAGAACTACATAGAAATCTCCTATACATCTTTTTAGCACAATCACTGAACACATGCTCTTTCATATTATGGCTTAAGAAAAAATCAAGTACTATTTATAGTGCCTTAAACTTTTTCAAGTACTTTCAAGGACTTGAAAATGAACTTTTTTATTCAAGGACTTTTCAAGGTTTTCAAGGAGTGTACGAACCATGACACACAGCCAGTTCGCCATGTCTGGGTGCCTTCCCATGCCCACTGCTCCCAACACGATTGCACTTTACTGTCCGACCGGCCAAAATGGTGGCCAATTCGGCACAATGGTCACCCTACCTCTCTCATTCCGACGCTACAGCCTCTTTCATACTCCGACAGTTGCCCGTGCGCACATCTACGGCAGCTCCTCTGCATGTGTATCGCTCAGGGATCTCACCTGACTCTTACTGTGCGCTTCGGCACAAATGTGGAGTCCCCTGTGTGGCACCTTTTAAGCCCCAAGAATTGTGATTGCAGCGTCGGGCTTGGACGCACGGGCATATGGAATCGCACGAAACTTTAATCGTTTGCGCGTCTGCCCTCCCTGTAGCTATTCGCCGAGTTTTGCGTTAATCACATAGGGTTTTTTTTTTCTTGGTGCGCAGATTTTTATGACAATGTGTGTATATAAGCCATAAATAACGTATTCTAATTCTACTTTTCTAGTCTTGTATTGCAAGAAAACTTATTTTGTTTTGGAAATAAAGTTTGGATAATTAATATTTTTTTTGTTTAATTCACTGAAATTTTATGGTGTAAGAGGCACCTAACATCTGTCGTGAGAAAACACATCATGTGACTGGTTGGTTCAATTGATGGGAATGCAAAATCCCAACCAACTGGAAAGCCAGCTGACTCTATGCAATTACATGGTGTATCTGAAAAGGTATAGGACTGATTTTGTTTAAATATTACTTTAGTAAGTAAATATAAAAAACTTGAAAGCACGCTTCAGTTACGTAAGAAAATTTAATTTAAGGAAGCTTTCAACTCATAACTTCAGTCTTCATCAGCCTTGTTGATAGATGAAAATGATGCTGGTGTGGTTGCCAGATCCATAAATTCGTGTACGGTTTCTTTTTTAATAAGACAGAAATTACCAGTGAAAGCTTCCTTAAATTAAATTTTCTTACATAACTTAAGCATGTTTTAAAGTTTTTTTATACTTATTATATTATTCATGGTTATGTGTTTACGTCTATTTTTTTTTATCATGTTATACGTACTACTATAGGCTTCATATACACTTACAGAAAATAAATTCCAGGACTTTTCTACGATCAACTATATATGTTAGATTAATGGTATTTCATGCTGTGACTTGTAAATAACAAGAATTCAAAGCTGTCAAAGCATGGTAAATTTTCATGAAGCAGTCAAAGCATGGTAAATTTTCATGAAGCAGCCAAAGCACACATACCACACTTTAAATATTTCTTCTAAAAACACGATCTAAAAAAAAAAAGGAGGGGGGGGGTCTTTATTTACAATTTTAAAATTATGGTAGATAAAAGCTCTCTCTGACATCACACAAATAAAATAACTGTGCAGAAACTTCACCAGTGAGGATATGAGATTCTGCTACACACTATTTACTCTCCAGAACTTGTACCAATGTTCTATCATTTTTATTTGGTCTGGTTTTTGTTCAAGAGGACCAGCAACAATGAGGCAGCTGTTTGAAAACTACCACTTCCAGGGAAATCTAGTTTTTCAAAGTTGGCATGAACACCCTTGAGACCCAGAAATGTACTGATGCTGCTAGTGACCATTCTGGTTGATCAGGTACGTTGCTTCTACTTTTATATAGGCTTGCTTTCAGTGCACCAATGAAATCAGACATTTCCAAGTGTGACGACAATAGTATCATGATCCAACATTACTTGACAGTATATTGAATATCTTCAATTATTTGAAAAATCTTAGCGTTCGCTTTTGCCACGTTATATTTCGGATGTCGGAAGTTGAAAAATTCCTTTTATTTGAGACATGATATTACTATAAAAAAGAATAAAAAAGGCTCTACTCACAATGTTTTTCCTGGTGGTCCTCTTCTTTTTATTGTTTTCAATTTTTGACATTAAAATATCATGGTTCATGCCTAAAAGGTGATTATGACTTAAAAACGAGGTCTTGGCTAAAATTCAATGAACAGACGAAATTTTTGTTAAACCTTAATTATCAAATGAAAAAACATCTGAAAAACTTGGCCCTACATTGACCTTAGATATTTTTTCATAGAAAATCACTTAGGTGAGCATTCAAACCTTGAGAAACAAAGAAATTCCAGTTAGAAATCCTAATGAAACAGATAAAAAGTTAAAAATTTTAAAAACCTTGGGACCGCTGTCTTTCATCCTTTCAAACACTTCCGGCCGTCCTCCTCGCTCTTCGTGCTGTGTCGCAAAGGACACACCCACTAGGGTGGAACTTACATGTGTTTCGGGCATACACGCCCATCTTCAGAGCTAGGAAAGATTGCAAATGGCTGTCACCTGCAATGCGTGGCAAAAGCAAACGCTAAGATTTTTCAAATAATTGAAGATATTCAATATATTTATAAGCACACGTTTTAATTTAAATTTGTTTCCCATCATAGGAAATAAATTATATGGTATTACTTGACAGTATGGCAGATTCTGTGAAGAGTAGGAAAATATTCAGTACAACGTGTGGTGTAGTTAGCCCTCTCGGTCTCGTAGAGACTACAGCATCGACAAAGCCAAACACTTATTAACGGAAAATTGCTGCCTGAACGATTGCAAACGAGCTTCATGCCAGAATAGATACTATGAATTCAACTGTTGAAGATTTGGAAATATAGAAGTGTTCTCATCTAATATATAAAGTTGAATGTTTGTCCACTATGCAAATCTACAGTTTTCAATTTAAAATCACCAAATTTGGTATACTATCTCATGGTACTCAAACTTATACCGTAGATGGTTTTTGGAAGGGGTTTCAGCCGCTGATCAAGAGGCCCCCATATGAAATTTTTTATAAAAAGTTCCATTTTTTACTTTTTTTTATTTTGAATTTGTATACTATCTCATGGTACTCTAACTTAGATGATTTTTGGAAAGAGTCTGAGCCTGAAATCAAGGGGCCCCCATACAAAATTTTCATAAAAAGTTCCATTTTTTACTTTATTTTGAATTCAGATTTAATATGTTTGTTGTGATAAGTGCAAGAATTCCTTTATTTTTTTTTTTTTTTTTTTTTGTGACGTGTTTTTCAGTGAAGAACTGCAACACAGTTTTCATTTGATCTGCACAAAATCTAGATAGCAAATTATCACCAAATTCTCCCGAGCAATGCCATGCAATTCAAATTCAGCTAGTGCTTCATACGTAATACATGCATTAATGGCAGAACTGAAGAAGACTAGAGTTGCTGCATGTTGGGATTCGATTGAAATGGAAGATAGTGATCCAGATATCTACGACAGAAAAAAAAAAAAAAAAACGCACCTGGTGATGTGTACTGTGTATGATTCAAAAACAAGAAGCCAGTCAGATGCACGGGTTAAAAAACTCACCGAAGATAATCATCTGGTTACAAAAGTCTTGAACCAAAATGGTGATTTTTTTTAATTGTAGGAATAGTGCAAGCAAAATTTCAGAAGGGCAAAAAAAAAAAAAAAAAAAAAAAAAAATTAACTCAAAATTTAACAGGAGTGATGGACAGTCGGTTGAAAAGAAATCAGTGCATTAGACCACATGCCACAGCATCAGGTAACTTGCTTTGCTTCAAGACAATGCATCTGCACACAACACAACCACTGTTAAGAAGTTTCTTCTTGGCAGTGGAGTGCATTACAGTGCATCATGATCCCAATATTCACTGGATTTGGCACCTGCTGATTATTTTCTGCCTCTTAAAGTGAAATCCTACCTGAAGGTACACCATTTTGCAGCGTTTCAGGTATCCAAATGCTCTCATGCAGAAGCTGTATGACTGTGCTAAGAGGTGTGACAAGTTATGAGGGATGTTACTTTGAAGATAAAATGGTAATAATTTTTGGTCTTTGAAATTTTAACTTTTTAGGAATGTAGCCCTGAAACTTTTCTGACATGCCTTCTACATCACTTACTCTCTAACAGCAAAATTTTAAATTAAGCCTTCAAAAAAGTCTACAATGCATATTTCACCATTTCAACACCACTTCAAAATTGGGCATTGAATACAGATAACCAACACATTCCTCAGGCTTGCAGCTGCTTTTGTAAGTATCCAATGAATCTTTCCAATACATCTAGCATTACTTTCCTGCACACTGATGTCTGATATTCTTAACACCCTCTTCTGAAAAATGAAAGCCTCTATTTCCATGGAAGTGAACACTCCTTTCCAACTAACGGCATAATATGATGTATTCATAGGGTTGCACATACGACCTCAAACTACCTTTTCCACATCCTTACAAGGCTGGAGGCTCCTTTTTGGAACTCACATTGGAATGTGCTCCACACCCTTTCTCGTCCACACTGTCCTTCATAGCGGTTAGGCACACAGGAGCCTGCAACACACTTTCATGGTGGTTATAAAGTCCCAATTTATAACCACCATGAAATCTGGGACATGCTGCAGAACAAGTTGCAGCTCTTAAGTCCCAATTTGGCACATTTTCACAAACACCTTCACAACTACAGTTTGGCACACTTGCATAGCACAAATTTATAATCAAACTCATATTTGTTATGTGGCTTCCTAGATTATTAAATTCAAACTAGTTAACTTTTTTCACGGGATTTATCAAGGTAATTTTTTAAAATTTCTGCAAATTTTTGGAGAGAACTCCTCTCCTTCGTCAGGCATTCTTTTGTTCAATCTCCGCCACAGTCTTCGGTTATGGTTAACCTTGACGGTTATGGCAATCCTGCAAAATGTCATGCCAGATGTTAGGCAGCAAAAATCCCTTACAGTCATTAATAATGAAGTTCTGGTATTTTCTAATTTCAAGTCCCTCTTTCCAATTTTCGCTTCAGGAAGTTGGATTGATGTCCAATGACAGTCATTTATAAAAGTAACCTGCAGCTGTGGAAAATACAATGCCGGAAAGTGAAAAAGAACACCAAGGTGGCATTGGCGGATGATCATGCAATTTACATATGTTAATGGGGTCGAGTTTACGTAGGTGTGATGTTAATTTCGGGACCAACCGGTGAGCGCTTACGCCACAGCACGGCATAATATGCAAATTATCGTTGGAGGTATTTAAGGAATACGGCGAAGTGAATGTAATCAGTCGTCAGCGTACGGACACGTGGGAAGACCCTGAAGAAGCTGCAATGCCTGGACATGGAAGACGTGTACGATTTCAGCAGTTATCGGACTTTGAGCGAGGTCTTCTAGTAGGACTCCACGAGGCCGGGTGGTCGTATCGTCGTATTGCGGAGCGAATTGGACGGGAAGTATCGGTGGTGCACGATGGTGGCGTAGATGGTCCGAGGAACATTCCCCACACGAGAAGACATGGAACCGGGAGTCACAGACGGACTGATGAGCGGACCGATCGACGCATAAGAAGAGTGGCGTTGTCAAGCAAAACATCCACTGCGACGCAAACCCGAGCTGCCGTTGCACCTGAGGTGACTGTGCGAACAATCCGCAACCATCTACTGGATGCAGGACTACGTGCACGTGTGCCTCTGGCATGTGTACCTCTGACTCCAGCCCACCGTCAGGAACGGCTGCAGTGGTGTCGCCAACCGTCTGCACTGGAGAACGCAATGGCGATCTGTCGTGTTCAGTGATGAAAGCAAATTCTGCTTGGGAGCCTCCGATGGCCGTATGCGTGTTCACAGACGCACAGGGGAGCATCTCCACCCTTCTTGCATCCGCCAGCGACACACAGGGCCTACACCTGGTCTCCTGGTGTGGGGAGCGATCAGCGATCACTCCCGTACACAACTAGTGTTTGTACCGGGTACGTTAAACAGCACCTCCTCCTATATCAACAACATCATTCAGCCCGTTGTTGTGCCATGTGTAAGGTCGGTCCATCGTGGTGTTTTCCAGCAAAATAACGCATGCCCACACACGGCACATGCAACGCAACATGCACTTCAGGGTGTGAGACAACTTCCATGGCCTGCAACGTTCACCGGATTTGTCCCCCATTAAGCACGTGAGGGATTTTATGGGACAACGACTTATCCGGTCTTCACGGCCAGCCACGGCCATCCCCGATTTACGCGTCCAGGTTGAGGATGCTTGGAACTCAATACCCCAAACTTACATCTAACATCTGTACGACAGACTCCATGCCAGAATTGCACAGTGTGACGCAGTTCATGGCGGTTCAACCTCGTACTAACCATGTTACATGGAAATGTTATTTTTCAGTTTACCAGCAAATACAGCTGTATTTTGCCATAATGTTTTGATCACGTTATCCTCTGTATTCCGTTATTATGCTGTATAAATTTCGTTGGTATCAGACGTCTCCTTCTTGGTGTTCTTTTTTCACTTTCCGCCAGTGTATTACATAGGAGAAACATGACTTCACAATCAGAAAGGCCAAACTTACCTCTAAGGTCTTGGCTTCATTCCTTTAATACACTTCGTGCACGTTAACGAGAATTTTTTGTTATGCAGCTGGCCTTTTTGGGTTGAAACTTTCATCATATTTGCTCACAGGTGGTTGTTGTTGTTATTATTCCTCAGGTCATGACACATTCATATTTTCATTCACATGACACTAAAAAACACTGAATTCTGACTGCTGTTTGACATGCGTGATATCTCGTCAAAAGTAAACGCATACTCACTAGTATGCGAGTGTTGTCGACCTTCATTAAGCCCCCCCCCTTTTTTTTTTTCTATTTCCTTCTTTTCTTTACTTCTCCCCCAGTAACTTGCCTTTAAACATTCACATTTCTAAAAACGGTACTCCATTCTAAAACACATTCTAATACACCTAATAAATACTCACTTATATCACACCTATATTCAATTCTATACCAATTTCACAACATACTATTTACATACCTCATACTAACACAGTTACGTACTATATATACAACACATTCATACACTCTATTTAAAACCACTATCTACATAATTTATATTACACTATTTACATTTCACGGCAGTCAAACCACTGTCAACTGTGATTTACGAAGCGCTCCATTTGCTTCATACCTCGTAAATACCCTGCAGAAAACCCTAACCCTATTCGGCTAGTCGCAACATTCCCCAAGCGCTTTCAACAGCAACACTGTCATACTCAGGAGGTCGATGTATCCCTCTGGGCAAGTGAGCAAATTCATCAAGGTTTCGGCTTCAGTCGTGAACTCCGCATCGTTGTATCTCTGGCACCATCTATTGTCAGTGCTGTTCTCTTTTTTCCCGCCTTTAATCGTTGTTCTACTTTAAGGCTTTACAATGGTCATTTAAATTGTTTGGGTCATTAATGTTACATACTCTTGGTCTGTTTTTTTCAATAAACACTGATTCTGCAACTTTCAACTGCCTTTCGTTTTTACAGCCCTTAATGATTTTAATATCTTCGAATTTTGGACAATGATGGTTTTCTAGACAGTACTGGGTTAATGTTGTTTTAGCTTCCCTTTTATTTCAATTACCATTAATGACTTGCACGTAAATAGGGCATTTTTTTTTTTTTTTTGGTAATTATTGTCAATGAAGATGCAAATAATATGGGGTATATAAATAAGTTTTGAGGGATTTGTGGTGAACAAAACACATTGTTGGAGAACAGAAACAATATTTTAATATTAATCGAAGTATGCTCCCTCTAAAGCTACAACTTTACCCCATCTTTCGGGCAGTGAACGTATGCCCCGAAGGAAGAATTCCGGTTCCTTGGAAGAGATCCAGTCGTCCAGCCAATTTTTGATGTCTTCACAAGAACTAAACCGTTCTCCAGAAAGTGCTCACTACATCGACCGGAACAAATGATAATGCGATGACACAATATCTGGCAAATAAGGCGGATGGGGGTAGAACTTTCCAGTCGGATCCTTCCAAGTACGTTCACAGGTTGAGAAACATGTGGTCTTGCATTGTCATGCTGTAAGATGACTTTGTTGTGTCTATTCTCCCATTCCGGCTGTTTTTGCGTAAGAGCTTGTTTTAAACGCATTAATTGGGTTCGACACCAATCCCCAGTAATAGTTTGACGGTTTCAGCAGTTCATAGTGGATCACACCGTTCTGGTCCCACCAGATACACAGCATTACCTTTGAACCAAGGATATTGTGTTTTGGCGTTGAAGGACCTGGTTCACCTGGCTTCACCCATGCTTTCTGCCATTCAGAGTTATCGTACCATATCCATTTCTCATCGGCAGTAATAATACAATGCAAAAAAAATGTTCTTTTTTGCCTTTGAAGCAGTAATTTGCAAATGGTTTTTCGACGTTCAAGGTCTCTTTCCTGCAAAGCACGTGGAACCCAATTCCCTTCTTTTTGCACCATTCCCATGGCAGCTAAATGTTGTGAAATGCATGGTTGACTAACAATTAATGCTGCTGCTAGTTCTCTTTGGGTCTGGCACGGATCCTCGTTGAGTAAAGCTACCAATTTGGCATCAGCAATTTTTTTGGGTGGTCCAGAAACGTTCTTTATCACTGACATCGAAATCGTTCCTTTTGAATCGTCTAAACCAATACTCACATGTTTTTATGGATGGGGAATGTTCACCATAAATTTCTGACATTAAGCAATAACTGTCGGCAGCACGTTTCTTGACAATAAAGTTAATGCACTTACATTTCCCGCAAATGCTGTTTTGTCGGGACGAAAGTTTCCACTTTCCATCGAGTAAAACAAATACGTCTTCGCACCTCAATCGAACGCCGTATGCTGACTCTGACAGCTGGTGTCTCGTACTGCAATATCGCAGTGTTGCCACCTTAAAATACATGCAAGCAGTAATAAGTACAACACCGAACGGAAATCTCTCAAAACTTATTTATATACCAAATATGATAGGAGAAACAGGTCGTAGGCTGGAAACTCACATCGCGGAGCACAAGGCGGCAATAAAAATTGTTCAAAGAAGACAGGATTAGACAGGCATGTTAAAGAAACAGGACACCGCATTGACTGGGACTCTTTGACTGTCATTGGACATCAATCCAACTTCATGAAGCGAAAATTGAAAGAGGGACTTGAAATTGGAAAATACCAGAACTTCGTCATTAATGACTGTAAGGGATTTTCGCTGCCTAACATCTGGAAAGGCATTTTGCAGGATCGCCAAACCAACAAGGTTAACCGTAACCGAGGACCGTGACGAAGATTGAAAGAAAGACTGCCTGATGAAGGAGAGGAGGTCTCTCCGACAATTTGCAGAAATTTTAAGAATTTACCTAGATAAATCCCATGAAAAAGTTAACTAGTTTGAATATTATAATCCCAGTGTGGCGCACTTTTAATAGCACAAATTCACAACCCCAGTTTGGAAAACTGTCATAAGCACAAATTAGCACAAATTCACAACCCCAATTTGACACATTTTCACAGAACAAATTTACAACCCCAGTTTACCACAAATTCACAACCTCAGTTTGGCACACTTTCAAACTCACAGTTTGGCACACCTTCACAACCCCAGTTGGGTACACTTTTACAGCACACCTCCAAACCCTAGTCTGAACACCCCCCCCCCCATCTGCACACTTTCAAAACTAGTCCGACAAACTTTCACAGCACACCTTCAAAACTCGTCTGACAAACTTTCACAGCACATCTTCAAAACTCTCCTGTTTAGTGCACTTTTACTGCACAGATTTACAACCCTGTGACAAAACTGAGCACTCAAGAAAAAAAATAAAATAAAGGTATTGTTTCACTATTCTGCAAAACTAGACTAGCACTTTCACCGCCCCACATACCCGGCCATCGTTTACCAAGACAGGATTGGGGTGATAATGAACCTGCTCAGCTCATCTTGAGCAGCCAACAGCCCTTAGATCTCAGATTATAATGGTAACCAACGCCAAAACTGTCACTATAAAATGAAACTTAAATCTTTCGTGGGTCACTTTAAATAATTCAATATAATTTACTTTCAATATAATAAAAATTCATACTCATGGAGAAACATTACAGATAGGGGCGGATTTATAGGGTCGCGCAAGTCGCCATTGTGAAGGGCCCCGCATCCTGGAGGGCCCCCCAATTCACTGTAAAAAGAGAAGTAAAGCAAGGACGAAACAAAGAAAAGGAAAAAATGAGGGGGAAAGTTATATTGATGAATATAATATTTTGCAGATTCATAGAAAAGCAGTCGTGGTTCAAACTTTATATAGTGCTTGTCGTCTGTTCTCTACTTAAGAAATGTAAAGTTGGCAATCCTGCTTGCGAAGCGGGTAAAATTTTGTTAACTATAGAGTAATTTCATTCGTGCGTGGTGGCGACACTGGCCACTGCTAACATTGCAGCATAACTATAGCGGCTAGAAGAGCATAACCTAAAATACCGCCTGTAATCTGTATTGCCATTCAATCACCACGTTGTGGTATTATAGTGTTACTTATTTAATATTGTGATTATTAACACCTAACCGTGTATTTGAAACCAGCATTGTTATAGCTGTTATTTGTTTCCTTTTCATTTATGTAGAATAATAATAGAATTATTAATGGAAAACGGGATTACACCATATAGTACAAATTTTAAAAATGTGAATCCGTTTTTTGGTGTAAATATGACATGGATGGTAAGTCAGATAATAACCGAAAACTTGAAAATTTCATCATCCTGGAGAGACGAAATTCTATCCCAGGCAATCGTGGGATAGAATTGTTAACCTCCAGGTTCGATAAACATAAGTGACAGTTGCTTCGACTAGCGAATCCTGTGATGGTTATATTCAAATTAACTGGAAACTTGAAACTCGGTCGTTCTGGGTGGTGTAGTGGTTAGCATACTCGGGCGCTGTCATGGAGACGCGGGTTCGATTCCCACTCCAGGACGAAAAAATGTTCAAGTTTTCGGATATTATCTAACTTACCATCCATGTCATATTTACACATGCGCACACACACAAAACGGATTCACATCTTCAAAATTTGTAATAATAAAATTATTTGATGATGATGAAATTGATTACAGTCCATTTAAAATTGTAGTAAACATATGTGGAATCCTGATGTGTCTCAAAATGAGGGCCCCCCCCTACAGCATAAATCTGCCCCTGATTACAGAGCAAAATGAAGCAGTCTCACACTCAAAGTAACACATTTGCTTCAAACCTAAACATTTAAAACCAAAGTGGGACATTTTCCTAAGAAAAATAAAATAAAAGTGAACACAATACTCACCTATATCATCAAATGAGACTGTAGGGCCACCATCAATAATTTCATCCAAAATTACCTGAGCTAGCTTGGTATCTATGTTTTTCAAATATAAAGGCTTGGTTGTTTTTTGAGCACGGGAAGCAGCAGATGTGATTTTTGACGAAGGTTCTCTCCTCTGTTAAAATAAAATTAAAATATTTTTATTCTTCACACATAACCGGGAAAAAAAAAAAAATCTTACACTCGTTAAAGGTCATTTTTACCATTTTTTTAAGCTAAACATTTTTAATGATATAAGCCCAACAATTTGAGAAAAATTATATGTTTACTCTGTATTTCCCAAAGTACAAAAATAATTCACTCCTGAGCACACGAAAAGTATAAGTTCACAGCTGTTGTTTAAAATTATAAGCAAAGGATTGCATGTACTTTTTAGTCATGTTGTTCATTTCAGTGGCCATTATGCTGTAAGTTTTAAGTTACTGGTTGATTCTTACCATGGAGCAACAATAAGCCAAAAGAGTGATGAGCCCCACTTACTAGGAAATGCATGCCACTTGAACAATATGTACAGTGAAACATCAACTATACACAAGCGAGATATGGCAATTACATAACAAGACTGATGCTATGCCTTCAGCTAAATAAAAAACTTGCATTTTTATCTTTTATCACCTTCAATGTACTACTCTCCTTACACATCAACATACTACTGTAATCTAATCTTTCATTTGGGCAAATCAGTGATAAGGTTTGTACTCTTCCAGGCAAAATAAATTCAAGCACTTTTCAAGGACTTTCTAAAACCAAATTATGTGTGGTGTCGGTTGGTCAGTAGGTAGGTATTGGGTATATAAATAAGTTTCAGGGATTTCCGTTCGGTGTCGTACTTATTACTGCTCGCATGTATTTTAAGTGGCAACACTGCGACATCGCAGTAAGTGACGCCAGCTGTCAGAGTCAGTATACGACATTCGATTGAGGTGCGAAGACGAATTCTTTTGTTTTACTTGATGGAAAATGGCAACTTCGTCCCGACGAAACAGCATTTGCGAGAAGTGTTAGTGCATTACTTTATTGTCAAGAAAAGTGCTGCCGACAGCTATCGCTTAATGTCAGAAATCTATGGCGAACATTCCCCCATCTATAAAAACATGTGAGTATCGGTTTAGACGATTCAAAAGGAACGATTTCGATGTCAGTGATACAGAACGTTCTGGACCACCCAAAAACATTGCTGATGCCGAATTGGAAGTTTTACTCGACGAGGATTTGTGCCAGACCCAAAAAGAACTAGCAGCAGCATTAAATGTTAGTCAACCATGCATTTCACAACATTTAGCTGTAATTGGAATGGTGCAAAAAGAAGGGAATTGGGTTCCACATGCTTTGCGGGAAAGAGACCTTGAACGTTGAAGAACCATTTGCGAATTGCTGCTTCAAAGGCAAAAAAGACACTTTTTTTAATCATATTACTACTGCCGACGATAAATGGATATGGTATGATAACACTAAACGGCAGAAAGCATGGGTGAAGCCATGTGAACCAGGTCCTTCAACACCAAAACGCAATATCCATGGTTCAAAAGTAATGCTGTGTATCTGGTGGGACCAGAAGGGTGTGATCCACTATGAACTGCTGAAACCATCAGAAACTATTACTGGTGATCGGTATCGAACCCAATTAAAGCATTTAAAACGAACTCTCGTGCAAAAACGGCCAGAATGGGATAATAGACACAACAAAGTACCATCTTACAGCATGACAACGCAAGACCACACATTTCTCGACCTGTGAAAAAGTACTTAGAAGGATCCGACTGAGAAGTTCTACCCCACCTGCCATATTCACCAGATATTGCGCCATCGGATTACCATTTGTTCCGGTCAATGCAGTCAGCACTTTCTGGAGAACGGTTTAGTTCTTATGAAGACATCAAACATTGGCCGGACAACTGGATCTCTTCCAAGGAACCGGAATTCTTCCTTCGGGCATACGTTCACTGCCTGAAAGATGGGGTAAAGTTGTAGCTTCAGGGGGAGCATACTTCGATTAGTATTAAAATATTGTTTCTGTTCTCCAACAATATGTTTTGTTCACCTCAAATCCCTCAAAACTTATTTATATACCCAATATATTAACAAGTTCCAACCATTAAACTTATTAGGTTGTCCATAATGAAATGTCCGATTTGTGTACTGTTTGTCAATCACACATATCTCAGCTCAGAATAAATATGATTAATCAAAATAAGAACCATTCAATTCAACACATTTTTGCCAACAAGAAACAAGGTTATGTATTCCAGTAGCATAAAAATCAAGAGTTCTGGAAGCGATGAAAGCTTGAAAGGTGTTTTGAGCATCAGCTTGGTTGTGGAAAATTTTCCCCTGCAAAAATTTGTACAGAGCTGGAAAAAATGGTAGTCAGTTGGTGAAAGATCTGGTGAATATGGTGGGTGAGGTAGAGTCTCGTAGCCCAATTCGTTCACCTTTTACAGAGTGATACATGCGGCGTGACTCGCGTTGTCGTGCAGAAGTATTGGGCCCTTTCTGTTGACTAATGATGGGTGAATGCGTTGCAGTTTGCGGTGCATTTCATCGATTTCCTGACAATACTTTGCCGCAGTAATCGTTTTGCCCGCATTCAGGAAGCTGTAGTGGATTAAACCGGTTGAAGACCATCAAATAGTCACCATAACCATCTGTTGATATATTTTTGGTTTGGGGAAGTGTCGAGGAGCTTCGTCGTGGTCCAACCGCGATGCGAAACGTCAACCATTGTCATACAGGATCCACTTTTCGTCGCATGTCACGATGCAATCGAGAAAAGGATCGGTTTTATTGCGCTAAAGCAGCTCAGACGAGACTTCTAAACGACGATTTTGTTGATTTTCGTTCAATTCATGTGGCACCCATTTGTCAAGCTTCTTGGACCTTCCAATTTGGTTGAGGTGCACAGAAACACCCGATTTGCTTACTCCCAGTTCGCCTGGAAGCTCGAGAACAGTTGTGTGTGGATCTGCTTCAACAGGCGCCTTCAATGCATCGTCATTGATGACGGTACTGGGTCATCAATGCTCTTTGTTGTCGAGGTTAGTGTGGCCAGCCTTGAATTTTGCGAACCATCTTCGCACCATACGCTCATTGTCTACATCCTCCTCAAAGGCATCAACAATGTTTCACATTGCTTGCGCTGCATTGTGGCCTAGTTTGAGCTTGTACAGGAAAATTGCCTGAAAATCATGTTTACTCATCTTTCACTGAAATGGAAATATGGAGTAGGAAATATTATTTGTTAATAAAGTGAACCTAAAGGTTACAGTCCACAGATTTCAAGTTTTCCAGTGATATATTACACTTGCATACATATTCACTGTATGGAATACAACACATTGGCAAAACATGAGAGATCAAAAATCGGACATTTCATTATGGACAACCTAAAGCTGGGACGGGCACAATTTCAATGACCAGCCTCCCCCCTCCCCCACTGCCGGTTTATTTTATTACTTTTGAATTGCCCCTCTGTTTTGGTGTTTTTCAAAATCGTTTTATTTTCTGGAATAGTTTGAAAAGGTACATTATTTCTGTATTCACCCTCCGGAAAGGACGTGCCCTTAACCCCAGTCAACAGAAGCCAATCATGAATACATAATTCCACTTATTTTACTCCCATGGCTGACGTTTTACTCCGGAGTAATGTCACAGCCAATGTACCAGCTGTCCACGTGCTCCCATGAGTTGAACGGAAGTTCTGCGCTATTTGATTAGCTTGATGCTTTTATCGAAACTACACAGAAATCTCCCATGCAACTTTTTATAGCATGAATGATTATTTTACACACGCTCTTTCATATCATTACTTAAAAAACAAAACAACAAAATTTTCAAGTGCTATTTATGGAGACTTAAATTTTTTCAGGTAATTTCAAGGACTTCAAAACTTTTTTGAAGGACTCTTCAAGGTTTTCAAGGAAGGTATGAACCATGAGAGCTATAAGCTCATATGGTGTGATCTGTTCGAAAAGCTTGGATCTTCTCTTCTTCACACTGACAAGGAGTCCCCTTGAGCAGAAATTTGATTTTAGGGAAAAGAAATACATAGGTCATTTCAAAAGTATTTTTAAAATGTTTCTTTTTGTTCAGCATATATGAATATTTTTGAAGAAAATACCCCACACATATGTGAATATTTATTCATTTCAAAAGTTTCGCACATAGCACAGGCGGTGCTCGTAAGATGATGCAATTGCTCCAATTGCTGCGCCAGTTGCGAGTCAGACTTCAGTATACAAAGTTGTGTCTACGTTTGCTGGCTAATTTGTTCCTCTTCTGAAAAATTCTGCCTAGAAGTGGAGGAAGAAAGTGAGTCAGAACAGATCTTGCGTAGCAACCAGCGACCCTACATTAAAATCAAAACTTTGTGAGGAAAATCCCCTACCGAAATTCATAAAGCTTTGTGTGAAGTTTGTGGTGTTAGTGTAGTGGATTGTAGCACAGTGTCATGGTGGGCTTCTCATTTCCACCAAGGTCGGGAAAGCATCGACGACGACCCAAGAAGCAGCCAGCCGTCAGATGCAACAGATGACACTTTTTTGGTTATCGTCAAAAGCATTTTGGAAGAAGATCGACGAAAAACATGTGAACAGATTGCATATAAAGCAAACATGTCTATTGCTTCGGTTTTCAGAATTCTAACTGAAAAATTACAGAAGAGAAAAGTGGCTGCCAAATGGGTTCCGCATAATCTGAGTGAAGAGCAGCAAGCAGTTCGAAAAGGGATCACAGAAGAATTGCTTCAGCAGTAAGAAACAGAAGGTGAGCAGTTTTTGGACAGACTTGTTGCTATAGAAGAAACCTGGATTTGAGATTTTGAACCAGAACTGAAATCTCATTCTGCTTAGTGGAAACATTTAGAATTGCCTCGCCAAAAAAGATTCTACTGCCAACAATCGAAGGTTAAGCTAATAATGATTATGACCTACGACAAGGTTGGAATGATAGCAACAGACAAGACTCCGAGGGGACCACTGTAACAGCAGAATACTACAGAAGGTTTCTGCAAAATGTTCTGCACCCAAAGATTCGCCAAAGAAAGTCCGACATGCTCGAAGCTGGCGTCATCATTTTGCACGATAATGTGAGGCAGCATGTTGCCCATACAGTAAGAGACATTCTGGAAAAGTATGGATGGGAATTGCTTCCCCACGCGCCATACAGTCCTGACATGAGCCCACCAGACTATGACTTGTTCACAAAACTGAAGGAGCCACTTCGCAGGAAACGATTCAGTACGATTCAGGATGTTTCTAATGAGGTGACCCCGAGTAATCTGATGCCTTAACAATGGAGGTGTCCTGACTGAAATACAAGACTTGCCCAAACGTTGGGCCGCTGTCATAAAGAAACATGGAGATTACTTTGAAAGGCTGTAAAGGTGTGTTGTGAAATAAATTCATTTTTTAAGAGATAACCCACAATGTGCAAAACTTTTGAAATGAGCCTCGTATGTTACACGGGGTCAAATCTGGCACGTAGGCAGGATGCTTGACAACTGTGATGAGTTTCCCGACCCAAAACTGCTTCACTCAGAGTGCTGAATGAGTTAGTAGATTATCCTGGTGAAGGATGAAGCCATTTTTACAACTCTGGACTCTTTCTTCCAACTCATTCTCTCAAAGTCACCAAAACCAGTTTGTAGTAATGCTGGTCCACTGTTACTCCACGAGGAACCAACTCTGCCAGAATCATGCCTTTAATATCAAAGGAAACAATTAACATATCTGAAAGTGGACTTGCTTTGCCACATTTCTTCCTTCATCCTTGGTAATGTTTGTGTTTCTCAATGCATTAACTGTTTTCATTTTAAGATCATATTGGAAGATACAGATTTCATCACAAGTGATAACACTTTTTAAACCACCTGAATTGGGATTACCTGAATTTACCTGGGATTGGGGGTAAATTCAGGTTGGGATTCACCTGAATTTACCCCCAGATTGTTGGCACAAATTCACTTGAGATTTTCTTTTGACGTGAATATGTTTTTAAAATCAGACCAGTACTAGGTAGCCAGTACGGAAAGTTCAGCGTTACGAAAAAATGGGCAGAGTTCAGTCTAATAATTTCTATAGTATCAATGCGAACGAAACCAACCTATTGTCATTCAATAGCTAAGAGAACAAAGGTTTGTTAGTGACCTTGAGTTCGTGCGCTGCGATAAGCGAGGTTGGAGGGGCGGGGCATGGTTTTGGGAACTATCCGCTGCGCCGCGCAAACTTCAAATCAGTATAACTCGAGTCTGCGAAGCGCTACGACGTCGAAATTGGTCTAACGAAAACTAACTTCAAGATCTGTCGATTTAAGACATTAGAAGTGAAATCGAATAGAGTGTTGGTTGTCACAATTTGGATCGCAGTTGAAAAATTTTAAAAATTTCACAATGTCAGCATATACTCGTTAAAAAGCCAAACAGAAATACATCGAACGTAGTCTATGCAGAAGAGCAACTCGTCAGCTTTAAATAAACACCACAATGTCCGCAGCACAACGCATGAGAAAGAATCAGGAGCAAAAGAAAATTGCTGCGGAGCAGCATGCGAGTGACGGAGCCAGCACTTCGGTGGCAGCAACGCATGATCCCATGGACGTGGAGCATGAAAATGATTCTGCCCATGCTTCAGAACACAGAAACGATGACACTACTTGAATACTCTGAAAATACAAAGAAAATCATCCCAGACTTGGAGCCTGATTTGGAAATGCCGATTACCATCACTGGCAACTTTAACAATAATGTGTCGAAAAAAATTAAGCTCGCATTGATTTCATGCAACGCGAGTTTCGTCTGAGTTACATACCACCTGCTCCAACCACACTCGGCAATACTTGCGTCGACTTGACATTTGCTAGAAACATAGATGTATCTTGTATGCCATTTCTATCCTACTTCTCTTACCATAGACCAATGATTAATAAACTTGTAATTGACTACTGAATTTGTCTTTGGTTTACTTGACCCAAATAAACAGTATGCATTAATGAGACGTATTCACGTAAAACCTTGCGGCCGTGCTCCGACACAGCCTACCCAATTTTATTTTATTTTTTCGTGCTCGAGAAGCTTCCAAAATATCTTGGAACAAACCTATGTCACGTTCATATTTTCAAGAAAAATTTGCGTAACAGTCTCTGAATCGATGTTTGCCATTTCTGCTATCATTCTAATACTCAACTGTTAATCAGATCAAACTGTTTTGCAAATTTTGTCCATACTGTGTTTCGTTTTTCAAGTGCTTGGTCATCTCAGACATTCGTCCTCTTCAATGTCCTCCTGGCCTTCACTGAACAACTTATGTCATGCAAAAACACACGCATGTGCAGTGTTTAATCTCTCGCTCGCATTTTCCCCAAACTGTGATAAATACAGTAATTTTGCAGCAAAAAGTCCCCACTGAATCGCCAAAAAGTGAATGTTTCCTCTCATTTTTCTTTTGTCATCTCGTCCACAGCTGCTTGCCCTTTGAGTCATTTTTTCTTCAAGCACTGCTGCTTCACCCTGCCGATCTGGTTTCTTTCCTCGGCGATTTTTTTCTGTTTGCCATCGTACCTACCCCTTTCCTTCACCCTTGTGTTGTGTTTTTCTTCACCGTCATACATTTTTTCTGTTATTGCGCCTACTTCTGCTTGATCCTTGCATTTTCTTTCTTTTTTTTTTTTTTGCATCTTTATAGTTTTTCATTCTGTCATTGATGCTTTGCCCTGCTATCCTTCCCCATCATTTTCTCTTTCTGCCATCGCTATCGCACACTGCTTTGCCCTGTTGTCATTTTTCCATCCCCTTTGTCTGTATGGTACGATTTTTTTGTAATATGCAATAAGTGGGTTAATTGTGGTTTGAAAATTATTCCAATGGAACAATGGAATCCTTGAGCAGAATCTTGCAATAGAAATTAACAATGGTGTGTGTGTGTGTGTGAGAGAGAGAGAGAGAGAGAGAGAGAGAGAGAGAGAGAGACTGAAGTACCAGAAAAACTGGTACAGACGAGCTTATGCAAAATACGTAGCAACATCACCTATGTGAATACTCGGTTGCGTCCGCCATTGGGTATATAAGGCAATAGACATCCTTGCCAGCTGTCAGAGCTGTTTTCGGCATGAGAATGACAAGTAATAACGATTTAAGCGATTTTCAACGCGGTGTCATAGTTGGCGCTCGTGAGATGGGCCATAGTATTTCGGAGGTAGAAACGAAGTTTGGATTTTCACGGACGACCATTGCAAGGATGTACCGTGACTGCAAGAATTCCGGCAAAACCTCCAACCTACGATACCAGTGTGGCCGTAAAAAGACATTGGGTGAACGTGACCATCGTCGGCTGTCAAGAACCGTTTCACGCGATAGGCGTGCAACACTCTCGCAGGTATCATTGGAATTCCATGCTGGAGCCTCAACAAGCATCAGCGTCCGGACTGTGCAACGTACCCTGCACGATATGGGCTTTGGGAGCTGACGCCCAACTCGAGTCCCCTTGATGGGTGCACAACACAGAGTTATGCGCCTCGCTTTGGGCACTGCAACACTGCCACTGGACACTTAATGACTGGAAACAAGTAACCTGGTCTGACGAGTCATGTTTCCAACTGTATTGGGCAGATGGAAGGATTCGTGTGTGGTGTAAACCCCATGGATCCTGCCTGTCAACAGGGAACTGGGAGGGGGTCCGCAATGGTATGGGGTGTGTTTAGCTGGACTTCACTGGGACCCCTGGTACGTCTACAAACGTCTGTGACTGGCCAACACTATGTGTGCATCCTTTCTGACGAGGTACACCCGTTCATATTTGGGGTGTTGCCATTCCCGCCCAAGTCTCCAGATCTGAACGTGATAGAACACATTTGGGATGCCATGCAACGCGCTATCGAACACAGGAATCGGAGACCTCGGAATACACCCGAATTGTGGAACGCTCTGCAGGAAGTATGGTGTGCATTGCCTACAGCATATTTCCAGAAGCTAGTGGAGTCCATGCCCCGTCGTATTTCTGCAGTCCTGCGCTACCGTGGGAGACCTACCAAGTATTAGACTGGTGTACCAGTTTTTCTGGCACTTCAGTGTATATATATACATATCACATCACCAAAAATTCACTAGCTCGCACATTTGATTTTAGTTCATTATGAAAAGCTACCTGCTATTTAGCTATAAATGTCTTAGATGAACAATTAATTTTTCAATAAAAAAAAACTATAGAATCATCAATGTTTTTTGTTAGTGTCAGTGTTCAACAATTTCTGGATATTCACTGCTTGTAAGTTATATCATCAATTACATTAGAATCAAACAAATCATAAAAATTTATTTCAAATTTTTCAGTTGCTAGGCAGTTTTTTCATTTACCTAAATAGCAAGCTGGTGAAGGTGATTCACATTGTGTAGTCTTTACATGCTTAAATTCTTGACCTGCATCACTCTTGGCAGATAACTCTTACATTTTTTTTATCTAATTAGCATTAATTTGACATTTTGTTGAGTAGTAAGTAGCACACACTACACAGAAAATGTGAGTGCACAATTTTTTCACATTCATTGACAAAACTTGGAAAATCTAATTTTCAAAGTGGGATATTTTGCCTTGCAAAATAATACATATGCTTCCTGCAAATTGAAACAATGCAAAAAATGGAAGTTTTCAAATTCCACCAGAACAAAATAAAAGTTAATGGAAAATAGAAGAAAAATTAAAGCATATTTTTCAATGTAAGTTGATGCATTTTTATAAAATTAAAGCACTTTTTTTCTTAAAGTTTACATTAGAAAAAAATGCAACTTACAAGTCCCATTTTAACAAAAAAAAAAAAAAAAAAAACTTTGGGCTGTGGGATGCCCTCTAAATATGCAAACGTTTCTCTTCTTGCGGTGGAAGGTTTACACTCTGTGAAAAAAAAAGAAGAGAAAAGAAAGGAAAAATCGAGGCAGCTATGCCCCTGAAGAACTCTAAGTTCCTGATTTTTAAATCTGAATTGTAACATTACACTAAGGACAAATCTGATTGGGTTTTAGAAGGAAACACCACTGTCGCATTAGCTAAAGCAGAGTTTATTTATTGTAAATAAAGCAATGATAAGGAATCTTATTTAACCATTATCAGGATATTAAGCATTAAAAAGGTATCTTATACTGGTAAACAATAACTCCCCCTCACTAAAATGTTACAAAATAAACTTTAATTCATGCATTGAAATTAAAAAACATATACAGGTAGGAATAGATGCAATACATTCTGAAACTTGAATTATTGAAAACATAATTTCTGTAACTCTAGAAGTTGTTTGATTGCCACTCCCAAATTTTTATGATATGTCAAGGATATCAAAAAGTTAAAATATAATTTTTTGAAAAAAAATTAAAATCTCACTTTCAAAAATGTCTTTTTCAATTCAAAAAATTTCAAATGTTTTTGAATTGAAAGAGAAATTTTACAATGGAATTTTTATTATGTTAAAGCTTGTTTCATAAGCTTTCTATTGATACCAGAATCAACTGAATAACATATTTTTATCTCAAGATTTTAAAAGTTGAATGGTTACGAATTTTCAAAAAATGCATAGAAATTCAAAATTTCGACCTTTTTTATTTTCAAAACAATCCAAAGGAAAATTCCTAAAAAAAAATATTTTTCTTTACTACGTAAGGATTACCTCCTCACCAATTTTCATTACAATCAGAGATGTCAAGGTTGAGTGCTGTGCTGATTTGACATGGAATGATCCCATTACAGAAATAAAAAGAATACAGCTAAGGAAAATACACAGAATCAATAGCAAAACAGAATTAGTAATGCAGGCATTAGAACTCAATGGAATATTATAAAGGGATGCTTAAAAGAGTTTTCATTTGAGGTTGCTACAAAACCCCATGTGATGTAAAAGTTGACGAAAATCAGGCTACATAAAGGCAGCTGTGAGGGGTAACAGTCGAATTGCGGCATAGTGCTGTCTTTATTGAACATATCGGTCACATATTGATAGCACTGAGCATGGCCAAAGCAGATCAACAAGCTATTGTTCTGTTTTTGTCCACTGAAGAAATGAAATTTGCATAAATTCATCACAGAACGGTGGTGGAGTAAGGTGATGCATACTTGTTGAAGACCTCTGTTGTAGAACGGTGTCGAAAATTTCATGAAGGTTGCAGTACGGCACACAATTTGCAGGGGTCTGGGAGTCCATCCACATCAAACACGCCTGGTAACATCGAGAATAAGAAAGCCGCTATTCTCTATGATCGGCGTGTAACCATTTGTCAAACAGCTAGTGATTTCAATGTGAGCTAGGGAAGTATTCAAAGCATCATACAGGGTCTAGGGCGGGCCTTGATTTCGTTATTTTTTAGCAGCAGCAACACTTGCTAGTGGCCTTATATTTTACTAGCAAATTGCATTATCTACTAGCAAAAGTTTATTAACATTATACAAAAGAAACTTTAGCATGTCCCCCTCCATTAGTCAATCATGACAAATTTTGATTTCACCCCTGTAACTGTCACATTGTAATGCTGAAAAGATTACAAATATTTAGACACAACTCACCTTTTCGTGACCTGAGAGATTAATTCTAACAATTTAATTTGAATAATTACAAGGTTGCTTACCTTTTTCACATTTCACTGCACGTTTTATTCTCTTTGTTGTCATGCTTGGTTTAAGCCTCCGGTGCGGCGTTCTATTTTTTTTTTCTTCAGGTTCTTTCAAATGTTCTACGAACGCTCAAGTCCATGAAGTGCCTTGCTGTCCAGGTTGCAAAATTGTATCCCCCTCCCCTCCCTTCACATCCTCGGCTTAAACCAGGCATGACAACAAAGAGAATAAAATGTGCAGTGAAATGTGAAAAAGGTAAGCAACCTTTTAATTATTATAATTGTATGCACATAAATTTTAAAATGACTGTGGCTTCTGGGTACTTACGTATTAACGCCACCGCAGCAGAAGTTGTGCTAATGCGCCAATAAAGAGCAATCTTGTTGTTCCCACGCGCAGGCATTTATATTTTGGATTCTTTGTTGCCTTTATGTCCACCGAAATCCGATTGACTACTTTGTTTTTAAATAAAGTGTTTTATTTTATGATTTGTCGCAAAAATTTTAGGTGTAGATTGGCGGCACTTAAACCGCCAAATCTGTAGCTGCGGTGGCGTTAATACGTTCATATGGCGACAGCATCAGGTGAAAGAAAACAGAGACTGTTTTGAATCTATGTTGAACTCTATATCGGCCCATTTTCCACCGAAATCCGATTGACTACTTTGCCTGCGCGTGCGAACAACAAGATTGCTCTTTACTGGCGCATTAGCACAACTTCTGCTGCGGTGGCGTTAATACGTAAGTACCGGCTTCTGCTATGGATGTTTTAACCTGAATTTAATTTGAATTTGAAAACATTTTTTTTTTAATTTAACTTTATTCACAAAATTCAAGAACACTATTTAAAATCTTAAGTTGTTTTCTGCATGGTTTACGATCTCTGTTTCGGGTCTTTTCATCATACCACTTTAAAACAGCAGGCCTGAGGTCAAACTTGTCTTCAGACAGACCTTCAACCTTAATACTCATGAGAGCATTCAATGTAAGTTTAAACTGTCCCTCCAATCCTGGATTCTCTTCATGAAACTGAATCCAACCTCCCATGCAGAAGTAGAAGGGAAATATACTGGATATTTCTACTAGTGCCAAAATGTTTTTATAATGTTTGTACCTTTCAAGAAACATTTGTTTCCAGAAAGCAGTTGTTCCTTTTTGCATGTGTCTAAAATATACCACACGCGCAATGCAGTGGCGCTTTACAGTTCACACTAAAACATCCAAAATTTTTCCACTAGCAACTTTTGCTAGAACCACTTTTTATCACTAGCAACATGCATTTGCTGGCTAGCAATTTGCTACTAACTACCAGTCAAAATCCAGCCGTGGTCTAGGATACCATAAAGGGTGCTGTCAATGGACCCTGCAAGTCCTCAATAATGTTCAGGAAATACATCATATGGCAGTATCTCAGCAACACTTGCTGCATTTCAATTTGGAGGGCAACACATTCTTGTAGTGCACTGTGGCTGGCGACGAAACCTGGTGCTTCAACTTCCAACTAGAATCCAAGTCTGCGAGCATGCAATGGTGGCATCCATTTTTCCCCCATACAAAGTAATTCAAGGGGGGCAAAAGTCTGCTGGAAAAGTGATGGAGACAGTGTTCTTTAACTACCGAGGCCCATTGATGGTAGAGTTCAAGAGACAGGTATCAGCATCAATGCAGCATGGCATTGCAAGACACTTGAGAGTTTGCATCATGCCCTTAATAACAAATATCCCAAAAACCTCAGTAAAGGGGCAATCTTACTGCACAACAACGCATGCCCTCATATTGCCAATATCCTAAAGATCTTTGATCAAATGTAGAGGATTTTAGGAAGGGAGTGTCTGACCCCAGGTCTTAAACAACCCTTAGAAATAGGAAACTAGGAGATTTGGGCTAGAGTGCCCGATAGGAAAGTGACACGGAAGCGAGGTAGAAAGGGGGAGGAAGACGCCCTTATTTATTACCGGGGGGAAGTGGCAGTACCCGGGGTCCAACGGCTTAACGTGTGCGTCCGATGCATTTAGTGGATCGAGCGTTCATACCTGCCTGGGATCGAACCTGAGGTCTATTCCGTGGCAGTCAAGAACATTGCCCGCTAGGCTACCTGCGGCCAACAAAGACAAAGTGCAAGCCCTTAAATGGCAGACTTTGGAGGGATCACACTCCTTACAATCGAGATCTCTCCCCCTGGAGATTTCCACTTCTTCAGTCCACTGAAAAAGACACTGAAAAGATATAGGTTTCAGTTGGATGATGACGAGAAGCAGACTCTATTGGATTTTTGTACGCAATAGACTTCTACTACATTGGTATCTTTGACCTTGTCTGTAAATGGGACAATTACTTTTAAATATCTGTAACCTACCTGAACTTAACAACTCCGAATGAAAACTTTTTAATCATGCCTTACGTTTTGGTAAAATGAATAGTAAATTAGAGCTCACTGAGATGTTTTTGGACATGTCTACTGTAATGGGGGATGAAAGAGTGCCTACACAAATAATTACACTCGGTGATTCCAAGCTGCAATTGCACATCAACAGGTGGTTAAAAACAGGTGGTTGTACTTTCCAAGCACGGAAGATATAAACGAATTGCACAGGTGGATAAAAGTTGTGAAACAATACATACAGGCCCTATGTGACCAAGAAAGCATTGTTAAGAGTAACAAAATCTTGCAATGGACAGAAAGAGGTGATGTAAGTTTGTCAAAAGTAAAAAAAATTAAATTCACTTAGTTTACTCATTTTGTTTGTTGGTCCCCCCCCCCTCTCCTTCCTTCCTTCCTTCCTTCCTTCCTTCTCTCTCTCTCTCTCTCTCTCTCTCTCTCTACTTATATATCTACTATTTTTTTAAGTAGTCTGTGTAATAAACACACACCATTACACATGTATCATATAATGTTGAAGATTTTCAACACCAAACTCTACAAAATTACATGGGTCATTTTTTTTTTTTAATTTTCATGTAAGTTATCAAATACACACCACAGCAGAAAAAAAAATAACCACAAAAGGTTATAAAAATGTTAATTACCCATGGTTTTACAAGTGCAATTAGACTGAACCATAAAAAATAAACAACTTTCTCACCTGTGGTAGATGACGACGGACGGCAGGAGGAGTGGTAGGTTTTTTCTTCAGTGCTGTGGATCGACTTGATCGAGGAGATGACGGCAAAGTGCGAGGAAGAGTCTGACTTTTTAATGAAATTCCTGGTCGCTTGTACTTTTTTGTGCCTGCATGTTCAAAAGTTGGAAAGTGACTGGATTTAAAATTCCAATACCACTGCATTTAGAATTTCACATTTTAAACAATGCAACTGCAGTGAAAAAGATCAATTTAATAGAAATTGTCAGTTAGTATTAATACAGGGTGTCTACTGATTTCCAATGAACCAAATTCATGACCTCTTCATGACTTCTCAACAATGCATGGCACAATGACAACCATTCTAGACTCATAATCTAGTACCCTTGGCTTGAGATCCCAGGTTATTTTTTATTTTTACAAACACTGAAATTAATTCCATGCAACAATAGTTTCGGCAAAACTGATGTGTCTATAATATCATTGCTGCTAAAATGACTATACGGGGTGGGGGGGGTATTTTTAATGAGCCCCTACCTGAAAGCCAGTTGAGATGAAAGCTGAATGTAATTCTTACATCACTAAAATAGCTTAACATGAATAATGTAATTATGTATGACTTGCACTATGCCATTCACCAAATTCTATGTGTTTAAAGAAATAAAAACATTCGACTCTCATCTAGGATGGGGTATGGCTATTTTCAGAAATATTTATCATTACATCTATCAATACACAAATTATTTTAACATCGTAATGCTGTAAAAACTCACAAGTTTTTATTAAGGCAATATAAAACCTATGAATGTACAAAATTTATGGAGACTGAAATTTCACAGTGAAAGACTGTGTTTAAGTATCTTAGCTAAACTTGTTATCTCAGAATCTCGAACTTCAGCTTCTTTTGCCTTTTCTATAAGCTTTTTCTTACCTTTGAGTTCTTTTAGTTCTTGTCCACCCAGAGCTGCTCCGTTGGGTGACAGTGCCGTCATGTGTCCACTGCTCCCAACACAGTTGGACGGTATGGCCAGACCACGTGGCGGGCTATACAGCGCGTCGACCACCCTGCGGTTTTCAGCCCGACGATCAAGTCTCTCTCAAAGTCCATAAGTTGTGTAAATCAATGCCGCTGGCTTCTACCAGGCATTCTCGTCCCTCTGTACTCTTGCTTGTGTCAGCCGGTGCTTTTTGCTTTCATGGGGCATCGACTACACGCCTGTTTATAAGGGTACCGGTTCGCATTTTCTTCTAGGTGAGCAAACTTGTCTTCATTCAGGTGCCGATACAAAAAAAGACAATTTCATGACCACTCACTCAATTTCATTACTTTTTCATGACCAGTAGACACAAATAAAGGTATCTTGATCACTCTAGTTACGTTACATGAAAAAAACTTTTACAAGAAAGTTCGTAAGTTGAGAGCTTTCGACCTTATCTTAGGTCTCCATCACGCCAATGGAGGACTAAGATTGTTGCCATATTCTACATTTGAATTTTTTTCTATTTTTGTTGCCAAAACTTAAAATTGATCTCCAGATCATCGGGATGTAGAGAGGAGATTCGGAATTGCAAAAACAATGGAAGACACATCTGCAGTTCCCCGCTGGAACGAAGCAGAACGAATTGCTTCTTTTGACAATCTTTTTGCCCTCTGTTACCGTGAAAGCCTGGAAATTATTTTCAACTCAATGACTTGCAATTCCGAATCTCCTCTCTACATCCCGATGATCTGGAGATCAATTCTAAGTTTTGGCAACAAAAATAGGAAAATTCAAAAGTAGATTGTGGCAACAATCTTAGTCCTCCATTGGCGTGATGAAGACCTAAGATAAGGTCGAAAGCTCCCAACTTATGAACTTTCTTGTAAAAGTTTTTTTCTGTAACGTAACTAGCATGATCAAGTTACCTTTATTTGTTATTATTGTTACGTGTTTTTCCCATCACCGTCATATACCAGTAGACACCCTGTAATAAACCATTTCTGCTTGTGCCGATCCAATATAGTGCAACAAAAAGTAAAAAGGTGCAGATTTCTTGCATAAACAGGAATTCACTGCTAAACAAAATTTGATACAGACATGTGCTTGGAAATTGGTCATTCTGGCTAGGTCAAAAACTTCTGAAGGGCACTCAATACATGGTCACTTGCCTTCGTAAAACAGGACACTGAAAGAAAAAAAAACAGAACTACATCAAGTGTTGTATGACTCAGCACACTCCACTCTACAGGATAGTCAAGGCCCAAACCATAACGCACCATGCAGATGCTACACTGAGGCCATTCCAAAAACTTTTTGATCACTTCTCACATTGATATCCTGCACGCCCATTCATTACATCCTTCATCCAGGGGCTATGCATAGTAAACATACCAGCCACTTAGTTAGAAACTTTAATTCAATACCTGGCGGGACTTCCTTTATCCTGAATTATCACACACACGCAGCTTAGCATAGATTCTACAAGGATTTGGAGTGCATCTACACGTACAGCATACCAGGCATTCACCAGACACTCCTTTAACTGGCTCAGTTTTTATGGAAGAGGACTTTGCTTCCAGATCTGTTTTTCTAACAAGTCCCATACATCCTCAATGGGGTTCAGATCCGGGCTTCATGGTGGCCAAGGAAGATGGTGGAAATTGCTGTCATGCTCACTGAACCACTACCGAACACATCACAGCAGGATTCTCGCCCATGAACAGCTGTCACCTGCTGGATGAAGCATCAACATTGCACAATGAACTTGGTAATAAATGAAGTCATGGCTTTCCTAGATGATCAAATGATAGTTACAACAGACAGATTATGGGAATTACTTAGGAATACAGGATGTTAATTCTAGCGTCAAATTTTCGGGTAGTAACCCTACCCTTCATCAGGACTAACACTACAGTAAGTGTCGCCAATCTAGAGTAAAAAAAAAAAAAAAAAAAAACGTTTTTCACTTTTTCACTTTGAAAATCGATTCTACAAACAGACCTCAGGTTTAACTATGGGCTCTCCAGTTGCCCCCTTCCTAGCAAATTACTACATTGGCAAACTGGAAGAAGAGGTTCTGATTACTCCTATCTTCTGTCTATATGCCAGGTATATGGACAACATTATTTTAATTTTAGACAGCACTAATCCCTCTCTCCTGTCTACCATTCTAGATTGGCTGAACTCCCTAGATGAAAAGGTAACTTTCACTATGGAACTTCAACAGAACAATCAGCTAAATTACCTGGACCTGTCGTTAATTCTTCAGAGAGGGAAAATTCTTACAAGTCTTCAAAAAGCCCACTAACACTAACAAAATGCAGGATTTCCAATCAAACCATCCAGAATACATGAAATGGAACGTAGCCTTGCAATTTGTAGAAAAGATCAATGTTCTCAACTCCTCAGAATTAGACAAGCAAGCGCAGAAAAATGAACTTAAAATCATTCCCCAGGAGAATAATTACCCTGCTCCAATAGTGGGAATTTTTTTAACTAATAATAGTAAAATAGTTCAGAGCCCTAACTCAAGCTGTAGGTCAACTAGAAAAATCACCTATCATATGGGCCTGTTAGAAAAACTTCAAAGGATTAGCAAAAAATTCAAATCAGACTAGCTTCCGGTTTAGGAAATAAGATTAATAACTACCTTCCTAAATTAAAACAGCAAGAAACTAACATCTTGTTAAAAGAAAGAGTAGTCTACAATATACAGTGTGAGTGTGGTCTTAGCTATGTGGGAGAAACAGGTAGACAGCTTAAGACCAGGCTGAAAGAACAAAGCAGCCATAAAAAACATGACAAATAAAAACTGGACTTGACAGACATGTTCAATCTACTGGACATAAAATCCTGTGGGACTCAGTAGAAATTCTCACCCACCAAAAGCATTTCTTTAAGAGAAAACTGTTGGAAGGTCTGGAGATTGAAAGAAGAACTACATTAAATGATTTTAAAGGTTAGAGTTTTACCCAAGGTTGGCAACACTTACTGTAGTGTTAGTCCTGATGAAGGGTAGGGTTACTACCTGAAAATTTGACACTAGAATTAACATCCTGTATTCCTAAGTAATTCCCATATAATCTGTCTATTGTAACTATCAATGAACTTGGTCAACAATAATGTTCAGGGACGCTCGACCTTCCAGCAATATCAGAGGACTCATTCTGTACCAACAAAACGTGCTCACACCATGATGTTACCTCCCGAACCTTCAGTTGTGTTACAAGGCAAGCTGGGTAAAATGGGGGCAACCTCTCTGACTACCTTTGGTACAGAACAAGGTGTACCACAACTTGTTGGACCACATGACTTTTTCTAACCTTCCAGTATCCAATCATGGTGTTCCTGACATCACTATAGATCAACTTTCCATGTAGGCATGTGACTGCCAATACCAATCCACTTAAACTCCCTGCAGATACAGATGTTGTCCAAAATAATGGAAACACCTTGAAACAATAGGTGTTACACACCTATTATGGTGTGGGAGCACCCTTGGCATTTAAAACTGTTTGAATTCTTCTTGGAAATGATGCATACAAGTCCTGGATGGTGGTAAGTGGTCCATTCTTCCTGCAGAAGCTGCTCCCATTCCTTCAGAGACGCCGGAGGAGGATAACGGGATCGCACTCTGTTTTCCAACACAGACCACAGGGGCGCAATGATGTTTAAGTTTGGTGATTGTGCAGGCCAGGGAAGGTGTTTAACTTCATCCTCATGTTCCTCAAACCATGACTGAACAGTTCAACTTCTGTGAATCAGGGCATCATCATCTTGAAAGGTGCAATCTCCTGACAGAAACAATGTCTGCGTCATTGAATACACACGGTCAGCCAAAAGGGTGGCATAATAATCGCTAGTCACCCGTCCGTGTAAGGTGATAATGGGACCTGCTGCAAACCACAAGATCATGGTCCAAACCATTACGGAACCGCCCCCATGCTTCACTGTAGGAAGGAGACAGACTGGGTTGTAGTCTTCTGCGGGGTTTTTTACAAGTAAACCTGTCCTGTGGTGGGGAATAGTGAGAAACTTGATTCATCGGAAAACGAGACATGTTTCCATTGATCCTCAGTCTACGTTTTATGTTCCTGGCACCACTGTAGTCTCCGTTTGATATTCACCTAAGACACCAGGGTTTCTGTAATCGCAGCTCTACCGTAAATATTGTGCTTATGAAATTCCCTTCACACAGTATGGGTCGACACTGGGTTTTGGAGATATGCATTAAGCTCAGCAGTCAATTTCGTTGCCGTAGTTTTCCTCTTTGTAGTCACAATCCTCTTTAATGTCCTCCTGTCTCTTGCAGTGAGTTTGGTTTTCCTTCCACAGTTGTGTCTCGCAGATGATGTTGTGCCGTGAACATTGTATGCTGCCATGACCTTTGACACAATACCTCTTGATACCCCCAATACCTGTGCTATTGTGGTTACCAATACACCAACCAGATGGGCTCCTACAATCTGCCCTTTTCGGAACTCTGACAGGTCACTCATTGTGCCTTCACCTGGAACAAAATTATGCAAACACTGATTTACAATGCAATCACACAGACCCTTGAGACTATAAGAAACACTTTTTTACAAAAAAAAAAAAAAAAATACATAAATAAATAAATAAATAAATAAATTGTAGCCACATTTTTGTTTTACTCAAAAAGCAGCACATACCAAAGTCACTGTTTTCAGTGAGGTGTTTCCATTATTTTGGACAACCCCTATATTTTGCTGAGATATGGGTCAGAAACAGCCTTCATTGAATGTTTCAAAAGATTACTGCACACAGGAAATCCTGTTCCTCCATACAAGCCTTCTCTAATGATAGCAATCTCGTTCTCGACAGATTGTTGCTTTACTACAGTTACACCCCTTAAACATGCAATGTGGATTCTTTTTCCACTGATCAAAGACGCAGGATATCTCATTTCTTGAAATGCCCTCAGCTCCTACTGTTTCCAAAATCGTCTCTCCAACCAGATGTGGCATTAAGCCCTTTATTGAACTTCAAAACACTTTTTGTTTCACCCATTGTGATAAACACTACTGATAATTAATGATGAGCAGTAATCTCAAATAGCTGCCTAGTAATAACTGATGACATGGCTACTCCTAGACTAATGCATTACAAACATCTCCATATTGTGATTTTTTTTAAGGAATAAAAGGAAATATGTCCAATTTTCGATTAGCACCCCTACCCTTCCTCAGGAGTACAGTTATACAGGGTGATCATAAAGTCGTGCAACCCAGAAAAAAAAAAAATTGAGGTTAATCACAATTGTAAAAAAAAAAAAAAAAAAAAAAACATAGTCAAATATAGGTTACAATCTTACCTTTTTAACAACAAAAGAAGGGGAACCTCATTATAACATATGTTCAAAGTGGGCTCCGTGTTCATGACTGCAAACGCGCACTCTTTTTGCCAAGTTTGATGACACCTTGTGAAGCACCTCCACACTGATATTTTCAATCGCTGTTGTGATGTTCATTTTAAGTTCACCCAAAGCGTGAGGGTTATTGTGATGCACAACACCTTTCCTGTGAGAGGGTGTGAGGATTATTGTGATACACAACACCACCCCCAAAGAAAGATGTTGAGCGGCTATAAATCTGGGGATCGGGGAGGCCACAGGTCTTTGGAGATGACGCATTAACTGGAAAAATCTCACAAAATTTTTTTACGGTACTGACATGTGGCATTGTTTTGCTGGAGCCAACAATGTCATTCACTGACATCAAGGAGTGCCACATACTGTGTGATAATGTCTTGGTAGATGGAACAATCCACAGTAGTTTCGAAAAAAATCGGTCCCACTATGCGACGGCACGTATCGCACACCAAACTCCAAGTTTTTTCGAATGCAAACCTTTTTCAAGAAAAACATGCGGATTTTCACATGACCAAATCCCATTGTTCTGACTATTGACATGACTACCGAGGTGAAACCAGGTCTCGTCACGGAAGAAAACTGTATCCAGAATCTGCATTCCACGTTGTTCAAGGAATGAGCGGAACCATCGGCAGAAGTGTATTCATTTGCCTGCATCTGGGGCCTTGAGTTCATGCACTGTGCAAATACAATATGGATGAATATGCAACTATCTCGCAGCTTTATGAGCACTACCGTACGAGATTGATGACTGCACAGCGAGTTTCCAGTGGCTTTTTCGTGGTGACCGCTGCAGTGCTTGCTTTATCTCATCCACTTTATGGTCAATCAAAATGGAGGGTCTCCCAGAGCGTTTTTTATCCGCAACACAGATCCAGTGCCCCGAAAACACTGCACTAATCCCAATATTGTGGACTTATTGGGGACTGCTATACCCAGAAATTTCTTGAAAAAGTCCTCGGCAATACATCCGTATGAACGAGTTGCGAAATAACTTTCCAGAATGAGAATTCGCTGTGTCTAGGAAAAAGACATTTCATCTCCACAATGAACGAAACTACACTACGAACAACCTGTACACATCACAGTGACCTCGGCTTCACTGATACTTTCTAACAGTATGGTAGAGACATCTAATGGCAGAAAGAATGATTATAATGATTTAGCAACAATTTATGAAACTTCAAACTTTGGGTTGCGGGAGTTTTACGATCACCCTGTAGTAGGTGTTTGGAAAAAAATTCTAAATTCTTTGGAATTGCTTAAAAAATGCTCAAAAGGAGGAACTGAAAAGTTTTGGAAATAATAATTACTCTTCTCTACTAGTCAACAAAATTCTTAGTTAAAAAATATAAAATTAAAAAAAAAATAAGATAGAATCACAGGTCAAAACCTAAGTTTCAGTTAACTAGAAAAATTACTTACCATAAGGGACTGTTTAAAAAACTTCAGAGGATTAGTGAAAAGTTTCTAGTCAGACTGCCCCCAGGATTACAAAATAAAATTAGTAACTACCTTCCAAAACTAAAGCAAAAAAAAAAAAAAAAAAAAAACCTATTTATAGGAAGGTGTGGTCTACAACATAAAATGTGGGTGTGGTGTCAGCTACGTGGGAGAAACAGGCAGGCAGATTAAAACCAGACTAGCAAAACATAAAGCTGCAATTAAAAACATGACAAACAAAACAAGTTTGGACAGACATTTTCAAAGTACAGGACATAAAGTGCTTTGGGACACTGTAGAAGTTCTGACACATCAACAGCAAGCACTTTTTCAAGAGAAAATTGTCAGGACTGGAAATAGGAAGAAGGAGTACAACATTAAATGATTGGAAAGGTTGGAATTCATCTCACGAATGGCAACACCTACTATAACGACTTCACAATCAGAAAGGCCAAACACTTACCTAAAAGGTCTTGGCTTCATTCCTTTTATACACTTGCACGTTAACGAGAACATTTTGTTATGCAGCTGGCCTTTTAAGGTTGAAACTTTCATCATATCTGCTCTCAGGTTGTTGTTGTTACTACACTGGCGTGCAAAAATCAAGGATGAGGCAGTTTTTCGAATGTAACATCGTGCAGAAGTGCTCCACATTGACTCAAATCATACCATAAGATCCCCAAGATGTAAGAATATGGGAGAAGTGAGCAAAACTGTCCAAACAACGAATCCAAAAGATACAAAGGCACTTTACTGAAAAGGCAGCTTTGAACACAACTGGACAGAAGACAAAAACGTCCATGTGACAGGCGGCTACCAAGAAAAATCCAGTCTTTAGTAGGGGATATGATCACCCCTGATTGTGTTGCAGGATTTACAACGTCTGTCCATGCTGAGGTTGTCAAGGAGCTGTTGAGGCATCGCGGCCCATTCCTCTTGTAGCACCAATCGCAGCGGCTGGTGACGTGCTGCAAAGCGTCTCCCACACGTGCTAGATTGGATTTAGGTCCGGGGACCTTGCGTGCCAATCCATGCGTTGAATATCTTCACTCTCCAACAGCTCTGCAACAGCCACTGTACAATGAGCTGTAGCGTAATCGTCCATGAAGAGGAACTCAGGACCCATAGCACCTCTAAACAGAAGCACGTGAGGCAGGAGAACCTCGGTACAATAGCGGACACCAGTGACTGAACCTCCTTGGAAGATGTAGAAGTCAATATGGCTACCAAGCATGATACCGCCTCAAACGAGAACTCCGCCACCTCCAAACTGGCCCCTTTCGATGATGTTGGAGGTGTGATTGCGTGTTCCCTGCTCTCTCCAGATGTGTATACGTCCAGAATCGCTCGTCAGACTAAATCGGCTTTCATCCGTAAAGAGAACTTGACCCCATTGCTGATGTGTCCAGTGCTTGTGTTCCTGGCACCACAGAAACCGCCGTCTACGATGAGCAGGCGTTAATGGCACACATGGTACTGGTCGTCGTGCAAATAGACCACCTTTGTGCAGCATCCTGGCCACGGTAAAACGCGATAACGGATGTCCAGTTGTCTGTTGCATGTGCCTTGCGATTTCTCCTGCTGTCTGTCTTTTCTCGCCTGTAGGACAATATACCGGTTGTCCACCACCGTGGTTGCTCGTGGATGACCACTGCTAAACTTTTGGACAGCTGTTCCTGTCTATTGAAATGCTCTCCAAGCTCGTGAAACGATGCCGTGAGCAATCCCAAACTCCTCGGCCACACTAGTCACACTTCGACCTTCTTCCAACTTCCCAATGACGCGACCTCGGGTAAAGTCATCCAGATGTCGTCTACTGGATTGCCTGTTGGCCATATCACATGGTGGCAGCAACTCGACGTCGTTGAAACCGATGTACACCGTGCAATAGCTTTCACCGAATTGCTGAGTGTACACCGCACGTGTGCTTTATACCCTTCCGACCCCCCCCCCACCCCCGTCATGCTGCATATATCATGCCCTACCGTACCGGACCCTAGTCTATCTCCTGAGTGGTCTTTCGGTCCGTTTAGTGGTCTTATGGTTTTAAATAGAGTGTATCTCCTGAGTGGTCTTTCGGTCCGTTAGTGGTCTTATGGTTTTAAATAGAGTGTATGAATTAAAACCACTATCTACAGATAGTGGTTTTAAATAGTGTATGAATGCGTTGTATATATAGTACATAAATGTGTTAGTTAGGTATGTAAATAGTGTGTCGTGAAATAGGTATTGAATTGAATATGGGTGTGATGTAAGTGAGTATTTATTAGGTGTATGGGTATATGTTTTTGAATAGAGTACCGTTTTAGAATTGTGAATTTCAAAGGCAAGTCGCTGAGGGAGGAGTGAAGGAAGGAAAGAAATAGAATTAAAAAAAATGGAAAAAAAGGGCGTAATGAAGGTAGACAACACTCACATAATAGTGAGTATGTGTCTGGTGTTGACGAGATATCACGCATATCAAACAGCAGTCAGAATTCAGCGTTTTTTAGTGTCCTGTGAATGAAAATATGAATGTTTTATGACCTGAGGAATTATAGTAACAACAACAACCTGTGAGCAGATATGATGAAAGTTTCAACCTTAAAAGTCCAGCTGCATAACAAAATGTTCTCGTTAAAGTGCACGAAGTGTATAAAAGGAATGAAGCCAAGGCCTTTTAGGGGAAGTGTTTGGCCTTTCTGATTGTGAAGTCAGTAATGACTTGCATGTAAATAGTGCACTTTTTTGGTGATTATTGCCAATGAAGATGCAAATAATATACATACTATAACTGTAGTCCTGAGGAAGGGTAGGGGTGCTACCCAAAAATTCAACATATTATTTTCTTTTATTCCTTAAAGGAAACCCATAATTTGGAGATGTGTAGTTGCCAAGATCGTGTGGTGACGCAAGTGGCTACATATTCTGCATATACGCTGCATATGTGACATTTACGCACATCTGCATAAAGGTCTCTAATTCAGAGGCTGGAGTGTCTAGTATTCAATGTTACCACTGGAAACAGTTTTAAATAAATTATTATAATATGTTCACATAAGAGACAGTAATTCCCTTACATATGAAGATGCTCACATACTGTGCACCAGCCAACCTCATGAATGAGCAAATTCTATCAGCAAAGCATACATGGCCATTTCTCATCTTCATATGCACTTACATATGAAGATGCTCACATACTGTGCACCAGCCAATATCATGAATGAGCAAATTCTATCAGCAAAGCATACATGGCCATTTTTCATCTTCATATGCACTTACATATGAAGATGCTCACATACTGTGCACCAGCCAATATCATGAATGAGCAAATTCTATCAGCAAAGCATACATGACCATTTTTCACACAGGTGACAGAACCAGAAAAATTTCAAAATTTTATCCCAGTTGGGCATGTCGTCCAAAAAATACATGCCTGAACCAAAATTTTACATGCCCGAATCTACACACACATCCTGCACATACTGTACTACTTTTTTCTGAACATTTCAGAATGATATAAAGAAACAAAGTGTTTTACTGTATTCCATAAATCTTCCCTCCCTAGCAATGAAATATGAACTCACCTATGGGCCATTCGATGTCAAATCAGCACAAAAAAGTAACATTTTTGATCTGAACCCTTTTGATTTCATGAAACTTGCTGAAATTTGCAGGTTTTGTAAAGGAACTACTCAATACAAAATTTCAGCTTCCTACATCAGACATGCCAACCTTCAAAATCTGAAAATCAGGAGATTTTTACAGCTCATAAAATCACATGAGCGCTATTTTTTCATCAACATTTTCCAGACGTAAGAACAATCTTCCAGAAGTAGTATTATTGGTCCACTTAAAAGTTCTGGAGAAAATAAAATCAGCGCGAAAATCAAAAAACCCCTCCTCCTACTGATACTCGTTTTCAGGTGCATCGATTCTGAAAAATAATGAAAATGTAAAATGGCCCGCATGTTTTTTAGAAATAAAATAGCAGATAACCATTTTTTGTGTCTTCTTTAGGTTGTGTGTGAAGTCCAAGAAGACAAAAATCATCATACTAACACCACCTTTCGTTACAAGACGAGGCCAACTGTAACTACTATCTTTTGTTGTTAAGTGAATTCACAGCAACTTAACTGTTTATCATCACTTCGAATGTGCATGGCTCTATTAAGGTGAGGGGTTGAAAGACTGAACTGCAAGAAGGCAGGGCAGCTCCCATCTGTCAATCATTTACCGACAATCTCCGTCATTGTAGTTCCAGAGCGGGTATGCTCTTTGCTGAAAGCGTCCTATAGCAATCAGACTGGGAGAAAAAAAATTCAGACCCATCTCGAACGATAGGTCAGAAGCCACCCCTTATACCACTGCACCACCAGGGTGGCTTTCTTTTTGCAGATAGGAGAAGTACGAAACTGGTGACTGTAAATGTCGCTTTGCAGAAAGAAAAAGATTTCACAGGCGGTTCGAAATCATGGTGGTTAATGGAATTTCGACCATCCCAACGGCTAATTCTCGGTAAAAATCAGGAGAATTAGACATTCACCCGCTTAAAGACAACCTATTCTGTCTCACCCCTGGAGTTTATGCTATTCCCATTTCAACTTCCTCTGGTCTCTCAGTGTATATTGGAAGCACATACCGAAGCATCAATACAAGATTTAGTGAACACAAAAAAGATATTTCCAATGGTCTTCCAAAGGCAGCATTATCCGCACTAACCCTTGAAGATACCTCTGCAGTTCCCATTTAGAAAGAAACAAAAAAAAAAAAGTTGCCCCATTCATCAACAAAGCATTTCTGCGTTTCCAAGAAAGCATTGAAATTTTGTTCACCAAAAACTGCAATTCAGAGACCCCTCACCAAATCCCATTTATTTGGATCTCTCTACTAAAATCTCTAGCATCTGTTCCAACACCCCAACTTCAAATTGTAGTTCTGGCAACCAGCCCATCCAGTCGATCGCGGGTGATCACGGTCGTAGGACGACCAAAAGCTACCACTAAACAAAGCTTTTTACCATTCGTGACTGTGCGTTTTCACTCTATTTCTATGTTTATGCGTTATTGCCGCGTGAAGCCTGAGTTTTAAAACCATTTTTTGGTTTTAGTTCCACTTGAAAAAATTTTCATTTAATCTTCTTTCCCTCCGAGTTTTTTTTGGATTTTTAGACGTTTCTGGCCTCTTGATTTTAGTCAAGGCCTGCTCTCAATGTATAGAACGATTAAGAAATATTTTGTTTACCTTTGAAGAATGTAAATGTTGTTGCAAGGTTCCTCATACTGTTGCCAGTTACTAAACTGAAACGTTTTCATTGTGTATTTTGTAACTCTGCTTTGTTGTAATTAAGTTGTTTAAAATACCACATATTAGTTTTGAAGGCTTATTATTGATGGCACCGTTTTTTTCCCATTGATGGCACCGTTTTTTTCCCATTGATGGCACTATAACTTTCTTGAACTAGTTTCTTGTTTTTATGAGAAAAAAAAAAGTGTATTAGCAAATCGTATGCGGTTATGCAAATGTGAGCCTTTATGGAAAAAAATGAAAATATTGGACTATGATTCTCATAAAAACAAGAGACTAATTAAAGAAAGTTATTACATCCAAAAAAATAGTGCCATCAGTGAGCCTTCAAAACTAATAAGTGGTGTTTAAAACAACTTAATTACAACAGCAACAACAGAATTACAAAATACACAATGAAAACATTTCAGTTTAGTAACTGGCAACAGTATGAGGAACCTGGCAACAATATTTAAATTCTTCAGAAGTAAATAAAACTTTTGTTAATCCTTCTATACATTGAGAACAGACCTTGACTAAAATCAAGAGGCCAGAAATGTCAGTAAAAATCCAAAAGAACTCAGAGGGAAGGAAGATTAAATGAAAATTTCTTCAACTGGAACTACAATCAAATGAATATATCTGGGTAAAGCTTTGAGTAAGTGATTTAATACACGTTAAAAATTTCACTATGCAATACATTAATTCAAACTTTAACCTCTTCAACTATTATTAAAATAAAATACTCATTAGTTTTTAACACCAAACCTTAAGTTCCAAATTGTTTTAAAAAAACAAGGGAAATATCATACCTGGCTATACTACGTAAGCAATTTTAAGGACTCAGGTCCCTATCATCAGGCAGAAGCACCTCTCTACACAGCTTCCTAGCTAGAAATGAGCTAATTGAGTCAGTGGAACCACTCGAGGCCCACCAGTACTTTGTGTATATGTTCACAAACTGGTCAATGCACAGTTTGTAAAAATATATGCAAAGACCAGGACTGAGCAAAGCCACAGCCAACTACAAACCAACCGGCCCAAACCGAAACAGTGTGTGCTGCTACAGCGCGAACCGCGAAAGAAACAAATAAAACGCCTCTTTCCTTATCTTTCACAGCACATCTTTTTCAATAGGTGCTCTCGAGGCACACCAGTATTTTTCTACAATACGAGAAAAGACAATGGGAATGGAATGACAACAACAGAGCAATTCAGTATGCAATAGCGAAGATGGAAAGGAAAAATGATGGGAAAGGATACCCGGTCGGCAAGGCAAAGCAGCAATGACGGAACGAAAAAATGACGAGGATAAAAAAAATAAATGCAACAGCGAAGCAGGAATGGGCAGGATGACGGAAAGAAAAATTAGGGGGAATGAAACCAGGTCAGGAGGGTAAAGCAGCAATGGCGGAGTGAAAAAATGATGGGGATGAAAAGCAATGCAAGGGCGAAACAGGGGTGGGTGAGATGACCGAAAGAAAAAATGATGGAAAACATTCACTTTTTTGGTGATTCAGTGGGGACTTGTTGCAAAATTAAGGTATTTCTCACGATTTGGCAAAAATGTGAGCGACAGCTTTAAACAACACCAATTTATATCATTAATTTTAAAGATTATAGGTGTCTAAATTATGCTCTGCCACTATAATGAAGTTAAGTTATTTTATTTTATTTTTTTATGGGCACTTTGTACACTCTCTTTTCATTATTTCTCTATGGGCATTTTGATCTAGAAAAAATTTGCAGTTTCTTATAAAGTCTTGAAATGATCTGACCTACACTGGTTACCGTATATACTCGCGTGTAAGTCGAGAAATTTGAAACAAAAAAGGAGCTTCAAAGTAAGAGGGGTCGACTTATATGCGGAGCCTAAAAAAATCGTAAGTCCAAAAGTTCTTCCCGTGAGGCAAAAGGCAATCTATCCCAAAAGAAAAAAAAATACTGATGCAGTATTAATTACGAAATCGCGACCCTCCGAAAAAAAGAAAGAAAGAAAAGAAAAACACCGATGCAGTAGTAATTACAAAATTGCGACCCTCCGAATTTCCCTGCACTTTGAAAAGTCTCCTGGCTTTGTGTATCCACAGCGCAATAGCAGCCGGGCATCGAAAGCTCCGCCCTCCCAACTACCAGTTTATTGCTCTGACCTACGACCTAACGCAGCCATATGACAGCCATTGTTAGGCGTTGCTTGTTCTTAATCACACATGTTTTTGTCGCTTCTCCTATTATGGCTGACACGGACTGTGTAAAGAAGTGGATGTCCTATAACGCAGGATTTAAGTTGAAAGTGGTTTCTTTTGCAGAAAATACCAACAACTGTGCTGCTTCATGTCAATTTGGCATTAATGAAAAACTGATTAGAGATTGGCGTAAAAAAAAAAAAACGGGCTTGATAAAAATCCCAAAATCGCAAAAGGCACTGCGCTGTGGAAGGGCATCTTTTCCAGAGCTGGAAAGTGTCTTGAATGATTGGATTGTGGGCTGCAGACAAAATGGTTACATTGTAACGTGAACTGGTATACATTTGCAAGCAATGAAGCTTGCAAAAGATTAAAAGTTTGCAGCCGCAAATAGCACTTTTCGTGCCTCACCAGGTTGGTGCACAAGGTTCATGAACCGCTATGGGTTGCGTCTACGCCAGCGCACCAAAATTGCACAAAAGTTACGTCGTGACCTCGAAGCAAAGATAATGGAATTTCAAAAGTATGTAATTCAAAAGAGAAAAGAGACTGCTTTTGAACTTTCCCAAATAGGAAACATGGATGAAACCACCATGTGTTTCAACCTTCCTGGAAATAAGACTGTAAACCAAAAGGGCGAAAAAAATATCTTGATTAAAACGACTGGCCACGAAAAAACCAGTTTCATGGTTGTTCTTTCCTGTTTGGCTGATGGCAAGGAAGCTACCTCCGATAATTATTTTCAAACCGAAAACTCTGCCGAAAAGCGTTGTCTTTCCGTCTAGTGTGCTCGTTCGTGCCCATGAAAAAGGATGCATACCTACCAACTTTCAGAAACAGAAATCCGTAAAGGAAAAAAAAAAAAAATCGATTAAGCGGTGGGAATTTTAATCGATATATTCGATGAAAATTTAAATCGGGATATTCGCTTGGATTACTTGTCGCGCATATTGATTAAATGTACCGAACATATCGATTTAAAAACGATGTTACCCAAATCAAGAATAGACTTGTAATGTTTCAATTTATCGGCACATTTATATCGATTAAAATAGATTCTATACATAATTTCTCATTACTATGCTATCATTATGATCTATACAGTGATAAAAATTTATTTTTACAGAAGTTTGCATCTAAAGAGAAGGATGTTCTACCCTTTCAATGGGATCGTGTCCCACGCCGTCGTGAAACATAATAAAATGTTTTCAAAAACGAACCATTTTCATGTGAGGCTTTTATCTTACAGAGACACGGACGATGAGACAGCCAAATAAAAAAAAAAAAAAAGAAAAAGAAAGAAAGAAGTAAGAGTGACTGAGAGACACTAACTGGTAAATTATGTTCAACTAAAAATGAAGTGAACAAACATTTTGTACGAATTGCATCCAGTTCATTATAACTTTTAACAAAGGAAGTCAATTTCGTTATTTTTTTTTCCACGCAGTCAACGTTATATTTATGCTTGTCACTAGAAATATGATTTATAATATTCGTTCCACCATGTGAAATGTTATCGACACGTAGCACTAAACACATATTTTGCATTTTTGAAGATTTCGCAATACACAGGAATCCCGCAGAACGTGCATCGAGGAATGTTTTATAGTACTTTTTTTCCCTTTTATATTGCTGCTCATAGCGAATCACTAATACAAAATTTATTAATATTTAATTTATTACCACTTGGAAAAAAAATGCAAGTAAAAACTGCTATAGTAAAATAGTAGCAGCTTAAGTAGTTGCAATTTGAAGAGGAAAAAAATACTGATTGCCGAGTTATTCGATTCGAGCTGGTCAGCTAAGAAAGCAGAGAGCAACTTAAAAGGTTCTTTCATCTAGAAACAAAGGTTTAGGTTTTAGTTATGAATGTCATCCTCTGGTGTCCTTCCCTCCCTGTTCTTTTTTTCTCACAGGCGGATCGATGCCTTGTCTTTTACCAAATCCGACTCCATTAGCGGCATCCTTTATACTTCCAAATGGCACTGATTTTATAGTTCTGTCTTCCCTTCCTGTCCTCACCCCTTCCCCTCATCTTACTGAATAGAGCTTCTCTAGTCTAGTTATTACTTTACAAAAACAATCTGGGCCCATCAACATCTGAACTACCCCCTCTCCTGCAGTAAAACTAACACAATGTGTTTTGCCAGAACAAAACCAACAGTCTTTTACATCAGGCGTCACGAGAAATGATACAGCCACTTTGTTGGTGACATCCTCCCCATCTCGTCCCCTGCTCCCTTTGCGGTGTAGCCACGGCACAAAACTTATGAACCAAGATTTTAATTCCGATCTTATATCTCTGCCAAAAAAAAAAAAAAAAAAAAATATGGCTTAACATGACAAAATGCGGAATACACGTATTCAGTTTTAAAAAATGAAAATCTCTAAATATCACACAATTCGGTTTGATAGAAGTTACAAAGCCAATGGCATTTTTTTTTCAAACAGATAAAAAAAAAAAGTCTACTCTCTCCCTAGATTAAACTCGTGCTGTCAAAATCCGGATATTTTAAAATTCAGAGTTATTTTCTAAAAGCCCAAAATTTCATACCTACAAAAAAGTGGGTTCGCAAAAGCAACAGTGTTCTTCACGATACTTTACTGTTTTCTTTATGAATCTCTTAGTATGAATTAATTGATACTGTATATTTTGCATGTTCTTGCTTTATTATAGAACATTTTCTGTGTTTGATAATTTCTAAATTAAAAAGCTACCACAAACGCGTCATTTTATAATTAAAAATTCTATCCAAATCGGTCAATTTCCACGGAAAATATTGTGCTGAAATTCTAAAACGCGAGTGAACAAATCTCGCGCATGTACTACTACACTGTCCCCGTGAATGCTGATAGCAACCATTTTCAATAGGATAGGTCCACTATGGGTGCTGAACAGCATACCCAAACTTCATCACAATCATGCTTTGATTTTACGCAAGTCATCACGCAAAAGGGCGGAAGAATGAATACGAAAGCAGAGAGCAACTGAAAATAATGTCTTGACCTTACCTTTGACCATTTTCAATAGGGATTTGACGAATTAGTATGTACCCCAACATATTAAGTTCGTTGAATCAAGCCAAGACATTTTTATGAACGTTATCGAGCGATGAACAAAGCACGGTTGGAAAGCGTAGAAAACTTACTAACAGACCAGCAAAATAAATCATTGCTGAAGCAGCACTGGCTCGAAAGAACATTGGACTTACTTTCTTTTTTTTTACTTCCTCTTATAGTAGCATTCTTTCGTTAGGTCAAATTTATTGCCAGAGAAGAAGTCACGAAACCATGCCCCAATGCATTTTTAATTTCACAAAACTGGCAGTTTTTGCTTAATTTCATCATGTTGGGTATCGATCTGGGCTTAAAAATTTCACAGATTTACAAATGTCTGGCTTAAAAATTTCACAGATGTCTGCCTTAATAAGCCCCTCAAGGACAATGTGCGGAGGTATTGGGTGGATTGTATGAGTTCCGATTTGCCGACTGAAACCAAGGGTGTCCAATCTAAAGAAGCCAGATATCGTTTTGTTGCGCGATGGGTCAAGGATGCTTGGAATGCGATACCTGTGGAAATGGTCGTGAAATCATTCGACAAATGTTGCATTAAAAACGAACTTGATGGCACAGAGGATGATGAGATTTTTATGAGTGACGACGACAGTGATTCTTATGACACAGGCATAGATGGGAATACTGATGTTTACGATGACGGAGAAAGCCTTTTTTTAACTGTTTGGCAAGTCCAACTCCGAAGGGTTTCGATGAAGTTTTTGGGTACGCAAATTAAATTTATTATTATATATATAATTTCTTTTTCGTTTTCAAATGTTTTTGAGTAAATTCATGGAAACAAATTTTTTTTTCTCATTCCTGGATCAACTTATACGCGAGTTTTTGATTTTTACGATTTCTTTACTCTGAAAGTGGGGGGTCGACTTATACGCGAGTATATACGGTACTTTTGTTCCACAGCTCAGGTTGCATTTAATAAAAATTACTGCTGTTTTGGAAATGCTTTCAATACCTAGAATCCTTTTCCTTTTAATTAGGATCTAAAATTTAAAAAATTGCGGGTTATTAATGAGACGACTAATCACTCTTGTTACAACCGTTATCAGCAGTAAGTTCTTTAATCCCACTTTACTAACAATGCAAATGGTGGTGGTGAAGGAAGGGGGGGGGAGGGTCTGGTAATGACAGAATTGCATAACCGATGCAAGAGAGTCAACTCTGCATATAGAACATGAACATTATACACAAGCACAGAATACTTTCAGCAAAGGAAAATAACATACTAAAAGCACATATAACATTTTAAACACTAGCTATTTATACAAGGTAGGTTCAGAAAGTTCCTGGAATCACCCCCAACTGTGGGAATGAGGAACCACATGGGGGATTTCTCAGTTTCAGAGGTTGACACCTGTGATGTCATCTGGAGTCAAGTAGTGCCATCCGATTTTCTGTCTGTGTAGAACACCAGTACTTTTTTGTTGTTGTAGTTGTTGTTGTTTAACCATGCATTTTGTAATGTTGCAGTTGAAAATTTCAGCAAATGAGCCATGTGCAAACATTAAATATTATGTTTACCTCGAAAATTCCCATCAGAGTATCAGCCATGCTTTCGGCAACCATATGTTGAAACAACTACAAAGAAATCGCAAGTTTACACATGGCATAGGCGATTCCATGCTGGTCGTGCAAGTGTCAAGGATGTAGTTTACACATTATAGTGATTCAATACTGATCGTGTGAGTGTCAATGTTGATCCACATGGCATGCACCAGTTTTGAGACAGGCTGAGCCCAAGACTGAAAGCCCAAAGCAGCCATACTGGATCAGCTGCATAACATTTACTGCAGTTCAGGCTCTGGCTCAGAGAGGGTTTCCTTTTTATTTTATTATTTTTTTTTATTTGATTTTGTATGATTCAGCATACAAGTCATTTTTTCTTGCACTTCCTAGTTGATAAAGAGAATTCTTTGGCAGCTAGTTCTGGTTGGGGAGTGGGAACTCGGGAGGACTATTTATTCCGGGCTTCGATAACAAATGCCATAGGCCATATATCAGTGGATTTCTGCAAAGAGGGAAAAGCTTCTTCAAAATCTACATGCTGGATAGCAAATAGTGTGCCAACAACATTTAGCTCCCTACCTCCACATGGCAGCTCCTTGATAATTCTGTTGGGCAACGTACGTACAGTGGGTGCACAAAAAATCTGAAACACCTGCACAAATAACACACCCACGTGTCACGACGCTCCATGCGCTCCCTGGTGGCCAGTCTTCATCTATTTTGCAGTCGATCAACGAGAGTGGAGTGTGAAAGTTGCATTAGCAGAACAATAGCACTGCTGGATGTCAAAAAGTGCGATCCACACAACATAATGGGAGACATACCCAAGTTTTAAAGAGGACAGATTGTTGGTATGCGTCTTGCCGGTGCATCTGTGTCTGAGACACCAAGTCTTTGTGGTGTATCATGAGCCATGGTGCCAAGTTGGCATACCAGCAAGAGGGAAGAACCACATCCAATAGAAGCAACTATCAAGGTAAGAGGGAGCTGTCGGACAGGGATGTCCGGATGCTAACACGAATGGCAGCCAAAAACATAAAACCACAGTTGCCAAACTCACCGCAGAGTTGAATATGCACCACTACTCACCTGTTTCCATCAAAGCTGTTCGTCACGAGCTTTACCAAGTCAACATTCACAGCTGTGTTGCTATCGCCAAATCCTGGATCACGGGTGTGACTGGCAAACTTCGGTTGCAATGGTGCCACCAGCGCAAATCGTGTACATTTTGACAATGTGGAATGTGCATTGTTCTCCAATGAATCGTCCATCACCGTCTTTCCCACAATGGGGAGAGTTTACGTCTGGAGATATCCCTCACAGGCTTACCATCTGGACTGTATATTGCCCACACTGAGGCAAGGAGGTGGACCAGTGATGGTTTGGTCTGCAATATCGTGGCAGTCTGTTGGCCAGCTGATTATTCTTGAGGGGCACATCACTGCCAAGGACTATCTGATAATTTTGGAAGACCAGGTGCCCAATGGTTCAAACATTATACCCTGAAGGTGGTGCCGTGTATCAAGATGATAATGCACCGATACACAGAGCCAAACTGGTGGAAGAGTGGTTTACTGAGCATGAATGTGAGGTTGAACATCTGTCATGTCCTGCACAGTCATCAGACTCTAACATTACTGACACTGGGGTGTTCTGGAGGAGCTAGTCAGGAAACTTTTTCCTCCACCAGCATCAAGCCATGAACTAGCCACTTTTCTGCAAGAGGAATGGCTTCAAATCCCTCTGGCCACTGTACAGGACTTGTATTGGGAGTGTTCAGGAGAAGCGAGTCAGGAAACGTTTTCCTCCACCAGCATCAAGCCATGAACTAGCCACTTTTCTGCAAGAGGAATGGCTTCAAATCCCTCTGGCCACTGTACAGGACTTGTATTGGGAGTGTTCAGGAGAAGCGAGTCAGGAAATGTTTTCCTCCACCAGCATCAAGCCATGAACTAGCCACTTTTCTGCAAGAGGAATGGCTTCAAATCCCTCTGGCCACTGTACAGGACTTGTATTGGGAGTGTTCAGGAGAAGCGAGTCAGGAAACATTTTCCTCCACCAGCATCACGTCATGAACTAGCCACTTTTCTGCAAGAAGAATGGATTCAAATCCCTCTGGCCACTGTACAGGACTTGTATTAGGAGTGTTCAGGAGAAGCGAGTCAGGAAATGTTTTCCTCCACCAGCATCACGTCATGAACTAGCCACTTTTCTGCAAGAAGAATGGCTTCAAATCCCTCTGGCCACTGTACAGGACTTGTATTGGGAGTGTTCAGGAGAAGCGAGTCAGGAAACATTTTCCTCCACCAGCATTATGTTGCAAACTAACCACTTTTCTGCATGAGGAATCGCTTCAAATCCTTCTGGCCACTGTACAGGACTTGTATTGGGAGTGTTCGGGAGAAGCGAGTCAGGAAATGTTTTCCTCCAACAGCATCACGTCATGAACTAGCCACTTTTCTGCAAGAAGAATGGCTTCAAATCCCTCTGGCCACTGTACAGGACTTGTATTGGGAGTGTTCAGGAGAAGCGAGTCAGGAAACATTTTCCTCCACCAGCATTATGTTGCAAACTAACCACTTTTCTGCATGAGGAATCGCTTCAAATCCCTCTGGCCACAGTACAGGACTTGTATTGGGAGTGTTCGGGAGAAGCGAGTCAGGAAATGTTTTCCTCCACCAGCATCACGTCATGAACTAGCCACTTTTCTGCAAGAAGAATGGCTTCAAATCCCTCTGGCCACTGTACAGGACCTGTATTGGGAGTGTTCAGGAGAAGCGAGTCAGGAAACATTTTCCTCCACCAGCATTATGTTGCAAACTAACCACTTTTCTGCATGAGGAATCGCTTCAAATCCCTCTGGCCACTGTACAGGACTTGTATTGGGAGTGTTCAGGAGAAGCGAGTCAGGAAACATTTTCCTCCACCAGCATTATGTTGCAAACTAACCACTTTTCTGCAAGAGGAATGGCTTCAAATCCCTCTGGCCACTGTACAGGACTTGTATTGGGAGTGTTCAGGAGAAGCGAGTCAGGAAACGTTTTCCTCCACCAGCATCATGTCATGAACTAGCCACTTTTCTGCAAGAAGAATGGCTTCAAATCCCTCTGGCCACTGTACAAGACTTGTATTGGGAGTGTTCAGGAGAAGCATGTCATGAAACTTTTTCCTTCACCAGCATCACATTGCATACCAATTACTTTTCTGCAAGAGGAATGGCTTTAAATCCCTCTGACCACTGTACAGGACGTGTATCGGTCCTTCCCACAAAGAATTGAAGCTGTATTGGTTTCCAAAGGAGGTCCTACACCATACTAATAAATTGTTGTGTCCTAATCCCATGTGTTTAGTTTCGTTGTCCATCCACTGTACATTGCCGTGCTGTCTGATCATTCCGGAAGCCTGGCTGCCTGTAGCACTTCAGGAGAATGGTAACAGAAAGCCTGAGGCTATACTCTAAAAACAGATAGCTTCTCTTTTCCACTCCCTGATCAATTGCAGGGGGAGGAAAGAGTGGAAGTCTGGAAGATGTTTTTTTTTCTATTTTGTTATTAAGGCCTTTGAAACAGGTTAGAGTTTCCGGACTCATTTGAACCCGACTAACTTTCAGTTTAAAATTTGGACTTGAGCTCTTAAAATTGAGCCTGAACTCACCACTGGTACGCACCAGTGTTCTTCACTGTAAAGGAAACAGCATCAGAGGTAGGAATAACAGTTGGAAGTGTTTACAGCATTCGCTACAATGATTTGAACATGTACTGTGCTTATCAACACTTGGTTCCAAAAATACTGACTCCCGAACAACAAGAAATCAATCTTGATCCCTAATGATCAAACACTATCTTGCAGAGCACAATGTAATGTCACTGGAGCATCCTCCATATTCTCCTGACTTGGCAGCACCTGACATTTACTTATTTCCATAGTTAAAATCTCCCCTAAAAGAATGACAATTCACTACTGCTAAGGACATTGGCATAGATACCACAAAGGCAATGAAAGAGGTTTCAAACAATAGATTCCAGGAATACTTTTAACAGCTTTATAAGACATTGGCAAATGTAGAGGAAATTATTTTGAAGGAAATGTGGTGTAAAAACCGTAATGTTAATGTTTTCTGTATAAAAAGGAATTTCCAGGAACTTTTGAACATGCCTTGTACATTTCAACACACAAGGGAAAAATAATATATTTTTTACAACAGGAAAAGAGAGGAAGCTATAGAATAAATTCAAACACACCTTCAGTGGGACTTGGTGAAGTTGGGCTATTATTGTCTTTATTGGTCTCAAGTTCTGTGTGAATGCAACTGTTAAGCTTCAAAGGTGCTGGCCTTTGCCAAGTACGACGACGAGAAGCATGACCCTCCGATCCCTCAACGTTTTTGATGACATTTTCTCTTGATACTCGATCTTCATTCTCATTTTCACAGTCATATTTTATATTGTTCAATTTTGTGACACACTCTACAGGAAAATTAATTGTACAACTTGAGAACTTATGCAAAGAAAAAGAAAAGCTTTAAAACTAAGCAAAACAGGAAATTTTTATCCAAAGATTACTACTGCCCAATACTAAGTGTTTGAATGGCTTTGAAACCAAGCAAAACTAAATATTTTTAGTAAGTTACTAATAAACCAAGCAAAACAAAATATTTTAGTAAGTTACTAAAAACAGACGATAAACCAAGCATAACAAAATATTTTTAGTAAGTTACTAACTAAACATACCAAATGTTTTATAAGTACTTTCAACTAAGTTTCAATTAACAACTTAAAAACTGCTATTATAAATACAAAATTAGTATTTTAAAGCAATGGTACAACAAATAATTTATAATACGATGGTCATAATAAAAGTTCTGCACATGTTAATGTAAAACAGAAGCGGATGATGCAATTGGGAAAATGATTGCATTATGTCAAGGTCAGACTCTCAGCAACACAGTGGTGCCAGAACAACACGGTATCATTTGCTGTGTGGATGTAGGAGGGTTTGGAAATTGGAGTGTGCAGCTCCTCAGGTCAAGTCACGGCGTTAGACCAGCACTCGTACCTGAAAATAGAAACTCTGCAGGGGGAAAACTCCAACACAGATCCACAATGCCTTACACGAAGTTTGTGGGGAAGGAATTCTTGAACGAAGCCCAATTTCTTTCCGAGGACAAAGTTGAGAACAAAAATTTATCAAAATTGCCCCAACTTGTTGGAAGTGGAAGCGATCTTGCTGCACGACAATGCATTGTGTTATGGTGCAGTATCGGTGCGAGGACTTTTCGAAATATGGCTGGGAAACCTTATCTCCCCCACCATACAGCCCTGATCTTAGTTGACCCGACTTCGATCTTTTCCCAAAGATGGCGTACTACGGGGCATTCAGGACCTACTTCACCGCTGGCAAGCTGTCATTAGCCGCGGAGGGAAGAACATCGAACGGCAATAAATCAAGTTTTTTCCATTACTTCACACTTTTCTCAAAAATGGACAGGAAGCACAACTTTTGTTATGACTCCCGTATAATAAAGATACACTAAAACAGTGACTTTTGTTACTTACTTATTTGCTTAGATATTTTACTTTTTGAAAATGTATGTCAGCCAAGTATACGCTATCTTTTCATGTCTGTTCTCCCATAGCATAGCATAGCATAGCATAGCATATCACTAAGCAGTTATGTTTATTACTTCTGCCAGAAACATGGAATGTTGACTTGTTGCTGAAACAGATCAGTGAAAGGAGTGTGGGGTCTTCGTCAATGCGATTAAGCATGCCTACCGCAAATGCTTTTCAACGTGGTTGATCATTTGGTCGAAGTTTTTGCACTAACTGCACTTCATATGCATTATATGTAGACGTTTACGCAGAGCCTTTTGAGCCATTGCTCGCAGTATTTCGAGTTCACGACTGGTAACACGGAAGGACATTTTGGGGCTCCTTAGCTAAACCTTATGCAAGTCTTCCACCTTTTTGCCCGAAATGAAAGGTCTCTCAGTGCTTCTGCCTTTCAAGACACTTCCTGTTGCTTTGAATTTATTTACTCATTGTTCGATGCTCCTTCGTGTTGGCGGCTGTCTCTTGTACTCTGTTCAAAACTTACGCTGAACTGTTGTTAAAGATTTTGACTCAGCAAACCAAAACACACATGCTGCTTTCTCCACTGCGGAAGCCATGTCTGTTGTATTCCATGTTTGATGCGATTTTTCATTACGTGAGACACCTGGCGCCATCTATTATCTGACTTAACAAACTTTAACACTTGCCACATCACTTGACATTTAAAGCAAGTTTTTTTTTCTATTGTATTTTTCTTAAATAGTATACTGAAGTTGTATACTTCATTTATAGATACCCTGTATAGAGGCTAATGCTAAGGGTGGGGCGGTATATTAAGGGATCTAAGGATGTTTCATATAGAGCACATCTGTTCAGACTTAAGGGTTGACAGTATGCAAGGGTGGTGGTAAATCGAGGCTTGACTGTACCTTGCAGCCAGGGGTAACAAATCCAAGGTGCCATGGTGCCTGAAAGTTTTCACCTGGCATATGAGTTTTCAAATTCTATTCAGAAAATTTTGACAAAATTTGGATTTTTATCATGAAGCTTCGACTTTCTTCAATGAAGCAATACCATAGTATTGATTTTTCTGTTTTTGTCTTTTTGATGTTATACCTCTTTTCCAACAATAAAAAAACAAAATCCCCAGTAAAAAAAACTGGATGCAAAGAAAATGGGTGACGGCAGTAGTCAAAACCACTGTTGGAATCTGACTGTGTTGCATGCTCTCCCATAAAAGTGACAAAACAAGAGTTCTTCATTATTACACAATATATTTTACAAAACTATTGTTGAATATTATATCTTCATGTTTTACATAAAAGTAATAACCTCTCATTGCAATCAGTGAATATTTGCAGTTTCTGTACATCCCGTGTATAAGTCGACGTCCAATTTTTATGTGAATATCTGCAGTTTTTGTATACCTATCTATCTTGTGTATAAACAAGAAAAAAAAAATCTTTTCCAAGGATGCGCCCGCATGCAGAAATGTGAACCTACTATTTATTGTTGTAGCTGGCTCTCGCAATGTTGCTTGCGGCAGTTTCCCGCAAAATGTGGGTGGAATTGAGGCACAATTCTGGGAAGATGATAGGGCTCACCACCCTGGTTAGATAGTTTTCAGGGGAAGGTTATACACTTTAACAATATATGAACCCACTTTTGCCCATTGCCCCCCCCCTCTTCTTCCACTTTATGCGAGCAAGTTTTATGCAGTTATGGAGAGTAAAGCATTTGCTCTCGCATCAAGCAAATCATGATGCATTTACCAAACATCGTAAGGCACATCGTTATTTAAAAAGAAAAAAGAAAAAAAAAACACTTCCTGAAACATATTTAGAAAGTACAAATAGGTCTTTATGTCAACCTGAGTTTTTTTATCCCATAAAGAATATGCATGCTGTAAAAAATAAATGTGTAACTTTTGAAGTTTTCAATGGATCTCTTCAAAATTTAAAATGAATCTTTATTTTGATGTATTGTGAACACTGTAAAATTTGAACGCAACTATTTAAAAAATTGAAGAAAATTTGTTCTGTAAAATTTTCTCACACTACCCTGTGCAACGTAGCAACTCTCGGTCAACTGCTGAGCTGGACGAGTGTGTGATTGACAGAGAGGTCGCTTATCTACTCCCGAGTTTCATCCCCCCTTTCCACCGTGTTTGTGACAAACAATCGGCTTTAGTGACAAAACCAAACATCCCCCCATTCAGTAAAGATGCAATCCTTTTTGCTTGCTTTTAGTCTTCAGAAAAGGTTACTGTTTGATTTTTAGAGCCGGGCACATTCAATTTAATAACAAATGTAAGTAGGTTGTTAAACTAATTTACTTTTTTACTACCAGTGGCAATGTTATTCTGAGTGATCGGCCAAGTTTAAATACTTTCGTTTTCGGGATGCATTGATCAAGTTACCGCTGTTCTGTAGATTGCCATGCCTCTCTTCTCCGCCGTTGCTAAGCAGGGGCAGCGGTCTCCTTTTTCAATAGTCTGTTCTTTTCCCTCTTCACCCAGTCGAGAATTGAGCATGGTCGTATGTCACGGCACGGTGCAACTTAAACTACTGGCTGACGTGTTCACCTCTTTCCTCTGGGTGATTTACCAGCAGGACAGTCAAGGCCATATCGACAGATCTAAAAAGGATTTTGAGACATCCTTGTGAAATGAGTTTTTCTATTAGTGAATAAAAAAAACTCTTACATATAAAATCAAGAAAATTCTTAGCAATAACTTTCTTCTGTACCAGTAACAGCCAGAAAATGACTAAATATACAACTGCAAATGAACTGATGTCGTAAAGGGCTAAGTATGCGCATTTCCATAAGGCATCAAAATTTTGGTTTTTAACCTATCAGAAATATTTTCCATGCATAGTTTGACCCCCTAATTTCGACCTAAATATTTCATTAAAAAAAGGAGACCTATACACGAGTATATATGGTACAACACGATGGGGTGTAACCTGTATATATCTTATAGACCAAAAGTTATCTATCTCCATCACTCAACTTGTAGATGAATAATTGCATAGTTTATAGACAATGTAAATTAACAAAGCTAATTTTCGTTAACAAAACATAATGCCGAATATATACTCACCCAAGTAATCTAAGCGATCTCTAGCCATTAACAAATTTGTTCTCATCTTTTCTTGCAGACGTTTGGACCTCTCCCAGGCTTGTCCTGAATAAAAATGTTCGATATTTTAAGCCAAGAATGATTAAAAACTGATTATTCACACTGGGCATATATTACAGTCATTTTCCGTCATATAATCCGCGGATTATCTGCTAAAAAAGCTAAAAATATAGATTCTGCATATTGTACGCCAATGTGGATAATACGCAGATTAAAAAAAAAAAAAAATTATGACCCTTCAATTTTTTTTAAAATCTGCAGCATAAATTGTGCAGGGGAGGAGGTATAATTGGAAAAGGAACTCCCTTGGAAGAATTTTTCTCAGTTCAGGAGTTTGTACGGAACGGGGGTTCGGGGAGCAGGAATGTGGTAACAAACGATCGGGAAAGTTGTGGGGACAGCAAGGTCATTTTGTATCATTGAGAAGATCGTGCCATCTCTGTTTTTCGCAAAAAAGCCAAAGTGGTACGCACATCGCTTGCTACACGAACCTATATGTTCCTCCCTTCAGATCTCGCCTTGTGTTTAGTTCGTCTTTCGCCGTTTTGACCATCATCGTTGCTATTTTCCTTCATTGCTATTCGTGATGTCTTTAAAAAGGAAACGTTTCAGTTACACTGCCGAATTTAAACTTGAAGTGGTGGACACAATTGTGAACTATTGCGCAGTGACATGATATGATCATGTCCCTGCACGATAGTTTTGAGGGCAGAATTCAGAAAACAATCTTGCAGTAACAGGCGGAAAGCCTCTGTGCTGCAGTTTAAAACTTAAACAAATCCGTAGGTAAATTCCCAGGAGAATTCACGGAAGTTTTTTTTATTGGTCCACGTATAAGTGGATCCCCCCCCGACTCTGAAAGCAGGATTTCCTCCAAAAGCTTTCGACTTATACGCGAATATACACAGTATTTCTATGACTTGTTTTGTATCACCTTTTCGTCATTGGCAAGGTATAATGCAGTACTCTGGAGCTGCATCCGCATGACCTATGGATGTCACACCCCTTTATCTGTCCGGAGATAAAAATATGAAAAAGTAACCTTCAGAAATGAATTTCTTCATTTAATAAAATCGTTCCCCCCCCCCCCTCTTACTTTGGACTCGTGGGTCATTATGTGACCGCCTTTTGTCTGAAATTTTACTTCCGGTTCAACATCTATGATGTGCGGATTATACTGCAATTTTTTCCCCCTAAATGTCACAGTCTAAGGAGAATACACTGGTGCGGATCATACGAAGGAAAAAAAAAATATGGGAATTTCGCGGTCTGCGGATTATATGCTGCTGCGGATAATATGACGAAAATTACGGTAATATAAATGATTGCAATTTGAATTACACTTGAGATAAATACTACATCTCAAATACATTTTTGTGATCATACTGCATCCCATGCATATAAATTGTTCCTTTGTAATATCAAGATTATAGCTTGGTATGGTCATATATACAATTGAAATTAAACTGAATAAGAAATTTAATGCTAAACACTCCAATAAAATCACATTACATGGAACAAACTCAAGTGAAAATCACTCATCCAGAATTAATTGAACAGTTTACGCATTGTAAATCATAACTGTGGAAATAACTTTTTTACGGGTCTTATAGAGGTAATTATTCAAAAAAGTTGGTCAAATTTTCGAACTAAAGCCTAATTCATCATCAGGACTAAGTCACCGGAGTAGTTGCTGCCACTCAGTTGGAAGTGTCCAACCGCAATTATCGTTAATTATGATACTTCTTCTTTTCATGGTGGATAAGTATTAAAGTCTGAATGAAAAAACACCAAGCAGCTATTAGAAACATTAGTAACAAAACAGGGCTAGACAGACATATACAAGCAAGTGGACTCTCCATAAATTGGGACTCAGAAAGAATAATCGCCCACCAGTCAAACCTAGAAGAAGGGATCGAAATAGCAAGAAGAAGAAGAAGTACCACAATTAAAAATAATTGTAGTTGGACTCTTCCAACTGAGTGGCAGCAACTACTCCAGTGACATAGTCCTGATGATGAACTAGGCTTTAGTTCGAAAATTAGACCAACTTTTTTGAATAATAACCTCTACAAGACCCGTAAAAAGTTATTTCCACAGTAAACTATGAATAGAGGTGCCACAAATTCATTTACAACTAGTAAATAATAATGTGTTCAATATTATACATTTATTAAGGCCACCTTCATTTCTGCAATGGGTTTTTGGGACTTGTACAATCCCACACAATGTGCTACAAAACATACGAGGGTTGTCCGATACGTATCTGGATTTTTATTTCTATTGATACCATTGTGTATGATCGCATGTATGCGTGAAACTATTACGACTCCTTTCGATGAAGCACCATAAAAGCGTAGCGGCTCGATACTAATGTTAGGTGGTGCTGTTGATCAGAAACAATCATGGCTATGTTAAGCGTTCAGTTTGAGCAGCAAGCAGTAAAGAAATTTTTAACGAAAGAAGGCATAAAAGACCATGGACATTCAGAGACGACTTTAAACGATGTATGGTGATGCGGCTATGTGTTGTTCCAGTGTTCATGAATGGGTTATGAAGTTCAAAGATGGCCACGAGAGCCTTGAAGATGAGGCACGGTCAGGTAGGCCTAAAACAGCAGTGACAGATAAAACGATTAAACGGGTTGACAACTTGATTAAAGGTGACAGACGCATTCGTGTACGGGATATTGGATATCACTAAAGATTCTGTTGGACGAATTATTTATGAACATCTCAACTACAAGAAAATCTGTGCCAGATGGGTACCCCGAATGAGTAAAGCGGTGCATAAATGCCGAAGGCTAGACATTTGTGAAGAACTGGTACAGCGCTACGATAAGGAGGGCGATGCGCGATGCATAATCACAGGCGATGAAACGTGGATTCGTCGGTTTGAACCGGAGACAAAATGGCAAAGTAAACAATGGTGTCATCCGAATTCGCCCCCATCAAAGAAGTTCAAAGTTGGTTCGTCATTGTCCAAGGTCATGGCTACTGTCTTGTGGGACAAACACTATATCCTTCTGGTTGAGTACTTGGCAAAAAATGAAACAATGCGAAGGCCTATGTGAAGACACTGAGAAAACTTGCGCAGCGCATCTAGACCAAATGATTAACACTGGAAAACAATCAAGTGCTGCTTCAGCATGATAACGCTTGACTGCATATTGCTAAACCAGTGCAAGCAGAAATCTCAAGATAGAGGTGGACCGTTCTTCCGCACCCTGCTTACAGTCCGGATTGAGCACCTTCCAATTTTCATGTTTTCGGTCCCTTGAAGGATAGTCTTCATGGCCACCACTATGAGAGCATGGACAATCTGCGAGTGGCTGTCCGTCAATGGATTCACAACACCCTTGCCAATTCCTTCACAAACGGAATGAATTGACTTGTTTATCTGTGGGGGGAAATACGTTGTGCTGAATGGAGAATAACTGGAAAAGTGACTGACTGTTCGTACCACTGCATTACATACAGTATGTATCATATTTATGCATCTCGTATTTTTATTTCTCTCATGTAATTTATAGGAATAAAAATCCAGATAATTATCTGACTCTCCCCTCATAATATCAAGACTATAACTCGATATGCCATATACATGGTGGAAAGAAACGACCACATAAACACCCTAGGGGGTCAATTCAAGCATAAAACGTGCTATGACATTTTTGGATTTAGGGCTTAGTTTTCCAGATATAAGCCTCCCCCCCCCCCCCAAGGTGTGTGACATCACATCCGGAATCGCCTTTTTTTGAGGCTTCAAGCATTACCCGAGTGTCATGCAGGAAATTGCGTGGCGGATGCCTGATGCTGCAATCGCAGGACAACAGTCATCCGCCTGTTGCATGATATACGACCTCGGAGAGCACTGCGATATATAAATCAGTCGTGATGACTGCCGAAATACTGAGCTTGCAGAACAGGCATCCGCCACGAGCTTTCCTGCACGACACTCGGGTTGTGCTTGAAGCCTCAAAAACAGGCGATTCCGGACGTGACGTCACGCACCTTTGGGGGCTTATACACTGCTGGCCACCCAAAATGCAACACCAAGAAGGACACGAGATAGCAAAGCCAGATTTATTGGACACATAACAATAGATACAAAGATGAAACGATTGAGCTTACAGGCCCGTGCAAATTGCGGAACACGCAGACATCAATACTTCGTGTGGCCCCCATGGCTGGCAATAACGGCCACTACACGCCGCGGCATCGAACAAAAGAGGCTTTTGATGTGGGCTTGGGGTATGTCGGTCCAGGCTGCTTCCACACGTTGCCACAGTTCATCAGGCATAGCCGCGGGTGGTGCTAGACGTGCCACTCGGTTGCCAATCAGCGGCCAGACGTGTTCGATGGGCGACATATCGGGAGAACAGGCGGGCCACGGAAGCAGTGACACCTGGTGGGCCGTGAAAAATTGTTGCATGATGCGTGCGGGCGCGCATTGTCCTGTTGAAATGTGGCCGCTGGCAGGTCCTGCAGGTAAGGGAGGACACTACAGGCTCCAAAACGTCGGAGATGTAGCGGTGGATGTTGAGTGTACCGGCGATGCGTACCAGAGGGGTGCGGGTGTCATATCCAATTGCGCCCCAAACCATAACGCCAGGCGACGAACCGGTATGGTGATGCATAATGCAGGCCTCATACAGTCTCTCGCCGCGGTGCCGCCACGCGCGGATCCGACCATCGTGGTGTTGCAGGCAGAAGCGGGATTCATCGGAGAAGACAATGTCGTGCCATTCCGTAGTCCAGGTGCGTTCAACGGTCCACTGCCGCCGCACTCGCCGGTGGTGTAACGTCAATGGTAATCGGAGCAATGGCTGCCGTGCGACAAGTCACAGCTCCTGCAGACGATGTCGAACGGTACGTGCTGACACATGTTGTTGCGGAACACACCCTAATTCCTGCGCTAATGTTCATGACGTGGCGGTGCGAGCCGTCAATGCCCGCCGCACAACACGACGGTCCTCTCGTTCGGTGGTGTGCCGCGGCTATCGCTTACGCCGATCCGTCCGTCTCTCCTGCACCCACCGAATCCATACTCGCCTCACTGTGACTGGATGTCGTCCCACATGGGCAGTGATGTCTCGGTACGACAAACCGCCGTCGCGATAAGCCACCATTCGTCGTCTGTCGAACTCCAAAACGTGCTGGAATGACTGCCGTATTCTGCGACGAGGCATCGGGAAGCTTCCCACGCACAGGTCCGGCAGCACAACACACTTCCACTACTTACACTCCGCCTTCTGTGCACCCTTCTTATAGTGCTTCTCGGTAGCGTGCCGGGCGCACATGATTTGCATATGCCCTGCAATGCTAATCGTTTGCACGTCCTCTCGCGGGCGACGCATGCTGCGATCTCAGGCCAACCGGATGCTTCCTTCTTGGTATTGCATTTTGGGTGGCCAGCAGTGTATCTGGAAAACTAAGCCCTAAATCCAAAAAAATCATAGAACATTTTATGCTTGAATTAACCCAAGGAATCACCCCTGGGGTGTTCATGCGGTCATTTCTTTCCACCCTGTATACAACTGAAATTAAACTGCATCATGTGAGAAATTGTCATACAAATACATATATTACTATAAAATCAAATGGAAATCTATTCCAACTCACCTTTGCCTCGATTACAATCAACAGAAATCCCTTTTTCCAACTCCGATATGCCTTTTTTATACAATTCAATAGCTGTTTCTTTAGGTCCTGTAATAGCAAAATAGCATACTACAATATATGTTTGATTTCAACAGTACTTTCCTAAATTAACCTAATATCCAAATCCATATTTTAATAGTGTGAATGCCTAGACATTTAAATATTCAGTGTTTCAGCTATGGAAGAAAAGAAAAAAAAAAAAAGCAGCACAGATACTTACCTTTTACTGCCCTCAATAAAACATGAATACATGCAGCAGTTGTAATGCAAGTTGACAGTTTGCTTGATACTGTTAATCTGTACAGATCCACCACTGATTGATGAATGCTGATTACGTATCATTTTAAATTTTACACACAAAGCGGAAATGTTGCTAGACGCTGAAATCAGGGTGGGAGAGTATTAGTTTTGCTTGGGCTCGTTCAGCAACTTTACTTACAAAATGCTGAAAGAAAGAATTTGTAATGTTCTTACTACTGGATGTAAAATAATTTGTGAAATTTCCCTCCCCCTGCTCCTGGGGCACGCACGCAGGCACACACAGACCCACGTGATTCACTCTGGACTGAATGCTTTTTTTATTTTAATTAACTAAAGACTGCAAAAGCACATTTGAATGAAATTAATGTAAAACATACTTTGATCTACGACAAAAAAGAAATGTCTCATAGAAAATGCTGGAAGTGTCCACCCCAACATCCAGGCACATATTCACCCAACACTCCATATTGGTAAAAGTGCGATGTATTGGGTAAAAGTCACGACATATTTTGGCACCCAATGGCGGCTGGGCAGTTTTGGCATGCGCAGCTCTGTTATCGCTATGGCATTCGACAGATGCCAGTTCTAGCTGCAGTCTAAAAGGAATAGTGAGCGATTTGGTTGATTAGCGGAGATTAGACATCAAGTTGAAGATGGAAGACCAAACTGTGCATTTTCGCCATATTTTACTGTTTTACTTCCGTAAAGGGAAGAATGCACGTCAAGCTTGTGAAAAGTTGCGTAAAGTGTACAGTGATAATGCTCTACAAGAACATCAGTGCCATCGGTGGTTCGCAAAATTCCGTGCTGGTGATTTTGACCTCAACAATGCTCCTCGGTCCGGGAGGCCAACCGAGGTTGATGACGACCAAATCAAGGCACTGATTGACTCAAACCCACGTTACACGACACGAGAGATTGCAGACACATTGAACATACATCATTCAAGCGTTCACGCCCATCTGAAGAAGCTGGGATACGTAAGAAAGCTCAATGTGTGGGTTCCTCATGAACTCAATTGATGGCACGTATAAACATCTGCGATATGCTGATTAAACGTGAGGAAAACGATACTTTTTTGAAGCGACTGATAACTGGTGACGAAAAGTAGATTGTGTACAACAATGTGCTGCACAAATGGTCTTGGTCCCGACGTGCTGCTTTGCCTCAAACGACATTCAAAGCAGACATTCATCAGTGGAAGTTTCTGGTCTCAGTGTGGATTTTAAAGGTGGTGTACTTTTTGAGCTCCTACCACGGAACCAAACAACCAATTTGAATGTGTACCGTTGGCAATTGGACAGTTTGAAGGAATCCATCATCCAGAAACGTCCAGAGCTCGTTCATCGTAAAGGTATTGTGTTCCATCATGACACCGCGAGACCACACACAAGTGTGATCACCTGCCAAAAATTATTGGAGCTTGGGTGGAATGTGTTGCCACACCAAGCATACTTGCCTGACCTTGTGCCGTCAGACTTCCACTTGTTTCGCTCTCTTCAACAGTCCTTGCGTGGTATAACGTTCAATTCAGATGAGGCTGTAAATCAGCACCTTGTACAGTTTTTCGCCACGAAAGACAGGTCCTTCTATGAACGAGGCATTCTGCAGCTCACTGAAAGATGGCAAAAGTTTATCGAACAAAACGGGCATTATATCATTGATTGATCTTTCTATCAATAAATGACCTTTGCAAAACATGGCTAAAATACGTCATGACTTTTCCGACAACCCAATAGTACAGCAAAGTCGATGCGTGATGCTGTCTTTCAGTTCCTCAATGGACTTCGGCTTGTTGGCATAAACCTTGCTTTTTAAAAGTCCCCAGAGAAAGAAATTTGGTAGTGTCAGGTCGAGAGACCTAGGAGGCCACGGGTCTTTGGAGATAATCCTGTCCTGATACTGATATGGTATGGCTTAATCTTCGCCTGTTTGGCTGCTCTTTGACATGTCGAATACGATCATCCAGTCTCTTGGGATAGCAGCCGAATAGATTTTCGTGGTGATGCCAACAACTGCTGCTTCACATCCTCTATTATGTCCTCCACCATCTACGGTTTGTCTGCTATTTGATAGTCGAATGCGATCGTCCAGTCTCTTGGGATAGCCGCTGAATAGATTTTCGTGAGGATGCCAACAACCACTGCTTCACATCCTCTATTGTGTCCTCCACCATCTAGGGTTTGTCTGCTATTTGATAGTCAAATGCGATCGTCCAGTCTGTTGGGATAAGCGCCGAATAGATTTTCGTGAAGATGCCAATAACCGCTGCTTCACATCCCATATCATGTCCTCCATGATCTAGGGTCGTCGGACAGTATGTGGATCCACCAAGCTACCCGTTCTCTTCAGCTTCTTCACCAATTTCGAAATGGCGGCTCTGATGGGTGGTTTACGCCCACCCAATTTCTTCAGAAACTCCCGACATTTTTTAACGAACTGGTTACCCAGTACTGACGCACAATGAACACACGCTCTTCAATTGAGTACACCATTTTCATTCAACCTCCTCACTTAAATAACTTACTCAAAGCTTTACCCAGATATATTTATTTAATTTCAGTTCTACTTGAATTAAATTCTCCTCGCTTAAACTGCCTGTGGAGACACGTTATTCCCCCACCACTACTAGACAGATGGCACATCAAAATGGTGCCACCCAGCTGCTGGAGAGACATTTTATTCATAGGTTAATGCATGTTGACTGCTTCTTCAGGAAACAAAGAACTGCTCCATTTGGGTTTCACGCTCATTGTGTATTCCCCATCTCATATATTCCACATAATAAGTGTTCAGTCCCGAGTGAATCACCCACCCATCTGCCGGGGAGACATTTTATTCACAGCTAATACAAGTCTACTGCTTTGTTAAGAAATAAAGAACCACTCCGTTCTGGTTTCATGCTCATCGTATATTCCCCATCTCATATATTCCACACAACAAGTGTTCAGTCCTGAGTGAATCACCCACCCAGCTGCCGGGGAGACATTTTATTCACAGGTAATGTATGTCGACTGATTTGTCAGGGGTAAAAAAGAACCACTCTGTTCGGGTTTCACGCTCATCGTATATTCCCCATCTCATATATTCCACATAATCAGTGTTCAGTCCCGAGTGAATCACCCACCCAGCTGCCGGGAAGACATTTTATTCACAGGTAATGCATGCCGACTGATTTGTCAGGGAATAAATTGCTCCGTTCGGGTTTCACGCTCATCGTATATTCCCCATCTCATATTCCACATAATAAGTGTTCAGTCCCAAGTGAATACCCACCCAGCTGCCGGCGAGACATTTTATTCACAGGTAATGCATGTCGACTGCTTCGTCAGGGAAAAAAGAACCACTCCGTTTGGGTTTCACGCTTATCGTATATTCCCCATCTCATATATTCCACACAAGTGTTCAGTCCCGAGTGAATCACCCACCCAGCTGCCGGGGAGACATTTTATTCACAGGTAATGTATGTCGACTGATTTGTCAGGGGTAAAAAAGAACCACTCTGTTCGGGTTTCACGCTCATCGTATATTCCCCATCTCATATATTCCACATAATCAGTGTTCAGTCCCGAGTGAATCACCCACCCAGCTGCCGGGAAGACATTTTATTCACAGGTAATGCATGCCGACTGATTTGTCAGGGAATAAATTGCTCCGTTCGGGTTTCACGCTCATCGTATATTCCCCATCTCATATTCCACATAATAAGTGTTCAGTCCCAAGTGAATACCCACCCAGCTGCCGGCGAGACATTTTATTCACAGGTAATGCATGTCGACTGCTTCGTCAGGGAAAAAAGAACCACTCCGTTTGGGTTTCACGCTTATCGTATATTCCCCATCTCATATATTCCACACAAGTGTTCAGTCCCGAGTGAATCACCCACCCAGCTGCCGGGGAGACATTTTATTCACAGGTAATGTATGTCGACTGATTTGTCAGGGGTAAAAAAGAACCACTCTGTTCGGGTTTCACGCTCATCGTATATTCCCCATCTCATATATTCCACATAATCAGTGTTCAGTCCCGAGTGAATCACCCACCCAGCTGCCGGGAAGACATTTTATTCACAGGTAATGCATGCCGACTGATTTGTCAGGGAATAAATTGCTCCGTTCGGGTTTCACGCTCATCGTATATTCCCCATCTCATATTCCACATAATAAGTGTTCAGTCCCAAGTGAATACCCACCCAGCTGCCGGCGAGACATTTTATTCACAGGTAATGCATGTCGACTGCTTCGTCAGGGAAAAAGAACCACTCCGTTTGGGTTTCACGCTTATCGTATATTCCCCATCTCATATATTCCACACAAGTGTTCAGTCCCGAGTGAATCACCCACCCAGCTGCCGGGGAGACATTTTATTCACAGGTAATGTATGTCGACTGATTTGTCAGGGGTAAAAAAGAACCACTCTGTTCGGGTTTCACGCTCATCGTATATTCCCCATCTCATATATTCCACATAATCAGTGTTCAGTCCCGAGTGAATCACCCACCCAGCTGCCGGGAAGACATTTTATTCACAGGTAATGCATGCCGACTGATTTGTCAGGGAATAAATTGCTCCGTTCGGGTTTCACGCTCATCGTATATTCCCCATCTCATATTCCACATAATAAGTGTTCAGTCCCAAGTGAATACCCACCCAGCTGCCGGCGAGACATTTTATTCACAGGTAATGCATGTCGACTGCTTCGTCAGGGAAAAAAGAACCACTCCGTTTGGGTTTCACGCTTATCGTATATTCCCCATCTCATATATTCCACACAAGTGTTCAGTCCCGAGTGAATCACCCACCCAGCTGCCGGGGAGACATTTTATTCACAGGTAATGCATGTCGACCGCTTCGTCAGGGAAAAAGAACCACTCCGTTCGGGTTTCACACTTATCGTATACACCCCATCTCCTATATTCCACATAATAAGTGTTCAGTCCCGAGTGAATCACCCACCCAGCTGCCGGGGAGACATTTTATTCATAGGTAATGCATATCGACTGCTTCGTCAGGGGGGAAAAGAACCACTCGGTTCGGGTATCACGCTTATCGTATGTTCCCCATCTCGTATATTCCGCGTAATAAGTGTTCAGTCCCGAGTGAATCACCTTGTATAAGAGTTGTTCAATAATTTGCGAGACTTTCTGCACAAAAGAGTCAAAACAGGACATACCTAAAAATAATCGCCACCAGCATTTAAAATGACAACGGTCCCATCACTGTACAAGTCCTTGTATTCCTGCGGCATAGGAGGCAGGCTGCTGCTGCAACCAGTTATCTACAGCTTCATACATTTGATCATCCGAAGTGAAACATTTGCCTTTGAGAAAGGTTTTCATCGGTCCAAAGATGTGAAAATCACAGGGTGATAGGTCAGGACTGTACGCCAGATGTTGAAGGACTTCCCAGAGAAAGTACTGAAATATTCCTTTGCATAGTAATTGCCATATGTGGCTGGGCATTATCATGCAGAAGCACAATACCCTGAGTGAGGTTTCCAAGTCTCTTGAGAAGATTTTACTGGTCAATGGCCAGCAAACCACTGAGTAGTTCGAACGCTGTTAAGTGCTGCTGAAAAACTTACCAAAATGCGAAAGAGCATATCAAATTAATCAATGGAAAGATTCTTTTGACAGTGACCTGGCTGGGATTTATTGTCCTGTGCATAATATTAGAGGGATCTTTTCTGATACAGTTGGGAAAACACAAAGCTGCTGTTTTGTATATTCCTTGACTTTTCAATACTCAATAATGCTTCATGATAATTTAACCAAACTGCAAAAAGAAAATAAGGAAATGGATGATGCAAAATTAGTAAGTCTTCCAATTACTTAAGTTTTACAGAAAAATCTGAATGTGTAAGCACCAAAAGATCAACCTCAAACCTAAGTGGCTTTTAACATCATTATTGAAGTATGCAGATAAAACATATGAACTTATTACATATTTCAACGCTTCTATTTACCAAATGGACAGGATTTGTAAGCGTTTTAAAACTCCAGAAGCTGTTTTGTTGGCCGTGTTTATTTTGTAATGAAGTTATGAGAAACTGTTTACCCTTTTCTTAAGCAAAACCTAAAATTAAAAAAAAAGTGGTAAAAAAAATCATGTACAGTAAAAACTTTCAAATAGTGGACATTGAAGGGAAAAGAAACACTGTCCATTATTTAGAAGTGTCCGCTATTGGGAAAATCATGCTTTATGACAGTATACATGTACTACGTTTATAACGTAAAAGCAGTTTAAAAGATAAGTAAATATAAGTATGTAAATGCAATACATAGAGCAAACTTGTGCTAACATTTATTACAAAATATCCACCAAAACCTAAGAAGCAAAACAGTCAAGTACTGTTGCTTGCCTATTACATTCTCATGGAATTTTGTTTTCTAAATGAATTTCTAGCCAGACGCCTGAAACTTTGAATTCTGTGAATCCTAATTCATTTGCGATTCTAAAACCTTTTGACGAATTAAAGTCCCTGATAAAGGAATGTTGTTGGCTCTAGTGCGGCAAAACCATTCATATCCACAGCTAAACCAACAGTTTTAGGGAAAGCTCTCTTAATTTTCTGGTTGCCATTACAACCTTATCAAGACTTCAAGATTTCACTCACTTGCATTTTTCCAATGACCAGTTTATCTTCTAAAATGTGCACACTTAATCTTTCTTTTTCACTCAGCTCCACTATTTCAACTTTTTCTTTTAGAGTGGAGCGCTTACATTCATGCAACATTTTAAAATCGACGTTTGAGAAATCTTTGCTTCACAGCTCACTTGATGAGAAAAACTACATGACTGTTGCAAACAAATGTGATTTCTAGAAATCTGGACTTAAAACTGATCCCTGTGCACTGACCTTGACCTTACCAAGTAACAAAAGGTGAGTCCCTTTCACCTACACCTGAATTGTATTTGCATGTGTTTCAATCTGATTACCGTTCCCGAATTAGCCGGCCCTGAGGCAAAGAAATATGATTTCTAGTAATCTGGACTTAAAACTGATCCCTGTGCACTGCCCTTGACCTTACCAAGTAACAAAAGGCGAGTCCCTTCCACCTACACCTGAATTGTATTTGCATGTGTTTCAATCTGATTACCGTTCCCGAATTAGCCGGCCCTGAGGCAAAGAAATATGATTTCTAGTAATCTGGACTTAAAACTGATCCCTGTGCACTGACCTTGACCTTACCAAGTAACAAAAGGAGAGTCCCTTCCACCTACACCTGAATTGTATTTGCATGTGTTTCAATCTGATTACCGTTCCCGAATTAGCCGGCCCTGAGGCAAAGAAATATGATTTCTAGTAATCTGGACTTAAAACTGATCCCTGTGCACTGACCTTGACCTTACCAAGTAACAAAAGGTGAGTCCCTTTCACCTACACCTGAATTGTATTTGCATGTGTTTCAATCTGATTACCGTTCCCGAATTAGCCGGCCCTGAGGCAAAGAAATATGATTTCTAGTAATCTGGACTTAAAACTGATCCCTGTGCACTGACCTTGACCTTACCAAGTAACAAAAGGAGAGTCCCTTCCACCTACACCTGAATTGTATTTGCATGTGTTTCAATCTGATTACTGCTCCCGAATTAGCCGGCCCTGAGCGCTGGTCCTCGTTTCTGATTACTGTTCCCGAATTAGCCGGCCCTGAGCGCAGGTCCTGGTTTCTGATTATCGTTGCCGAATTAGCCGGCCCTGAGCGCTGGACCTCGTTTCTGATTACTGCTGCCGAATTAGCCGGCCCTGAGCGCTGGTCCTCGTTTCTGATTACTGTTGCCGAATTAGCCGGCCCTGAGCGCTGGTCCTTGTTTCTTAGGTCTCACCCCATTGGGAGTACCTGAAGAGCTATAAGGCAGTTTCTCCTGGGCAAAAATACGTATGCAGAGACAGTCGGACAGACTGATAAAAACAAACGCTAATTCATTTTCCAGCGATTTCAGCCACTTACCTGGGGTACATAGCACCTTAAAATTTACTAGGCCTCTGAAACAAAACGGTTAAGATAGAGAATGAAGAAGAATAAAATAACAAATAGGAAATTTTTTTGCGAGTTTTGGCGAATCACACCCCTAGGAATTCCTACAATCTAAAGCAAATTGTCCATTATATTGTACTTTAAGTGTGACCACATCAGTTATTTAGAATGTCCACTATTAAGAAGTGAATGCCTCATAAGAAGCTATGCACTTCTGCAGGAGAATAAAAATTTTCCGGTATAGAGAGATGCTCGTTAATGGAAATTTCCCTGTAAGATTCATTTTTCCTGAACTTACCATCCACGTACTGAGAGAACTAATTGAAAGAGCGAGGGAATATGAACTTCCATTGTGCATGGCTTTTATCGATTATGAAAAAGCCTTTGATTCGGTGAAACCATCAGCAGTTGCAATGGCTCTGAAATCCTGTGGTATTGAAGATGCATACATTAATATTATTAATAACATCTATGAAAATGCAAAGATTCGGCTGTTTGAAAATACAACACACATAAAAATTGGAAAGGGAGTGAGACAAGGTGACACCATATCTCCGAAGCTCTTTAATGCCACATTGGAAAATGTCTTTCAATCACTGAACTGGGAAAACAAAGGGATAAATATTAATGGAGATTATCTAACCCACCTTCGTTTTGCTGATGACTTAGTCATTTTTGCAACTACCCCATCAGAGCTGCAGAGTATGATCCAGAAACTTGCTGACAAGAGTAAAGAAGTGGGATTAAAAATAAACTTTCAGAAGACAAAAGTGATGTTCAATGCTTTTACAAGAAATGAAGATTTATCGATTGATGGAGAAAAGCTGGAGATAACAGACACGTACGTTTATCTTGGACAGCAGATATCTAATGAGGGTCACATTGATGAAGAAATTAATTGGCGTGCAAAACTTGCCTGGAGAGCTTTTGGAAGAAACAGCATAATTTTCAAGAGCAATATGCCATTATGTCTTAAAAGAAAAGTGTCTGATCAATGCATCCTTCCAGTGCTTACGTGTGGTGCAGAGACGTGGACCTTAACTAAAAGTGACATACAAAGGCTGCAGACAACTCAAAAAAGCATGCAGTGGTGCATGCTTGGTGTAACCAGGAGAGATAAGAAGAGGAACTCGTGGATCCAAAAAATGACAAGAGTGGAAGACATCATGATCAGAGTTAAATCCCTGAAATGGCAATGGGCTGGACATACTGCCAGAAGGACAGACCATCGATGGACAGCCAAAAATTTAGATTGGATTCCAAGGGACAGGAAAAGACCCAGAAGAAGACCACATGGGAGATGGGTGGATGAAATTTGAAAGTATGCGGGATTGACATTGAGGAGACTGGCACAAGACAGACCGTTGTGGAGGAAACTTGGGGAGACTTTCGTCCAGCAGTGGATTGATAATGGTTGACAATGATGATGACCTTAAAGCATACTTCAACATTCTGTATCCTGTAACCCACCCTCCTACAGAGGGTAAAGCCCCCTCCCCCCAGTAGTTCCCAAAGCATAATCATACATGGAAAGCTTAGTCTCAAAAAATTTAAAAAATTACAATACAAAAAGCACAGAGTTTCCCAAAGAGCGCCTGAGTTCACTCAATGAAACATAACTCACTCGATGGGTTCCATTTCAACTCAGGCAGGGTCGTACCATCATGGTCTCAGATTTCTCTAAAAAAATTTAAAATAAGGAGACCCATATTTTTTCTTTCGGCAAGAAAAAATTTTCCCTTCGAGATAGAGGGTTTCAAATCTTGCACCGTCAAACAAGCTCTCTAGAAAACAGTTATTTTTCCTAACTTCAGCGAGTCATTGCAGCAGAGTTAAAAAAGATATCGTGTTCTTGTATTTTTTTTTACATTGTGTATATAACATATAATAATATATGGTGCTAATATTTGCTACACATCGTATGATTAAAATTAAAAAAAATCGTAAACTTTGTGATTTTTAAAAAAAATTGAATTTTTTAAGTTTTTTTTAAACAGGTTTGGATGGAGTTTTTCTATATTCGTTTTTTTCGTTAAAGACATACAAATGTGCACTTTATTTATAATTTTTTGTGTGTCTGTGAAACTGCTAGTTTCCGCGTTTCGGCAGCGTTAAAAACAGCCGATTTTGAAAAATCTCTAACTTTGCCAACAATTTTCTCGAAAAGGCCATTTTTTAAAATTCTGAAAATTAAATCCCTGTTTCATTATCAACAGGAGAATATCTGTGTAAATTTTCACGGACCTAAAAACGCCCGTTTCCGAGTTAGACGCGTTTGAATTCGGTTTGAAAGCCTACGATTTCCCGTGTTCTAAAGGCGCCATTTTGGAAAAATCTCAGGCGCAAAGTACGTACGTTATCTCTTTCCCGAATCAAAGCGTTAGATATTCTTTGCCCGAATGATGGAATGAGAGCATTGGGTCAGCTGGCCCTGGTTGGATACATCCACCTCACCCTTCCCCGAGTGATGACATGCCTGTAAAACTGTCGGGGGGGGGGGGGGGGGGACCAATACATAAAGAAAATTCTTGCTGCTCCACTAACAAAGTTGAGTTGCGAAAGACAGCAGCAGTTGTTTGTTTGTTTACGTTATATACCTAAACACCGCATAAGAAAAGACTATGAAAGAGTAGAAAACTGTTGTGAAATAATTTTAAGAAAAAGAGTGTAGGCACGTGTACCGTAAGTTAATTTTCGATGGCTAAACAACCTCGAGTTTTTCTGGGAGTTGCTAATTGTAGGCTACTGTCAGAAGAGCAGTTGCTGTTTTGTTATAGTTGCTAAAGTTAACCTCAGTTTTTCGTAATAGTAAAATATTCGCTCAGGAGAATTTTGTCCTCTGCGAACGGGGGAGAAAGGTGCAATGCTCTTGACCTCGCTGCTGGGCTGCTTACCTCCTCTCCAAAACGTAATGGCAATTGTCTAATCTACTAAATAAATAACAATTAACACATACGCGTCCATGCTCATTCATAAAATGTAAGTTGAGTATATTTCCTGTTCAATCAACTGATTTTACAAGTAGAATACATATACAACTTATGCACTTATAATGGTGTAAAGATTTTTATCTATTTAAAACATATTCATAGATTTCAATTTTTTAAAGAGGGGGGGGTGATTGTGTTCTTAGTGATTTCCACCTGGGCCACGATAAACCATGCACTGCCCATGGCTTCTGTTCCCTTAGAAGATAATCCTGGATCGATGGAAGACCAGCAGAGTTTTGACACCCCCACCCCCCTCACGTGTTGGTGAGGTGTCTCAAAGCTAGGTAGCTTTCAAAAATGTTTCAACTTAGTTGGCTGGTAACAAGAGAGGGATTCCATTTCAACTCTGGCAGGGTCGTACCATCACGGTCTCAGATTTCTCTAAAAAAATTAAGGGGTGTTCCTTGATTAAAATAAGGAGACCCATATCTTTTCTTTCGGCAAGAAAAAATTCTCCCTTTGAGACAGAGGTTTTCAAATCTTCCACCGTCAAACAAGCTCTCTAAAAAACGGTTATTTTTCCTAACTTCAGCGAGTCATTGCAGCAGAATTAAAGATATTTTGTTCTGGTATTTTTTATTACATTGTGTGTATAACGTATAATAATATTTGATGCTAATATTTTTTACACATCGTATGATTAAAATTTTAAAAAATCGTAAACTTCGATTTAAAAAAAAATTGAAATTTTTAAGATTTTTTTAACTGGTTCAAATGGAGTTTTTTTTCTATACTCGTTTTTTTTTGTTAAAGACATACAAATGTGCACTTTATTTGCAATTTTTTATGTGTCTGTGAAACTGCTAGTTTCTGCAGCGTTAAAAACAGCCGATTTTGAAAAATCTCCAACTTTGCCAACGATTTTCTCAAAAAGCCCTTTTTAAAATTCTGAAAATTAAATCCCTGTTTAATCAACAGGAGAATATCTGTGTAAATTTTCACAGACCTAAAAACGCCCGTTTCCGAGTTAGACGCGTTTGAATTTGGTTTGAAAACCTACAATTTCTCCGTGTTCTAAAGGCGCCATTTTGGAAATATCCAAGGCGCAAAGTACGTTTTCTCTTACTCGAATGAGAGTGTTGGATCCGTCCACCTCACCCTACCCTGAGCGATAACATGCCTAAGAAACGGTCTTGGGGGAAAAAAATAACAAATCTATATATAGAGAGAATTGAATGTATGTCAATTTATTACCATCAAACTTGGTATGCTATCTCATGGTACCCTAACTTAGACCGTAGATGGTTTTTCGAAGGGGGAGCCCGGGTCAAAGGGCCTCATGCAAAATTTCCGTAAAATCTAGTTTTCAATTTAGAACCATCAAATTTGGTATACATTTTCTTGGCACCCTAACTTTGACTAGACGGTTTTGGGAAGGGGTCGGAACCCGGGGTCAAGCCCCCACCCCTACAAAATTTTCGTAAAATATTTTACAAAGTTAGGGTGCCAAGAAAAAGTATACCAAATTTGATGGTTCTAAATTGAAAACTAGATTTTACGGAAATTTTGCGTGGGGCCCTTTGACCACGGGCTCCCACCCACCCAGGGCTCTACCCCCCTTCCAAAAACCATGTACGGTCTCAGTTAGGGCACTATAGTTTACAAGTATATTTTACGGAAATTTTGTGTGGGGGCCCTTTGACCAAGGGCTCCGACTCCTTCCAAAAACAGTCTGCGGTCTAAGTTAGGGTACCATGCTATAGTATTCCAAATTTGGTGGTTCTAAATTGAAAACTAGATTTTATGGAAGTTTTGTGTAGAGCCCCTTGACCCCGGGCTCCGACCCCTTCCAAAAACCGTCTACGGTTTAAGTTAGGGTACCATGAGATAGTATACCAAGTTTGGTGGTTTTAAATTGAAAACTGTAAATTTGTTTAGCAGACATACATTCAAATCTATATATAGAGATTTGTTATTTTTTTTTCCAAGACCGTTTTTTAGGCGTGTTATCGCCCAGGTTAGGGTCAGGTGGACGGATCCAACACACTCATTCGGGTAAGAGAATACATACTTTGCGCCTGAGATTTTTCCAAAATTGCGCCTTTACAACACGGAGAAATTGTAGGTTTTCAAATCAAATTCAAACGTGTCTAACTCGGAAACGGACGTTTTAGGTCAGTGAAAATTTACACAGATATTCTCCTGTTGATAATGAAACAGGGATTTAATTTTCAGAATTTTAAAAAAGGGCTTTTTTGAGAAAATCGTTGGCAAAGTTGGAGATTTTTCAAAATCAGCTGTTTTTAACGCTGCAGAAACTAGCAGTTTCACAGACACATAAAAAATTGCAAATAAAGTGCATACTTGTATGTCTTTAACAAAAAAACTAGTATAGAAAAAAAACTCCATTTGAACCAGTTAAAAAAAATCTTTAAAATTTCAATTTTTTTAAATCAAAGTTTACGATTTTTTTTTAATTTTAATCATACGATGTGTAAAACATATTAGCATCAAATATTATACGTTATACACACAATGTAATAAAAATACCAGAACAAAAGATCTTTTTAATTCTGCTGCAATGACTCACTGAAGTTAGGAAAAATAACCGGTTTTTTAGTGAGCTTGTTTGACGGTGGAAGATTTGAAACCCTCTGTCTCGAAGGGAAAATTTTTTTCTTGCCGAAAGAAAAGATATGGGTCTCCTTATTTTAATCAAGGAACACCCCCTTAATTTTTTTAGAGAAATCTGAGACCGTGATGGTACGACCCTGCCAGAGTTTAAATGGAATCCCTCTCTTATTACCAGCCAACTAAGTTGAAACATGTTTGAAAGCTACCTAGCTTTGAGACACCTCACCACCACGTGAGAGGGAGGGGTTGTCAAAACTCCGCTGGTCTCCCATCGATCCAGGATTATCTTCTAAGGGAACAGAAGCCATGGGCAGTGCATGGTTTATCGTGGCCCAGGTGGAGATCACTACGAACACAATCCCCCCCACCCCCTTTAAAAAAATTGAAATCTTTGAATATGTTTTAAATAGATAAAAATCTTTACACCATTATAAGCGCATAAGTTGTATATGAATTTTACTTGTAAAATCAGCTGATTGAACAGGAAATATACTCAACTTACATTTTATGAATAAGCATGCACGCGTATGTGTTAATTGTTATTTATTTAGTAGATTAGACAATTGTCATTACGTTTTGGAGAGGAGGTAAGCAGAGTTTCGGTAGCGACCAGCGCTATCAACCCAGCAGCGAGGTCAAGAGCATTGCACCTTCTCCCCCCGTTCGCAGAGGACAAAACTCTCCTGAGCGAATATTTTACTATTACGAAAAACTGAGAAGTTAATTTTAGCAACTATAACAAAATAGCGACTGCTCTTCTGACAGTAGCCTACAATTAGCAACTCCCAGAAAACCTCGAGGGTGTTTAGCCATCGAAAATTAACTTACAGTACACGTGCTTGCACTCTTTTTCTTAAAATTGTTTCACAAGTTTTCTACTCTTTCATAGTCTTTTCTTATGCGATTTTTAGGTATATACGTAAACAAACAAACAACTGCTGCTGCTGTCTTTCGCAACTCAACTTTGTTAGTGGAGCAGCAAGAATTTTCTTTATGTATTGGTTACCCCCCCCCCCCCGACAGTTTTATAGGCATGTATCACTCGGGGAAGGGTGAGGTGGATGTATCCAACCAGGGCCAGCTGACCCAATGGTCTCATTCCATCATTCGGGCAAAGAATATCTAACGCTTTGATTCGGGTAAGAGATAACGTACGTACTTTGCGCCTGAGATTTTTCCAAAATGGCACCTTTAGAACACGGGAAATCATAGGCTTTCAAACCGAATTCAAACGCGTCTAACTCGGAAATGGGCGTTTTTAGATCCGTGAAAATTTACACAGATATTCTCCTGTTGATAATGAAACGGATTTAATTTTCAGAATTTTAAAAAATGGCCTTTTTGAGAAAATCGTTGGCAAAGTTAGAGATTTTTCAAAATCGGCTGTTTTTAACGCTGCCGAAACGCGGAAACTAGCAGTTTCACAGACACATAAAAAATTGCAAATAAAGTGCACATTTGTATGTCTTTAACGAAAAAAACGAATATAGAAAAACTCCATCCAAACCTGTTTAAAAAAACTTAAAAATTCAATTTTTTTTAAATCACAAAGTTTGCGATTTTTTAAAATTTTAATCATACGATGTGTAGCAAATATTAGCACCATATATTATTATATGTTATACACACAATGTAAAAAAAATACAAGAACACAATATCTTTTTTAACTCTGCTGCAATGACTCGCTGAAGTTAGGAAAAATAACCGTTTTCTAGAGAGCTTGTTTGACAGTGAAAGATTTGAAACCGTCTATCTCGAAGGGAAAATTTTTCTTGCCGAAAGAAAAAATATAGGTCTCCTTATTTTAGTCAAGGAACACCCCTTAATTTTTTTAGAGAAATCTGAGACCATGATGGTACGACCCTGCCTGAGTTGAAATGGAACCCATCACTCGCTTTTTTTTTTTATTATTATTGAAGGTTTAACAACCACCATGAGCAGTCACCCATCCCAAATTTAGGGTCACTGGTTCCAGGGAAGGGAGAGAGCCAGTACCGTAAGACAAACACAACATCCATGCCTAACCGGGAATCATACCTGGACCCCTTTTGGACAAATGATCAGATGCCATCGCTTAGACCACTGCGGCTGCACTGAAATTTTAGACTGGATTCCAGGGACAGAAGAAGACCACATGGGAGATGGATGGATGAAATTCGAAAGCATGGAGTTAGTGATATGAAGGTCTCCTTCATATCATATCACTATTCATATCACTCCTTCATATGGCTCAAGATAGACAATTGTGGAAGAAATTTGGGGAGACCATATCACTCACACTGCTGGATAGCAGTGTGACTGATATTGGTTGGCAATGATCACATATATACATTATTTCAACAGCATATTACTTTGGTACAACTCTGCCTCTGAATAATGGCAATACTATTACCTAATAATTAAAAGTACGGCCATCAATGAAGTCCCAGCATTTAAAATCATGAAATGTAATTGCAAATACTAAGCATGGAATTAGTGTATGCAGATAGTAACAACTGCTCACCAACTGTAGCAATTTAAAATATCTGCCCTTTCTTAGTGTTCTACATTAGAATTTGCAAAATACATTTCCAATAATAACAAAAAGACAATACTTGCCAACAACTTTCAAATTGTAACCCTAAAAGTCATAAAAATATTTGTTTTTCAGTTAAATAAAAATTTTATTTCTACATTTATCACAAAACAAAAATCTGGGTAATATATTCAACATTCTATTCAATTCCATACAAGATGCACACATCAGTCACTGAGAAAATAATAATAAAAGACAACAAACAAATGTGTCACCTGGTAGAATGGTAAATTTAATAACATTTTACGCATCCAGTTAACTGAAAAAAAAAAAATTGGGGATGCATTAAAATAGTTTTTTTTTCTTTCTGAGATAAAGAAAATTTCAGAAGCATGATTTTTGCACAACATGAACAACCATAAACATTTATATCAAGACTGATGAAAAAACAAAATGACAATAGCAGCATGATTTTTTTCTCAATACGTCTTTTGGCTGCAATACAACATAAACACCTCGGGCCGACGACCCGACCGTAGCAACCCTATCAACACTCGTACCCGATTTGGACTAATCAATGCAGTTTAACAACGCTATGATATGAATAAAACATACCCTTTAAAAAAATTGAAACGGTAATCAAGAATAATTCGAAGTATAATAAAGCAACTTTTTAGATCCTATAAAAAAAAAGGCAACTGCATCAAAACAATGCTTGTTATCAATACCGTTACGAAGAAATTCAAAAGTAAAAAAAAAAATTACCATCGTTTTCTTCATCTATTTTAAGAGCTTTTGTAATAAAATCAAACGCCCTGCGATGATGGATACGTTGTCTCACAAATGGGCTTTCTTCGGACATAACAGACGATGAGCTGACACCTTCGAAATCAGAAGAATCATGAACAAAATCAGCGTGTTTTATAATTTGAGGTGAAGCACGCACCAGCTGTCTACTAAGTTGATAGAAATAGCACAGCAACTCGTATAACTGAGAGAGCAGGTAACGCAACTTGCGAAATAGAAACAAAAAAGGAAAAAATATGAGTTGAACTGATTGCCCGGGGGAATATTTTTTACGACGCGGAGAAACATTGGCTTCCGAAGCCTGGGCTTCTTCTCCAGGGTAAACACCAGTTTCTTTCCCCTTCATTCGGCCGCCATTCCTGCCTAACAACCCAAACAAATATGCATATGCGTGTGCAAAACAACATATGCGACACCAAGCGGTCTCTCAATGAACAATTTTTAAAGTGGGTCTAGGACATCAATAGGGTTTGTTTCTAAAAATACTGCTGACCACCATAAAAAAAATCAGAAAACACCATAGCTGCATTATCTATAGAAAGCAACTTGTTCTAATAGTCGCATGGGGAAAAAAGTATTTTCCTTAGAAATAAAACCAAAGACCTTTTTTAAGATAAGCTTCTCACCCGCATCTTCTTTTTTTTTTTTTTTTGATTGGAGGTTTAACGACCACCGTGAGCAACTCAATAGGCTATAAGCAGTCGCCGGTCCCTAATTTAGGGTCATTGGTTCCAGGGAAGGGAGAGAGCCAGTGCCGTAAGACAAACACAACATCCATGCCTGACCGGGATTCGAACCCGGACCCCTTACGGACGAATAATCAGAGGCCATCGCTTAGACCACTGCGCCACCGGGGCGGCCCCCGCATCTTCAGCGCCCTCAAATAAAAACCGAATCAAAGTTTTTCTGCTCCAAAACGATTTATCGAAAAGGTATTAAAGGATAGGGCAGCTATCCTTTCAAACAACCTTTCTTATCTGTACTATTTAATATGCATAAATGATATTTCCCATAAATATAAAAAAAAAAAAAAAAGAAAAGCTGTGCTTAACAAGAACAATATTTTTGCGCACCTAATGAAAGAATCCTGCCGCCCCGGTGGCGCACTGGTCAAAGGCACTGGCCTCTGATCATTCGTCCGTAAGGGTCCGGGTTCGAATCCCGGTCAGGCATGGATGTTGTGTTTGTCTTACGGCACTGGCTCTCTCCCTTCCCTGGAACCAGTGACTCTAAATTAGGGACGGGCGACTGCTTATAGCCCTTTGAGTTGCTCACGGTGGTCGTTAAACATCCAACCAAAAAAAAAAAAAAAAAAAAAAATGAAAGAATCCAACTACAAGGTTGTTTGAAGGGATAGCTGCCCTCATCGAGAACTTCAAATGTAATCTGGGTCTTGGTTCCATGATGTAATCAAGGAGTTTAGAATCAAAGAAATTAGAATAAGATATCTGGAGATGCGCTTGTTAATGCAGCAGTACTACTTTGCGTGAAGCCAATAACCGCGAGTGACGGCTGTCAAAGTGTGGGAAAGTGATCGTTTTCAAGGCTATTGCAATGCATTTTGCATTGGCCGACTCGCCTTCCTTCTTCGCAAATGTTTTCAATTTCGCAGCGCAACTTGCTGCCGCTGTGTCAGAAAATGCTGAATTTATAAAATTCTTAATTATTTTGAGGCTCCTTCCCATTTTTATTTTAAATTGAAATACAGGAACGTTGATGCAAATTCTAAACAAAACATAACGTTAAAATTGCCAATCTCAGCTGTACACTATCCCTCTAGCGGCAAAAGGACCAACTACTATAGTACGGATAACATTCTTAGCTAATGTTAGCCGTTGTTAGATCGTTGCCAGCCGCCCCGGTGGCACAGTGGTCTAAGGCGCTGGCCTGTGATCATTCGTCCGTAAGGAGTCCGGGTTTGAATCCCGGTGAGGCATGGATGTTGTGTTTGTCTTACGGCACTGGCTCTCTCCCTTCCCTGGAACCAGTGTCCCTAAATTAGGGACGGGCGACTGCTTATAGCCCATTGAGTTGCTCACGGTGGTCGTTAAACCTCCAATCAAAAAAAAAAAAATTGCCTAGGTTCGGTTGGCTAGTTTTGGAGAATTTTTACATTCATTCTGGAATTAGAGAATAGTATAATGGAGACCCGTGAAAAAGAACAATTCATATTGTTGCATCCCGCAGTGTAGTTCCCCAGTTCCAGCTATATTTTTCGCAAGTTAGTATAAACGCTTGTGCCTTGCATTTCAAAGTGAAACACTACTAGCCTATTAGCTTGTTTAAATGCATAATAAACAAGACATGATTTTATTGCATAGTAATAATTTCAAATTCCGTATTTCTGCATGCTCTTGAAAACAAGTAATTGCTGTTATCGATATAAATTTAAACTCCATTAAGGAACAAAATTTGCAATGTTCTGTCAACAGTCACCAGTTCAAAAACACTGAGAACAAAATCATGATTACCAATTTTTTTATTTTTTTTATTGGAGGTGAGCAACTCAATGGGCTATAAGCAGTCGCCCGTCCCTAATTTAGGGTCACTGGTTCCAGGGAAGGGAGAGAGCCAGTGCCGTAAGACAAACACAACATCCATGCCTCACCGGGATTCGAACCCGGACCCCTTACGGACGAATGATCACAGGCCAGCGCCTTAGACCACTGCGCCACCGGGGCGGCAATTACCAATTCAAAAACTGTTTTAGGAACAGAATGTACAAAAATTACAAATTTGTTATTGTTGACAGAGTATTGAAAATGGTTCCTGGAAATCGTCAAGGGGGCGCAGTGGTCTAAGCGATGGCTTCTGATCATTCGTCCGAAACGGGTCCGGGTTCGAATCCCGGTGAGGCATGGATGTTGTGTTTGTCTTACGGCACTGGCTCTCTCCCTTCCCTGGAACCAGTGACCCTAAATTAGGGACTGGGCGACTGCTTATAGCCCATTGAGTTTCTCACGGTGGTCGTTAAACCTCCAACAAAAAAATCGTCAAGTGAAACGAAATGTCGGTAAATGTGTAGATTAGCGTTCTAAATTATTTCGTCGGAAAAATGTTAGTACCTGGAAAAAGCGCAACGTACAGAATTTAGAGTATGGGAAATAATGGCATATGGCTCAGAAATTTCATATTTTAAATGTGTTTTAAAGATTTGTTTCGTAATATTTACCTGAAAGGACGATGGTGTTAAGATACGCCGCGGTAGGCCTAACGCATCGATACCGCACGATGCCATGCGTTGCTCCGTTAAAAGGAAGGTTTGTTGCTGTACCGAAATGACGGGTGGAAAAGTACAACAGAAAGTGGTTATGTTGTTGGCAGGAGAGCGATAAATGTTGTAAAAATGCGCTACAGAAAATAGGTCTAGGCTATCCACCCTTTATTTTGTTGTATCCTGTACATTGTTGGCAGGAAAAACCGGAAAAACCTTTTTGATTTGCAAAAGATACGAATCATTGAGATAGAAACTGACCTGCGAAGAAAGTATTGACAGGAGAAACAAAAGTACAGTGGCCTAGCAAACGCTTGACATTGTCGTGTTGGCGATGCGTTAGGCCTACCACAGCGTCTATTCACATCATCGCACTTACAGGTAAATATTACGATGAAAATCTTTAAAAGACATTTACAATAGGAAATTTCTTCACCATTAATTTCCATTATCTCAACCCTGTACGTCGCATTTTTTCCAGGTACTAACATTTTTCCGAGGAAATAATTTAGGACGCCAATCTACACATTTAACGATTACTATATTACTTGTCTGAAACTGTAAAAATAAAAATTACCTGTTACAGTAACGCATTACTGCTACACAGTGCTTACGCGTTCCACTTCTACCTGCTTTACAAGAGCACTCAAAAGACTACAGAAATTTCACAATTATTTCTACCAAAACCACCGTTGATTGAATAAGGCGACGACGTTTTTGCGGTGGATTGAATGCAATGCCAAACTGTGTGGATTTCTTTCCTATCTTCCTTTCTAATTCCACATGAAATTATATGACCTGCATTAAGAATTGCTTCCCCTTCTTTGATGATCGTGAATTTTTCGTAACGTTCACAAATTTCATTATCTCAAGGATTGAGAGTGTTAAACTATGGCTTTCTGCGATGCCTCAACAATATCAGCAAAAAACTCCCTTTTTTTTCTTTTTTCTCTCTCCGCTGTTTCCCTCTTGCGGTCAGTCGTGTCAAAACGCGAAATCATCCAGCTTATTTGGCAAGCCGCCAAATGCAACACATATGCCCCCCGGGTCGCCAATTTGCCCACTGTCGCATTTTCAGCGGGGAAAAGGTACACAGTATTTGTCATTTTCTTGTAGGACTTCTGTCCACAGTGAGTAGAGTTTAGGCGTGGTTTAGGTCCCAGCCACCTACAGCGAGATCGCCTTTTGGGCAGGGGCGGGGGAAAGGCAGCCGCGCACCAGTATATGTAGAGCCTTTGCACCGACGTCATTTTGACGTCACGGTTACTTCCGAGTGGTTAAAAGAAAGTTCGGCTGCTAAGTTTCACATACGATTCCTAGACCATCTGTCACTTGATTGTTTGAAGTTTTAGAAATGGGGAAAAGTTGTGTGGAGTATGGGTGCTTCTCAAAGTACAAGTAAGGTAGTTGAATTTCTTTTTACTGCTTTCCAACGGCAGAAAAACGTCTGATTTTGTGGAAAATATCCGTAAATCGGAAGGCATGGTCGCACAGGCTGTATGACAGGATCTGCAGTAAACATTTAATTATAGGTATCGTAAATCTGCATATACTACGTTAATAGTCGAATTTACATCGGTACATTTTCTTGCTCACTCTTATGTATTATTTTCAAGTTTTTACGTAAATCCTTGTTATTCTGTTTAAAATTCTCAGGATGCATGACGGATTCAATTTGCTGTCGAATAGGAAATTGCTAAGCTTTCGGGAACTTTCAAGATTTTGTACTGTTACTGATTTCTAAATACTGAAACAGATGCCTTTTTTTCCGAACCGAAATGTAAGGATATACGTCCCATGGAATTAGAGGGTACGCCGCCCCGGTGGCGCAGTGGTCTAAGCGATGGCCTCTGATCGTTCGTCCGAAAGGGGTCCGGGTTCGAATCCCGGTGAGGCATGGATGTTGTGTTTGTCTTACGGCACTGGCTCTTTCCCTTCCCTGGAACCAGTGACCCTAAATTAGGGACGGGCGACTGCTTATAGCCCATTGAGTAGCTCACTGTGGTCGTTAAACCTCCAACAAAAAAAAAATTAGAGAGTGCTGTTATACATTATTGTGTTGTCCGTTTTCCCGGATCTGTTTTCTTTTTTTTTTTCCTTTTTTTTTTTGATGAATAAATAGTCCATTTTTCGTTATATGGTAAGTCGATATTTTCTTTTTTTTAATTGCAATACACACTGCTGGAACCACCCATTCACATTGGAACGAGTGAGAAATGTAACAACTTACCCACCCATTGGTAAAGTATTTATATGGATAAAGGCTTTTATAAGCTTTTAGGGTTTTTCCTGTATAACACGAAAAACTGCATATTAAATAGTTATAAATATCGTGATAATTCAGATCAGGGGCTCCGTAGCAACGCAAACTTTCAGACGATAAAAATATCTTTCAGATATGTCATATGGATCTTCTATGCCCTTATTTCTAAGCTTTTCTTCGTAACGTTACTTTTCCAACAAATTAAGATGGCAAACTTTGTCAGAAAGAAAAATTTTTTAACTTTAATTACAGCAGCAACAGCCATTGAAAAGCATGGAGAGAGACAAGCTTGGTTACTTTCTAACCACTCGGAAGTCTAGTAGTAGCCGCCCCGGTGGCGCAGTGGTCTAAGGCGTTGGCCTCTGATCATTCGTCCGTAAGGGTCCGGGTTCGAATCCCGGTCAGGCATGGATGTTGTGTTTGTCTCATGGCACTGGCTCTCTCCCTTCCCTGGAACCAGTGACCCTAAATTAGGGACGGGCGACTGCTTATAGCCCATTGAGTTGCTCACGGTGGTCGTTAAACCTCCAGTGAAAAAAAAAAAAAAAAAAAAAAAAAAAAAAAGAAGTCTAGTAGACAGTTTTGTGACGTCACGTTCAAAGGCTCTATACCCGACATAATTGCCCCCCCTAAAAAAATAGTCTCCCACCCACCTCTAGAATCGATCATTCGCCCGTAAGGGGTCCGGGTTCTAATCCCGGTCGGGCATGGATGTTGTGTTTGTCTTATGGCACTGGCTCTCTCCCTTCCCTGGAACCAGGGACCCTAAATTAGGGACGGGCGACTGCTTATAGCCCATTGAGTTGCTCACGGTGGTCGTTAAACCTCCAATAAAAAAAAAAAAACCTCTAGAATCCTGACGATGGGCTTGCCAGCAAGATTTTTAATGTATAACTTTCATGAATTTATATGATAGCCACAAGAATATTTTTTTACTCTGTTTGTTTTGGATTATCGAAAGGCATACCTTGTCGCTTTTCTAATAGTCAACTAAACTAGTTATATTTTGTGTTGTTTTCGGAAATAGGGTGCTCTATCCGGAATCTAAATTTTACATTTTCAGAATTGGCACAGCAGTTTAACTGCTGGCTTCTGATCGTTTGTCCGAGTGAGCTAGGGTTCGAATCCCAAATAAAGCACTTGTTGTGTGTTTGTCTTACGGCCCTGGCTCGCTCCCTTCCCTGGAACCAGTGACCACAAAGTAGGACAGCCGTCTGCTTATTGCCCACTGAGTTTCTCACGGTGGTCGTTGAACCCACTCATTAAAAAAAAAAAAAGAAAAGCAACCAGGAATACGCATTACCTGACCGGGATTCGAACCCGGGCTCACCACAGACGAATCGTCAAGAGTCAGAGCTTAGACCACTGCGCCATCGGGGCAGAATACACATTGTAAAGCCAGATGACGTTAAACAAAAGCTATTGCATGTTAATTTCACTAGATGACCATTCGTCCAAGAAGGGTCCGTGTTCTAATACCGGTGAGGCACAGATGTTGTGTTTGTCTAACGGCACTGACTTACTCAATAAATAAAAAAATCACTAATGTCTGTTTGCCAACACAACGTTTTAGGGTAAATGTTTCGGTAATTTTTAGTGTTTGAGTCCAGTATGGTTCTCAGAGTTGATAATGGGTAACGGATTTTAAAGGTTCGTTTTCGAGACGTACCGCAGGTTACAAACACCAAACACTACTATTGTAAACGCATGCGCGATCACGTTTCTAACACTAATGTTGGGCACAAATTTGCCACCGCCGAGTCGGAGAGTGTTGCTGCACTATATTTAAGGAAAGTGGGTCAGTGGTGATCGTGATTTGGTTTAATTGTTTATGTTTAATAATACGTACCATTTTATTTATGCAGTTCACAAAGAGTGCCGACGATCGCCTCCTGACTAGAAGATGAAAGAAGGCCGATTTAATTTGTGATGCCGGTGAGTTGCTTTTATCTTCTTGTCCTGTGCCAGTTAAATTTCTTAAAGCTGATAGTAAGTAGCAGTAGCTGCAGGATTCCACGGTACACATTCTTCATTGATGCAAAATATCTGGCGACCTCCAAGTATCTCAGTTTTATTTTTACCAGTTGATTTTGACCGAATCGTTTCCGTACTTTACAGCTGTCCATTTTTTTGCAAATAATATGTGTGACCAATTTTTGAATGGAATTTAATTAATCATGTGTAGTCGCTTCTAAGTTTCTACTGAAGAACAGGTAAGCATTTGAGTTATAAATTTGTAGCGGTGTGTGCACCGACAAATAATTGGTAAAGTTTTGAGTTATTAGTGATGGAATATAGTAATGTGTTGCATGCATCCATAATATGCAGCATTAGTTTAATTGTATAGATATGCTTGTAAATCTTTCGGGATGTTTTTTTATCATATGCTAAAAAGGTACTTGAAAAATCTGCTTTGCAATGAAATAACGGTATCGCTGCAATGAAATAACAGTACCGCTTGCAGTTGTACTGTGCATGATTGTAGTTCATTGAGTGCCCATCAAAACTTTTGCAGCATCAAATCCATTGCATTTCAAACTTTCTCAGATATTTCATTTGAATAAATGGGATGTACTAGCATCTAGTAATAATGTGAATGGGTCTCAACGACTCCGACAGGAATGAAAATATGCACTTAGTTGTCGAAAGCATTGCAAATTGTGCAGAATATCAAAATATTGCCTTGTACATAAGCATTTTTCCAGCATTACTGCCATTTTGTTTCTGACAAAAATAATTTTAAATTACAAAATAAGTAAACAACATGCATCGTTGCAAAAGAAATATGAACAGTAAGGGAAACTATATTTTCTAACATGGTGGCGCAGTGGTCTAAGCGTTGGCCTCTGATCATTCATCCGAAAGGGGTCCGGGTTCGAATCCCGGTGAGGCATGGATGTTGTGTTTGTCTTACGGAACTGGCTCTCTCCCTTCCCTGGAGCCAGTGACCCTAAAATAGGGACGGGCGACTGCTTATAGCCCATTGAGTTGCTCACGGTGGTCGTTAAACTTCCAATAAAAAAAATATATAATAATTTCTAACACATTGCACTACTGCAGAAAGCATATTTGCATGAGGAGTTTTCATCAGTAGGTAATGACTGCAGAGGACTGCACACATTTCAGCATCCATAAAGAAAACATGGATGATTACCACATAGTCAGGCTATAGGCACTGACTGCGGCCATGGTTTCTGTGGGGACAACCAAATTGATCTTTTGATAACAGTTTGTAATTAGAACTTATGGAATAAGATGTTTCTATTAGTTAACATCAACCATAGTTACTAAATATCAAAGTTGATACATTCAACACACACTTGAAATACAAGCAGCCCCCAAATTACGAGCGAGTTCTGTTCTCGAGTCCATATATGAGTCAAATTTGCATGTAAGTCGGAACAGTTGCATACAGTTCATGTCGAATGTCAGTTAGTCAAATGTTTGTTTTAGTAGGCCTATATAGCACATAGTTTACCTTTCTATTAATAAAAAAAATTCATGGTTGTTAATTGTTGACTGACTGTAGCCTAATGCTTTTCCGATGTTTGTTGGCATTTTACCCTTTTCTGATTGCTTTATTACTTCCACTTTAGTTTCAGTCATGATCATTTTCTTCCATGCTTCGCATTTTATGCTTTGGTGTTATGGTTACAGCGCTAAAAAAAAAAAAAAAGCCAAATTCGGTAACACATGCAACACTTGACAGCAACGTGGCTCAACTGAAAAGAATGAGCCGCCCAGGTGGCGGAGTGGTCTAAGGCGCTGGCCTCTGACCATTCCCCGTAAGGAGTCCGGGTTCGAATCCCGGTCAGGCATGGATGCTGTGTTTGTCTTACGGCACTGGCTCTCTCCCTTCCCTGGAACCAGTGACCCTAAATTAGGGACGGACGACTGCTTATAGCCCATTGAGTTGCTCACGGTGGTCGTTAAACCTCCAATAAAAAATAAATAAAAAAAGAATGAAGTCTTTGTTCTACCTCGCGAGCCGACGAACCGCTGTAGGTGTGCACTGTTTTGATGTCTGTTTGTTATTAGGAGCCATTGTATGTAACTAGATTTTTTAATATAATAGGCGTTGTTGGGGTGGTTCATAACTACGAGTGCCGCCCAGGTGGCGCAGTGGTCTAAGCGATGGCCTCTGATCATTCGTCCGGCCGCCCCGGTGGCGCAGTGGTCTAAGGCGTTGGCCTCTGATCATTCGTCTGAACGAGGTCCGGGTTCAAATCCCGGTGAGGCATGGATGTTGTGTTTTTCTTACGGCACTAGCTCTCTCTCTTCTCTGGAACCAGTGACCCTAAATTAGGGACGGGCGACTGCATATAGCCCATTGAGTTTGCTCACGGTGGTCGTTAAAAATCCAATAAAAAAACAAAAACAACAACTACGGGTTGTATGTATGTCAAGCGTTCGTAACCTGAAAACTGCCTGTAGTGTAAGCCACCCTAGTGGTGCAGTGGTCTAAGTGCTGGCTTATGACCATTTGTCTGAGATGGGTCTGGGTTGGAATCTTGGTGAGGCATGGATGTTATGTTTGTTTTATGGCACTGGCTCTTTCCCTTCCCTTGAACCAGTAACTGTAAATTAAGGACGCGCAGCTGCTTATAACCATAGGCGTGTGGTTAAACCTCCCCCCCCCAAAAAAAATTGGAATATATTATTGGGTATATAAATAAGTTTTGAGGTGAACAAAACACATTGGAGAACAGAAACAATATTTTAATATTAATCGAAGTATGCTCCCTCTGAAGAGAAGCTACAACTTTATCTCATCTTTCGGGCAGTGAATGTATGCCCCGAAGAAAGAATTCCGATTCCTTGGATGAGATCCAGTTGTTCAGCCAATTTTTGATGTCTTCATAAGAACTGAACTGTTTTCCAGAAAGTGCTAACTGCATTGACCAGAACAAATGGTAATCTGATGGTGCAATATCTGGTGAATATGGTGGGTGGGGTAGAACTTCCCAGTCAGATCCTTATAAGCACTTTTTCACAGGTCGAGAAACATGTGGTCTTGCGTTGTCATGCTGTAAAATGACTTTGTTGTGTCTATTATCCCATTCTGGCCATTTTTGCATGAGAGTTTGTTTTAAATGCATTAATTGGGTTCGATACCGATCACCAGTAATAGTTTCTGACGGTTCCAGCAGTTCATAGTGGATCACACCCTTCTGGTCCCACCAGATACACAGCATTACCTTTGAACCAAGGATATTGCGTTTTGGCGTTGAAGGACCTGGTTCACCTGGCTTCACCCATGCTTTCTGCCGTTTAGTGTTATCATACCATATCCATTTATCGTCGGCAGTAATAATACGATGCAAAAAAAAAATGTCTTTTTTGCCTTTGAAGCAGCAATTCGCAAATGGTTTTTCAACGTTCAAGGTCTCTTTCCCGCAAAGCATGTGGAACCCAATTCCCTTCTTTTTGCACCATTCCAATTGCAGCTAAATGTTGTGAAATGCATGGTCGACTAACATTTAATGCTGCTGCTAGTTCTTTTTGGGTCTGGCACGGATCCTCGTCGAGTAAAAGTTCCAATTCGGCATCAGCAATGTTTTTGGGTGGTTCAGAACGTTCTTTATCACTGACATCGAAATCGTTCCTTTTGAATCGTCTAAACCAATACTCACATGTTTTTATGGATGGGGGAATGTTCATCATAGATTTCTGATATTCAGCGATAGCTGTTGGCGGCACTTTTCTTCACAATAAAGTAATGCACTAACACTTCCCGCAAAATGCTGTTTTGTCGGGACGAAAGTTGCCATTTTCCATCGAGCAATACAAATACGTCTTCGCACCTCAATCGAAAGTCGTATACTGACTCTGACAGCTGGCGTCTCGTGCTGCGATATTGCAGTGTTGCCACCTTAAAATACATACGAGCCGTAAAAAGTAAGACACTAAACGGAAATCCCTCAAAACTTATTTATATACCCAATATTTTAGTATAAGGGAATCCTGTAATACATCAATTTTACACCGTATTCTACACAACAAACACTTTTTAGATGTATTGAAAAATAAAACAGTTAAAAAAAAAAAATATATGAAGGAAAACAAGAAGTCGCCCTGATTGCCAAGTGTGGTATGAGATGCTGGCTGCCAATCCCGAGATGACTGCAGGCCTGAATCCTAGTTGTAAGGCAAGGATGGTATGCTTAGCTTGTCTTACAGTACTGGTTTCTTCCCTTCCCTGGAACTTGTTGCCTCAAATTAGGGATGGAAGACTGCTCATATGCATATTCGGCTCTGAGGCACTTCCATGCAGAGTTTCATCAAGATTGAACAACTTTCTTCGGGCTCTTCGTTTTTTTTTTTTTGTGAATAGGAGAGTGCGTATTGTTTAGACTTGTCTTTTAATGATATTTAATAGCAAGGGACAGTACGTAGCAATAATTTAATAACCTTGACCTCAAGAGAGGGGAAAATATTCACTCAGCTTTTTAGAAAACCCACCAACACAGAGAAGATGTTAGACTTCTGCTCATTCCACCCTGATTATATTAAATCGAATACGGCGAGACAATTTTTGGAAAAAATTGAAATCCTGGTCTCTTCAGCTACTCAAAAAGATCTTCACAAAGAAGAATTAAAGGAAATATTGGCAGAAAACAATTACCCCTCTCCTTATGTTTAGAAAATATTTAAACAAGTGCCAAAAAAGAAGCGGGAAAAAACCAAATTCAAATTCACCAGCAAAATTACGTACCACAAGGGACTTTTCGAGAAACTGAAAAGGATCGTAGCAAAATATAATATCAGGCTAGCTCCAGATCTTAATAACAAAATAAAGAAATTCCTGCCAGCTTTAAAGCAGAAAGAATTGGACATCCATTTGCAGGAAGGAGTAATTTACTGCATAGACTGTAACTGCGGACTCAGCTATATTGGAGAAACAGGGAGAAGTATTAAGGTCCGAATGAAAGAACACCAAGCAGCTATTCGGAACATTGGGAACAAAACAGGGCTAGACAGACATATACAAGCAAGTAGACACTCCATAAATTGGGACTCGGTGAAAATAATCGCCCACCAGTCAAACTTAGTAAAGAGGAAACTAGAAAAAGGGATCGAAATAGCAAGAAGAAGTACCACAATTAACGATAATTGCGGATGGACTCTTCCAATTGAGTGGCAGCAACTACTCCAGTGACATAGTCCTGATGACGACCTAGGCTTTAGTTCGAAAATTTGACAACCAACTTTCATGAAAAATAACCTCTATAAGACCCGTAAAAAAGTTATTCCACAATCACTATGAATAGAGGTGCCATAAATCAGTGGCGGCTCGTGGTGTAAAATGCTGGTGAGGCGAACGGTCTTGATGTAAATGTAAAACAGTAAAACATATGTTATTGAAAAATATATAAATTCGTATAACGTTATACGAATATATATATATATATATATATATCAGTGGCGTAGCAGGGGGGGGTCGTGGTTTGCACCCCCTTATTAGGCGAGACAGCTTTTTCTAAGTACGTTTTATAGATAATTTCCCTATTTAAATTCTTTGATTTTTATATAACTCGGAAAGCAATATAATTTCTTGATAATAGAAGAGAAAGTAAAGCAAAGCGGCCAAAGAAGTTGCTTTATTAAATTTTTATTAAAACAACTATAATTTATTGCATTTTCTTCATTTTATTAAATTAGCTTCATTTTGTATTAATATTCAAGATGTGCGTACGTACCAATAGGAAAATATTTGTTGAAGCGCCCCCCAAATTGTTATATGCACTTATGCACAGTTATACAGCAGAAGCGCAGAACCCCCCTTCCCCCCCTTCAAAAAGTTTCATGTCAAAGGCAGTATCCCCCATTAGATATCTTTGAAGTCCTGGGTTCGAGTCGGCTGAATCATTAAAATCCGCTGAGATTCGGAATTTAGCCCTTATATACAAATATTATTCAACAGTAATGGAATAAAATTATAGAAATATATGAAACACGGCGTGGGGAGTCTTTCTTCACGAAAAAATCCAAAAATTTTAGAGAAAAAATGTACATATACCTCTCTATATATGTGTGTGTGTAATATACGCTACTTTTTGCAACAATATTTTTATGAAGACAATTATTCGATAATTTTACAACAAAGAAAGAAATATTTCACCAGTATTCTTTTATGTAATACACTTGAGCGAAAATACGCAATTTGCGCGGTTTCTTTAGCTAGTCAATGCGTCACTCACATCCCAACGCCAATCGGAGATCCACTTCTTAAAAAATTCAAAGTAAATCATTTGAATATAATTTTTTTCTCACGAAGTGTTTCTTGAGCTTGAATAAAAGTCACAGTTCGATTGGCATATTAGTGAAGGTGCATTTAGCACGGGTCACAAACTGAAGTCCAGGCTCGTGATAACTATGTACAGGAGAAGTCAAGCTAAGGAAGTACATTTCTATATAAAAAAAAGTATAAAATAATTTAAACCTGGAATTAAAAACAGAGGAATACGAAATTAATTTGCTTTGGGCTCGAACAGAATGCTTTCAGTTTATTTTTTATAAATAAGTTCAATTCTGCGATCCTTTTTGGCTGCAAATTTGTCTATGATCAGATCATAAAATGGTTGAGTAGACATTAGATGGTTCAGCAATTCTTTCTCGATTGAAATTTTAGCGAGTGAAGACAAACGATCTTGTGCCGTTGTATTACGGAGGTAAGTCTTAATTCTCTTCAAACAAGAAAAAATTCCTTTCAGCAGAAGAACTTGTTGACGCCAGTGTCAATACAAGAGAAAATCATTTGTAGGCTTCTGGTAACACATCTTTCAGCTCGTTTTCTTTCATTGTTTTCAAGGTTTTCTGAAAACTGAGTTCCCTGAAGTTGTGATCATTATATAAAAAATCTAATTCGTTTTTTAGTCGTTGTGTGTCTGTAAAAATGTTTGGATAAATTTTTTTTGAGTGTTAAGGGCACTGGATGGAAATGACTCTGAATAACTATGGTATTTTGAGCTGTCAACTAGCTGCAGAAACTCGAGCTTTCCCATATCTTCAAATCTGGTATTTATTTGGACTTTTATATATTCATGAATACACTCCATTAAATCATTCTGTATCGTTTTAGATTGTCCAGAAAAGAAGCTTCGTATTTCTTCAAAATGTGCTTTTAATTCTCGGATGCTCCTACGAAGTAACATTTGGAACATTTCCTTGAAATTGCCTTTATTTAATGAGGAAATAGTTTCATCATGTCCTCGAAAAGGCAGTTCTTGCTTGCTTAGAACGACAACTAAATCGATTATATGTTCCATAAAAAGCCTATTTAGTCTGACCTTTTCATTAAACTTGACTTCACGAAGAGCAGCAATTTTCTTTGAGCATATCAGAAATAGTGTTTGTTTTTTTCCATTCGTTTTAGACCTACGTGGTTAGTTCTATGCTCTTTAGAGCTTTCGTGCAATTTTGCACTACGAGAAAAGTTTTTAGATCAAAATAACCCGTTGTATTCCACACATTTTTCTTATTGCTCAAAAGTAAACATGGCCAGCAAAAGAGAGTTTGCTTGTAATAGCACCAGAAAGCCAGGGAAAAATCTCGTACTATGATTTATTGAAAGACCTAAAAAACGATTTGCCGCACTTCTTATCTTTAGATATTGAACTTATTATAGGTGTCGGTCTTCCAGATATGAGAACATCCTTGTTATCATAATCTTTCCAGTGTTTAAAAGGAATTTCTTCCAGAACACAAATCACGTCGTTTGTTGGGCCATTCATATTTTCCAACAAAAATCAAAATATGCTGTTTAGTAACAATAACAAAATAAAAAAAGAAAAACTCAACATTACTATGAACTAGCAAACACCCGCAGAAGAGAGGATTGAAAACACACTACAAAAAGTTAGATTCAAATACACTCTGACGAATAGTTAAAGCTACGTAGAAATCTTCGTACTCCAAAGCTTATAGAGGCGAACGGCGTCATCGCCTGTGAAACCACTTTTCACAAGGGTCATCTGCTCATTTTCCCGCGCCCATTGGATACACAATCCTTGGGTTCTCCAATAACAGCGGAGATGCGATTCCAGTTTAAGCGAAATGGAGGGTCGCCTCAGAAATTTCCTTTCTCTTACTGGAAGTCCGGCACCTCTTTAGGTAGACCTCGGACCGTGGGGGTGGGGGGTTCAGTCTGTAGGGCTCTTCTCTGATCCCCAGTTCCCAAAACCGACTTCTCATCGAGACGATTCAGCCGGTCGCCTCTCAGCGCTTAAAACATGCAGCTAGCTGCTTTGCAAAAATAATGATTCATTCCTCTTCTCGAAAGCCTTTCTTTAACCTAATTCATGAATCACAATGTGAATTTCAGTGTTTCATTTATCCTGCAAAGTTCTTATACCTTTGTTACGGACAGAAGGTTTTTTTTTTTTTCTTTCACTTTGCGGAATTTCAGGTGAGGCGGCGCCTCACTTGCCTCATCTGACGGGCCGCCACTGCCATAAATGCATTTACAACTAGTAAAAGTATAAGCAAGACAGATTTGTCATCTTAAGTGGGGGGATTCTCATTTTTTACGCTAAAATTACAGCTTTTTTTTTTTTAGTGTTTATTGACGAAACTATGCAATCAATTGATCTCAAAGTAGGTACATCTATTTATTATCGTTTCAGGTGCGTACAAAACAATTTTTAATAAGTTTCATGAAGAATCACGCCCGCGAAAACCCCTCGAACATGACACTGCATGAAGATTGGTGGTCACTGGTTGGCACGATTTCTCCACTCCAGGTGATCTGAAACAAAACACTCGCACTGCGTTTTTACTCTATACACAAGTAGTTATCGTTTGATGAACAAAAAAAAAAAAATGTGTATTTGAGGGAAAATGGTGACTTGTTAAACTCAAATTATAAATTTGGCTAAAAAAATGTGACAATGTTTTTTGCTATTAAAAAATATACTAATGTATCACGTTTCTGGTTCATCAAATGATAAAAGGATGTTTGCTGAACATGCAATTTTACATTTGAAGTTGATCGGTCCAATAGTTTTTGAAACATCATGCCAACCATTCGCAAAAAAGCTGTTTCAAGAAAAACGTGTTTAAAGTTTCAAGTACAGTTTACGGAGACATATCGAGTACTTAGTGTATTTTTCTGCTGATCTGCTATGTATATCAGGGTCATACAGTGTTTTTTCCTTTGCTACGTAGAACTCGTTTAGAGACATTTGCTCGCTCTGTGCCTTGTATGAGCCTCTTTTGTAGCCTGAGGCTACAAAGAGGCTCGTCTGCAGAGATTGTCGAGGCACAGCCTCGAGGCTGTGCCTCGACAATCTCTGCAGACGCTGTTGGTCCCGCGCGTTGCTAAATATCTTCGTTTGTTTGCCAATAACAATGCCTGTCATTGTCATCATTACGATGATGGGCAAAACACATAACAATATTAACAAATAAAGGTAACTTGATCACACTAGGTACGTTAAATGAAAACTTTTACAAAAAGTTCGTAAGTCGGAAGCTTTCGACCTTATCTTAGTTCTTCATCACGCCAATAGAGGACTAAGATTGTTGCCAGATTCTACATTTGAATTTTTCTATTTTTGTTGCCAAAACTTAGAATTGATCTCCAGATCATCGGAATGTCGAGAGAAGATTCGGAATTGCAAGTCATTGAGTTGAAAATAATTTCCAGGCTTTCACGGTAACGGAGGGCAAAACGATTGTCAAAAGAAGCAATTTGTTTTGCTACGTTCCAGTGGGGAACTGCAGATGTGTCTTCCATTGTCAAAATAGATAAGGCAGTATTAGGATTGGCTTTCAAAACATCTTTTTTATGTTCTAAAATTCTATGGCTAATGCTCCTGTATGTGCTTCCAATGTATAAGTTATCCCCAGTAGAAGAAGAGATAGGAATGCAGTAAACTCCTGGGAGGTTCAAGCTTTCAACTTTGTCCCTATCCCTTTGTAGAAGATTCAAGATGTTTGGGGTAGATTTAATGGCAAGATGGTAACCAAAACTTCTAAAAGAATCTGTAACTTATAAGCATAGGAAGGATGGTAAGGAACAGAACCACAGAATTTCAGGTCTTCTTTCTTTTGAGGAAGGAGGCATTCAATTTTCGAATGGTTTTCATATTTCTTTATGAGGGAGTTGACTGTAAGAGCAGGGAAACCATGAGAGAGGGCTATTGTAGAAATTTTGGAGAGTTCTTCTTGAAGAGAGAGTTGGTTGTTGCAAATGATATGAGCCCTGTGGATGTTGGACTTCAATGCTTCAAGCTTGTAGAGATGCAGGGTGAAAGAATTGTAGGGAATGATGTTAGTGGCCGCAAAAGGTTTACGATAGACAGAAGGAGTAATGGAGAGATCAGTGTTTCTGCAGATAGATACATCCAGGAAATCAATTTTGTGGTTTACTTCCTTAGATATAGTGAGATTAATGGAAGGAAATTTTTCCGTAATGGAGTTGATCAGTGTCTGTAGTTCAGACTCGGAATGTGGCCAGCTAATGAAAATGTCGTCTACATATCTTAACCATAGGGAAGGTTGAAAAGGGTGTTGAGGAATGATGGAAACTTCAATATGTTGCATGTAGATTTCTGCAAGCAGAGGGAAAAGAGATGAGCCCATGGGAAGACCAGATTGTTGCCTATACACAATTTTGTTGAAAACAAAACAACTGTGTTGATGAATAGTGTGGAAACAATCATAAAGATCTTTGATAAGAGTACCGGGAGTTCAAAATGAAGAATCAATTTCTTCATGAGGAGCATGTAGGAATCAAATATGGTGCAGAGGGAAACAAAGATTCTACATCAAGAGTATACAGATTAACACTAGGAGAAAAGGAATTAGGAAGTTTGTGGATGAAGTTTGAAGTAGAGACAACAGTATGAGGATGGTTGGCTGCCAGGGATTTGCATTTGAGGACCAATCTCTTTTCAAGGTTTACTGCTAGAATCTGGCAACAATCTTAGTCCACCATTGGCACGATGAAGACCTCTAAGATAAGGTCGAAAGCTTCCAACTTAGGAAATTTTTGTAAAAATTTTCATTTAACGTAACTAGCGTGATCAAGTTACCTTTATTTGTTATTGTCATCATTTTCAGGATGGCAGAAAACCCTTTGCATTAAAAATGCGTGCTGCTACATAAGCTGCCATTTCGATGGTTTTTGAGCCGCAGTGAAGTTGTTTGGGCGTGAACCGCCAAACAGTGGAATTGAAACTTTCATTGTTGCTTTGAGCGTCACCACTGAAACACTTTTCTAGTGACTCTCGATTACAAATCATTGTAAATCGGCTTTTGTAGCATTTTCGACATTTTTATGAAGTGGCGGTTCGTGATTGAATTCGTCCAGAGTTTCTCAGCTTTGGCTTTGCGCCAATTGCACCAATTCTGTGACTCCACTGGACAATAACAGATTATAACTTGGCCAATTTTGCAAATTTCAACTTGAAATTTGGTACACATATTCTTAAGACTTGAAATAATAAAATAACATTAAAAAAAATATATTGTTTTTTTTTACAAAAAAATGAGATCCCCCCCCCCCTCCCGTAATGAAAGCATTGCTGTCATTTCACTGGAAGTGTTAAACCATTCCTGTAATCGAAATTATATACAGTCATCATAGTTTCACTTGAAGTTATAGTGTCATAGTTCACCGAACCATTTTTGCACTTGTGAACAAATCATTCTTGTGCTTGAAAGATTAGTTTGAGGGCCCATTACAAAGTACCACCATCGTTTCAAAAGATGCCAATTAACGAATTTAAGGAATCGGATTTTTCATTCCTTGCGAGCTTATGACTACGAGATATTAAGTAATGAAATAATTCCTTTAGTGAAAATGTATTTTCATGTCAGACAGTAACTAGCAATTTATGTGCAATCCATGTTCACTGATATATAAAAAAAAGGCCAAGAAGAAAAACTGATTTTTTCCTGAGTGTTTTTAAATTATTACCAAAGGCTCAATAAAATGCTTTTTAACATACATACAGTGAATTGCTGCTTGATCCACAGATTGCATCAAATAAATTAAAATTTTAAGAAAATTACTCAACTGTTACATTATTAAATGTACAATAACATTTTAATGACGTAACAAGTTTTTCTAATTTTAGTACCATCTAGTTACGTGTTTGGACAACTTCATTTTGGAAAGCAAATATAAAGTTTATAATTTTTGTCTTCCAGAGCACTATTTTAAAAAAGATGCCTTGTCAAAGTTTAAAACATCTGTATTAAGTATATTAGTAGCATTAAACAAAACTATTTGGATCCAGAATATAAACATTTCTTTTTATCTGAAAAATGCGAATACTTATTGGCATAAATTTCCTGAAATTTGATTTTTAAGAAGTATTCAGGAAAACTGCCAATGTACAAATAATTATGTTTGTGTATCACAAACACAATTTAATCATTTGTCCGTTAGCTGTTAATCTTCGAGCAAGCTCGACCCCCACCAAGGATGACCAGATTATCCTCCCCTTCGTCACCCAGCTTCCGGTATTCGGTGCACCGGCCCGTAGCTATAAGGGGTGATGCCTGGAGCAGGAATTGAACCCACAACTCCTGATTTCCGTTCAAGTATGTGATTTTCGTTTGAGTATAGCATGCTTGAACGGTAATTGAGAGATGTGGGTTCAATTCCCTCTCCAGGGTGATGAAATTTTAAGTTTTCTTAGAGGTGTTTAATGTGGATGACTAAGTAAGTGTTACCAGCATATTCAAAATTTATATTCTGTTTGCTTTGAATATGTTATTTGCCGCATAAATAAAACACTCAAGACTTTACTCAGATTAATATACTATTTTAAGTCTTCCTATACAAAAATAAATTTTAATAAACTACTGACCTAGTCAATTTTAGAACGCGATGAAACTAAATAAAATTCTCCGTTTCAGATGAAAAAAGTGAGAACGAGTTTAAACAAATCGAAAAATGTCCTTAAGTAACATGTTTTGTATGAACATTTGTGAAGACAGTCAAGAAATACATTATGACATATAGGGGAAACTTTTTTAATAGAATATTACATTGTTTCACATGAAAAAAATATGAACGATCATAAACATGATCAAAAATCTCTTCGTATAGGAAAATAAATTGTAATACGTTGAAACACAAAGAATATAGTTTTTCGTTTCATAAGAGAAAAAATACATGAACAAGCTTAATGAATCAAAAAATGATCTTAAGCATCATGTTACGTATAAAAATTCTTGGTGAAAAGCGAGGCAGAAAAAACATACGATCTACAGAGGGGAATTTGCTTGCTAGAATACGGTTGTTAGCTTGGAAATTCATTACTTCAGCTGGTGTTTTTGCTATAATTTGTATAACAAATACAAAAAACATTATGTACAAAAATTCCTTTCTGTTGTGAGAAAACAACACACGAAAGAAATCGTATAGTGTCTTTTGTGAAATAGGTTTGCTGCAGTCTTTGAGAGATTAAAAATCAGAAGTTTTGATGTATCTCATTGTTTAATCACGAAGAAATTTAAAGCACTCTTCATAAAATAAAAATTGTGGCGATCTTTGAGATATTAAAAAATCTGAAGTTTTGATGTATGTCACTGTTTATGAAGCTGTTAATTATCTTTGGCAACCATTAAGAGCACACACACTCGCACTTTACAATAGTCAATAGGAATCCAGTACGCATGCCTCACTCATAAAAACATGACCCTGCTTCTTTTCTTAAAATGTCCACCTTCAACCTTGTGGTGTTTATAAAAATACAGTACATGTTTCAAGGAACCTGTGTTCCTCAACTGACCAGCGTCAGGCTACGCAATTAAAAACTGATAAGATCCCCGGCCCGTTGTAAGGTAGTCTTAATCAGACTGATCTCCAAACACCATGGCAAACTTGTCCAGTGGTTTTTGTTCACTGCTGATGCATTGAAGTTCTCGGGTTCAAGCCCCTCTGCTGAGTTTTTCAAATTGTTTTTTTCATTATACATACATGAGATTCTTCCGCGAATTCGTGGAGTTCCGCTTTTCGTCCTCATTTGGGTTATTCCGAGTTTGGTGCAGAACTAAAAATAATTTTTTTGGGGGGGGAAGGGAGTTGTTGTTTTCCGTCTGGGGACGGTATCTCGTTTCTCAAAACTTGCGAAAACGGAACTTAAACGCAGTGAAGATTTTCCCCGTAATCGTAATTTATTTATCATTTTAGTGCATAAATGTTTGCATTTCATTATGAAATTGTGGGCAACGATTTCCGAAAACGGAAGTTGAGGACGGCGCGAAGATTTCCCTATAGCGTTTTCAGGGATGAGTTTCTTCTTTGGATTCAAAGAATTCTGCCATTTCCGTTATTGTTTTGAATATTTTCGTGATCAATGCACAACTGAACAGCATTTTTTTTTATTTTTTTTTTATGGGGAATGGGGATTTGTTTTCCGTTTGTTGAAACTTTTGAAAACGGAAGTTAGGTGGAGCGAAGATATCTCCCCCCCCATGTTTCTTCTGCGTAGTATTTTTTCTTACATTTGGTTTTATTCCAAAAATACGGCATTTCAGCTTAAAAATGGAGGAAAAAGTTTCCGAAAACGGAAGTCGGTCGAAGTGAAGATTTCACCCCGTAATTGTTTTTTTTCTTTTTCTTCCCGCTATGTTCTCAATATCCAGTGTTGTTTTTAAATGTTACTTTCCCCCATAAATGTTTGTACTTAAGCTTAATGAGGAAGGGAAATTTCCCAAAAATCGGAAGTGACATAGTTTGAAAATTTGTTAGAATCGATGCATGATGTTCGAAATCATTCATATTTTGTATGTTACACCATTTATTTAAAGTAGTGAAAGCTTTGATATCATGCATTCATGGTCCTCAGGCTGAAAGTTCTTTCAGCATGATGGATAAATTATTATCATCTGAGGGAATAAAAGGAAAAGAATAATAAGAAAAGTGATAAAGAAATGGGAAGGAAATGGCATCAGCAGAAAGGAAAATTAAGCAAAGATTACAGTGCAGCTGCAGAGTCAACAAAAAAAAAAAGTAAAAAAAAACCCAGTGGTATGCTCTAAATATCTACATAAATAAATTAGAGTGAACAACTCCATCTTGCTCGTGCTGTGTTATATACATACTTTCTCGTCGCATGTTCTGATTTTTCACCCAGTAAAAAAGTTCAGCTTTTTTGTTCCTTGGTTGGTCTCATGTATGATTATATTTCGCCACACGAAAAAAAAAAAAATGAAACGTGTCTTTAAAAAATGGCTGCACAAAATAAATACGTCGGAAAAAAATAAAAACGTGATCCGCCCAAAAATAAATATGGCGGCGGAAAAAGTAAGAAGGGGTACTCCGTCCAAAATAAATACTGTGAGAAAAACTAAAATTCTGCATTTAAAAATGGTGCAATCCGTCCAAAATAAATATGGCAGAAAAAAAAAGTCGACTGAACCACCGAAATAAAAATGGCGGACACCCTGGACACTGCTTAAAAATAATTACATCTGCATCAGTAGTGTTGCCAACAAAAAGAAAGTTTAGCACTATAGTAACCTGCCTATGGTGGGACTCATTTTGTCTTTGTATTGTTGAGAAAGATAAAACCCTGAATGCTTGTGCCCTTTCTTTGTCAACCAGCAAATGAAAATGTATACAGAGCGCTGCATGAACCTACATATGCATACCTCCTTTCAAAGTTTCATGTTCTTGCGTGTGCTGTGCCTTGTGTTTAGTTCATCCTTTGCTGTCTTGACCAACGTTTTTGCTGCTGATAATTTCCTTCATTGCTATTTATGTCTTTGAAAAGGGAACGTTTCAGTTATACTGCTGAATTTAAACTTAAAGTGGATTGCGTAGCTAAGGATGTGATTATGTCACTACACAATAAAATTTAGTGTGCGGTGATAAAATAATTATTATTTTCGTGTGCTAGATCTAGCACATGAAAAGCCACTGTCTAAAACATAAACAAACCTGTCGGTAAACTCCGTGGGCGAATTCACGGAAGTCCAGCCCTCTTTTTTTACTGACTGTGTGTAAGTCTACTCTCTTACTTTGAAAGCAGGGTTTCTTCCAAAAACTTACAGCTTACACATAAGTACATACAGTATTTTTATGAATTGTTCTGTATCAGCCTTTCGTTATTGGGAATGTGTGATGCAAGACTCTAAGAGGTGCAAATGCCATTAGTTGTGTCTGGACATAAAACTATATTTAAAAGACGTTACCTTTGAAAATGAATTTCTTTATTTAATAAGATAGTGTTTTCTTACTACTTTGGACTCTGGGGTATTTATGTGACCAACTTTTTTTGTCAGAAATTCCGCCTCTGGATCAACATTGGTGATGTGCATCATACAATGATTTTGTGTGTGTGTGTGTGTGTGTGTGTGTGTGTGTGTGTGTGTGTGTGTGTGTGTGTGTGTGTGTGTGAGAGAGAGAGAGAGAGAGAGAGAGAGAGAGAGAGAATGTCACAGTCATTGGATTATATGCCAGTGCAGATTATACGAAGGTAAACAAAAAAATAATATGGTGAGAATTACAGTAATTCAAGAATTTGCAAGCCCTAGTAAAGAAAAAAAAAAAAAAAAAAGAGCGAGTACAGGTTTTTTTCTCTAAGGAAAAGATATGCTAAAGACTGAGGGTAAAGCATTATTTTTTGGACAGAAGTTTACATAACTTTGATATTATATAAATCTCTGCCCCCCACCCCCACCCCCACACTGGTCCAGTGTCTGGCCACTAAAAAATTTAGCTGGCCACCAGATTTCGGGATATTTTTCTACCCCCGCGCTCCTTCCCTCAGTCTATGGAGTACACGTGCCGCAGAAGGAGGTGGGATTTAACATTGAAGTAGTAAGGAGAAAATTGCGCTCCCAGGCAGTGCAGTAGTCTCGTGCTGGGCTTCTCATCATTCGTCTGAGATGGGTCCTGGTTTGAATCCTGGTGAGCCATGGATATTGTGTTTGTCTTACTGCATGGGCTCTGTCCCTTCCCTGTAACCAGTGGCCTTAAATTTGGGATGGGTGATAATTTATAGCCCATCAAGTTGCTCATGGTAGCCATTAAACCCCCAGACAAGAACAAAAAATTATGGTTTCATATATATTTTTCACATTCCATTCTGTGTATTTTTTGTGTTCCGTTGAAATATATATGTATGCCGCCCTGGCGGCACAAGTAGTCTAAGTGATGGCCAGAGTCACAGAATATAGATGTACACGCGTACACCATATGCGGATAGTTTCCAAATTATTAGCAGATTTTGCAGATAGTTTTTGCTTGTAGATTAAAAAATAAAAATGTTATTTACAGCAATTAAAACACTTACTCAAGGCTTTACTCAGATTAATATATTTACTTCTATCTCAACGTGAGAATGTTCAACTATTTTTCACATCTTCCGATAGTGAGTTCTTTTGTTTTTATAGACCTTTTTGGCCTTTTGATTTTATCAAAGCCTGTTCTCAATATATAGGAACTGTAACAAAAGTTTCGTTTACACAGAAAGACTTTAAATTCTATTGCCAGGTTCCTCTTGCAGTTGCCAGTTATTAAATAAAAATCTTTTCCTTTTGTATTTTATAAGTCTACTATTTTTGAATTAAGTTGTTGAAAATGCTATTTATAATTTTTGAAAGTTCATTAATGGAACTGTTTTTCTATATATAAAAACTTTCTTTAAATAGTCTCTTGTTTTTATGAGGTTCATAGTCCAATATTTTTAAGTTTTGGCCTTAAGGTCCATTTTATCCGAGACTATTTTGAATTAAGTTGTTGAAAATGCTATTTATAATTTTTGAAAGTTCATTAACGGAACTGCTTTTCTATATATGAAAACTTTCTTTAAATAGTCTCTTGTTTTTATGAGGTTCATAGTCCAATATTTTTAAGTTTTGGCCTTAAGGTCCATTTTACACACATTTCTGCACATTCAGTCGTAATGTACTTTTGTCCTCTCTGGAATCTGCAATGTTCTAATAATTATTTATTGTTATATTAATTTTTCTTTAAATTATCTTATTCTATTGTTATCGTGATTTGCGGGTTTGCAGCAAGTTTTCTGTTTCAATGGTTGTGTACGCAGATTCATTTCATTTTTATACAACTCCTATGGCTTCTGATCATTTGTCCGAGAAGAGTCCGGGTTCGAATCCCGGTGAGACATGGATGTTGTGTTTGACTTATGGCACTGGCTCTCTCCTGAGTTCGCCAAAATGCGTAATTACTCTTCTAGTACGCCCAGAAAAGTTTGTGTTTCCGCATCACAATTTTACCGAAGCATAAAAATGCGCATCGGGAATTTCTCTCGATACGTAAAAGTAGGCATTGAAAATCGCGTAAAAATATGCATTGAGAAACGCGTAAAATATGTATCAATGCGTAAAACTACGCATCGAAGAATTTTTTTACCAGGGAGGGGGGGGAGACGCATTGGGACAGTATTTCATCTTTCAAAGACGGAAGTAAACTAAATAAAGATTTCTCCATAACTAATTTCGTTTTTCTGCGATGTTACCACTGTCCAGTGATGTTGTTATATATCATTTTATTCCATACATATTTGTATTTTAGTTTGAAAATGGAGGTAATATTTTTGAAAACGGAAATTCGACGGCACAAAAAATCCCCCTGTAATTGTCAGGCATGAGGGTGCCCACCGCTTAGAGGAATTTTTCCTTTTCCGTCACGATTTGGGTTATCCTCGAGATCGATGCATTAGTGAACAGACATTTTGGGGCAAGGTAGTGGTGATGGGTGCTTTCTGCCTGAAACTTTAAAAAAAGGAAATTTTGTCTTAAAAACTTTCAAAAACGAAAGTTGGACTCAGTGAAGGTTTCTCCCATAATTGTACTTTTATTTTTCATGCAGTGTTTCTTCTGCCTAGTATTGCTGTTAAATAGGCTATCATCTTATTTCACAAATATCTATTTCACCTTGAAAGTGGTGGGGAAATGTCCGAAAACGGAAATCGGACATTACGAAGATTTTTCCTATAACTGTGATCTCTCCCCCCCCAATGATGTTCCGACATGTCTCCTGTGTTCTTAAATATCCCCCCACCCAAAGGTTTGTATTTGAGCTTGATGAAGGAAGGGGGGGGGGGGTCCAAAATCCAAAAACGAAAGTGACGAAGCTGAAAAATTTGTAAGAATTGATGCATGATGTTCAAAAGTATTCATATTCTCAGTTACACTATTTATTTTTTATCTAAAATAGTGAAAGCTATCATGCATTCATGGTCCTCAGACTGAAAGTTCTTTCAGCATGATGGATAAAATTGTTGTGCAAGAGCATAAAAATAAAAAGAAAAGTGACAAAGAAATGGGAAGGGAAACAAAAATATCAGCAAAATGAAAGTTTAAGCACTGGATGCTGTGCAGCTTGTGAGTCAGCAAAAGCCAAATGTGGCTGTGGAACTTGCTTAGAAGTTTATTAGATATTTTTAGATGTCCATAAGAATCTAAAAAGTGCAATTCACTTCTTCAACACATTGCTGTTGCATGTCATCATTACCAAACATGATAAATTTAGTATTGTTTTAAAATGCAAATATTATAATTATTACTAAAACAAGATGCAAAAGGGATCCAAAATCTAAACACATTGAGTTGTAGTGAAACATTTTTTAATATGAAAAAGATCTGGATTGATTTTTCATAATCGCCCAGGATTTTTGTAATTTTTTTTATTTCATCTGTTAATTTTTCTAAAATACTCCCTAATTTTTTTAAAAGGAGTAAAAATACTGCTTTAAATTTTTTTCTGGCAAACTCTGGCTCTCTCCCTTCCCTGGAGTCAGTGGCCCTAAATTAGGGACACTCGACTGCTTATAGCCCATTGAGTTGCTCATAGTGGTCGTTAAACCCTCAGTAAAAAAAAAAAAAATGTATAGAAGCTCAGGGAGCAGAAACAGTGCGTACGATGACACCCATCACTGATTCTCGGAAAGGTGTGCAGGCTGATTTTCTTAACATTGATTTTAACATTTCTTTAAATTTTAAAACTAAGGAAAAGGAATTTTCACGTCTTTAACGTTGGCTTGTGTTCCAGACGTTAAGCTGTAATCGATAGATCGCGCAGGCACCTGTCCCCCCCCCCTTCCATTTTGTTTTAGCTTTCATTCTTCCATATTTTCCAAACAACCCTTCATTCACAGAAAATTGGCGTTTGGTGGGGAATGACCCAGTGCTGCATAATTGGTCCAGTCGTCTTCAATACAACCATCACAACAGCTGCATGTATGGAAATCAGCCATCACAACATCTGCATGTATGGAAATCTTCAACACCTTTGTAAATCAATCGGATGACGAAGAACTCTTCATTGGATATTACCAGCATGATGGAGTGACATCACACACCAGTATGGCCGAAATTCAGTCCTTTCGAAGGTTCTATGGCCACCACGCTTGCCTGATCAGATTCCTGCTGATTACTGTTTATGGATATATCTAAAAGGGAGAGTTTACCAAAAGAAACCGTGAAGTGAACCGTAGATGCCTTGAAAGCAAACATCACCGAAGAAATTCAGGCAGTGATGGTGAATGTACTGGCAAGGACTTTCCACAATATCGTTTGCCGGGTTCAATGCTGTCTGGACACAAATGGTGACCACTTCCAGCACATGTTGTGATGTCATCACATTTCGTACGGAATGAGGTAAGTCCACTTCAAATTTCGTTGCAATATGTTTGTTGGTTAATAAACAAAGACATCTCTCTTTCCACGTTTTAGCAACACGCAGCAACCGAAAAATTGTTATTCAGTCACTGCTGGGGAATATTTCATAGTAGCGACCCAGGCCACTTTTGTGTTTGTGAATAGCAATCAAAATATTTCATAATATTTGTACTGTGAACTTTAATTTAAATTTTTTCGGTTGCCGTGTGTTGCTAAAACATGGAAAGAGCAATGTCTTTGTTTATTCACTGTCGCCACGTATTTGGAGGTTTTTTACCAATCTTCATTGGTGTTTAGAAATGCTGGGTTCGATAGCGAGTGGGGCAATCAGCCTTTGATAGCTACACAAACACGCACGCCTTTTAAAAATGGCCATGAAAACTTTTTATTGGTCATGAAATTGTATTTCCCAAATTTGGTAGACACCCGGATATCACAATTCAATTGATAAGTTCTAAATTTAATCCTTCGAGATTAAAATTTAGCAGAAATACAGACCTCAATAAAAACTACAGTTGCAACCTGTCTTGTTCCTGCTGCAGAGCAAGGGCAAAACTGCAAAGATACAAAAACATGGTAGGATTGCCACAAGGACAAAAGGGGTTCTGCATTTTCTCTCCCTGAAACCAGATGCAAGTGAGCTTTTGTTTTTGTCCAGGGAGAGACACTAGCAGGAGAGGTTAAATGGATGCTGTGTACATCATTTTTGTAAAACAGCACTTCAACATTATAATTCCCTGTGGGAATAAAACATGCAAGGAATTATTTGAAGAGAAGTGTGTTGCTGCAGTGGCAGACTGGAAAGTGTCAGCTTAAAAACCAGTGACCCAGGCCACTTTTGCATTTGTGAATGACAATCAAAATATTTCATAATAGTTGTACTGTAAACTTTAATTTGAAATTAACTATGTATTATGCTTCAGTGTACCATCCTTGATACCAATACCATGTGCATACTAAATCAGGGTTCCCACTCAACCTGGAAAACAGAGAAAACCTGGAATTCTCAGGGAATTTGAAAATGGTTCAAAAAAATCAGGGAAAACTCAGGGGAAATTACCTTTTTTGTAAAAATCAGGGAAAACTCAGGGAAACTTACCCCCGGGTTTTTTGTAAAAATCAATGGATACTTTATTTTGCCAAAAAAAAAAAAACCTTATTTTTTCAAGATTTCAAACTTTTGCTTGCAATTACTGCCTGCCTAGAATTTGGTAGATCTTACTTTCAGTTATATTAAGTATTTCCTTTATTCTCTAAAAAAAGATGCAAAAATGAATTTTTAAAATTGCCAGTTATTAAGTTTTTGTTCAATTTCTGCAGGCAGTTGGTATAACATGGAACAATTAGACACAATGGCTCCTGCTTGAAGAAACACTTCACAAGAGAACCAACCAAATGATGGAATCAAAGTCCTTTGTCTGTTGGTTCTCTTGAAACATGTTTCTTTGAACAGAGCCATTCTATCATTAAGCTTAGCTGCATTGTGTTATAGAAAAACTGAAACTATTCAACTGACAGATTTTTCTTACATATGACCTGTTTCTATGGGAATGTATTTACGAATTCCGTGTGGGTAGTATTCACAAAAGTTCACGGAACTTTGGTACAGAAAATAATGTGCACAGTTAGTTGTTATTAATGAAAAGCGGGTAATTTTATAAAGACAAATTACTTAAAGAATTTACAAGTGTGTGCTTTGGTGAGAAAACTGAATGGAATGGACTGAATGTAACAATTCTTTGCAACATGCCACTCTGGAAAACTTTAAAATTCACCTGGAGAACCTGGTAAAGTCAGGGAATTTTTTTATTACTATTGAGTGAGAACCCTGATATTATAGTATCTTGTACATTTACTAAAGTGTTTGACAACTTTGAAGGAGGTAAGGATTTTTCTTAGCCTCCCCCTCTCCCCCTCCACAGTACTCATATGGACGCCAGTGTTGCTCTGACCTCCTACTTTCACATGTGAACTGCTCGTTTGCAAAAATTACCTTCACGCATCCAACTGACCTCCTCCGCTGGTGTGTTTTCTTGGGGCAGAAACAAAAGATGTCTTGTGCCTGATGTCAGTATCTGCTGCATTCACTAGTGTGGATGAATCCTAGGAAGGGCAGGACACTTATTTCATACCTGCCAACTTTTATACATTACACATTAAATTTACGCATTTTAACTGTTCTTTACGATTTTATGCATAGATCGCTTTTTTTACGCATTTCCGTATATTTAAAAAATAAATTTTAAATCTTCCTTGAGAAATATTTAATGTTTCAGTTAAATCATACCTGTCAACTGTTCCGGAATTTGCGGAATTTTTTATTTTTATTTTTATACAGTCTTCAGGTTTTCCGGCCGGAAAAACTTTTCTTCCGGAATTTAAAAATTTTCTGTATTTTTTGTTAAAAATATCCCTATAACTAAAATGTATAACAGAGATGGGAATTTTGCGCCATTGTGCGCCAGAACACCCGTGCCCTGTCGTCATTGTCGGGACTTCGGCACAGTAAATTCTCTGTGCACACTGTTATGCTTTACGCTGAATAAAGATCATGCGGTGGGAAGAAAGATTCAGAGACTCCAACTACTGCAGATTTTACGTAGTTACTATGGAAATAGTCGGTCCTCTAAGGATGACGGAAAACATCGAGTATGCTATGGATATCGTCGGGCCGCTACGGACGACGGAAACTTTGAGTATGGTATCAAAATGTGATATAATTTGTTTATATTATAAAAATTATGAAATGCACAAATATTTGCATTTATTTTTATTTGTACATAGCCAAATTCATTAAAAATATTGTTTGTGCATAGTTAAAAAAAGTCATAAATGTTGTTCGCACGAAATTTTACACATTTGTATTTTCTCAGGTTGGCATGTATATTATTTTGCTTACTTCTGCTCATTATGAATGGTGGGGACGCAGGTAGCAAAAAACGGCTCTTGCCGTTACAAGACAAGGACTGGGAAACTCTGTATTTGTTGTTTTTTCCACTCTATTAATCATGAGTGATAAAAAAAAAAAAGTAGCTGTTATCCAATAACATTTCATGAATCTATCACTAGTTTGTAGCCTTAAAAGGAAACCATACAGCAAGGTAAAAGAAATAGAAATTCATTCTTTAACTTGTGACAAATTAGAAAAATAAAAAAATGGCCAGTAAAATCAGTAATTCAGTGGTCCAACGGAAGTTTTACTGGCCAGTGCTCAGCGTACCACTGAGCAATTTGAACGCTGCTGTAAATGTGCAAGGTTTTTCTTTCACAGACCAGTGGTATGTAAATTCAAGTGGTTTGCTGGGCCTGTAGAAGATTTGCTTCTAATACTACAGTGCTATAATACTATGGATATTTATATCTTTTTTGTATAAAGTTTTGGAAAGTGATAATGTAATTGTTGTAGAAGCCAAAAGGTACATACGTACATACCTTTTCCTTTAATTGTGCTACAATATTGGGTTGTCGGGAAATTCATGACGTATTTTGGCACCCGATGGCAGTTGGACGGCTTTGGAAGTACTAGAGGCATGCATTCGACAGGTGCCTCTGTTATCGCTATAGCATTCGACAGGTGCCAGTTCTGGCAGCAGTCTAAAAGGAATAGTGAGCGATTTGGTTGATTTGCAGAGATTTGACATCAAGTTGAAGATGGAAGACCAAACTGTGCATTTTCGCCATATTTTACTGTTTTACTTCCGTAAAGGGAAGAACGCGCGTTAAGCTTGTGAAAAGTTGCGTAAAGTGTATTGTGAAAATGCTCTACAAGAACGTCAGTGGCGGTGGTGGTTTGCAAAATTCCGTGCTGGTGATTTTGACCTCAACGATTCTTCTCGGTCCGGGAGGCCCACCGAGGTTGATGACAACCAAATCAAGGCCTTGATTGAGTCAAACCCACGTTACATGACACGAGAGATTGCAGACACATTGCACAACCATCATTCAAGCGTTCACGTCCACCTAAAGAAGCTGGGATACGTAAGAAAGCTCGATGTGTGGGTTCCTCATGAACTCAAAGAAGCTCAATTGACGGTGCGTATAAACATCTGCAATATGTTCATTAAACGTGAGGAACATGATCCTTTTTTGAAGCGACTGATAACTGGTGACGAAAAGTGGATTGTGTACAATAATGTGCTGCACAAACGGTCATGGTCCCGACGTGCTGCTTCGCCTCAAGACGTCATCCAAAGCAGACATTCATCAGCGGAAGGTTCTAGTCTCAGTGTGGCGGGATTTTAAAGGTGTCGTGTTTTTCGAGCTCCTACCACGGAACCAAACAATCAATTCGAATGTGTACTGTCGGCAATTGGACAGTTTGAACGAATCCATCATCCAGAAACGTCCAGAACTCGTTCTTCGTAAAGATGTTGTGTTCCATCACGACAACGCGAGACCACACACGTTTGATCACCCGCCCAAAATTATTGGAGCTTGGGTGGGATGTGTTGCCACACCCAGCATAACTCGCCTGACCTTGCGCCGTCAGACTTCCACTTGTTTCGCTCTCTTCAACAGTCCTTGCGTGGTATAACGTTCAATTCAGATGAGGCTGTAAATCAGCACCTTGTACAGTTTTTCGCCACGAAAGACAGGTCCTTCTATGAACGAGGCATTCTGTAGCTCACTGAAAGATGGCAAAAGGTTATCAACCAAAATGGGCATTATATCATTGATTGATATTTGTTCTTTCTATCAATAAATGACCTTTGCAAAACATGGTTAAAATATGTAATGACTTTTCCGACAACCCAATAGAAGGGGCTTAACACACCTTAGCGGTGCTAAGGTACTATTTTTCTAGGCTTCATGCTGCTAAAGCACTTTTCGTGGTTACATGCTAATAGAATAGGGGCAGAGGAACTTTTTAAAATGATCATGCATACAAAAATAGGGAGAACTGGTCTCTGTATACAAACATACTCATATGTTACCCGAATGTTCATACTACACAGATGGCCACTCCAGTGGAGTCCCAAGGTAAGTCATGGGTGGCATGCATGGCCACAAAGGTGCTGGATCTGTCTCTTTCCTGGAAGAAGTGACCCGGAATTAGGGACGGGCTACTGCTTGTAGCCATACGAGTTGCCCATGGTAGTTGTTAAACACAGAAATAAACAAACAAAAACTACTGTGTAGATTGATCTACATAGTTGGATAACACAATAGGGTGCCTCACAAATCATAAGATTTTATCTCAAAGAGAATGTGAGCTCCTTTGTCTAGACAGTCAAAATAAATTTGTAGGAGACGGCTACTCCATTCGGTTAAGATTGCAGTGCTCAAAGAAAAACTGTAGTCATAGACATTTGTATTAAACAACTCACCATTGGTATTGACTCCAGCAAAAGTAATCCCCTGAGCTCACTCTCTTACTCCTTATGAGCAATGCGAAAATCTTCCACATGTACCACATAATCTTTGTAAAAATGTCGCATTAGTCATATTGAATTGACATTACTCTGTTAGTTCACAAATATACCCAATGCATATTTAAAATCGTATAGAATGACACACAGCCGTATTTAAACAAAAATTTTATGATCTTAGAATATGTCTCTCACGTTACATTCTTCCGGTTATTTAAAATTGCTCAGATTACACAGTTTTAAGCAGTTATTTAATATAAATTAATATTGGTAATAAGTCATGAAAATTAAAAAATAATAATAAATAAATCAGATTTTTAAAATTTTGAGGGTGTTTTTTTACGCTTTTCAACCTTAAGTTAAAGAAGCTTATATGCTCCAGCGTTATCCGTCTGTCTGCCTGTCGGCACGATAACTCACGTAAAAATGGTTCGATTTCGAGGAAATTTTAGTATGAGGTAGGGGACCACCTGGGAATGAACCCTATTGAAAATGGGCAAAATGGGGTCAAAGGTCAGGACATAGGAGCGAGATTTATTCTACAGCCATTATCCTCATAATGTGAGTAATAACTTGAGTAATGATTTCTGGTATGTTGGAAAGCATATCATAATCAATGCATTGCGTGATTTTACTAACTTGATTCCTAGTCCGTTCACCTCCAAGGCACTTTTTATTTAGGACCGCATCATTGGTGAAATACGCCTGTCCAGGCGTTAATGCGATCTCTGCTCTTTACCAACGAGAGCCTATTATGTGTGCAACCAGATTCTTGGAGAACATTCATATGGAGAGAATGTAGGACCAGCCAATGAACATTTGGGAACAGGACCATTTTGGAGATGGTGGAAAAAATGTTTTGGTCGGGAATGTTTATCAATGGTGTGGTTCACCTGTCCACATAATAACCAGGGAAAGTCATTGAGATCTAATGCTAGTTCGATGTCGTGAGAAGATCCTGGGTCCTCATTTTGTGGTTAACAAAAGCCAAGATAATGGATACAAGTACTAATATTCATATGCTTAAATTTATATGTGCTTCATTTAAAGTCATTTTCAGGCAAGAAATACAAAATTTTTTCAAGAAATAAAATTCTAGGAAAATTATAATTAGCCTATATATTGGACACATGTCTGATATTGTAAGGTTTAAATTAATGTGCAACACTGTAATAAAAAATTTATGGGCAGCTTTCCATTTCATGGTCTTGCTCCCAATTTGACATTTCCAGCACGTGAGTTGTGATTAAAATGTTGCTTGTTTCTACAGGTAGCATGGGGGCTCTTCACTCTTGTCGGCTGAAGTCAATCACTTTATTCTATTCCATTCTTGGTCATATAGGTCCCTCCCTCCGAAGGCGTCATGTAGTAATCTTCAAGTACTTCTTCATTTTTTTACCAAAACATAGTCATGTCAAATATGCTCACTGTACACATTCACGGTCTTATTTACATATCAACACTTAAAAAACCGTCGTTTTTTTCATCATACATACATACCACATATTCATACATTTCATTATACACTATATACAACCAACAAATGCTCTATACACTCACTATATACATATATACAAAAGACGTTTCCACCTCGGTTAACTATGTCAATATTTTATAACCCAGCCTTCAACTTGCACACCTCTCATGACCTCTGTGAAATGGCTTCGCAAAAGAAGCTGTGAGCGATCCCGAACTCTTTCTTACTCAATTCTGGGTACTCCTTTGTCACACTGTTTCAAAACTGTGACAGAGTTCCGGAAGAGAATGTCATTTTCAGTGTGGAGTATGAAAAAATGTCTGTTAACTGTTCCTGCTCAGCAGTAGTGAAAGTTTATGGTGGATCTGCTGTAAACAGGTCTGTAACCCACTTGTGTTGATCTGTTTGTGGAGGAAAATATTTGTAAAACTGAACGTTGTTGAGATAGGTGCTCCAAAATGTGCGTGTTTGAATGTTGCGTTTCACTATAAATTATGTTTTTTCTTACAGTCGTGAAGTCCCGGACCAAGACCGGAGACACCCTGGGGCATCACAATGCATGAATTGGGAACCTCTGCTCTAGCTCAAATACTTTATTCGAATACTTTGCTTTACTTAATACTCAAATAATCTAGATTAAACACTTTAGTCAAATATACTTTTGAATACTTTAGTTAACACTGAAATGCTGAGTCAAATAATCTGGCTCAGTGTTTTTCAACCTTTTTCTCCGGATGTACCACTTCTGATGCTCTAATTATCTTAAGTACCATCAATCACATCAATACCTAAAATTCCGAAGTCTGTTGGGGGGAAAATAATTTTTTTAAAGACTGAATCGTATTGTAAAAAATAATATATTCATGCTTTAATGACTAAGTAAGGAAGGGGGCTGATCGTCGAAAACAGCGGACAGTGATCAGCGTCAGTCACCACCAGACAGTGAGCGAAATTTCTCTTGCCTAGTTAGTAGTAACACTCGTTTTCTTTCTCATTCTGGTGGAAAATCTAATTTTTCCCATTTGATTTTTTTTTTTTTTTTGCACGTGTTGTGCGCGATACACGAAGATGAGGTATTCTTCTCAAACCAAAGTTTGAAATAATATGTCTGCAAAACGATCAATCCATGATTTTTTCGAACAAGTGTTAATCAGAAGAAGAAAAGTAAATTATGCGATAGTGTCTACAAAGCGGATAATGATTATCAGACGGCTTCAACTTCATCAACAGCGCGTGGTGAATCATTAGGAATCAACGAGGATTGTTTAAGTGCTTGTAGTGATTCAATGGCAAATTTTTATGAACGCAATGCTTGTGAAAATTAAACACTGGAAGGACCACAAAACAAAAAATGGTGAACTCGGAGACCTTGATATAGCAACTTCACTTTCGGATCAACCCAAACAGCCTATATTAAAACAGTTCCCACAAAAAATACGGTAAAGAACAAAGAAGCTTCCAGACATATTAGTATAACACGTTTCCATGGCTTGCATATAGTATAAAGAGAGATTCCGCCTTTTGTTTTCCGCGTAGAATGTTTTCATCGGACAACAAAAAACATGAGGTCACCTTCGCTCAGCGAGGTTACAACAATTGGAAAAAAGCACTTGAAAAGGATTCGGGTTTTAAAAAACACCAAAACAGCTTGACCCACAAAACTTACTTGGTATCGGTACCTCTTGTAAGAAAATTAAATCAAGTAGGACATATTCATCAGTTGCCACACTTCAAAGGGCTGCATGTGCAGTGGAAGTCAAGGAAAAGCTTTGTTTAGGGCAAGCAACGGCAGTCTTTTAAAATTCTTGACTTTAATAATATATATATATTATATGGGATGTAAGGTCAGGTGATGCGTAACATCACAGCCTCTCCTTGACAAATGTCAACCCCGCCTTCTCGTGGTACATCCTGTTCCCACTAAAGGGGCTCTGACGACCGCCAATAGCGGTATAACTATACCATCGGGATTAGAGGAAATGCTATCCCACACTCACCAACCCGCTTGGCCAGCGTGTTGAGTTATGGCCAAACCCCTCCAAAATGACTCCACAACTTAAATCTTGGCCCTCAGTCTCCGGCAGCTGGAATGTACCTGCCAAGGCAGCGGCAAGTGCGACATGAAGGCAGAGGGTGCTAAAAATCCCCGGAGGACAGGACTAGGCTGCCATCTGATGCTGACCTTGGCAACGTATAACGGACGCTCCCTATCTTCTGATTCAAGGCTTCTTGAATTGGAAGAGGAACTACAAAGGATCAAGTGGGACATCGTCGGGCTAAGTGAGGTAAGGAGAAAAGGAGAAGATCTGATTGAACTGAAAAGTGCACATCTCTTCTACTATCGTGGGACAGATACTGGCAGAACTAGTGGTGTTGGATTTATAATAAACAAGAAACTGAAGGATAAAGTTGTAGAAGTTGAAAGTTCCTCTGACAGAGCTGCACGACTCGTTATCCAACTCTCGAGAAGATACCAGGCTCAGATTATTCAAACTTATGCACCCACCACAAGTCATGCTGCAGAAGAAATTGAAGAATTTTATGAGGAAATTCGTGATCTAAATAATAAAGGTAAGCAGCACTTGAAGATAATTATGGGAGATTTCAATGCAAAAATAGGGCAACGACAACAGAATGAAACTTTAGTAGGTAAATTCGGTCACGGCAACAGAAACCAGCGTGGAAATACTCTCGTAGAGTTTGCAGAGGAAGAAGGGTTTTTCTTCTTGAACTCTTTTTTCAAGAAAAAGCCACACAGGAAATGGACATGGAGACATCCAAATGGGACGACAAGTGAAATTGATTTTATTATGTGTAACAAAAAATTCGTCATAGAAGACTGCAGTGTGCTAAACATGTTCAACACAGGCAGTGAATATAGATTGGTGAGATGTAAGATGCACCTCAACACTAAACTCGAACGTAGCAAGCTCATAAGACAAACAAAATGTATTGACATAACCAACCTTAAAAAACACCATAATACCTTCAAATTGGAACTGAAGAACAGATTCTCGGCTTTAGAAGGCCTAACATCGGAAGAAGTGGATATTTCTGAAGTTAACAGAAAAGTAACCAAAGCTCTTATGGAAACAGCAACAAAATTAGCTAAGAAGAGTGATGAGGACAACTAAAGAAGATGTGACTTCCAAAGTGGAATATATAGAGCTATGCAAGACAGTACGAAAAAGTATCACTGAAGACGTAAGGAAATTCAACTGTGAACTAGTAAGGAAAGCAATTGAAAACAACCAAAGCCTAAAGATAGCAAAGGGACATCTCAGTAAGTGGAAAAAACAGATTATGGCACTGAGAAAAGAAGATGGTTCTGTAACAAGAAATAGAGGCGAAATTTTGACAAGAGTGAAAGATTTCTACTCCAAATTATATGAAAGGGATGATACATGTACTCCAAACATCATGAAAGGTACCAGTACCAGAGTTCTTCCAGTCCTTCCAGCAGAAGTTGCACATGCAATCAAGAACATGAAGCGGGGAAAAGCTCCAGGAGAAGATGGAATTACTGTAGACATCATACAAGAAGCAAGTGGAGAAATCGAAACAGTACTCGCCCAAATTTTCACTCGATGCCTTAATGAAGGGAAAATTCCTGAGGATTGGAACAATGCTACAATGATCTTGCTACATAAAAAAGGTGACATTGAGGATCTCAGGAACTACAGACCTATCAGCCTCCTATCAGTGGTTTATAAAATCTTCACTAAAGTTCTTTCACACCGCTTGAAGGTGACACTGGACATGGCTCAACCGAGAGAACAAGCTGGATTCAGGAGTGGCTACAGCACAATAGATCATATCCACGTACTTGAGAGAACTAATTGAAAGAGCGAGGGAATATGAACTTCCATTGTGCATGGCTTTTATCGATTATGAAAAAGCCTTTGATTCGGTGAAACCATCAGCAGTTGCAATGGCTCTGAAATCCTGTGGTATTGAAGATGCATACATTAATATTATTAATAACATCTATGAAAATGCAAGTGCAAAGATTCGGCTGTTTGAAAATACAACACACATAAAAATTGGAAAGGGAGTGAGACAAGGTGACACCATATCTCCGAAGCTCTTTAATGCCGCATTGGAAAATGTCTTTCAATCATTGAACTGGGAAAACAAAGGGATAAAGATTAATGGAGATTATCTAACTCACCTTCGTTTTGCTGATGACATAGTCATTTTTGCAACTACCCCATCAGAGCTACAGAGTATGATCCAGGAACTTGCTGACAAGAGTAAAGAAGTGGGATTAAAAATGAACTTTCAGAAGACAAAAGTGATGTACAATGCTTTTACAAGAAATGAAGATTTATCGATTGATTGAGAAAAGCTGGAGATAACAGAGACATACGTTTATCTTGGACAGCAGATATCAAGTGAGGGTCACATTGGTGAAGAAATTAATCGGCGTACAAAACTTGCCTGGAGAGCTTTTGGAAGAAACAGCATAATTTTCAAGAGCAATATGCGATTATGTCTTAAAAGAAAAGTGTTTGATCAATGTATCCTTTCAGTGCTTACGTATGGTGCAGAGACGTGGACCTTAACTAAAGGAGAAATACGAAGACTGCAGACAACTCAAATCAGCATGGAGAGGTGCATGCTTGGTGTAACCAGGAGAGATAAGAAGAGGAACACGTGGATCCGAAAAATGACAAGAGTGGAAGACATCATGATCAGAGTTAAATCCCTGAAATGGCAATGGGCTGGACATACTGCCAGAAGAACAGACCATCGATGGACAGCCGAAATTTTAGATTGGATTCCAAGGGACAGGAAAAGACCCAGAAGAAGACCACATGGAAGATGGGTGGATGAAATTCGAAAGTATGCGGGAGTGACATGGAGGAGACTGGCACAAGACAGACCGTTGTGGAGGAGACTTGGGGAGACCTTCGTCCAGCAGTGGATTGATAATGGTTGACAATGATGATGATGATGATGATGATATATTATATGAAGTATAACCCCCCTATATTTTAGAGCGCTCCCCCTAGAGCCCCCCCCTGAAAATTTTCTGGCACTGTCCCTGCTGGAGTGGGGATGAAAATTTTCCAATTTTTGAACAGAGGGGGCGCTCCCTAGAGCCCCCTCCGGTGTATGTCCGTTCAAATTTTTTGAACGGACATACACCGGAACTCTTCGTAGCTAATCAATGACACGACATTTACTCCATTTCTTTCAGGTCCATAGAAACAACTTGCCAAAATACATGACCATCAGAACCCTGATGATGTCACTATGATTTGAATGTTTACACTCCATTTGTTCTGATGAAGCTCAGCCAAACACTGCAAAACTGTGGTAGGTGTTATAAACATTTAATTGTGAATAAACATTGTTTTATTCTATCTCAACATCACACGTTTTGTAGTCATAAAACATACTTCACTTTAGTTAACACTCAAATGCTTTAGTCAGATACTCTAACTTTAATACTTCAGTTAATATTCAAATACTTTTGAGTACTTTAGTAAACATTCAAATACTTTTGAATACTTTAGTTAATATTCGAATGCTTTAGTTGAATACTTTTAGATATACTTTTGAGTACTGCAGTTGAATATACTTTTTAATACTTTGGTTAACATTTTAATGTTTTAGTCAAATGCTTTAGCTGGAATACTTTTGACTTCTTTAGTTGATACTCAAATACTTTTGGGTACTTTGCTTCAGTAGTACTCAAATGCTTTAGCCAAATATTTTTGTTACCCCATTTATGGTAGAGAGTAATCTGCTTTGAACATTATCCACTGTGTAATCCATCCGTGAATAACCTCCTCCGAAGACACCGAAGGTTTCAGCTAAAACAATAATAATAAAAAGAAACTTTTATTTTTTGTATATGAATTTAAAAGCATAATGAGGTTTTACATTTGTAAATAGCCTTCAGTGAAAACTAGCTTTAATACTTTAGTGAAATATGCTTTTTAATACTTTAGTTAACACTCAAATGCTTTAGTCAAATACTCTAGCTTGAATACTTTAGTTAATACTCAAATACTTTTGAGTACTTTAGTTCACTCAAATACTTTTGAGTACTTTAGTTCACTCAAATACTTTTGAGTGCATTAGTTAATAAAGCACTCAACTGAGTATACTTTAGTTGATACTTAGGTACTTTAGTCAAGTACTCAAGCATGAATATTTAGTCAAATATACTTTTGAATACTTTGGTTAACATTCGAATGTTTTAGTCAAATACTTTAGCTTGAATACTTTTGGATTCTTTACTTTAGTTAATACTCAGATAGTTTTGGATACTTTGCTTTAGTAGTACTCAAATGCTTTAGTTGGATATTTTTGTTATCCCATTGATATTTTTATTAGTTGATATTTTTGTTTTTATATTTTTACTTTTGGATTCTTTACTTTAGTTAATACTCAGATAGTTTTGGATACTTTGCTTTAGTAGTACTCAAATGCTTTAGTTGGATATTTTTGTTATCCCATTGATATTTTTATTAGTTGATATTTTTGTTTTTATATTTTTACTTTTGGATTCTTTACTTTAGTTAATACTCAGATAGTTTTGGATACTTTGCTTTAGTAGTACTCAAATGCTTTAGTTGGATATTTTTGTTATCCCATTGATATTTTTATTAGTTGATATTTTTGTTATCCCGGCCTCGAGTGACCTTTCACATTAAATAAACATACATATCATTAAACTGTTCTCTGATATTCAGAGGTTAGCTCCTCAAAGAAAGACCATCTGACAAATAATAAACATTTAACAGATAATACAAACCACCAGATAAATTTTTAACTGATTTACTTACTGTTGCTGTATCAAACTTCTCCATTTACAGCGATCTTGACACACAACATGGGCTTCGTTATCCCATTTATTGTAGAGTAATCTGCTGTGAACATTATTCACTGTGTGATCTCTCAGTGAATCCTCCTCACAAGAAACTGAAGGTTTCAGCCGAAATAATAAATCTTATTTTTCGTGTATGAATTTATAGCATAACAAGGTTTTAAGTTTGTAAATAGTCTTCAGTGAAAATTGTGTGCGTAAATATTAAACACATCCTGAAAGAGTAAGTTCTGACCTTAGGTAAGTGGGGTGTGGTTTTGTTTAATTGTGAAGCCCGAAGAAACCATGGTGGCCGAGTGGTCTGAGGGGCTGCACTCTGGCCGTTCGTCCGATGGCTCTGTCCCTTTCCTGGAACCATACACGAAAATAGGGATAGCCCCCGCCCCTAAAGTTCCTCACAGTGATCGCTAACGCAGAGGGAGGGGAGGGGAGTGACTATCGTGCTAGGAATGCGTACCCGGCCTCGAGTAACCTTTCACACATTAAACATTTTGGTGATTAATCTTCTTTTCCGTCAGCTTTATCTGCTTTTCAGTAAAACTTGGTAGTCCGTCCTGGAAAAGCAAAGGGAACAAAGGGTTAAAATAGCGTAATTTTTTTTATATTTTTTTTGAATTCACAGTGTTGGTGGGTTTAGAAATGTTTAATTGGAATGCCTGTTATCCGTTTCCTTATCGCCCGTTAATTCTGTTTTCAATGAAAGCCTGGGGTTACCTGATGTAGCGCAGGACCACTTTCGCGTTTTCCCAGACAGCAGCAGGTGTTGTTAAAAATAGAACTAGACTGCATTCACTTTGTGGATCTGTTTTTTTTTCTTGTTAATCTTGGCAGTGGAAGCGCATTTGTTTAGTTGGTCCACTGCTCTTGGCATAAAATCCTGATCGCATTTGGCCCGCATGAAGGGAGGAGGAAAGTAGAAAGCTTTAATCTTTTATTCATTCGTTTATTTTTTCTTAGCCTCCCACTGTATGTTCGACTCACGGTGATTTGAAGCTCAAGTGAAAAGGGTAAAGTTATCTTCGTTCCGTTCGCAGAAACTTCCTTTGTGACTTCGGAAAAGGATTTCTAAGTGGGACCATAAAGAACCGTCGTTATTTCAAATTGTGAATGTAGCCGTGTGATTAATAGTATTTGTCCTTGTTTTGAAATCATATATGAGGCTTTATTTTACATGAGTATAAAATACTTTCGCTCGTCGTTGCAGCCGTTGTTCGGAGCTTTTCTATTAGCAGTAGGATAAGTAACGCCTTTCAACGTAAGCATGAAGTACAGGTATGTTGTGTTTTCGTTTGATATGACTTAATGAATTAACGGTAGAATCCGCTTTTAACGAGAAACTCTGGACCTGCGGAAACCCTAGTAAAACTCGGGAGCTGCTCTAAATCAGTTTATTAGTGATAATTGGAACCACGTAAAAATATGTACACCTGATAATTATGATATACGTTTATGTTATACACTCTTTGGCAAGGAAAAAAATACACAAAAAAAAAAAAAAAAAAAAAAAAAAAAAAAACGAAGCACCCAGAAGGAGTCATCCAATCGAGATGAAAATTAGTGAAAATCTTCCAAATACGTGGAGGCAATGTAAATAGACAAACTCGTCGCTCTTTCCACGTTCTTCTTTAATTAACACACAGCAGCCGAAAAAGTGTATTTCGACACCGCTGCGATCGAACCACAGATCTCTCAATAACTAGCCGAGTGCGTTTGCTTTACGCTAAGGTGCTAACAATCCATGACGCTATGTGTGCTTATCTGTCAGCATCTGATTTCACAAATCCGTAATGATGGGCTCAGCAACTGAGGCGTTTCCATCTGGTGGGGCTTAACGGCACAAGCTATTTAATTATAGCTAATAAATCCAAAGGGCGAGAGAAATGGCAAAAATCTTCCAAATACGTGGAGACAATGTAAATGTGGTTGTAGCGCCACCTCTGGCTAGGATGCAAGCGGTTAAACATAGACTCATGCAGTTCACGGATACTGAGGTATGGCATGCCCGATGGTGTCCAAATTGCGGGCCAGTTCGTTGACATTCCGGGATAGGCGTAGGTGGTGTTTCATTATTTCTCAAACATGGTCGATCGGTGAGAGATCGGGCGATTCGGCTGGCGAGATTACGGAGGTAGACCCTGCGTTGCCGGCATTATCTTGTTGAAAATTGCTCGGTGATGCTGCTACAGGTATCGCAACACTACTCGTAGAATGTCGACGTACCGTTGAGCCGTGAGGGTGGTACAGAAAAGTACAAAGGGTGTCCGGCTATCGTAGGAAATGGCTCTCCAGACAGTCATTCCCGGTGTTCGAGCGTGTGCCGTTCCACGGCAAAGGTTGGATCCGTGCGCTGGCCGGCTCGTCTCTAGACGCGTATTCGCTGGCTATCGACGCCAAGTGAAAAATGTGTCTCATCACTGAAGACAACACGGCGCTACTGGGCACTATCCCACGTTGATCAGGCCCGACACCACTGCAACCAATCGTAAGTCGTCTGGGAACCTGTCCGGATGGCCACTAGAGATGAGGCGGGATGGGCCCGACACCACTGCAACCAATCGTAAGTCGTCTGGGAACTGTCCGGATGGCCACTAGAGATGAGACGGAATGGGCCCGATACGGGCTCGGGCGAGCTACGAATAGTACAGGGTGATTCATAAAGAAGTATACAGTTTCAATGCTCTATAAAACAAGAACAATGTAAGATATTTTGTTACCTGTAACAGAAGTGTAGGGGAATGTTTCAAGTTTTTTTAGAGACAGCCACAGATGTTCTATGTGTGCGCCCTTAGTCACACATCGAGTTGGTAATCTATTTCCGCCCAAACGCGAGGTAAGATATCTGAATCAAGTGCAGTGATAGTGGCTGTGATACGCTGTTTCAGCTCCGCTAGATCAACAGGAAGGGGAGGGGCGAATATCTTGTCCTTTACGTACCCCCACAGGAAAAAGTCACAAGGTGTTAAGTCAGGACTTCTGGGTGGCCATTGGGTCAGTGGCATGCTGTAGTCCGCGGCTCGTCCAATCCATCGGTGAGGAAGATGTTCATCGACTCACTAGTCACGTGACACGCGCGCTATCTCCTACGTCACTTCCCTCAGTAGCGGGACTCAAACTTTATGAATACATCTACCTGACGGTTCGCAGTTGTGGTCCGTGTCTTCAACTGTTACCGTTTTACAGCATCTGGAAACTGTATACTTCTTTATGTATCACCCCGTATATTAGTTACATCTCGGGTACAGACGAGCTACGAATATCATATTAATTACATCTTGGGCGGGCTTCTTTTTTCGTTAGAATACTGATTCTTTTCCGTTTTTCTTCTTCAGAGTTTTAGGAAGAGTAATCAGTTAGTGTTTTTTCCTGTAGTGTATCCGTGAATCCTGGTTGCATGGGAAAGGAATCGATGTGTCATTGTGTGATAGTTTAAGTGCTTTTTAAAAGAGTAATTAGCCAATGAAAGTAGGGTGTTGAGGCTGGGAAAATAGAGACTAGGGAACTCCACCTTCGCACAGACGCAGTAGGACGGTCAGTTCAGTAGCCAGCTAAAATTGTCCTTGGATACATCAGAGAAGACGTCCTCAATTCTCAAGAGAACCATCCGCAATAAAACAGATGGGGAGAGAAAAAGGAAAAGCCTCTAGTGTCATAAGTTTGTCGTTGAAACCTAATGCACAGGAGAGGAAAAGATCTGTTAGAAATTAGCACGTAGAGGGTGGATAAAGATATGCAGAGCCGCGGATGGCTTAGTGGTTAGAGAGTCAGACTATTAATGCAAGGTCCTCAGGTTCGAACCTGGGCTGATCTTTCAGAGATGGTGTGATTTACTAACAATCGCTGAATATCGGAAGAGCACGTTAAGTGACGGCCACCAGGCTGGACCCACTGGTTAAATGGGTATCCTTTCCTATGCCCCCGTCCTGAAATTCTCTCACCCCTCTATATGCAACATCGTACTTGTACGGTGGCGCCATCTACTGTACTCTAATCTCACTAGAAACTGTTCTGTCAAAGTCGCTAGACTTGCTCTCATTCCTTCCGTTTCTGTGTCCTGCCCAAAAGGCGATCTCGCTGTAGGTGGCTGGGACCTAAACTCGACTCACTGTGGACGGAAGTCCTACAAGAAAAGGACAAATACTGTGGATTAAGATATGCAGTTCGACTATGTTGTGAAGAATAGCTCTGCGGTATGATGGGAGTTTGAAGTGCGAATCAAAGTAAATTTCCGAGAGGAAATAGTCCGTTTGAAAACCAGCTGTGGCACGGACGTGCTGGTTTTCAAACTGTAGGACAGCCGGGATATTTATTGCTTCGACGGATTTGTTCCGACTGTGTGAAACCGGCCTTAGGATCTCAGCTCTGAGGACGGAAGTTCGTCCTTAGTATTTCAGAAGGCCTCTGTGAGATGTTTTAGCGAGCCTGTGGTTCCCAGGCCCGTTTGGTTCGTTTCGTCCTTTACAATGTACGGCCTTAGGGAAAATACCTTCAGGAATCCATTTGCTTAAGAGGTCCGAGTATTTATTCCAGATATATATATATATATAAATGAACTTTCAGAAGACAAAAGTGATGTACAATGCTTTTACAAGAAATGAAGATTTATCGATTGATGGAGATAACAGACACGTACGTTTATGTTGGACAGCAGATATCAAGTGAGGGTCACATTGATGAAAAATTAATCGGCGTATAAAACTTGCCTGCAGAGCTTTTGGAAGAAACAGCATAATTTTCAAAAGCAATATGCCATTATGTCTTAAAAGAAAAGTGTTTGATCAATGCATCTTTCCAGTGCTTACGTATGGTGCAGAGACGTGGACCTTAACTAAAAGAGACCTACAAAGGCTGCAGACAACTCAAATCAGCATGGAGAGGTGCATGCTTGGTGTAACCAGGAGAGATAAGAAGAGGAACTCGTGGATCCGAAAAATGACAAGAGTGGAAAATATCATGATCAGAGTAAAATCCCTGAAATGGCAATGGGCTGGACATACTGCCAGAAGGACAGACCATCGATGGACAGCCGAAATTTTAGATTAGATTCCAAGGGACAGGAAAAGACCCAAAAGAAGACCACATGGGGTATGGGTGGATGAAATTCGAAAGTATGCGGGAGTGACATGGAGGAGACTGGCACAAGACAGACCGTTGTGGAGGAAACTTGGGGATTGGGGAGACCTTCGTTCAGCAGTGGATTGATAATGGTTGACAATGATGATGATGATATATATATATATATAAATATTCATTATTTACATACTTTATGGGTTATTTCTCATACAACGAAAAAACATTATGCTGTATCACCGTGACATCTCCTTCTCATCGCCACTTCGAATCTCTAACGTCCTCCTCTCTCTCTTCCTCCGCGAACCCCCCAACGTTTGGGGGTCGCATTGTTGACACCTCGTAATGTTCTTTTAGTTCCGCTTCCAACCATGTAAGAAGGCGTACAGAATATCACCATGTACTTAACAACCAACGACTGTCTTACCAGTTCGTGCAAAATGGCGTTGTTGAGGACAAATGTCACCAAAATGTCCAACAGTGGGCTTGTAAGGATAAATTGTCCGTTCTCGTACAAGATATGTTACAGGTCCGTTACTTGAACACATACATATACACACGAAAAAGAACCCAAAATCATAATTCATCACTGTAAAGCAAATTTCAATACTTCATTCATTAAATATGTAAATCATATTTACATATTTATAGGGGCCTCTCGTTCGCAGAGATACTCACAGCCTCGTAAAACCAAACATTTTGTAGAAGGCGGCAAGGAAACAACAAATTAAACAAAGCTTTTCTAATAGCTGTTACTATCGCCTCCGCTCAACATTCATCCCTTAAGTTGAGTTACTCTTTTTATCAATTTGAGCATTACAATATGAATGATCCGATTCCCGAAGTTATACGAAAAAGTTACATATTGTAAAACAGTTAAAAATGAAGTGGGAAAATCTACCGTGTGGAAACGTTTTTCACCAAATTATTGATTACACGAGGAACGCAAAATTGGATTATGTTCAGTGCGAGAAATGCGAATTCCTCTCCATGCGCGCGCGCGCACACACACACACACAAAAGTAAACAGTTTCTTTTTCTTAGATAAGAAAAGCATATCGGCTTACTGCAAAATTTTCTGTGAAACTGTAAAATATAAATTTTCTTTCAAGGTTATATCCATCCTAATGAGACGCATAAATGTTGAGCATCATATTCCAGGCTTCTTTTTGTTTCATGTAAAAATCGGATAAAAGGGAGAAAAAGGATCAGCACTTGGAAAAGTCTGGCTCGGGCCGAAACATTTCGCGCTTCGAAAACCGAGCCCGAACTCATCTCTGATGGCCACGAAAGTTGAGTGTTCTTTCATGAACCAGGGCTAAAACTGTTACTAGGAAACTAACATAAGTGGTTGTAACAAAACATGTAATTCATGCCATAAAATCTGCATTTGCGAGCTGGAATTCGTAATCTATATGTCACCCTTTAAGAACTAATATTAACTGCAAATAAATAAGATAATAAAGGAAAGAACTTTCGGGATATTTAGTACCATCATCCATTTCATAAGATCATCAATTACTAAAAATAACTTACAATATATTATGGGAAAATCTCTCTTTTCTAAAATAAAAAAAGCAACTGCCGCCCGTCGCTGTTTTAGAAATTTCGCGACACTCGCGCTTTCCTAGCTCGCTGCGCAAAAAGTATTAAACACAAAAATATGAAATTTACGTCGTTTGTAGAGAATTGTTTGCAGAACACGCTGAAATAAACCGTTTTTCGATTATGGTGATACTTCAAGGGCTATTGTATTTCAAAGTTAAGGTAAGCAAAAAAGTGCTATCAGGTCGCGTTCCGGACACACTAACAACAGCAACAGAACCACGAAACTTTGTAGGCATGTAGTGCCATGGCCGAATTTTTGCACATCGTCGCTACCTTTTTTTGAATTTCGATTTAATTTACGAGAAATTAATTTTTTTAATTTCACAAAATTCTTTATTTTGCGATGGGGTCCATTTAAAAAAACAGTTTATGGCAAAATATAAATCATAAAGCATTGCAATGTTTACAGCATAAACACATAACTATCATCCCTCTTTAAAAAAAAAACATTTTCTGATTTTTAAGCTTTTGTAAAGACGCAAAGGAATAAATCGAACGTCTTCCTCTGTCTTCAACGGTAACCACTCAGGAAAGTTCTGGTCCCGAGACCTGCTGCCATGGTGACGCGCAAGCGTCTAGGGAAGGATGCCTAATGGCTTTGGTCTTTGAAAAAATTTGGCGCTCCTTTGACCGTCGTGCGCATGCTCAAGTTTAGTTGGCATAAGTACTCGATAATATTTGTTTACCCCACGCCATCAAGCTTGCCTCACGCTATCGCCATGTCCGTGTTGTGTTTGTGAATGGACGTTTAGTAGTTTGTGCTGTGCTTTATAATTTGGGAACTTATAGAAAATAAGTGCTTCATTTGTGATAAGACTTTTAAATGTTCTTTATTAAAAGGCTGACATTTCGGTTCACTTAATGTTTCCCAGGAACCAGTTTCAACAGTGTTAACAATGACAAATTCAGATTTGTACGTTCTGTTGAATTGGTGACTGTCGACAGAGCATTGAAAATCTAGCTTTTTAATCGAGTTTAAATTTGTGTGCATAAGGACAATTACTTGTTTCCCACAGCATGTTGAAATACGAATTTGTAAAGCACAAACGTTTATACTCACTTGTGAAATCCACAGCTGCAACCTTGGGAACGACACTGCTGGACGCAACAATACGAATTACTGTTCTTCGGGGAATTCTCCAATATACTACCCTCTGATACCAAAAAAAAAAAAAAAAAAAAAAAAAAATGCTACAGAAACAACAACAAAAATCAAAACAAGCCAACCAAACCTAAGCAAGGATCGTACTAATTTTGGCCGCTAGAGGGAGAGCGGACCGCTGAGATGCACTTCGGCTAGTTACGCCACTTCAAGTTGCGCATGCTTCAATTTTTTCAAAGTACAAAAGCATTAGGCATCCTTCCATCCCCTAGACGCTTGCTGGTGAAGCAGCTATTTTTAGCACTCTTCTCATTGGGTGAAAGGACAGGCTAAAATCAAAGTGGTAATGACGCAATGCTTAATGACGTAGCGACGCTTTTTAAAGTTCGGCATTTTCCGCCGGCATAAAATAAAATATAATAAAATAAAATAAAATAAAATATAAATAAAAATGGTGGCTATGGAACATTTCTCTGCTTGAAATTTTCGCGAATTGATCGCCCACTTCTACGTAACATGACCTGGAAATTTGAAAATTGTCATGTTGAAAGGTCTTAAAGTCCGAAAACAAGCAAACAAACCAAAAAAAAAATAAAAAAAAAAATAAATAAATTGCGGCTTTGGAACATTCTCTGCAGAAATTTTCGACCACTTCTCAGTAGCCTTGAGATCTAAAAATTCTCATGCTAATAGTCCTTAACGTCCGAATACTTAAAAAGGTCGAAAAACCAAACAGTTCAAAAGGGAGGCTTAGCTTTACTGTTCAAAATGCTGATTGGTTTAAAGATAATTGTGCCAGAAACGTTGAAATGCCGTAAAAATTCCATGAAAATTTGATCTAGAATTAAGGGGCGCCAAAGCCTGATCCGTTTTTCGTCAAACCATATGCAGTGACGCACGACCCTGTTTTAAATCGTGAAACAGTTACGGATCTTAAATTACTTTCCTTTTCCTTAATTACTTTCCTTTCCCTTAATTACTTTTCCTTTCTTTAATTTTATGTTGAAAAAATTATAGATTCACCATTCAGAGAATGGGCATAACTGCTAGGGATTTCAAAAATATACAGATAGTGACACGTGTTACAACGTTATTTTTAGAAGTTCTTTCACTAAGCTAAGGGATTACAAACTTCTGCAGTGTGGCGCTTAAGCCGGTGCAGCTATTACAGCGAATTTGTTTCCGAAACAGAGATATTTGTCAGGCGCGGCCTTTTAAGCACGAAAAAAGTCAGTATCCCATATATAATGTTAACGTCTTTTGGCAAACCAATGTACACTGCTGGCCAACCAAAATGCAACACCAAGAAGGAAGCATCCAATTGGCTTGAAATTCGCAGCATGCGTCGCCCGCGAGAGGACACGCAGACGATTAGCATTGCAGGGCATATGCAAATCATGTGCGCCCGGCACGCCACCGAGAAGCACTATAAGAAGGGTGCACAGAAGGCGGGGTGTAAGTAGTGGAAGTGTGTTGTGCTGCCGGACCTGTGCGTGGGAAGCTTCCTGATGCCTCGTTGCAGAATACGGCAGTCATTCCAGCACGTTTCGGAGTTCGACAGAGGACGAATAGTGGCTTTTCACGACAGCGGTTTATCGTACGGAGACATCGGCGCTCGTGTGAGACGACATCCAGCCACAGTGAGGCGAGTATGGATTCGGTGGGTGCAGGAGGGACGGACGGACCGACGTGAGCGATTGACGCAGCCGTGGCACACCACCGAACGAGAGGACCGGCATGTTGTGCGGATGGCATTGACGGCTCGCACCGCTACATCACGAACGTTAGCGCAGGAATTAGGATGTGTTGCGCAACAGCCTGTGTCAACACGTACCGTTCGACGCCGTCTGCAAGAGCGGGGACTTGTCGCACGGCGCCCATTGCTCCGATTACCATTGACGTTACACCACCGGCGAGTGCGGCGGCAGTGGGCCGTTGAACGCCGCACCTGGACTACAGAATGGCACGACATTGCCTTCTCCGACGAATCCCGCTTCTACCTGCAACACCACGATGGTCTGATCCGCGTGTGGCGGCACCGCGGCGAGAGACTGTATGACGCATGCATTATGCATCGCCATACCGGTCCGTCGCCTGGCTTTATGGTTTGGGGCGCAATTGGATATTACACCCGCACCCCTCTGGTACGCATCGCCGGTACACTCAACAGCCACCGCTACATCTCCGACGTTTTGGAGCCTGTAGTCCTCCCTTACCAGCAGGACCTGCCAGCGGCCACGTTTCAACAGGACAGTGCCCGCCCGCACGTGGCACGCATCGTGCAACAATTCTTCATGACCCACCAGGTGTCACTGCTGCCGTGGCCCGCCTGTTCTCCCGATATGTTTTCCATCGAACACGTCTGATTGCTGATCGGCAACCGAGTGGCTCGGCAAGCACCCCGCGCGGCTACGCCTGATCAACTGTGGCAACGTGTGGAAGCAGCCTGGACCGACATACCCCACACCCACAACCAAAGCCCTTTTCGCTCGATGCCGCGGCCGTTATTGCCAGCCATGGGGGCCACACAAACTATTGATGTCTGCGTGTTCCGCAAGTCGCACGGGCCTGTAAGCTCAATCGTTTCATCTTTGTATCTGTTGTTATGTGTCCAGTAAATCTGGCTTTGCTATCTCGTGTCCTTTTTGGTGTTGCATTTTGGGTGGCCACCAGTGTATCAGAGAGTGAGAGAGAGCCTCATTTACTTAGGTGATAACTAAATTTTCCGTATTCTCACGGTTTATTTAATCTAAAGCAAATTAATTTCAATTGCAGTTTCTCAAAGGATTCTCCACCACTCCATGCAAAGATGCATCCACCGAAACCAGTCATTAAAACATTAGCCCCATGCTTGTTTTGCGATGGCCTGAATTTCTTGTTCTAAACTCTTAAAACGTTATCCACACGGCATTACTTTCGTGTTTGGGAACAGGAAATGTTATACGGAGCTAGGTCGGGACAGTATGGTGGGTGGCGGTTTACCAGTCGTACTACAAACTCCTGCATAAGGTCCAATATTTTGATTTCGGTGTGGGCAGGGGCATTGTCTTGATGCAACAGTATTATGTAGGCCCCATTTTTGATGTTCTCTTTCCTATCACTAGGAATACCTTGGGCAGACACTCGGTATAATAACCATGCAGAGTTCCTACGTCTGCATGCATGTAAGATTTTCCTAAATGGGTCCTTTCACCTGTATTTGCCGCCCCGGTGGCGCAGTGGTCTAAGCGATGGCCTCTGATCATTCGTCCGAACGAGGTCCGGGTACGAATCCCGGCGAGGCATGGATGTTGTGTTTGTCTTACGGCACTGGTTCTCTCCCTTCCCTGGAACCAGTGACCCTAAATTAGGGACGGGCGACTGCTTATAGCTCATTGAGTTGCTCACGGTGGTCGTTAAACCTCCAATCAAAAAAAAAAAAAAAAAAAAAATCACCCGTATTTTCCCTTGAGCTCCTGGAAAAGTCTTTAAATCTAATTTTGACTCTTGGAAATTATTATACTTTAGACTTTTTCGACGTCTTCCATTGCTCATGTATCTCCCCGTAGCAGAATTGCGGCGTCGTAAGTCGCAGATTTATTTTGGTCCTGCAGACAAAAACGACATCACCAGAACCCTATTAAACCACCTTGCAAACTCCCTATCATAGATGCAAGTTTCCCGCCTTTCAAGATGTCCGAAAACGGAAGTTAGGCGTAGTGAGGATTTCTGCCGTAATCGTAATTTTTTTTCTCGCGAAGAACGATGCACGTCGCAGAATTATTTTGTACTCATCCCCGTAGCAGAATCGCGGCGACGGCCGATGTACATCGCAGATTTATTTTATACTTATCCCCAAAGCAGAATGGCGGCGACGGCCGACGTACATCGCAGATTTATTTTGGCCCTGCAGAGAAAAACGATATCCCCAGAATCCTATTTAATCATCTTGCAGACTCCCTATCATAGATGCAAGTTTTCCGCCTTTCAAAATTTCCGAAAACGGAAGTTAGGCGGAGTGAGGATTTTTCCTGTAGTATTTTTTTTTTTTTTTTTCTCGCGATGTTCCGTCGATGCTCGAAGTGATTGTCCGACATTATTGTTAAATATCATTTATTTCATAAATATTTTTGTTTTAGTTTGAAAATGGGAGGCAACAGTTTCCGAAAACGAAAATTTGACGGTACCCGATATCGTAAATTCTTTTTCTTGCGATGTTCCCTCTGCCCTATATGGTCATTAAATATCATTTTATTAGATAAATGTTTCTATGTAAGATCGAAAATGAAAGAAAAATTTTCCGAAAACCAAAGTTGTACGTAGCAAAAAATTTCTCCATAATTGAAAATTTCTCCCTCTAATAACCCTCCAGCTACTGTGCTTCTGTATCATTGTTTAATCATCATTTAATTACATAAATGTTTGCATTTAAGATGGGAAATGGAGAAATTTTTCCGGAAAACTGAAGTAGAACGGAATGGAGACTTCTTTTGTTATGCCAATTTTTTCCTAGTGATACCTCTATTTGTTGTTAAACATAATTTTATTTCGTAAATCTTTGTGTTTCAGCTTGAAAATGGTGGCAAAATTCCAGATACAGAGGGACAGAATGTTCTTGATGCCAATTAGCATTGTAATTACTGTAGTATCTATAGGTTAGATATTTTTTTTTATGTCGAAAATGTCTGTGCAATTTTTGTTCATTTTCGCATCTAATAGTTATTTTGCTTAGTTACTACCTACAGTAGTAACTAAGTAAATAACATGGATTTAGAGAAAGCTTACGACCGAGTGAATAGGACACTTTTGTGGAAGGTATTGAATGAATATGGTGTTACTGGGAATCTACTGAATAGTGTAAAAGCCATGTATGTTGGTAGTAGAGCTTGTGTACGAGTGAATGGTGTTTTATCAAAATGGTTTTCCATTGGTGCAGGAGTTAGACAAGGTTGTGTAATGTCACCATGGCTGTTTAATATATTTATGGATGCATGCATGCGTGATGCCAAAATAGATAATAGTGGTTTATGTCTTGGTGATATCCGTGTGTGCAGATTGCTGTATGCTGATGACACTGTCCTGTTGGCAGAGAGCAAAAGTGAGTTGCAGAGTATGTTGACTCGGATGCACGAAGTTTGCATGAAATTCAAACTGAGTATAAATAAGGGAAAAACCAAAGTTATGGTGTTTGAGAGAGGAACGGGTAGCACTGAATGTAATGTAAGTATAAATGGCACTGTGATTGACCAGGTGAGTCAGTTTGTGTATTTAGGAAGCATGTTTGACAGAGAGAACAAGTTGGATGGTGAAATCAGTAGGCGAGTGAATTCTTCTTTGAAAGTCATAGCTGCTCTGGGAGGTTTTCACAGGAATGATTTGTTCTCTGGAGAGTCCCGCATGGCTGTTTATAAAACTGTAATTGTTCCTACTCTGATGTATGGCAGTGAAACCTGGGTACTGTAGAAGAAACATAGGAGTCGTTTGTGTGCTGGAGAAATGCGTTACTTACGTGGGGTTTGTGGCAAGACACGATATGATTGTGTGAGAAATGAAGATGTATTGCAGTTGTGTGATGTGAAGCAAAATGTTGTTAGCAAGGTGGAGACCAATATGCTTCGGTGGTTTGGCCATGTTGAAAGAATGAGGGATGAAATGCTTACTAAGAAAATCTTCTCAGCCCAAGTGGCAGAAAGGAAAGGCAGAGGAAGGCCAAGGAAGACATGGGTGGATCAGATTCAGGAGTGTCTGCATGAGAAACAAATTATGAGTATGAAGTATAAAAGATCTTGTGTACGGCGTGTAATGGATATCAGTGAAGCCCGAGTTGTATGTCAAGATCGCTGTAAATGGAGAAGTTTGATACGACAACAATAAGTAAAAATATCTGGAAGTTTGTATTTCTTTTTGGAGCTAACCTCTGAATCTCAGAGAACAGCTTAGTGATATGTATGTACTACCTACAGATTATTTCGTTGCACAATGATATCTGTCAGACTGACCAGAAACTTTCTGCTATGGGGATTTAGCTGATAGAAAGAACGTCTCTCTCTCTATCTCCCCCCCCCCCCCCACCTTTTTTTTTTTTCGAAGTCGCGATGTTCCTTCGTCAGCTGGAAGTTATTTTTGAGTTCTTTTCCCAGCTGGTATGTAATCTGTCCTCTCCTGATGTGGTTGAGCAACACGCGTGATTGGATAAACTTCGTCACGTGCTTCGGAGAAGACCCATGCACTACTGATTCTCCGTTCCCGGTACGGAGTGTGGGAAACCAAATATATTACAGAAATCTAAAATCTTAATGAAATAATGTTATTTACCCCCTGTGGAAAGTTTGTTTTCAAATTTCTAGCATTAAAACATTGTTGGGATTGTTCATTAGGTGATTTTAATACCGTGACATTTCTTCGGTGTTGGTTTGTTATTTTTTGGACTTCATGCCGCCCGCTGGCCGAAAATGATTGGAACTGCCGGAAAGAATTGTTGTAGCCGGAATTGATAGTTCCGTGCCTTTCGGAATTTCGACTTTTCCTGAAAGGCATGGGATTCATTCCAGGAATTCAGCGCATTTTTCGCTATAAATTTTTTAGTGATTAAAGCGTGCGCGCGTTTGTGTGTGTGTGTGTGGGGGGGGGGGGGGCTCTTCCCTGTAATCGGTCTCTCAAAACTTCCGAACTCTAGTGAAAATAGTAAGTTGTGTGAAATAAATATTCTTCTCATAATACGTGGAAATAAGTCCGAATTATTAACACAGCAGTCAGAGATATTTGAATTGCCTGTATTTACTATTCATTACGTAACATTAATCACATCAGAAAACTTGAAAATATACATCGCCCTGGAGCGGGAATTGAACTCGCATTTCCTGAGTACTTAAATGGAATGAAGATTTCCCGCGTAATTCAGATTTTTTTCTCGCGATGTTTTTTTCTGTCTAGTATTGTTCTTAAAATATTAGGTGTGCAACTTAATTCTCGGCCCCTTGCCGCAAGCGATCGTGGAACGTCAGCAAATGCAAAGAGCTGTGTGTGATAATGGCTGATTGCAGCGCCATCCAACAGCTCTCCAGGCAACCGTAAACGCTCACTGCTGTTGTGACAAAAGGGACGAAAGTTGACGGTGAAAGCAATGTCGTTCGAGAAGCAACATTTGAAGCACTGCCTCTTGTTCGCGTTTCAACTGAAAAAAGTGCCGCAGCAAATGATCTGTGCTGCTTTGGGTGAGGCTGCTGTGTCCTACAGTACGCGTAAGAAGTGGTTCCAGTGGTTTAAGCAGGGAAATTTCGATCTCCGTGATGCAGAACGTCCGGGACAGCCACAGAAAGTTGACGACGAGGAACTGGAACAACTGTTGGACGCAGATCCCTGTCGCACACAGTCAGAGCCCCAGGAACTCGGAGTAACACGGCAAGCCATTGCAATGCGCCTGCACAAGCTTGGACGGTTTCATAAGGAGGGCCGTTGGGTTCCCCATCAACTCACAGCTGCGAACAAGTGTAGGCGCTACGATGTTGCTGTGTCCTTGCTTTCCAGATTCAAGAAGAAGGATTTCCTCCACAAGATTTTGACCTGTGATGAGAAGTGGATCCTCTACGATAATCTTAAGCGGCACAAATCGCGGGTTTATCCAGGTCAGCCTACCACCAATACCGCCAAACCGAATATCCATGCCAGGAAGTTGTTGCTGTGCATATGGTGGGATCAGTGCCGTGTCGTTCACCATGAGTTGCTCAAACCTGGTCAATGCTGAGCGTTATGGTCAGCAACTCATTCGTGTGAGTGACGCAATGGAGGCGAAAAGGCCATACACCGGCAAGGGCAGAAGGTCGGTCCTGTTGCTTCAGGATATAACGCGCGTCCTCACACCGCGAAAACGACTTTAAACACGATCACCGACTTGGGATGGGAGATTTTGTCCCACCCGGCGTATTCTCCAGACTTCGCCCCGTGGGATTATCACCTATTTCGCTCCCTGCAACATCATCTGAGTGATACGCACTTCACTCCTATCGAGGAGGTCCGCACAAGTATTGATGACTTTATCAAATCGAAACAGCCCTCGTTTTCCCGCAGTGGCATTCGGCAGCTCCCTGGCCGATGCTCAAATGTATCCAACACGACGGGGATTATTTCCCTGATTAGGTACGTATTCGATTTGCTATAATTTGCTGTCAACGTGTCGTGCCTGTGGCCGAGAATTAAGTTGCACGCCTATTATTATTTTATTGCATAAATGTACCAGGGTGGCCTCCCCGGTGGCACAGTGGTCTAAGCGATGGCTTATGATAATTCGTCCGAGATGGGTACGGGTTCGAATCCCGGTGAGGCATGGATGTTGTGTTTGTCTTACGGCACTGGCTCTTTCCCTTCTCTGGAACCAGTGGCCCTAAATTAGGGACGGGCGACTTCCTATATAGCCCATTGAGTTGCTCACGGTGGACGTTAAACCTCCATTAAAAAAAAAAAAAGAACTAGGGTCAGTCATAAGTCCGTACTGTTTAGTGGTGCAATGTTCAGTCCGGTACCACATGTGGCTATTTGGCAAAATATAGTCCATCAGACAGTCTGTACCGACTTCAGCCAAAGATGAAATGCCATTGCAATACCAGGTGGCTGACATGGATTCAAAAAACTTAGTGACGCCGTCTTTCACAGCCTCCAAGGAATGGAACTGTCTGCCGGCCAAGAAGTGCGCCATGGAACGAAACAGGTGAAAATCCGAGGGGGCAAGGACCGGGCAATATGGTGGTGTATTATAACTTCGACGCCATCAAAATTCTGACTTTTCTGGCGGACAATCCGCGATCTATGACATGGGGGCGTTGCCGACTTGCAGAAGGAGGACCTTTCGGCAGTGTTACCAGATGGTAAAAATAAAAATTCCCCAAGCTATAGCCAGATTTACCCCAAAATTGGCGTTTCCAAATGGGAATTCCCTCAAATTTTCTCTTTTAAGTTTATGACAAATTGGTTTATGACTATAAAGTACAGCAACTTATTGTCTCTTTGTGGGATTTTATAGTAACTGTGTAGAAAAACACGCACATAAAAAAAAAAAAAAAAAAAAAAAAAAGCCATCTTTAATTCTTTTTACATATGTCAAGCACTGAAGTTTACAAAATGATTTTTTTTTTCAAATTACTTTGCACGTTCCACCATACAGCAATGCATCCCCCTCCCCCTCCAACCTCCGAGGTGATAAATAAATATACATCGCTCTTTCCACGTTCCAGAAACACATAGCAACCGAAAAATTGTTTTCGGCCGCCGCCGGGGAATTGAATCCACGAATCACTCGATATCTAGCAGAGTGCGTTAGCTTTACACCACGGTGGCCAACAATCCACAGTGCTATGTGTATTTTTAAGTCAGCTTCTGACATCATAAATCCGTAAGATGGGCTCACCTACTGAGACGTCTCCATCTGGTGGGCATTAACAGCACTGGCTATGTATATTATAGCAGTTAAATCCCACCAGATGGAGACGTTTTGAAGTGAAGACACTATGTGTATTTTTAAGTCAGCTTCTGGCATCCAATCTGGCAACACTGCCTTTCAGTTCCACCATTGCGGGTAGCGCATGCGTAGAACTTCGTATACATGTTGCAGCTGGTGGGCATACAGGTTCCCATCGACGTCCCGACCATGTGGCACGAGCTCCCATTGGACAGGACTCTCGAAATTCCACCATACACACAAGAGTGTCTTCACTTCAAAACGCCCACTTTGAACCATTGCTTGAGCCTACCAGAAACCCCGCAGGAAGACCCACTTCTCATCATTTGTTATGATTCTCCACCAAAACCGGTCGCCAAATGGAGTTTTCAGCAATTCTCGACACAGAGTGACAAACTTCTCAGCTTGCTTTGGGCTCAACTCATGGAGAACCATTCACAGACGTCTGGAGTGGAAACCGAACTGGTGTAGGTGACGAACGATGGTGGTTAGTGATGCCATGGACCTCCTGTGCTTATCGTCGGGTGCTGTTTCATGGACGTTATTCAACAGCTAGACGCGTGTTTGTGGTGACTCGTCTCCCACAACTCGATTTGTCAACGAGCTCTGTGTTTCCGGACCGGAAGCGTTGGCACCGTTTTCTTGGTGTTGCAGGGTGAACTGTCCACTCAGTTTCTACACTAGAAATTTCATTCGCGGCAGCTGCCCTCGTTCAACCCTTTTTTCAAATAATGGCGTAGGAGCACACGAACAAGTTTCTCCTCCGATATTCTCGTCTCGTGTTAGCGGCACACACGTGTTGGGCACTGCGCATGTGTACCTGTCTGAGTAGCGGAGAACGTCACCCAATCAGGCGCATGAAACAATACACCACTTTACTGCGCATGCCCCACCTGTCGGGCGGAGTTTCTCCATATGTACCGCCAAACGCTACTTTATCACCCTGGTATTTCAGCTTAAAACTATATGCAACAATTTCGTAAAATGGAAGTTTGATGGAATAAAGATTTCTCTGTAGTATTTAGGCATGAGATCCTTCCGCGGATTACAGGAATTCCGCTTTTTCTGTCATCGTGTTTGGGTCATTCTCGAGAGCGATGCAAAACTCAGGAGAAATGTTTGGGAGGCGTGTGTGTGTGTGTGTGAAAGAGAGGAGTAAGTTTCTGTCTGAGGACGGAGTTTTGCTTTTCAAAACTTTTTAAAATGGAAGTTAGGCGGAGTTAAGATTTCTCTCCTATTATTATTATTTTTTCTCTCGCGATGTTCCTTCCGCCCAGTGTCGTTAAAATGCTGTTTTATTCCAAAATATTGTATGTCAACTTAAAAAACAGGGGGGGGGGGGTTCAGAAACAGAAGCGGACGGCGATATTTCTCTCGTAATTGTAACCCCCCCCTCCCGCGCGATGATTGTTTGTTGTTAATAAATGTTACTTCCGCCCATAAATGTTTTCATCAGTTTGATGAGGGAGGGGGGGGAGGATAACGGAAAACAGAACTGCCGACGTTGGAAAATTTATAAGAATGGATGCATCGTGTTGTTCAAAAGCATTATTTACTCCATACATAACATTCTTCCGCGGATTCGCAGAATACCGCTTCTTTCGTCGTCATTTGGGTAATCCTCGAAATCGATGCAAAACTGAACAGAAATTTGGGGGGATTAGTGTGTTCGGAAAGAAGATCGTAATTTCTTTTTCTCGCGATCGCGATGTTTCTTTTGCCCAGTATTGTTGTTAAATATCATTTTATTCCACACATGTTTGTATTTTAGCTTGAAAACAGATTTTTTTTTCTTCCCTAGAATGGACGTTACAGGGTGTGAGCATTTATTTCCCTGTAACATTTAGACGGAAGATTCTTCCATTTGTGTGTTTCTGTGTTTCTCCATATCAATGCATAACTGAACGGAATTTGGGGGGGGGGGGGTCGTTTTCCGTCACAAGACGGAATCCCGATTTTCTAAATCGGAAGTTAGACTGAGTGAAGATTTGTCCTGTGGGCGTAGTTTTTTTTTTTTTCCGCGATATTCTTTCTGCCTAGTGTTGCTGTTAAATATAGTTTTATTCCATAAGTATTATTTTTATTTCACTTTGCAAATGGTGGAAGTTTTCCAAAAATGAAAGTCGGACAAAGCGAATATTTCACTCCTAATCGTGCCCCCCCCCCCGGGCAATGTTCCCTCTATTGTATGCTGTTGTTAAATGTCAATAACTTTATAATTTGAACCGAGTGTTATATTGCAATTTAATATTTACGTAAATAAATTAACGTGAACAGTTGTGTCTTGCACATGCAGCGTTATATTCGGATTGTTTCGCTGCTTCTGATTTTACCCCGGCTAAAAAGTTCAGCCTTTTTTTATTTTTCTTCGTCAGTCTCATGTGGGATTCTCAAAAGTTACTCCATTTATCTAAATAGTGAACACCGGTGTCATGCATTCATGGTCCTCGGCATGAAAGTTCTTTCACCGTGATGGATGAAATTATTGTCATCTGAGGGCTTTAAAAAAAGTGACAATGAAGAAATGGTGAGGTAAAGATATCAACAGAAAAAAAAAAAAAAAGGAGCAATGGATGCTGTGTAGCTGCAGAGTCAACAAAATACAAATATAGCTTTCCAGCTTGCTGAGAAAAAAACTTATTCGCGAGAGGAAACTTGAGCTGGTGTTTTGGCAAAACAACAAAATAAAACAGGAAAAGAAAACTGTGAAAAGAAAATAAACAAGGAAAAGAAACTACAACAAAACAAAACAAAACAAAACAACTGTTTGAAGCAGTGTTTTTTAAAACCATTTTATTTTGTTTTGAATTCAGTAATTTTATGTTGTGAATAGAGTGGTACGTTCCATTTAAATGTTTACTTAAATCAGGATTGAAATAATACAGGTCGCCCAGGGGCCTAAAAATTCGGCGCCCAATTTTTTGTACTATTTGCGCATGCGGAAGCCGGCTGAGAGATGTACTATTTTATTTGCACATGCGGAAGCCGACTGAGAGATGTACTATTTTATTTGCGCATGCGGAAGCCGGCTGAGAGATGTACTATTTTATTTGCGCATGCGGAAGCCGGCTGAGAGATGTACTGTTTTATTTGCTTCTCGTGACAGTTTTCTCGTGGAAAAAAGAAGGGGCCGTACACTTTGTTGTTGGACACAGCACAGAACACTTAGGGGAATCTCGCACTTGTTGCTCTGTTAATCTGGGATTCTTCGTTCCCCAAAAGCGAACATTGTGCATGTTTACCTGACCACTCACGTGAAATGTAGCTTCATCGGTGAAAACTAAGTGATCGGCAAAATCGTCATTTTCAAAACCGTGCTGCATTTCAGCACAAAATTCAAAGCGCTTGTCTTGTCGAGATCAGTGAGATTTTGCAACATCTGCACTTTGTATAGAATCATTTTCAGCTTCTTTCTCAAAATTCTCCAGACAGTGAGCTGTGAAATCTGCACTTCACGACTCACCCTCCGCATTGATTTTCCCGGGCTTTGTTGAATGGTGGTGCAAACACAATCGATGACTTCTTCCGATACACGCGGTCGTCCAGGACTTTAAAGTTTGCACAAACAGCCCGTAGTTTCCATTTTTTTTTATGCCAATCGTAGATAGATTTTCTGGTTGGAGGTTCCTTTCCGAATCGTGATCGAAAATGCCGTTGCACAACAGTTACAGATTCCGTTTTGCTCAATTCAAGAACACAAAACTCCTTCTCCACTGCAAATGCTGCCATTTTGACGGACTAGTCACGTGACACCGCGCCATCGGCTACGTCACTTCCCTCAGTAGCGGGACACAAACTTTGAGTACATCTACCTAACGGTTCGCAGTTGTGGTCCGTGTCTTGAACTGTTACCGTTTTACAGCATCTGGAAACTGTATACTTCTTTATGAATCAGGGTGTATTACTTTTTGTTCCTGCGTCATTCAGTATTCAACACATTACACTGATGTACCAAAAACCAACAACAGGGAAGGGCGCTACCATTTCCATATTACATGCCATCACGCCGATGCGGTAAATGGTATCAACCGTAGGCGCAGCCAAGGGTTGGTCCTCGGGTCCGGACCCCAACCTAAGGGGAGATTTAGTACGAATTTAAAGCGATATATATAAACAAGTTCACAGGTAGTGACCATAGATTGGTGAGATGTAAGATGCACCTCAACACTAAACCCGAACGTGGCAAGTTCATAAGACAAACAAAGTGTATTGACATAACCAACCTTAAAAAACACCATAATACCTTCAAGTTGGAACTGAAGAACAGATTCTCTGCTTTAGAAGGCCTAACATCGGAAGAAGTGGATATTTCTGAAGTTAACAGAAAAGTAACCAAAGCTCTTATGGAAACAGCAACAAAATTAGCTGGGTCTACGAACAAGTTGCATGTGAACAAGTTATCAGGAAAAACCAAAATGTTGATGCAAAAAAGAAGAGAGATGAGGACAACTAAAGAAGATGTGACTTCCAAAGTGGAATATATAGAGCTATGCAAGACAGTACGAAAAAGTATCACTGAAGACGTAAGGAAATTCAACTGTAAACTAGTGAGGAAAGCAATTGAAAACAGCCAAAGCCTAAAGATAGCAAAGGGACATCTCAGTAAGGGAAGAAAACAGATTATGGCACTGAGAAAAGAAGATGGTTCTGTGACAAGAAATAGAGACGAAATTTTGACAAGAGTGAAAGATTTCTACTTCAAATTATATGAAAGGGATGATACATGTACTTCAGACATCATGAAAGGTACCAGTACCAGAGTTCTTCCAGTCCTCCCAGCAGAAGTTCCACATGCAATCAAGAACATGAAGCGGGGAAAAGCTCCAGGAGAAGATGGAATTACTGTAGACATCATACAAGAAGCAAGTGGAGAAATCGAAACAGTACTCGCCCAAATTTTCACTCTATGCCTTAATGAAGGGAAGATTCCTGAGGATTGGAACAACGCTACAATGATCCTGCTACATAAAAAAAGGTGACATTGAGGATCTCAGGAACTACAGACCTATCAGCCTCCTATCAGTGGTTTATAAAATCTTCACTAAAGTTCTTTCACACCGCTTGAAGGCGACACTGGACATGGCTCAACCGAGAGAACAAGCTGGATTGAGGAGTGGCTACAGCACAATAGATCATATCCACGTACTGAGAGAACTAATTGAAAGAGCGAGGGAATATGAACTTCCATTGTGCATGGCTTTTATCGATTATGAAAAGGCCTTTGATTCGGTGAAACCATCAGCAGTTACAATGGCTCTGAAATCCTACGGTGTTGAAGATGCATACATTAATATTATTAATAACATCTATGAAAATTCAAGTTCAAAGATTCGGCTGTTTGAAAATACAACACACATAAAAATTGGAAAAGGAGTGAGACAAGGTGACACCATATCTCCGAAGCTCTTTAATGCAAAATTGGAAAATGTCTTTCAATCACTGAACTGGGAAAACAAAGGGATAAAGATTAATGGAGATTATCTAACCCACCTTCGTTTTGCTGATGACGTAGTCATTTTTGCAACTACCCCATCAGAGCTGCAGAGTATGACCCAGGAACTTGTTGACAAGAGTAAAGAAGTGGGATTAAAAATGAACTTTCAGAAGACAAAACTGATGTTCAATGCTTTTACAAGAAATGAAAATTTATTGATTGATGGAGAAAAGCTGGAGATAACAGACACGTACGTTTATCTTGGACAGCAGATATCAAGTGAGGGTCACATTGATGAAGAAATTAATCGGCGTACAAAACTTGCCTGGAGAGCTTTTGGAAGAAACAGCATAATTTTCAAGAGCAATATGCCATTATGTCTTAAAAGAAAAGTGTTTGGTCAATGCATCCTTCCAGTGCTTACGTATGGTGCAGAGACGTGGACCTTAACTAAAAGAGACATACAAAGGCTGCAGACAACTCAAAACAGCATGGAGAGGTGCATGCTTGGTGTAACTAAGAGAGATAAGAAGAGGAACTCGTGGATCCGAAAAATGACAAGAGTGGAAGACATCATAATCAGAGTTAAATTCCTGAAATGGCAATGGGCTGGGCATACTGCCAGAAGGACAGACCATTGATGAACAGCCGAAATTTTAGATTGGATTCCAAGGGACAGGAAAAGACCCAGAAGAAGACCACATGGAAGATGGGTGGATTGAAATTCGAAAGTATGCGGGAGTGACGACATGGAGGATACTGGCACAAGACAGACCGTTGTGGAGGAAACTTGGGGAGACCTTCGTCCAGCAGTGGATTGATAATGGTTGACAATGATGATGATGATATGTATACATCGGGCTTTCACCAATGAACCAAACCCATGGACCCCCCCCCCTTTAAGAAATTTCTGGCTATGCAACTGGTATCAACCGCAAACGACTAATACATATGCTGTTTCAAAACAACTGAGAATCTTCCTATTACTAAAGTAACTGCCGCTGCTGTTTTAAAAATTTCACGACACTCGCGCTTTTTTTAGCTCGCAGCGCAAAAAGTATTGAACACAAAAATATGAAATTTATATCGTTTGTAGATAATAGTTCGGAGAACACGCTGAAATAAATCGTTTTTCGATTGTGATGATACTTCAAGAGCTATTGTATTTCAAAGTTAAGGTAAGCAAAAAGTGCTAACAGTTCGAGTTCCGGACACACAAACAGCAACAGAACCAGTAGGCATGTGGAGCCATGGCCAAATTTTTGCACCTCGTCGCCCACCCCTTTTTTTTTTTTTGAATTTCGATTTAGTTTACGAAAAATTAAAATTTTAAATTTCACAAAATTCTCTATTTCGCTCTGGAATCCAAACGAGTATATGGCAAATTATAAATCATAACGCATTGCAATTTTTAGAGCATAAACTCACAACTATCATCCCTTTTAACAAAAAAATTAAGAAAAAATCATTTTCTGATTTTTAAGCATTTTTTAAAGACAAAGGAGAGAAACGACATTTTCTGATTTTTAAGCATTTTTCAAAGACAAAGGAAAGAAACGAACAGCTTCCTCTGTCTTCAACGGTAACCACACAGGAAAGTTCTGGTCTCGTGACCTGCTGCCATGGTGACGCAACTATTTTTAGCACTCTCTTCTCAGAGATCAGTTCATATGTAGAGGATTTTAGGAAGGGACTGTCTGTCCCTAGGTCTTAAACAACCCTTAGAAATAGGAAACTCATAAGTGCCGATAAGAAAGTGACACGGAAGTGAGGTAGAAAGGGAGAGAAAGGCGCCCTTATTTATTACCGGGGGACCAGGCCAGTACCCGGGCCCCGACGGCGTAACGTGCCCATCCGACGCACGGCGGATATTTAGTGGTTCGAGCGTTCGTACCTGCCTGGGATCGAACCTGAGGTCTTCTCCGTACTCTCTTCTCATTGGGTGGAAGAACAGGCTATAATCAAACTGGTAATGACGCAATGTTAATGACGTAACGATGCTTTTAAAGTTCGGCGTTTTCCGCCGGCATAAAATAAAAATGAAAACGGTGGCTATGGAACATTTCTCTGCTTGAAAATTTCGCTTATTGTTCGACCACTTCTACATGACCTAGAGATTTGAAAATTGTCATGTTGATAGGTCTTACGGTCCGAATACCTAGAACAAACAGTCCGAAAAAAAAAAAAAAAAAAAAAAAAATTGGCGGATGTGGAACATTCTCTGCTTGAATTTTACGCGAATTGTTCGACCACTTCTCAATAACCTTGAGATCTGAGAATTGGCATGCTGTTAGTCTGACTTAAGGTTTGGATACTAAAAAAATCTAAAAACCAAAGAGTTCAAAAGGGAGGCTTAGCTTTATTGTTCAAAATGCTGATAGGTTTAAAAGTAATTATGCCAGAAACGTTGAAATGGCAAAAAAATTCCATGAAATTTTGATTTAAAATTAAGAGGCGACAAAGCCTGATCCGTTTTACGTCAAACCGTATGCAGCAACGTCACAACCCTGTTCTAAATCGTGGAACAATTACTCGATCTTAAATTACTTTTCTTTCCCTTAATTACTTTTCCTTTCTTTAATTTTATGTTCAAAAAATGATAGATGCACCGTTCGAAGAATGGGCATAATTGCAAATAATTTAAAAATAAAAGAAAGGAAATTGGTGCAAAGTGTCTACAACATGCAGAATATGAAATGTAAATAACTTTTTATCAACTTTCCTTTTGGCCAACAGGTCGATTAAGTAGCGAAAGTGACCGGATGGGTAAATATTAAAACGATTACCCTTTGGTCCTGAAAGTGCCCTTGCATAATAAGCTCGTAATTCTGTAGGGATAATTAAGGGACTGCCAGTCGTACTCTGTCGAATAAAAAGTCGATTCTTCTTAATATCGTGCTATTATGTCGTTAAATGATACCCTTTTAAGGTAGCCAACACTGAGAAATTACTGACGCAAAAATTGCCATTTTAAAGAACACTTCCGTCATCGTACTTCCTCCCTCCTCCCAGGGATTATTGCAAAGGCAAATTAATAAGTGACATCGAACTATATTAAAGCCCTGGAGGAGAGAAAGATGAGGTCCCCCCCCCCTTCATTTCTGTCTGTCTGTCCGTACGGATAACTCGCGTAAAAATGGTTCTATTTCGATGAAATTTTAGTATGTTGTAGGGGACAACCTGGGGACGAACCCTATTGAAAATGAGCGAAATGGGGTCAAAGGTCAGGACATAGGAGCGGGATCCATTCCATCGCCCTTATGCGTCATAACTTACGTAAATATGCTTCAATTGCAGCAAAACTTTATTATGTTGTCCCGGAGGTATACTGAACCGGTTCTGTTGAATATCATCGAAAGGGGATCAAAGCTCAGGGCACAGAAGCGAGATTTATTCCACATCCATTATCCTCACATGAGTAAAAAATGCTTCTATTGCGACAAAACTTTATTATGTTGTTCTGGAGATATACTGAACGAATAAGTATAGTCAGGGTAGGGAGGCGGGTTTGTCTGCGCGCGATTTCTGGTATGTTGAAAAGCGTATCATTTAATCAATGCATTGCGTGATTTTACTAACTTGTTTTAAGATTGTTTTTGCTCGGACGTCATTAAACAAGTTAGTAAAATCATGCAATGCATTGATTATGATACGCTTTCCAACATACCAGAAATTATTACTCCAATTACTGTATTACTCAAGTTATGAGGATAATGTCTGTAGAATAAATCTCGCTCCTATGACCTGACCTTTGACCCCATTTCGATGATATTGAACAGAACTGGTAAAGTATACTTCCGGAACAACATGTAAAGTTTTGTCTCAATCGAAGCGTTTTTACGTAAGTTATAACGCATAAGGGCCACGGAATGGATCCTGATCCTATGTCGTGACCTTTGACCCCATTAACCTCATTTTTAATAGGATTCGTCCCCAGGTGGTCCCCTACCACATACTAAAATTTCATTGAAATCGAACCATATTTACGCAAATTATGACGCATAAGGGCAATGGAATGGATCCTGCTCCTATGTCGTGACCTTTGACCCCATGAACCTCATTTTCAATAGTGTTCTTCTCTAGGTGGTCCCCTACCACATACTAAAATTTCATCGAAATCGTACCATTTTTACGCGAGTTATCGTGCGGACAGACGGACGGAAAAAGCTGGAGCATATAGTTTTTTTATACGCTTTTTCAATCTACGGTTGGAAAGCGTAAAAAAGGTAATCGCCAATATTTTCGCCAAAGCTTTGTATACATCGCCAAAGCTTTGTATACATCGCCAAAGCTTTGTATACATCGCCAAAACGATTTTTTTTTCGCAAATTGCAAATAATGCGATAGGCAGCGCGACGTCTGTCTTGGTGTCCGCTCTAAACTTTCAGTTGTCCCACTCTGGTCAGTTACTTGCGATAAATCCAAGCCATAAACTAGCAAAACTTCATTTTTTCATTTATAAACTAGCATCATTGAATATATACCCAAATGAATAAATGCAGAAATACACTGAATATACAAATTATTGTATGCAGTACATTCAGTAGACAAAAACATTAGAGATAGGAGTGATGGGCAGTTGACATGAGCATCCCCCGTGCAGAGTAGAACAGATCCAAGTAACATTAGCTGTTATATACACTCAGTAGACAAAACATTAGAGATAGGGGTGATGGGCATCTTCCCCACGCAGAGTGGAACATACCCAAACCGAACGCAGGCGATCAACAGCCGGGCTTCCCAACAGATGGGCCGCGGGTGGCCTAGTGGTCAACGTTCGTGACTGCCACGGAGATGCCTCAGGTTAGATCCCAGGCAGGTACGAACGCTCGATCCACTAAATATCCGCCGTGCGTCGGATGAGCACGTTAAGTCGTCGGACCCCGGGTACTGCCCCCCCCCCGGTAATGAATAAGGGCGTCTTCCTCCCCCTTTCTACAACACTTCCGTGTCACTTTCCAAGGTGTCCCGCTGGCTGTTCTAAAGTTTTCGCCAATTTAATCGCCGAGGTAATTTTTTTTATCGCCAAAAGTGTTATAACAGCACAAAAAGGTAATTGCCAAAGCTCTTTTTCCTTCGCCAAAACGATTTTCTTTTCGTAAATTGCGAAGATGGCGATCGGCAGCGCGACCTTTGCTTTCCTATCTGGCACTTGTTCAAATCTCCTAGCTTCTTATTTCTAAAGGTTGTTTAAGACCTGGGGTCAGACACTCCCTTCCTAAACTCTTCTACATATGATTTGACCTTCCCAACAGTGTACCACAATCGACGAACACGGGTAAGCATGGTGATCTGAGGAACTTCAATCGTGGACGCATTGTTGGCGAAAGCCAGATGGGTCATTCTATTGCCCAAGTGGTAAGAACCTTGAAGTTCCCTAAGGTAACCGTATCAGGGGTGTACTACGAATATACCATCGACGGACGTACCAGCGTCCAGAGAACAAGCGGTGACCAACCACACGTCATTGAGGATCGGAGACGTCACCGGGGGAGGGGGTTGGGGGTCCTTGAGCCCACCCTAAAGTTTGTCTTGCCGCCAGTAGTGCACCCAGTTCTTGTTGGAGGGCGCTATATACACTGAAGTGCCAGAAAAACTGGTACAGACGAGCTTATGCAAAATACATAGCAACGTCACCTATGCGCGTACTCGGTTGCTTCCGCCAGTGCGTATATAAAGCGATAGACATCCTTGCCAGCTGTCAGAGCTGTTTTCGGCTTGAGAATGACAAGTAATAACGATTTAAGCGATTTTCAACGCGGTGTCATAGTTGGCGCTCGTGAGATGGGCCATAGTATTTCGGAGGTAGAAACGAAGTTCGGATTTTCACGGACGACCATTGCAAGGATGTACCGTGACTACAAGAATTCCGGCAAAACCTCCAACCTACGATACCAGTGTGGCCGTAAAAAGACATTGGGTGAACGTGACCATCGTCGGCTGACAAGAATCGTTTCACGCGATAGGAGCTGAGATTACCGCCACAACAAGTGCAACATTCTCGCAGGTATCATCGGAATTCAATGCTGGAGCCTCAACAAGCATCAGCGTCCGGACTGTGCAACGTACCCTGCACGATATGGGCTTCGTGAACCGACGCACACACAGAGCTATGCGCCTCGCTTGGGCACGGCAACACCGCCACTGGACACTTCATGACTGGAAACAAGTAGCCTGGTCTGACGAGTCGCGTTTCCAACTGTATCGGGCAGATGGAAGGATTCGTGTGTGGCGTAGGGCCGCGGGTAGCCTAATGGCCAACGTTCGTGACTGCCGCGGAGGGGGACCTCAGTTTCGATCCCAGCAGGTACGAACGCTCGATCCACTAAATATCCGCCGTGCGTCGGATGGGCACGTTAAGCCGTCGGACCCCGGGTACTGCCCCCCCCCCCGGTAATAAATAAGGGCGTCTTCCTCCCCCTTTCTACTTCGCTTTCGTGTGACTTTCCTATCGGGCACTCTAGCCCAAATCTCCTAGCTTCCTATTTCTAAGGGTTGTTTAAGACCTGGGGTCAGACACTCCCTTCCTAAAAATCCTGTACATTTGATCAAAAAAAAAAAAGATCGTGTGTGGCGCAAACCCCATGAAGCCAAGTAGTTTAATACCCATACACCGAAAATAGTTGCTATTCTAGGATAACCAATTAATAATTAAGCGTTAATTATCAATAATTCATTATTTAGAATAATTTTATAAATTCATTAATAAATTAACAATTTTATTGATAATTAAAATGCTGGTTTGCAAAATTTTGATACAAAGCCTTATGTAATGTGGAGGGCTATATACACAGTGCGTCAAAGAATTTTTAAGACTGGCACTAGATTTCAGCCTACGGTGCGCCACCGGTGTAATCGCGAATGCGTTATAAACCGTGTCCATCTGCTTGCTTTCTGCCAAAAGTACTGCGCAGTTGTTAAAGTAACTCAAACGAAACGGCCGTTCATTAGAGAAGTAAAATTTTTTTCATGTTGAATTATTAAGATGGAACAAAGGGCTGTTATTAAATTTAACGCAAAACTTGGTAAAAGTGCCTTGGAAACGTACCAAATGATGAAACAAGTTTACGGTGAGTTTTGTTTAAGTAGATCAAATGTTTTCCTGTGGCACAAAAGTTTTTTGGACGGAAGAGAGACGCTAGAAGATGATAAGCATACCGGAAGACCAAGTTCATCTAAGACACCTGAGATTATTGAAAAAGTGTGATTTCATCGCAAACAATCGATTTGCGTCACTAAGAATGATGGAAGAGTCTTTAAACATCAACAAAGAAATGGTTCGAACCATCCTGCATGAAGGTTTGGGCAAAACAAAAGTCTGTGCTAAATTTGTTCCACACACGTTAACCAATGAACAAAAATCAGGAAGTGCACATTGCAGAGACATCATTTCAGCCGCTGAAAATGATCCAAACTTCTTTAAATCGATTGTTACATGTGATAAAACATTGTGTTTTCAATATGATCCTAAAACAAGCGACAAAGTGTGGAATGGAAGTAAAAAACTCACCACAAGCCAAAAAAACAAACAAGAAAAGTTCTATGGAAAATCAAAACAATGCTCATTACATTCTTCGATAGTAAGGGTATATTATCCACAAAGAATTTGTTCCAAGTGGACAAACAATTACTGGTGAGTTTTATTTAAATGTTTTGAGGCGTTTGATGGGCAGAATTCGTCGCATTCGTCCAGAATATTGGGATGAAAACAGTTGGTGTTTGTTGCACGATAATGCACCCAGTCACACCTCACTTCTTATTCGTAGATTTTTGGCGAAAAATAACGTCTGTGTGTTGAATCATCCACCGTAATCGCCTGATTTAGCACACTGCGACTTTTCTTCGTTCCCAAAACTAAAAATGACGTTAAAAGAGTGTTATTTTGATGATATTTCGACCATACAAACAGCTTCGAGGCGTGCTTTGGAGGCAATTCCGCAAAGTGAACTGGAACAGGCATTCGAATCATTATTAAATCGCTGTAAGAAGTGTATTGAAGCCGGAGGGACTTGTTTTGAATAACAAACCAAAACAAATAATAATTTCTTGTTTCTGTTTCATTTTACAGACCCAGTCTTAAAAATTCTTTGACGCACTGTGTATTTATTAAATGTCGTTAATGTAAAATAGAGAACTTCTCTCGCAGTATTCAATTTCTCGGAGTTATTTTTAAAGGCACAGTTTTAAAATTAGTTATTTTATGCAATAAATAATAGGGCAGAGTATTGAAAATGTGAAGTTTTGCTAGTACTTCAATAAAATTGCACTTACATATCTTAGCATCATAGTGCAAGCTAAATGCGCTTCGCCGCCATTCATTACCTTCAAAATATAGATCCTGTATTTTTTTTTTTTTATTGGAGGTTTAACGACCACCGTGAGCAACTCAATGGGCTATAAGCAGTCGCCCGTCCCTAATTTAGGGTCACTGGCTCCAGGGAAGGGAGAGAGCCAGTGCCGTAAGACAAACACAACATCCATGCCTCACCGGGATTCGAACCCGGACCCCTTTCGGACGAATGATCAGAGGCCATCGCTTAGACCACTGCGCCGGCATCCTGTATTTACTTCCACTTCTCTATGAATGTTCAGCAGTGCAAGTCCAGAAAGTCGAGAATTAGAGATTGTGTTTCGGAGATGCATTTTCTGGCACCTGAGAGTAGAAAATGTACTTTCCGGAGTGGCTGTTGGACAGGAAGCGTTGATAGAATTTTTAGTACCTTGATAGATTTTTTTAGTAATTTTTTTATGTTGGGGTACAAAATAAAACAAAGAAATAGCAGCTTCACAGCTTAATAAGAATTCTATCGCAGTGGTTGGTTTTTCCTCTTGTCTTATTGTTAAAAAGGCATCTTCCAGGGTGTGAGCGACAGCGAGTGAACTCTGCGGGTGTGTCGCTTGCACGTGGAAAAATGCGTCAATGAAACGAATTCGAAGGGATTTGAAAAAACCCCCCGCGACTTCGTTAAAAAAAATGATTTGAGTCACGTTTTTATCGGTTTTTCAGATTCATCAAAAATCACTCTTTCCACGTTCATAAGTAAGTCACGGAAAAATTCTCATCGGCCGCCACCGGGAATCGAACCCAGGGTTTCCAGTTACGCGCCGGATATGCTTTCACTGCACCACAGGGGCCTCAAAATTCTCCAGACTCACAAACGACATGTGATGAACGCGGAAAGAGCGATGACGTCTATTTGATGTTCCTGGTCCACGTCAACTGTGTATTTATCATTCATTCGCATTCTATACTCCGAGTCAACCTAAGAGTGAACCGCTATGAAGGGTACGAAACAGCTACCTCCGCTGCGAAAAATAGTCCCTAGCTTTTTAGAGCGAAAAGCATCAGAATTATTGCTTAGAATCCATTTTTGTTTGCTCAACAGTGTATCAGACAAAATTGCTATCTAAAAAAAATTCTAGAAATTAGAGCGCTTTAAGAAATAAATTTGTTCTGAGTAGTTGCTGAATCAAGAGCTTTGCACTTGCGGCTATTTCTGCCCACTTGGGATGCAGCTCGGACAGCGGGGAGGGGTGGAAGACCTCTCCCAACATTAACAACACAGACTCAATCAATTGACAATCGGGGAAACTCGAAGGCAGTAGGGGAAGCAGTTCGGCCTCCACCAGACCCCAACTGACAATCCCCACTGCCCACTTGGTATACAACTCGGACAGGGGGAAGAGGTGGAAGACCTCTCCCAACATTAACAACACAGAGGCAATAAATTGACAATCGGGGAAACTCGAAGGCAGTAGGGGAAGCAGTTCGGCCTCCACCAGACCCCCACCGACAATCCCCACTGCCCACTTGGTATACAACTCGGACAGGGGGAAGAGGTGGAAGACCTCTCCCAACATTAACAACACAGAGGCAATAAATTGACAATCGGGGAAACTCGAAGGCAGTAGGGGAAGCAGTTCGGCCTCCACCAGACCCCCACCGACAATCCCCACTGCCCACTTGGGATACAACTCGGACAGAGGGAAGAGGTGGAAGACCTCTCCCAACATTAACAACACGGGCAAATTGACAATCGGGGAAACTCGAAGGCAGTAGGGGAAGCAGTTCGGCCTCCACCAGACCCCCACCGACAATCCCCACTGCCCACTTGGGATACAACTCGGACAGGGGGAAGAGGTGGAAGTCCTCTCCCAACATTAACAACACAGAGGCAATAAATTGACAATCGGGGAAACTCGAAGGCAGTAGGGGAAGCAGTTCGGCCTCCACCAGACCCCCACCGACAATCCCCACTGCCCACTTGGGATACAACTCGGGCAGGGGGAAGAGGTGGAAGACCTCTTCCAACATTAACAACACAGAGGCAATAAATTGACAATCGGGGAAACTCGAAGGCAGTAGGGGAAGCAGTTCGGCCTCCACCAGACACCCACTAACAATCCCCACTGCCCACTTGGGATACAACTTCGACAGGGGGAAGGGGTGGAAGACCTCTCCCAACATTAACAACACGGGCAAATTGACAATCGGGGAAACTCGAAGGCAGTAGGGGAAGCAGTTCGGCCTCCACCAGACCCCCACCGACAATCCCCACTGCCCACTTGGGATACAACTCGGACAGGGGGAAGAGGTGGAAGACCTCTCCCAACATTAACAACACAGAGGCAATAAATTGACAATCGGGGAAACTCGAAGGCAGTAGGGGAAGCAGTTCGGCCTCCACCAGACCCCCACCGACAATCCCCACTGCCCACTTGGTATACAACTCGGACAGGGGGAAGAGGTGGAAGACCTCTCCCAACATTAACAACACAGAGGCAATAAATTGACAATCGGGGAAACTCGAAGGCAGTAGGGGAAGCAGTTCGGCCTCCACCAGACCCCCACCGACAATCCCCACTGCCCACTTGGGATACAACTCGGACAGAGGGAAGAGGTGGAAGACCTCTCCCAACATTAACAACACGGGCAAATTGACAATCGGGGAAACTCGAAGGCAGTAGGGGAAGCAGTTCGGCCTCCACCAGACCCCCACCGACAATCCCCACTGCCCACTTGGGATACAACTCGGACAGGGGGAAGAGGTGGAAGTCCTCTCCCAACATTAACAACACAGAGGCAATAAATTGACAATCGGGGAAACTCGAAGGCAGTAGGGGAAGCAGTTCGGCCTCCACCAGACCCCCACCGACAATCCCCACTGCCCACTTGGGATACAACTCGGGCAGGGGGAAGAGGTGGAAGACCTCTTCCAACATTAACAACACAGAGGCAATAAATTGACAATCGGGGAAACTCGAAGGCAGTAGGGGAAGCAGTTCGGCCTCCACCAGACACCCACTAACAATCCCCACTGCCCACTTGGGATACAACTTCGACAGGGGGAAGGGGTGGAAGACCTCTCCCAACATTAACAACACGGGCAAATTGACAATCGGGGAAACTCGAAGGCAGTAGGGGAAGCAGTTCGGCCTCCACCAGACCCCCACCGACAATCCCCACTGGCCACTTGGGATACAACTCGGACAGGGGGAAGGGATGGAAGACCTCTCCCAACATTAACAACATAGAGGCAATAAATTGACAATCGGGGAAACTCGAAGGCAGTAGGGGAAGCAGTTCGGCCTCCACCAGACTCCCACCGACAATCCCCACTGCCCACTTGGGATACAACTCGGGCAGGGGGAAGAGGTGGAAGACCTCTTCCAACATTAACAACACAGAGGCAATAAATTGACAATCGGGGAAACTCGAAGGCAGTAGGGGAAGCAGTTCGGCCTCCACCAGACCCCCACTGACAATCCCCACTGCTTGTGAGATGTGTGGGTGGGTTGGGGGATCAGAAAGGAAACAGTAGAAGAGCACATTAACGCGGATAGATACCGTTCGCCGCCCCGGTGGCGCAGTGGTCTAAGGCGCTGGCCTCTGATCATTCGTCCGTAAGGGGTCCGGGTTCGAATCCCGGTCAGGCATGGATGTTGTGTTTGTCTTACGCCACTGGCTCTCTCCCTTCCCTGGAACCAGTGACCCTAAATTAGGGACGGGCGACTGCTTATAGCCCATTGCGTTGCTCACGGTGGTCGTTAAACCTCCAATCAAAAAAAAAAAAAAAAAAAAAAAAAGATACCGTTCTTACGTCCCACGACGAGATGTGATAAGGCTCTCCCGCCTTTCCCAATAGTACACTTTTAGGGTGAATTGAAGTCTAGTTATTTGTTCAGCTGCTGCTTTTCGTCGGTGGTGAATCCCCAGCATTGTACGAGACTCCAAAGAAGCAACCCTGCCATGTGGTTTGTCGTTTGTGAGTCTGGAGAATTTTGAGGCCGCTGTGGTACAGTGGGAAGCATATCCGGCGCGTAACTGGAAGACCCTGGGTTCGATTCCCGGTGACGGCCGATGAGAATTTTTTCGTGACTCACTTATGAACCTGGAAGGACCGATGACTTCTATTTGATGTTCCTGGTCCAGGTCAACTGTGTATTTATCAGATTCATCTTGATATTTTAATGAAGATTTAAATTCGGCTTTAAAAGAGAAAAATAAATCGTGTGATTTGCTGTTCAAGGGGAAGATGTGCCTTTATATCCAATGTAGAGGGTGTGTGTGTTGAGCTCCTCCCTTTCCTACGCCACTGATGTGTATGTACCTAATAAAGTGGCCACTCAGTGTACATTAGAATTCCTCCTGGGGAAACTGTTATTTAAAATGTTACACTGATTATGAGTGTTTTTTTCCAAAGACATAATTTGAGGGTGTATCTAATAAAATGGCCACTCAGTCGCTGCACATTAAAATCAATCCAGGGGAACTTTAAAATGTTACAGTGACGAGAAGTGCACCCTTTTCCATAGATATGAGAGTGTACTTAATGAAGTGGCCACACAGTGTACGTGTAGGCGCATTGTGAACGAAGCTACAGATTATTAGTAATAATTTATTTATTTTTGCGGGGTGGCTGACTCCGTATCCCCGGCTGAACGTGTTTATATTTGGTACGGCAGCCATTTTAGGATGCGATCAGAAAGGGAGTTTAAAATGCTCGATCTGTTATGGAATAAATAACTACGGTAATCCGTATTCTCATTCAGTTCAGCACTCCCCCACCGCAAAAGTGTACTTTTTTAGGCGTATCAGCAGCGGTAATTGCGCTGGCATTCCACGTGCCTCCCCCTCCCCCTAGCGTCGGAGTAATTTTAGTGGTTTTGCAACAGTGAAACAACCACGGCTGCACTTATTACCGGGACAAATGAATTTGATCTCGTGAAAGCGGCTTTGAACAAACGAGGCAAAGACCTGCTGCTTCCCTGGCCTCCTCCTCCTCCTCATGTGGCCTTGGACAATGCAGTCAATGGTGTACCGGCGTTGAGTCCAGCGGTGTGTGGCCTTGGCCTTGAATCACTGCTGCCTGTCACGATAGAGATCTCGTCTATGTGTGACGTGGGCAGCAGCGAACATTATAATGTATGGGTACAACTGCTGTTGCTATTTAGGTGCTACTTCGCACTTATTTTACACACATATATTGGCCCGCTATTAAGACTGTTTATTTATTTAAGCAGATATTCGCTGCCTTCGATCACGAGTTTGGTCAACTTTAATTTCCTCGGTGTTTATTCTCTGGGCATTCATACAAACCTTCACGCCACAAGTGACGCCGGAGAGGTTGTTGAAAAGCGTCCCGATATCGGGAATTGACGTCAGTCAGGGACGGGACGCTTTAAGAACCTCCTATGATGCCCGCGACGCATCGTGGCACGAGCCTCCCCCTCCTCCCCCACGTCCCACGCGCGTATGATTCCATTTTATCGTGTAAAACCTAAAAATCTTTGCTAGGTATGTCTTTTCCTTTTGATGTCAAAAAAAAAAAAAAAAAAAAGAAGAAGAAAACAATGAAAGTTTCTTACTGTGTATTTTAGCAACACATTTCCATATGTAATTGATATCATCATCATCATCAATCCACTGCTGGATGAAGGTCTCCCCAAGTTTCTTCCACAGTTGTCTGTCTTGAGCCTGTCTCCTCCATGTCATTCCAGCATACCTTCGAATTTCATCCACCCATCTCCCATTGGGTCTTTTCCTGTCCCTTGGAATCAATTTAGTGACCCAGACTAAAAGTACGAGCCCCCTAGATGGCGCAGTGGTCTTAAGCGATGGCTTTTGATCATTCGTCCGAAAGGGGTCCGGGTTCGAATCCCGGTGAGTCATGGATGTTGTGGCTGTCTCCCTTCCCTGGAACCAGTGACCCTAAATTCGGGACGGGCGACTGCTTGTAGCCCATTGAGTTGCTCACGGTAGTCGTTAAACCTCCAATTAAAAAAAAAAAAAAAAAAAGATGCTAGTGTGTGCCGAAATTTTGGAAGTATACCTGTTGCATTTTGTTTGCTGCTTACCCGTTACGACGGAAATAAGAGTGAACTGTTGCTTGTTTAGTGCTTGTTATGATAACTATTTTAAATGTTTTTCAACTTCCTCAGACGCGGTGGTTGTGATGTTTGAAGATGTAAAAATAAACCAAGGGCAAATCCACAGGGGGAGATAAACGCGGGGGCCTCCGCACCCAGGAAAAGCTTCGATACATTAGGTTTTAATAACAAATTGAACATTTTTTCGTGAAAGAAAGTATTACTTAAAAGTATATTGCTTTCCTTAATTAATTGGTAGATATAAACGAATTTATAGACATACTAGAAACACTTTTTCATTTTGCGGGAAAATATCAGAAAGGTCTGTTATTCCCGACACTTGCACCTCCCCTCACGAAAATCCTGGATCCTCCCCTGAAATAAACCCTTAAGATTCTCTAAGTGGAGATTTCGTAATTGAAATGACCACCTGTCTAATCAATGTGATGATGATCGTCTACGTACTTCCAAAAACACCTCTTACCCGGCGAGCCATGGGCTCTACAAGATTTCTAAAAGTATCTTGTGGTGTCCGATACCAACATGTTGACAGCAGATCCTTTAACTGATAGTCAAATAGCACTGAAAAAATCTACTTAAAGATGAGAACCTGAACCTACTCGTTTTTTTAAAAAGTACAATCGTATCGTAAACGAGTACATGATATGCTGAAATACAAGTAACCATATGCACTTACAAATAACTGCGTCAATAAATATAAATATAATCTCGTATTACTTCATTTTAAATATTATAGATTTCAAGATAAATCGTTTAATAAATGTGTAAAGTGAGACATAAATAATTAGTACAACAAAGTCACTGATCACAAGTAATTTAATATTAATCGCTCAAATACTGTATAAGTAACCATACGTACTTACAAATGACTGCTTCAATAAATATAAATATAATCTCGGATTACTTCATTTTAAATATTATAGATTTCAAGAGAAATTGTTTAATAAATGTGTAAAGTGATACATAAATAATTGGTACGACGAAGTCACTGATCAGAAGTAACTTAATTATGCATTAAGCATCTTTGTGTACGTTTTTAGATTAACTATACTTGTGTCAATCTCAAATAATCTTCATCACTATATTTGTCATAAAATTGTGCGGTCCAATTTGCCCAACATGTCACAACGAGTATATTTATTATCCCAGGTGTGCCATCGAATAATATACTTCCAGTTGATTCTATGAATGAATGAGTATGTATGGAGTACACGTATTCCACATTTGAAACCGGGGCCGCGGGTGGCCTAGTGGTCAACGTTCGCGACTGCCACGGTGAAGACCTCAGGTTCGATCCCAGACAGGTACAAACGCTCGAACCTCTAAATATTCGCCGTGCGTCGGATGGGCACGTTAAGCCGTCGGACCCCGGTAATAAATAAGGGCGTCTTCCTCCCCTTTTCTACTTCGCTTCCGTGTCACTTCCCTATCGGACACTAGTCCAAATCTCCTATCTTTCTATTTCTAAGGGTTGTTTAAGACCTGGGGTCAGACAGACACTCCCTTCCTAAAATCATCTACATATGATCTAAAATTTGAAATCGAGCCGCGAATGGCTTAGTGGTTAGAGATTCAGACTACTGATGGTGGGACCCCAAATTCAAACCTGGCGTGGTGGTGTGAATTTCTAACAATCGCTGTGCATCGGACGAGCACGTTAAGTGACTGCCCCGGGCAGAGATCAGATCAGATCATATGTAGAGGATTTTAGGAAGGGAGTGTCTGACCCCAGGTCTTAAACAACCCTTAGAAATAGGAAGCTAGGAGATTTGAACTAGAGTGCCCGATAGGAAAGTGACACGGAAACGAGGTAGAAAGAGGGAGGAAGACGCCCTTATTTATTACCGGGGTGCCAGTACCCGGGGTCCGACTGCTTAACGTATCCATCCGACGCACGGCGGATATTTAGTGATTCGAGCGTTCGTACCTGCCTGGGATCGAACCCGAGGTCTTCTCCGTGGCAGTCACGTACGTTAACCACTAGGCCACCCACGGCCCCTGCCCCGGGTAGAAATCGCCCGGTTACATATAAAGGTGTTCATTCCTAAGCTCCCCCCCCCCTCGCTCTGCTTTCTATGTGCAAATTCGTGCGGTGGCGCCATCTAGTGTGCTCTCTCTCTCTCAGTTACAAACCATCCTGCTAGATTCGTTTTAACATCCTTCAGTTTCTGTGCCCTGCTCGAAAGGGCACAGAAACTGAATGAAGTTAGAGCACATATACACTGACGGAAAAAAAAAAAAAATCCCAACACCAAGAAGGGGTTGTGTTAGATAAACGACAGTTGGTAGGCGGTGAGAGTACATCTGTAAGATGACGTCTATGCAAATTTCGCGCTCGGCACATACGTGTGGCGCTGGTAGCGCCCTCGGAACATGCAAAGCAGGTTTGCTGTAAATACGCGCTGTAACGTTCGTGAGCGTTAGTTATCGTTGAGATTCGACGTATGGTGTTGATGTTAGTCAAGAATGCCTTTAAGAAGACGAAGAAGCCATTATCAACAGCTCACGGTGTTTGAACTAGGTTGTGTAATAGGGCTACGAGAAGGTGGATTTTCTTTCCGCAATATTGCAGAACGACTTGGCAGGAATGTAGCCACTGTGCATGATTGTTGGCAGCGGTGGTCAAGGGAAGGTACTGCCTCAAGAAGACCGGATTCCGGTCGGCCACGTGGCACTACTGAGAGGGAAGACCGCCGTGTACGGCGTATGGCCGTGGCGCATCGTACCGCGTCTGCGGCAGCAATTCGAGCTGCAGTTGCCACCACAGTGACACAGCAAACTGTTACAAATCGGTTACTTGAAGGACAGCTCCGAGCCAGACGCCCTGTAGCGTGCATTCCACTTACTCCAAACCACTGCCGTTTGCGACGTCAGTGGTGTCAAGCTGGAACTCATTGGAGGACGGAGTGAAAATCTGTTGTGTTTTCTGATGAAAGCCGGCTCTGCCTGGGTGCCAGTGATGGCCGTGTGTTGGTTAGAAGGAGGCCAGGTGAGCGCCTGCAACCAACCTGTCTGCGGCCGAGACACACTGGACCGACACCTGGAGTTATGATCTGGGGAGCAATTTCCTATGACAGCAGGAGCACTCTCGTGGTTATCCCACGCACCCTGACGGTACAGTTGTACGTCGGTCTGGTGATTCAACCTGTTGTGCTGCCATTCATGAACAGCATTCCAGGGGGTGTTTTCTAACAGGATAACGCTCGCCCGCATACCGCTGTTGTAACCCAACATGCTGTACAGAGTGTCGACATGTTGCCGTGGCCTGCTAGATCACCAGATCTTTCACCGATCGAGCACGTATAGGACATCATTGGACGACAACTCCAGCGTCACCCCCAATCAGCATTAACCGTCCCTGTATTGACCGACCAAGTGCAACAGGCATGGAACTCCATCCCACAAACTGACATCCAGCAGCTGTTCGACACAATGCATGAACGTTTGCGTGCTTGCATTCAACATTCTGGCGGTTACACCGGTTATTAATGTACCAGCATTTCACATTTAAAATGGCTCTTCTCGCGCTCACAATAAGCTGCGATCTCGAAACCTTAATCGATTAAATATGTTACCTATACAAATGTATTGCCGCCATTTCATTCCTCTACAACTATTTTTTCGTGGTGTTGGGATTTTTTTCCGTCAGTGTATTTGAATTATGCGAATTTTTTTGGAGTACATATATTTGAAATACAGTAAAACCTCGAAAATCCGGCATCGACAGGACCGGACGAGTGCCGGATTTATGAAGCTATCCAAAAATTGCGTAACGGACGTTACTTTAATCACGTACATACACGTAATAGGTCACTTTAACGAAAATTTGCGCGACTACGCCTCATGAATATGCAAAGGCCGCGCTGCCGATCGCATTCTTTGAAATTTGCGAACAAAACAATTGTTTTGGCGATGGAAAAAAATTTTTGTCGAAAATATTGGCGATTACCTTTTTGCATATATTTATTATTAAACTCTGTCGAAAAAAAAATTGAATTTGGCGAATGGTTAGGCAGAAACTTGAAAAAAGCCAGGGCAACCGCTAGGGTTGGGTGATGTATCGATACAACCCGAAAATCGGATGTGAATTTTATTTACATCGATGTTACGATTTTTCGACTGACGAAACTAAGATACATCGCGAAGGCGATTACTGCGATGCATCATGAAGGACGATCGAATCCACATACTGCCACCACCAAGCACAGATCATCATCAGACGTTCAACACGTATTTCAAACGTACACGCCGATTGGTCGCCTCATTGATCCGCGTCATTTTAGTGTGTCCCAATGAGATGACAAATTTGAGAGACCTCCCGATGTTACTCGTACACGTAGGCGGCTATCGGCAGTTCGCACGCTGAGATTGGATGATCTCACGATGTGTTGTTGAGAGGCTACATAGGGAGATTTCCATGGTTATTGGTGAAACATCGGAAGTTTTCACGAAAACGAAATCAGAAAAGTGCCGGTTTTCTGAATGCCGGATATTCGAGGTTTTACTGTATCTGTACTCAAAACTGAGTACATACACTGCTGGCCACCCAAAATGCAACACCAAGAAGGACACGAGATAGCAAAGCCAGATTTACTGGACACATAACAACAGATACAAAGATGAAACGATTGAGCTTACAGGCCCGTGGGACTTGCGGAACACGCAGACATCAATAGTTCGTGTGGCCCCCATGGCTGGCAATAACGGCAGCTACACGCCGCGGCATCGAACGAAAAAGGCTTTCGATGTGGGCTTGGGGTATGTCGGTCCAGGCTGCTTCCACACGTTGCCACAGTTCATCACGGGTGGTGCTTGCCGGGCCACTCGGTTGCCGATCAGCGGCCAGACGTGTTCGATGGGCGACATGTCGGGAGAGCAGTGACAACTGGTGGGCCGTGAATAATTGTTGCACGATGCGTGCCACGTGCTGGCGCGCGTTGTCCTTATTGAAACGTGGCCGCTGGCAGGTCCTACAGGTAAGGGAGGACTACAGGCTCCAAAACGTCGGAGATGGTACGGTGGCTGTTGAGTGTACCGGCGATGCGTACCAGAGGGGTGCGGGTGTCATATCCAATTGCGCCCCAAACCATAACGCCAGGCGACGGACCGGTATGGCGATGCATAACGCATGCGTCATACAGTCTCTCGCCGCGGTGCCGCCACAAGCGGATCCGACCATCGTGGTGTTGCAGGTAGAAGCGGGATTCGTCGGAGAAGACAATGTCGTGCCATTCCGTAGTCCAGGTGCGGTGTTCAACGGCCCACTGCCGCCGCACTCGCCGGTTGTGTAACGTCAATGATAATCGGAGCAATGGGCGCCGTGCGACAAGTCCCCGATCCTGCTGACGGAGTCGAATGGTACGTGCTGACACAGGTTGTTAACACACCCTAATTCCTGCGCTAACGTTCGTGATGTGGCGGTGCGAGCTGTCAATGCCCGCTGCACAACATGCCGGTCCTCTCGTCCGGTGGTGTGCCACGGCTGTGGTAATCGCTCACGTCGGTCTGTTCGTCCCTCCTGCACCCACCGAATCCATACTCGCCTCACTGTGGTTGGATGTCGTCCCACACGGGCGCCGATGTCTCGGTACTATAAACCGCTGTTGCGATAAGCCACTATTCGTCCTCTGTCGAACTCCGAAACGTGCTGGAATGACTGCCGTATTATGCGACGAGGCATCAGGAAGCTTCCCACACAACAGGTCCGGCAGCACAACACACTTCCACTACTTACACCCCGCCTTCTGTGCACCCTTCTTATAGTGCTTCCCGGTGGCGTGCCGGGCGCACATGATTTGCACATGCCCTGCAATGCTAATCGTTTGCATGTCCTCTAGCGGGCGACGCAGGCTGCGAATTTGAGGCCAATCGGATGCTTCCTTCTTGGTGTTGCATTGTGGGTGTCCAGCAGTGTATATTTCAAATTAGAAATACCAGATACACTCACAATTTATTCCCTGTATGTACTCAAACATGAGTACGTGTCCTTTCCAAAAATGAGACGCAAGTACTTGGAGCTATTATAAGCCCAGAATGTTCTCAGAAACGAGTACATTTTGCTTATTTCTAAGTACCAAATTTTAACAATGAGATGTTACGGGCAGAAGAATGCCATGTTGTTTAGGTAGGGGTTATTTAGTGATTGAAATGACCACCTGCCTATTGGTCCTCTACGTGCTGTCAAACCTTCTCTTACCTGGCGAGGCATGCGCACTACATGATTTCTAAAGGTATCGTGTAGTGTCTGGTAACCAACACGTTACGAGCTGATCCTTTAACTAATAAATGCACAGTTGACGTGGATTAGGAACATCAAACAGAAGACATCGCTCTTTCCACGTTTATAAGTGAGTCGCGAAAAAATTTTCATCGGCCCCACCGGGAATCGAACCCAGGGTCTTCCAGTTACGCGTCGGACGTGCTACCACTGCACCACAGCGGCGTCGAATTCTCCAGACTCGCATACGACTAACTGCCGAACCACATGGCCGGTTGCTTCTTGGAGCCCCGCACAATGCTGGGGATTCACCAAAGATGGAAAGCAGCAACTGAACAAATAACTAGGAGGTGAATGAATAATAAATACGCAGTTGACGTGGATTAAGAACATCAAACAGAAGACATCGCTCTTTCCACGTTTATAAGTGAGTCGCGAAAAAATTTTCATCGGCCCCACCGGGAATCGAACCCAGGGTCTTCCAGTTAAGCGTCGGACGTGCTACCACTGCACCACAGCGGCGTCGAATTCTCCAGACTCGCATACGACTAACTGCCGAACCACATGGCCGGTTGCTTCTTGGAGCCCCGCACAATGCTGGGGATTCACCAAAGATGGAAAGCAGCAACTGAACAAATAACTAGGAGGCGAATGAATAATAAATACGCAGTTGACGTGGATTAAGAACATCAAATAGAAGTCATCGCTCTTTCCACGTTTATAAGTGAGTAACGGAAAAATTCTCATCGGCCAACCACCTGCAATGGAAGCATGTACTGCGTGTAACTGGAAGACCCAGGGTTCGATTCCCGGTGGCGGCTGAACATCGAAAATAATTGCTAATCTAGGATAATCAATTAACGATTAAGCGTTAATTATCAATAATTTATTATTTAGAATAATTATATAAATTCATTAATAAATTAACAATTTCATTGGTAATTAAGTTACTGATTTACAAAATTTTGATACAAAGCCTTACGTAATGTGGGGGGCTATATATTTATTAAATGTGGTTAATGCAAAATAGAGTGCTTCTCACTGAATATTCAATTTCTCGGAGTTATTTCCAAAAGCGCAATTTTAAGATTAGTTGTTCTATGAAATAAATAATAGTGCAGAATATTGAAAATGCAAAGTTTTGCTAGTACTTTAATAAAATTGGACGTACATATCTTAGCATCAGTGTACAAGGTAACTGCTCTTCCAAATATGGGTCCTCTATTTACTTGTACTTCTTTTGTGTTTCGAAGATAACATTTTCTGGCGCCTTAGAGTAGAAAATGTACTTTCCGGAGTGGTTGTTGAGACAGGAAGCGTTGATAGAATTTTTAGTACGTAATTTCTTGATATCAGGGTAAAAAAAAAAAAGCAGCTTTACAGCTTGATAAGGATTCTATCGCAATGGTTGGCCTTTTCTTCTTGTATTGTTAATAAAGGCATCTTCCAGGGGTGTGAGCGACAGCGAGTGAACCCTGCGGGTGTGTTGCTTGCACGTGAAAAAATGCACCAATGAAACGAATTCAAAGGGATTCGAAAAAATCAGCCACTTAGTTGGAAAAAGAATGTGATTTGAATCACTTTTTTTTTTTTTATCGGTTTTTCAGATTTATCTTGACACTTTAAATGAAAACGATTTAAGATTGTGATTCGGCGTTCAAGAGAAAAATGTGTCTTGATATCCAATGGAAGGGGGGCTTGAGCCCCTTGAGTCCCCGCCTTTCCTACGTCAATGATTGAGCAGTTGCGAAAAAGCAAAAACAAAACAAATATTCTTTTCTTCGTGCAAATTGTCTTGTCCATAAGGGAAATCATGTGGTGTTGTCAAGTGTAGGTGATTCCTAGTTTTCCAGTGACGTAGCAAGGATTTTAAAACCTTTGTGAATACCACATATTTTGTTTGCTGCTAACCGTGCTAAACTCCGATACAGCTTTCTCCAAAATTTGTTCGTAATCTACGGTTAAACTAAAAAGTGAGAATACTACGGAGTTCAAGGGAACCCACAGCTGCACGCGAACACGGTCGAGTCACATTATTGTGACCACCAGCTAATTAATATCCAGAGTAACCGCCGCGTGCAGCGCGGACAGCAGCTAGACCGGCTGGGAATGATTCAATAAGGTGCTGGAAGGTGTTCACAGGTATGTGGATCCATGCTGACTGCAGTGCTTCTGACAGCTGCTGGAGGGTGCGTGGTGGAGGATCCATAGAGCAAACAACACGATCGAGGTGAATCCGACACATCCTCAATTGGGTTTAATTCTGAGGAATTAGGGAAGTACTTTGAAGTCTTCATCGTGCTCTTCCAACCACTCTCGGACATTTCTAGCATCGCATTGTCGTTCTGGAAGATCTCATCCGCCCCAGGGAAGGCAATTAGCATGTATGGATGTACGTGGTCTGCAAGGATGGATTCATAACGAATTCGGTCCATAGTGCTTTCCACAGGTATGAGTGGACCCAGGGAATGCCACGGAAACATTCCTCAGACCATAACGCTGCCCCCACCAGCTTGTGTTCTTCCAGCAATGGTTGAAGAGTGTTTGTTCTCCGTCGTTTCTCGCCTTATACGCAAACGTCCGTCCGTTCGATGAAACAGGAAACGTGACTCGTCGGAGAAGGCAATCTTTTGGAATCAGCGGAGGTCCAATTCCGTTACTGCCGTGCAAATGTCTTAGCCTTTTCTGCTGATGCACCTTCGTTATCATACGTGCAGTGACCATCCGTCTGCATCGGAGTCCGATAAGCAGCAGGGTTCGCTGAACTGTCGATTTGGATACACCTCCTGTAATCCCCTGGTTCATTCGGCCAGTGAGTTGCTCCAATATAGCGTGTTGATTGGCCCTCAGGCACCTTCGAAGCCGACGTTCACCTCTCACATCAGTGGCACGTGGTGCTCCGCAGTTTCCACATCTCTTATTCGCAATGGTGCCATTTCTCCAATCATTATACACTTTAACCACAGCAGCACGCGAACAGTTCACAAATTGCGCTGTTTCAGAAATACTGCCACCCTTGGCGGGAAAGCCAATAATAATCCCTTTTTGGAAATCTGATAAATCGCACCTTTTATATTCAGAATGCCGTACAGCACACCTTATATACCCTCCAAACCAGCTCACAATCCTTTTTGGAAATCTGATAAATCGCACCTTTTATATTCAGAATGCCGTACAGCACACCTTATATACCCTCCAAACCAGCTCACAACCCTTTTTGGAAATCTGATAAATCACCAGCTCACAATAATAATCCCTTTTTGGAAATCTGATAAATCGCACCTTTTATATTCAGAATGCCGTACAGCACACCTTATATACCCTCCAAACCAGCTCACAACACATGGCTTCTTTCATTGACTACGCGCTGTTGACGTCAAAATAGGAGGTGGTCACAGTAATGTGACTCCATTGTGTATAAAGACTTCGGTTAATGCGAGCTGGTTATGTGAGGGTTTGACTGTAATTTCCTGTGACCTTTGGCGGCGTATTAGGAATCTGTAAATCGCGATGTCTTCCACTGACATTACACGCCCGTGCGGGCGTTGTTTGATACAGATGCTTGAATAGAGAGCAGATTCAAGTGAAAATGACTCTCCTGGAAACGTGGTGTCACTAGGAGGTACGCGCGGTAATTAGGTTTACGTGGGCACGAAAACCGCCGGCAACGGAAATCCATCGCGAACTGCAAGAAGTCAATGGTCCTCAAGTCATTAGCATTCAGAACGTGTCAGAATGTTGTTCAAAATTCGGTGTAGTGACATGCGTACACGTCAAATTTGGTGGCACTTGCGTAAATGCCAAGATGTACAGTGACATTTACGCAAGTTCCACCAAATTTGACCTACAGTGCGTACATGCCATATTTGGTGACACTTGCGTACATGCCATATTTGGTGATACTTGCGTACATGCCATATTTGGTGACACTTGCGTACATGCCAAGGAGTACAGTGACACTTGCGTACATGTCAAATTTGGTGGCACTTGCGTACACGTCAAGGCGTATAGTGACACTTGCGTATATGTCAAATTTGGTGGCACTTGCGTAAATATCAAGGCGTACAATGGCACTTGCGTACATGTCAACTTTGGTGGCACTTGCGTACACGTCAAGGCGTATAATGACATTATGTACATGTCAAGCGTACAGTGACACTGGCATAATGTCAGATTTGGTGACACTTGCGTACATGTCAAATTTGGTGGCACTTGCGTAAATATCAAGGCATACAATGGCACTTGCGCACATGTCAACTTTATTGGCACTTGCGTACACGTCAAGGCGTATAGTGACATTACGCACATGTCAAGCGTACAGTAACACTAGCATAATGTCAGATTTGGTGACACTTGCGCACATGCCAAGGAGTACAATGACACTTGCGTATATATCAAATTTGTTAACACTTGCATACATGTCAAGGCGTATAGTGACACTTGCGTTCATGTCAAATTTGGTGGCACTTGTGTAAATGTCAAGGCGTACGACACTTGCGTACATGTCAAGGCGTATAGTGACACTTGCGTACATGTCAAGGCGTATAGTGACACTTGCGTACATGCCAATGCGTGTAGTGACACTTGCGTACATGTCAAGTCATACTGTGACACTTGCGTACATGTCAAGGCGAACGTGCTAAGGTTCTATGTTCGGGAATAATTGTATGCTTTTGCAATTATCCCCGAACAACACTGCCACTGTGACCCATATTTTGAATGATTTTAACTTTCCGTCACACTTTATCCAGGCTTAGGACTGGCAGCATCTATGCTGGCGTATTTAAGAGTTGTAGGCGGTACTCGCCTCTTTTTCTTTTTTTATAGATATTTCAAATCACTTTTGCAAAATTTACTCTAATTTAGCAAGATAAGCTAAAGACTTCAAACACTCCTTTATATCTTGCGTACTTTCATAATGTTGCAGAGTTCTAGAGATAAGCTGATCTAGTTTGATGTACCTTTTAGATCGTTTCTTTCCTTCAAGATTAAGGTCTGTTCGATTTATAAGTCAATGTACGTAGATTCTTTTCTTAAGGTGGACGTCAAGTAATTTTGCTTCCAATACTTCCAATGGAAAAACTTTTGTACACATTTCCTTCACAATTAGTGTGCTCCCAAGGATGAAAATTTGAACATAATAACTTCATATTATAACTTGGAATACTTAATATTTTCTAAAACATAACCATAATTATATTAAAAATCAATAACTTTTCCTTTGGTGGTGTTGAAACCAGAAAAAAGATGGCGCGACCTGTACTTTGATGACGTCAGTAGACAAGCAAATGTTGGATTGCCTAATTATGGTTATGTTTTAGAAAATATTAAGTATTCCAAGTTATAAAATGAAGCTATTTTAATCTATGTTCAAATTTTCATCCTTGGGAACGCATTAATTGTCCAGAAAAAAGATGGCGCGACCTGTACTTTGATGACGTCAGTAGACAAACTCATGTTGGATTGCATAATTATGGTTATGTTTTAGAAAATATTAAGTATTCCAAGTTATAAAATTAAGCTGTTTTAATCGATGTTCAAATTTTCATCCTTGGGAACGCATTAATTGTGAAGAAAAGGTGTACAGAAATTTTTCCATTGGAAGTATAGGAAGCAAAATTACTTGACGTCCACCTTAAGCTTTGAAATAGGGTCTTGATTTTAGGATGTGGTCTACTCATTAAGATGTTGAACTTCCTGCATTATTGGTTTTGTTCTGTAGATTATGACAGTTCCACATGCTAGTTGTATTGACATAATTCTCTAGCCGATCATTCACAATCGTAAAATTCTTGCAGCTTTGATTGCTGCGGTGAACTTTTCTTGAATTGATAACCATCCGTTATCTATGTCTCTCTTTGAAGTCTTTAGCTTATATTGCTAAACTAGAGTAAATTTTGAAAAAGTGAATTTCAGTGAAGATTATGTTACATGGGAAATCTGATATTGTACTCAAGTGCCACCTCCTTTTGTATGCTGCACTTGTCAGATTTGGAAACGCCTTCATATGTACGCAAGTGCCACCAAATTTGACATGTATGCAAGTGTCATTGTACACAAGTGCCACCAATTCCAAAATTCTCACATAGGTGCAATGCGTTGGTAAATGAGAAACGCAGTGTCAGTTTTTTAGGCGCACACGTTTGAGTGTCACGCGAGCAAACGGGGGAGTTTTGGCAAGCGTCTAGGGACAGAAGGATGCCTAATGCTTTTGGACTTTAAAAGCATGCGCAACTTGAAGTGGCGTCACTAGACTATTGGCCTCTCAGCGGTCCGCTGTCCCTCTAGTGGACAAAGTTAGTACGATCGTTGCTTAGGTTTGGTTGGCTTGTTTCAGGTTTTTTTTTTTTTTTTTTTTGTAACATTCATTTATTCTGGAATCAGAGGGTAGTATATTGGAGAATTCCCTGAAGAACAGTAATTCGTATTGTTGCGTCCAGCAGTGTCGTTCCCAAGGTTGGAGCTGTGGTTTTCACAAGTGAGTATAAACTTGCTGTGCGAAACAAGTAATTGTCCTTATGCACATAAATTTAAACTCGATTCAGGAGCTAGATTTTCAATGCTCTGTCGACAGTCACCAATTCAACGGAATGTAAAAATAAGAATTCGTTATGAATGGAATACGGGATTACACCATACAATGCAAATTTTGAAGATGGCAATCCGTTTTTTGGTGTAAATATGACAAGGATGGTAAGTCAGATAATATCCGAAGAGTAAAATTTCGTCGTCCTGGAGCGGGAATTGAACCCGCCTCTCCCAGATAACGCCCGGGTATGCTAACCACTACACCACCCAAAACGACCAAGTCTCAAGTTTCCGATTAATTTGAATATAACCACCACAGGATTCGCTAGTCGAAGCAATGGGCATTCATGTTTAGCGAATGTGGAGGTTAAGAATTCAATCCTGTGATTGTCCGGAGAAGCAGGTAAGTGATGAATGGAATACGGGGTTACACCATACAATACAAATTTTGAAGATGACAATCCGTTTATTTTCAAGTTTTCGGATATTATCTGGTTTACCATCTTTGTCATATTTACACCAAAAACCGGATTGTCATCTTCAAAATTTGTTTAAGAATTTGCTTTTGTTTACAGAGTATTGGAAATGGTTCCTGGGAAACATTAAGTGAACCGAAATATCAGCCATTTCACAAATGAAGCATTTTCCATATTTTTAAGTTCCCAAATTATAAAGCACACTAATCGTTCATTCACAAACACCACACGGATATGAAGATAGCGTGGGGTAAACAAATATTATTGAGTACTTACACCAACTAAACTTGAGCATGTGCACGACGGTAAAAATTTAAAAGCATCTTTTTGTCCCTAGACGCTTGCGGAGTTTTTTGCCTGTGGTGGCATGTAACGCAGAGTGAAGCAGTAATATCACAAGTTTGCGTCATTTTCTTGTAGGACTTCCGTCCACAGTGAGTAGATTTTAGGTCCCAGCTACCCACAGCGAGTTCGCCTTTTGGGCAGGACACCGAAACGGAAGGAATGAGAGCAAGTCTAGCGACTTGGACAGAACAGTTTGTAGTGCAGTAGGTGGCGCCACCGTACGATGTTGCAGATAGAGGGGTGAGAGAATTTCAGGGTGGCATGGGAAAGGATGCCCATTTAACCAGTGGGTCCAACCTGGGGGCCGTCAGTTAACGTGCTCGTCCGATGCACGGCGAATATTCAGTGATTGTTAGCAAATCACACCACCTCCGCAAGATCAGCCCAGGATCGAACCTGAGGACCCTGCATTGGTAGTCTGAACTGCTAACCACTCAACCATTCGCGGCAGCAGGAGTTAAGCTCATCAACGCCTGCCTGAAATCCACTAGCTGCTCATTGTAGAATCATCGTGCCATCCAAACGGTACCTCATTGGAGGAAGTAAATCTCATTCCCTCCAATTGGCGTTGTCCTCTAGAATACGATACAAATTGCTAATATTATCGAATCGTTTGCAACGCGTGCGCTGCTTCTGGGTAATCATCACGGTAAAATAGAGCGGTAAGTTTTCAAGTCTTGTTTCCTGATAAAAACCGTAAGTTCTGAGTATTCACAAATATCGTTTGAAATGGCTTTTGTGAACTACACATGAACGAATTGTAAGAAGGCATTCGGGATGAAAAGAAATCTACATACACTATATTGACAAAAGTCACCGGACACCCCTTCAAAACGAAATGAACGGATCCGCTGCGTTGTTAAGATGCGCGGTACAGCTGCAAACGGTATAAAAACAAGCCCGCATCTGACCGCGATCATATCGCGCTGTGGGGTTGAGTGAAAATGTCACGGCGGGAGAGAACTGACTTTGAGAAAGGAAAGACTGTTGGCTGTTATATTAGTGAGGTGTCCATAAGATAAACCGAGAGGCGTTTAAACATATCCAAGTCAACTGTTTTGGATGTACTGAATACGTGGAAGACACGTGGCGTGCCTGAAGCAGCAAAACGTACCGGCAGGCCAAAGAAAATCAGTGACAGAGGATGTCGAAGCCTCAGGAGAGTCGTTACAGCTAATCGACTGAGTACTACTGCTCAAGACCTCAGTGTACAGGTGAGTAACAATGCTGGAACCTCGATATGTACACGTACCATTCGCAGAGAACTTCATTCTATGGGTTACTGTGGTCGTGCGGGCTGCTCATAAGCCTTTCATCTCCACTCGGAATGCTACTCGTCGTTTAGCATGGTGTAAAGAACATTTATCGTAGATCAATGGAAATGGGTCCTATGGACATGAATCCAGATACACGATCCATCAGTCTGATGGGCGTGTGTGGGTATGGCAGCAGCCGGGAGAACGCTCTTTATCACAGTGTACTGTTCCTACGGTCAAGTTTTGGAGCTGGAGTGTACTCGTGTGGGGGTGTTTTTCGTGGTGTGGTCCCGGCCCATTGGTTATCGTGGACAAACTTGCTAACCAGCGCGTCTACCTCGATTTTCTGGACAATTATGCCCTACCAACTCTGTGGCAATACTATGGAACCGAGCCTTGTTGGTACCAGCAGGTTAATGCACCGACCCATAAAGCAAGAACTGTTACGACGTCGTTTGACGATAATTCCGTATCGTGTGTGGACTGGCCAGCAGAGAGCCCTGATCTTTACCCCATAGAACACCTATGGGATGAATTAGAGCGCCGCATAAGAAGTTTGGAACCGTGGCCTACTACTAAGCAACAGTTAGCGGCAGTAGTATGTACTGAATGGAAGCGCATACCCATCTCCAAAAAAAAAAAAACCTTGTCGAAATCATGTCTCGAAGGGTCAGTGCAGGCATATAAGGCCAAAGGTGGACCGACATTATTGCATAATTGTTTGTATGTCAGTAAATGATATGTTGTTTTTCTCTTTTAGGTGTCTGGTGACTTTTGTCAATAGAGTGTATAGGTAGCGAAAAATTAGTACAAACCGTTTTGTTTTTATTTCTGCCTGAGTGACTAAAGCTCTAAGCACACACACACACACACGTCTTAACATATAGGTAGCGAATAGTCAATACGATGAATTTCATCGATAACATACCGATTCGGGATTCGATCAACGATTCTGATTGTATTCTGGAGGACAACGCCAATTGCATACCTGCCAACTATTACGGAATGTCCGTAGTTTCTACGGATTTTGTTGTCTGTCTACGGAACTCACTGTGAAAACTACGGATTCTACGAATTTTCATTTTGTTAATTTTTTTTTTATTTTGCTTGTTTTTTTTAATGATATACGTGAGATTCTTAAGCGAATTCGTGGAATTCCCCCTTTCTTGTCCTTTAGATCATTGTCAAGATCGATGCAAGACTGACGAGAATTTCGGGAGGGGGGGGGGTTTCCCATCAGCGGGACGATATTTCGTGTTTCAAAACTTTCGAATTTTTTTTTTGTAAAAAAATTTGCCGTAAGTGCAATTTTTCCTCTCTCCCGATGTTGCCTTTGTTTGCAGTATTCTTGTTAAATATGATTTTATTGCATAAATTGTTGTATTTCAGCTTCAAACTGTCGCAAGAATTTGCGAAAACGGAAGTTACACGTCGCGAAAATTTTTCCATAATCTTCAGGCATAAGATTCTTCCGCGAATTCGAGGAATTCCGCTACTTTCGTTATTATTTTGGTCATTTTCGAGATCGATGCACAATTGAACGGAAATTGGGAGGGGATGTTCTTCGGAGGACGGAATTCCATCTTTACGAAACTTTCTACAGCGGAAAGTCGACGGAGTTCGGATTTTTTTCCGTAACCGTAATTTCTTTTTCTCGCGATGTTGCCTCTGTCCAGTATTACTGTTAAATAACATTTTGCTGCATAAATATTTTTATTTCAGCTTGAAAACAGGTGGGAAATTTTCAAAACCGGAAGTCGAAGGGAGTAAAGATTTCTCCCGTAATCGCACCCCCTCCCCTCGCCCTCTCTGCAATGTGCCCACTCTCCTGCATTGTTAAATATCCATCGTCCCGTAAGTGTTTGTATTTAAGCGGAAGTAATGAATTTGAAACATTTGTAAAAATTGATGCATTTTTTACAGATTTTGGATTTCCTGTCTGTCAAGCCTTGTGGAATTCTGAACGCATCTGACTGATTTTTATTGGTGGAAGTTTCGAACTTAAATATCGCAGTGTTTACCTGTAGTACCCTCAGCAGGGTAATCAGCTTTGTGTTTTTGCGCGTGTTAAGTTTGTTTCATTAGTATCTTTGTTTGTTGTAACCATGGGCGGCGGAATCCGATAATTTCAGGAAGGGGGGGGGCGAACTTCTTCGAAGGTTAAAACAATAAAAAAAAAGAGAGAAAAAAAACCATAGGTTATATAAATAATAGCAGAAAAAAAATCGTAGAATCCGTAGTTTCGAGAGTGAGTTCCGTAGTTCCACAGTCAGACATGTAAATCCGCAGAAACTACGGACATTCCGTCGTAGTTGGCAGGTATGCATATTGATTTTTTTTTTTTAATATTCTAGTGAGTTACTTTTTTTTCTTCCTTTAGCGCTTAAAATTTTATACCTTTGATGACTTTCTTGGTTTAATACAACCTGGGTTATTGTTATCATATACCCCCCCCCCGGATCTCAGCTAGATTATTATCAAAGAATTGTATTTATAAAAAAACTGCATTTGCAGTCATCAGAACAGAAAACTTGTGGCAACTGTGAAAGCGTGGTCTGTGATTATCAATAATAAACAAAAAATAACTGAAAACATAGTAAAACAATAAATATTGTCAGGATAGTAAAGAGGATTGAAATTGCTGTAAACTCAAAAGTATGTAAAATTCACAAAAATTGGGTGAATTTGACAAAAATTGGCTAATTCCACTTAAAAGGCTGAATTTCACAAAAATGGATATCTTTAAAAACCTGGATAGAGCCCTGTTTCACTGTAATTTATTTGCAGGTGTACTTGCTTTTTGTAGTGTATCACGCGTAATACATATAAATGCACAGGGTGAATTGAAAGTTTTGCAATATTTGGATCCCTTTATGTCTTCATACGTACGTACCTTTACGATAAAAGTCAACTAGCATTCAAAGTATAGGCCACCGTGTTGCACCAACTTTAGCCATCTGTCTGCCAGTTCTTCGATTCTGCGGCGGTACCAGGTCTTGTCCTTTGAGGCGAAGAACTCCTTCACCACAGCTGCCACCTCCTCCTGGTTGTTGAAATGCCGTCCTCGAAGGAAGTGGGCTGTGGACCGGAACAAGTAATCTGATGGGCAAGGTCCGAACTATATGGTGTTTATGGCATCAGTTCGATGCCTTCAAGCTCCTGGAGTTTTGCCCGGGTCGTTCGTGCACCCGGAACAAGTAATCTGATGGGCAAGGTCAGAACTATATGGTGTTATGGCATCAGTTCGATGCCTTCAAGCTCCTGGAGTTTTGCCCGGGTCGTTCGTGCAGTATGAGGCTGAGCGTTGTCCTGCCGTAGGAGAGCCCACTTTCTGTTCACCAGTGCCGGGTACTTCTCCTCCAAAAAGGCGTACATCGGATCCAGCTGTTCAGAGCAGAGGTTGGCGTTGATGGTCCGACCGTCTGGAACAAATTCGCAATGTATTATCCCCTTGAAATTCCACCACACGCAGAGCATCACCTTGTGCTCAAAGCACCCACGTTTGGCAACAGGTTCAGGAAGCTGGCCCGTGCTCAACACAGCCATTGTGTGTTAGGAATTTGGAAATAGACCCGCTTTTCCTCGCACGTAACAATTCTCTTGATGAAAAGTGCATCGCACGGGTTTTCTAAGAGTTTCGTGTTCACTTCCACTTGGCAGTTTGCTTCAGCTGGCATCAATTCGTGAGGGACAATGCGGCAGGTCCTCAAGGTGATGAATCACGGTGGTCTGTGACATGCTCAGCTCGCCTGATAATATCCGAGTACTGGTTGTCGGATTTGCTGCTACGGCCTGACGCACAGCTTCTGAATCCAGGTCCGCGATTTTCCTGACCTTGGCTGATCATCGAGGTTTCTGTCACCTGAGCAAAAAAATTTAACCATCTGGTTGTGGTGCTGTGGTCTATGGAACCTTCCCCTTTTGCATGACAAATGTTTCGTGCTGTTGCTTGAGCAGCGTTATAGTGGAGTTCAAACTCGTAAAGCAAAAGTTCCCTAATTAGCCGGTTGTGGCTGTTCATCTTTTAGGCGTCCCAACCACAGACAGAACGACGACATGCAATGCTGTTCACAGCAACAACTACCACTTTATATCCCTTTCAACTGACTGCAGTGCACAACTTGAACTAGTTTAAACTCGTGACGTGCCCTCCACAGCACATGCGCTTATGCAAAACTTTTGACTCACCGTCTGTATTAGTTGAATAATGGTTGAATATTTTCAGTCAGAGCACTAGATAAAGTTGTTGCTCATGAAGTACCTTCAGCCAATGATTAACAGAGCAATGCAGATTTGTTTTATGAGGAGGCTCTTTGGAAGTATTTTCCTAAACATAGAAATGAAGCCAAAATTTGTTTTAAATTAATGAAATTGTGAAATTTTTGTTCAAATTAATATGCATACCTATTTTTGTTTTGTTTTTATTCTAGGCCCCAAATTTGTTACTCAGATTGAATAATAATGCTTTATTTTTTGATATGCATCACAGAAATATAATGGAAATAAAATATCCAAAGAAATTCAAAGTAAGCGGATTTGTTTTCTCCTTCACATTGTCATGTATTTTGCTCTTTGAAAACTGGGTACTTATCCCCCTTTTGTATGTAAGCTTTTACTTCATTTTATTTACTTCTGTAGGAGGTTTGACATGGTGCACAATACTTGAGATAACATTTGCAGAGCTGATGTAGTTAGTATTAGAAATACATGGTTATATAGATCAATGTTTCTGGAATATTAAAATAATGATGATCTATGAGGTGTGTGTGTGTGTGTGTGTGTGTGTGTGTGTGTGTGTGTGTGTGTGTGTGTGTGTGTGTGTGTGTGTGTGTGTGTGTGTGTGTGTGTGTGAGAGAGAGAGAGAGAGAGAGAGAGAGAGAGAGAGAGAGAGAGAGAGAGAGAGAGAGAGAGAGATGTATAAAGGTATTATATATTTGGGAAAAATACATATCAATTTCTGCAGTAGTTCATATGAGAGTGTGCATGATTATGTTGGTGCATGAAAGCAAAAACTTTTGGGCTAATTTTTACTTCATTTAATTATTTGATTATATACTATTTAAGTTTTTTCTTTCTTGATATTTCTGTTATAAATGGTTTTATAGTAGGCCTAATAATTATCTGATTTACATTTAATTTTTTTTAATTGATTTATGTATCTTTTTTGTTACAGACAATCCATGACTTTCCTGCACAATTCGTTTCTAAATCAAAACGTAGACTCATATGTTATGGGGTGGGAGAAGGGGTTCCTGTTTACATGTAAACTAAACAATCATTCCAATTAGTACTGTTTACACAGGGTGTCTGAGAATTATTGGACACATTACAAAATTATGTACAAAAAAACTAAAAAGCATTGTCTGTTTTTCTATGTCACATATTTACTAACACAGTTTCTATATTTTTGTTTTGCTGAATTGTTATTCCCAGAATCTGATAGATGGTGCTAGGTGTGGCCTGATGAGGAATGTATGAGAAATGCGCAATCAGTAGTCATGTCATCCATACAGCAGAAGGCGATGTGTGTGTTATGGCTTGCGTAATTAAAGTTAAAAGGCGGTACCGTTTAGAGTATGGTTGCAATCCTTAGTCAACAAATTCAACTAAGCGGTGGATGAAACAGTTTAAAAAAACTGGCAATGTGGAACATCGTGGAGGAGCCAGTGGGCCTAGCGTCAGTGGTGAGATGGTTGACCAAGTTAATGAAAGTTTCCGTCGAAGCCCCTGGAAATCCGTTCGTAAAGCATGCAGAGAACTGTGCATTCCAAAATCGACAGTTCACAATATCTTGCACACAAAATTAAAGTTTCATGCTTATAAAATTCAAATAGTGCAAAAGATGCATGTAAATGATCACACTCTGCGACACTATTTCGCTGTGGATATGCTGAGTCAAGTGAAAAACGAAGAAAACTTTCTCGGTACTGTGATTTTTAGTGATGAATCCACATTTCATGTATCAGGTATTGTGAATCGTCACAACTGTAGGATATGAGGCAGTGAACTGCCTTGTGCTGCTATTGAACTGGAACGTGATTCTCCAAAAGTTGATGTGTGGTGCACCCTATCAAAAAGAGAAGTGATTGGCCCTTTCTTCTTCTGCAAAAAAAACATAAATGGTGACATTTACTTGGATATGCTAGAAACTTTCGCTGTACCCCAGATCAAAAGATATGACAACGTCGTTTTCCAACAAGACGGCTCACCTCCACATTGGTCAACTTGTGTACGTAAGTGCCTAAATGAGCATTTCCCCAACAGATGGATTGGGCGTGCTGGTGGTCCCATTGCGTGGCCTCCTCGCTGTCCAGATCTAACTCTATTGGATTATTTCATGTGGGGTTATGTGAAGGATCGTGTCTATCAGATGCCTTGTACTGATTTGCAGGAAGTGAAGCAGCGTATCGCAGCTGCTATTAATTCCATAACTCCTCAGATGCTTGCCAATACATGGCATGAAATGGAGTATGGCTTGGACGTACTACGAGCAACCAAGGGATCTGACATTGAAATTTATTAACTTGTGTAGTTACATTGTAAGTTAGTACCAAGGAGGTTAGAATGGATAGAGTAAGGATGACGTCACAAACTTGAAGCACTTTGAGCAGACGGATTTAATGCTCAAATGTCTCACCAACATGGCGGCAGAGACTGTGATTGGCTGCGACTCGTCAAACAAATCTCCCCAACATGGCGGCAGAGGCTGTGATTGGTTGTGATCGTGACGTTTCGGTGGCTTCACTTTGATTGCACGACGGGAACGGCTTTCTTTTATCTGTTTAATGTTTTGTTTTATATAATTTTGTAATGTGTCCAATAATTCTCTGACACCCTGTATTACTAGCGCCACATGAGTGACTACCCAACACATTCTGGACACAGTTGGATAACGTGCAGTGTGTGTGGTGGAAGTTTCTGTCGGGTTTTCGAATCCCGGTCCCGCTGGCCATCTAGTCGGCGGTTTTTCCAATGTTTTCCGCCGACTAGATGGGCTTGGGGATGCCAGTGCGTTGATGGTTCCCTGTGAAGTTGCGCTGGACTTACTTTGGTTCTTACTCACATGCAGCAGAGGAATGGCAAGCCAGCTACATTGATTGCCAGTAACCCTCAAAGGTGCATAATCGTCTTTGCGGGACTTAACCTGTCGTGGACTGACGAGAGAGAATATGAGAAAGCGAGAGACGTAACTTGGCAATGATGTAGAAAACAATGTTTGCGCAACACCTGTAGCCTTAAAAGCATGTTTTGCAGTGCTTATTTCGGCATTGAAAAATATAAGGCACACATGCAGTATAATTCATGTGTGCAGTAATTCAAATTAACAGTCACCCACATTATATAGTTCAACTTTCATGTTTCTGATTGCATTACTAGATTAGGGAGCTAAGGTAGTCAATGTCAAACCTCACATGATCTACTACAGCTAATCCCACATATACATCTACTACACAAAAACCCTGTACTGGCTTGCCATCTTACATCAGTGTGAGCCATTTATACAACCAAAAAGTAATGAGACTCATTCAGTAACAGACGTTTAATTAAAGTTATATTTACATAACATTAAAACTCCTCGAAATAACATCCTTGAACATCAATACACAGCTGCCAGCGGTTCTGCCATGCAGCATAGCTTGCCTGGAAGTCGGGGAACAGGGTTCACTTTCAAAGCCCTCATCACGGCAGTTTGCACGTTTGTAACAGTCCCAAAATGGTGTCCTTTCAGGCTGTATTTGAGCCAGGGAAACAAAAAGAAGTCAGCCGGGGCCAAGTCCAGTCTGTAGGGAGGTTGGGGCAGCGTTGCCACGTTGTGTTTCGCCAGAAACTTTCTCTCTCAGCGATGCATGACTCGGCGCGTTATCGTGGTGAAGAACCCAAGTGTTGGCGATCTCCGGGCAGACGTGTGCAACTCTGTTCTTCAGCCGTTGAAGCACTTCCACGTAAAATGCAGCGTTGACCGTTTGTCCGGGTGGTACGAACTCCTTATGGACAACACCTTTACAGTCAAAGAAGACAATGAGCATCGATTTCATCTTCGATTTGCACATTCGAGCCTCCTTTGGGCGAGGAGACTCGGGAGTGTGCCACTCTGAGCTCTGTCTTTTCCTATCTGGATCGTACTCAAAGACCCACGTTTCATCACCTGTTATCACTTTCTCCAAAAAACCAGGTTTACTCCTCACACTGTCCACAAGCTCACGAGAAATCGACAGACGGTTGTTCCTCTGCTCATCGGTCAAAACCTTAGGAACCAATTTGGCGCAAACTTTCCGCATCTGCAATTCTTGCGTGATGATTTCATGCAGAATGGATTTTGCGAGTCCCACGTGCTCTGCTACCAATCTAACACTCAGACGTCGGTCAGAGTCCAAAACCGCTTTCACCTTTTCCACATTGTCCGAAGTGTGAGACGTTGAAGGGCGCCCTGGGCGTGGCTCATCCTCGACGCTCTGTCTTCCCTCTAAGAATGTTTTGTGCCACCGAAACACTTGTGCTTTCGATAAAGCATCCTTCCTGTAGGCTTTCTGTATCATAGCAAGTGTCTCGGTCGCGGATTTTTCAAGTTTAACACAAAACTTGACCGCATATCGCTGTTTGACACTCTTCCACATTTTGACCGTTACGCGACGCTTGCACAGCTGTCCACTTCGCAAGCGATCCTCACTCTGTAAAAGCTCAGAGCCAACTGACGAGACATCGATCGTTTACCTAACATATCCCGCCACCCGTCACGCCCGGAGACTCCACCCTCCGGCCCTTCTGATTGGCCCAGGAAAAGTGGTCTCCTTACTTTCCGGACAAACCTTGTATTACTAAGCATAGGCGCCGACTTGAAAAAATGTTGTGGGTTCCGGAAATTTTTAATCGAATTACCCATGCATTTTTCAAAGTGTTTAAGTCTAATTTAAATTTCATTCAGTCAGATTATCTGGCACAATAAGACACCTGAAGTGTTAAAATGAAGCAAATTATAGTTAATTACAGCAAAATATATATTTTTTCTAGATAATTATTTATTTCATTTTTTTTTTTTCAAATGATTTCTGAGCTAAAATAGGATGTTAGAATGGAGAGGACATGGCATCATCAGCCACATGCCCTGCGTTTTCCATGGGCTCCACTTTGTATCAGCTGTGAATGCCCTGTATGCCCAACTTGGGCTGCTTCTGCCCTTTCTATGGAGAAATTGTTAACTTTGAAGAGGTTTTAGAGGCACTTGTGCAGCATGTACAGTCAGGAAAAAAATGAGACTAAAATATACATGCACATAACTAAAAAGTTTGCAAAAAAAATTAGGGAAATGTTGTTTAGTATCTTCTAAAAAAAGCGTAAACTGAATTATTAGGGCTGTTGATCAAACAATATTTTTAATCGATTAATATTTCGCCATTGATCGATTAATCGACCGATTAACCGGTAATTTGATTGAGTGATAAAAAATACTAAACCATCACAAAAAATATACGACTATAAATTACATTATGCATTATTCTATTATTATATGGATACCAAATCCGTTCTCTAAAATGTTAATGCGTTGAATGTATCATAGCCTGTTAATCTAGTAGTATTCATTGCTTTACTTTATTAAAAAATCAGAAATACAAATTAATAATAATTACTTTAAACCTGGTTTGCAGTCACTGCTTTAGCCAAGATTTTAGGCACAAGAGCTTGTCAACATTGGATGGTTTAAGCGAAATACAAAGTTTGTTAACAAAAATACCAGCGGCACTAATCACTATTTCCTTCGGCACAGACGTTGCTGGAATGCACACCAACTGTTTTCCTAAAGTAGCAACCAATGGCAACTGTAATTGCATGAGTTTTCCACCACTGACTGTAGAGGATCTGTAAAATCGTCGTCGAGTTCAGGCAACTCTGATAAACTTGAAGTTCTAATTCTATCGGTGTGCTGACATTTGCGTATTCCTTTATCTCTGTTTCTGGAATCTACAAATTCTCAAAACAGAGTTTTCTTTGTTTATATTGCACATTACTTTGTTCTTGGTGTAAAGGCAGCTGTTGATTTGTACTACTGGATGAAATTCTGTTCCACACTAGCTCTCATTTTTTTTTTTTTTTTCCCCTGGTGTTCAGCGTAATCTCTTGAGTCGAGGGTTAAGGGCAGTAGCTTCTTCGTACTTGTCGTGTAAAGGCCATTGACTGAGTCTTTCCGTCAGATCATCAAGCATCGTAGCTTTAAATATGCAAGTATATGCTGGGTCGGTATCGTTCAATCTCATTGCGCTTTTGAGGTGTGTAAAAGTGAGAATTACAACACTGGCAGTTACGTACTTGTGACCTCCAAGTATTTCAGTGATTTCCAAGCAAGGTTCAATACGATGATTAGCTTCTCAAGCACTTCCTACTCAACTGTTGTCAGAACAGAGGTATTCGATGCGTTGGCTACCAGAATGTTGCTACTGCGTTTTTAGCTTTCACAAGACTTTCCACCATGATGTAGGTACTATTCCAGCCTGTCACTGTTGCAGCTTAGTGTTAGGAAGACCAAGTTCTTTTTGCTTAGACGAGAGTGTAGCCTCTAAATGTGAGCTGTGTTTGAAAGGTCCTACAATTTTTCGGCATTTAGCTAGAACCTTTTCCATCGATGCAAATGTAAGAGCTTTATTTATACTTAACTGTAAAGTTATCAGGTACGTGTTCCTGATAACAGTACAGTGAACCTCGTTACGCATGGGTCTCCGGAGTCGACACTGTGCCAAGGCGCCCATATTAACCCAGGCCGATCGGCAATGACGCCTGCAATTCGCATGGGACGACAGTCATTGGACAGTGGAAGAGTGGGAAAAGGTTGCCTTCTCTGATCAATCGAGGTTTCTGTTCCAGAGAAGTGATGAGAGGTGACATATGGCATCAGACACATGACACCAACACCCAGACATGCTTGTCGGTCAAGTGCGAGGTAGGGGTGGCAGTGTGCATGTCTGGGGGATGTTTCCCTAGTATGACCTGGAAACCGCTGGTACCACTGGATGGGTCCCTGAACCCCAATGGCTACCTGTCCATCCTCGCTGACCACATGCATCCCTTCATGTTGGATGTTTTCCTAGTATGACCTGTGACTGCTGGTACCACAGGATGGGTCCCTGAACACCAATGGCTACCTATCCATCCTCGCTGACCACATGCATCCCTTCATGTTGGATGTTTTCCTAGTATGACCTGGGACTACTGGTACCACTGGATGGGTCCCTGAACCCCAATGGCTACCTGTCCATCCTCGCTGACCACATGCATCCCTTCATGTTGGATGTTTTCCTAGTATGACCTGCGACTGCTGGTACCACAGGATGGGTCCTTGAACGCCAATGGCTACCTATCCATCCTCGCTGACCACATGCATCCCTTCATGTTGGATGTTTTCCTAGTATGACCTGCGACTGCTGGTACCACAGGATGGGTCCCTGAACGCCAATGGCTACCTATCCATCCTCGCTGACCACATGCATCCCTTCATGTTGGATGTTTTCCTAGTATGACCTGGGACTACTGGTACCACTGGATGGGTCCCTGAACACCAATGGCTACCTATCCATCCTCGCTGACCACATGCATCCCTTCATGTTGGATGTTTTCCTAGTATGACCTGGGACTACTGGTACCACAGGATGGGTCCCTGAACACCAATGGCTACCTATCCATCCTCGCTGACCACATGCATCCCTTCATGTTGGATGTTTTCCTAGTATGACCTGGGACTACTGGTACCACTGGATGGGTCCCTGAACCCCAATGGCTACCTGTCCATCCTCGCTGACCACATGCATCCCTTCATGTTGGATGTTTTCCTAGTATGACCTGCGACTGCTGGTACCACAGGATGGGTCCCTGAACGCCAATGGCTACCTATCCATCCTCGCTGACCACATGCATCCCTTCATGTTGGATGTTTTCCTAGTATGACCTGGGACTACTGGTACCACTGGATGGGTCCCTGAACACCAATGGCTACCTATCCATCCTCGCTGACCACATGCATCCCTTCATGTTGGATGTTTTCCTAGTATGACCTGGGACTACTGGTACCACAGGATGGGTCCCTGAACACCAATGGCTACCTATCCATCCTCGCTGACCACATGCATCCCTTCATGTTGGATGTTTTCCTAGTATGACCTGGGACTACTGGTACCACTGGATGGGTCCCTGAACCCCAATGGCTACCTGTCCATCCTCGCTGACCACATGCATCCCTTCATGTTGGATGTTTTCCTAGTATGACCTGCGACTGCTGGTACCACAGGATGGGTCCCTGAACGCCAATGGCTACCTATCCATCCTCGCTGACCACATGCATCCTTTCATGTTGGATGTTTTCCTAGTATGACCTGGGACTACTGGTACCACTGGATGGGTCCCTGAACCCCAATGGCTACCTGTCCATCCTCGCTGACCACATGCATCCCTTCATGTTGGATGTTTTCCTAGTATGACCTGGGACTACTGGTACCACTGGATGGGTCCCTGAACCCCAATGGCTACCTGTCCATCCTCGCTGACCACATGCATCCCTTCATGTTGGATGTTTTCCTAGTATGACCTGCGACTGCTGGTACCACAGGATGGGTCCCTGAACGCCAATGGCTACCTATCCATCCTCGCTGACCACATGCATCCTTTCATGTTGGATGTTTTCCTAGTATGACCTGGGACTACTGGTACCACTGGATGGGTCCCTGAACCCCAATGGCTACCTGTCCATCCTCGCTGACCACATGCATCCCTTCATGTTGGATGTTTTCCTAGTATGACCTCGGACTGCTGGTACCACAGGATGGGTCCCTGAATGCCAATGGCTACCTGTCCATCCTCGCTGATCACGTGCATCCCTTCATGTTGGACATTTACCCTGGTGGTGATGATGTCTACCAATAGGACAATGCACCCTGCCACGTTGCTGAAGGGTTGCATAACTGGTTTCAGGAACACGACAGCGATGTTTTCTTTCTCCTTTAGTCAGCAAAATTGCCCGACCTTAAGTCCATAGAGCATCTGTGGGAGTATTTAGATCAACAGGCTCGCCGTGCCGACCCGCAATTACGTCATTTCCAGAACCTCCATGCTCTGCTGCAGTCCGAATGGGTACATGTGCCTTGGGCAACCTTCCAGGTCCTCATTGCGACCATGTCATCCAGGCCAAGGGTGGTTATTCCCATTTATTAAGTGGGTGGTCATATTATTCTGATTGGACTGTGATATTGATCCTTTCCAAATTAACCATTTATTTAATATAGTTAAAGCAAATATCTTATATGAACCCAAAAAATGTTTCCAGGCCATGTAGTGATTATTTACACCAAAAATTCTATAGTTAGAAATACATATCTTCACTTATGGACCTAAATAATATTACATACCTTATAATCCATAGCCGATATGAAGCACATTGTTGGTGTGTCAATTTATTTTATATGTGGACACACTTGATGAATCCCAACCATGCCGAGATTCGGAAATGATTCTTACTGAAAACTTACTATTCTTACTGAAATGACAGCACTGTTCATGCCAATATGGCCGTAGGTCAATACCTCTGATAAATATGCATGTTTACACCGATATAATTGTTACATGACCAATCTCAATTAAAATTGCACAACTTTGGTCATCATACGGCACACCAGCCTAATAGAAATCAACAGGATTAGTTTACTTTTAACTGTAACTGTTAATAACAGATAAGTTTGCACCTCCAGAATTGCGGCATGGTTGGGATTCATCAGTGTGTCCACAAAGAAGATAAATTGGCACACCAACAATGTGCTTCATATCAGCTATGGGGGGTAATAGTATTTAGGTCCATGAGTGAAGGTATTTATTTCCAACTATAGTTAAAGCTTTGATATCCTGCATTCATGGTCCTCAGGCTAAAAATTCTTTCAGTATAATGGATGAAATTATTGCCATCTGAGGGCTTAAAAAGAAAGAAAAGTGACAATGAAGAAATGGGTACGGAAAGATATCAGTGGAAAGAGAAACTAAGCAATGGATACTGTGTGGCTATAGAGTCAATGAAAGACAAATATGGCTGTGGGACTTGCTGAGGAGAAAGTAAGGCTTGCTTGCAAGAGGAAACTTGAGTTGACGGCGGGAGCAAATCCCGCAAGATTTTCGTGAAGGGGGTGGGTGGTCGTAAATGGAAAAACCGAGGACCTTTCTGATGTTTTTCCGCAAAATGAAAAAGCATTCTTAGTATGTTTATAAATTCTTCCAATTAATTAACGAAAGTAATATACTTTAAAGTAATACTTTCTTTCACGAAAAAATATTTAATTTGTTATTAAAACCTAACAAATCGAAGCTTTTCTTTGATTCCTGAGGGGATGCCCCCACTGCATCCACCCCTGGCTGATGGTCTAGCAAATACAAAAAAAAAAAAAAAAAAAAAAAAGTGGCGCCTGAAGCGATTTCTTTTAAAATTATTTTATTTTGTTTTGAATTCAGTAATTTTATGTTTAAATACAGTGCTGTGCTGTAGTTTAATATTTACATAAATAAATGACAGTGAACAATTCCCTCTTGCTCACTTCGCGATATGTTCACGCTTTCTGGCCGCACACTTTGATGTTTCATCTGGTTGAAAGTTCCGTTGTGTTGGAGTTTTTTTTTCCTCAACCTCATGTATGGCAATTAATACACTTCCTGATATACTTATGTTAAAGTGTGCATGGGCCTGGCCTGGACTGGACCGTAAAGTCCAAATCAGTGCCTTTTTATTTTTCATCAGTTAAGTAAAAATTCCGGGCCAGACCGGGCCTATAATGTTAGCATTTTTCTTTACAAAAGATTTGGGTACTAACATGTAGGGGGAAAAAAAATCATTTAATGGGTCTGGCCTAGACCATGCAGCCCAAATAAGGGCCATTTTTTTCTTTTTTTTTTCATCTGTTAGGTAAATATTTTTGGGCCAGACTGCATCTGTAGTGTTAACATTTTTCTTTACAAAAGATTTGAGTACTAGCTTGTAGGGAAAAAAAAATCATTTAATGGGCCTGGCCTGGACCGTAAGGGCCAAATCAGGGCCATTTTTTTCTCATCTGTTAGATTAAAAATTCCGGGCCAGACCGGGCCTATAGTGGTAACATTTTTCTTTACAAAAGATTTGGGTACTAACATGTAGGGGAAAAAAAAAGTCATTCAATGGGTCTGGCCTAGACCATACAGCCCAAATCAGGGCCATTTTTTTTTGTTTTTTTTTTCATCTGTTAGGTAAAAAATTTTGGGCCAGACTGCATCTGTAGTGTTAACATTTTTCTTTACAAAAGATTTGAGTACTAACTTGTAGGGAAAGAAAAATCATTTAATGGCCCTGGCCTGGACCGTAAGGGCCAAATCAGGGCCATTTTTTTTTTCATCTGTTAGATTAAAAATTCCGGGCCAGACCGGGCCTATAGTGGTAACATTTTTCTTTACAAAAGATTTGGATACTAACATGTAGGGGAAGAAATCATTTAATGGGCCTGGACTGGACTGGACAGCCAAAATCAGGGTAGTCCCCCCCCCCCATCTGTTAGGTAAAAAATTTTGGGCCAGACCTGGCCTGTAGTGTTAATATTTTTTTTCTCGATTGAAAAAAAATTTTTTTGTCTCACAAAACAAATAACCCTTCTGTGGACTATGAACCTACATCTAGATTTCCAAGATAACAGGGCATTTCTTAAAATTGGTATTGATATTTTATTCCACTCCTCTTCCACTGCTTTCCATACTCCAATCGTTGTTTTAGGTTTGCACTCTTTTTAGTTGTCTGAAATCATCCTGGCTCACGGAATTTTGATGCTCTCTACATTCCCGTGACCTTTCGGTTGATGACTGAGCAGGCCTTTTCAGATTACTCTCGTTTTCCTCTAATTGTTTCTTCAACTTTCAATTCCAAGACAAAATCTAAGAATCTTAAGCTTTTAACTCCTGTTCAGCAGAAAATACTATGAATTTTTACTCTATACAGTGACTCTGTAACAGTAGAAAATACAGTGACTTAGAAAATACAGTAAATACAGAGGGCGAATCAAAAGTTTTGCAATATTTGCATAAGCGCATGGTGGGTATGTCACGTGTTTAAACTAGTTCAAGTCGCGCATTGCACTCAGTCGAAAGGGATATAAATTGGTAATAGTTGCTGTGAACAGCATTACATTTCATCGTTCTGTATGTGCTTGGGACGCCTAAAAGATGAACAACCACAGCCGGCGAATTAGGAAACTTTTGCTTTACGAGTTAGTTTGAACTCGGCCATAACACTGCTGAAGCAACACCAAAAATTTGTCATGCGAAAGGCGAAGGTTCCATGGACCACAGCACCGCATCCAGATGGCTCAAGGCATTTCACTCAGGTGACAGAAACCTCGACAATCAGCCAAGGTCAGGTAGGCCGCGAACCGTGGATTCGGAGGCCGTGCGCCAGGCCGTAGAGGCAAATCCAACAACCAGCACTCGGAGATTATCAGGCGAGCTGGGCATATCACAGACCCCCGTAGTTCGTGACCCTCAGGACCTCGGCAAGGTCTACAGGAGCTGCCACATTGTCCCTCACGAGCTGACGCCAGCTTAAGCAAACCATAGAGTGGAAGTGCGCACGAAACTCCTAGAAAACCCGTGCGCTGTATGTTTCATCAAAAGAATTGTTACATGCGATGAAAAGTGGGTCTATTTCCATAATCCTAACGCACAACGGCAGTCGTTGAGCCCAGGCCAACTTCCTGAACCTGTTGCCAAACGTGGGCGCTTCGAGCACAAGGTGATGCTCTGCATCTGGTGGAATTTCAAGGGGATAAGTCATTATGAATTTTTCCAGATGGTTGGACCAGCAACGCCAACCTGTACTCTGAAGTGCTGGAGCAGATGTATTCCGTTTTCGAGAAGAAGTGCCCGGCACTGGTAAACAGAAAGCGTGTTCTCCTAGAGCAGGACAACACTCGGCCTCATACCGCACGAACGACCCGGGCAAAACTCCAGGAACCTGAGGACATCGAACTGATGCTACACCCAGCATATAGTCTGGACTTTTGCCCTGTCGGATTATTACTTGTTCCGGTCCATGACCAACTCCCTTTGCGGGCGGCACTTCACAACAACCAGAAGGAGGTGGCGGCTGGGATGGAGGAGTTATTCGCCTTGAAGGACAAGAACTGGTAGCGCCGCGGAATCGAAGAACTAGCAGACAGATGACTAAAGACGGTGCAGCACGATGGCCTATACTTTGAATGCTAGTCAGCTTTCGTCGTAAAGGTACGTATGAAGACATAAAGTGATCCAAATATTGCAAAACTTTCGAGTCACCATCTGTTATTATCACAAGCATATTGCTAGAGCTCCGTGTTTTGATGGACTTCAATAATGATTGCCCGTCATAAGTTCTTTGGGGGCCCACTCAGATGCCTTAGCCTTGGTTGCCTACTGAGAATTCTTAGTATAGGGGCCCACTAAGGCCTTAATCTGGCCCTGGATTGAGGCTCAACTTTGGCTACACCAAGAAGGAACATAGCAATGCTGTCTCCATTCTTCCAAAGTTGTAACATACCTGGTTACGCATAAAATAATCAAAGAACTGTATATTTTTGATAATCTGAAATTCAGATTGTAACATATAATTGCAAATAGCGTATAAATGAATTACATATAACCAGGGCCGGATTAAGGCCGTAGTGGGCCCCTAGGCTATGACATTTGAGTGGGCCCCAATGAACTTACGATGGAGTATCATTATGAAGTGCATCAAAACACGAAATTGTAGCAATATGGTTGTGGTAATTAACTCGTAGTGCATTCTTCAAACTAATAAATTATCTGCAGAGTTTTCATAATAAGTCACTATTTTTCATTGGTTTCATAAGTAAGAACATGAGTTAAAAGCTTTAAATTCTTTGTTTTTATCTTGGATTTTCTGTATTTTTCATAATTCAATAGTTTTAATATTGCCTTTGTTAGAATTTATGCAACAAATATACTGCAAAGTAATCCTGCTCGGAAGCCCAAATCAGAGCTTTAAACCTTGAATTACCTCTCAAGATTGTTCGTTATGAAGATACTCTTTTTCAAGCAAGCTTGACGGGTAATTCAAGGTCACACGCACTCTGCTGAAGAGTGCAAACGTGGTCTTTTGTGACCCCCCTTCCGCTACTGCTGAATGATCTTTGCGATTTGCTGGACTAGTAAACCATAAAGAGAATGTCGTCAGTTGTAGTAATTTTAGCTTTGCCAACAGTCTTTTTAGCAAGAGTCAAGATTGCGATCACGTCACTGGAAAAAGAGCTCTATCCACTTGTTATGAGAAAATTAAGCATTATTTTTTTTTTAAGATAAAAAGCATCGATTTTGTTAGCCAGTCGCAAATTTCTTTAAAGCATGTAGGGTGTTTGATCCTGATCAATTTAAGTTCTTGGACCTTTCAGACGACGAAGATTTGTTTGTTTTCGAAGATGAGGACCAACTAAAATGTGAATTTCGTTCAAAGCGAGTGTAAAAGAATTTCGTGTCAGCGAAGGTTTCCTAGACTTCGGCAATACGAAGAAAGGTTTATTTCCTAAGCTACTGCCTACATAAGGTCGCCATCCGTTGTCTGTCAGTACCCACAAACAGTGTTGGTGCTGAACGATCCTTTTCTAAATTTAAAAGCATGTTACAAGACAACAGACCCAACCTTATAGAAGAAAATCTGGGTATGTACAATATAATGCATCAAAATGCTGTCCACTTAAATGGAAATCTTGATCTCGTGTAATGGCTTTGATAACATTGCCAGAATTTGAATGGTTTATAAATGTATCAATTTTAAAAACTTATAAAAGTTATAATGCTTATTTAGTTACGTACTGGTATTACTGCTTCGTAACTTGGTAGATTTTGTTTTATAAATGTTAGTGTATATATATCATCGGCCGCGAAATTTCATATTTTCCCCCGCGAATTTTGCCTTTTTTTTTTTTGGCGATAAATTTACTGCCCTAGTCATAGGCCATATCATCATTCGCTGAAAAACTTCCAATCAGTAACCTCCACTGTTGTAGAATAAAGGCTGGCAGGTCCTCATTGCAACAATTTGAGCTTATTGGACTATTAACAAACTTTCTGTGAAGAAAAGAGAACGTCGATTATGTGCCGACGCTATAATCGTAGCGTTTCCCCAATCTGGTGTATAGAGTCCTTGATTAACAGTTCTGGCAAGGGCTGTAGTAGAGGAACCGTTCCTCATGCTACATTTGTGCTCTTTCATTCTAACAGCTAAAGTTCTAAGTGTGGTACCTATATAGAACTTATTTGGCATAGTAGAAACCCCAGAAATCAAGGGGATCATAAACTGAAGAGCAATTGAATTAGAGATACCTGTCTAGTAACGTGTAGCACCACCTTTCGCCCTGATGATGGCGGCGATTCGTCTCGGCATGGACTCAACAAGACACCGGAAGCGTTGGGAAGCCATACGGATCCACGACCCCTGAACAAGCTCCACAGTTCACGAAGATCTGATGAAGGGGGATCAGAGCCTCGAACATCTCTCTCGATGGCATCCCAGATGTGCTCGATGGGATTGAGGTCAGGTGATCTAGCTGACCAAGGAAGCGAGGTCACGTCGGTGGAGTGTTCATCCAACCATTCGGATACAATTCGGGAGCTGCATTGTCTTGTTGCAGGATGAGGTCCCCAGTGAGATGTTGAAGACGCACAAATGGCAGCAAATGGTCGTCCAGGATATCCCGGCAACGTTGACCTGTGAGGGACAATGTTACACGTACCAGGGGTCCCATTTCAGTCCACGTAAACAGTCCCCAGATGAGAATGCCACCCCCACAAGTTTGAAGAGTACCCTGCTGGCAAGAAGGATCCATCGCTTCATGTGGTTTGCACCGTACTCGTATCCTGCCATCCGCATGTACCAACGTGAATCTCTACTCATCAGTCCAGGCAACATTTTCCCACATGTCTAGAGTCCAGTAGTGATGTTACCACGCCCATGCTAATCTTTGCACCTTGTGATGTGCGGTCAGCAGCGGTACACTCGTGGGACGATGGCTTCTGTACCCCATAGCGAGGAGATGGTTCTGGATGGTGTGGCTGCTAGCACGTTTTTGTGCACCAGCGTTAAATTGCCGAGTGATTTCTTGCACTGCAGCCCGCTGTTACGATGCTAGCTAGTCGACGATGACCCCGCTCAGCCACACACGCTGTTGTCCACGGCAGTTGGCCCTTGCAAAGATGGTTTTACCGAATTCGATGTACTCACGGTGCACCCGTGACACAGTTGCTCGTGAAAATCCCAGTTTCTGCACGACTTCCGAGATGGAGTGACCCATTCGTCAGGCCCCGACAATTTGCCCTCAATCAAATGTGCTTAGATCCTTTGTCTTACCCATACTGCGTCCGACTCTCACTGATTCCTGTCGCATCACTCCTTTTATTGTCGGATCACTGCATACGTCATGTCGTTTCCGTTTACAGGGCCGCCTACAGTGCCACATTTGCATAACGCCAGCTGTCTCTAATTCAATTGCTCTTCAGTGTATACACTGGCGGAAAGTGAAAAAAGAACACCAAGAAGGAATTGGCGGACGATCATGAAATTTACATATGTTAATTGGGTCGAGTTTACGTAGGTGTGATGTTAATTTCGGGACAAACCGGTGAGCGCTTACGCCACTGCACGGCATAATATGCAAATTATCGTCGGTGGCATTTAAGGAGTACGGCGAAGTGAATGTAACCAGTCGTCGGCGTACGGACACGTGCGAAGACCCTGAAGAAGCTGCAATGCCTGGACATGGAAGACGTGTACGATTTCAGCAGTTATCGGACTTTGAGCGAGGTCGTCTAGTCGGACTCCGCGAGGCCCGGTAGTCGTATCGTCGTCGGTAGTCGTATAGATGGTCCGAGGAACATTACCACACGAGAAGACGTGGAACCGGGAGTCACAGGCGGACTTATGAGCTGACCGACCAACGCGTAAGAAGAGCGGCGTTGTCAAGCAGAACATCCACTGCGATGCAAATCCGAGCTGCCGTTGCACCTGAGGTGACTGTGCGAACAATCCGCAACCGTCTACTGGATGCAGGACTACGTGCACGTGTGCCTCTGGCATGTGTACCTCTGACTCCAGCCCACCGTCAGGAACGGCTGCAGTGGTGTCGCCAACGTCTGCACTGGAGAACGCAATGGCGATCTGTCGTGTTCAGCGATAAAAGCAGATTCTGCTTGGGAGCCTCCGATGGCCGTATGCGTGTTCGCAGACGCACAGGGGAGCGTCTTCACCCTTCTTGCATCCGCCAGCGACACACAGGGCCTACACCTGCTCTCCTGGTGTGAGGAGCAATCAGCTATCACTCCCGTACACAACTAGTGTTTGTACCGGGTACGTTAAACAGCACCTCCTAAATCAACAACATCATTCATCCTGTTGTTGTGCCATTTGTAAGGTCGGTTCATCGTGGTGTTTTCCAGCAAGATAACGCACGCCCACACACGGCACGTGCAGCGCAACATGCACTTCAGGGTGTGAAACAACTTCCATGGCTTGCACGTTCACCGGATTTGTCCCCCATTGAGCACGTGTGGGATTTTATGGGACAAGGACTTATCCGGTCTCCACGGCGAGCCACGACCATCCCCGATTTACGCGTCCAGGTTGAGGATGCTTGGAACTCAATACCCCAAACTTACATCCAACATCTGTACGACAGACTCCATGCCAGAATTGCCCAGTGTGACGCAGTTCATGGCGGTTCAACCTGGTACTAACCATGTTACATGGAAATGTTATTTTTCAGTTTACCAGCAAATACAGCTGTATTTTGCCATAATGTTTTAATCACGTTATCCTCTGTATTCCGTTATTATGCTGTATAAATTTCGTTGGTATCAGACGTCTCCTTCTTGGTGTTCTTTTTTCACTTTTTGCCAGTGTATATACACCATGTCTTTTGGTGATCTGGATTGTGTCGCGGTCATTCTTGGTGAGGCTATAAATATTATTCGTGCGGATCCCAAACTCTAAATTATATTTCCTACAGAGAGTTTTTACGGTCAGCGTTAGATATGAGCTCAGGCCCGGGTTTGGACGGGCTCAGTGTTTATTAACTACCGAAAAGCCGGGGCTCGGACGGGCTCAGAATTCGTTAACTACCGAAAAGCCCGGGCTCGGAATTACGCGTCTTGAGTTTCATTACTGTAATTAATTCAACACGTGCAATTCCGAGTCCGGTTGAATTGCACGTGTTGAATTTCATTGTGGATTTGTTACCATGGTTGAAGGATTTTCAATTTCCTAAGATAGCTGCCATTCCAACACAAATTTTGCTTAGCGAGACTTGCATTATGCATTGTCCAAATCTATGGGCCAAGCAAGGATTAGTTTAAGGAGGTCTGGTATCGAAAAACTGGAGAAAAAAATCACATTCCCATTTTTTGTATTTTATTAAAAATCAAGAATCTTATCTCTAAAATGATGTATTGATTTTCAAAATTGTGCAGTTAGAAGTATTGTTATTTATTTTTTTTTAATTTCCTCACTCCCGCGATTTTTGGGGTGACATTGGTTTTGAGTGCAGCAGGTCGAGTTTTAGAGAAAAGAAGATCAAGTTGAAGCGCTGACTCTCTCTCTCTCTCTCTCTCTCTCTCTCTCTCTCTCTCTCTCTCTCTTTGTCATGATGAACTTGATCTGGAAAATGCACACACATATGATAATATTGTGATTATTATACTATTAAGCGCAAAGCTTTGTTAATGTCACAAAATGCAGAATAATCTGGTCTGGAATGCTTTTACGTTTTTTTTTTTTTTTTAAATTTTGGAAATTTCCCTACATGCTTTTTTTATATTCTGCTACATCACTCTAAACTACCTTTACCAATTAGCATATATGTAAATTATATTGCAAAGATTAGTTTTCTAGAGTCAAAATTTCAAACACTTGCAACTGTCTGTACGGCGTTGTACGTTTTATAATGCAATTAATTCAAAATAAAAGTAAATCAAGAAATCAAAAAGAAATAACGAATGGAATTTTTTGTTTCTAAACGATTTCCTTTTCTTCAGCTTTTACCAAAATTACTGATTCCCCTGATACGGTCGAAGGGCACGTTGATTATTTATTGATTTTCAAATCCACATTTTAGAACATTTGGCTTTATGCGTAGTATTTCTAAAAACATAATATTGTGAACTGGATTAACTGAACTAAACGTTTTATACTAATGATTTTTAAACTAATCCTTGCTTGGGCCATATTGTTGGCCAGTGTATAATGCATAAATGCAAGCCTGGATAAGCAAAATTTTCCAAGAATCCGGGCTCGGGCTCAGCAAACACATGTAATCAAAGAAAGCGGGCCGGGCCCGGACTTTTGTAGGCCTTTGGACCCGGGCTCCTTAAATTGAGCCTGAACTCATCTCTAGTCAGCATAACCAAAGGAAAATTATCTATCGAACCGACAAACGCCATCTGTCGTGCGTTTCGCTGTAAAAAAAAAAAATTACCTATATTTTAGCGACTAAAAAATTTATTATCGCAAAAGTCACGTCGGGAGTTGACTGTATTTGAGAAATGTGTAACCGAGTATGTTGAATTTTATTTGCTAGTTTATGTACCGAATCTTCTCCATGAGCAGTAAATGAACGGGAAGAAAGTAAAACCGATTCAAAATATATTCTTGAACAGAAGTTCGAAAAATTCTCCGATGTTGGTGAAGAGGTAAGAGGATTTCTAGGTTATGAGTCCGATCACTTTCACGTTTCTTCGGCATCATTCTTTTCTTCCCCTTTTTTTTTATTTTCACTTTTTTTTTTTTTTGTAGGTCGATTGATGAGTGTGAGAAAGAAAAGCTGGAGCAACAAAGGATGCTCAAAAAATCGCATACGGGAGAGAGTTTTCCCATAGCTTTCTCTTCGCTTTGAATGGTGCGGGACTCGGGGATTTAAAGTGGGTTTCCCTTCCCCTATGTTGCGGTGCCGTCCCCCTACCTCGTCACATCTCCTTTCGCTCCCTCCTGTTTCTCCTGGAGGACCCTGCTAGCTAGCTAGCTAGCTGCATAGCGGTTGAACCGGAGTTGTTGGCTCTTCTCGTACTTGACGGGAGTTGCTCGCGGCGTTAACAACCAAATCAAGTTCAAGGCCAGTTGCCAGTGCGTGTCGGCATATCATCTGCTGCTCCGCGTGTGTGTGTGTGTATATGTGTATATGCGTGCCGTTCTTCAACTTCGGTAAATGTGGGTTTGGATGCATGCCACCTGTTTCTACTGTACGAAGCTGAGGTTTTCTGTGCCGATGTAGACCATTCGAATAGCCGAGGCTTATAAGCAGCCTCATGTCTTTCCTACCATGGTATGATTATTATTTTATGCGGTTATTTACGGTAACTGGATGCCCACTACTAGTTGCGACGAGAAGTGGGCTATCTGGGAAGAGCGATTCTGTTGTTGCCAGATAATTTCTGCGGCATTATCATCAAAACACAAAGTCTGCCGTGTGATTCGGGCCTCGCGTTGCTTTTTACACTCTTGAGGATATGCGGAAAGATTGATGTCTTAAATTGTAAAACCTCAACAAACAGATCATTGAAAACAGTTTCCGTTTGGTGTTATAGAAATAAGCATTTAGTTTAGTAATGCTGATCTGTAACACCGCATATGAAGTAAATAAACAAAGCGATACGCAGATATGAAAGCTCAGTGGATTTTGTTGTACGTACAAATTTTGACCTATATATTTATGTTTGAACTAAAAGGTACCTTCGTTTAGGAACACAGTTTTTCTATTAACCTTCATTTTTTTCCAGTCACTCGCAGTCTTTCACAATTAGGTTTTTCATGTTTTTTTTTTTTTTTTAAAGGAAACACAGTTATCATTGATATATTAATTCGGTATATTTTATGGCCATTAGTAAATTAATACTTGACAATTCGTACAAATTCAGATCTAAGCATCTGGAAATTTAATTGTGAAGTACGTAGATTTTCATCATCGTCAGAAAAAGCATCGGATTCATTCAGGAATTTCAAATTCGGGGGAATTGGATGAAAGTATATTTTTCGAAGGCTGAGAGTTTTTTGTAGTGAAATATTTAGGCTTTAAACCTCGGAATAAAAGGGGAGAGAACTTCACAAGTAATGGAGAACTGTTGAATTTTTATTTTAGTTAAGAATGGTTAAAACTGGAAACCAGGGCTCAATTTCGACCAGTAGTTAGTAGCAAATTGCTAGCAAGCAAATGCATTTTGCAAGTGATAAAAAGTGGTTCTAGCAAAAGTTGCTAGTGTAAATATTTCGAATGTTTTAGTGTGAACTGTAAAACGCCACTGCATTGCGCGTGTGGAATATTTTAGACACATACAAAAAGGAACAACTGCTTTCGGGAAACGAATGAAAAGTACAAACATTGTAAAAACATTTTGGCACTAGTAGAAATATCCAGTATATTTCCCTTATCTACTTCTGCATGTGAGGTTGGGTTCAGTTTCATGAAGAGAATCCAGGCAGTTGTTTAAACTTACAAACATTGAATGCTCTCAGAAGTATTGAGGTTTGAGGTCCCGTCCGAAGACAAGTTTGACCTGAGGGCTGCTTTTTTAAAGTGGTGTGCTAAAAAGACCCGAAACCCCGATTGTAAACCATATGGAAAATAACTTGAGATCTTGAATAGTGTTCTTGAATTTTGTGAATAAAGTTATGTAAAAAAAATGTTTTTTTTTAAATATTTGCATTCAAATTAAATTGTTAGAATTAATCTGCCAGGTCATGAAAAGGTGAGTTATATCTAAATATTTGTAATCTTTTCAGCATTACAAAGCGACAGTTACAGGGGTGAAATCAACATTCATCATGATTGACTTATGTAGGGGGCATGTGAGAGTTTATTTTCAATAATATTAATAAACTTTCGCTAGTAGATAATGCAATTTGTTAGTAAAAAATAAGGCCACTATCAAGTGTTGCTACTGGTAAAAAAAACAAAAAAAAACGAAATCAAGGCCTGCTGGGAACCTTTTTTTCCAAAATTACACACGTTTATTTTTTTGTGTGTGCTGCTTTTATCTCTCGTGCCTTAATGTTTCCCTGAACAAGGCTACAGCAAAGAAGTATTAACATGAGTTGCTAAAACAGTAAATATTGATATTTTCACAAATCTTGTACATGCTGGAATGATTTGGAATATATCTGTAAGAGTAAAAAAATGAAGGGATACCCTTTTTCTTCAGTAGCTCCCAGTATTCCACAAGTAAGTTTTTAACACTTTGTTTCAAACGAAACATTTTTATCACTGATATATTATTAATTTAGTATATTTTTATGGTCATAAGTGACATTATTAGGTGTGCAACTTAATTCTCGGCCCCTAATCGCAAGCGATCATAGAATGTCGGCAAGTGCAAATAGCTGTGTGCGATAATGGCTGACTGCAGCGCCATCCAACAGGTTTCCAGGCAACCGTAACTGCTCACAGCTGTAGTGACAGAAGGTACGAAAGTTGACGGTGAAAGCAATGTCGTTCGAGAAGCAACATTTGAGGCGCTGCCTCCCGTTCGTGTTTCAGCTGAAAAAATGTGCCGCGGAAGCCCAGCAAATGATCTGTGCTGCTTTGGGTGAGCTGCTGTGTCCAACATTACGTGTAAGAAGTGGTTCCAACAGTTTAAGGGTCCTCCATACCTCTTGAAAAATAGCTCAAAACACGCATTTGCAGAACGAAATTACATACGTAAAAAATCAATTGAAAAATTCAGTTTTTTTTTTCACATGTAGAATAAACATTGAACCATCTTTCTGCGTTTCTATATTGGCGTCACTTTGCAGAGTAATATTTAATTATTATCCCAAAAGTGTAAAACAATGGGCAGATTGACAATTATTTTTAAAAAGTTATAATTTTGATATCTGCTAGGTTAAAAAGCAGAAAAATAGTTTGATATTTTATCTCAAAATATAAAAATTTGAGAATACATACGAGTGATATGATTTATTGATTTTTGCATCTACATGATGCTATATTTGTTTCAATGTCACTTTGAAACAATACGGGGTATGGAGGACTCTTAAGCAGGGAAATTTCTATCTCTGTGATGCAGAACATCCGGGACAGCCACAGAAAGTTGACGACGAGGAACTGGAACAACTACCGTATATACTGACGATGAGGAACTGGAACAACTACCTATATACTCGCGTATAAGTCGACCCCCCCCCCTCCCCTTTCAGAGGAAAAAATCGTAAGAAATCGGAAACTCGCGTATAAGTCAATCCCGGAATGAGAGAAAAAAAATTTCAATGAAATTATTCAAAAACATTTGAAAACAAAAAAAAAAAATTATATGTATAATACTAAATTTAATTTGCATACCCAAAAACTTCATCGGAACCCTTCAAAATCCGATTCCCAGTCAGACTCGCCAAACAGTTAAAAAAAGTCTTTCTCCGTCATCGGCGCGTCATCATAAACATCAGTATTCCCATCTATGCCTGTGTCATCAGAATCACTGTCATCATCACTCATAAAAATCTCATCATCCTCTGTGACATCAAGTTTGTTACTAATGCAACATTTCTTGAATGATTTCACGACCATTTCCGCAGGTATCGCATCCAAAGCATCCTTGACCCATCGCGCAATCAAAACGATATCCGGCTTCTTTAAAAGATTTCCGCCCTTGGTTTCAGTCGGCAAATCGGAACTTATCCAATCTGCCCAATACCTCCGCACATTGTCCTCGAAGGGCTTATTAAGGCAGACATCTAGTGGTTGAAGAACAGATGTCAACCCACCTGGGATGACAGCAATAGTTTTTTTTTTTTGAATTTTCTGCAGTTTTTTCACTTCTGCACAACGGTGTGCAACAAACATATCCCACACCAAAAGAGAAGGTTTCCTCAAAAGTGCACCTGGCCTTTTGTTCCACACATTCTTTAACCAGTCAATTGTTCCGGATTCGTTCATCCATCCTTTTTCATGGGCACGAACAAGCACACCAGACGAAAAGACAACACTTTTCGGCAGAGTTTTGCGTTTGAAAATAATTACCGGAGGTAGCTTACTGCCGTCGGCCAAACAGGAAAGAACAACTTGAAACTGGATTTTTTGTGGCCCGTCGTTTTGATCAAGATATTTTTTTCGCCCTTTTGGTTCACCGTCTGATTTCCAGGAAGGTCGAAACACATGGCGGTTTCATCCATGTTCCCTATTTGGGAAAGTTCAAAAGCAGTCTCTTTTCTCTTTTGAATTACATACTTTTGAAATTCCATTATCTTTGCTTTGAGGTCACGAGGTAACTTTTGTGAAATTTTGGTGCGCTGGCGTAGACACAACCCATAGTGGTTCATGAACCTTGTGCACCAACCTGGTGAGGCACGAAAAGTGTTATTTGCAGGCTGCAAACTTTTCATCTTTTGCGAGCTTCATTGCTCGCAAATGTATACCAGTTCGCATTACAATGTAACTATTTTGTCTGCAGCCCACAATCCAATCATTCAAGACACTTTCCAGCTCTGGGAAAGATGTCGTTCCACGGCGCAGCACCTTTTGCTATTTTGGGATTTTCACCAAGTCCGTTTTTTTTTACGCCAAGCTCGAATCAGTTTTTTGTTAATGCCAAATTGACATGAAGCAGCACAGTTGTTAGTATTTTCTGCAAAAGAACCCACTTTCAACTTGAATCCTGCGTTATAGGACATCCGTTTCTTTACACAATCTGCGTCACCCATAATAGGAGAAGCGAGACACGTGCGATTAAGAACAAGAAAAACACGTGTGATTAAGAACAAGAAAAACGTGCGATTAAGAACAAGCTACACATAACACTGGCTGTCGCATGGCTCCGTTACGTCGAAGGTCAGCGCAATCAACTGGTAGTCGGAAGGGCAGAGCTTTTTATGCGCGGCTGTGACTGCGCTGTGGATACGCAAAGCCAGGAGAGAGGAGACTTTTCAAAGCGCAGAGAAATTTGGAGGGTCGCGATTTCGTAATTCTACCACATCGGTGTTTTTTCTTTCTTTCTTTTTTTTCTTTCGGAGGGTTGCGATTTCGTAATTAATACCGCATCAGCATTTTTATTTCTTTTGGGATGGATTGCCTTTTGCCTCACGGGAAGAACTTTTGGACTAACGATTTTTTTAGACCCTGCGTATAAGTCGACCCCATTACTTTGAAGCTCTCATTTTGTCCCAAATTTCTCAACTTAAATGCGAGTGTATACGGTATTTAACGCGGTCGCACATAGTTAGAGCTCGCCCAAGAACTCGGAGTAACACGGCAAGCCATTGCAAATTGCCTGCACAAGCTTGGACGAATTCAGAAGGAGGGCGGTTGGGTGCCCCACCAACTCACAGCTGCGAACAAATCTAGGTGCTACGATGTTGCTGTGTCCTTGCTCTCTAGATTCAAGAAGAAGGATTTCCTCCACAAGATTTTTTTGACCTGTGATGAGAAGTGGATCCTCTACAATAAACCTAAGCGGCATAAATCGTGGGTTTATCCAGGTCAGCCTACCACCAGTACCACCAAACCGAATATTCATGCCAGGAAGTTGTTGCTGTGCATATGGTAGGATCAGCGCGGTGTCATACACTATGAGTTGCTCAAACCTGGTGAAACGGTCAATGCTGAGTGTTATTGTCAGCAACTCATTCGTGTAGTGACACACTGGAAGTGAAAAGGCCATACACCGGCAAGGGTAGAAGGTCGGTCCTGTTGCTTCAGGATAACGCTCGTTCTCACACCGCGGGAGCCACTTTAAACACGATCACCGACATTGGATGGGAAATTTTGTCCCACCCGGCGTATTCTCCAGACTTCGCCCCGTCGGATTACCACCTCTTTCGCTCCCTGCAACACCACCTGAGTGATACACAGTTCACTTCTGTCAAGGAGGTCCACACAAGTATTGATGACTTTATCAACTGGAAACGACCCTCATTTTTCCGCAGTGGCATTCGGCAGCTCCCTGACCGATGGCTCAAATGTATCCAACACGACGGGGATTATTTCCCTGATTAGGTACGTATTCGATTTGCTATAATTTGCTGTCAATGTGTCGTGCCTGTGGCTGAGAATTAAGTTGCACACCTAATAATATTTGACAGTTTGTACAAATTCTGATCTAAGCCTCTGGAAATTTAATTGTGAAGTTAAAGTATGTAGATTTTCATCATCATCTTCAAAAAAAGCATTATCAGATTTATCCAGGAAGTTTGAAGGGGGGGTAAATTTTTTGAAGGCTGAAATTTTTTTTTATTGTGAAATATTTTGGCTTTAAACCATGCAATAAGATGGGGGAGAACTTCCCAAATATAGGAGAACTGTTGAATTTAAATTTTTCAAAGGCTAAATGTTATTTGTAGTGAAATATTTTGACTTTAAACCTCGGAATAAAAAGGGGGTGAACTTCACAAATAATGGGGAACTGTTGAATTTTTGTTAGTTAAGGATGGTTAAAACTGGGATCCTTTTTTCCAAAATTACACAGTTCAAACCTGTTTGTAATCCGGGTGTAGCCCAGAATTTCAGGCTTTTGTCATTCCAAACTTGTAAATCCAAGTTTTTAAGTTTTAGAAGAATTTGAGATGCTTCGTATATTTCATTTCTAAAAATGCTACAGAATGATAACTAAAGTTCCATTTTCTTTGGGAGTTACGGTGTTTGATAAAAAAACACTGCATGTCCGTGCAGATGGTGAATGTAGACGATTTGTGACACCTTGTGTGTTTCTTTTGTTATCAAATAAGCTCTCAAGATAACAGCCTGCTGATAGGAAGGCTTCTTTTTATTATTTTGAAAGATGAATGTACATCAAATAATTGGATTATATTAGATTCGGTTAATCCAGTTAGCTACTTAAATTGAATGGAATCCACTGTAGGCTTCAAGTAAAACTGATCCACATAGACTGCTGAATTAACATATAACTAGACGAAACCAGTCGGAATTGACGGTTAGTTTTTTTTTTTTTTTTTTTTTTTTTAAAGAATAAACGTATATGAAACAACAAATGTGAACTTTATTTGATTGACAAATTCATTCAGCCACTTCAGTAAAGACAATAGTCCAGGTTCGGGATTTTTTTTTTTTTATTGAAGGTTTAACGACCACCGTGAGCAACTCAATGGGCTATAAGCAGTTGCCTGTCCCTAATTTAGGGTCACTGGTTCCAGGGAAGGGAGAGAGCCAGTGCCGTAAGACAAACACAACATCGACACTTCACCGGGGTTCGAACCCGGACCCTTCACGAACGAATCATCATAAACCAGCGCTTAGACCACTGTGCCAGGTTTGTGATGAGGATCACGACTGCACCCTTTTTCAGTCGTAAAATATGAGGCGTAAGTCCACTCATCTCGATCGTGTGCAAAAATTCAGCTGGATAGCGCACTCTTTCATTCTCATCTTCAGTCACAACTGTGTTTGTAAAGATTTGCGTTCGAACACTCTTCACCCGTTGGAATTCAAGGTTAGTTTTTTTATTTAAAAGAATAAACTCATGAAACAACAAATGTAAACTTTATTTGATTGACAAATTCATTCAACCACTTAAGTGAAGACAACAGTCTAGGTTCGTGATTTTTTTGGACTGAAGGTTTAACGACCACCGTGATCAACTCAATGGGCTATAAGCAGTCGCCCGTAATATTTTCGCTAACAATGGTCAATGTAATGCTTATTTACATCTTTACATAATGAGAAATGTCATACCTATGTGAATAAACTGGATCTAATGAATATTAAATTGTATATATACATCACACAGTCCAACAGCATAATGCAATCAGATCTTCGAGAGTGTTCGCTGTTCCGATGAGAACCTTGATACGAATGCCTGATAGTGTTGCTTTGCTCAACGGTTCGCTCAGAACAAAGAAGACTTTGGACTATCTCAGTCCCTCCATGCTTCCGCCTTCAACAACGCGTGAGTCAACCGTACGCCTCTCCCATAGACTTTACATGGGGACTTTACCGTCTCACAATGCCAGACCCGTTGCTCCAATCTCATTTATCTCTTTGACTGGCACATCTACGTGGCAAGACCTTTATTTTGATACCTAAACCATATCTTTACGTTAAGCCGTTCTCTCAAAATAGGACTCACAGTGAAAAACCTTATAGAATTAATATATAGATACGAAGTGCGAAATTTGATTTCTCAGATGCAATGTCTGAAGAAGTTTGCACAGTGAAAGAAAATTGGGTACAAGAAAAGATGTGAAGTTTAATTACACAAGCACTAGGGCCTATTTGTTGTGTAGCTAGTTTATATGTGCATAATATATATAAATATTCGTAATATACATTATATGTATATTGGCACTGAGCTGAGAGTTTCAGGGTTTCTTGTGTCACTTCACAATCACCCTTGATCGTTATGTTGTTTTTGTGCTGCTTTTATCTCACATGTCTTAATGCTTCCTTAAACAAGGCTACAACAAAGAAGCATTAACATGTTTTTCTGAAACAGTAGATATTGCTATTTTCACAAATCTTGTGCATGCTGGAATTATAGTAGAGTTTTCGAATTTGGGATTGGGTGAAAATAAATTTGTATATCTCAGGGCACGCTCAACAACAACAACAAAAAAAAGAAACAAAAAAAGAAGAAGAGCGTTTATGCACCCAGGGTTCATTCTAGGTTTAAATAAGAACAGGGTGCTTTTTATGGGAAAAAGGGCAACTTACAGTACACCTTCAAAGGGCATTAGAGATACATCAACCTTACAAAAAAAAAAAAAAAAAAACTGGACTGTACAAGCAGTGTTAATTCACCAAAAGGTTCAACAGTAATTCACTGTGGATATTAAAATATTATTTTATATATATTATCAGTCAGTACTAGTTTAATTTGAGAAAATATTCTTTCTACTTCAGGTATTTGAAATTGCTAAGATGATACATGCAATGTTTAAAAATTTCTGTGTTCAGTGGGAATCTTCTACTCGCAGTTCCTTCTGATTTTGGCAGAATTGAACATATCTTTGGAATTGACAAATTACTATTCTCAATAACAGTTTGAGGCAGAAACATTGATTTGTACTCAGCGAGCTCTATTACTTCAGTAATGTCATAACAGCTGAGAGTGGTTTTTGACCCTACTTTTCTAAGATCTAAGATAACAAGATTTGTAATAATAGACCTAATAGCAAATCACCTTCATCTAGGTTTGAAGTACTCAGCTCCATTACTCAGCAGTGTCATAAAGACTGAGAGTGGTTTCTGACCCTAATTTTCTAAGATTTGTAAAAATAGACTGATTTTGTAACAGTCTAGGAGTGGTTTCATGCAAATGATCAATAAATGCATATGTATTATTGATCATTGGCCTGTTATGGGTATGGCCGTCATTTCAGGTTTGAGGTCAGATAGGGTGGGATTTTTTAAATTAAAGGGTTGGCAGGGTGCAGCACCCTTTCTAAAACACAGATAGGGTGAACCCTGTGTACCAATTTTCTTTAAAATGCATGAGAAAATCAATAAAAATGCATAATTTTTAATTGCTATCAAGTAATGAACTTTTGAAATAGTGCCAGTTTTTGATCAGTGCTCCTGCATGTGAGTAAATTTAGTATGTTTCCAGCAAAAAAAAACTGTTCTTGTTTTCCTTCACATTCTTCTTAAAGATTGTTTCACTTCACAGTGGAATTGAAAAGTGTTTTTTACTATATTGAATTTAGCATGTTATTATAACTGATATAATGATATAACACTTTACAGAATGTATCTATGCTGAAATAATATGATCAACACGCACCATTTCAAAAGAGTGTTAAATATATTAATTTTGATTTTTGACAATCTTTGCCTGATGTTAACTGATAAAAGCATTTTATTCCATAAGTTCTACAGAGTTTGTGCACACATTTTTAGAACATTTTTGATAAGAACTTACAGAAAATAAAAGGTAAAAGAATTGAAACTGGCAGCAGCATGTTAAATGAACACGAAAGAAACATCTGCTACATTTAAATGTCATTTTCTAAGAAAATGGTACACGTAAACAAGCTGTGGATAGAAGGTTATGTTTTTGCTCCTTACAAAGAGGAATATTCGTATTCTGTAATTAAAAAATGCTGTGAAAGTCATGGAATTAGCATTTCTAAATGTAAAATCAACAATATTATTAATAATAGGGGAGAATTGTCAAATGTTGCTTTTAACACGAAAAAGAACACCAAACGAATATCCAAAGAAAGTATGTACTTTTGCAACTATTTAAAAAATAAGGTCTCTGGTCCAATACTTCGAGTCAACCTAAGAATGAACCACTATGAAGGGTACGAAACAGCTACGTCCACTATGAAAAATAGTCCCTAGCGTTTGGAGCGAAAAGCATCAGAATTTATTGCTCAGAATCCATTTTTGTTTGCTCAACAGATTTTATCAGACAAAATTGCTATCTAAAAAAAAATTCTAGAAGTTAGAGTGCTTTTAGAAATGAATTTGTTCTGAGAAGTTGCTGAATCAAGAGCTTCACACTTTCAGCTATTTCTGCCCACTTGGGATAGAACTTGAAAATGGGGAATGGATGGAAAACCTCTCCCAACATTAACAACACAGAGGCAATAAATTGGCAATCGGGGAAACTCGAAGGCAGTAGGGGAAGCAGTTCGGCCTCCACCAGACCCCCACTGACAATCCCCACTGCCCACTTGGGATACAACTCGGACAGGGGGAAGGGGTGGAAGACTTCTCCCAACATTAACAACACAGAGGCAATAAATTGACAATCGGGCGAAATTCGAAGGCAGTAGGGGAAGCAGTATGGCCTCCACCAGACCCCCACTCACAATCCCCACTGCTTGCGAGATGTGTGGGTGGGTGGGGGGATCTGAAAGGAAACAGTGGAAGAGCACACTAACGCGGATGGATGCCGTTCTTGCATTCCATGAGGAGATGTGATAAGGCTCTCCCACCTTTCCCAGTAGTACACTATTAGGGTGAATTGGAGTATAGTTCCAGTTGAAGAAATTTTGTTTAATCTTCCTTCCCTCTGGGTTCTTTTAGATTTTTACAGACATCTCTGGCCTCTTAATTTTAGTCAAGGCCTGTTCTCAATGTATGGAAGGATTAGCAACAGTTTTGTTTGCTATTTAAGAATTAAAATGTTGTTTAGTCGCTAGGTTCCTCGTACTGTTTCCAAGTTCCTCACACCGTTGCCAGTTTCCAGTAGAATGACACCTTCGCTCAACTTATCCCGGCGTCTGTCTTTAAATGCCTTTCGGAAATTTAGTAGCGTTTAGCAATATGAGTCAGCATTGATAGTTGTCCTTTTTGGCAGAAATTCTGTGTAGCAGCACCTTCACAGTCAAAGAAAACAGTCACCATGACCTTCCCCGCAAACAGTTGGACTTCACACTTCCTCCTTGTTAGAGAGGTGACATGCTTCTATTCTGTGGACAATCATTTATTTGGTTTCTGGGGTGAAACCACGTTCACCTATGACGATTCGACACACCGTTGCAAAAGAGCCAAATATATACCACGGGCTCGGCTCCGAAAATTGAGCCCAAACTCAGCTATGATTGATGTCCGTCGAAAATGCTAAATCACAGCCAAATTCCATCCTCATCAGGAAGTTCGTCATTTTTTCAAAAAACTTCATGTTGTCTTTTAGTTCCCAAAATCTTTCCAGTGCAGTTCCCTGTGACAGCCAACTGACACTACAATAAAGCAGAATTTCTGCTTGGTGTTCATCTGCTTCCAGGAGTTTGCTGAATTCCCCTTTGTTGAGTGCTCGTGCACAGATTTTATTGAAACATCGAGCCACTGGGTCCATTACGGAAGACAAGCTCATGTCTTTGGCACAGAGGACTTCTTGATGAACAATGCAGTGGTATTTAAAAATCTTGTGTTGCAAATAATTTTCCAATAAAACCACAAAACCTTTTATTTTGCCAATCATAGCAGGAGCTCCACCTGTGCACACACCATCTAGTTTTCCCCAGTCTAAATTGTTATTTTCAATAGCTGTTTATAATTCTTTAAAAATATCTTCTCCTCTAATAGAAACCAACTGACGCAAGTCAAGAAACTCTTCCGACACATCAAATTGCTTGCTGATACAACGCACATAAACACAGAGCTCAGCAGTATCAATTATATCGCAACTCTCATCTATAGCGAGAGAAAAATATTTGCACGTGCTGATGCAAGTCGATATTTGTTTGTTAGTACTCTGACATTTTATCTACCCGCCCATGACAGTATTTCTTGAAAGAGCAACGTCATCCACCATTTTAACGACCTTCGAATCTCCAGTAACTTTTGCGAAGGTCATGAGACTTGGCTTTATTATTTATTCTCCATCAGAATATGGCTTTTTTTTTTTCTGGCAATAATGAGGGCAATTTCATATGATCAGGGCTGCCAGACCTACGCCAACTGCGCCAGCCCGCGCCATTTTGCTAAAAAAATCACAATTTTGACAAAATCTGCACCAAAATTTACCGGCCATCGATATTTTAGCATAATCTTACGACATTCAAAATCGATTCAGTGGTTAATTCGTATGTGAGATTCTTTTGTGGATACGCAGAGTCCCCCCCCCTTGTCATTTTCGAGATCGATGCAAAAGTGAAGAAATTTTCGGGGTATTAGTTGGGGGGGGGTCGTATTCTGTCTGGGGACTTTTTTTGTCTTTTTAAAAGTTTGGAAACGGAAGTTAAACAGAGTGCAGATTTTTCCCGTAATCATATTTTTTGTCTCTCGCGATGTTGCTTCTGTTCAGTATTGGTGTTAAATATAATTTCATTGCATAATTTCAGCTTGAAATTGTGCGATTTCCGAAAGCAGAAGTTAGGCCGCCCGAAAATCGCCCCGTAATCTTCGGCCACGAGATTCTTACGCTGATTCAAATAATTCCATAATTTTTGTTATCATACGGACCAATTCACGAGATCGATGCACAACTGAACTGATATTTTGGGAGCATTGGTGGTGGTGGTGGTGGTGGGAGGGGGGGGGGGCGTTTTCTCCGTCGAAGGACGGAATGTCATCCTTCGAAAACGGAAAGACTGAGGCAAGATTTCTCTCGTGATCGTAATTTTTTTTCTTGCGATGTTTCCTCTAACATCAGAAGGGAAAATGGCATCAATCAACTATTTACCCCCGCCCCCATTGTTTACGATGGTGTCCCAACGTCTGGATAGGTGTGCAATGTCATTCTTGAAAAAACGTGCAGGTTTTGCTTCGAAGAAATCACCAAGGAAACTCTGGAGATCAACATCATTGTTGAACGTTCTGCCATGGAGTGCATTCGACAAAGATCGGAATAGGTGATAGTCTGAAAGTGAAACATCTGGGGAATAGGCCGGATGTAGAAGGATCTCCCATTTTATGCCCTGAATGGCCATTTTGGTCATGTTTGCACTGCGAGGGCATGCATTATCATGTTGGAGAAGGACACCATGGTGCCGATGTGGCAGTTTCTTCTGAATTGCTTCCTCCACACAGCGGATTTGCTCATGATAGAGTGCAGTGTTGATGGTCCGATTTTTCAGCAGCATTTCCCAGGGAATAATGCATTCCATGTCCCACCAGACACAACATGATTTTTGCAAGATGAAGGTCATGTTTTGGACATGGTGTGGGCGTCTTGTTTGGGCTTAACCATTCCCCCCGATGCCTGAAATTCACATACAGGCACCACTTTTCATCTCCAGCAACAATGCATGACAGAAAGGGTTTGTGTTGCTGAGAACATTCGCAATAACGGGTGAGCAAGGAACCACATATGACAACACGCTGATTCTTGTTGTCCTCGGTGAGAGTGTGAGGCACCCAAGACCCCAATTTCTAGATCTTCCCCATACGTTCCAGGTGTTGCACCACGTTGGCCTGATCACAATCTACCTTAGTGGCCAAATCGTGTGTGGTTTGATGCGAATCCAAGTGGATGAGATGGTTCAAACAATCCTCATCTAAGTGAGTCGGACGACCTGAGTGTGGAGAGTCATTGATGTCAAAATTGCCACCTCGAAACCGCTCAAACAATTTGCGGGCTGTCCTCGGAGCAATAGCATCCTCCTCATACACAGCCCAAATTTGTCGAGTAGCCTCGGCAGCTGTGGATCCCTTGTTAAACTTGTAGAGGAGCAGATGTCGGAAATGTTCATTCCTCTCTACTTGACACTCCAGGACCTAAAAGCCATTAGCCACAATCACAGAACGGAATATGATTTTGATACACGATATTACTGGCTACATTTTGATATACAACTGGCCATCAACACCGTCACTACTGACCTGGGAAACACTTGTGAAATAAAATGGCATGAACTTATGCATCAACCCAATAGATTACGTCCTCCCCCAAATTGCGGTAAATCCAAATTGTAATGATATCCCAGACTAAAAAAGCTTTGTGACTCATTCCTCTCCTTTGGACTCCTGTGCCACTGTACGAAAGCGGAAGCAGTTCAGATGGGCTCCTTTATTGTGACATGCTTTCAAAAAGAGCAGCTGGCTTCTAGCACAGGCAACATATGCCATTTTCTCCACCGAAGGCCCGCCACAGCTGAATCATGGTCCGAAAAAGCAGGAAGGCAATTCATATGTAGTTTGCAAGTGCTGGCACATCAAGAATGTTCTTCGTTGGAAAAGATCGTATGGTGCAGTGATACACTCTCGCAGACAATGAAATTTGTGCACCAAGAAGGAAGCTTCGCATTGAACTGAAATTTTATAGACGTAATGATACACATGATGAAAAAAACAGAACTGCAGGACAATTACAGAGAGAACTGTGGCACGCAGTCCGGTCGTCATCAACAGCGCGTTGCAGCGCCTCGTGCAGCGATACGCGCTGCAATGCGGTCCGACATGGAGGTGAACAAACACCTGATGTTGTCCTGTGGCAGACTGGCCCACACGTGGTGGACGGTCTGCTCCACGTGCTTCGATAGGGGACATGTCCAGGGACCGGGCAGACCATGGAAGTGTGTGGACATGACATAGGCAGTCCTGGGCAACATGAGCCGCTGTGCGTGCCGGGAGGGCATTATCCTGCTGATATAGCGCACCTGGAATCCGGGCCAGGAATGGGAGCACATGGGGCCGTAGGATCTCATCCACATACTGCTGGCCCATCAATGATCCACGTACCACTACTAGAGCTGATCGGTTATTGTAAGCTGTGGCTCCCCAGACCATAATGCCTGCAGTGGGGAAGGTGTGGCACTCAATAGCAAGGTTGGGATTGCGCCGTTGACCCGGGACCACCACACGCAGACACGATGATCTGTCCCCAAAACGAAGCAGCACTCATCGCTAAACACCACACGCCACCAGTCTATGGCATTCCACATTGTTTTGTCCTGGCAGCACTTTGGTGTTAATGACAGCTCACGTAAGGTGAGCTGGAATTGCAGATTCTGTTCCGTGAGGCATTGGGAAATGGCTTCGTGGGCACACAGGAGCCGCTACATCTGCCTGTATAGTGGACTGAGTCCCCGTGGGATCCGTTCATGCCTGGCGCACGATCTGTATATCCTCTCTACCGGCGGTCGTCCTGGTCCATCCAGAGCCGCTCCGCCGTGTTGCAGTGCCGTCACGTGTCAACTGCTCCCAACACAGTCGGACGGTATGGTCAGAACGATCCACATGGCAGACTATACAGCACGCGGACCGCCCTGCGGTTTTCAGCCCGATGATCAGGCCTCTCTCAAAGTCCGTAAGTTGCATAAATCAACGTCTCTGGCGTCTACTCTGCATTCTTGTCACTTTGTACTCTTGCTTGCATTGGCCGCTGCCAGGGGTAGAAAAATATTCTCAAATCTAGTGGCCTGCTAAATTTTTTGGTGGCCAGACTTTTTTTAGCAGATATTCAGCGGATTATACGACGAAAATTATGGTGCATGTTTTTCAGTGATGTTTTCCATGGTGGCCCATGCAATCTATTTGGTCGACCAGGTGACCGCATTTTTCGACCCCGGCCGGTGCTTTTCGCTTTCATGGGGCATCGACTACACGCCGGTTTATACGGCTGCCGATTCATGCCTACAGCGCCATCACAGGGTGTGCAGTCCTGCGCATTCGCGCCAAACGTGGATCATTTGCGTACCAGCACGCACTCTAGCTATTTGCAAAGTTTCGCGGTTGTAGCACATTTTTTATAGATGCACAAATTTCACTGTCTGTGAGTGTATGTTGGTGGAAGGCAAGGGTGTGGCAGTACATCAAAGGATGTTTTCATAGAGCATTTTTGTTGAGACCCAAGAGGTGGCATTATGAAAGGGTGGTTGTAAATTGAGGGTTGACTGTATTTTGTTTCTACTACAGCTACTGGACTTTGGTTAGGAAGCGTTACCTCACACGGTGTATTTAATCTCTATTTAATGAAGTCCCATCGTTCCACTTAAAAATTTCCTTATAAAGAAAATTCATTAAATGGAAATGAACTTAAATTGTAAGCACTTAGTCAAATAAAATGAAAAATACTGTGAAATGTATTGGGTGTATGCTACCCGTTTTTGTAGGCTACAAAGAAAGGAGAACACAATAAATAACGTACCTAGTATTTCACATAATTGCCATCATTCTGAATGACCTCTTGCTATCTGTCTATGAGTAGGTGAACCCCACACCAGAAAAACTCCTGCATTTTAGAGTTAAATAAGTCATGTAATGTAATTTTCACTTCATCCACATCATCGAAGGTTTGAAGAGTGAAGGCGTTCTGTAACGATAAAAAAAGGCGATAGTACTTAGGTGCCAGGTTACGGGAATACACAGTGCGAGGTAATGCTACCTAACCAAAGTCCAGTAGCTTTTGCCGAGTGATTAAAGGAGCATGAGGTCTGGTGTTATTGTGATGAAGTATCATGCCTTTGCAATTGATGGTTGTTTGCATTTATCATTTGGCTAGATGTCAACACCTCCTAGTGGATAATTCCCTGGACATCCCACCAAACAATTAGGAAATCTTGGGATGCAGTCCTCCTTTTGAGGTCGATGGAGCAGGCTTTGCACCTTAGCATACAGTCTGTTGACGCACCCATTTTTCATCGCCCGTTACAATTCAGTCCCAAAACGGTTCATTTCTGTAACAAGAAAGCAAAGAAACACGGGTACAGATTCTCTCCTCTCGTTGCTTTGCAGAAAGCTCGTGCGGAACCCAGTTATTGAACTTCGTGATGAACATAAGCACATGCGTTAATCTTTCAAGTGTTGTTCTGTGTACTGAAAACTTTTCCGCTAATTCCTGAATGGTTGGATGTGGGTCATTTGTTATGGATTGGTCCACATCCTCGTCAGAAACACGGATGGGTGTCCAGGACGTGGTTAATCTTTAAAGCTTCTGTCTCCATCCTGGAATTTCCAAAACCAATGGCAACATGTGCTATCATCAACTGCATCCTCCCCATACACTTGCAGATGTTGCAGCCAGCCATGGCTGCAGTACTCTCTTTATCGAACTCGTACAGTAAACAATGTCTGATGTGCTCCTTATCGCATGCCATTTACACTGTCCGTGATTTCAGTTGTGAATGACTTACTTGGACAAACCTGGTGCCTCTGTATACTCTACTGCTCCACGCTTTTATTGGCTGAAAATTCGGCATCGCAGCATCTCCACGCTTTATTGGCTGAAATTCGGCATCGCATAGATGCAAATTGCTACTCCAATCACAATTCGCATCTATTACAAAAATGGGTAGCACACACTCCGTAGTTGAATTTGGACACTAAATTGAATTTTTAAGTTGAAACTTTTCGTAAATGAGTTTAAATCTTTTTTGTACACACATTCGTAGAAGTAGAATATATTGTCTGAATAAACAAATTAATGAAGAGAAGGAAGTGAAGACAGCTTACCTCTCCTTTTTTCATTATCTTAATGATATATGTACTTATTTTAAGCTGTGCAAAATTCCATGATTCTGCTCTTGTACAAATTAGCTGTAGAAAGTGTTTTGTTCATAAAAGTTTCACATTTTTGTAAGCATCAGAACATTTCAATGTTTTACACTGCTTTCTTGTAATCCTCGTTGAATTGTATTGAATGCGTTTACCATTTCTTCATATGAAGGTTTTATGATAGCCTTTTCATCATCATCTTCATTTACTGTAGTTTCTTCGCTATATTTTTTATAGCACTTTTCCAAGATGTCATTCATTCTCTGTAGGATAATCGGCGACCACAATGTTTTCATCAGCATTGAGAAAATCGGAGAGCTCTGTACCTTTTTCAACACTTCCTTTGTCTTTTAGCTGCTGCAATTTAATACTTTATAGCCACAGCTTTCTTCTTCTTCCTTGATCAACATCATTTAAATTTTTCATTTTATCTGCAAGAGACAGGTGCTTTTGACATTCTGAGCAGACAATAGAGGTGAGTCAAGCGTGTTCTGATCAAATGAGAATGAATACGCAACTTCTACAGGGCCAGGTCCACACCAGTTACAACCGGTTTTTACCTGTGAAATGTAGTTTTCACGATGGACTTTCTATCCATATTTGGGGAAACAACTGCTTCGTAAAGTCTCCATGGATATGACTTGCCACGTGACGTCGCTTTTCCAACAAAATTCAGAGTTTGCCAAAAAAAAATTTTAAAGGAGTATTTTTACTCCTTTGAAAAAATTTAGGGGTAATTTTCAAAAGTTGGGAGTATTTTAGAAAAATTAACAGATGAAATAAAATACGAAAATGCTAGGAAATTATGAAAAATCACTCCAGATTTTTTCATGTAAAAATATTTCACTACTACTCAATGTATTTAGAATATGGATCCGTTTTGTTTCTTGTTTCAGAAATAAATATAATATTCGTATTTTAAAACAATAACATTAGATTTATCATTTTGTAATGACCACATGGAACAGCAATGTGTTCAAGAAGTGAAATCATTGCACTTTTGAGTTTCTTTTAGGTATCTAAAAATATCTGATAAACTTCTCAGCAAGTTCCACAGCCACATTTGTTTTACTGCAGCTGAAGCATCCAGTGCTCAAATTTTCATTTTGCTGATATCTTTGTTTCCCTTCCTATTTCTTTATTTTTTTTAATGTAAAAGATGAATAATGTAACTTTGAAAATACGGTATAAATACTTTTGAACACCATGCATCAATTTTTACAAAATTTTCAGCTTCGTCACTTTCCTTTTCGGAATCCCCCTCCCCCCAGGAAGCTGAAATGCAAAACTTATTGGGAGTGGGGGTGGGGGATATTTAAGAATACAGGATGCATGTTCTGATCATCGTTGGGGGAAAAAAATTACAGTTACAAGGAGAATCTTTGCTACTTTCAATTTCCGTTTTCGGACATTTTCCCTCCATTTTAAAGTTGAGATACCAATATTTATCAAATAAAATTATATTTAACAACAATACTAGGCAGAGGAAACATCACGTGAAAAATAAAATTATGATTAAGGAAGTAATCTTCACTGCGTCTAACTTCCGTTTTCGAAAGTTTTGTAAGACGAAACTTCCGCTTGTGAAAGGTTAGAAAATTTCAGGCAGAAAACATCCATCATTACTAATTGCCCCAAAATTTACGTTCAGTTATGCATCAATCTCTAGGATAACCCAAATTATGACGGAAAAGGAGAAATTCCTCGAAGCCATCGCACTCTCATGCCTAAAATATTACAGCAAAAGTTTTTCACCGTCGAATTTCTGTTTTCGGAAATTTTTTGTCCATTTTCAAACTGAAATACAAATATTTATGGAATAAAATTGTTATATAACAATGATACTGGACAGAGGCAACATCACGGAAAAAAGAAATTACAACTACGGAAAAAGTCTTTATTTCGTTTACTTCCGTTTCTGAAAGACGAAATACTGTCCCGATGCGTATTTTTACGAATTGGTAATATTCTTCGATGCATAGTTTTACGCGCTGAGAAAACTTCCCGATGGATATTTTTACACGTAGAGAAAATGTCTCGATGCATATTTTTATGCGTCAAGAAAAAATTCCTGATGTGTATTTTTTACGCGTTGGTAAAATTTCGATGCGTACTAGACATGTAAATGCGCATTTTGGCGAATTCGGGTCTCGCAGAACCAAAAGCTTCAAGCTAAGGAATTAAGGATGCTTTGCTCTCATCTGCATACCAAAAAATTTTAAATCAAAATTTTTGAAACAGAAAATGGTAATTTTTAGTCGAAAAAAACTTCTATAGAAATTGATTTTCATAATATGGAGGTAAATTTACATGTAAATGTTCTAAATCAAGGTTTTGCTGAAAACTTTGTTAAATAGGAGATTTCGTTAAATGGAAGTTCGTTATATAGGGACTACTGTAATTTGTAAGTGTTGTAATGCTTTTATATCTGTTTTATAGTGCATTAAGAGTTGAATGCTGTTATTTAATTGTGCTGTATTGAGGTACTCATAATTCTCATTAAATGATGGATTTGTTTATGCTTAGTGGTATTTGTTTTTCCTTTCTAGTATACTGGGATGGCTGGTCACAGCAGTGTTATAGTAACACAAATAAAAACAGAGGAACAAAGCGATGTAAGCAGTGGCTCCCTCTGTCCCTCATCACCTCATATTTATTCCCCATCAAATTCAGTGGTTTCAAATGAAAGGACAGATTTTAATCATAGGATAATGGGCCCAGTTGTCGGTAGCTCCAAGTCTCACTGCCATTCACCAGAACAGATGACTTTGGTAAGTTTCGAGTCTCCACATATATTTAATATTTTTTTGTATAGTATGTAGTATGTCACATTAAAGTTACAAGATTGTATTTTTTAGCACGTCTTTTGTAAAAAAAGATCGTGCTTATGCTATCGATTTGTCCGTCCGTCCATACCCACTATATCTCTGCAACTATTAGTCCGATTTGAAAAATTCTTTTTGCGTTGGGAAGCTTGAAATAAGCAAATGATGATCCTTCATTTCAGTTTTTTTACGATGTACAATTTCGCCGCAAGAGGGCGTAAATGCAGATGTCAAATTCAAAAATACGTTTTATTTCACATATTTGCTTCTAAACATCCGATTGAAACATTTCTTTTATTTTTCGATTCCATTTATGTCGAAGAGTATTCTAGATATAGTTACTTTTTCAAATTACGCATAGATTTTCCGCTAGGGGGCGTAAAAGTAAATTACATTTTTCCCGATTACTCTTCTTCTCTAAAACTCTGATGTGAAAAATCTTTTCTTCAGCAGATTCACCTCCAGATGGAAAATCTTTTGCATATAATTTCTGATTTTTGGTAAAGAATATTTTGGCCATCAGGGACGTAAGTGTTAATTTTTGCTTCTGATGTATTTGCTATAACATCTGAGCTTCTAAAATATCGATTGAAAAAATTCTTTCGTGGACTGATGCCACTCACATTGATAAACTTTTCGGAATATTTTCTTAAAATATTTTACAGTTTCTCCTCCAGGCGGCGTAGATGTATATCTTATTTTTGTCATATCTCTACTTGTAGTAGTCCGATTTGAAAAATTCCTTCTTTATTGGATAGTGTTTTCAGTGTGACATGTTTTTATATAATTTCAAAATTTTCAAGTAATTCATAGACTTTCCGCTAGGTGGTGTAGAGGTAAATTGCATTTCCCCCTACATCTCTGCTTCTAAAACTCCGATGTGAAAAATTCTTTCTGCACCGGATACAGCTCCTGATGGAAAATCGTTTGCCCATAATTTCTAATTTTTGTAAAAAAATGGTTTGGCCACCAGGTGGTGTAAGTCTCAATTTCCGCTTCTGATGCGTTTGCAGCAAAATATGAGCTTCTAAATTCTCGATTGAAAAAAACTTCCTTTGTAGACCAATACTACTCATGTCTACAAACCTTTTAGAAACATTTTCTTAAAATATTGCATGGTTTCTACGCCAGGGGGCGTAGGTGTATATCTTATTTTTGTCAATATCTCTACTTCTACAAGTCCGATTTGAAAAATTCCTCCTTTGTTGGATAGTGTTTCCAGTGTGACATGCTTTTTGTATAATTTCAAAATTCTTAAGTAATTCATAGACTTTCCGCTAGGAGGTGTAAAGGTAAAATTGTTTCCCCCTATATCTCTGCTTCTAAATCTCCAATTTGAAAAATTCTTCCTGCATGGGATACAGCTCCTGATGAGAAATCCTTTGCACATAATTTCTAATTTTTGTATAAAATGGTTTGGCCACCAAGTGACATAAGTCTTAATTTCCGTTTCTGATGTATTTGCAGCAACATATGAGCTTCTAAAATCTCAATTGAAAAAAAGTCCGATACTACTCATATCGACAAACCTTTTAGGAACATTTTCTTCTTGAAATAATGCATGGTTTCTACACCAGGAAGCATCGATGTATATTTTGTTTTTGTCAATATCTCTACTTCTAATAGTCCGATTTGAAAAATTCCTTCTTTGTTGAATAGTGTTACTGATGTGAAATGTTTTCCCTATAAATTCAAAATTTTCAAGTAAATCATAGACTTTCCGCTAGGGGGCACAAAGGTAAATTGCATTGTCTGCGTTATTTCTGCTCCTAAAACTCTGATTTGAAAAATTCTTTCTGTATCGCATACAAGACCTGATGGAAAATATTTTTCACATAATTTCTAATGTTTGGTAAAGAACGGTTTGGCCACCAGGGGGCATAATTGTTAATTTCTGCTTCTGATGTATTTGTAGCAAAATCTGGGCTCCTGAAAACTCGACTAATATTTTTTTTTCTTGGACCGATACCGCTCATGTGGATAAATCTTTTGAGAATACTTTCTTCTTAAAATAATGCATGGTTTTCCCACCAGGGGACGTAAAGTCACGTCTTATTTTTGTCAATATCTCTGTTCCTAACAGTCCGATTTGAAAAATTCTTTCTGTGTTGGAGAGAGTTTCCAGTGCCAAATGTTTCTCATATAAATTCACGTTTTTCTTAACGCACAAGTCTGCAACCATAGGGCGTAACCTCGAGATTTTGTTGACAGCAATATCTGAGGGATTAAAACCCTGATTGAAAAAATTATTTCTTCCGTCAGATACTATTGTTTTCCATACTGGTTCCATTGACTCTGAATAGCTTTGATAAATTTAATTTGGGTCAGAACAGATTCAAAAGATGTGCTTATTACACCCGAAAATTCGGTGTCATCTTTCTTGTTATATCTTGCAAAGTACACAAGATACGAATATGAAATTTTCCTTACTTTTTAACCATTCCATAGAAACTATACATATACAGTGCAGTAATTAGTAATGAAGCTGATGTCTTTTTTTAAAATCGTGATAAGACACACGTCAGGAAGGCATGTTTTTTTAAAAGTCATTTATCAGCTATGCCATGGCTCGCGCGCGTCCTGGAAATCATGGAAAAGTCCTGGAATTCCATTTTGTCCTGGAAACTCCAGGACAAAATCGAATTTATTCTGGAAACTCCAGGATAAAATTCTCTTACATGTCCTGGAATTTTATCCTTTTTGTCCCTGCGCAATGTTTTCTAGTTAAGGATTTCTCTTCTGACATAACTTATGTCTGACAAATTTCCCTCCCCATCCCCTGCAAAATGCTAGGGGGTAGGGGGGACTGTTGGTTTTTTTATCTGTTAGGACTTAAGCTGTGTTATTATTGGGTTGTCGGAAAACGTCATGACGTATTTTAGCCATGTTTTGCAAAGGTCATTTATTGATAGAAAGAACAAAGACCAATCAATGATATAATGCCCGTTTTGTTTGATAACCTTTTGCCATCTTTCAGTGAGCTGCAGAATGCCTCGTTCATAGAAGGACCTGTCTTTCGCGGCGAAAAACTGCACAAGGTGCTGATTTACAGCCTCATCTGAATTGAACGTTATACCACACAAGGACTGTTGAAGAGAACGAAACAAGGGGAAGTCTGACGGCGCAAGGTCATGCAGAGTATGCTGGGTGTGGCAACACATCCCACCCAAGCTCCAATAATTTTTGGCGGGTGATGAAAGTTGTGTGTTGTCTTGCGTTGTTGTGATGGAACACAACACCTTTACGATGAACGAGCTCTAGACGTTTCTGGATGATGGATTCGTTCAAACTGTACAATTGATGACAGTACACATTCGAATTGATTGTTTGGTTCCGTGGTAGGAGCTCGAAAAACACAACACTTTTAAAATCCCACCACACTGAGACTAGAACCTTCTGCTGATGAATATCTGCTTTGGATGTCATTTGAGGCGAAGCAGCACTTCGGGATCAAGACCGTTTGCGCAGCACATTGTTGTACACAATCTACTTTTCGTCACCAGCTATCAGTTGCTTCAAAAAAAGATCGTTTTCCTCACGTTTAATGAGCATATTGTAGATGTTTATACGTGCCGTCAATTGAGCTTCATTGAGTTCATGAGGAACCCACACATCGAGCTTGCTTACATATCCCAGCTTTTTCAGGTAGTCGTGAATGCTTGAATGATGGATGTGCAATGTGTCTGCAATCTCTCGTGTCGTGTAGCGTGGGTTTGACTCGATCAATGCCTTGATTTGGTCGTCATCAACCTCGGTAGGCCTCCTGGACCGAGGAGCAACGTTGAGGTCAAAATCACAAGCACAGAATTTTGCAAACCACCGCTAGCACTGATGTTCTTGTAGAGCATTATCACCATACACTTTATGCAACTTTTCACAAGCTTGATGCACGTTCTTCCCTTTACAGAAGTAAAACAGTAAAATATGGCGAAAATGCACAGTTTGGGCTTCCATCTTCAACTAGATGTCAGATCTCCGCAAATCATCTGATCTGGCGTGATAGTGGTACTGCATATTGTCCAGCAAACATACAGGAAAGGGACTGATATCCGACATGTAGTGTCATGGTATGGGCTGGCATCATGATCAATGGCCGTACGTCCCTCTATGTGCTTCCAACTGGGACTATGACTGGCCAACGATACATTAACAATGTTCTGCTACCTCGTGTCGGCTAGAGAATAAGGAAGGGCTGGCCCACCAGGCAGTCCAAAGCAAGTCGCTTTGCTGGGGAGGACGTGACGTCACTGCGAGTACACTGATGATTTGGGATGCTGCCTCCGAGGGCAGAAGTCATAGCTGTCGGAGTAAGCTGAACACCGTTGCACGTATTATATTTTTTTTTTACACAACTCAGAACGTTATATACGTATATAGAGTAGCAAGTAACGTTTTTGTTTATTTTATTGGAAGGTGTAAATAATAATAGAAAGAGAAAAATTTATTAACATACCTGTATAGTTAAAAAGGAGGAAGATATTCACCTGGTTTGGATATTGACATCGTCGTGCTGCGTTTTTTAACTGCAGAATTTATCCATTTGGTTTTGTTTTGATTTGACTTTCTTTCCGACACTAAATCTTTGTTGTGATTAATTTACCAAATTCTGATAAATGTTCGTATGCGCCAATAAATTTTCACAGCTTCTTTTCAGATGCCAGGAAATCTTTCTTCTATTACAGTTTTTAATTTTCGAATTATTCCTTTCTCTCGGGAACTCTCTGTCCCGCGAATTGACTTAAAAATTATTTCAAATTGATCTACCGTTCTCATCCACTTTGGAGAAAGAACCGTTAGTCCCCCGAGTGATAAAGTTTTAATCCATTGAGCAGGTGGAAAATCTTCGGCATTTCTAGAAATTGTTCCGAGGGAGGAATCTTTATCACGTAAACGATAGGCAATATAACCTGCGACATAACTCAGAGCTTGTTTCTCAGCATTACATTGCTCATTTTGAACTGTTTTAAATATGTCGTCGCCCCAATCTTGCGGCCATGGCTCATTACAATTTTTTTCTAAAGCTTCTAATTCTAAGTCATTTGCGTTTATTTCTCCAGGTACTTCATCAAGAATTTCTTGATTATCAGCTGTAGTGAAAGCTTCTTTTAGTAGCTCTGCTGTCAAATATGTTTGGAGCGTTTTACCTTCTTGAAACTCTGTATTAACTTTTTTGGACAAATTAGGTAATTTATTTGCCAGCAATATGTGTTTTAAACGACTAATAAATTCCGTAGGTGAGGGGTGGTCATATAAAGCACCTATGCCTCTTATTTGACTGAACAAACTCTCCAGGGCATCTTGAGTCAAACGAGTAGCTAAAATGTAACAGACTCCACAAAGCGTTAAATCCTCGTAGAGACCGAAAAGAGAATTGAGACAAGAATGCCTTTTTGGAAAGGTAGCATATGTTTTCTCCCCATTACTCTGAGATTCAGTATTTCTGACTTCATTCTGTTCAGAATTTCCTTTTGTTGTATAAAAAGGGGGTTAATACCAAGACCTGCTTTTAAAGGTTTGCTTTTGTCAGGGTGTGGGTAACTGCTATTCATAATGTCAAAAAAAAAAAAATAAATAAAAAAAAAAATGAATCTACTAAATTGAAGAAAACCAGCGCTTTTATGCTCTATTTGATATTCAATATCCTTGGCAGTGGTGACTGAAAACAAAGTTTTTGCTGGGCCTACTTTTTGCCTCTCTTTCCCTTTGATTGCTATATAGTACGACAGCAATTTAGGACACAACTTTGTCTCTCCAGAATCCTTCTCGAAAGCTTTGATGATGCCAGTTTGGAGCACAGATCCGTTCTGCAAGACAAGTCCATGGTCTATGAAATGATTGCGTAAAATTTTCAAATAGTGAGAAGGGTCTGCAAAAACCCAAATCTTAGAACTGTCGTCCAGCGGATGATCAAAAATTGATTTTTCGGGAGAAAAAAATAGTTCCTTCCACAAGGTCATCATCATCATCATCATCATTGTCAACCATTATCAATCCACTGCTGGACGAAGGTCTCCCCAAGTTTCCTCCACAACGGTCTGTCTTGTGCCAGTCTCCTCCATGTCACTCCCGCATATTTACGAATTTCATCCACCCATCTCCCATGTGGTCTTTTTCTGGGTCTTTTCCTGTCCCTTGGAATCCAATCTAAAATTTCGGCTGTCCATCTATGATCTGTCCTTCTGGCAGTATGTCCAGCCCATTGCCATTTCAGGGATTTAACTCTGATCATGATGTCTTCCACTCTCGTCATTTTTTCGGATCCACGAGTTCCTCTTCTTATCTCTCCTGGTTATACCAAGCATGCACCTCTCCATGCTGCTTTGAGTTGGCTGCAGCCTTTGTATGTCTCTTTTAGTTAAGGTCCACGTCTCTGCACCATATGTAAGCACTGGAAGGATGCATTGATCAAACACTTTTCTTTTAAGACATAATGGCATATTGCTCTTGAAAATTATGCTGTTTCTTCCAAAAGCTCTCCAGGCAAGTTTTGTACGCCGATTAATTTCTTCATCAATGTGACCCTCACTTGATATCTGCTATCCAAGATAAACATACGTATCTGTTATCTCCAGTTTTTCTCCATCAATCGATAAATCTTCATTTCTTGTAAAAGCATTGAACATCACTTTTGTCTTCTGAAAGTTCATTTTTAATCCCACTTCTTTACTCTTGTCAGCAAGTTCATGGATCATACTCTGCAGCTCTGATGGGGTAGTTGCAAAAATGACTACGTCATCAGCAAAACGAAGGTGGGTTAGATAATCTCCATTAATCTTTATCCCTTTGTTTTCCCAGTTCAGTGATTGAAAGACATTTTCCAATGTGGCATTAAAGAGCTTCGGAGATATGGTGTCACCTTGTCTCACTCCCTTTCCAATTTTTATGTGTGTTGTATTTTCAAACAGCCGAATCTTTGCACTTGCATTTTCATAGATGTTATTAATAATATTAATGTATGCATCTTCAATACCGCAGGATTTCAGAGCCGTGGTAACTGCTGATGGTTTCACCGAATCAAAGGCTTTTTCATAATCGATAAAAGCCATGCACAATGGAAGTTCATATTCCCTCGCTCTTTCAATTAGTTCTCTCAGTACGTGGATATGATCTATTGTGCTGTAGCCACTCCTGAATCCAGCTTGTTCTCTCGGTTGAGCCATGTCCAGTGTTACCTTCAAGCGGTGTGAAAGAACTTTAGTGAAGATTTTATAAACCACTGATAGGAGGCTGATAGGTCTGTAGTTCCTGAGATCCTCAATGTCACCTTTTTTATGTAGCAGGATCATTGTAGCATTGTTCCAATCCTCAGGAATCTTTCCTTCATTAAGGCATCGAGTGAAAATTTGGGCGAGTACTGTTTCAATTTCTCCACTTTGCTTCTTGTATGATGTCTATAGTAATTCCATCTTCTCCTGGAGCTTTCCCCCGCTTCATGTTCTTGATTGCATGAGCAACTTCTGCTGGGAGGACTGGAAGAACTCTGGTACCTTTCATGATGTCTGGAGTACATGTATCATCCCTTTCATATAATTTGGAGTAGAAATCTTTCACTCTTGTCAAAATTTCGCCTCTATTTCTTGTTATAGAACCATCTTTTTTTCTCAGAGCCATAATCTGTTTTCTTCCCTTACTGAGATGTCCCTTTGCTATCTTTAGGCTTTGGTTGTTTTCAATTGCTTTCCTCACTAGCTCACAGTTGAATTTCCTTACGTCTTCAGTGATACTTTTCGTGCTGTCTTGCATAGCTCTATATATTCCACTTTGGAAGTCACATCTTCTTTAGTTGTCCTCATCTCTCTTCTTTTTGCATCAACATTTTGGTTTTCCTGATAATTTGTTTACATGCAACTTGTTCTTAGACCCAGCTAATTTTGTTGCTGTTTCCATAAGAGCTTTGGTTACTTTTCTGTTAACTTCCGAAATATCCACTTTTTCCGATGTTAGGCCTTCTAAAGCAGAGAATCTGTTCTTCAGTTCCAACTTGAAAGTATTATGGTGTTTTTTAAGGTTGGTTATGTCAATACATTTTGTTTGTCGTAAGAGCTTGCCACGTTCCAGTTTAGTGTTGAGGTGCATCTTACATCTCACCAATCTATGGTCACTACCTGTGTTGAACTTGTTCAGCACACTGCAGTCTTCGATGACGAATTTTTTGTTACACATAATAAAATCAATTTCACTTGTCGTCCCAATTGGATGTCTCCATGTCCATTTCCTGTGTGGCTTTTTCTTGAAAAAGGAATTCAAGATGAAAAATCCTTCTGCCTCTGCAAACTCAACGAGAGTATTTCCACGCTGGTTTCTGTTGCCGTGACCGAATTTACCTACTGAAGTTTCATTCTGTTGCCGGTGCCCTATTTTTGCATTGAAATCTCCCATAATTATCTTCAAGTGCTGCTTACCTTTATTATTTAGATGACGAATTTCCTCATAAAATTCTTCAATTTCTTCTTCAGGATGACTTGTGGTGGGTGCATAAGTTTGAATAATCTGAGCCTGGTATCTTCTCGAGAGTTGGATAACGAGTCGTGCAGCTCTGTCAGAGGAACTTTCAACTTCTACCACTTTATCCTTCAGTTTCTTGTTTATTATAAATCCAACACCACTAGTTCTGCCAGTATCTGTCCCACGATAATAGAAGAGATGTCCACTTTTCAGTTCAATGAGATCTTCTCCTTTTCTCCTTACCTCACTTAGCCCGACGATGTCCCACTTGATCCTTTGTAGTTCCTCTTCCAATTCAAGAAGCCTTGAATCAGAAGATAGGGAGCGTCCGTTGTAGGTAGCCAAGGTCAGCATCAAATGGCAGCCTAGTCCGGTCCTCCGGGGATTCTTAGCACCCTCTGCCTTCATGTCGCACTGGCCGCTGCCTTGGCCAGGTACATTCCAGCTGCCGGAGACTGAGGGCCAAGATTTAAGTTGTAGAGTCATTTTGGAGGTGTTTGGCCATAACTCACCACGCTGGCCAAGCGGGTTGGTGAGTGTGGGATAGCATTTCCTCTGATCCCGATGGTATAGTTATACCGCTATTTGCGGTCGTCAGAGCCCCTTTAGTGGGAACAGGATGCACCACGAGAAGGCGGGGTTGACATTTGTCAAGGAGAGGCTGTGATGTTACGCATCACCTGACCTTACATCCCCACAAGGTCATACAACCACCTAAATCTGAAACAATCGCTATTATTGTAATTCCTGTTTTTTCAAGGTTTACAATTATTTCAACCACAAGCCTTTTATTCATTGTACGTTGAAAGTCAAAATACACGGGTTGTTTCCAGGAAGACAATATTCCTCTGGCCAAAATAACTAGCACCTTTGAGTACGGACCTAAAATCTGGTCCATTCCTGTATCGTAACACACTTTACTATCAACGTGTACTTCATCAAAGCTTAAGACGCAGACTGTGTCATTTTCGGAAAGGGTTTGCCTATTTTTCCGCATAAGGAGGAAAATATTATGCAGAATTCCGGGATGACACTTAAATTTAAAACACCATGGCTTTTACGTGCTAGCACTTGGCAAAGGAATGCCAAATTTTACACTTCCAAAATTCGTAAGCTTTTTTTGAAATAGCTGTAGTTACTATTATTCCTCTAGATATATCTTCTTCTGTCCATTTGTTAATAATTTTTTGTATTGCGAAGAACTTTCTCTGTGTTGGTATGACAATTTTCCTGAGGTTCATTTCCATTTGTTCAAGTATTTTAATTTTCATATTAGCTTTTGACAGGGCATTTCGTATTAGCACAAGTTCTGCTCTCTTATTTCGTATGCTGATATTTTTTTATGCAAAACTTGAACAGTATTTTTGTGTTTGCTTTTCAAGCTACGTATTTCTCGTTCCAGTACGTCAAGCTTTTCAGTGAGAATTTTGTCCTGACTTCTAACCTCTGAGCAAGACATGCACTGAACTGATGCACACTGTTCTTCTGAATATCCATTGTCAGAATTGCAAGCAACTTCATCGATGTGTAACTTTTCAGGACTTGGCTCCGGAGTTCGATTCAATGCCCTTATACGGATATCTCTCTTAATTCTTCTATGTTCTCGACTTGTATACAGCGTTGATTTTTCATTCAGTAAATTCAAACTGGGAACAGCTGTGGGTTTCAGAAATTTTTTTTTTTTTTTTCGGGAAGCCCAAGCAGGCGATTTTGCATGTCATATGTATTTGTAGTCTGAATTTTGGAAATGATCACTACATATTCTTGCACTTCCAACTTTAAACTTGTCTGCACGCTTACACTTAACAATCCATTCTTTTATCACATTAACATTTGAAGGGAAAACATGGTAAATCACGCCACATTCTTTTGTTTTCTTAGTATTTGTACAGTTAGCGACAGCACAGGATGAAGGCATATTGCGTATTACTTTGAATACAAAAAAAATAAACAAAAAATAGACGCTGAATTTTAGTTAAAATAAAATTTACATCAGTAAAAAAACAGACTTAACAACTACATAAACCACTAACAGTAAATGGAGAGCAACAGAAATAAACTGCACAGAACGACTGGAATGTCACCATACTCTGGCCCTGAGTTGGCACAGGGGTGACCGAAAGTCCTCGCAGTGACGTCACAGCGCCTTCCAATTCCCCTCGGTCGGAGCACGAAACTGAGACTGCTAGACAAAAGGATGAGCCAGCCCTTCCTTATTCTCTAGCCCTGACCTCATGTTCGCATATTCCGTGGTGCTGTTGGTGATAGGTTCATTTTCATGGACGACAACGCAACATGTCATCGAACAGTCGCTGTCCAGGAGTGTCTTGAGAGCGAGGATATTCAATGCCTCGTATGACCAGCACGTTCTCCAGATCTGAATCCCATTGAAAATGTGTGGGATGCTTTGGGGAGGAGTCTTACTGGTCGCCAATGCCCTCCAATAAACAAGGACACCCTCATCCGTGCACTGGCAGAGGAATGGGACAAATTACCCCAACAGCTGCTTGATAATGTTGTGCAAAGCATGACACGACGTGTGGAATCTTGCATCGCCCTCCATGGTGGACATATCCCGTATTGACATCTTACGCCGGAACGCCTGCGGACGGTAATTGCGTTTTTTTCACGTTTACGTATTCTGCACAAAATGGCCTGTTTGTCCCTTGAACACGTTCCAAAGCCTTCTGGATTTCAGAGCACAATAAATTGTCTTTCTTGTAATGTCCTGGCATTCTGATATTATTTTATTTCACTTGGCATCCAACCACACTTACTTTTTTATGCGCTATATAGCCGTTTATGATCCGTCCTTAGCAACTGTCCAGCAGTGTATTAGTTCCATTTGTAAAATTATTTTTGGGAAGCTTAAAATGTAAAAATTATGATCCATGCGTTTTGGTTATTTTCCGATGCACAACTTCGCCGCTAGAGGGTGCAAATGGATTTCCATTTGCACCCTCAAATTTAAAATGCATTTTATTTAATATATTTGCTCCTAAATATCCAATTGAAAAAAAGAAAATTCTTTCGATGACATTTATATCAAAGACTATTTTAGTTACAGTCCCTTTTTCAAATAATGCATAAATTTTCCGCTAGGGGCGTAACAGTAAATCACGATTTTCTCAATATCTCTGCTTCTAAAAGTTAGATTTCAAAAATTCTTCCTGCGTTGGATACCGCTCTTGGGGGTGGAGGTGTTTGCATATAATTTCACATTTTTGGTGAAGAATGGTTTTGCCACCAGGGGGCGTAAGTGTTTATTTTTGCTTCTGATATATTTGCAACAAAATCTGAGCTGGAAACTATTAAAAAATTCCTTCATGAACCAATACTACTCACCTTGGGAAACTTTTTGAGAATACCTCCTGCCTAAAATAGTGTATAAATTTTTCCACTAGTGGGCACACACGTATATCCTATTTTTGTCCATATCTCTGTTTCTAGGAGTCCGATTTGAAAAAATATTTTTTTGTTGGAGAACATTTTCGATGCAAAATGTTTCTCATATAATTTCAAATATTTATTAACGCACAAGTGCGCCACTAGAGGGCGTAAGTTGACTTTTCCATTTACAGCAATATCTGCGGGCAAGTTCTTGATTAGCTGTAGAGGACATCATTTTTAACATTCTGCATTCTGTTTGCCCACGCATGAAGGAAGTTGTTTGTTATAAGTTACAGATTGAAAAGACCTATGGTTTCACTATGCAGGGTGTCCAAGAATTATTGGACACATTACTAAATAATGTTATAAAACAAAACACTAAACAGATAGAAAGAAAGTGACTGTACTAACTTACAATGTAACTACACAAGTTAATAAATTTTAACGTGAGATCCCTTGGTTGCTTGTAGTATGTTCAAGCGATACTTGATTTCATGCCATGTATTGACAAGCATCTGAGGAGTTATGGAATTAATAGCAGCTGTGATACGCTGCTTCAGTTCCTGAAAATCAGTACAAGGCGTCTGCTAGACACGATCCTTCACATAACCCCACATGAAATAATCCAATTGAGTTGGATCTGGAGAGCGAGGAGGCCACGGAATGGGACCACCACGCCCAATCCATATGTTGGGGGAAATGCTCATTTAGGCACTTACGTACATAGTTGACCAATGCGGAAGTGCGCTGTCTTGTTGGAAAACGACGTCATATCTTTTGATCTGGGGTATAGCGAAATTTTCTAGCATATCCAAGTAAATGCCATCATTTATGGGGGTTTTTTGTGGGAGAAGAAAGAGCCAATGACTTCTCTTTTTGATAGGGCGCACCACACATTAACTTTTGGAGAATCATGTTCCAGTTCATTAGCAGCATGAGGCGGTTCACTGCCCCATATCCTACAGTTGTGACGATTCACAATACCTGATACATGAAATGTGGATTCATCACTAAAACTTACAGTACTGTGAAAGTTTTCGTCGTTTTGCACTCAATTCAGCATATCCACAGCAAAATCGTATCGCAGAGTGTGATCATTTACATGCATCTTTTGCACTATTTAAATTTTATAAGCATGAAACTTTAATTTCTTGTGCAAGATTTCGTGAACTGTCGATTTCGGAATGCACAGTTCTCTGCTTGCTTTATGAAAGGATTTCCTGGGACTTCGTCAGAAACTTTCATTAACTTGGTCAACCGTATCACCGCTGACGCTAGGCCTACGGGCTCCTCCACGATGTTCCACATTGCTGATTTGCACTAAGGTAAGAACTATTTACAACTTTGTAATTAGAATGTTTTTTTCTAACTTGCTTCCTTTACAAGGTAGCTCGCCGAACCCCCCATTTAGTGGGGCCTTGGGGGTCATTCACATATCCCTTAAATAGATCATATCATTTCTTATTGATATCTGTTAACTTGTTTTGTGTTCCACTTCATTTTCAAGTTATTAAAGTGAGCTTTGACTTTTGGAAATGCCCTGTATATTCTTGGAGTCTATTGGTGCATAAATTTATGTTTGTTAATTAATTTTTATCATCCTTTCTAGGAGCTGTATCCAAATGAACTCGATCAGTCTCCCTCCCCTCCAGTCAGTCCTGAAAGTCATCATCAGGAAATGTTTTGTTCCAGTACCATGCCAGGTGATGGAATTGGGGGCATGGGAGTGTCAAATTCAGAAGGAAAGTCTGGGGATTCCCCGAAGAGGCTGTGTCTTGTTTGTGGTGATGTAGCTTCCGGGTACCATTATGGTGTGGCGTCATGTGAAGCGTGCAAAGCATTCTTTAAGAGGACCATTCAAGGTTAGTACTTCAACGTATTTTACTATATTTTCTGCAGCAAAAAAAAAAAAAGAAAAGAAAAAGTTTTTTCCATGCCTTTAGTTGTGATAATGAGTGTAGTAAATAAATACATCAAAATTTGATGTTTTACCTAAGACTATTGAAAAAATGGAGCTTTTTACATATAATCATACATGAGATTCTTCCGCGGATTTGCAGAATTCCGCTTTTTCCGTCATGATTTGGGTCATTCTCCAGATCAATGCAAAGCCGAAGAGAGGGCGGGATTAGTTGGGGGAGGGATTCTTTCCCATCAGGAAGCGATATTTCATCTTTTAAAAGTTTCGAAAAGGGAAGTTAAACGGAGAAAAGACTTTCCCCGTTATCGTAATGGGCTTTTCTCGTGATGTTTCTTCTGCCCAGTATTGTTGTTAAGTAATTTTATTGGATAAATATTTGTGTTTCAGCTTGGAAACGGAGGGAAATTTTCCGAAAACGGAAGTTAGACCCGCAGAAATTCCCTCTAATCTTCAGGCACGAGATTTTACAGCGGATTCGAGGTATTTTGACGTTTTCATCATCATTTGTGTGGTTCTCAAGATCGATACATAACTTAACATAATTTGGGGGAAAGTGGTTTTCCGTCGGTGGATGGAAGTACGACTTCGAAATCGGAAGTTAGAATGGAGTGAAGGTTTCTCCCGTAATCGCAATTTTATTTTTTATTTTCTTTGCAATATACTTTTTCTCAGTATTGTTGTTAAACATCATTTTAATGAATAGATGTGTATTTTGGCTTGAAAATGTATGAAAAATTTCTGAAAACGGAAGACAGACGGTGCGAAGATTTTGCTTGTAATCGTTACCCCCTTCGCGCAATGTTTACCTCTATCTTGTGTTAAATGTTAATTTTATATTTTGAATAGAGTAATGTGGTCCAGTTCAATATTTACATAAATAAATTAACGTGAACAATTTTGTCTTGCTCATGCTGTGTTTTATTCACTGTTTCGTCGCGCATTCCGAATTTTTGCCCAGTTAGAGTTCAGCTTTTTTTTTTTCTTCATCAGTCTCATGTATGATATAATTTCACTTTTTTTCCTGCCTGAGTTTAGATTTAGATTTATACTGGTTAGATTTAGATATATACTGGCAAACATTTGTCAGATTTATAACACTGGTTTGTTTATTTCAGGATTTGAACTGGTTGTGGAAAACCTGGGAAATCCTGGAAAAGTCATAGAATTCATAAAAATTAGTCTGGAAAAATATCTAGAAGTTTACCATAATGTTTATTTTTTATGCAGAGCTGAAATGGGTAAGGCCCACGTGCTCCTTACAGAAATCGCCATTTCCTTTTAACAGCAAGAAACTGTGAATGCTAAGCATAGAATCCAGAATAAAGCTTTTTTCGGGGAAGGAGTGGGGGATCCCTTGTGAATCTTATTACATTTTTTGAGACTTTTGCTTTTTTAGATATACAGTGAAACCTCTCTAAGGTGACCGCTGCTAGTTCTTTTAAAAACCGGTTGTTCAGAGGGGTGATTGCTATAGAGCTATGTTTTTGGCATATCAAATGAACAGTTTTGACATTAAACCTTTGTAAACTACTACATAACTTTTATAAATTACATAATCTGAATTGCTACATTTTAAACATGATGCATTCCACATGGTTCGCACACTCCTTGAAAAGTCCTTGAAAAAGAAAAGTTCATTTTCAAGTCCTTGAAAGTACTTGAAAAAGTTCAAGACTCCATAAAGAATACTTGATTTTTTTAAAGTAATGAAATGAAAGAGCATGTGTGTAAAATAATTGTTTGTGGTGAAAAGTTATATAGGAGATTTCTGTGTAGTTCCAATAAAAATGCCAAGCTGATCAAATAGCTCAGAACTTGTGTTCAACTCAGGGGAGTGCGTGGACAGTGTAGTGATGTCATACCCTGGTACCTTACCTTGGCTATGACATCACTGCAGAGTAAAACATCAGCCATGGGAGCAAAATAAGTGGAATGATGTATTTGCGTATTGTGATGGGCTTCTGTTGACTGGGGTTAGGGATGCATCCTTGCCGGAGAATGAATACGAAAATAATGTACCCTTTCAAAATATTCCACAAAATAAAATTAATTTTGAAAAACACCAAAACAGGGAGGCAATTTAAAGTTAATAAAATAAGCTAATGAGGGGAGGGGGGTAACTGGCAGATTATTGAAGATGTGCCTGTCCCATTTGAGTTTAATGGTTCGAATTGCTAAAATACCTACCGAATGTGAGCACAGACATATGATAATTTGGTTTTAAAAAGTCCTTGAAAAGTGCTTGAATTTATTTTGCTTGAAAGAGTACGAACCTTGATTCCAGTTTATTTACAGTACAGTATGTATGCATGTATGTATGTATGTGTATAAATAATAAAAGTACTACAGTATATGTAGTACAGTTACACATTTGGATAGTAGTGTAAATCCATAACAATTGTAAATGTGTCACCTTCATATGATAGCAAGTCCCCCTCCCTTTGTTAATATCATATAATGTTTGGAAAATGACAGCTTGTGTGTGAATATATATATATATTGTTATGTGAACTTTACAGCACTCAGAGATAATGTGGGATAAACTGCATCTGGAGTGTATTTACACATATGCCAATGTGTAAATACACTCCAGATGTAATCCGGGGGAGGGTAGGGAGGGAGGGGGTGGCAAGATACGTTCTGATTGTGTGAGGGATGAAGATGTGTTGTAGTTGTGTGATGTAAAGCAAAATGTTAGCAAGGTAGAGACTATAATATGCTTCGGTGGTTTGGCCATGTTGAAAGAATGAGTGATGAGATGCTTACTAAGAAAATCTTTTTAGCCCAAGTGGCAGGAAGGAAAGGCAGAGGAAGGCTAAGGAAGTCATGGGAGGATCAGATTCAGGAGAATGAATGAGAAAAAAATTATGAGTATGAAGTATAGAAGATCTTGTGTACGTCGTGTGTTGGATGTCGGTGAAGTCCGAGTTATATGTCAAGATCGCTGTAAATGGATAAATTTGATACGGGAGCAGTAAGTAAAAATTATCTGGTAGTTTGTATTTCTTTTTGGGGTTAACTTCTGAATCTCAGAGAACAGCTTGGATGGATAGGTGAGTGAGTGTGTGAGTGAGTGCTTGCTTGCAGTAAGAATGCATATTTGTTTGATTTACTGTTTCATGGTTCCAGGGTAGAGATAAAATTTTAGCTGGAATGGTCATCCGGGCAAAAAGTTTTTTTTTTTTTTTTTTTTCTTCTTCAGTATTCCTTATGCAGAGATGGTCTTGAGAGGTTCTTTTAATTGGGCCAAGGTTAACATTGATGCTATGGGTTTTGAAATCGGTTGCACAGAAAAACGGTTGTAACGATAGGTGGTCATCAAATAGGGGTGGTCGCTAAGAGAGGTTTCACTGTATAGAAAAACATCTCAAAAATTGGAGCTTAGAATTAAGGAAGATGTGAAAGCTATTAATAATAAAGTAATAAGTATTAAAACCCGCTGAAATTACATAAAATATTGACGGTAAGGAAGGTTTCAACTAATAAATTCTGCCTTCATCAGCTATAGATGAACAACGGTAAGTGGTTGTCAGATTTGTAAAATCGCATTCATTATTTCTTTAAAGTTGATATTTCCATATTAATGGAATGATTAAAGGAGAATCAGAATTGTAGTTTATGGGGCTGAGAGAAATTTCCAATCTTTCCCGATAGCATAATGAAAAATGATTAAAGAAAAGGGCAGTTTTGTTTTAGTGTCAATGCAAAGAAGTTCAACCGAAGTGTCAGATCAGATTATGGACATTGTTTTTGTGCTCCAAAAATAACTGCTGATGCTGCAGTGCTTCCAGTGTAGTTAAAATGATTAACAAATAGGGCAATTCCCTTGGTGTCAGTCCAAAGAGGTTCCACAAAAGTGTTCTCCAAATTTAGAGATGCCAGTGAAGTGTCAGTTTTCTTTGTGGACATTGTTTTTGTGCTCCAACAAAACAATGAACATGAAGGAAACTGTGTGTTACAGTGGTGCCTTTTTCCAGATTGTGAATCAAGGTGATGCTATGGTTCATAGTTGTCCTGGATATCCTGGAAATGTCTTAGAATTATGTCACACGTCCTGCAATTTAGCCACTCCCATTTTTTGCCCCTACCCGATGTTTTGTAGTTCAGGATTTTTCTGGTGGTGTAACTTATCCACCACTGCCATGTGTTTCAATTTAATTGGATTATACGTTTTCAAACCCAGCGTCTAAATTGTTTTTTCTTTTAAGAAAAAGTCCGGTTTTTATAAAAAAATTTAATTTGTAATTTTTTATAATTTGTTTTGCTGTAATATGTTCCCTGTTTACTACCATTAAGGATATTCCAGGTGCTATGGATTCTCTGTGGTCACTATGGGAATTGTTGGTTCGCTACAGAGTGCAGGAAACATCGAACAACCTGCGGAAATCTCATTGAAATAATGTAATTCAACATCGGTGTGTAAAGTTTATTTTCATGTTTTCAAGATTCTAACATTTATTAAACATTTTTGGGATTATTCTTCAGATGTTTTAATATTTTGACCTTTCTTTGGTGTTTTTTCGATATTTTTGGACATCTTCGTGCCACCCGCCTGCCGAAAATGTTTGGAATCGTCTGAAATGATTGGTCTAGCAGGGATGAAGATGTTCCGTGAGTTTCGGAATTTCGATTTTTTTTTGTTATATTCTTGTTTCTTTTTTTTATCATGTGCCTTATTTTAAATATATTTGGTAATACTGAAAAAAAGAAACCTCGTGTTTTTTAAGAATTTTTTTTTCAAATGAAGTGCATATTTTCCTGTTTTTAACTTGCCTTCATCAAAACCAATCAGTAGAACACTCATTTCTGACTCTTCTCCCATTTTAAAATTGAATTAAATTCCAAAATTGGTTGTTAATCTGTCAGTGATAGAATCTGAGCTACTTCCATGACCTACAAAATTGTTCATTTTTTTGTTAGCAACAGATAAAGTAAATTAAAAATGTATGTATCACATGCACTATTAACCTCATGTCACATTATTTGGTAGGTGTGACAATTACTTAGTGTGGAAGCCATGTATGCTGGCAGTAGATCTTGTGTACAAATGAATGGTGTTGGGTCAAAATGGTTTTCTATTGGTGCAGGAGTCAGGCAACATTGTTTAATGTCACCATGGCTGTAAATATCTTTATGGATGCGTGCATGCTGAATATTCCAAGGTGGACAATACTGGTTTATGTCTTGGAAATATCTATGTGTGCAGATTGCTGTATGCTGATGGCACAGTCCTATTGGCAGAGAGCAAAAGTGAGTTGCAGAGTATGCTGTACCGGATGTACAAAGTTTGTGTGAAATTCAAACTGAGTATAAATAAGGGAAAACCCAAAGTGATGGTTTTTGAGTGAGGAATTGTTAGTACTGAATGCATGATAAGTCTAAATGACACAGTGATTGACCAGGTGAATGGGTTTGTGTATTTAGGAAGCATGTTTGACAGAGAGAACAAATTGGATGGTGAAATTAGTAGGTGAGCAAATTCTTCATTGAAAGTTATGGCTGCTCTGGGTGGTTTTCACACAAATGATGGGCTCTGAAGGGAGTCCCACATGGCTGCGTATGAAAGTGTAATTGTTCCTACTCTGATGTATGGCAGTGAAATCTGGGTGCTACAGAAGAAACATAGGAGTGGTTTGTGTGCTGGAGAAATATGTAATGTGAGGCAAAATGTCAGTAAGGTGGAGACTAATATTCTTCGGTGGTTTGGCCATGTTGAAAAAAATGAGTGATAAGATGCTTAGTAAGAAAAATTTTTCAGCCCAAATGGCAGGAAAGAAAGGTAGAAGGCCAAGGAAATCATGGGAAGAAAATGACTTTACGGGGAATGAAAGACGAGAGAGTTGAAGTTCTGTTTTTAAACTTAATATTTATTTATTTATTTAATCTTTATAAGAAGAAGGAAAAATGCATGCTCTTTTTGCCAGCTGTTTCAACAAGAAGTACCTAAACTGGAAAACCATGCTATTTCAGAGAAATTAAACTTGGAAAAAGTGATAATGTCACTCCTCTCTCAACTCTGAAAACAACTGTTTGGGTTACATGAATCATGGAATTTTTAACAAGAACAAATGAAATAATGTTGTTCAATTTGAAATCAATAAAATATGTGCTAGCTCCATATTTCACAATTCATTATCCTTAAATACCCACTATAAAGCATTGTTTTAAACAATTTTAATATAAAGCATATATATGAAAACATTACAGGAATAACAGCGCATTTATGGGCTTTTGTAACTGCATGCTTTTGAGTTCTACACACATTTTTTTTTTTTTTCGTTCTGTAATTTGCTTCAATAATTGAATTATAGCCAAAGTAGAAACAAATTTGTTTCAAAATCATTATAGCATTGCAGCTGGTTGACAGAGGAACAAGAATCTTGGGAGAGGTGGGGAGAAAAAATGCATGCTTCCAGAGCAGACTGTTTCTTAGTCCCTGGGTCAAAGGTATGGGCTCATGTTTCATCCATTGTTTACCTGCTGATATTGGCAAGAGCCTTGTCAGTGGTACTACTAGTATTATTGCGCAACATACATAGACACTTTTTTACGAAACGTGAAAAAGAAATACACGCTACGGCAAAACATTACAACAAACAAAAACACTGATGAAACAAACTTAACACATGCAAAACACAAAGCTAATTTCTGGCGAGGGCACAATAACTAACATTGTGCGATTTAAGCTTGAAACTTCTGTCAGTAAAAGTTAGTCAGATGTATTCAGAATTCCACAACACTTGACAGATGGGAAATCCAAGCAGATCTACACGGAGTGCGTAAACCTCCCACTTACCATAAGATCATATTGCCTCAAAATTTCAGTTCATACACAAGGAGACCAAAGGAGGAAAATAAAAAGCTAAACATTTTAACTGGGGGGAAAATCAAAACAACAGAATGAATGCCAACTACTATCAGTTTTTGTCCTTTGTTGACTCGGCGACTGCACAGCATCCATTGCTTAATTTTTCATTCTGTTGTTAATTATCTTTCTCTCCCTATTTCTTCATTGTCACTTTTCTTTCTTTTCTTTTTTCCATGCCCTCTGATAACAATAATTTCATCCATCATGCTGATAGAACTTTTAGCCTGAGGTCCAGGAGTCCATGATATCAAAGCTTTAGCTGTTATAGATAAATGGTGTAATTTTGTGAATATTAATACTTTTGAACACCATGCATCAATTTTTACAAAATTTCCAACTTTGTCACTTCTGTTTTTAGGAATTTCCTCCTCCCTTATCAAGCTTAAATGCAAAAACTTATGGGATGTGTGTGTGTGCGCATGCTCAATTACGGGAGGAACCCTTGTTTGCTCAGCCCGTTTTCCAGTTTTGGAAATTTCCCCTCTATTTTCAAGCTGAAATACAAATATTTATGCAGTAAAAGGATATTTAACAATAGCACCGGACAGAGGCAACATCGCAAGGAAAAAGAAATTATGATTACGAAAGAAATCTGAGCTCCGTTAACCATCCGTTTTTGAAATTTTCGTAAAGAATAAATTCTGTCCTCTGACGAACATCCCCTCTCTCGTCACCACTACCCCCCCTCCTTTCCCCAATTTATCTTTTTTCTTCACTTCTGCATCAATCTCATAAATAACCAAAATAAAAACGAACAAGTTAGTAAAATCGTGCAATGCATTGATTAATATGATTTCCAACATACCAGAAATCATTACTCAAGTTATTGCTCAAGTTTTGAGGATAATGGCTGTGGAATAAATCTCGTTCCCGTGCCCTGACCTTTGACCCCATTTTGATGCTATTAAACAGAATTGGTCCAGTATACCTCCGGAACAACATACTAAAGTTTTGTCGCAATAGAAACATTTTTAGTCAAGTTATGAGGATAACTGCTGTGGAATTAATCTCGCTCCTGTGCCCTGACTTTTGACCCCATTTCGATGATATTCCACAGAACCGGTTCAGTATACCTCCAGAACAACATGATAAAGTTTTGTCACAACTGAAGCATTTTTAGTCAAGTTATGAGAATAATGGCTGCGGAACAAATCTTGCTCCTGTGTTGTGACTTTTGACCCCATTTTGATGATATTAAACAGAACCGGTTCAGTATACTTCCAAAACAACATGGTAAAGTTTTTTTTTTATTGCAATCGAAGCATTTTTACACAAGTTATGACGCATAAGGGTGATGGAATGGATCCCGCTCCTATGTCCTAACCTTTGACCCCATTTTCACCCATTTTCAATAGGGTTTGTCGCCAGGTTGTCCGCTACCACATACTAAAATTTCACCGAAATCGAACCATTTTTACGCAAGTTATCATGCGGACAGACAGATTGACAACGCTAGCGCAATGCTTCTTCAACCTACAGTTGAAAAGCATAAAAAAGGCAGAATTCCTCAAATTTGCGGAAGGATATCATGCCTGAAGATTAGGGAGACATTTTTGCGGCATCTAACTTCTGTTTTTGCAAATTGTTGCCTACAGTTTCAAGCTGAAATACAAACATTTATGCAATAAAATGATATTTAACAATACTGGACACAAAGGCAACGTTGAGAGAAGAAAATTTACAATTATGGCAAATTTTTTTACTGCATTTAACTACTGTTTTTGAAACACGAAATACCATCCCCAGACGACCCCCCCATTCTTTTCAGTTTCAAGTTGATCTTGAGAATGATCTAAATGATAACAAAGAAAAGAACAACTGAACTCTGCAAATTTGCTTAAGAATTTTGTATGCGTCATAAAATATAATAGCAAAATAAAAAAAAAAATGAAAATTCATAGATTCAGAGACAACTAAGTCCATAGAAAGTACAGATATTCCACAGTAATTGGCAAGTATGCCATTGTGACAATCTGGGACCTAAAATAAATGGGGTTCCCATGCAACCTGAAATTCTCAGGAAATTTAAAAATGGTTCCAAAACTCAGGGAAAATTGCCCTCTTTTTTTTTTTTTTGTAAAAATCAAGGGATACTTTATTGTACCAAAGAAATTTTCTTTTTTCAGGTTTTAGACTTTTGTTGGCAATTACTATCTGCCTAGACAGGGTTTCCACTCAACCTGGAAAATAGGGAAAACCTGGAATTCTTAGGGAATTTGAAAATGGTTCCAAAAATCAGGGAAAACTCAGGGAAAATTACCCTTTTTTGTAAAAATCAGGGAAAACTCGGAGAAAATTGCCCCCTTTTTTTGTAAAAAATCAATGGATACTTTATTTTGCCAAAAAAAAAAAAAAAAAAAAACTTTTTTTTCAAAATTTCAAACTTTTGTTTGCAATTACTGCCTTCCTAGAATTTGGTAGATCTTACTTCCAGTTATATTAAGTATTTTTTATTCTCTAAAACAGGATGCAAAATTGAATTTTTAAAATAGCCAGCCAGTTATTAAGCTTTTGTTCAATTTCTACAGGCAGTTGTTATTACATGGAACAATTGGCACAGTGGCTCCTGCTTGAAGAAAGACTTCACAAGAGAACCAACCAAATGATGGATCAAAGTCCTTTGTCTGTTGGTTCTCTTGAAACATGTTTCTTTGAACAGAGCCATTCCATCATTAAGCTCAGCTGCATTGTGTTGTAGAAGAATTGAAACTATTCAACTGACAGATTTTTCTTACTGTTTCTATGGGAATGTATTTACAAATTCTGTGTGGGTGGTAGTATTCACAAAAGTTCACAGAACTTTGGTACAGAAAATAATGTGCACAGTTAGTTGTTATTAATGAAAAGCAGGTAATTTTATAAAGACAAATTACTTAAAAGAATTTACAAGTAGTGTGTGGTTTGGTGAGAAAAATAAATTAATGGAATGGAATGAAGTGTAACAATTCTTTGCAACATGCCACTGTGGAAAACTTTAAAAACCACCTGGAGAACCTGGAAAAGTCAGGGAATTTTTTTTATTACTTTTGAGTGGGAACCCTGCTAGAATTTGGTAGATCTTACTTTCAGTTACATTACATTTTTCCTTTATTCCCTAAAAAAGTTGCAAAATTGAATTTTTTAAATTCCCAGTTATTTTTTTAATTTTGCTGACAGTTATTATAATGTGGAACAATTTTAAAAAAAATTGCCTGCTTTTTTGTTTTGTTTTTAAATTTCTGCAGGCAGTTATTGTAATGTGAAACAGTTAGACACAATGGCTTGAAACCTTCCTCCAAACAATGGATCAAAGTGCTTTGTCTGTTGGTTCTCGTGTGGTGTTTCTCTGAACAGGAGCCATTCCATCGTTAAGCTTAACTGCATTGTGTTATAAAAAAACTGAAACTAATCAGCTGACAGACTTTTTCTTACATAGGCCTGTTTCTATGGGAATGTATTTACAAATTTTATGTGGGTAGTGAGAACCAACCAAATGATGGATCAAAGTCCTTTGTCTGTTGGTTCTCTTGAAACATGTTTCTTTGAACACAGCCATTCCATCATTAAGCTCAGCTGCATTGTGTTGTAGAAAAATTGAAACTATTCAACTGACAGATTTTTTCTTACTGTTTCTATGGGAATGTATTTACAAATTCCGTGTGGGTGGTAGTATTCACAAAAGTTCACGGAACTTTGGTACAGAAAATAATGTGCACAGTTAGTTGTTATTAATGAAAAGCAGGTAATTTTATAAAGACAAATTTCTTAAAGAATTTACCGATGTGTGCTTTGGTGAGAAAATTCATGAATGGAATAAAATATAACAATTCATCGCAACATTATAGGGGTTGCTAGAGAACCTGGAAAAGAAGAGATTTTGGGCCAGTAAACCTTCTGCCAAACCACTGAACTATTGATTTTACTGTCCCGGGTGGCCAGAAATTTTTTTTTTTTTTTTATAACTTGTCACAAGTTAAAAAATTAATTTCTATTTTTTTTTTTTTACCTTACTGTATGGTTTTTTGTTTTAAAGCTGCAAACTAGTGATAGGTTCATGAAATGTGATCGGATGACAGCTATTATTTTTATCCCTCATGATTTGTAAATAGTGAAAAAAAAAAAAAAATACAGAAAGGCAGTTTCCCAGTCCTTGTCTTGTAATGGCAACAGGCACTTATTGACAAATATTTGTTGATCAGGCACACAAGGGACAGTAATACAGAGCAAGTACAGCAAAACATCAGCAGCTTTCATTCATAACTGATGCTTCACTAAGCGTGCCCAAAGGGTGCTAACAATGAAAGAGGTGAGGCAATTTGTTTCTGCTGTACTCACTTATTAGGTGGTTATGTGGTTGTGCAGATGGCAGAATATCTGAGCGTCTGTATAGCGCTCTGTGAGGGAGACAGTCAGCACTCAGCAGTAGTAGTCAATACATGCAGTTCTATGAACACGTGCTGAGTCCATATTATAGTTCCTTAATGCAGTTTTAGACTTACCATTATTTCTACCGCATGGTTTTATGTACAAAGTGTGTATTCATCACGGAGTTTGTAACTATTAGTGCCAATATTCATGAACTGGAGAATCCTGTCTGAAATGCATTTAGCTGGGAATGGCTTCAGCACACAGACACAAATGGCAGAAAATTAAGTTCGTGGTGCAAGAAAAAAAAAATTAATTCGCCAGGTGAAGCTTACAGTGTATTCTGCAGTTCCGTTCTAAAGTAGAGCTCTGAGGGATTCAAAGCACTAATATCGCACATTAGAACTCAGAGTCATGTTAAAAATGCAAAAGCCATAAAAGGTACATCGTCTATGCAATGCTTTGCAGACTCAGTGACTCCAGATGATGTTGCTGATGAAGATAGGCCAATTGTTTTCACCACTAAAAAAGAATGACAAGTATTTGTTTCTTCAATTTTGGCTGAAAATCCTTTATCCTTTACATGGTTCGTATGTTCCTTGAAAACCTTGAAAAGTCATTGAAATAAAAAGTTCATTTTCAAGTCCTTGAAAGTACTTTCAAAAGTTTGACTCCATAAATAGTACTTGAAATTTTTTTTTGTTTTTTTAAATAATGATATGAAGAATTATGTGTAAAATAATTGTATATGTTTAAAAGTTGCATAGGAGATTTCTGTGTAGTTCCGATAAAAATGCCAAGCTGATCAAATGGCGTAGAACTTGCATTCAACTTAGGGGAGCACATGGACAGCTGGTACATTGGTTGTTACATCACTCCGGAGTAAAATAAACGGAATGATGTATTCGCGAATCTTGATGGGCTTCTGCTGACTGGTGTTAGGGACGCGTTCTTGCCGGAGAGTGAATACGAAAATAATATACCCTTTGAAAATATTCCACAAAATAAAATGATTTTGAAAAACACCGAGACAGAGGGGCAATTCAAAGTTAATAAAATAATTAAATCTACAGGGGGTAACAGGAGGGTCATTGAACGTGTGCCCATCCCAGCTAAGTTTAATGGTTTGAACTTGCTAAAATACATACCTACTGACTGACTGACAGTTCTTGAAAAGTTCTTGAATTTATTTTGATTCTAAGAGTACAAAGCTTGCTTTAGTTTGGCACCAAAACAAATTGAATTAGCACAGGAGTTAAGTTGTGATTCTGTAACATTGAAATCAACTTCAGTGAGTAGAACTAGCTTGTCATCTACTCGTTGAAGTTGATTGCAATGAGAAAGTTATTTCTCCACAGAATATGTAAGTTAGAATATTTATAGTAAACTGTTTTATAAGTAACATGTAGTCCAAAATAATCAGTTTGTACCCTAAGTGAGCCAGCATACACTTTACCTTTGACTAGCTGTTTTCAGGATTTTTTTATTTGATCTCACAATCACCCATGTAAGTGTCAGCATGATGGCGTTCCCAATGAAACATTATGAGGGAAACAGGATCATTTCGACTGGTGCTGCTATTGTGGTGCCTTGGTGTCGTGCTTCCATTGCACAATCTGTGCCAACGTTCACTTATCCCTATCTAACATCTTCATATGGTGTCCACAATTTGCATGCTTGGTGTCAATGCCTTGCTCTTCTGATAGATAGTCGTAATCTTCGATACAGTTCCTTTTGTTACACCTACTATTTCTGCTATTACAGTTACTGAAGCTCCTGTAAGATGCGCACGAATGATCATGCCTTTTTTGAGGTCACTGAGATCTGACATTGTCGACGATTACTTCACATCTGTTTCACCTGTGACTGTGGCATGGGCTGCATGGTAGGAGATAGATTACAGTACGAGTCATTTTCTTGTAGGACTTCCGTCCACAGTGAGTAGATTTTAGGTCCCAGCCACCTACAGCTAGTTCGCCTTTTGGGCAGAACACAGAAACGGAAGGAATGAGAGCAAGTCTAGCAACTTTGACAGAACAGTTTGTAGTGAGATTAGAGTACAGTAGATGGCGCCACCTGTACAAGTACAGTGTTGCACATAGAGGGGTGAGAGAATTTCAGGGGGGCATAGGAAAGGATACCCATTTAACCAGTGGGTCCAACCTGGGGGCCGTCACTTAGCGTGCTCGTCCGATGCACAGCGAATATTCAGTTATTGTTAGCAAATCAAATCACACCACCTCTGCAAGAACAGCCCAGGATCGAACCTGAGGACCCTGCATTGGTAGTCTGAACTGCTAACCATTCAGCCGTTTGCGGCTAGTCGTGGTAGGAGATATCTTACTGCATCCCTTTTTATACGTCAAATTGTGTGGGTGGCATTGCCCCTGGGATTTTCATATGGTGCATAGCATAGGCATAACCACTGGGGGTTCAGGGGCTCAGGACCCTCCCAGATTTTCAGAGTCAGGGATCCCCACTGTAAAGGAACCCCTCCCCCCACCCATTTTTCTGGAATAATGATATAATGCACTTTTTTTATGATGTGAGCCAACTAAATTTAATAATATAAGATTTTAATTTTGTGTAGAATGCAGACACGTGTATAATGTGTACTTAATAAAACAGCAATATTGATTCCTAATAAGCAAAGTCAGTTCTACAACTTTGCAACTTACATTTCTGCCCTATGTATCATAGTTTTACAGTTGTGTTCGCTAAGTTCCACAATTCGCCAACAGAGGCACCTATGTCGTGCTCGTTAGATCGCGCCTCAGCAACTGCTATGCTCCTCCGTGTGTGTGTAGGAGAGGGGGTCCCAAACTATCTTATACAGTATGTATATAATATTGTATGTATATGTATTCATATAATGTGTGTATGTGTGATCGGACCCCCGCAGATTTTGAAACATGGTTACGCCATTTGTGCATAGTAGGCGATTCAAAGTCAAATGCAAAAAAATCAACTTCATAAATTGTTGGTGCTCGTGGATTTTATTGTTCCTTTCAATGAGTAAACAACCCGCAAATAAATTGGATTATATTTAGGACTGCCTCATAAAGGTTGAAGTTTTGTCATATGGATTATATGGCAAAACGCTTCCTAACTTCATTGTATCTGCTTCCCATTTCTTCTTTGAAACTTTGAAATTGAACAGCTCTTTCTTTCTTGGCCAAGAACGTGGATTCATGGAAGACATTCTTTCCAGGAAGCAAAGAAGACAGGAATGGCACTTAAAAGTTGTTAGCGACAGAGCTGAAAGGGGAATCGCTCTTGCTACCACTTTCAATTCTTTTCTCACTAAGCATGAAGAGAGAAACAATTCCTCTTTCAAGTTGCGGAGGGTCACTGGAAACGCTTTCTGGATACCAAGGAAAGCACACTTTTCGTAGAGACTGAGAAGCAAACCGACTCAGAAATCAGCACTGGAATTTTCTGCATTTTGTTGCATAGTATAACCACTATAATGAACCGTATGTGTGCCTACTTATGAAATAAATTTGAGATTTATCTTGTTCAGTGAAAGTATTCTAGTGTGAATGTGTCATGTTTATTATTTTCATTATAACAGGCATAGTCCCATAGTAGTACAAGTTCAGCTACCTCGAGGGAGAGGCAGTCCTAAATATTATCGGATTTCCTTGAATTTTTGTGTGAGACATTTTCTCATCAAAAGGAACAGAAAAAAAAAAAAAAATCCATGAGCACCAAAACATATTGATTTTGAATTTTTTGAACCACCTGTGCATAGTTTGTGCTCCAATTACAGCCTGTGTTTCTGTTATTTTGATAACCCCCTGTAGGGTTTTTTTCCTGCTCCTAGGTTGAATACTATTTGTTTAGACCTTGTACATTGAACAGCCATTCGTCAGTCTTACGTCATGAGTTCATGCATGGACTTGCTGTTTTCCTCAAAGGTGGGTGTGGAGGTCCACTCGGAATGATCTGCGTCATCTCAGCATTTCTTGCAACAGTGAAATTATGTTTATCATGTAAAAACCATTTAATATGCAGGAGCTGTTGTAATATCTTTAACCTGTCATCATAAACCTCCTGTGGGGGCATGCCTTTAAGAGACTGGTATTCTTTTGCCAATCCATTATTATTAATTATTTTATTTATAAAATCTAGACAGTTCACAAAATAAGGAATACAGATATAAGATCCAGAACAAACTTTTTAGACACAGGTGAAAAGATACTCAGTTTAAAATGAAATGGGCTGGCCGTACAACAAGAATGGAAAATAATAGATGGACTAAAATAGTAACAGAATGGAGACCATACAGAAGAAAGAGAAGAGTGGGAAGACCAGAGAAAAGATGGATGGATGATATAAAAAAGAAAACTGCAGGAAAGCTGTGGAATAGACAAGTCCAAGACAGGAACATTTAGAAAGAGATGAAAGAAACCTATAGCCTCAATGGGCTATAAAAAGGGTTGGAAGAATGCAGTTCACAAAATCATGTGATCAAAAGAAAAAAAAAAGTTTGTAACATTGATTAGTGGTACAATGACGTGCGACATAATTACTGGCAGAAAAAAAAAACCCCACTGCATATTCATACTCACTACAAATAGGTCAGAACTCAATCTTTTATAACTTCTTGTGTGTGTGTGTGTGTGTGTGTGTGTGTGTGTGTGTGTGTGTGTGTGTGTGTGTGTGTGTGTGTGTGTGTGTGTGTGTGTGTGCGTTCGCTCACTAATGTAGTTCTCTGTCCATTGAATTTCCCTGTTGAGTTTGTCGAATGTTAAAATGTATATAAAGTGATAGCCATTTGTGGTGCTGAGTAAATCTTGCATTTTGGTGCTTTGTGAAAATCGTGTTTTTACATGCCTCTTTTGTGCTTACAGGCAATATTGAGTATACATGCCCAGCTTCAAACGATTGTGAAATAAACAAGAGGAGGAGAAAAGCATGTCAAGCTTGTCGGTTTCAGAAGTGTTTAAAAATGGGTATGCTAAAGGAAGGTAAGTGTGAAGAACTTCTTCCCTGAATGAAATGAACAGTTGCACAGTGTATAAAAAATTATGTGATTTTAAATTATATTCATTACAGTTTTTTAAGTGTTTGTCAACTTTAAAGTAAAAATCCTGACTTCAAGCTGTAACTTAGTTTGGTGTCCTGCAAGGCTGACAATGAAGCACAGACTTGGCCACCAAGCACATTCAGAGTATTAAAGCTGACTGACCTGCATACAAATCACGTTTTTTTTTTGTTTGTTTTTTTTTTTTGTTTCTTTTTTGTATATGAAGTAGCGCTGTGATTTTGAATATAATGGCATTTTCTAAGATTGAATTTAATCAAATACAATTGGAGGTTACTTACCTTTTCACATAAAGTTCGGAGTCTTTTCACTTTATCCAAATTAACATTTCTAACAAGTGTTTTGTTTGCTCGCTGTGGTTCGAGAATCTGATATTTCTTGTAAAGAACATTTTTTCCTATTGTCTACTGGAATACATCGGTCCTCTATTGTAATTTAAAAAAAATACTTTAAGACTAGAAAACTCGTATTTTCACATGTGAAAAAAGTACCAAAAAAAAAAAAAAAACCAACTGATGCAAAAGATGAACACATCTACTTTAAAAATGTGCAACACTTTAAGAATAAGAATACTGTAATGCAAAAATTTAAAAACCTTGACATCCAGTTAAAAATCTAGCTACATATTTACAAAAAACGAGCCCTTGACTAACTCGGAAAATCTGAATAACCAACGCTTCTGAAAAGAACGGACCACATACACGAACTTCCATCAATATCCATTCTCTCCCCACACCACAACAACACTGTCCAAGTACTTTCAGCCTTAACCAAGGCCGTTTTCAAAGAGCTTTGCAGCAACCAACCGCACCCACTGCCTTCCAGCTAGCGAATGTTCCATTCTTTTCGTTGTATTGTCTCATCACGTTCTTTCCGATCTGCTTCAGTGATGATTCGGCTACACGTTTTTTTAATAAGCCACACCCACCCTACAGCCCAGACTTGGCCCCTTGTGACTTTTATCATTGTTGAAAAATTCATTACGGGGTCAGTGCTATACATCAGAAAAGGCAGTTATCAAAAAGACGGAGGCAATTTTGAAGGAACTGTCAAAAGATCGTTTCTCTCACATGCTTAACAAGGGGCAGAGACAGTCACAGATGTTCTACGTGTGCACCCTTAGTCACCCGACACACATTGAGCCGGTAATCTATTTCCGCCCAGATGCGAGGTAAGATATCTGAATCAAGTGCAGTGATAGTGACTGTGATACGCTGTTTCAGCTCCGCTAAATCAACAGAAAGTGGAGGGGTGAATACCTTGTCCTTTACGTAACCCCACAGGAAAAATTCACAAGGTGTTACGTAACACCACAGGAAAAATTCACAAGGTGTTACGTAACACCACAGGAAAAATTCACAAGGTGTTAAGTCAGAACTTCTGGGTGGCATTGGTTCAGTGGCATGTTGTAGTCTGCGGCGAGTCCAATCCATCGGTGAGGAAGATGTTCATCGAGATAATCTTGCACGTTGCCTAACCAGTGAACCAGTGCTGTGGTGCACCATCCCATTGGAGAATAAAGTTGTCACTGTCATCCTGCAACTGTGGCATCAACCAAAGACTTAACATATCCAGAAAAGAGCTTCCTGTGACAGTTTTCTCATGAAAAAAAGAAGGGGCCGTACACTTTCGTTTTGGACACAGCACAGAACACTTAGAGGAATCTCGCACTTGTTGCTCTGTTAATCTGGGATTCTCTGTTCCCCAAAAGCGAACATTGTGCTTGTTTACCTGACCACTCACGTGAAATGTAGCTTCATCAGTGAAAACTAAGTGATCGGCAAAATCGTCATTTTCAGAACAGTGCTGCATTTCGGCACAAAATTCAAAGCGCTTTGTCTTGTCAAGGTCAGTGAGATTTTGCAACATCTGCACTTTGTATGGAATCACTTTTGGCTTCTTTCTCAAAATTCTCCAGACAGTGGGCTGCAAAATCTGCACTTCACAACTCACCCTCCGCGTTGATTTTCCCGGGCTTCGTTGAATGGTGGTGCAAACACTATCGACGACTTCTTCCGATACACGCGTTCGGTCGTCCAGGACTTTTAAGTTTGCACAAACAGCCCATAGTTTCAAATTTTTTATGCCAATCGTAGATAGATTTTCTGGTTGGAGGTCCTTTTCCGAATCGTGATCGAAAATGCCGTTGCACAACAGTTACAGATTCCGTTTTGCTCAATTCAAGAACACAAAACGCCTTCTCCACTGCAAACGCTGCCATTTTGACTGACTAGTCACGTGACACGCGCACTATGGCCTACGTCAGGACACAAACTTTATGAGTACATCTACCTAACGGTTTGCAGTTGTGGTCCGTGTCTTCAACTGTTACTGTTTTACAGCATCTGGAAACTGTATACTTTTTTATGAATCACCTTGTACTTTATGTATGTTATCTTTTATTTATACTTTATGTGCGTGATCTACATCATTAATAAAACGTGTTTTGTTTTATCCTCAACACTCTGTATTTACAGATTACAATGTTTTAATTATTATCTATATTAAAAGTTTAGAGATGGAATTCAAAAGTAAATTGCAAAAGCATATTTTAAAAAAGTCCAAACTCACGAAGTTTTTAGCAATGTATTCGATTATAGGTGTGCCATACATTCTGACATTTGCGTCCATATCTGCTCCGGTCGGCTTGTATGCCCACATGGCGCCACAGTACAGGCCATACAAGAGATTCTTCCGCAGATTCGCGGAATTCCGCTTTTTTTTGTCGTCATTTCGGTTGTTCTCGAGATCGATGCAAAACTGGAGACAAATTTTGGAGGATTAGTTGGGGGGGGGGTCGTTTTTTTTTTTTTTTTTTTTTTTTTTGGTTTGGGGATGGTATTCCATTTTTCAAAAATTTCATAAACGGAAGTTAAAGTAGTGAACATTTCCCCCGTTATCGTGATTTCTTTTTCTCGCGATGTTTCTTCTGCGCATTATTATTGTTAAAAATAATTTTATTCCATAAATATTTGCACTTCAGCTTGAAAATGGAAGAAAAATTCCGAAAACGAAAGTTGGCACGAAATTTTCCCTGTGATCTTCAGGCACGAGATTCTTCAGAGTGGACTCGAAGAATTCCGCCTCTTCCATCGTTATGTTGATGGTTCCTGAGATCGATGTGGAACTAAACAGAAATTTGGGAGGGATTGGTGGTGGTAGTGATGGTGGTGGGGTCGTTTTTCGTCGGTGGGCAGAATTCTTACTTTCAAAACTTTCGAAAACGGAAGTTAGATGGAGTGAAGGTTTCTCCCGTAATTGTAATCCGTTTTTCTTGTGATGTTTCTGCTACCCAGTAGTGTTGTTAAATATAATTTTATTCCATAAATACTTGTTATGCAGCTTCAAAATGGAGGAAAACTTTCCTAAACAGGGAGTTGAGCAGAGCGTAGATTTCGCTGGTAATCATAATTTTTTCTCTGCAATGCTACATTTATCCTGTGTTGCTGTTAAATGTAAATAAATATATACACTGTCTACCAACAAGTAATTGGACACCTGTGATAGCAAAAGAAAACAAAGTTTATTCACCTTCAATAGTTGGTGGAGCCTCCACGAGCGGCGATTACAGCTGCGACTCTCCGGGGCATACTCTCAACCAGGCGTTGTACGATGGCTAGCGGTATTTTCTTCGACTCGGCTTGGAGAAGACAGGTCAGTTCCTTCACGAATTTCAGACGGTGGGGGCACCCCTTAAGTCGACGCTCCAACTCCTCCCAGAGGTGCTCGATAGGGTTAAGGTCCGGGCTCTGTGCAGGCCAGTCCATTCAATTAACCCCATTGTCACCATACCAAGCCATGGTGGACCTCGCAACATGACAGGTGACATTATCATCCTGAGAGTAACATGGGTCCACCCCGTAAAACTTCCACAACGTAGGAAGCGCATGGTCATCCAAAATGGTGCAGTAGGTCTCGGCATTGAGTCTACCAGGAATTGCAATGAAGGGTCCCGTGCCATACCAGGAGAAACACCCCCATAGCATAATTCCACCGCCGCTGAACTTCACAGTTGGCACCATACATTCCGGCAGGAGGCGTTCTCCAGGCAGACGCCAAACCCAGACCCTGCCATCAGAACGGTAGAAGGTCAACCTTGATTCTTCGCTCCAGAGAACCTGTTTCCACTGTCGACGTTCTTTGCACCACGTTAGCCGAGCAGAGCTATTGGACTTAGTGATCAAAGGCTTGTGGGCGGCAGCACGTCCATGATAACCGAGCAAATGGGCTTCCTTACGGATGGTATTCATCGAAAGAACACTCCCGGATGCCAGTTGAAACTCCTCGCGGATGTGGCCCATCGATTTGGTGCGGTTCTTCCGAATTTCTCTGGCCAGCACCCGTCGGTCTCTTAACTCCCAGTTTTGTGGGTCTGTCGGGTCGGGGCTAATTCTGACAGTCACCTCTCATCTTCCACTTGCCAATCATGTATAGGCCACTGTCGATTTTGGGTACTTCAACTCGCTGGATATGTCATGTATGGATCAGCCATTTCTGTGATATCCGACGATTACACCGTTTTCGAAATCAGAGAGCTCCGAACTGCGTGGCATCTTGCATGCGACTGGTTGCTTTGTTGTTTCCCACACGATATTTAACTACGGCGGCCGTGACGTGTATCAGGACCGCAGATATCATCGATTGCAGGGGTGTCCAATTACTTGTTGGTAGATAGTGTATATATTGAATATAGTGATTTGCTCCAGCTTAATATTTACATAATAAATTTCAGTGAACAATTTTGTCTTGCTGACGTCACGTTATGTTCACGCTGTTTTCACCTGTGCGGTTAAAACATTCACCTTTTTTTTTTTTTTTTTTTCCCCTTCGTCAGTCTCATGTATGTACATGGCATCTGGTGGGAACGATTTCACGCCATTCTCTTTGTCCATCGGCTAGCATTGAGTACGATGATGTTCACGATTGCTGAGCATGTGCTTATCCTTCAAAGTTATTGGAATTCCTGCTTTTTCAAGGAGTGTCAGAAAGAGTTTAAAAAGAAATTTCCCAGTCGGAAACCACCTACGAAGCCAATGATTTCAATCTTGCAAAGAGACTTGAGACGACAGGAAGCCTTGTTGATAGCCATTCAGAAGGCTGACCTGCGATGCCAGAAAGCACTGTGCACTGTGTGAAAAAGAAGTTGTTACAGTCTCCAAAGAAATCGTTACACTGGCTGCTGCAAGAAACAGGACTGTTATATTTCACCTGCCAGAGGGCTGCAAAAATGTGTAAACTGAAGCCATATTATGTTACAGTTGTTCATGATTTGTTACCAATTGACATGCCAAAGGCAAATGCATTGCTGCTGGTGGTTTAAGGATTTTTCAGTCAAAATCCAGGTGAATTAGACATTATGTGGTTCATGGACAAAGCCTGGTTCCACCTTTCAGGCTATGTGAACTCACAGTATACATGGGTATGGACAAGTGAGAATCCCCATGTCATTCATGAGGAAAGAATGCATCCCATAAAGATTGTTGGCGTATGATGCTTCATTTCATGGAACCAGATAATCAGTCCCAGTTTCTTTGAATAGGCTGTCAGCACAGAAGAGTGTATCAGTATCTTCATGCAGTTCGTGAACCAACTGGATGATACTGAACTGCATGATGACTTCTTCCAACAGGATAGTGCAACTTGGCATACTTCTGAGATTCAAAGTTTCTTCAGTGATTGGGTAGGTTTGTGGCCACCCAGGTCTCCAGATTTAACTCCACCCGATTACTTCTTATGGGGCCATTTGAAAGGTACTGTATGCAACAATAAGCTTAGGACAATTGGCAGCTGAAAAACAGCATCACACAGGAAATTGAAGCAATAAATACCAACATGCTGAAGCATACGCGTACATTTGAAAATATGCAGCAACGAGTTGATCTCTGTTTGGATGCAAATGGTGGACATTTTCACTATCTTCTCTGATATCGATGTGATTGTGAAAAGGTAAGGCAACTCGTCTTCAAATTTCAACTTGAAATATTTTCTCCTTTCAAAATAATAGTGCTTTCTTTGGGGTAAAGCCCTGAGTGAATCACTTTGTAGAACAGTGCATCATGACTGTCAATATCTTACACAGTTTTGGTTCAAAAAATAATAGTGCTTTCTTTGGGGTAAAGCCCTGAGTGAATCACTTTGTAGAACAGTGCATCATGACTGTCAATATCTTACACAGTTTGGGTTCAAAAAATAATTGTGCTTTCTTTGGGGTAAAGCCCTGAGTGAATCACTTGGTAGAACAGTGCATCATGACTGTCAATATCTTACACAGTTTTGGTTCAAAAAATAATAGTACTTTCTTTGTGGTAAAACCCTGAGTGAATCACTTTGTAGAACAGTGCATCATGACTGTCAATATCTTACACAATTTTGGTTCAAAAAATAATAGTGCTTTCTTTGGGGTAAAGCCCTGAGTGAATCACTTTGTAGAACAGTGCATCATGACTGTCAATATCTTACACAGTTTTGGTTCAAAAAATAATAGTACTTTCTTTGGGGTAAAACCCTGAGGGAATCACTTTGTAGAACAGTGCATCATGACTGTCAATATCTTACCCAATTTTGGTTCAAAAAATAATAGTGCTTTCTTTGGGGTAAAGCCCTGAGTGAATCACTTTGTAGAACAGTGCATCATGGCTGTCAATATCTTACACAGTTTTGGTTCAATAAAATATTGAAACTGTTAATTTCATTTATAAAAACCCTGTGTGTGTGTGTGTGTGGGGGGGGGGGTTACTGTAAGTCAGTGTGCTTAATTTTTGTTCGTATAAATTTAGTATGAGCCCTGTATTTTTGTAACTGCTCAGAATTTAACCAAGACATCAAGTTCCATTTTATGTCAGAAGTTCAATAAGGTTTTTGATGAAATATTTTGTTGGTGTTTATTTATTTATAGGTGTACGACTAGATAGGGTTCGTGGTGGGAGGCAGAAATATAGGAGATGCCCTGACAACACATACCCAGTACAAGCACTACCATTAAAGAAGCCATCCTTAGAAGGTACCATTTTCTGTTTGAATAGTTTTAAGCAAAGGCAAGATTTAAAAAAATAAAAAAAAACAGAAGCAGCTGATTTGTTTGAAGCATGAACTAACATGAAATAAATTTCAAAATTTTAAAAATAAAAATTTCAGATTTGTCTACACAGCATTGAACTCCTCCAATTAATGCAACTGTTTGAACTTGTTTGAAGTGTGTACTTTTTAAATTATTTGTAAATTTTTGTCTTTTTTATTTACGCTTTCCAACCGTAGGTTGAAGAAGCGTATAGGCTCCAACTTTGTCGGTCCATCTATCAGCATGATAACTCGCATAAAAATAGTTCAATTTCGATGAAATTTTAGTATGTGGTGGGGACCAACCTGAGGAAGAACCTTATTGAAAATGGACGAAATGGGGTCAAAGGTCACGGCATAGGAGTGGGATCCATTCCATTGCCCTTATGCGTCATAACTTGCGTAAATATTGTTCGATGTCGATGAAATTTTAGTGTATTGTAGGGGACCACCTGGGAATGAACCCTATTGAAAATGGGTGAAGAGGGATCAAAGCTCAGGACATAGGAGCGGGATGCATTCCATTGCCTTTATGCGTCATAACGTGCGTAAAAATGGTTCGATTTCGATGAAATTTTATTATGTGGTAGGGGACCACCTGGGGACGATCTTATGACGTCCCAATCTCGCGCTTGTTACGTTGGCGTGCGGTCACGCCATCTGTCTCATTACGTCACGCGTTGTGTGTGGATCCTATTAAAGTTTTATGACGTCACGCTTTGTGTGTGGATCCTATTAAAGTTTTATGACGTCACGCGTTGTGTGTGGATCCTATTAAAGTTTTATGACGTCACGCTTTGTGTGTGGATCCTATTAAAGTTTTATGACGTCACACTCTTGAGAGCAGATGGTCGCGATTCCCATCTGCCTCATTGCGTCAGGCTTGCACGATAACTCGTGTAAAAATTGTTCGATTTCGATGAACTTTTAGTATGTGGAAGGGGATCACCTGGGAAGGAACCCTATTGAACGTGAACGAAATGGGGTCAAAGGTCACGATGTAGGAGCGGGATCCATTCCACTGCTCTCATCCGTCATAACTAACGTAAAAAAGGTTCAATTTTGATTGAATTTTAGTATATGGTAGGGGACCACCTGGGGACAGACCCTATTGAAAATGGGTGAAATGGGGTCAAAGGTCAGGACATAGGAGCGGAATCACTTCCATCGCCATTATGTGTCATAACTTACGTAAAAATTCTTCGATCTGGATGAAATATTAGTATGTTGTAGGGGCCTGCCTATTAAATGGACGAAATGGGTTCAACGAATCCTATTGAAAATGGGCGAAATGAGGTCAAAGGTTAGGACACAGGAGTAGAATCTATTCCATAGCCCTTATGCATCATAACTTACGTAAAATTGCTTCCATTCCGACAAAACTTTATCATGTTATTTCGGAGGTATACTGAACCGGTTCTGTATAATATCATCGAAATGGAATCAAAGTTCAGGGCACAAGACCGAGATTTATTCCACAACCATTATCCTCATAACTTGAGTAATGATTTCTGGTATGTTGGAAAGCGTATCATAATCAATGCATTGCATGATTTTACTAACTTGTTTCTTTCTATATACACTATGTAGTCAAAAGTATTCAGACTCCTCCCCACAAACGTGCATTTGCCGAACTAGATATGCATACATGGGGTGTGTCTGATGCTGTATATAAAAAGAGGGCTTTTTGAACAACTTTCGGAATGGGATGGAAGAGATTATGCTGCACAGAGCTGAACTGATGAACTTTGAAAGGGCCAGGGTGGTTTGATGTCACTTGAGTTAGCAATGAGTGTGTAGCATTTCTGCTCTTCTGGGATTTCCAAAATCCGCTGTTGCTGATGTTCTTCATTGATTTAAAAGCCCATGGGCGCCACTACACAGTGCCCTGGTTGGTTGCACAAACTGAGTGAATGCTCCAAATGAAGTTGACTATGGAATGTGAAGAAGGTGCACTGTTTGCTGCCCCGGTGGCGCAGTGGTCTAAGCATTGGCTTCTGATCATTCGTCTGAGATGGGTCGGGGTTCTAATCCCTGTAAGACATGGATGTTGTGTTTGTCTTATGGTACTGGCTCTCTCCCGTCCCTGGAATCAGTGACCCTTAATTATAGATGGACTTACTGCTTATAGTCCACTGAGTTTCTTACAATGGTCGTTAAACCTCCGATCATGAAAAAACAACAAAAAACGTGTGCTTTTCATCTGCCACAGATCTGTGTATTGATGTTGTGACTCAAACAGCTATTTGTACCAGAACAGTCCATTGGGAACTGCATGTGCATGATTGCCATGCCCATTAGGGTGTTTCATATTATAGGGTTAAATTAAAAATATTACATTTTTGTTGACTTTGCTCATGCCCTCATTCCTATTGATATGAAAAGGATATCTGACAAATTTAAGGAATATTGGGTAATATTTAGAGGTTGCACACTTTTCATACTAATATATAACATATAGTATATGGGCTATTATGCATGACTTTTATCGATTATGAAAAGGCCTTTGATTTGGTGAAACCATCAGCAGTTACAATGGCTTTGAAATCCTGCGGTATTGAAGATGCGTACATTAATATTATTAATAACATCTATGAAAATGCAAGTGCAAAGATTCAGCTGTTTGAGAATACAGCACACATTAAAATTGGAAAGGGAGTGAGACAAGGTGACACCATATCTCCCAAGCTCTGTGATGCTACATTGGAAACTGTCTTTCAGTCACTGAACTGGGAAAACAAAGGGATGAAGATTAATGGAGATTATCTAACTCACCTTCATTTTGCTGCTGATGATGTCATTTTTGCAGCTACCCCATCAGAGCTGCAATGTATGATCCAGGAACTTGCTGACAGGAGTAAAAAGTGTGATTAAAACTGAACTTTCAGAAGACAAAAGTAATGTGCAATGCTTTTACAAGAAATGAAGATTTATCGATTGATGGAGAAAAGCTGGAGATAACAAATACCTACGTTTATCTTGGACAGCAGATATCAAGTGAGGGTCATATTGATGAAGAAATTAATTGGTGTATAAACCTTGCCTGGAGAGCTTTTGGAAGAAACAAGATAATTTTCAAGAGCAATATGCCATTATGTCTTAAAAGAAAAGTGTTTGATCAATGCATCCTTCCAGTGCTTACGTATGGTGCAGAGACGTGGACCTTATCTAAAAACAATATACAAAGACTGCACACAACTCAAAGAAGCATGGAGAAGTGCATTCTTGATGTAACCAGGAGGGATAAGAAGAGGAACTTGTGAATCAGAAAAATGACAAGAGTGGAGGACAACATGATCAGAGTAACACCTGAAATGGCAACGGGCTGGACATATTGCCTGAAGGACAGACCATCGATGGACAGCCGAAATTTTAGGTTGGACTCCAAGGGACAGGAAAAGACCCAGAAGAAGACCATGTGGGAGATGGGTAGATGAAATTTGAAAGTATGCAGGAGTAACATGGAGGAGACTGGCACAAGACAGACCGTTGTGGAAGAGGCTTGGAGAGACCTTCATTCAGCAATTGATTGATAATGGTTGGCAATGATGATGATGATGATATAGGCTAAAGAAAAAGATTTCCAATGATTATTATTTTTATTCTCAAATCCATTCAACGAAACTAAACTTCAAACAAGACTTAGATGAAACAACTTAAATAACATTCATGTTATCTACATTAGTTAAATTTTTAAGATGCAACTCCTGTTTTCATTCGCTTGGTGATGACTTTTCTGTGGTGCTCGACAATGTTTAAAAAGGAACTGTTTCTGGTGTTAATTCCTGACTGACTCATTGAATTTCTTTATTAAAGCTATGCCCCTTTCGGCAGTGTCATTCACCACTTTTAAAGGCATTGATGGAGCTTTTTAGCGCATTGCTGTAATATTCCGCCACGTCGTTGACCCCAAACAATCCAAAGAATGCCTTTGTCTGGCTGGTAACAAAATCGCTCTGGTCTTTCCCTTGAAAATCTAGGGTTTTTTTCCATCTAATCGTTTCATTCCATTTTTCCTTTCAGGCTTCTCTAAATTCTGGAACATCTTTCCTTTCTCGGCTATCATTACATTCTATTTTCCCCTTCAAGCTTCTCTAAATTCTGGAACATATTTTCCTTCTCAGCTATCATTTCATTTTATTTTTCCTTTCAAGCTTCATTAAATTCTGGAACATCTTTCCCTTCTCAGCTATCATTTCATTCTATTTTTCCTTTCAAGCTTCTCTAAATTCTGGAACATCTTTTTCCTTCTCAGCTATCATTTCATTCTATTTTTACTTTCAAGCTTCTCTAAATACTGGAACATCTTTTCCTTCTCAGCTATCATTTCATTCTATTTTTCCTTTCAATCTTCTCTAAATTCTGAAACATCTTTTCCTTCTCAGCTATCATTTTGTCCTATTTTTCCTTTCAAGCTTCTCTAAATTCTGGAACATCTTTCCTTTCTCAGCTATCATTTCATTCCATTTTTCCTTAAAGCTTCTCTAAATTCTGGAACATCTTTCCCTTCTCAGCTATCATTTCATTCTATTTTTCCTTTCAAGCTTCTCTAAATTCTGGAACATCTTTTTCCTTCTCAGCTATCATTTCATTCTATTTTTACTTTCAAGCTTCTCTAAATACTGGAACATCTTTTCCTTCTCAGCTATCATTTCATTCTATTTTTCCTTTCAATCTTCTCTAAATTCTGAAACATCTTTTCCTTCTCAGCTATCATTTTGTCCTATTTGTCCTTTCAAGCTTCTCTAAATTCTGGAACATCTTTCCTTTCTCAGCTATCATTTCATTCCATTTTTCCTTAAAGCTTCTCTAAATTCGGGAACATCTTTTCCTTCTCAGCTATCATTTCAAGCTTCTCTAAATTCGGGAACATCTTTCCTTTCTCAGCTATCATTTCATTCCATTTTTCCTTTCAAACTTCTCTAAATTCTGGAATATGTTTTCCTTCTCAGCTATCATTTCATTCTATTTTTCCTTTCAAGCTTCTCTAAATTCTGAAACATCTTTTCCTTCTCAGATTTTGATATTCCTTGTATAACTTCTGAATACTAGCTCAGATATTCTTCTCCGTCATTACAAGGATGTTTGCTTGCTTCCACACTTCCTGCTGTTGGATACTTGTGGACTTTGCAGCAGCAGAGAGCATTTCCTTTAATTTATTGTGATGGTAGATGAAGACTAATTGCACCTGTTCTCTGGAGGGGAACCAAGCTTTCAGAAATTCACCACTTTGCATCTTCTGAAGTAACCAAATTCCTTTTCTAGTAATCATTTTCACAACCTGAAAACGAGAAAAGAATTAGTACACTACAATTTCAGGAAGGAGTAGAGTACACACATGCTGCAGCTCTCTAGCAAAAAAAAAAAAAAACAAGTTAGTAAAATCATGCAATGCATTGATTATGATATGCTTTCCAACTTACCAGAAATCATTACTCAAGTTATGAGGATAATGGCTGTGGAATAAATCTCGCTCCTGTGCCCTGACCTTTGACCCCATTTTGATAATATTAAACAGAACTGGTAAAGTATACTTATGGAAAAAGATGATAAAGTTTTGTCTCAATCAAAGCATTTTTACGCATGTTATGATGCATGAGGGCAAAGGAATGCATCCCACTCCTATGTCCTGACCTTTGACCCCACTTCGCCCGTTTTCAATATTGTTCGTCCCCAGGTGGTTCCCTACCACACTAAAATTTTATTGAAATTGAACCATATTTACACAAGTTATGACATATAAGGGTAATGGAATGGATCCCGCTCCTATGTCCTGTCCTTTGACCGCATTTCGCCCATTTTCAATAGGGTTTGTCCCCACTGGTTCCCTACCACATACTAAAATTTCATTGAAATCAAACCATTTTTACACAAGTTATGATGCATAAGGGCAATAGAATGGATCCCGCTCCTATGTCCTGACCTTTGACCCGTTTTGCACATTTTCAATTAGGTTCGTCCACAGGTAGTTCCCTACCACATACTAAAATTTCATCGAAATTGAAACATTTTTACTTGAGTTGTTGTGCGGACGGACAAAGCTGGAGCATAAACGCTTCTTCAACTTACTGTTGGAAAACGTAAAAAAGCTGAACCCTACAAAAGTGACAAAAGTGTGCAATCTCTAAATATTATTTCATTTGTCTAAAATTTGGCATAAGGATCACTTAGATGAATTGAACCAAGGGGATGAGCAAATTGACATGAAAGTAGGAACTTTGGAAAATTGAAACCCCCTAATGCCCATTCTAGGTTTGCTGTGCACAAGCCCAGCATCACTCCAGGAAGTGCCAGTTGATAACTGTAGTAATGTCTTGCTTGCCATTCATGTACAACAAAAGAGTGGAAGCAACTTTCTTTCATTATGTAGAAAAAAGTGCTATTTTGATGAAATGTTAAACCTCTGCAATGCAGCCCTTGCAGAACCACATGTGAATAGTTTGTGTTGTCACTGTTGCTAGCAACTCCTCTGGTTATGCAACTCAACTGCTTCAGTGAGACCTTAATGTGAATAACATGACGTGCATCACTAGTTGCATGCTGGTTTTTTTCACTGTTGTTGGTATGGTGTATGTTCATGGCTCTAGTTAGCAGTTCAGATGATTGGGACTGGGCATTGTAAAAGAGAACATAAAGGAAGATTCACTCAGGACTGAACACTTATTATGTGGAATATATGAGATGGGGAATGTACGATGAGCGTGAAACCCGAACGGAGCGGATTTTTATTTCCTGACGAAGCAGTCGACATACATTGCCTGTGAATAAAATGTCTTCTCAGCAGCTGGGTGGGTGATTCACTCGAGATTGAACACCTATTAAGTGGAATATATGAGATGAAGAATATATGATTAGTGTGAAACCTCAACGGTGTAGTTCTTTATTCCCTGACGAAGTACTCACCATGCATTACCTGTGAATAAAATGTCTCCTTGGCAGCTGGGTAGCACCTCACTGACACGCCATCGGTCTAAAAGTGGTGGGGAATAGTGTGCCTCCCCAGACAGTTTAAAAGAGGAGTCAAATGCAGATTTCGTACTCAATTGAAGAGCTTGTGTTCATTGTGCATCAGTACTGGGTAACCAGTTCCTTCAAACAATGTCAGAAGGAGTTTCTGAATAAATTTGGTGGGTGTAAATCACCCACCAGAGCCACCATTTTGAAATTGGCGGAGAAGCTGGAGAGGATGGGAAACTTCGTGGATGCACATACGTGTGGATGACCCCAGATGGTGGTGGGCACAATAGAAGATGTGAAACAGTGGTTATTGGCATCCCCATGAAAATCTATTTGGTGGCTATCCCAAGAGACTGGACGATCGTGTTCGATATGTCGAAGAGCGGCCAAACAGGCGAAGATTAAGTTGTACCGTATCACGGCTGTGAACAAGTTACAGCTGCCAGATTTTGCAAAACGATTGGCATATTGTCAATGGTTTGCCAAATTGTTTGCTGGAAACCCTGCCCTGTTGGATATAACATGGTTTATTGACGAATCATGGCTTCATTTATCTGGCTATGTAAACTCACAAAATACATGGGTGTGGGCCAGTGATAATCTCTACGCCATCCATGAAGAGTCATTTCATCCAGTGAAAATCGGTGTCTGGTGTGTAGTGTCCTGACGCTGTAGCATGGGGCTAAATTTTTTAAAGACACTGTGAATATTGACCAGCACTTGGAAACCTTTAGTGAGTTTGTGAACCAGCTGGATGATCAGGAACTTGCAGCCATCCCGTTGAAAGAACGGGATGGCTGCAACGTGCTACACCTCCAATAAGAGCATGGCAGAAATTCGCAGCATTTTCCAGGACAGGATTATCTCCAAAGACCTGTGGCCGCCTAGGTCTCCCAACCTGACATCCCCAGATTTGTTTCTCTGGGGGCTTTTATAAAGCAAGATTTATGCCAACAAGCCAAGGTCAATCGAGGAACTGAAAAACATCACACCTGAAATTGCTGCCATCGACGTCTCTATGCTACATCGCACATTCTCCCATATGGAATGCTGGGTGAATGTGTGCCTGAACGCTGGCGGTGGGCACTTCCATCATCTTCTATGAGACATTCCTTTTTGTCGTGGATCAAGGTATGTTTTACATTAATTTCATGTAAATGTGCCTTTGCAATTGTGAGTTAATTAAAAAAAAAAAAAAGTGTTCATTCCCGATTGAATCACCCTGTACAAGCAAGGATTGTTTGAAAACAACTGAGAATGTTTTTATAAAATAAATATGCATACCTTAATTATCAAGGAAGTGGTCATCTTTTTTGAAATACTGTCCATTGCATCCAATACAGGTGTACCAATGTTCCTCCCACTTTTTGAAAATGCTCACCTTAATTATCAGGGAAGTGGTATTCTTTTTGAAATACTGCCCATTGCATCAAATACAGGTGCCCCAGCGTTCCTCCCACATTTTGAAAATGCTCATCTTAATTATCAAGGAAGTGGTCATCTTTTTTGAAATACTGTCCATTGCATCCAGTACAGGTGTACCAACGTTCCTCCCACTTTTTGAAAATGCTCACCTTAATTATCTAGGAAGTGGTCATCTTTTTTGAAATACTGTCCATTGCATCGAATACAGGTGTCCCAGCGTTCCTCCCACTTTTTGAAAATGCTCACCTTAATTATCAAGGAAGTGGTCATCTTTTTGGAAATACTGTCCATTGCATCAAATACAAGTGTCTCAACGTTCCTCCCACTTTTTGAAAATGCTCAACTTAATTATCAAGGAAGTGGTCATCTTTTTGGAAATACTGTCCATTGCATCGAATACAGGTGTCCCAACGTTCCTCTCACTTTTTGAAACTGCTCACCTTAATTATCAAGGAAGTGGTCATCTTTTTCAAAATACTGCCATTGCATGGAATACAGGTGTCCCAATGTTCCTCCCACTTTTTGAAAATGCTGACCTTAATTATCAAGGAAGTGGTCATCCTTTTCGAAATACTGTCCATTGCATCAAATACAGTTGTCCTAACCTTCCTCCCACTTTTGGAATGTCTTCTGGAATTCTTCTAAAATGCTATTGAAACACTCCTGTAGAGCTGTAGTAAGTTGCTGATCAGTCTCAAATTGTTGTCCCCGTAGTGTCATTTTTAAAATAGGGAACAACCAGAAGTCACATGGTGACAAGTCTGGACTATATCCAAGTTGGGGCATCAACTTAATATTCATTTTCTCCAAATAAGAAACAACAGAACTGGCCATGTGTGGTCTTGTACATGAAAAGAAATGGAGAACCCAAGTTGAACAAACTCGTTTCATAACCAAATGCTCGGTTAAAACTGTGTGAATAGATGACTTTGAAATGTGAACCATATCTTCGATTTCTCTAACTGATAGGAATCTGTCTTCCCATATAATAATATCTATTGTATTTATGTTTACCTATGTAACACTTGTTGAAGATCTTCCTCTGTGAACGATTAAAGCCATAGACTCACAACCCTTCATAAATTCTTTGTCATCTGTAAATTATTGATTGATTTTCGTAGGCATCCATCTTTATAAGCCTCTTGCATAAGACAGAAAGTCTCTCCAACAGACTTCTTAAGTCGACAGTAAAATTTAATGGCGCATGTTTGTTCCTCTTTCACATCCATTTTTGTCGTAGACACACATCTTTATAAGCCTCTTGCATAAGACAAAATCTCTCCGACAGACATTTTAAGTCGATAGTAAAATTTAATGGCGCATCTTTGTTCTTCTTTCACATCCATTTTTGTCCTAGACATCCATCTTTATAACTTTATAAGCCTCTTGCATAAGATGGAAAGTCTCTCCGACAGACTTCTTAAGTCAACAGTAAAATTTAATGGCACATCTTTATTCCTCATTCACATCCATTTTCGTCCTAGACATCCATCTTTATAAGCCTCTTGCATAAGATGGAAAGTCTCTCCGACAGACTTCTTAAGTCCACAGTAAAATTTAATGGCACATCTTTATTCCTCATTCGCATCCATTTTCGTCCTGGACATCCATCTTTATAAGCCTCTTGCATAAGATGGAAAGTCTCTCCGACAGACTTCTTAAGTCCACAGTAAAATTTAATGGCACATCTTTATTCCTCATTCACATCCATTTTCGTCCTAGACATCCATCTTTATAAGCCTCTTGCATAAGATCGAAAGTCTCTCCGACAGACTTCTTAAGTCAACAGTAAAATTTAATGGCACATCTTTATTCCTTATTCACATCCATTTTCGTCCTAGACATTCATCTTTCTAAGCCTCTTGCATGAGATGGAAAGTCTCTCCGACAGACTTCTTAAGTCGACAGCAAAATTTAATGGTACGTCTTTGTTCCTTTTTCACATCCATTTTTTCAAAAAATCACAGCGCAAAAACTCTTGTTGAGGATTCACAAACATTTTTTTATTCTTATTTATTTTTGAATTTTTTTTTTTATTGAAGGTTTAACGACCACCATGAGCAACTCAGTGGGCTATAAGCAGTCGCCCATCCCTAATTTAGGGTCACTGGTTCCAGGGAAGGGAGAGAGGCAGTGCCGTAAGACAAACACAACATCCATGCCTGACTGGGATTCGAACCCGGACCTTTCTCGGACGAATGGTCATAAGCCAGCACTTTGACCACTGCGCCACAGGGGCAGCCAATTCTTATTAAACTTTGCACTACTGATGAGGCATGCATGATAAACAGGTGTGGCCGGTTGCTATGGCTACTCAGTGACTACCATTTTTTCAAGACTTGTGCCAAGATCAAATGCAGTATTGCATGTTTTTTATAAAAAAACATTCTCAGTTGTTTTATAAATGTTTCTGGCTTTGACTTCCACCATTTTCATAGTCATTGCCATGCATGGTCTTTCAGTACAGAATTTTATTCAGAACAGAAAATGGATTTTGCAGACCAATGAATGGAGCACAGAATCTTCTATATGTGTAGAAGTTTTAGCATCCTTGAAAAGAGTTCTGAATTTTGAGCTAGAAACATCTAAAAACATCAAAGTGTCAGGTGTTTGCATTAGTACAAAGTTAAATCCACATGTTTGCCAAAATTGTATTACACTACATGGACTCTGTCATTTTTTTCTTACTTTCGTTCAGGAATTACTAGATGTTTACATTTGTGTAACAGCAAATATTTTGAGTTGTGTTCTATTCTTGACAAACTGTTGCAATTTCACTTTTTTTTTCCAGATAATAAAATTATTTCAGCTCTACTAAATTGTGAACCAGAGCCTTTACTCGCACAAGCTAATCCTTCACTACCAGATTCTCATTACAAAACTGTGAGCACACTAAGTGACTTAGTGGACAGAGAACTTGTAGCAACGATTGGATGGGCTAAACAGATACCTGGTGAGTTTAATATTAAAATATGCTAAATACGTATGTTGCAAAGTTGTATAGTGAAATGTAGTAAGCGTAGTGTTTGTTTTTTACGCTTTCCAACCGTAGGTTGAAGAAGCGTATGTGCTCCAGCTTTGTCCGTCTGTCTGTCTGTACACATGATGACTTGCATAAAAATAGTTCGATTTCGATGAAATTTTAGTATGTGGGAGGGGACAAACTGGGAAAGAACCCTATTGAAAATGGACGAAATAGGGTCAAAGGTCAACATAGAAGCGGCATCCATTCAATTGCCTTTATGCGTGATAACTTATGTAAAAATGCTTCGATTGCGGCAAAACTTTATCATGTTGTTCTGGAGGTATACTAAACTGGTTCTGTTGAATATTGTCGAAATGGGGTCAAAAGTCAGGGCACAGGAGCAAGATTTATTCCACAGCCATCATCCTCATAACTTGACTAAAAATGCTTCTATTGCGACAAAACTTTAGTATGTTGTTCCGGTTGTATACTGAACCAATTCTGTTTAATATCATTGAAATGGGGTCAAAAGACAGGGCACAGGAGCAAGATTTATTCCACAGCCATTATCATCATAACTTGACTAAAAATGCTTCTATTGCGACAAAACTTTAGTATGTTGTTTCGGTTGTATACTGAACCAATTCTGTTTAATATCATCGAAATGGGGTCAAAGGTCAGGACACAGGAGCGACATTTATTCCACAGCTATTATCCTCATAACCTGACTAAAAAATTCTTCTATTGCGACAAAACTTTATCCTGTTTTTCCAGAGGTATATTAAACCGGTTCTGTTGAATATTGTCAAAATGGGGTCAAAGCTCAGGGCACAGGAGCAAGATTTATTCCACAGCCATCATCCTCATAACTTGACTAAAAATGCTTCTATTGCGACAAAACTTTAGTATGTTGTTCCGGTTGTATACTGAACCAATTCTGTTTAATATCATTGAAATGGGGTCAAAAGACAGGGCACAGGAGCAAGATTTATTCCACAGCCATTATCCTCATAACTTGACTAAAAATGCTTCTATTGCGACAAAACTTTAGTATGTTGTTCCGGTTGTATACTGAACCAATTCTGTTTAATATCATCGAAATGGGGTCAAAGGTCAGGACACAGGAGCGACATTTATTCCACAGCTATTATCCTCATAACTTGACTAAAAATGCTTCTATTGCGACAAAACTTAAGTATGTTGTTCCTGGGGTACACTGAACCAATTCTGTTGAATATCATCGAAATGGGGTCAAAGGTCAGGACACAGGAGCGACATTTATTCCACAGCTATTATCCTCATAACTTGACTAAAAATGCTTCTATTGCGACAAAACTTAAGTATGTTGTTCCGGGGGTACACTGAACCAATTCTGTTTAATATCATCGAAATGGGGTCAAAGGTCAGGGCACAGGAGCTGGATTTATTCCACCGCCATTATCCTCATAACTGGACTAAAAATGCTTCTATTGTGACAAAACTTTAGTATGTTGTTCCGGTTGTATACTGAACCAATTCTGTTTAATATCATCGAAATGGGGTCAAAAGTCAGGGCACAGGAGCAAGATTTATTCCACAGCCATTATCCTCATAACGTGACTAAAAATGCTTATATTGTGACTAAACTTTAGTATGGTGTTCCGAAGGTATGCTGAACCAATTCTGTTCAAACATTATATCATAGTTCAGTCCCCTCAAAACCAAGGCATTTTCCTATGATTTCAGGTATGTTGGAAAGTTTATCATGATCAATGCATTGCATGATTTTACTAACTTGTTTATGTTGTAAGTGTAGTGTTGCACCTTGTATGTGTCCCACTGATTCTTATTTCAATTTGTGGCAGACATGAATTTTGTGTAGGATTTTGAACTAGCATTTGTGTCTGCTGATAGAGACATCCATTGCCTTGTTGAAACAACTTTCATTTTTTGGACGTATACTGAAATAGAAGACACTCATCTTCTAATGTTTAGGGCTGCTCTTGGCCTTCAAAACAGCCTATTTAATTTGGTATGGATTCAGCTAGGTGGTATGTTCAGCTAAGCAGATGCAATCACATCAATCAATTGCCGAATGTTTGCTAGATCTCTGTTACGAATGGCTCTCTCAATTGTGTCATACTGGTGTTCAATTTGGTTATGATCTGGTGAGTGTGAGTGCTCTTTGGAACCACTGTGTGATGATCTGAGCCTTGTTGCATCGCGCATTATCCTACTGGAAGAGGTCCACTCCATCAGGAAACACATATCATTAAGGGAGGGACGGGATTCTCATTTTTTGCGCTAAAATTACTGCTTTTTTTTTTTAGTGTTTATTAACGAAACTATGCAATCAATTGATTCCAAGCTAGGTACATCTATTTGCTATCGTTTCAGGTACCTACAAAACAATTTTTAATAAGTTTCATGAAGAATCACGCCCGCAAATCACCCTCGAACATGACACTGCACGAAGATCGGCGGTCACTGGTTGGCATGATTTCTTCACTACAGGCGATCTGAAACAAAATACTCTAACTGCGTTTTACTCTATTCACAAGTAGTTATCGCTTGATGAACCAGAAAAAAAAAAATATATATATATATATACACTATCTACCAACAAGTAATTGGACACCCCTGCAATTGACGATATCTGCGGTCCTGATACACGTCATGGCCGCCGCCGTTAAATATCGTGTGGGAAACAACAACGCAACCAGTCGCATGCAAGATGCCACGCAGTTCGGAGCTCTCTGATTTCGAGAAAGGTGTGATCGTCGGGTATCACAGAAATGGCCGATCCATACGTGACATATCCAGCGAGTTAAAGTACCCAAAATCGGCAGTGGCCTACATGATTGGCAAGTGGAAGACGAGAGGTGACTGTCGGAATGTGCCCCGACCCGGCAGACCCACAAAACTGGGAGTTAGAGAGCGACGGGTGCTGGCCAGAGAAATTCGGAAGAACCGCACCAAATCGATGGGCCACATCCGCGAGGAGTTTCAACAGGCATCCGGGAGTGTTCTTTCGATGAATGCCTTCCGTAAGGAAGCCCATCTGCTTGGTTATCATGGACGTGCTGCTGCTCACAAGCCTTTGATCACTAAGTCCAATAGCGCTGCTCGGCTATAACGTGGTGCAAAGAACGTCGACAGTGGACCGTTGAACAGTGGAAACAGGTTCTCTGGAGCGAAGAATCAAGGTTCACCCTCTACCGTTCGGATGGCAGGCTCTGGGTTTGGCGTCTGCCTGGAGAACGCCACCTGCCGGAATGTATTGTGCCAGCTGTGAAGTTCGGCGGCGGTGGAGTTATGCTATGGGGGTGTTTCTCCTGGTATGGTACGAAACCCTTGGTTGCAATTCCTGGTAGACTCGACGCCGAGACATATTGCACCATTTGGATGACCATGCACTTCCTACATTGTGGCAGTTTTACGGGGTGGACCCATGTTACTTTCAGGATGACAATGCCACCTGTCATGTTGCGAAGTCCAGCATGGCTTGGTATGGTGACAATGGGGTTAATCGAACGGACTGGCCTGCTCAGAGCCCGGACCTTAACCCTATCGAGCACCTCTGGGACGAGTTGGAGCGTCAACTTAAGGGGTGCCCCCACCGTCCGAAATCGGTGAAGGAACTGACCTGTCTTCTCCAAGCAGAGTGGAAGAAAATACTGATAGCCGTCGTACAACGCCTGGTTGAGAGTATGCCCTGGAGGGTGGCAGCTTTAATCGCCGCTGCGTGGAGGCTCCACCAACTATTGAAGGTGAATAAACTTTGTTTTTCTTTGCTATCACAGGTGTCCAATTACTTGTTGGTAGATAGTGTATATATATATAATTGAAGAAATGGTGACTTGTCAAACTCAAATTGTCAATGTAGCTCAAAAAATTGACAATGTTTTTCGCTATTAAAAAAAAATACATAACATATCGCGTTTCTGGTTCATCAAACGATAAAAGGATGTTTGCTGAACATGGAGTTTTATATTTGAAGTTGATCGGTCCAATAGTTTTTGAAATATCATGCCGACCATTCGCGAAAAAGCTGTTTCGAGAAAAACGCATTTAACGTTTCAAGTACAGTTTACAGAGGCGTATCGAGTACTTACAGTATTTTTCTGCTAATCTGCTATACCAGGGTCATAGTGTTTTTCCCTCTGCTACATAGAACTAATTTAGAGACATTTTCTCACTTCTACGTCTTGTACGAGCCTCTGTTGCAGCCTCGAGACGATCTCTGCAGATGCTGTTGGTCCCGCGCATTGGCAAATATCTCCGTTTGCTCGCCAATAACGATTCCTGTCGTTGTCGTCATCTTCAGGACGGCAGAAAAGCCTTCATTAAAAATGCCTGCTGCTACATAAGCTGCCATTTCGATAGTTTTTGAGCTACATTGAAGATGTTTGGGCTCGAACCGCCAAACAGTAGAATTGAAACTTCCGTTGTTGTTTTGAGAGTCGCCACCCAAACACTTTTCTAGCAACTCTCTTGATGACAAATCATTGTAAATCAGCTTTATAGCATTTTCAACATTTTTCTGAAGTGGCGGTTCGTGATTGAATTCGTCCAGAGTTTTCTCAGCTTCGTCTTTGTGCCAGTTGCACCAATTCTGTGACCCCACTGGACAATAACAGATTATAACTTGGCCAATTTTGCGAATTTCGACTTGAAATTTGGTACACATATTCTTAAGACTTGAAATAATAAAATAACGTAAAATAAAAAATAAAAATGAGAATCTCCCCTTAAGCTTGTTCTCTGATATTCAGAGGTTAGGTCCTCAAAGAAAGACCATCTGACAAATAATCATTTAACAGATAATACAAATCACCAGATAAATTTTTAACTGATTATTTACTTACTGTTGCCATATCAAACTTCTCCATTTACAGCGATCTTCACACACTACACAGGCTTCAGTGACATCCATCACACGATGTACACAAGACCTTTTATACTTCATTCTCATAATCTTTTTCTCATTCAGGCACTTCTGAATCTGATCCTCCGATGTCTTCCTTGGCCTTGCTCTGCCTTTCTTTCCCGCCACTTGGACCGAATTTTTTTTTTCTTAGTAGGCATCTCATCACTCATTCTTTCAAAACGGCCAAACCACCTAAGAATATTAGTCTCCACCTTGCTAGCAATATTTTGCTTCACAGTACACAACTGCAACACATCTTTATTCTTCACATGATCTGAACATGTCTCCCCCGTAAGTAACGGATTTCCCTTGCACACCAACGACTCCCCTCCTATGTTTCTTCTGTAGTACCCAGGTTTCACTCCCATACATCAGAGTAGGAACAATTACACTTTCATACACAGCCATTTGGGACTTTTGAGAATCCATCATTCCTGTGAAAACCTCCTAAAGCAGCTATGACTTTCAATGAAGAATTCATGAAATTCAAACTGAGTATAAATAAGGGAAAAACCAAAGTTATGGTGTTTGAGAGAGGAACGGGTAGCACTGAATGTAATGTAAGTATAAATGGCACTGTGATTGACCAGGTGAGTGAGTTTGTGTATTTTAGAAGCATGTTTGACAGAGAGAACAAGTTGGATGGTGAAATCAGTAGGCGAGTGAATTCTTCTTTGGAAGTCATAGCTGCTCTGGGAGGTTTTCACAGGAATGATGGGTTCTCTAGAGAGTCCCACATGGCTGCGTATGAAACTGTAATTGTTCCTACTCTGATGTATGGCAGTGAAACCTGGGTACTGTAGAAGAAACATAGGAGTCATTTGTGTGCTGGAGAAATGCGTTACTTACGTGGGGGTTTGTGGCAAGACACGATCTGATTGTGTGAGGAATGAAGATGTATTGCAGTTGTGTGATGTGAAGCAAAATGTTGTTAGCAAGGTGGAGACCAATATGCTTCGGTGGTTTGGCCATGTTGAAAGAATGAGTGATGAGATGCTTACTAAGAAAATCTTTTTAGCCCAAGTGGCAGGAAGGAAAGGCAGAGGAAGGCCAAGGAAGACATGGGTGGATCAGATTCAGGAGTGTCTGCATGAGAAAATGATTATGAGTATGAAGTATAAAAGATCTTGTGTACGGCGTGTAATGGATATCAGTGAAGCACGAGTTGTATGTCAAGATCGCTGTAAATAGAGAACTTTGATACGTCAACAAGAAGTAAAAATATCTGGAAGTTTGTATTTCTTTTGGAGCTAACCTCTGAATCTCAGAGAACAGCTTAGTGATATGTATGTATGTATGTGTTTTAGCACAGTGGTGTGAGCATTTCAAATTTTTAAGCACACTCAAAGTATGAGTAGAATTTTGTTACTAGCAGAACGACAAGAGGGCACATTTTTCTGTTGGAAAAAAGGGGGGGGGGCATAGTGTTCCTGATACTTCTGTATATACAGGGTGTACGAGAATTATTGGACACATTACAAAATTATATAAAACAAAACATTAAACAGATAGAAAGAAACTGACTGTACTAACTTACAATGTAACTACAAAGTTAATAAATTTCAATGTGAGATCCCTTGGTTGCTCGTAGTATGTCTTCATGGTCATAAGACCTAGTGACTCAGGCCATATTATATTGTTTCCTTACCCACTGCATTCATGTAATCCCTCAGAAATTAAATCACTTCTTTCCCACCTACTTGTCTACATGAGTGGTAAGTTTCGTCTTATTTTGTGCATTCCTTCACGGTGTGGCTTTTTCTATGTCAAGCAATGACTTCTATTCATAGTAACTGAATACTTAGTAGAAGAATGTTCTCTAACTCCTGTACGTGTAGCTGTTAGATCATCGGATTCTTCTGTTCAGTAGATGGCTAGCTTATTTGTATGGCTCAAAAGAAATCGCAAATTATGTTCGTAGGTGTTTACTCAGAAAACTTGTAGTTTTGCAGGCACAAAAAGCACACACCAAACAGCAGCAGTAGCTTTGTGGAAGCTACTTAAGAACTTCCCATTGGTTTTTGGTGCATTTTCTACATGTTTTATTTCAACAATAATTTTGATGTTTTCAACATATTGATATTTTACCAATAGTTATTTGTGTGTTCTTTCAGAAGTTATTTTCACCCATGATTACACATGAAAATCATAGACAGTGACAGGAGCTCGTGCAAAACAATAGTGGCAATAACTTTGCATAAGTCACTGCTGAACTGATAACTTCGTTTTTATTGGAAAAATGTTTTCAGTATGGTTTGATTTAAAAGTGATTTTGATATTATGGTGACGCTTATGTTTGACCAACATTTTTTTTTTTTTTTTTTTTTTTTTTGTGTAAATAACTTTGCATAAGTCGCTGCTGAACTTTTTTTTGTGTGTGTTTTTTTATATAGGTTTCACAGATTTAACTTTAAATGACCAAATGAAGTTATTGCAGACAACGTGGGCAGAAATACTTTCATTATCACTTGCGTATAGGTAAGTGGGTTATGACCTCACATTATGTCATGTATTTTTTATGTAATTGTCATACCAAAGGAAATTGTAAACCAACTTGAAAATGTTTTCACTGATTTTTGTTTTGATATTTTAAATGCCCTGTGGTATTTTTCAGTCAGGTGAAATGAATGAAATGCCATTTCACCTAAAATTTATGTATAAAAAAAATTGAGAGTTTATCTGAGCTGCTAAAATTATTTACATTTTCATTGAGATTGACTTCTGAAAACTGCAGTAGCGGATACAGAGGTCTTGTATTTCTGGAAACCAAAAATCTTTGAAATGTTTAAAATGATGCATACAAGGGGCAGTCAAAAAGTTTTTATTGTTGCTGTGGCTTCTAGTGATGCGAAATTGTCTGGGTGTGGAGCATCAGAAGATCACTTCACCACGTTCCCTAAACATTATTTTGATATTGGCTCTATTATCTTGCCTTGTCCTGCACTGATATTTCTCTAGTGCTGTTTGTTTTGTGGAATTTAGTACAATTTTCCCTTTTAGGATATTTCTGTTTTTAGGGTTGTATCTATGCTTTTGTGTAAAAAAACGAATCCTGGTGATTATTTAGTATGGTGTCTGTTAGAGATATGCTTTTCTCAATGGAAAAATTAAGGTAAAAGACACTTGACTGGTTTTCAACGGGCTCACACCAGCATTAACCTTGCCATTAAAAAAGGCGATCAAATCTTAACTGGTTTTCAACTGGCTCACACCAGCATTATCCTTGCCATTAAAAAAGGCGATCAAATCTTAACTGGTTTTCAACTGGCTCACACCAGCATTATCCTTGCCATTAAAAAAGGCGATCAAATCTTAACTGGTTTTCAACTGGCTCACACCAGCATTATCCTTGCCATTAAAAAAGGCGATCAAATCTTAACTGGTTTTCAACTGGCTCACACCAGCATTATCCTTGCCATTAAAAAAGGCGATCAAATCTTAACTGGTTTTCAACTGGCTCACACCAGCATTATCCTTGCCATTAAAAAAGGCGATCAAATCTTAACTGGTTTTCAACTGGCTCACACCAGCATTATCCTTGCCATTAAAAAAGGCGATCAAATCTTAACTGGTTTTCAACTGGCTCACACCAGCATTATCCTTGCCATTAAAAAAGGCGATCAAATCTTAACTGGTTTTCAACTGGCTCACACCAGCATTATCCTTGCCATTAAAAAAGGCGATCAAATCTTAACTGGTTTTCAACTGGCTCACACCAGCATTATCCTTGCCATTAAAAAAGGCGATCAAATCTTAACTGGTTTTCAACTGGCTCACACCAGCATTATCCTTGCCATTAAAAAAGGCGATCAAATCTTAACTGGTTTTCAACTGGCTCACACCAGCATTATCCTTGCCATTAAAAAAGGCGATCAAATCTTAACTGGTTTTCAACTGGCTCACACCAGCATTATCCTTGCCATTAAAAAAGGTGATCAAATCTTAACTGGTTTTCAACTGGCTCACACCAGCATTATCCTTGCCATTAAAAAAAGGCGATCAAATCTTAACTGGTTTTCAACTGGCTCACACCAGCATTATCCTTGCCATTAAAAAAGGCGATCAAATCTTAACTGGTTTTCAACTGGCTCACACCAGCATTATCCTTGCCATTAAAAAAGGCGATCAAATCTTAACTGGTTTTCAACTGGCTCACACCAGCATTATCCTTGCCATTAAAAAAGGCGATCAAATCTTACAGAAAATCATATCAGCTGCATTTTAAAAACTCTTACTATAATGAGTGTTTTCACCCAAGTGCCCAAAGTCATGGAACAGCAGTATGCAAGTTTTTAACTGGCGTTGCTGTCGTATAAAGGCTTCGACGCATGCCTCGATTTTTATTTATATCTCATATAAATAAAGGTTTGCCTTCTAAAACCTTTTTTTTTATATGAGATATGTTGATGACATTTTGGTAGCATGGTTGCATTCTGTTGATGATTTACATGAGTTTGCCAACCTTTTATCTGCCCCCTTTCCAACCATCAATTTTACTGTTGAATTGGAGGATCAGAACTCTTTACCTTTCTTGGATCTGTTCTTGACTCGGTTTCCCTCCACTCGGTCGTTCTCTTTCCGGGTTTTTCGTAAACCTTCAGTCCCCCTTTTCTGATACCTTTTTCTTCATTCAGTCCTCCACAACACCAGAATGCAGCTTTTGCATTCCTGTTTAACCGAGCTTATTCTCACTCATCTTCTGCCACCCTAAGGACCTGTGAAATTCAATATATTTTTGATTTGGCTAACCAGTTTGACTATCCTCGCCATTACGTGTTAAAACAACTGCATAAATGCCAACGTTCTAAACTCTCTACATTACAAAGAAATGGTAAAGCTAATACCTATGTAGGTTCCATTGATTACATCCCCGATGTTGTACAGATCCTGAAAAAAGGCGTGTGCCAAGCAAAATATAGATATTGGAATTCAGACTCAAAAATTACTTTCTTTGGTCAAAAGAGATCGTGACAAAGTCAACCCTTTACATAGATACGGAGTGTACTCTATACCTCTAAAGGCTACTCTCCCTAATGTGCATGACTCCAGATATATGGGATCCACCCTTCGAAATATTTCGACTAGGATTTCTGAACATGCCTACAACGTAAGGAAAGGCTCGTGCGCTACAGCATTGTCTCGACTGGTTAATCAGGGCTGCCATATACCGGATTGGAACAATGTTAAATGCCATAATATTTGCCCTTTTTAGGTATCACACTTGCCCTTTTAGGTATTTTTTGGTAGGCGGGTGAGACACAGCTGCCTCCTGAGGATGACAGTGCTTGTTGAAAGCTCTAGAGGGTTGTGTATGACGGGATGAATGAGGTTGGCATATGCAATAGGGTTAACACGGAGTTTGAAATGGATTGAGCATTTTTTTTAATTACAGTTGACAAATGGTTTAACTGCCTGGGAATGTAGATAGTGTAAATATGTACATAGTGTTTTTAACGGAATGTATGAATGAGTGATATAGTGTGTGTATGTGTGAGGTTTTTATCGTGATGACGAGCTATGGTTACTTTTCATATGGCAGAAGGAAACCTGCGTGTGTTGTCCAGTAAAAAAAAAAAAAAAAAAAGATAGTACGATGTTTCATCCCCGGAAGAAGGAAAGTCATAGGCAAAGAGTCGGTTCAACCTCAGAAAGCCAACAACAATATAATTGACGTGCTTGAAGTGTTACAAGATAAAAAATGACCAAGATCTTTCGGGTAAGTGAATGGTTGTTTTTATAGTATATCATCAATGTTAAATACTTAGCAGCAGCATCCAACAAAATTAATTTACTATTTATGGAGAGCATTTTTATCAACTTATTCTCCAACCAATGCTGTAACGATGACTCACCATGTATAATTACCATCATCATGGAGACATTTCATTTTTAATCATTGTACATTTTATCACAATTCATAATTCATTGTACATTTTATCAAAATTCATAATTCATACCATCATATTAACCTGTGATGATTTTTTTTTTTTTACGAGGATAGATCCCCCCAAAAAAAAAAAAAAGGTTACAAGGGTCATAAAAATGATTGATTAACAATAGATAGAAAATTCAAAAGGGAATTATGAGGCATACTTGCCAATCACTTTTCCACATAATCACCAAATCTGTTCAGGCATTTATCGAAACGCATGACCAACTTGTTTAACCCGGCTTGATAGAAATCACGTCCCTGCCCATTGCTCCAGTTCTCGGCAGCTGTTTTCACATCACTGTCGGAAGAGAACCTTCTTCCAGATAAGTGTTCCTTCAATTTTGGAAAACGGAAGTAGTCACTGGGTGCCAAATCCAGACTTCCCACTTGAACTTTTGTAGCAATTATTGAGTTTTGCGTGCAGTATGGGGCCTGGCATTGTCATGCAGGAAGATGACACCATCACTCAACATGCCAGGCCGTTTGCGTCGGATGGCTTCACGTAACCTTGTCAAAGTGGCACAATAACGATCGGCATTAACAGTATGGCCACGCTCCAGATACTCGATAAGGATAACACTGCATGCATCCCAGAATATGGTTGCCATAACTTTACCGGCAGAGGGTGTAACCTTAAACTTCTTTTTCATTGGTGATCCAGCGTGTTTCCACTCCATACTGGCTCTTTTGGTTGTGGGGACAAAGTGAGGAAGCCAAGTTTGGTCCCCAGTAACGATGTGATCAATGAACTGCTGGCCGTCGGCATGGTAACGCTGCAGAAACGTGAAGCTGCACATCATTCGTGTGGCTTTCTGCTCCTCGGATAATGCACGTGGTACCCAGCGGGCACAAACCTTGGGATATCCCAAAACATCAGAAACGATACGCTGAACGGTACCATAGCTGAGTCCCAGCTCTGACACCATTGCACGCACAGTTACTTGTCGATCATTTTGAATCATTTCGTCAACTCGTGCCGTGTTGATTTCTGTCGTTGACGAACTTGGACGGCCGCTCGCTGCCCTGTTGCGGTGTTTCGTATCCTCTCTGCCCGATTGAAAAGAGCGACACCATTTCGCTACATGTTGTCGGCTGATTGCTTCTTCACCATAAACTTCCACTATTTGACTGTGAATTGCAGATGCGGACACATTCTTTGCCCATAACAACCGAATTACGGCTCGCACCTCCAAGCGGGACCACTTTTCTAAATGTCTGGCCATTTCAAACACACTCACGCGTCTGCGAACTTGCACTAACTTCCCAAACAACCGCTGTCAGACAACTAGCGCCATCTGTCTCCACTCTGGGCAACAAATGTACCCTCCACACTAATTATTTTTCCAATGCTGCTGCTTGTAACCTTTTTTTTTTTTTTTATCTATCCTCATATTTGTGCATGTGTATATCATGCTGAAGTGCGCTTGCGTCAAATGGAACTACGTCATCCAACCAGTGACTTTAGGTGACGAACCACCTCCTTATAAACAGGAGTTTGGCCCAGTATGTTGCCCGATGATGGACCCAGTGTGGGTTTGAAAGTACTAGCATGTTTTCTGTGATGGTTTTAGATGTAAATAAAGTTCATTTTTTAATTGCAACTGAGGCCTGCTCTTTTAAATCGTGTAAACGACAGCATTGTGAAGGTGGTTATTATAATTTATTGACACAAATCTCCACGAATTTTGGAAGACACCATGAATTATCGGAGCTTGAATGAGGCATAGTATTGGGAGCCAGACGAATGGGGCATTCAATTTCCGAAGTTATGCGAACATTCCTCAATCCACTGCGTCACGTGTGTACATAGAATACCTCATGGAAGGCATTACCACCCACCGTAGACAGCACAGTGGCCGACCACGGGTGCTGAATGACCGTGATCATCGGCGTCTGACCAGGACTGTCCATGCTAGCAAGCGACACTGGCTCAAATAACATCTACATTAATGCAGGAGGTACCAAAGACATATCTATCAGGTTACTGAAGAGTAATTTAGCATCAATGGGGTACGGGAGCAGAAGACCCACCAGAGTGCCTTTGTTAACACCACAACATCAGGCACAGTGCCTCACCTTGGCTTGTGAACACAGTAATTGGACCCTAGAAGTTTGGCAACATGTGGCGTGGGTTGATGTGTCACACTACTACAGTGTAACTTGGATAATTCGAAGCTGAAGGGACCACAAAAATAATTCAAATTATCGACAAATTGGAATTAGGCAAGTTTGAATATGGGCACATTCAAGTACTGTAAAAAACAACATATTTATTCATAACACACAAAAAAGTACAGTACGGTAAATTTACAAATTGTTCGTAAAAAAAAGGGGGAAATTTTGGCCTGCTTCTTAGAATTTATGTTATGGGTAAGTGTAAATTCCTCAAGTTCATCGAGTAAATGAAATAGAGAGTCACTTATATTCTGCTGTCCCTCAACAAACTTCCTTAACTGTTGGAGGTGAACCAAGGACTCTACTGAATTCGGAAAGCACTCTTCAGGAAATTCTGGCCGTTCCAGTTTTTCATCTGAAGATACACAGCAGGTCTTCTTATTCATAACATCAGCCAAGATATCATCATATGTGGGCTCACTACAAACAGCTAAATTGTCATCAACTCTCACAAAAGTCTCGCACGGTACATCACAGCCTACATCTTCCCAGTACTCCACAGTGGGTATGATCTCCTCACCACCATTACCTTGATGTAGTTGAGACTCATCATTGGGGTGCTGGAAGCCTGCTTTTCCGAAGCAGTTAGCTATAGTTTCAGATTTAATATGTGGCTTCATCCAGGACAGTATGTACCAGTTTTAAAAAGTAATTGTTGAAAATACGAGAATATGAAAATGGGGTTTTTTTTCGAATTTAAAACGTTCGAATTAGACAAGTTACACTGTAGTTGTTACGAGCTGATGGTAGGGTTCGGTTTTGGAGCAAACTCCATGAGGCCATGGACTCAAGCTATCAACAAGGCACTGGGCGAGCTGGTAGTGGTTCCATACATGTGTGCGGTGTCTTTACGTGACACGGTTTGGGTCTTCTGGTCCACATTAGCAAGTTATTAACCGGTAATCGCTTTGTTGCTCTGGTAGGTGACCATTTGCAGCCCTTCATGGACTTCATTTCATGTACCTCAACAACGATGGGATTTTCCAGGGGGACAATGCACCATGTCATCTGGCCCAAGTTGTCCAAAATTGGTTCTAGGTGCAGCATTCTGGACAGTTCCGATGGATGGTGTGTCCTCCGCATTCCCCGACATGAACCCAATAGAGCACTTGTGAGATGTGGTGGAAAGGTCCATTCGCACCCAAGACCTTACACCTACAAATGCCAGGGAACTGTGAGGGCCTGTTTGGATGGCATGGCTCAACATCTCTCCAGAAGTCTTCCTGCCACTTGTGGAACCGATGACACATCGAGTTGCTGTACTTCAAAGGCCAGGCTAGAAGAGGTCCTACATGATACTAGGTAAGTATCCCATGACTTTTGGCACTTCAGTGTACAACCATTGTCTGTTGTCATCCAGGATCCAGCTTTCATGAGATGTCAAGATCCTGTGGAGTAGAGGCTCACAGTTGAGATGTGGGGGAATGAATTGCACATACTCAGCTGTGTTCACTTTGTTCTGTTCAATAAAAATATAACATACTAGCTTTACTACCCGGCTTTGCCCGGGATTTAGGCTTATTAAATTCATATTCCCTTGAAAAAATCGGGGGGGGGGGGGGATTGATGCTTGCAAGAAAGAAAAAAAGCTGATTTCACAAATTCGGTCATTACAAATTATTTATTCATAGTGTGATTATTTCAGCACTTGGCCATACACAACATTTTTGGTTTCTCCTTGTTTGGCGACAATATATAATTTTGTTGGATCCTTTGCTCTTGACATTCCAACATATAGCTGTCTGTAGAATCAAACTGACCAAAATCGTTGCGAATTATTTAACACGGGCCAGGAGACACAGCATTGGAACACTGGCTGAACAAAATTCGTCAACAATTTGTTATTGACGATCAAATGCATCACATGCTTTCAGTTTCAGATGTCTTTGAAGGGCGAATCTCTGGGATAAAAAAGTTAAAAACGTATCTTTGCGAATATTTTATGAAACTGACTGAAATTTTTATGAACACCATAAATCGTTAATAGGGACATGACCTCTAAATTTCGCCTGAATCAGTTAATAACTTTTTAAAAAATTGTATTAACCGTTTCTGTGTATATATTTTTGCTTACCGATAAATAAAAAAATTCCATGCCTATCTTTAAAAAGTTTTGACCAGATTCCGGTGAAATTTTGAGGGACTCCTCTTATTACTAATTTATGGGGTTGATAAAAATTTCAATCCGTTTCGTAAAGATTTCGCAAAGTTCGTTTTGAATTTTTTTTATGCACAGTTCTCAAAGAATAGAAACACCTGTGGATGTGCCACGGCGATGAATGCAGTCATGTGCTTTCAGAATTGGAACAGGATAACGATGACATAGCAAATGACGCTGACTTAATTGATTAGCTTATTAATTAATTCATAACTCGCAAACTGAACAACGTAGAGATCTTTAAATACACTGATGTTCAAAATTAAGAGAATTTGCACATTTTGTCGGATTTATGAAAAACTAATGGACACATTTTAATGAAATTTGGTATGGATACACAGTTATATAAGAGAAAAATTATACCATGACACAACAGTCATGATACGCACTCATGATCGTCAGTAAGGCTCATCAGCGCAGGGATGTTCAAAATCCACGTTGCAAGATCGAACATGAAATGACTAATATGGGGTATGTTCCCCTCTAACAGTCATACAGCTCTCACAGTGCTATGTCATACTGGAAACAAGGCAGTTGACGAGTCCCTGTTGCAGTTGGTCCCACTACTGCAGCAACACAGTTTTCAGCTCCTGGATCATTCTCGGAGGGGGATGACAAGCTGCAGTTGCCCTCCCGAGAGCGTTCCAGACATGTTCGATAGGGTTTAGGTCTGGTGATCTGGCTGGCCAATGCATCCAGCGAATATCCTCACTTTCAAGAAAATCGTTGACCAGGTGAGCCCTGTGTGGACGAGCGTTGTCCATAAAAAAGAACCGAGGGCCAACTGCGCCCTGAAAAGTGGAACATAGGGCTGTAAGATCTCATCCCTATACCTCTCAGCAGTCAGGAAGCCTTCTGTCGAACACGTAGAGCGGTGTACAGCCGTCCAACGTGATGCCTGCCCAGACCATGACACCTTCGCTGCCATAGCGGCCCCTTTCTCGAATGTTGGAGGAATGGTATTGGGTCCCAGGTTCTCTCCAGATGAAGGTACATCAATAATCAGTGTCCAGGCTGAATCGCGACTTGTCTGTGAAGAGAATGTTTCCTCACTGAAGTCTGGTCCAAGGCTGAAGTTGTCTGCACCATGCTAAATGCACTCTCTTGTGTGCTGAAGTGAGCTGGACGCAAACAGCGTGTCTTCTGGCAAAAAGCCCTCTCTCGTGAAGCCTTCAGGAAACAGTAACCCTTGAAACTCGGGTTCCAGTGGTGGCATGCAGCTCACGAGATAGCTGTGCAACTGTAGCACTCCTGTGGTGCCTCGCTGAAAGTGCCAAATAACAACCTTCGATGGCTGTCGTGGCTCTTGGATGACCTTGCCCAGGCCTTCTTGATATGGATCCGGTGTCCTTAAAAACCGTTCCTCAAATTGCAGGCGACACTGGATGTTACATTAAGCTCTGTAGCAACCTGCACTTGCGACTGCCCTGCCTCCAGTCTGCTGACGATTCTCCTCCTCATTTTGTCATCAATACGTTCATGGCAACTCATTTTACCTGATTGCTTATGAAATTGAACCAACTCCTACAAGAAACACAACGAATGTTGCCGAGGAGTATGAGCGAACTAATTGTGGAAAAGGCCACGTGTGCTTTTCATGCCCTCCGCTGTCACAGCTCCGCCCACACGCACGTGCACGCTTATGTATTTTAACACTGCACATTTGCATTCTTATTCGGCGGCATAATTTTTACCTTTGGTTCCGTACTTTTTGTGAAAATCGACAAAATGTGCAAATTCTCTTAATTTTGAACACCAGTGTAGTTGTGTTGACCTAGAAATTCCAGTATTAATAAGCTATGCAAGTTTCACTATGCCACAGTTCGGCGTTCGAGAGTTTTTGCTGCTTCAGACAAACAGATGTTTTGTGTTTTATGTAAAAGATTCCAACTTTCTTAGCTTTCCCAAATGGTGTAGGTGGTTCCACTCAGTCTGTTTGATGGCTATTTTCTACCACATTTGTTGGGAATCAGCCTAGAGTGCTGCCTGCAGGATCTTGTTGTTAAGAACAGATGTTTGTCATGATCTTGGCATCCTCTAGCGTATCATTGCCCCTCGCAAAACTGTTTGAACCAGGTCTCTCTCATACAAACTGCTACGGTATTCCGAAATTTGGATCTGTGCAGTACTGCAACACGAATTTTAATCTGCAAACACCATGATTGCATCATCACGAGCACCGTTTGAGGAACAAGTGACACTGATAGTGAATGACCTTCAGTCCTCTTGCAGACGTGTCAACTTTTCGGATTTAGGCGGGAGACCGGATTTTCAGCCCGCCCTCTAAACGAATGTCAAATTCTCTGATTTTCACCGAGAATTAGCTGTTAGCAGGGTTGCCAACTGCTCCGAATTTTGCGGAGTTTCTCCAGAAAAACACTAAAACTCTGCAGCTCTGCGTAGTTGTTCTTTTGCTCTGGAAATCGAGTCCTAATCCATAAAATACGTAAAATCCTCTTAATTGAGCATTAAGCAAAATAATAATAATAATAATAAAAAATCGGAGATTTTCCCTGTCTTATTACCAGGGATTCACAATCTCTGGCCCGCCGAAAGTTTGGAAGTGGCTTGAAATGGCATCATGATCTCCAACTAGAGGTCTGCGCCAAAGCAAAAACACAGCAGCATCATGCTGGCTAGATTTTTTTCTGCGGTGCTGCAGTGCGACCTTGACTAGCGATTATCAATAGTGGCATTCATGAAAAAATCGACTTTAAATTTTTGATTAGCAATTATTTGAAGCATCAGTGTCAGATTTCTCGGGATATAGACGATTTTCCAGTACTTCATTGTGCGAATGGGCACGCCTATCAAATAGCTGCTGTGGCAATGCAGTGAAAAAGGTCAACGGTCGGAGCAAACCGATTAAATGTTTTAAATCTGCGGGGTTTTTTCGCTACACAAATAACTATATCGTTATCGTGTTTACATATCGTTATCGTGCTTACATATCGTCGGCAATGAGTGTTAGAACATGTTGTAGTTTGGAAACAATAATCATGGCGCCTGATAAAAAAACACAAGATGGATTCCGAAAATCGTCAGTTTCAAGAAACTTGGACATAAATATTGTTTTGTACAACAAAGCAATTCACTTATTTGTCTCTTGTGCAATGCTTCAGTAGCAGTGACAAAAAATTCAACATGAAGAGGCATCATGAAATGCAGCATAAGGACTTCGTCATGCAAGGTCAGGAACGCGAGCAGAAAATTAAATCTCTGAAGCGGTCGCTAACTAGCCAGCAAAATACCTTTAAAAAACAATCTGCAGAACTCGATGCAGCTGTTAAAAGTAGCCTAGAAATTTCTGCTTTAATAGCATTGCTAATTGAAAAATGTTCTGCTGAAGGAAGTGTGTGCTATCAGACTGTGTTCACTAATGAAGTACTGCAGAAGGCAAAAAAAGCCACATATTTATCTCTAAAATGATGTACACAGGTAAGTGAAAAATAAATTACACTGACTTAATGGAAATGATTGTTAATTCCAAACATTTCGAATATTTCTTGCACATATTTTTATAACTGCTCCTCAAGTAAGGCAAATTGCTCCTCAAGCTGTTCTTGAAAAGTTGGCAACCTGTGTTAGAATGTTTGAAATTCCATCAACCACCACCATGATTTCGAACTGCCTGCAAAATCCTTTTCTTTCTGCATTGATGCAAAGTGGCATTAGAGTCATCTGTTTCGTACTTTTCCTCTCCTACCTGCAAAAAAAAAAAAAAAAAAAAAAAAAAAATTCGCCCGATGGCACAGTGGTCTACGCTTCTGACCAATTGGTCGCAAAAAATTTGCTTTAAAATTTTTGCACCCAGTCCGACTGTCATATGATGCCTTCGGCATAGAGCTCACCCGCTATGGCACTGGAAGGTTGGGGAAGGTCAGTAATTGATTGACAGATGGGAGCTGCCCAGCCTTCTCCTAGCAGTTCAGTTTTTCAACCCCTCGCCTCAGCAGAGCCGAGTGCATTTTATGATAAACAGTTGAGTTGCCTCGCTTCGTAACGAAAGGCGATGTTAGTACAATGCTTTTTGTCATTTTCGGCGTCATGCACAACCTAAAGAAGAAGAAACGAAAAACAGTAGGCTGCTATTTTATTCGTAAAACAAAAACAAAAAAACGACAACATGCTGGCCATTTTGTGTTTTCATCATCTTGCGGAATCGACGTACCTGAAAGCGAATTTCAGTTAGGGGAGAGGGCGTTGATTTTCAAGCTGTTTATTTTTTCTTTCTCTAGAACTTTTAGTGGGCCCAGGGTTCCTACAGTCCTTGAAAACTCCTTGAATTTAATTTTCCTTTTCGAGGGCCCTTGAAAGTTCTTGAATTTTCTACGAGTCCTTGAAAAGTACTTGACCCCCTACCTCACCAAATTTTAGAACAGTCGCAGTTCATTGAAGAGAAGCTATCGCCAAAATGTTACAGGTTGCTGCGCTGTATTGTATTGGGTTGTGGAAATGTCACAGATTGCTGTGCTGTATTGTATTGGGTTGTGGAAATGTCACAGGTTGCTGCGCTGTATTGTATTGGGTTGTCGAAATGTCACAGGTTGCTGCGCTGTATTGTATTGGGTTGTCGAAATGTCACAGATGCTGCGCTGTATTGTATTGAGTTGTCGAAATGTCACAGGTTGCTGCGCTGTATTGTATTGGGTTGTCGAAATGTCACAGGTTGCTGCGCTGTATTGTATTGGGTTGTCGAAATGTCACAGATTGCTGCGCTGTATTGTATTGGGTTGTCGAAATGTCACAGGTTGCTGCGCTGTATTGTATTGGGTTGTCCAAATGTCACAGGTTGTTGCGCTGTATTGTATTGGGTTGTCGAAATGTCACAGGTTGCTGCGCTGTATTGTATTAGGTTGTCAAAATGTCACAGGTTGCTGCGCTGTATTGTATTGGGTTGTCGAAATGTCACAGGTTGTTATGCTGTATTGTATTGGGTTGTCAAAATGTCACAGGTTGCTGCACTATATTGTATTGGGTTGTCAAAATGTCACATTGCTGCGCTATATTGTATTGAGTTGTCAAAATGTCACAGGTTGCTGCACTGTATTGTCGAAATGTCACAGGTTGCTGCGCTATATTGTATTGGGTTGTCGGGAAAGTCATGACATATTTTGGCACCCGATGGCTGTTGGCGGTTTTGGAAGTGCCAGAGGCATGCACAGCTCTGTTATCATTATGGCATTCAACAGGTGCCAGTTCTAGCTGCAGTCTAAAAGGAATAGTGAGAGATTTGGTTGATTTGCGGAGATTTGACATCAAGATGGAAGACCAAACTGTGCATTTTCGCCATATTTTACTGATTTACTTCCATGAAGGGAAGAACGTGTGTCAAGCTTGTGAAAAGTTGCGTAAAGTGTATGGTGATAATGCTCTACAAGAACGTCGGTGCCAGCGGTGGTTCGCAAAATTACGTGCTGGTGATTTTGACTCAACGATGCTCCTCGGTCCGGGAGGCCAACCGAGGTTGATGACGACCAAATCAAGGCATTGATCGAGTCGGAGATTTAAAAGCAGAGATATAGGGAGAAACGCAATTTACCTTTACGCCCCCTAGCAGAAAGTTTATGAATTACTTGAAAATTTTGAAATTATATGAAAAACATGTCGCATGGAAAACACTATCCAGCAAAGGAGGAATTTTTCAGATTGGACTCCTAAAAGTAGAGATATTGACAAAAATAAGATATACATCTACGCCATCTGGCAGAGAAACTGTGGAATATTTTAGGAAGAAAATATTCCGAAAAGGTTTATCGATGTAAGTGGCATCAGTCTACGAAATAATTTTTTCAATCGATATTTTAGAAGTTCAGATTTTATGGCAAATGCATCAGAGCAAAAATTAACATTTACGTCCCCTGGTGGCCAAAGTATTCTTTACTAAAAATTCGAAATTATATGTAAAAGATTGTCCATCAGGAGGTGTATCCGCTGAAGAAAAAGTTTTTCAAATGGGAGTTTTAGAAGAAGAGTTATCGGGGAAAATGTAATTTACTTTTACGCCCCTAGCAGAAAATCTATGCGTAATTTGAAAAAGAAACTATATCTAAAATACTCTTCGGCATAAATGGAATCGAAAGATAAAATATTTTTTTCAATCGGATGTTTAGTTAGTTAGTTAATTGATTTTAGTGGCGCAAGGGCCAGGCCTGGCCAAAGAGCGCCAGACACAGAACTATCAGCTAAAGATTTTTAAAAGCGGGGTGAAATGATTAAGAGCAGACAGGCTTGGTAAAAGTTAGAAAAGGAGAATGATGAATCGGATGTTTAGAAGCAAATATGTGGAATAAAACGTAATTTTGAATTCGACATCATCTGCATTTACGCCCTCTAGCGGCAAAATTGTACATCGTAAAAAAACGAAATAAAGGGTCATCACTCGCATATTTCAAGCTTTTGAATGCAAAAAGGAATTTTTCAAATTGGACTAATAGTTGCAGAGATACCGTGGGTACAGACGGACGGACGGACAAACCGATAACATAAGCACGATCTTTTTTTACAAAAGACGTGCTAAAAAGTGACAATAAAGAAATGGGAAGGGTAACAAAGATATCAACAATATGAAAATTTAAGCACTGGATGCTGCTTAGCTGCAGAGTCAACAAAAGATAAATGTGGCTGTGGTACTTGCTGAGAAGTTTATTAGATATTTTTAGATGTCTATAAGAATCTCAAAAGCGCAATGTTTTACTTCTTGAACACATTGCTGTTGCATGTGATCATTACAAAACATGATAACTTTAATGTTATTGTTCTAAAATACAAATATTATCTTTATTACTGAAACAAGAAGCAAAATTGATCCAAACTCTAAATACATTGAGTTGTAGTAAAATATTTTTATTATGAAAAAAAATCTGGATTGATTTTTCATAATCGCCCACCATTTTTTTATTCCACTGTTAATTTTTCTAAAATACTCCCCACTTTAAAAAAATACTCCCTAATTTTTTTCAAAGGAGTAAAAATACTTCTAAATTTTTTAATTCTTTTTTCGTGGCAAACTCTGATTGAGTGTAGCAAAAGCACAGACTGTAGAAAAGGACATAGAGAAAATATTTATTAAAACTGTTTGCAGCAAGCAATGGCAGATAACAGACTATTTTCATGTTAATTAAGGTATTGTAAAATTAATTTTGTTTACTTAATTTAATGAATATATACCACATACATTAAATATTATTTTTTAGATGCATATGCACATATTTTATTTTCTTGTTCACCATTCCACTCAATTCAGGTTAAAGGGAAGACACTTCGGTTTTAGTGAACTTCGGACATAGTGAGCGAAATATGCGAGTCCGCAGAGGTTCACTGTAAGCGGAGTTGACTGTATTGAAGTACCTAGCTTTTATGATGAAACATTCTTAACTTTCTGAATGACCCTTGTATGCAGGCTATAAATAGCTCGCCCTTTGTGTATGTGTTTTTTCATGGTACAAATTTGCACAGAATTTTTAGGGCTTGTGTTAGAATACTAATCTGTGGGGGATTTCAGGTCGTGCCAGCTAACTAGCCAAACGCCGAAGTTGATGTTTACCTCTGATTTCATAATGGATGAGAAGCAAGCTACAGAATGTCAAGCTGTGGAATATTTCTCCAGGTGCATTAGATTAGTCAAGAGGTTAGATTTCATAAACATAGCTAAGGAAGAATTTCTGGCATTGAAAGCTCTTCTCTTAACTAATGCTGGTAAGAATTTTATATTTCAGCTTTTTTTTCTTTTTTTCTTAAAGTAGTATTCAAAATGGTATACATGTTTGATGTCATGTTTAGTAACTTTTATTTTCTCTCTCCTCAATGTATTGACATTTAAATTATTTTGCACTGCTGCAATAGTTTACACTAGTTTTCTGCTAAAGCACTGCACTAGAGCTTCATCTCATACTTTACTAGTATGATGTTAAGATATGTTTCTGAAACAGACCACTAGGGTGGAGAGAAGAGAGGGTTGAAAAGATTTAGTCTTGATTTCTGGACTTTCTCTAACTTTACACTGCAAGATTTTATCATACTCTGCTGAATTGTTTCCTTGATCACTAATGGCTGATTTCACACCTTTAGACCTCATTCACAAATGGCTGAATGCCATTTGTGAATGAGGTCTAAAGGTGATTTCACACTTCAGTCTACCTCAGTCACAAATGGCTGATTTCACACCTTCAGCCCACCTCAGTAGCAAATGGTTGATTTCACACCTTCAGCCTACCTCAGTAGCAAATGGCTAGTTTCACACCTTCAGCCCACCTCAGTATCAAATGGCTGATTTTTCACCTTCAGCCCACCTCAGTAGCAAATGGCTGATTTCACACCTTCAGCCCACCTCAGTAGCAAATGGCTGATTTCACACCTTCAGCCCACCTCAGTAGCAAATGGCTTATTTCACACCTTCAGCCCACCTCAGTAGCAAATGGCTGATTTGAAACCTTCAGCCCACCTCAGTAGGAAATGGCTGATTTACACCTTCAGTCCATCCCAATCAGAAATATCTTACTTTAGACCTATAGTCCATCTTGTCCTAGGACTGCTTCTTGATTTGCAGCTGGTACTACAGAATTTAGCACCTTTTTAGGCAATCTTTTGGCTCTTATGTGACACACACAACCATACCATGTCAATATGTTTTCACTAACTTTTTCTTGAACCAAAGAAGTATGAATTCAGTTCTAATGTCTGCATACCTGCCAACTACCAAGGACTGTCCATAGTTTCTACGGATTTTGTTGTCTGACTATGGAACTCATTGTCGAAACTACGGATTCTACGAATTTTCATTTTGTTTGAATTGTTTTTTTTTGTTTTTTTTTGATGTTATTTTATGATGTACATGAGATTCTGCAGTGGATTTGAAGAATTCCGTTTTTTTTTTTTTTTTTTTTTTTGTCATTTAGATCATTCTCAAGATGCAAAACTGAAGAAAATGGGGGGGGGTATTTCGTATTAAAACTTTTGAAAATGGTAGTTAAACGGAGTAAAAAAAAAGTTTGCCGTAATAGTAATTCTTTTTCTCCCAATGTTGTCTTTGTGTCCAGTATTGTTGCTAAATGTAATTTTATTGCATAAATGTTTGTTTTTCAGCTTGAAACTGTAGGCAACAATTTACGAAAACGGAAGTTAGACGCCTCGAAAATTTCCCGTTATCTTCAGGTATGAGACTTCCGCAAATTCGAGGAATTCTGCTGTTTTCGTTATTATTTTGGTCATTTGCGAGTTAGGGTTGATGGGGGGGGGGTGTCAGAGGACTGAATTCCATCTTTAGAAACTTTCAAAAACGGAAGGTCGACAGAGTTCAGATTGTTTCCGTAATCGTAATTTATTTTTCTCACAATGCGGCCTACATCCAGTATTATTGTTAAATAACATTTTGCTGTATAAATATTTTTATTTCAGCTTGAAATTGGGGGGTGTGTGTGTCCAAAACTGGATGTCATACGGAGCAAATATTTCTCCCGTAATCAGACCCCCTCTCTCTCTCACTCTCTCTCTCGCAATATTTTCATTCTCCTCCTGCATTGTTAAATATCCACCGTCCCATAAGTTTTTGTATTTAAGCTTGATAAGGGTGGGGAAATTCCTGAAAACAGGAGTAACAAAGGTGAAAAATTCGTAAAAATTGATGCATTTTTTTCAGATTTTGGATTTCCTGTCTGTCAAGAGCTGTGGAATTCTGAACGCATCTGACTGATTTTTATTGGTTGAAGTTTCAAACTTAAATCTCGCAGTGTTTACCCACCGTGCCCTCGGCAGGGGAATCAGCAGTGTTTTGCACGTGTTAAGTTTGTTTCATTAGTATCCTTGTTTCTTGTGACGTTTTGTTGTGGCACGTATTCCTTTATCACAAAGAGATGGATCGTTTCATAAAAAAAGTGTTTATGTGTGCCGCACAATAACACTTGTTAGTGCTGACAAGGCTTTTGTCGTGTTAGCAGGAATGTGTCTGCATTGCAAATTAAGTTCAGCTACTGTATCCTCGTATTTTTCGAGATATTACTCTTACCATCGTGCAATATCTGCACCTGCTAACCTATTATGAATCCCTTTACTTTGCACTCAACTCTCACTGCCAACAAAGTGGGTGGTCTCAATATGAGTGACTCTTAAATTTATGAGTGATTTATGAAATTTCTTTGAGGTAGAAAATCCCTGAAAGATAAAGAGCATAATGGCCACCATTCTGCAGCAGTTGTGGAAGCAAATTATGCTCGTTTGAAAGCTTTGATAAACAACTATTTGTGTCAAACAGAAGTCATCGTTCATTCCACGTTGAAAAGTGAGTCGCGGAAAAATTCTCATTGCCTGCCACCGGGAATCGAGCCCAGGGTCTTTCAGTTACGTGCCGTACATGCTTCTCCTGCACCATAGCGGCCTCGAAGACACGCAACTAACTGCCAAGCAGCATGGCAGGTTGCTTCTTGGAGCCCCGCACAATGCTCGGATTCACCAAAGATGGTAAGCGGCAACTGAACAAATAACTAGGAGGCGAATGAATAGTTAATACACGCAATTGACGTGTCCGGCGTGTAACTGGAAGACCCTGGGTTTGATTCCCGGTGGCAGCCGGTGAGAATTTTTCCTTGACTCACTTATAAACTTGGAAAGAGCGATGACTTCTGTTTGATGTTCCTAATCCACGCCAATTTGGTGAATCCCCAGCATTGTGCGGGGCTCCAAGAAGCAACCTGCCAAGTGGCTTGGTAGTTAGTGTATGTAAGTGTAGAGAATTTGAGGCCGCTGTGGTGGAAGACCCTGTGTTCAATTCCTGGTGGCGGCCGATGAGAATTTATCACATTATCTACCCAAACCAGCACACAGCTATATGCTGAATTAGGCAGATTTTTTACGTGACTCAAAGTATTACTACACTGCTTACCATCCAAAATGCAACACCAAGAAGGAAGCGTCCGATTGGCCTGAAATTCGCAACATGCATCGCCCCGAGACGACATGCAAACGATTAGCATTGCAGGGCATATGCAAATCATGTGCAACCGGCACGCCGCCGAGAAACACTATAAGAAGAGGCAACCCCATCTCTCAGGTGTTATTAGCAGCAGAGCAGTATTTGAGTGATCAGACTTCAGAAATTTTTTTGGAAGGGTTAAAGAAACTCCAGAAATGCTTTGCCAAGTGTGTTGAACTTCGGGGTGAATGTGTAGAATAGTCTGTAAGTTTCCTGGCTCTAGCCCATTTCCTTCTTGGTGAGGCCGAGAACTTATCAGCATTCCCTCATAATTATGAATCCTTTTCTGAAACTTTCTTTGGAACCAAGTTTCTAAGTCTTTTTCTGCTCTTTTGCGATAGTAAATTGACCTTTTTTTGTTATAGTTGTTAGGTAGATCCATGCTTCATCAATAGTCACAATAAATTTCCATCTGTCTCTGGGTAAGTGATTTTCATGAAGAAGGCCTATACCAAGGAGGTTAGAAAAAGGAGGAGGTGGCAACAGCACCTCCATGGGCTGCTGACGTGACGCCACTTTTTATCAGCTGACTACGCCAATGCACCCAACCCTAGAATCTCCTGTACACCTTTGCGGGGAAATCGCGATTTTGAACGGGTTTTTCAGACCCTTACTCTACCCATAAAGTCATGAAAAAAATTGAGGCTGAAATATTCATTCCCACAATTAAAAAAATCCAGAAAAAATAACAATATGTGTTGGTATTTCTTTAAAAAATTGAACAAAATAAGGATTTTTTGAGCGGAAGTGCATACTGTTCATGGCTACTTGCATACTGCGCTTGTGCAAGTAGCCATGTTTAAAATATCACCAAAACTCTAATGTTGAGAAATACGAAGTTCGAAATATTTCTTGTTTTGCATGTACTTAAGCGTAACTGATTCAGGCACAGGAAATGACGTCATGTTGCCGAACTCCTGCAAACTCACACTACCTCAGAGAGAGTATCAGAACAGCTGATCTGTTTTGGCTTCACTCAAAACGGGTCCTTTCACCTCCTCTTCTTCTAACCTCCTTGGTCTATACTGTGTTCTGCACTCAGCCAGTACCTAGGCAAAAGGCGCTGAACATTTTTTGGTTTATTTCAGATTCAAATCTTTGTTTATTACCTTGTTTACAGTTGATACAGAGATTGATAATGAGGAACAGTACACCAATTATGTAGAAAATAGTGACTATGCTAGTGATCCGATTTATTGGCGTAGGAATATATACACCGTAGTACAGCGTGTAATGGATATCAGTGAAGCCCAAGTTGTATGTCAAGATCGCTGTAAATGCAGAAGTTTGATACAACAACAGTAAGTAAAAATATCTGGTAGTTTGTATTTCTTTTTCGAGCTAACCTCTGAATCTCAAAGAACAGCTTAGTGATATGTATCTATGTATGGAATATATACATGAATGCTTCCAAGTTTTTGCTCGTCAACCAGATGACTTTTTCAAGGAAATTTCTGTCTAAATTTTCTGTGTAACTTCCTTGAAAAAGCCATGTGGTTGATGTGCAAAAGCTAGGAAATGTTTATGTATATATTCCTATGCCAATAAATTGGATCACTAGTATAGTTACTATGATACAGAGATCTTTAACAACTTAACTATTGCTGTTAGGGTCAGTGGATTATCTTTTAAGACCAAAGACCTTACTTTTAAATAGTCGTAAAAAGTATGTACCTTCTTTGGATATTCGTTTGGTGTTCCTTTCCAGTTAAAAGCAATGCTTGACAATTTCCCCCTCTATTATTAATATTGCTTATTTTACATTTAGAAAATGCAAATTCCATAATTTTCACAGCATTTTTTATAGAATACAAATATTTCTCTTGGTAAAGAGCAGAAACATAACCTTGTATTCACAACTTGTTTACTTGTGCCATTTTATCAGCAAACTATACTTAACTACAGCAAATGTTTCTTGTTCATCTAACATGCTTTTTCCAGTTTCAATTCTTTGAATTTTTTTTATTTTTTGTAATTTCTTATCAAAAATGTTCTGAAAATGTGTGTGAATGTCCACTATAGTACACGAGAATGACCCATCTTATCTGCTGATGCATGACCAGACCACAAAAAGAAGGGGAAGAGTTGAAAAAAAAATGATTTTAAAAAAAGGACTCGCTTCAAAGCTTTGAACGACATTGAAATCTGTATGGCAACTATTCGCCTAGTGTGAGGGCATTAGAAATAAATGAAAGAAGAAAATTCCTTCTTGATATAAGAACTGCATTGGTTAAAAATGTTGACTATCTGGAAGTTCTTTGCCAGAACATGTTAAATACCACACGGGTTGACTGTGATGCTAACCATGGTTTGCATGTAGTAACACGTGTGTGTCAGTATCTACATTTTCTCAATGAAGTGACTGAATTGGTAAGAGATGAATGGAAAATTTGCCAACTACAGACCTTACCTCAAGATATTTGGAGTGATAAGGGAATGCTCACCCTTATTGATGAGTACTGGGCAAAGATACTAAGGCTAACTGATGTTGATAGAAAGCTTAAATTTGCCAATTTAGTCAAAGTCTGCATTAGCTCTGCCCCACGGAAATGCAGGTCTGAGTGTGGCTTTTCTTTAAACAATTCTTTGGTAACCAAAGACAGGTTCAGTTTGAGTTAGTCAACAATAAGAGCCATCCACACTGTTAAATCAGCAATTAATTATTACGGTGGAAATGTTTTGGATGTGCCAATCACTCTACCTCTTTTAAAGGCAGTTTCGAATGCTCACACGCATTTTACAGAAGCTGAGAGGAGAAAGCAGGACGAACTTAAAATTACAGAAACAAAAATTAAGAAAGAAAGACAGGGACAGAAGGCATTGAAAAAGTGCAAATTAGAGTGTGATGACAGCATTTCAACATGTGATGTTGAAATAAAGGTGTTACAAAATGGAAAAGAGGCTTCCCTGTCTTTGATAAAAGGAGGAACTGAACGACTGACCAAAGCAAGCAAACTCAAAAACAATGCAACTGAAATCATGGTTCATATGCTCCTTGAAAACCTAGTCCTTGAATAAAAAAGTTCATTTTCAAGTCCTTGAAAGTACTTGAAAAAGTTTAAGGCTGTGTAAATAGTACTTGAAATTGTGTTTTGTTTTTTAAGTAATGATGTGAAAGAGCATAGCTATGTTAAAAAATTGTTTGTGCTAAAATGATGTATAGGAGATTTCTGTGTAGTTGTGATAAAATGCCAAGCTGATCAAATAGTGCAGAACTTACGTTCAACCCCGGGGAGTGTGTGGTCAGCTGGTGTTGTGGCAATGATATCATGGGAGTAAAGTAAGTGGAATGATGTATTCCCAAATTGTGATGGGCTTCTGTTTACTGGAGTTAGGGACGTGTTCTTGCCGGAAGGTGGAACTTCCAGGAATTGCTTGTGCTTCAGGTGTGGACCCTTCATTTCCTGGCTGCATCAAAAATAAAAAGTTAAAGCAAACAATAAGTGTCATACCAGCAGATGAATAAGAAAATATTGTACCCCTTCAAAATATTCCACAAAATAAAATAATTTTGAAAAACACCAAAAACAGAGGGGCAATTCAAAGTTAATAATATAAACCAACTTGGGGCAAGGGGTCACAGGCAGGTCGTTGAAGGTATGCCCACCCCAGCTAAGATTAATGGTCTGAACTTATAAAATGCCTACCTACTGACTGACCCACAGAACACACATATGATGATTCGGGTTTAAAAAGTCCTTGAATTTATTTTGCTTGGAAGAGTACAAACCTTGGAAATGATAATTGCTCAAAAGTTACTAACTGAAGGAACAGATTCTCTATCTCAGTTGGAAAAGAAAATAAGAGTGTTGGGAGATAAAAGGGATTCTCTTATAAGGGGCCGTCCATATAGTATGTCCGTGATTTTTTACTATTTTTAGACTCCCCCCTTGCCACGCGCGCGTGTGTGTGTGCGTGTGTGTGTGCGTGTGTGCGTGTGTGTGTGTGTGTGTGTGTGTGTGTGTGTTACAAGTTTAAGAAAAATATCAGTTCCTTCTATAACAAATAAATGAGTGAAAAGCTTATCACCTTATCAGAAAACAAAAATATTCTATTGCATATGTGCGCAAAATACCATTATCCAGGTTGATTTAGCAAAAATTATTAGTTAACCAGAGGGCCTCGCAGGAAGAGTTCGCACAGGGCCTCGTTTAAGCTTGCGGCAGCACTGGTTCACATTTGCAAAACTGCATATGATTTGCTAATGCACTATTTTGATCTTTGTTATTAATAGCCATTGATGTTCCTTAATTCTGATTTCCAATTTTCGAGACGTTTGCCCAATATAATTACTGTTACAATTAAGTGGAATTTGATATACAACATTTTTTTCCTTCCATCTTGTCTACTGTATTTCTGTATGTTTCTTTATTAGCTAAATATGCTTCTTTGTTTTCTGCTGTAGTGGCTACTTTTATGTTATTATTTATTAATTTTGGTATTTAATTTTCCATAATTTGTCCCTGGTCCTAACTTGATTATTTTATCAGTTTTTCCAAACTTTGCAATGTTCTTTTTAGATTGTTTTTGTCTGACATTTTGCACTTAATGCTAATGATAGTTTTTTTGGGAGGGGGGGTCATTATTTGTTAGCTTCATTGCCATTTTTGTTATCGCTTGTATTTGATTTTTATCTGATGAAAGTAGTTTAGCTCTTGTTTTTAAATTTCTTGCTGTGTTAATTTTCACTGCTTTTGAGTGGTATGAGCCATAATTCAGTAATATATTGGACTTTTCTTTCTTGAAATTATAAATGAATTCCAAACTTTCTGTATCTCTGATGATTAAATAACAAGGAATTGTACACCAGCTGTACTTAAATAGTATAATTATATGAGTAATCCTAAATTTCTTAGTGTAGAATAGAAATCAAAGTTTCCAAGCTTTTGCACATCAACCAGATGGCTTTTTCAAGGAAAATAGACAGTAAACTGAATAATAGAACGCTTCAACAATTTGAATGCGGTGACTTGACAATAAAGGAAGATATGCAAATGTAATTAGCTATTCAAAGACACGAAGCGTTATGCTCATTTAGCATGCGGAATCGTAGAAGGAAAACAAGACGAATTCACTGTTTGAAGAACTGGTTCCAAATTCGTGGCAGCTCCAACGAGGTGCTATCATTGCATGACTCGCTGTTGGTTATGATCTCCAGAGTTTCGCAAATAGCAGTAGATTTTTGGGGTAGAGCTAAAGTCAAGTTCAAGTCCGCTGCTCCTAAGTTGGATGACGTAAAGAAATTAGCTTCCTACTCCACCTCAAAATCTACTGCCATTCGCAAAATTCTGGAGATCATCACCAACAGTGAATCATGTAATGACAGTGTCTCGCTGGAGTTGCCACGAGCTTGCAACCAGTTCTTCAAATAGTGGATGCCTTTTGTTTTCCTTCCATGATTCCGCATGCTAAACGAACATATGATGCCTTGGGTCTTTGAATGAATAAATACTTCATATCAAGGCCGTAGCCAGGAATTTTTTTCGGGAGGGGACCAAAATGTTTTTATCGGCGAAGTATTAATTTCTTTTGGTGATAGAATAGAAACTAAATTTTTTAGTTTACAATTCAAAAAACTATACCAACCCTTCCTTCCCCCACCCATTTTTGGGATTAGTAAATATTTGTAAAATTTTCTTCATAAATTTGCGTTACTTGTAAAATTTCCGCCTGTAAATTTACAATAAACATAAATCAAACACAACGGGAGGTCATTCCTTTAGATAACTGTTTTTAATTATTTAAAAATTATGTTGAACCAATGTTTTGATACAAGCAATAACAATTACAGTATGTATCGATTGAAAGTTTTTAATTTTAAGACGAAAATGAAAACATTTTACATAGGTATAATACAATTTGTACAAATCAGCAAATTCAAGAAAGTTTTAAATTAAGAAGAACAAATAAGGTTTACATTTCCACTCAGCTTATAAAAAATTAGCGCGCCTTAAAGATTTAATCAACCGATTCAAAATTTCGTCCGGTTGCACCTCTCAGTATTGCAATGGGTAGCTAAAAGTGCTAATCTACTCAGTATGTTTTATCCCGTTGAGTTTCTTAAATATGCCTTCAATCGTCTAAGTATTGAAAATGTCCTTTCTGGCGTAGCTGTGGAAATCAGAATTCTAGCAGGAATCTGTAACAAGGTGTGTGAGCTGGGAAAAGATTTTAGTTTACCATAACATGATGAGGTAGAAATATTTGAAGCGCTATGATTAATGTCTTGTGAGTCTCGAATCAATCATTAATTTGTGTTTGCATGTGGTCAACAAATGGCACGAAAAGATTCTTCCGGAAATATTTTTCTGGAATTTCTTATGAAATAGAGTTACATCCAGGACGATTCAAAGAGGGAATCTCTTTGAATCATCCTGGATGTAACTCTTGGTATTGTGATAAATTTTGACGCTGCATTAAAAGTAACACTAATTTATCGATGGCATTACTTCTTAGATTGTCGACAAAAGTTACCACGAGAACAAAATGTTCCAGTGATGTCAAATTGCAGTCAGCGTTTTGAAGAGTTTCGACAGCGGTAATGTCCACGAAAATACGAAGTCAAGTGTGCAAAGTTTGACTACAAACTGGTTTGGGTAATAGCACATAATAGCTGATGAGCTTTTTGGGAGGATTAGTGATTTTTTATATCTTGTAAATTTTGTAACGATAGAACTATTTCAACGTAGATTTCTAGGAATCTCAATAAAGCTTCATGCTTGTAAGCCCAAAGTGTTTCACACATTGATATTAATGTCGTGTGCCTAGAAGCTGGTAATACTTGCTTGAGGAAACCTTTGAGAACATCGTTATTTTTCACTGATGAGCTAAAAAAAGTTCCAACAGACTGAATTATGCCTATACAGTTTCATATACGTACATGAAATTGTACAAGGATCCCCTAGTGTCAAATGTAGAGAATGTCCTCCACAATGGATGTATAAGGCCAAATAAAAAAACAAAAGCATTATTTGTTGAAGTTCAATTTCGAAAAAATTAATTTTGATTTCGGAGGGGGGCCGGTCCCTAAGATCCCTCCCCTTGGCTACGGCCATGTTTCATATCTATTCGTTTATTGCCAAGTCACCGCATTCAAATTGTTGAAGCATTCTGTTATTCAGTTTGCAGTTTGCTGTCTACCTTCCTTGAGAGCCATCTGGTTGATGTGCGAAAGCTTGGAAACTTTGATTTTCTATTCTACTCCAAGAAATTTTGGATTACTAGTAATAGTTATACTATTTAAATCTCTGATGATTTTTATGCCTAGGTATTGAATTCCTTTGTTCTTTTCTTCTTCTAATTCAAAATTAATGCTGGAATCCAGAGTATTAAAAAACCCAGTATGTTTTGTGCTGAAAGCTTCTATTTATGTATGTAAAACGGTGCACTTATTTCTTAACTACTGTATTGCAAATGGTTGAATTTTGTTTTATTGGTGTAGGGTACAAACTACAGCGTAAAAGCAAGCTTTCGCCACTCATGGGTGGCTTCCTCAGGCAAGGCAAAATGTAAACACTAAATTGGAAATATATAAAGTTTTCAAAATTTAAATTTTGAAAACAATTTTGAAAACTATGAACAGTTCAAGAAGTTTTCAAAATTTAAATTTTAAAAACTGTTTATAAACACTAAATTGGAAATATATATTTAGCCTTGCCTGAAGAAGCCACCCGTGAGTGGAAAGCTTGCTTTTACACTGTAGTTTGTACCCTACGCTGATGAAACGGAATTCAATCACTTACTGTTATTGATTTATTCCACCCTATTATAACTAATATTACTGTATTGTGCTTTTTTTTTTTTTTTTCTCGCAGACATTCAACTGGAGGATTCCACCTCAGTGCTTAAACTTAGGGAAGCTATTCTAACTGGACTACATGACTGTGTTTCTGTTTTACGGTCCTCAGGCTGTGTACAGCATCTTAGCCAGTTACTGCTGTGCTTGCCCCTCGTGAGGCAGTTAGACAGCGAAGTGCGTCTTTTTGGAATAATGTGCGTCGACAAGGAAAGGTGCCCATGAACAAACTATTTGTTGAGATGTTAGAGTCAAGTGCTCCACTATGTTGAAACATCACAATGCCATTAATCACTCTCATTGTTAAAATTCATGTCCTGCCATTGTCTGTTGTAAAACAATAGACATGCTATTGTTTTCATCTCAGCCATTGTACTGCCAATCAGCAACAGTTCATGATAACCAGGGGAGCAAGCAAAGAGCTGTGTAGTTCCCACAGGCATGCCATAACAGTTGTCAGCAAACGAACGATGTGGTGCAGAATTATGTTTTGTAATTTTTCCAACTGGACGGCGAGATTCTGGTTATATATATACAGAGATTTTAATTAGGAATAAAGATGTGCATTCAGTGCAGTTTTCTAATGCTAAAACATTATGTTCTACTGCATGTTTCTTTCCTTTTAGTTTCCTCATCTGTTTAAAGTGTGCCGTTAAATTTTTAAAATTTAAATTTTCAAGGCTGTACAATATTTACCATGCCTCATAAGTAATCATTGTCGCAATATTTTAAATATTAGGAGAACAGGCATTTTTCAATTGACTATTGATGGAATTTGTAATTTGGGTTTAAATCTTGTTATAAATTTGTGTGCTTTTAAGAAAATCTTGTTTGTAACTCTCCTTGTAAAATTTTAAATCAAAATGTTACTTTATTTTTCATTTTTTTTATGATTGCCAAAAGTGGGGGAAAAAATTGTGAATATTTCATTACCAGAGAAGGCCAAAAACAAATTCAGGTATCTGTAACTTGTTGTTTTACCTCTACACCTTAACAAATTGCTGTCGTTGATATAGTATATATAAGGAATTAATTAGTTGGAGAATTTTTCAAAGTATTGACTATGTAGTTGAAAGATATAAAAAATGGTGGGGGTGGGGGAGATGTATTGGGTTTGATAAAAACAGTCAGTGCTTTTGTTGCCAGAGAAATTCTATTACATTTCATACTTTGTCTCTATGAATTAAATGATGGTATTTATTTTTGTGACAAGTTTCCCAGCCTGTTGTTAATCATCGTATTGCATAGTGAACCTCCAAAAACTTAAACTTGTAATGAATGTTTGGAATTAGTAATTGCTGCCAAGGATATACTGTTATGCTCTGTTATGTACATATACAGAAAAACTACTTTAGAAATTTGGGGTCAATAATAATTTTTATTATTTTTTTTATTGGTGTTTTTGCAATAAATGAGGTATTTTTGTGAGATAATGTACTCGGTCTGTGAGTCTTCTGAAAGTGTCACTTTTTTTTTCCTGTGTTGTTGAGTTACAATGTATGGCTGTTAAATAATGAGACTGACATGATAAGTTAAATAAGAAACTTAAGAAATGTTTAAACTGTTGTCACCAACAGTGTTCAGCTGTTGGTGACAACAGTTGTACTGTTCAACAGTGCTTCCACTCCCTTTCTGCATCAACACACCTCTGCATTCTGATCTGCTGGGCAAAAGCCAAGCTGTAGCTCATCTGGCGCGATCCCTTTTAGAAGCTTAGTCATTCATTTTTTTATCACAGTAACTCACTCAAAATGTGTCCCTTTGAGTACAGATTTAATTTATCACACTGCTGCATTCTGATCTCCCACTGGACAGTAACTCACTCAAAATGGGTCCCTTTGAATACAGATTAAAATTTATCACACTGCTGCATTCTGATCTCCCGCTGGGCAAAGCAATGCTGTAGCTCACCTGATGTGATCCCTTTTAGAAGCTTGATCATTTATTTTTTTACCACAGTAACTCACTCAAAATGGTTCCCTTTGAATACAGATTAAAATTTATCACACTGCTGCATTCTGATCTCCCGCTGGGCAAAGCAATGCTGTAGCTCACCTGATGTGATCCCTTTTAGAAGCTTGATCATTTATTTTTTTACCACAGTAACTCACTCAAAATGGTTCCCTTTGAATACAGATTAAAATTTATCACACTGCTGCATTCTGATCTCCCGCTGGGCAAAGCAGTGCTGTAGCTCACCTGATGTGATCCCTTTTAGAAGCTTGATCATTTATTTTTTTACCACAGTAACTCACTCAAAATGGTTCCCTTTGAATACAGATTAAAATTTATCACACTGCTGCATTCTGATCTCCCGCTGGGCAAAGCAATGCTGTAGCTCACCTGATGTGATCCCTTTTAGAAGCTTGATCATTTATTTTTTTACCACAGTAACTCACTCAAAATGGTTCCCTTTGAATACAGACTAAAATTTATCACACTGCTGCATTCTGATCTCCCGCTGGGCAAAGCAATGCTGTAGCTCACCTGATGTGATCCCTTTTAGAAGCTTGATCATTTATTTTTTTACCACAGTAACTCACTCAAAATGGTTCCCTTTGAATACAGATTAAAATTTATCACACTGCTGCATTCTGATCTCCCGCTGGGCAAAGCAATGCTGTAGCTCACCTGATGTGATCCCTTTTAGAAGCTTGATCATTTATTTTTTTACCACAGTAACTCACTCAAAATGGTTCCCTTTGAATACAGATTAAAATTTATCACACTGCTGCATTCTGATCTCCCGCTGAGTAAAGCAATGCTGTAGCTCACCTGATGTGATCCCTTTTAGAAGCTTGATCATTTATTTTTTTACCACAGTAACTCACTCAAAATAGTTCCCTTTGAATACAGATTAAAATTTATCACACTGCTGCATTCTGATCTCCCGCTGGGCAAAGCAATGCTGTAGCTCACCTGATGTGATCCCTTTTAGAAGCTTGGTCGTTCATTTTTTTACCACAGTAACTCACTCAAAATGGTTCCCTTTGAATACAGATTTAATTTATCACACTGCTGCATTCTGATCTCCCACTGGACAGTAACTCACTCAAAATGGGTCCCTTTGAATACAGATTAAAATTTATCACACTGCTGCATTCTGATCTCCCGCTGGGTCAAAGCAATGCTGTAGCTCACCTGATGTGATCCCTTTTAGAAGCTTGATCATTTATTTTTTTACCACAGTAACTCACTCAAAATGGTTCCCTTTGAATACAGATTAAAATTTATCACACTGCTGCATTCTGATCTCCCGCTGGGCAAAGCAATGCTGTAGCTCACCTGATGTGATCCCTTTTAGAAGCTTGGTCGTTCATTTTTTTACCACAGTAACTCACTCAAAATGGTTCCCTATGATTACAGATTTTTCTTTAGTAAAAATAAAAAATCAACAAGGGAATATATCGTGCAAGTAGGCAGGATGTCCCATAAAAGTGTAACCAATTTGAAATAGTCATAACAGTTTTAATATAAAGCATTTCAATATTCAACTTGTGTTAATTAACAGAACAGATCGTGAAGTTTTATGGACATTCAACATGGGCACCATTTATCACCCGAACAGTGTCTAAACAGTATTCCAGTTCCAACCATATTCGTTCAAGAATGTCTGTATTAACTTTCTGCAGTGCATGTGTAATCCTCCTTTTTAGGTCAGCAATGTCTGCAACAGGGGTGCTGTGCTGTAAACACCAAGCTTGATGAAGCCCCATAAAAAAAAAATTCACAGGGTGTTAAGTCCGACGAATGTGGGGACCATGCAATGAGACCACCACGCCCAATCCATCTATTGGGAAACTTGGTATCCAGAGATCTCCTCACTATCAAAGCCCAATGAGGAAGCACCCCATCTTGTTGGAAAATGACCTGAGTTGCAGGGTCATCCAACTGGGGATACACAAACTGCTCAGTCATGGCCAGGTAATTAATTATTAGCTGCCATGGTCACTTCCTGAAAGTAAAAGGGTCCAATAACAGTCAACCATTATGCCACACCAAACATTCACTTTTGGGCTAGCATGTTCGTGTTCCATTGCGCAATGTGGTTGTTCAGTTCCCCAAATTCTCACATTCTGTTTATTAACCTTTCCAGAAACATGGAAAGTGCACTCATCTGAGAAACGGATTTGTGTCTGGAAAGATTCAGTACTTGCAATGTTCTCCAAGATCTCTTTAGCAAACTGTTTACGTTTCACATGATCATCTGGGGTTATGTGATGGTTTATCTGCACTTTATACTGTTGCATTTTCCAATCTCTGACGTAATACTCTGTGCACTGATGACTTGGGGATGGCCAGCTGTCATGCTGCTTGTCTGATTGACTTTTGAGGGCTACGAGTGAACGTTTGTCTCACAACCTCCTCCCTTTCTGGAACCAGTGATAGTCGTCCAGGGTGTTTCTTTGTAAGGATGCTAACAGTCTCCTTGCATGAGTTGTACCGCTTTCTGATGCTGTTACGTGTGGGCAGTTTGCACCCATATTTTGTTTTGAAATTCTGCTAAACCTGCATTTTGGATTGGGCCTCAATAAACCACTCCACAATCTGTTCCTTCGTCACAGGATCCATTGGGTACACTTCTAGAAAACGCGAGGATATTCCTTACCACCTGCAACAAACGGAATGCTGATAGTTTTGTATTCAAAGTTATCATTTGAAATTGGTTACACCTTTTTTGGGACACCCTGTACTGTGATTCATTTCTCGGCTAAAAACTGCATCACTGAGAGTGCTGAATTAGCTGATGTGTTATTATGGTGAAGGATGAAGCCATTTTTCCACAACTCGTGACCTCTTTCTTCTGACTCACTCTCTGAAAGCCACCAGAACCTGCTTGTACAATCTATGTCAAAAAAGTTCCAGGACTGACTTAATAAAGAAAATAAAAAAGTATGTGACGATTATGGGCAAAACACGTAACAATAAGACACATCTGCAGTTCCCCACTGGAACGAAGCAAAACGAATTGCTTCTTTTGACAATCGTTTTGCCCTCCGTTACCGTGAAAGCATAGAAATTATGTTCAACTCAATGACTTGCAACTCCGAATCTCCTCTCTACATTCCGTTGATCTGGAGATCAATTCTAAGTTTTGGCAACAAAAATAAGAAAAATTCAAATGTAGAATCTGGCAACAATCTTAGTCCTCCATTGGCGTGATGAAGACCTAAGATAAGGTCGAAAGCTTCCAACTTATGAACTTTTTGTAAAAGTTTCAGTTAACGTAACTAGCGTGATCAAGTTACCTTTATTTGTTATAAATAAGTACCATACTCACAATTAATGCTAATCACCTTCAAAATACTGTCCTTAATCAACACACAGTTTCCAGCATTTCTGAAGATCCTGAAAAATAGTTCTGGAAGGCACTTTCTGGGATGTCCACAAGTTGTTTTGACACAGGTTGTTGAATAGATGCAATGTCTGCAACATACTGTCCGTTTAGTGCTCTTGCATTATCATGGAGCAGGAACCAATTTCCAGATTCCCATAACTGGGAAAGATGGCAATGAATACTGCCACATAAACTTTATAAGAATTAAACACTTCCTTTAATGGCGTAAAACTAAAACACAAATTAAACCAAGCTTTCACACTCTTCCAGGAGGCTTCATCTGGGCTTTGCTTTCAAAGCTCGGCTTAATTACAATCACAATTTAAGCTCGGCTTAAATTGTGTAGTAGTTTTATACCATTAAAGGAAATGGTAAATACGTAAGACTTGCTTGTAGAATTCCTGATTTATTGTTTGACCCACTGGTATGAATTCCTTGTGGATTATACCTTTCGAATCGAAAAAGGTTATCACCATCGTCTTTGGTTGCATGTGAGCATTTTCGGTGAGCAGTTACCTCTCCATTTGTCGCTTGGTTTGTGGGTTATACTGCAGACATCATGTTTCATTTTCTGTAATAATTCTAGAGCAAAAATCAGGATACCCACAGCAGATCAATGAGCAAGCCTCCTTTTGGTCCATCATTCAGAAAGCAGGTTACCAATCTGGCATTAAGTTGTTTTCCCAGATCCTCGTGACATATAGACTTACTGATTCCCACCGACTCAGCCAAAAGTCTCGCTGTAATTCAGTGATCTTTCTTTAACTGATTCCACACCTGTTCGATGTTTTTCCACTGTCCACACACTGGAGGGATGCCCAGATTTTGGATCATTGTCAGACGACTCCCGCCAGTCATGAAACCGTGCACATCATTTGAAAACTCTGCTGCGGAATAATGCAATGTCTCCAAAAATGCAGAAAATTTCATGCCTGTTTTATTACATATTAAACTTCAGATTTGTAAGATCTTTCGGCTTCAACATCATCCTTGTTCACACAGCATTTTTTGTCATCTGCCATGTTTGTCAGCTTGCAATCAATTCTCCCCCACTACCATCCAATCAGTATCTAAAGACAGAGATCCTCTTGATCCTTTAGACCGTCCTGTCGTATATTTCACATAAACATAGAAAACGAGTGAAACACACAGAGTCACGTATGGTAAAAGGTTTGTTTAGTGGTAGCTTTTGGTCTTCCTACAACCTTGATCATCTGCGATTAACTGGATGGGCTGATTGCCAGAACTACAATTTGAAGTTGGGGTGTTGGAAATTTTCCCAGATTTTAGAAGAGAGATCCAAATAAATGGGATTTGATGAGGGGTCTCTGAATTGCAGTCTCGTTATTTCACAGCTGTACCTTGTATGATGTTTTGCTACATTTTTTTTTCTTTTTTGCTAAATCTGTTAAAAAATACTCAGGTTATGGAAAAGTTGTTTTATTGTAAAGCCTTCCACTTTTCCTCAGTAGGCTTATTATATAAAGTTACTTACAGTTCTGAAATTCAAGGAAACTAAAATATATTTTATATGATATGTGCAGCATTTTTATCTTTCCGTGTTTTTTTTTTTTTTTTTTTTTATGTACATAGATTTATAGTTTCGTGTTAAGCATTTGTAGAAGTTAGTGAATGAACTGATTAGATTACTCAGGCTTTTAAACTACACATTGCGATACTTTGTGGGAGTTTAGGAATTGAAATCTTTAAATGCTGTTATGTCCAATTAGATTATAATTTCTAAAATGAGTGGTATAATTTTCTGAACATGTTGATGCATTTTGCTGATTTTAGTTTGTAAACCTCATGTTGTTGTTTTTTCTGACAAAGAATTGCATGAAGAAGCATTTTTAATTGTGTGTAATTGCAGCATAAATGTTATATGAAAACATATTTGTTTTTAGTGTTTTATAGAAATTTAATTTTGGTGTCAAGCGTGTGGATGTTTTTCACAGCACTCCACCCAACCATCATCACATCCTATCTCAATCAAGTTTTGCGTGCATGAGTACTGATTAACAATTAGAACTCAGTCCATTAAAAAATTATAAATGAAACTATGACATAGAATGATTTATTTAAAAAATTGTTGCCACATTACCATATTTTTCTCCATATAATTCGCAGACTGTGAAATAAAAAAAAAAAAAAAGAAAGAAAAAGGAATTGTCATGTAATCCCCACCTGTAATATTGAACCTGAACACTGTAATTTTGAACAAAAAAAGTTGTGATTCACAAAATCATCCAGTAGTCCAAAAAAGGAGGGGGGTGGGATCTATCTTATTAACCCTTTCCACCTTGAATAAAATTTCACCCATATTCGCCCTGCATTCATATATTTTTTTCCTGCAGTAGAGGCCACAACTTATCGATAAAAGTTTAGACACAAATGCATTAATTGAGTATAAAAATGCTAAATTCTGGTACATATACCAAAGTTTTAAGTTTGTTCTTTTCAGTTTGCTTATATTATTATTAACCCTTCCACTCGTATTAACTTGTTCCACTCGAATAAAATTTTCTATTTATTAACCCTTCCACTCGAATAAATTCCAGCCATACTCAGCCTGCACTGATAGTGTTTTTTCCTGCAATAGAGGCCACAACTTAGCTACAAAAGTCTAAACATAAATGCACTAATTGAGTATAAAAATACTAAATTTTGATATACAGGGTGTTTCAAAAAGAATGACCCAATTTCAAAGTATTATATTTAAATAGCCAAATGTGGGATATTTACAAAACAAAGAGCCAAGTATGAAGGAAGGTCTAAAGTTTCACTCACCACAATTACAAATGCTCAATGTGCCCTCCACCTGCTGCACGGACAACATCAAGCCGATAGCTGAATTCATCCCAAACGCGCCAGAGAGTGTCTTAAGTCACAGAATTTACTGTGGCCGGGATTCTCGTTCAGAGCTCATCCAAGTCAGCGGGTAAAGGGGGAACATAAACACGATCTTTTACGTATCCCCATAAAAAAAATCACATGGTGTGATGTCTGGAGATCTCTGAGGCCAAGCGTGTAGTGCCAAGTCATGGGGTCCCCTGCGTCCAATCCAACACTCTGAGGCAATGTATTGTTTAGAAACCGATGAACTTGGAGGTTCCAATGTGGCGGTGCGCCGTTCTGCTGCAAAATGTAATCTTCAGAGTCGTCCTGCAGCTGTGGAAGTAGCCAGTCCTTCAGCATTGCAAGAAAGGAGTTGCCTGTAACCGTGTTGTCCGCAAAAAGAAAAGGTCATAAATCTTTCTAACAGAAACCGTGCATGAAACATTCAGTTTTGGTGAATCACGTTCATGTTGGAGAATTTAATGTGGATTCTCCGGTCCCCGTATGTGAACATTGTGGCGCAAAACTTTCCCGCTTACATGAAAGGTTGCTTCATCGCTAAAAATCTACCTTTGTACGACGGTGTCGTCCTCCATGTCCTATAACAGAGTTGCACAAAAATGTTTTCATTATGTTTTATCACCTCCACGAAGAGCTTGCACCAGTTGCAATCTGTACGGCTTCAGCAGCAAACGTCGTCGTAAAACACGCCAAATAGTCACATGAGGGATGACAAGTTGGCGGCTCGCACGACGAGTAGACTTCTGTGGGCTTCGCTGAAGCGCCTCGTGAATTCGTTGCACATTCGTCGCTGAGATGGTTGGTCATCCAGGACTCTTTCCCTTACATAAACACCCTGTTTCTTCAAATTGTCAATACCAACGACGAATGTTTTTGCCCACTGGTGGAGCACTGCCGTAGCGCCGTTTAAACGCACGCTGCATCGGACTTTGTCTTGCTAAATTCGAGCACACAAAACGCCTTCTGTTGCCTCGATGCCATCTTCTCACTCGCTAAGCGTAGCGGCTGTTTGGACACTCGTGCTGCCATCTAGCGGTAGTCATAACAAACTCTGGGCCACGCCCGTAGGCACGATATGAGTCGCATTCATCGGTGGTTCGCGGTTGCTGAGATATCCACTTTTCAAATCAGGACATTCTTTATGAAACGCCCTGTATATAGCAAGGTTTGAGTTTGTTTTGTTTGGTTTGCTTATATTTTTTCAGAGTGTAGTATTTCTCAAAGCATTCACCAAAATGGAAACTAGGTTTTCTGGAGCAACACTTCTGTCAGACATACCATAGTCAGAATCTGATGTATCTGCATCATATTCATCAAATTCTAATTCGCTTTCATCTCTATTTTTCGCCGCCCCGGTGGCGCAGTGGTCTAAGCGATGGCCTCTGATCATTCGTCCGAACGGAGTCCGGGTTCGAATCCCGGTGAGGCATGGATGTTGTGTTTGTCTTACGGCACTGGTTCTCTCCCTTCCCTGGGACCAGTGACCCTAAATTAGGGACGGGCGACTGCTTATAGCCCATTGAGTTGCTCACGGTGGTCGTTAAACCTCCAATAAAAAAAAAAAATCTCTATTTTCAATTGCTGTCATTCAAAGTTTCTAATACAAAACTAGTTGTACTGCTGATGCCTTGGTCTTTTTTGAAAAAAGTACAAAATAGTTCTACGCATACTGAAGAAATGGTGGCACAAGCTGAATGCAAAAAAAGTGTCTCGCCAGCCCCCTACATAAGAGCTATAGAGGCATCATTGGAGTGGCGGGTGACACCCTCCACGCTGATGACGTCGTTGTTCGACTCTTGTAATAATTGTTCTGTTTTATTATTAGTTAGTGTTAATCTCTTATTGTGCCTAATTTATAAATTAAACTTTATCATAGGTATGTTTAGAGAAAAGCATAGTAACATAAGGTTCATTATTATCCACTGTTTCAGGCATTTGCTGGGGATCTGGGAACATATCCCCCACAGATTGGGGGGGGGGCTACTACTGTATATTAAAAACAACAGCATTCTGTAGCAGTTTTATACTATGTATGAAATGCTAAAATTAAAGTCTAATTAGTTGAAATTAACATGAATGAGTTAAATTTACACTAAGCATCACAGTACTCTGAGGAACACAAGGGAACTGCATTGTGTTTCTAAAATATGGTCCAAATTTTGTTCGACTCTTGAGATGTATCCATTGTTCTTGTCCACTCCTTGCTTTTCATATCCTCTGCTAAGTGCTGCCCTCATAGAAGCCACAATTGGAAGTATTTTGTAAGACCAAACTACGTTAGAGAAGGCCTAAGAATTTTTATGAATAATAAAAATTGTTACTGTGATTGAAAGAGAATATGCAACTGGGGTGATTATCATATGTGTCTGGGAAAACCCCTATTTACATTTGCTAGAAGATACAGCAGTGGTTTACAGAGTTCACTTCAGCTGTAAAAGTTGCTTAGGCCTTTCTTCTTGAAGTTGTTGGTATTCCCTAAAACCACAAATCATGTCTCTTTCATTAAGTTGAAACCTGTTAGATAACTTTCTGTTTTATTTTTCTTGAAGTTGTTCGTATTTTCTAAAACCACGAATCATGGCTCTTTTATTAAATTGAAACTTGTTAGCAATGTTCCCTCTAAGCTGTGCGGCCGCAACTTAACTTCCTCTGCGCAGCTGAAATATCTTCCGTGCAGTAAGCATTTTAGATTTGAAATTCCCAAATCCCTAATTAATTTTTATAAATCAAAAATCAGTTACTTGCAAAAATAATAATAATAAATAAATAAAATACGGGCTCTCAAGTCAAAACAACACTTTTCTTAAATGCCGTTCGCCTCCTCCTGAGTTTGTCTCACTGTCCTCTTCATTCTCAAAGGCTTCTTGCAAAGTAGCCTCGTGCAAGCAGATAGTGAACGCGAGAATGCGGATTCGTGATTTTTACATGCCGAGAAAGAGGCAGATATCGAGTCTTTTCTCAAAACAACACATCATCACCAGCCAATTGCAGCAAATCATAACCAAGTTCATTTTTCTAACTAATGCACCCATGCTAGTTGGCAGGGAAAGGCATTCTGGTCAGTTAAATTGTAAGCCGCTGGTAAAAGGGTTTTACTCAATTTCCAGTGGGTTTTTTTCCAGAAGTAAGTTTGGGCTTCTCACTTTTTATAAAATAAAAATTTTAATTAATGAATTGTTTTTAATATTTTTTTATTTAGAATCAATGTGGAAAGAATGGTCATAAAAATGGGGGGGTAGAAAAAATAAGGGTTAAAATCCAAGTTCCAACTTCTACTGCATTATAATAACAGAAGCTGAGAAATTAATTTTTTTTTGCTCATTGGGTTAGGCGTACATTACCCATGGCTGCTTAGTGGGAATATTGCCAGTTAGGTAACTTCCTGATTTCTTCTTCACGATATTGTGTCTTTTCCCTTATGTATAACTTATTTCAGTACAAAGTTTGTACAATAATACACTAGGTACAAGAAAAAAACTTTTGGGTGTGCAAGTTGGGAAAAAATCAAACACAAGTAGTTAACTCCTGCCAACTCCATCCCTCGCATGTGTTATGGTTATTACCTTACTTAAATTAATTAATCTCATGTTGCAGTTACTACAGTATTTTCATTAAATAATTATTCCAAAACTCAAAACCAAAAATTTTTGTGTTAAAAAGGTGCCGGAATGTCATTTAGGCATGTTCCGCCGGAAAGAAAAAAAAAAAGCCTTGTGTGTACATGTGTATATGCAAAAGCCACTTATAAATAAACCAAATGTTCCTTCCCCATATAAATATGTGCTGCTGTCTAGTAAAAGAAAGTTACCAATAAGCTGTGTTTTTCCTTCATAGTAATCTGTTATATGTATTAAAGTTCCACATAAATCTCCTACACCCTATCCCTTTCCTGTAGGCTCTGCCATCACCTAGTAAACAAAAGTTATTTATTAAACTTGAGACACATTTTGGAAATAAAGGTTTTTCAGAGAAAATCCTCCTGAATGAAATTTTTTAAATGCACCTTTGGGTATCAACTAAAATATGAAAAATTAGTACTCTGCACTGCCTTTTGTAAGTTACTGAAGCCATTATTCAGTTGCCTTGAAATTTAAACTTTTAACTGTTGATTAAAGGGGAGTGTCACTGATGCATGTAAGTTACTGCTTATGTAACTCTTAAGAGTTTTGGGGTCCAAAATATATGTTGGAGGCATAGTTTCCTGTGGAAGAACTCACTGTATTCTCTCTGCTTTGATAATCAAATATTTTGTATGGCATTGAGGTAACTGTAAGACCATTTCTTCAACTTTTCACCACCAAGCTTTTTCATAATGAAACTTTTTAATATTGGAGCCATAACTGTTACTGAAATATGTTTTTATATTCAGCATCATTCTGTTGGCTGTTGTTAAAGATGTTATTAAAAATGATCGAAGATTAATGTAAATATAGAGTTCATTTTAGGATTGCAAGAGCTGATGATCTGGCACTGGCAACAAAAACAAATTGAACAAGAAAGATGACACCGAATTTTCGGGTGTAATAAGCACGTCTTTTGAATCCGTTCTGACACAAATTAAATTTATCAAAGCTATTCAAAGTCAATGGTACCGGTATGGAAAACAATAGTATCTGATGGAAGAAAGAAGTTTCGAAATCGGGTTTTTAATCCCTCAGATATTGCTGTAAGCGGAATCGTGAGCTTACGCCCTCTAGTTGCATACTTGTGTGTTAAGAAAAACATGAATTTATATGAGAAACATTTCGCACCGGAAACTCTCTCCAACACCGAAATAATTTTTCAAATCGCACTTTTAGAAACACTACAAATATATCAGAACCAGAAATTAACACTTATGCCCCCTGGTGGCCAAACCATTCTTTACCAAACATTAGAAATTATGTGAAAAATATTTTCCATCAGGTCTTGTATGCGATACGGGAAGAATTTTTCAAATCGGAGTTTTAGAAGCAGAAATAACGCAGAAAACACAATTTACCTTTGTGCCCCCTAGTAGAAAGTCTATGATTTACATGAAATTTTTGAATTTATAGGGAAAACATTTCGCATCGGAAACACTATCCAACGAAGAAGGAATTTTTCAAATCGGACTCCTAGAAGTAGATACAGTGACAAAAATAAGATATACATTTACGCGGACTGGCATAGAAACCATGCATTATTTTAAGAAGAAAATGTTTCTAAAAGGTTTGTCGACATGATTAGTATCGGTCTACAAACGTTTTTTTCAATCAAGAATTTAGGAACTCATATTTGCTGCAAATACATCGGACAAATTATATGCAAAAGATTTTTCATCAGGAGGTGTATCCGCTGAAGAAATATTTTTCAAATCGGAGTGTTAGAGGAAAAGTTATCAGAGGAAATGTAATTTACTTTTACGCCCCTAGCGGAAAATCTATGTGTAATTTGAAAAGGTAACTATATCTAAAATACTCTTCGAAATAAATGGAATCGAAAAATAAAAGGGTTTTTTCAATCGGATGTTTAGAAGCAAATATGTGGAATAAATCGTATTTTTGAATTCGACATCATCTGCATTTACGCCCTGTAGTGGTGAAATTGTACATCGTAAACAACACCGAAATAAAGGATCATCGGTCGCATATTTCAAGCTTCCCAATGCAAAAAAAAAATGTTTCAAATCAGACTAATAGTTGCAGAGATATAGTGGGGTACAGACGGATGGACAAACCAGTAATATAAGCACAATCTTTTTTTACAAAAGACGTGCTAAAAAGAAACGGCACCTTTTAACTCAAGAGAGCAATATTATTACTTTTTTTAATGAATCTAAATGGGTTTAAATTATATTAATTCAACATTTGTCGAAATCATTACGTGGTTTCAGAAATTATTAACTATATGTCAACAAAATAGTTTCCATATCATCTACTGTTTCGCACGTTACTAGAAATTCGAGCACGGGAAAAACGTCCATATAATAAAAAAAATTTTATTTCAACTTGTTACTAATTATTCCTTTTTTCTTTTGATGTTCCTTATAATAGTTTAGAATTTTATTATGAAGATTACAAATTTATATGAAAAAATGTTTTTATATGTGCAGTCATATGCATCATAAGTTGTCAAAGTCCTCCAATACGTAGAGACAATATGTATTAAATGATTAACATTATTCCAGTTTTTTAACTCATGATTCACGAAATTAATACAATAGAAAAGAACTTTCGAACCTCTCGATTATGATGCGTTGAATCAGTAATAAGCCATCTTGTTATCGAAGAAGGCACGATTTTTCTTTCCTGTGGTATCAGCTTCCAAGTTGAACTTCGATCTTATAATTTCTTATTATAGATGATGGTTGCATGTTTCATTTTCCGTGGCTCGATATCCCAAACTAGTTTCAATTCCTTCTTTTTGGAATCATCTTCAGTGGGTATTATGATCTACTTCTCATACACGTTGTATTTCGGCCACTTACATCGATTTTACTGGCGGCATCTGACATTTCACGGCAGTTGCACTCTTGCGCATGCTATTTTTAGTATTAATGCTCATCATAATCGAGAGGTTCGAAAGTTCTTTTCTATTGTTAATATTAATTTTGTGAATCATGAGTTAAAAAACTGGAATAATGTTAATCATTTAATACATATTGTCTCTACGTATTGGAGGACTTTGACAACTTATGATGCATATGACTGTACATATAAAAACATTTTTTCATATAAATTTGTAATCTTCATATAATAAAATTCTAAACTTATTATAAGGAACATCAAAAAGGAATATTAGTGACAAGTTGAAATAATTTTTTTTTTTTTATTATATGGACGTTTTTCCCGTGCTCGAATTTCTAGTAACGTGCGAAACGGTAGATGATATGGAAACTATTTTGTTGACATATAGTTAATAATGGGTTTAAATTGCATGTAGCGTTGTTGCACAAGTACAAAAAGCAGCTTCAAAACCATTAGGTCAGAATATTTTGAATGGATAAGTCCAGGTGTGGCAAATAATACCAGGGTGAAATCTAATTAATATTGCTGTGGAAGTACAAAAGCAAAACAAAAATGAACATTGTAACATTAAACAAAATGTAGGGATTCCAGAACTTATTAAAAATGAAAGGTGTAAAAGAAAGTCTGATTGTGCTGATGTAGAAAGGGAAAAACAGACAAAATTGACGTGTTTTCTCAAATAAGGATGAACTTTTAGAATTCATCAACCTATACTTTTATAAAACAGGTTAATTGCTTTCAGATTTTATTCTGTGTAAAAGGAAAATGCAAACAAAATTGTTTTTAAGCTGTTGATTTTAAATTTATGATTGCTTACTTATTTCAGAGCAATCTATTTCTCCACAGAATTTGTAAGTTAGAATATTTATGGAAAAATGTTTTATAAATAGTCCAAAACAATCAGTTTTTTCCCTAAGTGAACTCAGCATACACGTTACTTTTGACTCACTATTTTCAGGATTTCTGATTTGACCTCGCAATCACTCAGGACAGTAGGTTCCAAGGTCAACCTGTGCCAAACCACTTTCTGTCATGTTGTGCAGTTTGGAACTTATGCAACCAGTCTGTATACCCTTTGGTCACATTTCGTATTCTAACATGTTGGCACAAAAATTTAAGATAAAAAGCTCAGTCAAGTTAAAGTAAAAATTTACTGCAGTAATCTTGCAGTTACAAATGAAATTTTTATCTGTGTATGTAACCTAAAGATAGTACGCTAATGAGATTATAGATAGCTTTTTAATTGCTGTGGAATTGTGCCAAATATCTTAATTATAACGTACGAGATCGATTAAAATCGACAAATCGTATGTGTAATAAATAGGCTTTTAATCGACAAATTCGATACATCAATCAAATGAATATATTTCACTTAACATTTGCTGAAATTTTTTTCCAGATTTGAATTCTTGAAAGTTGGCAGGTCCTGAATATGGGATGGAAAAACATGTATTTCATTGCGAAAAATGCAATTCATGAGACAACCTTATAGGTTGTCTTATGTTATAAATGTGCTTTTGATTAAACTATACATAATATCTAAGGTATTTTACCTGATATTGTCAAAGTATTTCTCATGTTGTTTGCTCTGTGAGGCACGTGCTCCCGGCCCCGAGAGGTCATGGACCTTTGGTTAGTTATAAAAAAAAAATTTGCAGAAATAAAGCAGGTATTTAGGTTATATATTTTCAGTTCCACATTCATTTACTTGCACAATCAAACGTTTAAAATTTACTATTAATTAAAATATTTTTTTTTCTTATTTTTTTTTATTTCATTGGGGAAATTCATAAAATAATAAATCCATTATTGTTTGTATGATTTTCTTTCAGCAAATGTTGTGTTTCCCAGACTTAAAAAATTGCTGGTTGATTTGTACACGTTTGCATGTTCATATGTAGGTTATCAAGGCTTCAAAAATACCATGCCCGGGACTGGTCAATTATTGGCGCCGCCCTGGTGGCTAGTGGTCTGAACGATGGCTTCTAATCATTTGTCCGGAAAGGGGTCCGGGTTCAAATCCCGGTGAGGTGTGGATGTTGTGTTTGTCTTAAGGCACTGGCTCTCTCCCTTCCCTGGAACCAGTGACCCTAAATTAGGGACGGATGACTGCTTATAGCCCATTGAGTTGTTCACGGTGGTTACACCTCCAATCAAAAACAAAATCCCGGTGAGGTATGGATGTTGTGTTTGCCTTACGGCACTGTCTCTCTCCCTTCCCTGGAACCAGTGACCCTAAATTAGGGACGGGCGGCTGCCTATAGCCCATTGAGTTGCTCACGGTGGTCGTTAAACCTCCAATAAAAAAAAATAAATAAATATTGGCTGGGGCAGGAAAAAAAATATATCTAGTTGCCTGGACCAAGCAACTAAATTTTAAAATAAAAAAATTTCGAGCAGAGTTTCCTACTAAAAGAAAAAATAGTTGTCACATGTTTTGTTTCATTTCACTGTTAATCACCCGGAAGTTGCGTTATTGTTATGAAGTGCCACGGACAGAAGAATATCACTTCTTTAATTATTTTATGCTCTAGATCCAGAAATCAGAACTACAGTAAAACTTCATACCTGCCAACTGCTGCGGAATGTCTATAGTTTCTATGGATTTTGTTGACTGACTATGGAACTCACTGTCGAAACTACGGATTCAAGGAATTTTCATTTTAATTTTGATTTTTCTATTATTTTCTGTTATGCATGAGATTCTTAAGTGAATTCGTAGAATTCCACTTTTTTTTTTTTTGTCATTTAGATTGATGCAAAATTGAAGGGAATTTGGGGGTTCCGTTAGGGGGCGATATTTGGTGTTTCAAAATTTAAAACACAAAAAATCCCCCCCCCCACCCCGAAAGAAAACCGGAGTAAAAAAAAATTGCGGTAATCACTTTTTTCTCTCCTGATGTTGCCTTTGTGCCCACCGTTCTTATTAAACATCATTTTATTCCATAAATGTTTGTTTTTCATCTTGAAACTGTAGGCAACAATTTGCGAAAACTGAAGTTAGACGCCACAAAAATTTTCCCGTAGTCTTCAGGCATAAGATTCTTCAGCAAGTTCGAGGAATTCCGCCATTTCCAGTATCATTTGAGTTTATTCACGGGATCGATGCGCAAGTGAACAGAAATTGGGGGTGACTGGGTTCGGGAGGGGGTTGTTCGTCGGAGGCCGGAATTCTATCTGTGCAAAACTTTCTAAAACGGAAGGTCGACAGAGTTCAGATTTTTTTCCGTAATCATAATATCTTTTTCTCGCAATGGCGCCTCTGTCCAGTATTATTGGTAAATAACATTTTATTGTATAAATATTTTTATTTCAGCTTGAAAATAGGGGGAAAATTCCGAAACTGGAAGTCGAACGGAACAAAGATTTCTCCCATAATCGCACCCCTCCCCTCCTCACGCCGCAATGTTCCCACTCTCCTGCATTGTTAAACATCCCTGGGCCCATAAGTTTTTGCATTTAAGCTTGATAAAGAAGATGGAAATTCCCGAAAACGGAAGTGTCGAATTAGGAAAATTGATAAAAATTGGTACATTCCCCCCCCCCCTCACAAATTTCGGATTTCCCTGTCTGTCAAGAGTGGTGGAATTCTGAATGTATCTGACTGATTTTTACTGGTGAAAGTTTGGAATTTAAACTTTGCAGTGTTACCTATCGTGCCTTCACCAGGGGAATCAACTTTGTGTTTCGCACGTGTTAAGGTCATTAGTGTCCTTATTTGTTGTGACGTCCATGTGTGCTGTGCAATAATACTAGTTACTACGGACAAGGTTCTTGCCATTGTTGGTAGGTATGAAACTTCCATAACTTGAATCTTCAAGGGAATTGCAATTAACTTCAAGTTGTAAAAAATTCAAGTTATAGAACTAATCCGTATTTTTCAGCAATATCTTTTACGCTTTCCAACCGTAGGTTGAAGAAGCGTATATGCTCCAGCTTTGTCTGTCTGTCTGTCCATCCGTCCGTCTGTCCGCACTATAACTCGCATAAAAATGGTTCGATTTCGATGAAATTTTAGTATCTGGTAGGGGATCACCTGGGGGCGAACCCTACTGAAAATGGACAAAATGGGGTCAAAGGTCAGGACATAGGAGTGGAATGCATTCCGTTGCCCTTATGCGTCATAACTTGCGTAAATATGGTTCGATTTGGATGAAATTTTAGTATGTGGTAGGGGACCACCTGGGGACGAACCTACTGAAAATGGACGAAATGGGATCAAAAGTCAGGACATAGGAGCGGAATCCATTCCATCGCCCTTATGTGTCATAACTTGCGTAAAAATGCTTCGATTGACACAAACTTTAGTATGTTGTTCTGGAAGTATGCTTTACTGGTTCTGTTGAATATCATCGAAATGGGGTCAAAGGTCAGGTCATAGGAGCTCGATTTATTCTACAGCCATTATCCTCATAACTTGAGTAATTATTTCTGGTATGGAAAGCGTATCATAATCAATGCATTGCATGATTTTACTAACTTGTTTCTTTATTCCCCTAGTATCCACTTCTTGTATTAGCTTTATTTTTTCCTGCAATGATAACAGTTTAAGCTTCGTTTTAGACCACAAAAATTTCCACTACGACAATACACTTAGATTTTTCTAAAACTGGGTGCACAGCACTCGCTGCCTGAAATGGGCCCAAAAAATGCCGACTTAAAAAAGAACTTGAGAAAGAATTCTACAACCATGCTACTGGACAAGCCTTGTAGCTAAGGGCTAAATCCTCGAAAATGGTCCACCTCGAAGGTGTTAATCCTTTAACCGGCTAGAACGAATTAACTCGGGGTTAGCAAAATTTGGCTACCATCAGCTCGAACGAATATATTCCCTGTCTAAAAGGTGTGTCGGATGCTTCTCAAGCGAGTGAACTCACTCGTCGGAGAGTGATGCTTTCTCCTTAGCTTCTCAAATTGGTTGTTTAGGGGGATGACTGACACTAAATGATCACCCTTAAATGACCACTTTGTTTTTTTCAAATTGGTCATTTAACAGGATAATTCACACTAATCCTTTCTAAATTTCAAGTCCCTCTTTCAATTTTCGCTTCATGAAGTTGGATTGATGTCCAATGACAGTCAAAGAGTCCCAGTCTATGTGGTGTCCTGTTTCTCTAACACGTCTGTCTAATCCTGTTTTGTTTGAACAATTTTTATTTTTTTTAGACAGACACATTAGAGAAACAGGACGTCGCATGGACGAGGACTTAGGACATCAATCCAACTTCCTGAAGCGAAAATTGAAACAGGGACTTGAAATTGGAAAATACCAGAACTTCATCATAATTGACTGTAAGGGGTTTTTGCTGCCTAACATCTGACAAGACATTTTGCAGAATCACCGTAACCGTCAAGGTTAACCGTAACCGAAGACCGTGACGTAGATTGAACGAAAAACTGCCTGACGAAGGAGGGGAGTTCTCTCCAAAAATTTGCAGAAATTTTGAGCCTTTACCTTAATAAATCCCATAAAAGAGTTAACTAGTCTGAATATAATAATCTGGGAAGCCACATAACAAAGATGAGTTTGATTTACAGAGAGAAGATGTTTGAGGCATTTGTTTCTACCCAGTAGGACTTGTCACGGGAACAAGCCCTTCCCTATGTCTAAGGTCATGGAGCAGACTAGTGACCAGTTTATCTTATTACTAGTGACCAGTTTATGTTCTGTACTGCTGACGTGGAGGAGGTAAAAGTATTGTTTTCGTAGCTTTCGTAGAATCAAGTCGCTATATGAACAATTTCTGTTTGGGAAACTTAGAAAAGTTTAGGAATCATTTGATTCAGAAATATCGGCTGCTTAAAGGGTTAAAACACCCCCTTCACAGGGCAAATGAGAGAGGGGGTCCCTTTTGTCCAGCTGACCTTATTTGACCTAACTTTGTTTTGACCCCCAGCACCTACAAGACTAGCAACAGGTGGATCTTTTTTTTTTTTTTTTAATTCGAGTTTTAGAAAACGATTTTCATGGTTTTTTTTTTTTTTTTTTCTTTTCACAAAACACAAAATAACATTTCGAGTTTAAGAAATTTGACTTATAGAAAAAAAAAATGCATGAAGAAAGAGAAAGTTTTATGCAAAATGCCGAAATTCTTCGAGTTACGGAAAAATTCAGCTCTTAGAAGTTCGAGTTTTAAAAGTTTAACTGTATATGTAGTTTTGCTCGAAATGTAGTTTATAGTCGGTGACGGAATGCATGCCCCTGATGATGGAACTAACCACCAGCGTTTAGTAACGAAGGGCGAAAACACTCGATGAAAGGAACATGGCAGAATCACTGAATTTCGCAAATGCCAATTTTATCATCGTATCATTTCGTACCAATTTCAGCATCATCATCTGAAAACTTGAGACGCATTTTTTTTTATTGATCATTTGAAAACAGACCCTTAAAATGGAAAAGCAAAAACAAATTTTAAGAGAAGTTCGTATTTTTTAATGTAAAAAATTGAGGGTCCTGATTTGTAATCTTAAAATTCAAATTTTCCTGGCCATTCAACTTTTACTACCTGGGTACATAGGCATAGCATGACTGAGAAAAAAATTGGGGGGGGGTCACAAATAAATGCAAACTTATGTTTTTTGTGTGGGTGAGGAGGGCATTTCTGGAAATAATTTCACTGCAAATGCTCCTTTTCAATTGCCATAACTTAAATTTTTACAGGCCTAAAATATCCAAAATTACAAGGTGTACCAGGCTTGGTTGTTTCACCCAAGTGAGGATTAAAAAAAACATATATGCTTTTCAAAGCACCTCATGCAGACATCTGATGATGAAAACCATCATCAGATGACTGCATGTTATTGTGTATGTTATGTAGCAATGCTTGCTATTGCACAGCATTGTTCCCTTGGCTATATTTATTTATTTACCATTTTTAGCTGTTGCTTGAAATATTGCTACAATTAATACAATTTTTTACATAATATGGGAATACTGAAACAGCACAGAGAATTAAGGAAAAGGTCTACATAGTAACCTGACTTAGCCTTGAAACCCCGAAGTCATAGTCAAATAGAGCCCTGCCTTTGACAAGCCATGAAAAAAACCCCGAAGTAATAGGATGAAACAGGCAATGCTTGTTTCACAATATTCACCCACCCCCTTTTAAAATAACAATAAGATTATTAGTGTGCAAGTAAGTAGCCGTTTAGTTTCTTTATAAACAAATCAGAATTGTTAATTGTAGTCATTTCAGAAGGTAAATGACTCCAATAGTGTAGGATCTTACAGTCAATGCTTTGCTTAATCAGTTCAGTTTTTGGCTTACACGTTTTAATAAGTCTTTTTTTCTGGTATCATATTTATGTGTAACACTATGGATATCAATTATTTCACAATTGATATTATTCTTTCATACATATTTAGTCCAAGGTTATAGTTAATTAGTTGTTTAATATTTAATATACTATATTTATTGGGATTAACGTGCATATGAATGTGAAGATCAGCATGATATGCCATGTTAGTGTTAGTATTATATTTAAGATCCATTATTCTGATATATTTGTTTTGTAGAACTTGTAATTTTTTAATATTTGATTTTGTTGTTTGTCCCCATGATGAAAGACAATAAATTAAATGTGTTTGAACTAATGTATAATATAAAAGAATTAAAGTTTTAATAGAAAGGTTAGATATGTGACTAACAATTCCAGTATTTCTAGAAATTTTATTGCAGATTAGATGTCACACTTTATAACATTTAAAAGACAAATGATTATTTTTTTCCAATTATTAAGTTGGGCCCCCTTCCCTGACACACCTATGCTGGAGGGTAAATAATTTCTGCACATGCCCAGCTGGGACTGTAACTTTTCAGATATTTTTCAAGCCCTGGGTTCTATTTCTTTATGTTAATTTTTAGCAGTCAAAAAATGTGGGAGGGGGAGGGTAGGTTTTTTTTTTTTTTTTTTTTTTTGTAAGGTGAGTGCATACAGTACCGATTTTGACACAAGTCTGAACTTTCTGCCCATGATGCATTAGGGATTGTGAGAAGTGTTGTTAGAAATTGTTGTCATTTCCTGGTTTCTTGGATATCAATTAGATGCTTTGCTGTGTTATTAGTTGTGGGTTCATTGTCTGTTTGTTATGTTTGGTGGGAATATTTCTGGCCCTGAGAGATTTCAGTCATTATTCGTCCTTTTAGGGCTTCATAGTATATTTAGCTATAACCCCATACACTTGTATAGTACCTGACAACTTCAGCACTTGTTATAGTGCTTCCAAAGAACTGATTCTAGAGTGTCAAGAACTTCATTGTGCTATTAAAGAAGTTATCCCGTCCGATAGCAGCTGTAAGTGATATCATAAACTTTAGAATAGTTGCTGTGATATACATAGTCTCACAAATTGTGCTTTGGTTTTGCAGTTAAAAATGACTTGCAATAATTTTGCTAAATGATTGTTTTTCTTTCTTTTTAGCTGTTATGAGTTAGTGTCAAACTTCATTACTTAACGTGTTAGTGTTAACGAACTTCTGCATTATTCTTGTAAATCTGGTTATTTTCAGTGTACTAGACTGTAATTGTAGTTATTATATACATATTGTCTCATTTAGTCTGTGTGAATTCATAGGAAAATGCACAAATTTTCCCTTATATAGGGATTGCTTTATTTATTTTTAATACTTTGTGTTTTGAATGAAATGTTTTGTAGATATTGTGAAAATAAAATACCTTTGTTTTTTTCTCTCTTGTGCTATAAGTTTTAACCCCCAGATATTTTTTTTTTTTTCTAAAATTGGGAAATAAATGTGCTTGATGCATGTAGGGATTTTATTTTATTTCCATTCTGTTTCCTTTAATGTTTTGGAAACTGTGTTCTCAAATGAAGAAAGTTGTAAGTTCATCTTGTTCTTTGTACAGCTTGTGAAATTGAGATCATCAGGCTCAAATGGTGGTTACCTTTATCCTACCTGTTTGAGGGAAGGCTTTTCATAATGTTTTATTGACTATGTGGTACTTGAAGATGTCATTAATTTTGATCATGCCATGAATTTTTATGCCAGTTTTTACTGTGAAATTTTAGCGTAGTATCCCACCGAGTTTGACATAAGACATGTAAAAATGTTTTTTTTTTTTTTTTTTTTTTTGAACCATTCAGGAAATAAAAAGTCAAGGTTTAATTGTGGGGGTGTATGCCATATGTGCACGTTAATTTACATGGTTTTAAGCGAAGTACTGCTGTTGTGATTGTATGAAAGGATTTCGGGACAAATCTATTATTACAGCATTGTTAGCATGCCCACCCAACATGGTGTTACCACACCCAAATATAAATTCCACAGTGATTAACTCTTACTTAATTTCAGCCAGATGCTGGATATGATGACTTGGTTACACTGCATGAGTCTGACCACTTAGTTGAAGCTGCGTCCTAGACATGATTTGTGTGTGAGGTGATCTTAGAACAAATACATAATAAAATACCACAGAAGTTGTTCCAGGCTTCTTAGTTTAGCAGAGGGGAAGTAGCATTAGCATATTTGGATATCTCACATCAGTACTCTACCTAGCTACTAGCTAGTGTACGATTAAAATTTAGATTCTCTGTCACTAAAGTTATCGATGTTAAATAGCTAACACATTTCTGTATGTTTAGGCCCATAGACCCTCTGCTTAAAAAGATGTCTAGAGAAGATGTGTAGCAGTTGTTAGTCTGTTGATGTGTGTATAGTAATTTTAAACACGTTGATTTTGATGTTTCTGGTTGCTGAGTTTAATCATCTGACTATAATGCCAGACAAACTACATGTTTATGGATAAATGACAATGTTCTATAATGTTAGTTAGCTATAACTTACTGGATTTACGCTCGTCGACAAACCAAGGTGTTTGACATGGAAGATTCTGGAGCCTAATTTTTTAAATGCTTGATTGTGTGTTTGTATGAAATACATATTGTTAAAATTTGTTATTTTTATTGCAAAAGAAAATCATTTATTGAAGTGCTTTGATATTTTTGCCATGAATATTTTAGAATGTTAACAGAAATGTGATGGGTGCACATCAGTTGGTGTAATAACTGTTTTACATGTAAGAGGAATGCAGGTTTTGCTGAATGGTGCTACTATATTGCTTTTTATCCCATTACTTTTTTAATCAGGGGTACTTGATTGATTATTTAATTGCCTCCTTAAAGGGCACAAAGTTTTTGCATATTTCACCTTCACTCACTGATGCACACACACATATATATACAGTACACCAAAGGCTTAGCTTTGATGAGTTGCAATCTGTCATGTTATTGAAGCACCACCTTTGCAAAAGGCAGTATATATATATATATATATATATATATATATATATTTTTCCTGTTGTAAAATGCCATCCAATTACTCATTCTTTTAGTCATTGTTGTATCTTACCTGCAAATGTGATTCTGTTAAGATTGGTGAGGCACTACATATAAATTATAAGAAGGCAGCAAGATGTATTAAAAAAAATGTTTCTTCTATTTCCATATTGAAATAATTTTTTAAAAACATTAATTTTACTCAGAAGCAAGTGTTCACAAGTTTTTGGTCCCAAAATAGGCAAACAGTTTTTTTTTTGTGTGTGTGTGTACTGAGTTGTTCTATTAAAAAACAACAGATGTTCTTGTTTTCTGATGTTTATCAGGGTCTGTCTTTAGTGTTTCATGAAAACCAAGTTAGAATTGGAAAGTAAAACAACCCACATTGCCAGATCTTCAAACCTAACATTTAAAAGTTCACATTGGATGGTTTTATTGAAAAAAAAAAAGTTTTTTTTCTCTGATGTTTATCAAGGTCTGTCTTTAAAAGGGTTTCACAAATCGAATTTAGAATTGGAAAATAAAACAAGTTGCCAGATCCTCAAACATATTCAAAAGTTCAGAGATTTTCTATTGGGTAGTTTTAAAGAACAAGAAAAAAAAAACCCTAGTTGTTTCTGTTCTCTGCTGTTATCAGGTCTGTTGGAGTGCTTCAGAAAAACCAGTTTAGAATCTGAAAGCAAAACAAGGCAAGTTGTTGCTAGATCTTCAGACCTAACATTAAAAGTTCAGAAATGTTTTTTTTTTTTTTTATTAAACAAAAAATAGATGTTTCTGTTGTTTATCAGGGTCTTTCTTAAGTGCATCATAAAACCAGTTTAGAATTGGAAAGCAAAATAAGGCAAGTTGATCTTCAAACCAAACAATCTAAAATTCAGAGATATTTTCCATTGAATAGTGATCTGCAAAAACTTTGCCTTCAGGTCCCTTGTTGTTTTAACAGCCCATTGAAAAGACAGCTGGCAGTATTTGAAAGTTCGTTGATAGAACCTGATTTCCTAGAGTCTTGTTTAGAAAATACTCTTAATTCAGTATCTGTATTTCTTTCCAAATGTAACTGCACAAAGTTTTATGTATGTGATTCACAGTTTAAAAAAAATCTGGTTTTAAACAATTAAGCATTGCATAATAACCAAATTCAGTGTTCTCCCTGTAGAGTAAGTGATGCAAGAATCTTTCAATGCTTTAGAACTTTCTTGACAGCTCCGTGGAAACATGGATTTCCATGTCTGCCCTTTGACCAACGACAGCAATTGGCTAAGCGGCAGCTTACAAGTGCATGTTACTCTTACACTGCCTATCTTTTCACGCAGCATTAGAGGAAATCATTCTATCGAGCTTCTGGTTTCTTGCCTCATGTTTCTGGTTAAGTGCACTGTGTGCTGATATTTTAACTCAGTTTATTAGGAGTACTTTTTAAAAAAGTAAAAAAAAAAATGCAGAGTTAATTCAGTGGATTCCTATTTGTTTTGTAAATTGATTAAAAATGAATGGTGGATCAATGCTGTCAGAGACTATTTTACTGTCAACCGATTCGGTTATGGTAATAAATACCCAAACTAGCACTTGTCTGAGAAGAAGAAAATGGTGCTTGAGATTATAACACTTCCTGAAAACTAAATTGATTTACTAATCAAAAACTACTACTATGGGAATTCTTACTGGGAATTTTTATTTATTTATTTTATATATTTTTTTATTTACTTATTTTATTTTATTTTTATTTATTTTATTTTTATTTTATTTATTTATTTTTTGGTTAAAATTTTTTTTTATTATTTATTTATTTTATTAAAAAAAATCCTAGTAAGAAATCCCATAATAGTAGTTTTTGATTAGTAATTGAATTAAGAAACTAGGTAGCCAATTTTCAACATGAGCTTTATTCAAAGAACTAAATTGATTTATTTCCAGATCCATACTGGTTATCATGAACTTTTTAAAATCCAAATGGCAAATTAGTCTGAAATACAAATATTCTATCCAATATTTTGCTAAAATACTAAACATTACAGAAATGTCTATAGTTAGACATTTTAATTATTAATGATACTTTCTTGAGTATGGCAGCTGTTTCATCTATTATGAGAACATCTGGTGGTGTTCAGTAAAAAATGGAAGCTCATAATTTTTTTTTTTTTTTTTTTTTTTTGTGGAAGACAACAAATGAGATCAATACAACTGTGATCCTGTTTGAGCCAATGCCATTCATACCTGCACCATTAGTTTTAAAAAGCTGATCATTACTAATATCATGTAAGAAAGTGACCCAGAGACAAATTAGTTTGAATTTGCATTACGGTGTTGAATAGGAATATGTGGAGTACTGGTATTTTTTCATATATCAATAGTTTTGAATTTCTCTTCAAATTAAGAATGCATCCATGTTTACATTAAATTTGATGGTGATGCATATTTCAAGAAAAAAAAACCCTACTAATTTCTACTGATGTTTTTGCTCTGGGCTACCAATTTCAGGCAAAAATCTCTGGCAACACTGGCTGGGCGACTCAAGCAAAAGAACGTACTGAACATATGTCTAGAAGTAGGAGAATACTTGTGACTAACCTCAAAAATATTTAACTCTTTCACTGTAAGATACATAATTAGATGTGTCATAATATCATTAATTATTAGGATAAAAAAATGAGTATTTTGGTTGTTCATATAGCTGCAGATTGCAACTCATGCTCGTTAGAATTCAGTGTGAAGGTGGCAGTGCTAGTGTATATGCCATAAGATGTTTTGGTTAAAAAAAAATTCCTCACTTGTATAAGAAAAGGAACTTTTAATATTGTGAAAGAGCTCTCAAATGGTGTATGTGATAGAAGCTCATGTCGTAGTGAGCTTATTTGTTAGCAGTGCCCCACAGTTTTGCAATAACTCTTCCTTCTGATTGGAAAGAATTGAAAGAACATCACAAGTGTGGTTCTTCAGAAATGACAGTAATTGCTTCCACTTATAAAAGATGACAAAAACATACATGATTGTATGTCAGAAACTTTGTAACTGGACCTGCAGAGTACAAACATGCCATCCAGAAAAGTTATTTTCTGACAAATATGTCTAATGTTGCTTGATTCTAGTTCTAGACCCCATACAGAATAATTATTTTAATGAATAATTTTAACTTTTTGAGAAACCTGTGCGGCATCTGGTGCCATTTTAGTTCAGGTATAAATAATCTGTTTCTAAAACCGAGACTTCTGTTTTAAAGTTGTATGTGTATCATAACCATATTAGCTTCTTTTCCCTCCCTACTTTTTTAAGCTAATAATTTACACGATGACACTTGTTTCTCACAATTGTTTTAAGAGAACATTTTAGAATAAAAGGAAGTTTAGCATTTACCTGTGAAATTTTTATTGCATAATTAAGGGCATTTTTTCGTAAATGTGAGATTATTATAATAGAAGTATTTGTCACTTTGTATATTAAAGACAACCACTTCTATCTTTGCCTGTTGGATATATTGGTTATATGACATTTTGGTCATTGTAGTTCTTGTAAAAATGTCAATGTAAGTACTTTTGCCCAGTTTGTGAGAGTCAGTCACAACGAATGTAATTTCAAACAGTACTCAAGAGCACATTGTGAACTTGATCGTTCATTTTAGGTTTGAACCTGACTAAATCTTATGTATTGCACTCATAAGTAGCTTGTGTTGCATCAAGGAGGAGAAACGAAGCTAAAACCTTGACAATACATAGATACATGCAGCTCCGATGAAAATCGACACAGTGAAACCTCTGTTATATGTTTTTCTATGGGATAGCCTTAAATGATGTATAAATGAAATTTCAAAAAGTTAAAACGAGGACTGTACTGAAAGTAACGAAAAAGTGGTCATAATTTTTTTATTAACTGACAGAGGTTGTTCAAATTGCACATGCTGGTAGAGTTACCTTTTCTCTATGCAAAGGTACTGCTCAACATAGTCTCCATCATAAGCGATGCATTTGCACCATCATTGAACCCAACTCTCGAATCCTTTTTGAAGAAATTGAGGTGTGGAATGTTGTGCCCACTTCTTCAAAGCCACTTTCACCTTGTCTGTGTCATCAAATCGTTGTCTTTGGAGACTGTCCTTCATTGGACCAAACAGGTGGAAGTCGTAGGGCTTCAGATCTGGGATGTACGGTGGAAGGGGGACAACCAACCAGCCTAATTTGCTGATCGCCTGATTTGTTACCAAAGATGTGTGTGGTCTCGCATTGTCATGGTGAATGTGGATCCTTTTCAGATTCTAGTTCGGTCTCTTCCTCCTTATGGCTTCTTGAGTGTCTCAGTGTACCACTCGCTGGTAACAGTACGGCCACATTCCAGAATATCAAGGAGAATTACATTCCTGTCATCTCAAAAAGCAGTCACCATGGCTTTCTATGCTGATCACTGGCTCTTGAATTTCTTGGGTTTTGGTAAAGAGGTGTGACGCCATTCAGTGGATTGATTCTTCGTTTTGGATCATAAAAATACACCCACGTTTCACCCCATCACGAGATCGAAAAAAGCGTGTTTTCATTGGCTTCAAATGCTTCCAGCAGATCAGAGCAGACTTCCACCCTTCTCTCCTTCAAATCGGGTTTCAACTGCCGAGGTATCCACTTTGCACACACTTTCTGATACCTTTAGTCTTCCACCATCTTCTGTATTGTATTGTGATCACAGTTCAGCTGTACAACAACAAGCTCACGGATTGTGAATCATCTCCCTGCACGAATCAATTAATTCAAGATTCGTGTCAGTGGTCGCAGATGATGGTCTCCCACTGCGTGGTTTGCTTCAATGGTGGTTTCCCCTTCTTCTTTAGACTTCTTCATCCATCTGTGCACATTGCTCTTGTCATTGGTGTCATCTCCATAAACATTCTGTAACCTTCTGTGGATGTCGGACAGCCTGCATCCTTCCTTCGTCAAGAACTCAATGACGGCACGTTGCTTCTGCTTGGAATCCATTATTTACCTGCAATGAAGAAGAAGGGTTACTATACAGGGTGTTTAAAAAATAATGGAACAAACTTTAATGGGTGATAGAACACACCAAAACAAGCACCTTTTGTCATAGAATGCATGGTTGCAAGTTACTTGGTTTGTTTCCCCACACACGCCGTCTTTCGCAACGCAGAGACAGGAATGGCACAACAAATCAAAACAAAGCTTTATTGCAGACAAAATAAAAACCAAAACGTTACCTCACAAAATTACATCAAATTTGCAAACATTAATAAGTAGACACTGAAATTAATTACATTTACAAAAACTGCGCAAAAGGACAACAGCCACTCCCGATACACGGTTTGCATCGTCGACGTAAAGATGCCCGTATGTTGTGTAAAATACCAGGCATTTCCCAGACAGCTGCAGCAGCGACTGAATGTCTGGCGACTAGTTCCTCATTGGAATCAATGGGAGTGCCATACATTACGGACTTAAGATGTCCCCATAAAAAGAAATCCAGAGGGGACAGATCTGGTGATCGTGGGGGCCAAGCGATAGGTTCACCTCGGCCAATCCATTGGCCTGGAAATGTGGCGTTCAAGTAATTACGCACCTAAGTGCTGAAATGAGCTGGCGCTCCATCATGCTGGAACCACATTTTATAGCGGATGGCTGCTGGTGCTTGCTGGATCAATTCAGGCAAGACTTGTTGAAGGAAAATAAGGTAAGTCCTCCCATCCAGACGTTCCGGTAAAAGATACGAGTCTTTGCGTTGCGAAAGATGGCGTGTGAGAGGAAATGGAAAGCGCCTTCCTGCGTAACTTGTGACCATGCATTCTATGACGAAAAGTGCTTGTTTCGGTGTGTTCTATCAGCATTAAAGTTTGTTCCAATTAATTTTGAAACACCCTGTAGAGGAAGAGTTACTCTACCAACATGTGTAATTGAACAACCTCTGTCAGTTAATGAAAAAGTTATGCCCACTTTTGCATTACTGCCAGTTCAACCCTCGTACTATTGTAAAATTTATGCTTTAAAGGAGTGTAAGGTGTTTCTTAATAATTTATTTAAAGTCGAATCGACAATGGAAAAAAAGTGTTACAATTTATTGCCCTTTGAAATAAGAATACAAATGGGTTCTAGAAATCACTTATTGCTATTCAAGTGTTTGTTAGTATCTTTTGTGGAGTCATCGTAAATAATGATTGTGCATTAAAATATATTCTTGATGTGCTTCCTTGTTCATGCATAGAAATATAGAAGCGTTTGGTAGATGACAATCCTCCCTTGGTAAGGGATGTGGACTCCCTTTTGCGTGTTCCCCATGGTTTTTATGTTTAATGATTTTTTTTTCAAGAGTGCCACATGAGTGTCTCACTACAGTCTTTTCATAGTCTCTAATGTTTAAAGCCACATGATGTGTAGCATTTCTATATTGTTGTCGGTTCGTTAATTGCCTCTGAACCTCTCGAGTGCAGCATTCTTTCCTTTGTTTGAGGGTCATATCCTGTGCCTCTGCAATATGAAGATTTCTCATGCGCTGAGATTCAGCTTCAATACATTGTGGCATCATATTACTTTGACAATCATGCAAATGTCGAATGTCAGCATTTCTTTCAAATGCACTGCATTTTTGTCTCTTCTTGTCTTTTGACTGCGGTGTGTTGTTGCCGCCTTGCTCAATCGTAATCGGCTTTGTGGTGTTTAGCTTCAATCTCTTCATCTTATGAAAGAGGTAACTTCCTTTTTTGATGTGGCATAAGCGAGGTTTAAAACAACTGCCAAGTTCATGAAGGACAGTAATGTTTGACCTTGCCTTACTCGGAACTAGTAAAGTAAGACATCTTATAACCTACAACTGTGTGCCTTCACTTCCATCTCCCCCCCCCTTTCCTCCAAAGAAAAAAAGATATAAACAAAACAGTAAAGAGGAACAGTTGCGGATAACATGTTATGGTTGCCTTTATATAGTAAGATTCAAGTCTTGCCTTTTATATAGTAAGATTCTATCGCATTACAAAAATCATAAATTACACACGTATTTCTCGATGTATCGAGATTTAAAAAAACATGTTTTCCATACGTTATTTTTTCAGGTAGAACCATTTAATGGTGGTTTTAACTGCTGTAACTTTTTACATGTTATATTTCCTTTTGAGTGGAAAGCAATTTCTCGGTTGGAAGTTATTAATATTCGCTGCAAATATATATTGCGGTAATCGAATGCGATTCAAGGAAAATCTTTCATATACCTCTCGATTGTAGTTGGTCGATGTTCACATCTTTGCACTGTTGTTCTCATCAGGTCCTTGGGTGTAGGCTTTTTTTTTGATTAACTTCAAAAAGTCCGCACGTTTCTTGAGTAAGATATACTTTTTAGTTGAACTACGAGAGTCACATCCCCTTTTGTCTTCATGTGCCTCCCGTAGTTCATCTAAAAAGTATATCCTACTCAAGAAACGTGCGGACTTTGAAGTTAATCAAAAAGCCTACACCCAAGGACCTGATGAGAACAACAGTGCAAAGATGTGAACATCGACCAACTACAACCGAGAAGTACGTGAAAGATTTTTCCTTGAATCGCATTCAATTATCGTGATATATATTCGCAGGTCGAATATTAATAACTTCCAACCGAGAAATTGCTTTTCACTCAAAAGAAATATAACATGTAAAACGTTACAGCAGTTAAAACCACCATTAAATGGTTCTACCTGAAAAAATAGAAAATCAAGCATCGCCTCGGTAGCACTGTGGTCTAAGCAATGGCCTCTGAGCATTAATCTGAAACTGGACCCGGTTCGAATCCCGGTGAGGCATGGATGTTGTGTTTGTCTTACAGCACTGGCTCTCTCCCTTCCCTAGAACCAGTGACCCTAAATTAGGAGCGGGCAACTGCTTATAGCCCATTGAGATGCTCACAATGGTCGTTAAACCTCCAATAAAAAAAAAAAAAAAAAAAAATTCCCCTTTGGGAACTTTGTCTATAAAAATCCCAATTCTAGATTAAGTAAAATCCTCACAACTAAGAATCTGAGACCAGTACTTCAGTATGAAACTTATGCATTAATGCAACGCCGTGGAAATTTATGTTTTTATACAACTAAATGGGATATGAGTGCATTTTTAAAATGTATGCAACATCCATTCAAAAATATTCAAATAAATATTGCTGGAAATTATTATTAATATCCTTATCCCCACATAATAGTTGACACTTATATTTTGCCATTTATCTGTGCAGAAAACAAGAGTACTACACCACTTACTGTTAAATGGCTAAAAGATACAAGTAATTCTAAGACGAAATAAAAAATGTACCTTCTAGTGAAACATTCTTCATTTAATGGCACTTCTTTTCATTGTACAATAAGACTAACAATCCCTGACACTGACGACACTCATTTTGACAAATATTTTTTGATTTGATTGAACTCTTTTGTTATTTTTATTTGCTATTACTTGATTCCTATTTCCAGCCTTCTGGGTTTATTGCTAATTCATCTAAAACTCCTTTTGCCTTCGGTGTAAATTCTCGATGAATGTGAAGTAATGCTAACCCCATTAAGTCTCAGTTCTGATATGGTATTATGTAGATATGATTTTAAGAGATGCAGTGTTGAAACTGGATTCTCGCTTTCTGAAGCTGTCGCTGGTAGAGTCACTTTTACGTGTAAAACACTGTTTTTATATTGGATAACACCTCATTGTAGTGCAGTTTTAAAGCACTTAATGGATCTTTTTGCAGGCGATCCACAATTTCAATTCTGCGATTAGTTCTTCTTGCGAGCCATTGAAGCAGGGGTTGGAGTTGTCCTGAAATTCCTGATTTTTTTTTTTTTTTTTGTCTTGAAATGTCTTTATTTTTGTTCTATATCTTGAAAATTTGAGTGTAATCCTGAAATTTTACGAATAATTGGTAAACTATGTATAGTGATTCATCATCTAGTGTTTACAAGTACCGCGTAAATGAAACAAGAGGGGCTACTCTATCGTTGTGACGTCATCACCAAGAATTGTAATTTGTGAGTACGCAAACCCGTTCTGCGTCTGTGAGATCGATCGTGAATCGAAGCTGACATAAAGCCGAAGCTTAAGGAGGACGCACAGAGATGCCAACCATTACGAAATCTCCGTAATTATTACAGATTTCCCCCGGAATACGGATGACTAACGAAAAATTACGGATATCCAGATTTTCGCTGTTATTAACAAAGTTTTACTGGTTTTGTTTCTTTTTTTTAGAGAAGGAATTTGTTTTGCTTGGTTGAAAGAGTGCAAAAAAAAAAAAAAAGCACAGCCCCGGGCCGTGATTACGTTGGCCCAGTGTGCTTCTTTCGCTGTGGCCTGGGATTACGTCGGCCCAAAGCCTCTGAATAAAGTTCGTGACGCAACTCTTAGTTTCTTTTCTTTCTATTTTGTACGAGGAGAAAGAATTTGTTTTGCTTTTTGAAAGCTAAGTGGAAAGAAAGCACGGTGCCAGGCCGGGATTACGTAGGCCTGGCGTGCTTCTTTCGCCGTGGCCCGGGATTACGTTGACCCGGACTTGCTTCTTTCGCTGTGGCCCAGGATTGCGTCTGCCCGATGCCTTTGAATCAAGTTCGTGACGCACCTCTTTCTTTATTTTATTTTCTGAGGAAGAGGAATGTGTTTTGCTTGTTTGAAAACTAAGTGGAAAGAAAGAACGTCGCCGGGCCAGGATAACGTCAGCCCAAAGCCTCTGAACAAAGATCGTGACGCACCTCTTTGTTTCTTTCTTTCTTTTTTTCTGAGGAGGAAGAATGTGTTTTGCTTGTCTGAAAGCTAAGTGGAAAGAAAGCACGGCTTCGGGCCAGTATTACGCCGGCCCAAAGCCTCTGAACAAAGTTCGTGACGAAGCTTTCTGGCTTTTTTTTTTTTTTTTTTTCCCCCTCTCTCTCTCTCTCTCTCTCTCTCTCTCTCTCTCTCTCTGAGGTGGAGGAATTTGTTCTGCTTTTTTGAAAGCTAAGTGGAAAAAATGCACAACACCAGGCCCCAGGATTACGTCAGCCATTATCATTTGGGGCTTTCTTATGATCGATGCACAAACTGAGCCGAAATCTCGGGGGCGGGGGTCAGGACGGAATTCCATCTTCCGGAAACGGAAGTTAGTTGGAGTAAAGATTTATCCCGTAATCGTAATATTTTCTCGTGATGTTCCTTCTGGGCAATAGGAACGATGCTTAATATAAAGAAATTCGGGGCCCAAGCTCTAAACCCAAAACCAGTTTGGGCCTGGGGTCATCTTTGGGTTCAGGCTTAGCCCATCTCAGAACTGGTAGACACTCAGTGTGACGAAGCACATTAAATATATTCTTCTATCAGCATCTTCTGTGTTCCAAAATAAGGAATTAACCATTCAATTCTCTACATACTAAATGGTTCTTATCAGCTCAAGAAGATGAACTTCAGTGTCAGCATCAGGTCTCTGACATTTTTATATGCTATGCCATACCATGCTTAAGGGAAACACTGACAAGCTCCTGCTTTCCAATGAGGCAGGTGTTCATGCCATCCCCATACATGATATTCTTCCACGGAATTCCGCTTTTGTTCTTCATCATTTTGGTCATTCTTGAGATTGATGCAAAACTGTAGCAAAGTTTTGGGGGTATTAGTTGGAGGAGGGATTCGTTTCCCGTCAGAAAACGATATTTCGTCGTTTAAAGCCTTCGAAAACGGAAGTTAAATGGAGAAAATATTTTTCCCGTTACTGTAATGCCCTTTTCTCGCGATGTTTCCTCTGCCCAGTATTGTTGTTAAATATCATTTTATTTCATAAATATTTGCATTTCAGCTTGAAAAGGGAGGAAAACGGAAGTTAGATGGTGCGGGAATTTTCCTGTAACCTTCAGACATGGATTGTTTAGCGGATTCGAGGTATTTCGTTCTGTTTCATCATCGTTTGTGTGGTTCTCGAGATCGATACATACCTGGACAAAATTTGGTAGAGGGTCATTTTCCTTCGGAGAACTGAAGAAAGACTTTCGAAATCAGAAGTTAGACTGAGTAAAGATTTCTCCCGTAATCTTTTTTTTTTTTTTTTTTGCCATATCCTTTTGCTCAGTGTTGTTATTAAATATTTTACTGAATAGATATGTGTATTTCAGCTGTAAAATCTAGGAAAAATTTCCGAAAATGGAAGTTAGATAGAGCGAAGATTTCTCCCGTAATCGTTGTCCCCCTACACGCAATGTTTCCTCTATCCTGTGTTGTTAAATGTCAATAATCTTATATTTTAAGTAGAATTATGTGGTTCAGTTTAATATTTACATAAATAAATTAACGTGAACAATTTTGCCTGGCTCACGCTGTTTCGTCACACATTCTGATTTTTTCCTAGTGAGAAAGTTCAGCTTTTTTCTTTCTTCGTTAGTCTCATGTATGCATCCCTGTACAATATCAGGATGGCTCCAAGCAATACTACATTGGAATGACCAAACGTTCATTTACAATTAGAATCAGCGAGCATAAAGGATGGTAAAGTAACAACCGCCCTATTCAGAGAAGTCCAGTTCAAGTCCACTGATCGTATGTCAGATGACATAAAGAAATTTGCTTCCTATTCCACCCCAAAATCTACTGCTTTTAGTGAATGGCATGGAGATCATCCCCAACAGTGAATCACGCAATTATGCCGCCCCGGTGGCGCAGTGGTCTAAGCGATGGCCTCTGATCATTCATCCGAACAGGGTCCGGGTTCGAATCCCGGTGAGGCATGGATGTTGTGTTTGTCTTACGGCACTGGCTCTCTCCCTTCCCTGGAACCAGTGACCCCAGATTAGGGACGGGCGACTGCTTATAGCCCATTGAGTTGCTCACGGTGGTCGTTAAAAATCCAATAAAAAAAAAATCATGCAATGACAGGGTCTCACTGGAGTTACCACGAGTTTGGAACCAGTTTTTCAAATAAAGAATGCCTCTTGTTTTCCTCCGGGATTCTGTGTTGTAAACAAACGTGATGCCTTGTGTATTTGAATTAATAATTGCTTCACAGATGTTCGTTTATTGTCAAGTCAAGCCACTGCATTCAAATTATTGAAACATTCTGTTATTAAGTTTGCTGTCTACCTTCCTTGAAAATGCCATTTGGCTTATATGCGAAATCTTGGAAACATTGATTTGTATTCTACACCAGGAAATTCGGATTACTAGTACAGTTATACTATTTTAAATAAACCATTCATTGTGATGTATTGTCAAGTCTAGTAAACAGCATGAAAGAAGCTACGTCAGTAATGACCTCCACATGGCCAGTTTAATTCAGATGTGCTTCCTGTTAGGAATTACTCAAACACTCATGAAAAATGACTCCTCTTATTGGGCTTAAGCACTTCAATATAAAGTTAGTTAACTGAATTTTACTGCTTAAATCAATATGTTGTGCAGCCAAAAATTTCACAGGTAATGAGTTATTTTGTATGTGCATTTTTTTGAATCCCAGAAATGGTATGAGAGGTTACAGCACAGTCCCTTGTATGCGTCTAAAATTTTGTCTTATTATTACACAATGTACACTTTGTAAATTAAAAATACTCATAATGTGTGTTTTTTTTATGTGTTTTAGCATGTTTCATAATTAGGAGTAATTGTTACCACATGGGGATATGAGAGGGGTTTTTTTGTTGTTTTCTGAAATTGTATTATAAACTTCACTAATTCTTTGCAAGTTGGTGTTGATATTAATGTTCAAAAAACAATGTTCTGGTGCTACAAAACTTAAAGCAGAGTGTTCATATGTTGTATACTTGTAAAAGTATGCTAGCTGTATTTAGCAAAAGTTTATAATACTTCTCAGATAACTTTTGGAAGTTCGGGTGTTTAGAATCAAAATTATCAAATCACCAGAGTAAGTCTAATATTTTCTGTCTCCTTCTGTGCTACATTGTAGAGGTGTGCGTGGGCCGGGCCTTTGCTCATTTCTAAGTTGGGAAAACGGGCCAGGCCCTGGCCTTCGATATTTAATGTAAAACAGACACGGGCCGAGCAGGGTTTTTTTCTTTCTTTTATGAGCAAAACAATCGCTGTACGATGCCTTTCTCGTTCTCGTTTGGAAATCTCACAACATACAGCAGCAGGATAAGATTGAATAATTTCCGCTGTTGGAAAAAATAGAAGTTTTACGACATCCTTCCCTCCTACAAAACAATTGGAGTGTCTCAGCTCCCTTAGTTTTTCAATGTGAATATGGTCCCTTCTCTTTCTCTCTAACTTTCACCCTCCTCTCATGCTTCAGGGCAGGCTATTAACTGCAGCATTTCTAAACCGAGCCACCAGCTCGCAGACAATCTTTTTTATTGTTCTGGTCGGTGGCACTTTGTTCTCTAGATGTGTTAAAAGCTTTTAAATTGTCTTAAATGGCACAGCAGAAATGGGCTGGGAGAAACTCACTTCTGTGTATAAATCTGTGCCGTATTTTCCCCATTTGTACTATCAGGCAGCCGTTTTCAAAACTTCTGTGACACTGGTTAGCTGGGCAGTCTGTCGTTGTTTTCCCTTAGCATATGCTCAGTTCAGTGTTGCTGATAAATACTCTTCCACACTTAATATGGAGTTTTAGAAAGCGAAAGATTTTCGCAAAAAAATTGCTCAGATCATCACATTCCCTCCAGCTGCCTGGATCTGTCTTAAGGTGCATCTAGGTGAGGCTTCCTTGGGTAAATGTGGCACTCAAGCTCGTCTGTCAACACCATGTAACAGAAAACAGGATTCATCTGATCATCAGACCTTCCAGTCTTCTATGGTCCAATGGCAAGGATTACGTGCCCGCTGCAAGCGTTGACGATGGCGAAAGGCTGGGAGCGCTACACAAATGAGTCTGTGGCTGCGGAGACCCATATCCAAGAGTGTACGATGAACTGTGTGTTCGTACACATCGGGCCCTTCGCCACAATTGAAATTATGGGTAATGTCAGCCATAGGAGCCCTCTCCTATTGCTGCGGACAAGACATTGACCTCTGGCATTAATGAGAGAAGGGGCCTGCCCGTCCCTTGTTTTTTTATTCCTGGCTCGAAGTGTCACCTGTTTTGTACCATCTTTGTTAGGTACTAACTGCTGCATAGCATAAGAGCATTTCCTACCAGCATCGCCATTTTGGAGATGCCCTTACCAAGGTGTTGTTCCATAATGATCTGGCCTTTGTCGAAATCACAGATAAATCCTTCACTTTTCCCATGTTGAGAGGAAATGAAATACTGACTGAGAGAGCTCTGACCCAGGTATTATATATATAGCATTCACAATCTTGGTAGGGGACTCTGATTGGCTGCATATGCTTATTTGCACAATGCAGAGGTGGTTTTAATGATCGGTGTGTGTATACATACTGCCAAACTCGGTTATAACTAATTTAAAGGGACAGAAAAATGTATGACACTATAAACATGTGTTGTACTAACTGACAAAGGAGATTACTAATTGGTTAATAGAGATTGAATTAAAACCACTCACTATATGTGATGTTATAGCTAAGGTTGTTCATGTGTGTTTGTAAGATTGATTAGGTATGGGAAAAATTACATTGCATAAAACATGAAATGATTCAAATTGTGATCATTGTTAAAGAATTTAAAGATAGATTGCTGCAAATATCCTTTTACCTGTAAAAGACAACACAATTATAATATTCTGGAGAACTGAAATGACAAATCATGAACTATTTTAAGAACTTTATTAAAAGGAAGCAAGAATGCTTATGGCAAGCATAGTGCTTCTTTGTAAAATAGGTTCTTTCATTGAAATAAGATATGAACTGAATTTTACCAGAGATATAAAATGAGTGATTACAGGAACAAAAAACATTACCTGGCTAGGTATTTCAATGATATGGATAAATGAATTAAGTGTTGAAAATGTTTTCTTTGGCAATTTAAAGCAAATGATTGGAATATTTTGAAGTTGTGATAACAAGCATGTAGCATTTCATTAAGCATTCTGAAATTATCTTAAATGCTTTAATAAAACTAATTTCTGGTGGGCTAAAAATTAATTTCTTTTATTCCATTTCCATGTGGTAACACCAATCTGTTCATATATCTCGAACTAACTGGGAAAAAAAAATATTTTTATTTGAAGAATTGTAGAAGGACTTTCTGATAAGAACCATATTTACATGCATATTCTGTGCTGTGATTTTACCATGCACCATTATGGTATGGGTTGACATTTCCTTCTTTATTGTGCACTTAGTTCATAATGTCAAGGAAAGAAGAAATTTTTCCATGTGAAAAAATTGATGAAAATCACACTAGAATTTCATCAGTATTCACCCTATTTGGGCAGTAGCAAGTGGGGCCAAATTTCTCAAAAAAAGAATTTTAAGATATGAATTTGTGTATAAAACCTATTCATGAGCTAGTTTAATGCAAGTAAAGGCAGTGGGTGGGACCAAACTTTTCAAAAAACAATTTTGGGATATAGGTTTGTGTAAACTATTTCCATGAGCTAGCTTAATTTAAGTAAAAAGTAGTAAGTAGGCTGAATTTCTCAAAAAAGAATTTCAGGATATGGGTTTGTGTAAAACCTTTTCATACGCTAACAATAATGCAAGTAAAACAGTGGGTGGGACCAAATTTTTCAAAAAGATTTTCAGGATATAGGTTTGTGTAAACCCTTTACGTGAGCTAGTATAGTTCAAGTAAAAGTAGTGGGTGGGGGAAATTCCTCTAAGAATTTTAAGATATGTGTTCATGTAAAACCTTTCCAAGTCTTTTTGTGAGCCAGCATAATCAAGCAAAAGGAGCAGGTACGGTCAGATTTCTTAAAAGGAAAGGAAAAAGAATTTTATAATACGGGTTGTTTAAAACCTTGTCATGAGCTAGCATGTCAAGTTAAAGCAGGTGGAGCCAAGTTTCTCAAAAAAAGATTTTGGAGGTATGGGTTTGTTTAAAACCTTTTAACGAGTTAGCATAATTCATGTTAAAACCATTTGCTGGGGCCAAATTTTGCAAAGAAAATTTCAAGATATGGGTTTGTGTAAAACCTTTTTGAGATCTAGCATATTCAAGTAAATTTAAGAAGCTGGAGCCAAATTTCTCAAAAAACTGTTTTCAAGATATGGGTTTAATGAAAACTTTTTCACAAGCTTCATAATTAAAACTAAAGCAGTTGGTGGGACCAAATTTCGCAAAGATAATTTCGAGATATGGGTTTGTGTAAAACGTGTTTGATAGCTAGCATATTGAAGTAAAAGAAACAGAGCCAGATTTCTCAAAGAGAATTAGAAGATATGGGTTTGTGTAAAGCCTTCTCGAGAGCTAGCATATTGAAGTAATGAAGAGCTAGCACATTGAAGTTAAAGAAGCACGTGGAGCCAAATTTTTCAAAAAACTGTTTTTGAGATATGGGTTTGTTTAAAACCTTTTCATGAGCTAGCATAATTCAAGTTAAAGCAGTTGGAGCCGAATTTCGCAAAGAGAATTTCAAGACATGGGTTTGTGTAAAATCTTTTCAAGAGCTAGCATATTCAAGTAAAAGTAGGTGGAGCCAATTTTTTTTAAAGAAAATGAGATTTTCGAGATATGGGTTTGTTTAAAACCTTTATAATTCAAGTTAATTCGGTGTTTCCAACCAGTAAAAATTATACTGCCTTTCCAAATCAAATTACGTTGCCTTTTTAAAAGACCCAAATTGATTTTTGACTCATTTTAAAGAGAGTATTGCATCAAGAGGCTGTGCTGTGAACCATTTTTTTTTTTTCTGATTAAGTTTGTTTTTGTTTGTATCTGTTTCATTGAAAGTAGCAGTATCACTAGCTTTAACTGGTAGTGGATTGCTAGCTGTGTACATAGTGTAGCCATATGAAATATAAATGGGTAACAAATATATTGTGTACCATTGTTCAGAATTCATTGCCAGATAATAAACTGTTCAGTGGGATGTTTTTTGTGTTGCTTTGTACATCTCACGACAGAAACATTCACGAACACTGTAAAAGATAAGTGGTGTGAATGCACGTAACATTTCTGAAACTAACGTGCAGCAAAGTTGCCGGGCCGCCCCGGTGGCGCAGTGGTCTAAGGCGCTGGCCTCTGATCATTCGTCCGTAAGGGGTCCGGGTTCGAATCCCGGTCAGGCATGGATGTTGTGTTTGTCTTACGGCACTGGCTCGCTCCCTTCCCTAGAACCAGTGACCCTAAATTAGGGAAGGGCGACTGCTTATAGCCCATTGAGTTGCTCACGGTGGTCGTTAAACCTCCAACCAAAAAAAAAAAAAAAAAGTTGCCGGTAACCTTCCGCCCTTTTCAGTTTTTAAAAGTGCCGTTTTTTTTTTTTTTTACTTCCGTATTTTCACAGACTTCCCGTATTCAAAAATTCCGTTTATTTCAGGTTTTTCCGTATCTATATTGAAATTCAGCAAAATCGACGAGCGTGTACCTTTCAGTCCAGATAATCCTCCGACGTTTGAGCTGGTTCAACAGGTAACTCGCGCCTTTAACCACTGAGCCGCATACGCTCGGCCGTCCGACGCACGTACATCGTAAAACGAATTTCCCGACGACGAAATTTTGTTTTTTGTCATTAATGCGAGGGATTTAGCAATTTTATTTTCTATTAGAGCTTATTATTTTTCTGAATAGGTTTGTAATATTTTTCTTTCTCTGTAGGAGGACTTTTTTCAAATTAAGCATTTTTTATCCTGATTTTTCGAAGCAACAAAATGCTTAGCAACTTGATTTCTTTTTAACTGACAATGACTCAGTTATCTATGAAAAAAGGTGAAATGTACTTTTTTACAGTATTATTTCACACAAAAAAGCTAAATATAAAATTCATTCTTGATAGCTTATGTCTTAAGTTGTCCAAAGACTGATACACATAGTATAATCATCTGTACAATAAGTACCCGGTTTCTTACAGTAACGCAATATGCAGAATGATCGTAAAGTTCCCGAACCCTGAATTAAAAGGAAATTGGCAGAGTGCCAGAAATGAATTACCGGTTCCATGTATGCGACGCACTTTGACCACTTTAGCGTTGCCATTTGCACAGAGGCATGGGTTTGACGATGGAGCAGGAAATTTGTTTATTTGAAGCTTATTTGCAAACGCAGTCTTACAAATAGTATAGAAGAGTTCAGGAAAAAATTTCCGCAGCATACTGTGGTAAGTAAATCAACGATACACAGTTTACTCGTGCGATTTCGGAAAACTGGAAGTGATGGTATGCCCAGAAATAGCCAGCCAAGTGTGTTAATGCCGGAAGTGATAAACGATGTTGAAAAATGTTTACAACAGTCACCTACAAAATCACTTCGTCGCTTATCTCAGTAAGTGAAACTTTCATACGGCTCAGTACAGAAAGCGACTAAAAGATTGCAGCTTCTTGCATACAAAGTGAAAGTTGTCCAAGAACTGAAGGCACCTGATACGCATAAGTGCCTGCTGTATTGCCGTTGGTTTCGTAAATTTACTCGATACAACACGGGCTTATTGAACAATGTTTTTTTTTTTTTTGTTCTGTGGGGATATTTAAAGGACCGTGTTTATGCAAACAATCCGCATGACCTGCAGTCCTTGAAAACAAACATTATTCAGGCTATAGCGGAAATCACGCCATCTACACTGAAGAGCAATTGAATTAGAGACACGATATGCAAATGTGGCGCTGTGGGCGACCCTGTAAACGGAAACGACATGACTTATGCAGCGATCCGCCAATATAAGGAGTGATGCGACGGGAATCAGTAAGAGTCGGACGCAGAATGGGTAAGACGAAGGATCTAAGAGCATTTGATCGTGGGCAAATTGTCGGGGCCCGACGAATGAGTCACTCCATCTAGGAAGCCGTGCAGACACTGAGATTGTCACGGGTGCACCGTGAGTACATCGAATCCGGTAAAATCATCTCTGCCGCCCCGGTGGCGCAGTGGTCTAAGCGATGGCCTCTGATCATTCGTCCGAACGGGTTCCGGGTTCGAATCCCGGTGAGGCATGGATGTTGTGTTTGTCTTACGGCACTGGCTCTCTCCCTTTCCTGGAACCAGTGACCCGAAATTAGGGACGGGCGACTGCTTATAGCCCATTGAGTTGCTCACGGTGGTCGTTCAACCTCCCATCCAAAAAAAAAAAATCTCTGTAAGGGACAACAGCGTGTGGATGAGCGGGGTCATCGTCGGCTAGCTCGCATTGTAACAGCGAATAGATGGGCCACAGTGCAAGAAATCACTCGGCAATTTAACGCTGGTGCACAAAAACGTGTAAGCAGCCACACCATCTCCTCGCTATATGGTACAGAGGCCATCGTCCCACGAGGGTACCGCTGCTGACCACACATCACAGGGTGCAAAGATTAGTATGGGCGCGGGAACATCGCCACTGGACCCTAGACATGTGGAAAAATGTTGCCTGGACTGATGAGTCGAGATTCACGTTGGTACATGCGGATGGCAGGATACGAGTACAGCGCAAACCACATAAAGCCATGGATCCTTCTTGCCAGCAGGGTACTCTTCAAGCTGATGGGGGTGGCATTCTCGTCTAGGGACTGTTTACGTGGACTGAAATGGGACCCCTGGTACGTGTGACATCGTCCCTCACAGGTCAACGTTACCGGGATATCCTGGACGACCATTTGCTCCCGTTTGTGCGTCTTCAACATCCCATTGGGGACCTCGTCCTGCAACAAGGCAATGCATCGCCCGAATGGTTGGATGAACACTCCACCCACGTGACCTCGCTTCCTTGGCCAGCTAGGTCACCTGACCTCAGCACATCTGGGATGCCATCGAGAGAGATGACCCCCTCAATCAAATCTTCGTGAACTGTGGGAGCTTGTTCAGGGGTCGTAGATCCGTATGGCTTCCCAACGCTTCCGGTGTCTTGTCGAGTCCATGCCGAAACGTATCGCCGCCGTCATCAGGGCGAAAGGTGGTGCAACACGTTACTAGACAGGTATCTCTAATTCAATTTCTCTTCCGTGTATGCTGAAACGCGTCACAAAAAACATGTGCTACCGCGTGGATATTTGCCTCCAGCACCTTTAGGTCAACATCAGTTGCTCAAAAGTCGATGGAAGATGTATCACAGCTGTAAGTAAACTTTATGTATCTGTATAATGAGAATAAAAATTGTTCAAATTAGGGTTCGGGAACTTTTCGATCACCCTGTATAATAAGTAGCTGGTGCACCTAATAGGGGAAAGAAGAAATATCCTGTACCACAATAAACAAAATCCATGCGATATCTATCCACAATATACGATCTCGCTATGTTACTTCAAAATTCGACAGACGATTGAAATTTAAAAGTTAATCAAACCTAAAGTATTCTCACCGATCGCTCCCATTATTGGTGATTTCTCCTCATACGGAAAAAATGAGAAGGCACAGTGGTCTAAGCGATGTCCTTTGATCATTCGTCCGAAAGGGGTTCGAATACCGTCAGGCATGGATGTTGTGCTTGTCTCACGACCCTGGCTCTCTCCCTTCCCTGGAACCAGTGACCCTAAATTAGAGATGGGCGACTGCTTATAGCCCAAATAGTTGCTCACGGTGGTCGTTAAACCTCCAATAAAAAAAAAAATCCCGGTGACGCAGGGTTATTTTGTTTGTCTTACGGCCCTGGCTCTGTCCCTTCCTGGAACCAGTGGCCCTAAATTAGGGACGGACGACTGCTTATAGCCCATTGAGTTGCTCACGGTGGTCGTTAACCCTCAAATAAAAAAAAGTGGGAACGGAATTTTTTTTTTTTTTTTTTTTTTTTTGATTGGGGTTTAACGACCACCGTGAGCAACTCAATGGGCTATAAGCAGTCGCTCGTCCCTAATTTAGGGTCACTGGTTCCAGGGAAGGGAGAGAACCAGTGCCGTAAGACAAACACAACATCCATGCCTCACGGGATTCGAACCCAGACCCCGTTCGGACGAATGATCAGAGGCCATCGCTTAGACCACTGCGGCGAACGGAAAATTTCCGAAAGGTTTCTGGAAATACTGAATTTTCCGTTAACACGTCTCTAAAACGTTCATTTACCATCAATATACAATAAATAAGAAAGAAACTGCAGAAAGGTTTCTGAAAACACAGAATTTTCCCGTGGTACGAAATATCCGTGAAATTTAACATTTCACGGAAAAGGTTGTATCAGGACCGCGCTTTGCCGCACCGGTGGCGCAGTGGTCTAAGCGATGGCCTCTGATCATTCGTCCGAATGGGGTCCGGGTTCGAATCCCGGTGAGGCATGGATGTTGTGTTTGTCTTACGGCACTGGCTCTCTTCCTTCCCTGGAACCAGTGGCCCTAAATTAGGGACGGACAACTGCTTATAGCCCATTGAGTTGCTCACGGTGGTCGTTAAACCTCCAATAAAAAAAAAAAAAGAACCACGCTTCGTTAATTTACAAAAGAAATGACGGAAAGTTGCCGGTGAATTTCAGATTTTTTTTTTTTTTTACAGTGTACAATGTGTGATCGAGTAGTTCGGAATCACGCGACTCAGCAGGAAGCGGTTTGGCACTGATTAACCTTGGAATTTACTACTGATATTCCATCAGTCACGTCCTTCCTGCTCGTCCGGGTTTATTTGTTTTTAATAATAGCGTTTTGATGTATGCGAGGCATGCATAAGATTCGCGGAATTCCGGGTTTTTTTGTTTTTTTTTTCATCATTTAGGTAATTCTCGGAATCGATGCAAAATGAGAAATTTTGGGAGATTAGTGTGGAAGGGGAGGGGGCTCGTTGTTTCGTCTGGGTACCGTTTAAAAACTTTCAAAAACGGAAGTTTAACGGAGTGAATTTTATCCCCCGTAATCGTGATTTCTTGCGATTTCCCTTGTGCCTTGTATTGGTAATATTATAATTTCCCGTAAATATTTGCAATTCAGCGTGAAAATGAAGGAAAATTTTCCGAAAACGAACATTTCCCTCTAATCTTCAGTCACGAGGTTTTTCCGCGGAAGAATTCCTGCTTTTCCATCAGCATTTGGGTGATTCTCGAGATCGATGTGCGACTGAACAGAAAAGGGGGAAGGGGTTTCCTGGTGGTGGGTCGTTTTCCATCAGAGGGCAGAATTTCAACTTTCGAAAACGGAAGTTAGACGGAGTGAAAGTTTCTCCCGTAATCGTATTTTTTTCTCGCGATGTTTCTTCTACTCAGTAGTGTTATTAAATATCATTTCATTCCATAAATATTTGTATCTCAGCTTGAAACTGGAGTTAAGATTTCCAAAAACCGAAGTCGGACAGAGCGAAAATTTCGCCCCTATTCGTACTTTGCTTTTCTCCGCGATGATCCCTCTGTCATGTGTAATTGTTAAATGCGAAGCATTTTATATTTTCAGTACAGTATGCTTCAGTTTAACATTTACATAATTAAATTTTCAGCGAACACTTCTGTCCTGCTTATCCTGTATTATATTCACACCGTTTCATAGCGCGTTTTTATTTTTTACCTGGTTAAAAAAGTTCAGCTTTTTCTTTTTCTTCGTCAGTCTCATTTTTGGCTGTTTGTCATGTCGGAAAAATTGATCATTGATCAATGAATTTGCGCCGGCCCGGCATCGCGGCGGTCTAAGCGATGGCTTTTGATCATTGATCGGATATGGGTGTGGGTTTGAATCCCGGTGAGGCATGGATGTTGTGTTTGTCTTACGGTCCTGGCTCTCTCGCTTCCTTGGAACCGGGCCGCGGATGGCCTAGTGGTCGACGTCCGTGACTGGCACGGAGAAACCTCAGGTTCGATTCCAGGCAGGTACGAACGCTCGAAACTAAATATCTGTCGTGCGTCGGATGGGCACGTTAAGCCGTCGGACCCCGGGTACTGGCCCCCGGTAATAAATAAGGGCGTCTTCTTTTTACCTCGCTTCCGAGTCACTTTTCTGTCGGGCAGTCTAGCCCAAATCTCCTGGCTTCCTATTTCTAAGGGTTGTTTAAAACCTGGGGTTAGACACTCCCTTCCCAAACTCCTTTGCATATGATCTGATCCTTCCCAAAAACCAGTGGTCCTAAATTAGAGACGGGTGACTGCTTGTAGCCCATTTATGTTGTTCACGGTGGTCGTAGGACCGTGGGTGGCCTAGTGGTCAACGTTTGTGACTGCCGCGGAGAAGACCGGAGGTTCGATCCCAGCAGGTGCCAACGCTCGAACCGCTAAATATCCGCCGTGTGTTGAATGGGCACGTTAAGCCGTCGGACCCCAGAGTACTGTCACCACGGTAATAAATAAGGGCGTCTTCCTCCCCCTTTCTACCTCGCTTCCGTGTCGCTTTCCTATCGGGCACTCTATCCCAAATCTCCTAGCTTCCTATTTCTAAGGGTTGTTTAAGACCTGGAGCCGCCGCCCCGGTGGCGCAGTGGTCTAAGGCGATGGCCTCTGATCATTCGTCCGAAAGGGGTCCGGGTTCGAATCCCGGTGAGGCATGGATGTTGTGTTTGTCTTACGGCACTGGCTCTTTCCCTTCCCTGGAGCCAGTGACCCTAAATTAGGGACGGGCGACTGCTTATAGCCCATTGAGTTGCTCACGGTGGTCGTTAAACCTCAAAAAAATAAATAAATAAATCATTCGTCCGAAAGGGGTCCGGGTTCGAATCCCGGTGAGGCATGGATGTTGTGTTTGTCTTATAACACTGGCTCTCTCCTTTCCCTGGAACCAGTGACCCTAAATTAAGGACGGGCGACTGCTTATAGCCCATTAAGTTGCTCACGGTGGTCGTCAAACCTTCAATCAAAAAAAAAAAAATAAAGACCTTGGGCCAGACACTCCCTAAAATCCTCTACGTATGATCTGATGTGATCACGGTGGTCGTTAAACCTCCAAGGCCGCCCCGGTGGCGCAGTGGTTTCAGCGCTGCTTACGACCATTCGCGCGAAGGGTCCGGGTCCGAATCCCGTGGCGCAGTGGTCTAAGCGATGGCCTCTGATTATTCGTCCGAACGGGGTCCGTGTTCGAATCCCGGTGAGGCATGGATGTTGTGTTTGTCGTACGGCACTGGCTCTCTCCCTTCCCTGGAACCAGTTACCCTAAATTAGGGACGAGCGACTGCTTATAGCCCATTGAGTTGCTCACGGTAGTCGTTAAACCTCCAATAAAAAAAAAAAGAATCCCGGTGAGGCATGGATGTTGTGTTTGTCTTACGGCACTGGCTCTCTCCCTTCCCTGGAACCAGTGATCCTAAATTAGGGACGGACGACTGCTTATAGCCCATTGAGTTGCTCATGGTGGTCGTTAAACCTTCAATAAAAAAACAACAACAACCTGCAATGGTCTAAGCGACAGCTTCTGATCATTCTTCCGAGATGGGTCCCCGTTTTAATCCTGTCAGGCATGGACGTTGTGGTTGTCTTACGGCACTGGCTCTCTCCTTTTCCTGGAACCAGTGACCCTAAATTAGGGACGGTTGACTGTTTATAGCCCATTGTGTTGCTGACGGTTGGCGTTAAACGCCCAATCAAAAAAAAATTACAGGAGGTGTATGGGGTAGGATTGTATGAGTCTTGCACAAGTCTTATAAGTACTACACTGTCTACCAACAAGTAATTGGACAACCCTGCAATCGACGATATCTGCGGTCCTGATACACGTCACGGCCGCCGCCGTTAAATATCGTGTGGGAAACAACAACGCAACAAGTCGCATGCAAGATGCCACGCAGTTCGGAGCTCTCTGATTTCGACAAAGGTGTAATCGTCGGGTATCACAGAAATGGCCGATCCATACATGACATATCCAGCGAGTTGAAGTACCCAAAATCGACAGTGGCATACGTGATTGGCAAATGGAAAATGAGAGGTGACTTTTGGAATGTGCCCCGACCCGGCAGACCCACAAAACTGGGAGTTAGAGAGCGACGGGTGCTGGCCAGAGAAATTCGGAAGAACCGCACCAAATCGATGGGCCACATCCGCGAGGAGTTTCAACAGGCATCCGGGAGTCTTCTTTCGATGAATGCCTTCCGTAAGGAACCCCATCTGCTTGGTTATCATGGACGTGCTGCCATCCACAAGCCTTTGATCACCAAGTCCAATGGCGCTGCTCGGCTAACGTGGTGCAAAGAACGTCGACAGTGGATCGTTGAACAGTGGGAACAGGTTCTCTGGAGCGACGAATCAAGGTTCACCTTCTACCGTTCGGATGGCAGGGTCTGGGTTTGGCGTCTGCCTGGAGAACGCCTCCTGCCGGAATGTATTGTTCCAACTGTGAAGTTCGGCGGCGGTGGAATTATGCTATCGGGGTGTTTCTCCTGGTATGGCACGGGACCCTTGGTCGCAATTCCTGGTAGACTTAACGCCGAGACCTACTGCACCATTTTGGATGACCATGCGCTTCCTACGTTGTGGCAGTTTTACGGGGTTAACCCATGTTACTTTCAGGATGACAATGCCACCTGTCATGTTGCGAGGTCCACCATGGCTTGGTATGGTGACAATGGGGTTAATCGAATGGACTGGAGTGCGCAGAGCCCGGACCTTAACCCTATCGAGCACCTCTGGGACGAGTTGGAGTGTCGACTTAAGGGGTGCCCCCACCGTCCGAAATCGGTGAAGGAACTGACCTGTCTTCTCCAAGCCGAGTGGAAGAAAATACCGCTAGCCGTCGTACAACGCCTGGTTGAGAGTATGACCCGGAGGGTCGCAGCTGTAATCGCCGCTTGTGGAGGCTCCACCAACTATTGAAGGTGAATAAACTTTGTTTTCCTTTGCTATCACAGGTGTCCAATTACTTGTTGGTAGATAGTGTATAAACGTTTCAAAGATGGCAGTGAGAGTGATGAACGGTCTGGGAGGTCCGCAACCAGCAGAAGTAAAAACAATGTCAAACTTGTGCTCGCAGCTGAGCGGGAAAATCGTCGAATCACTATTCGTGAGTTATCTGAAGACTTCAAGTTAGTTTCGGTTGAGTTCAGTTTATTCTTCTTACTGATGATTTGGGTATAAGACCCGTCTGAGCCAAATTTGTGCCAACATTGCTCTGAACTTGCTACGGTCCAACCTGCAACTATTTCTTTACCCAGCACCAGCTTGCTCAAAGACCCCTGCAGGAAAGACTGTCTTAAATAAGTTGACATTCTTACGTTAAGTTAAGTAAATTGTGACAGTGCACAAATTTTACCACACAATTCAAGGGTAACCCTCGTAGCAAATCGATTCGGCGTCGAATTTTTGGTCGATATGAGACGTCGAATATAGATATCCATGTCCACTTTTGTTACGTCTTTTCGACGTCGAATTTTAAGCCTATTAAGTCGATGTCACGTGAACAGTATACGAAGATTCGACCTTTCGAGAGAAACATATACATCGTTGCTACGTAGTGTAGGCTAGAGCTCTGCACGGGCCTTAATTTGGAAAGCCCAGCCCGTTTCAAATTTTTTAATTAAAGCCCGACCCGGCCCGGCTCGTATATTTCTCTTATTTCCAAGGCCCGGGCCGGCCCGTAAAATTTCAGCGATTACCAAAACACGAATTTGGAGACTCTGTAAAGTCACGTGACGTCTGAGGGGGGGGGGGTCGTACACTAAAAAATATTGCATGTAAACGACAATTTCCATGCCATTGAAATTTTCTGTGTTTTCAAATTATCATTGCCTACCGCCGGACCCGGAATATCCTTGGGGATAAGGGCCGGGGGGGGGGGGGAAGAAGGGTTTAATTCGAAAAGTTAGAAATATCCAAAATTATTAGTCCGATCGTTCTACTTTATACATTATCTACAAGCACATATTCTCCGGAAGCGATTTTTTCGCGTAAATCTTTCGCTTTCTTGAAATCCATAATAAGCACGGAAGAGTATTTATCAGCAACACTGAACTGAGCATATGCTAAGGAAAAACAACGACAGACTGCCCAGCTAACCAGTGTCGCAGAAGTTTTGAAAACGGCTGGACTGGGATATATAAGGGTTCATTTTGCCGTCTGCTGAATCCCTGAGAGTACAAATGGGAAAAATACGGCACAGATTTATACACAGAAGTAAGTTTCTCCCAGCACATTTCTCCCGTGCCATTTAAGACAACTTAAAAGCTTTTCACACATCTAGAGAACAAAGTGCCACCGACCAGAACAATAAAAAAGATCGTCTGCGAGCTGATGGCTTGGTTTAGAAATGATGCAGTTAATAGCCTGCCCTGAAGCATGAGAGGAAGGTGAAAGTTAGAGAGAGAAAGAAGGGACCATATTCACATTGAAAAACTAAGGGAGCTGAGACACTCCAATTGTTTTGTAGGAGGGAAGGATATCGTAAAACTTCTATTTTTTCCAACAGAGGAAATTATTCAATCTTATCCTGCTGCTGTATGTTGTGAGATTTCCAAACGAGAACGAGAAAGGCATCGTACAGCGATTGTTTTGCTCATAAAAGAAGGAAAAAAAAAACCCTGCTCGGCCCGTGTCTGTTTTACATTAAATATCGAAGGCCAGGGCCTGGCCCGTTTTCCCAACTTAGAAATGAGCAAAGGCGTTGGCCGTGCCGGCAGGGGCCCGTGCAAACTTCTAGTGTAGGCGTCGATTCCACGTTGATATCACGCAGTTTAGTCATGGATTGTATAGTACTGTTGTAATGTCGTATCTGCGTTTACTCTACAATTTAAATTTTGAAACATTAAATTCTAAACTTTTAATCGTGGCATAAAACGTGCGTTTACTCTACAATTTAAATTTTGAAACATTAATTTCTAAACTTTTAATCGTGGCATAAAACGTGCGTTTACTCTACAATTTAAATTTTGAAACATTAATTTCTAAACTTTTAATCGTGGCATAAAACGTAGAATGTATTTGTAATACGATTCTACGAAGCTGTCTACGATTAAAAGATAATATATTTATATTTTTATTGTTTCAGCATCCAAGTCTTTTCAAGCGCATTCGAAAAGACAAATAATTCTCAAAAATTTCAGACTTTTTGATCTGTTAGCATCGCGCTGGCCTATGCACAATTGAGATATGCGTACGTACAAATTACACTGCTGGCCACCCAAAATGCAACACCAAGGACACGAGATTGCAAAGCAAGATTTACTGGACACATAACAACAGATACAAAGATGAAACGATTGAGCTTACAGGTCCGTGCGACTTACGGAACACGCAGACATCAATAGTTTGTGTGGCCCCCATGGCTGGCAATAACGGCCGCTACACGCCGCGGCATCGAACGAAAGAGGCTTTGGATGTGGGCTTGGGGTATGTTGGTCCAGGCTGCTCCCACACGTTGCCACAGTTCATCAGGCGCAGCCGTGGGTGGTGCTTGCCGGGCTACTCGGTTGCCGATCAGCGACCAGACGTGTTCGATGGGCGACATATCGGGAGAACAGGCGGGCCACGGCAGCAGTGACACCAGCTGCGCCGTGCGTGAAAAATTGTTGTACGATGCGTGCCACGTGCAGGCGCGCATTATCCTGTTGAAACGTGGCCGCTGGCAGGTCTTGCAGGTAAGAGAAAACTACAGGCTCCAAAACGTCGGAGATGGTGCGGTGGCTGTTGAGTGTACCGGCGATGCGTACCAGAGAGGTGCAGGTGTCATATCCACTTGCGCCCCAAACCATAAAGCCAGGCGACGGACCGGTATGGCGATGCATAATGCAGGCGTCATACAGTCTCTCGCCGCGGTGCCGCCGCACGCGGATCCGACCATCGTGGTGTTGCAGGCAGAAGCGGGATTCGTCGGATAGGACAATGTCGTGCCGTTTCGTAGTCCAGGTGCGGCATTCAACGGCCCAATGCCGCCGCACTCGCCGGTGGTGTACCGTCAATGGTAATCGGAGCAATGGGCGCCATGCGACAAGTCCCCGCTCCTGCAGACGACGTCGAACGTTACGTGCTGACAAAGGTTGTTGCGCAACACACCCTAATTCCTGCGCTAACGTTCGTGATGTGGTGATGCGAGCCGTCAATGCCCGCCGCACAACATGCAGGTCCTCTCGTTCGGTGGTGCGCCGCGGCTGCGGCAATCGCTCAAGACGGTCCGTCCTTCCTGCAGCCACCGAATCCATACTCGCCTCACTGTGGCTAGATGTCGTCCCACACGGGCGCCGATGTCTCGGTACGATAAACCGCTGTCGCGATAAGCCACTATTCGTCCTCTGTGGAACTCCGAAACGTGCTGGAATGACTGCCGTATTCTGCGACGAGGCATCAGGAAGCTTCCCACGCACAGGTCCGGCAGCACAACACACTTCCACTACTTACACCCCGCCTTCTGTGCACCCTTCTTATAATGCTTCTCGGTGGCGTGCTGGGCGCACATGATTTGCATATACCCTGCAATGCTAATCGTTTGCATGTCCTCTCGCGGGCGACGCATGCTGCGAATTTCAGGCCAATCGGATGCTTCCTTCATGGTGTTGCATTTTGGGTGGCCAGCAGTGTATATATGCCGCCCGAATGGCGCAGTGGTTTAAGCGATGGCTTCTGATCATTCGTCCGCGAAGGGTCCGGGTTCGAATCCCGTGAGGCATGGATGTTGTGTTTGTCTTTCGGCACTGGTTCTCTCCCTTCCCTGGAACCAGTGACCTGAAATTAGGGACGGGCGACTGCTTATAGCCCATTGAGTTGCTCACGGTGGTCGCTAAAGTTTAAATAAAAAAAAATTATATAACTTAAAAAGTAATTCTACTTAAAGGAACGAGACTTAACTTCTTAAAAACATGCAAAAAATACAACTTTTAACTTACGGGCGAAAAAGGAGACAGGTAAATGAGAATCTCGTCTTACAACAGAAATGATGCAACCTACCAACACCTCAGAATCCAAAAAGTTTGTTTGGCGTAATGGTTGCAAAGGCGCATGCGCGCAATGCTTAGCGATCGCATAAAACATCGATTATTCGACCTAATGAAACTAAAGGGATAAACTGCGTAAAACCGTCTATATGTGTACTGAAATTCAATGTAATGATTTTTCTTGACGTTCCGTCTGATCGATTTTACGCCGAAAACTATGTCTCGACGTAATATCGACCTGGTAACCAAAATTCGATGTCGATTCGACATTACTGTACTCCTGGAGAACTGTTTAATGTAATCTTAAATAATCAATTCCAAATTATCACACATTTTCTTTAAGGTGGACGTCAAGTAATTTTGCTTCCTATACTTCCAATGGAAAAACTTCTGTAAACATTTTCTTCACAATTAATGCGTTCCCAAGGATAAAATTTTTAACATCGATTAAAATAGCTTCATTTTATAACTTGGAATACTTAATATTTTCTAAAACATAACCATAATTATGCAATCCAACATTTGTTTCTCTACTGACGTCATCAAAGTACAGGTCGCGTTATCTTTTTTCTGGTTTCAACACCACCAAAGAAAAAGTTATTGATTTTTAATATAATTATGGTTATGCTTTAGAAAATATTAAGTATTCCAAGTTATAATATGAAGTTATTTTAATCGATGTTCAAATTTTCTTCCTTGGGAACACACTAATTGTGAAGGAAATGTGTACAAAAGTTTTTCCATTGGAAGTATAGGAAGCAAAATTACTTGACATCCACCTTAAAGGTCAAAAATAAATTTACTTTGAGACGCTGTAGCATGCAAAAGAATATTCACCATATCCAAAGAGGCCATAGCTTTGAGTAAATACACTATCTACCAACAAGTAATTGGACACCTGTGATAGCAAAGGAAAACAAAGTTTATTCACCTTCAATAGTTGGTGGAGCCTCCACGAGCGGCGATTACAGCTGCGACCCTCCGGGGCCTACTCTCAACCAGGCGTTGTACGACTGCTAGCGGTATTTTCTTCCACTCGACTTGGAGAAGACAGGTCAGTTCCTTCACCGATTTTGGACGGTGGACCCTTAAGTCGACGCTCCAACTCTTCCCAGAGGTGCTCGATAGGGTTATGGTCCGTGCTCTGCGCACTCCAGTCCATTCGATTAACCCCATTGTCACCATACCAAACCATGGTGAACCTCGCAACATGACAGGTGGCATTGTCATCCTGAAAGTAACATGGGTCCACCCCGTAAAACTGCCACAACGTAGGAAGCACATGTCATCCAAAATGGTGCAGTAGGTCTCGGCGTTGAGTCTACCAGGAAATGCGACCAAGGGTCCCGTGCCATACCAGGAGAAACACCCCCATAGCATAATTCCACAGCCACCAAACTTCACAGTTGGCACAATACATTCCAGCAGGAGGCGTTCTCCAGGCAGACGCCAAACCCAGACCCTGCCATCCGAACGGTAGAGGGTGAACCTTGATTCGTCGCTCCAGAGAACCTGTTTCCACTGTTCAACGGTCCACTGTCGACGTTCTTTGCACCACATTAGCCGAGCAGTGCTATTGGACTTGGTGATCAAAGGCTTGTGGGCGGCAGTACGTCCATGATAACCGAGCAGATGGGCTTCCTTACGGAGGGTATTCATCGAAAGAACACTTCCGGATGCCTGTTGAAACTCCTCGCGGATGTGGCCCATCGATTAAGTGCGGTTCCTCCGAATTTCTCTGGCCAGCACCCGTAGGTCTCTAACTCCCAGTTTTATGGGTCTGCCGGGTCGGGGCACATTCCGACAGTCACCTCTCATCTTCCACTTGAAAATCACGTAGGCCACTGTCGGTTTTGGGTACTTCAATTCGCTGGATATGTCACGTATGGATCGGCCATTTCTGTGATACCCGACGATTACACCTTTCTCGAAATCAGAGAGCTCCGAATTGCGTGACATCTGGCATGCGACTTGTTGCGTTGTTGTTCCCCACACGATAATTAACGGCGGCGGCCGTGACGTGTATCAGGACCGCAGATATCGTCGATTGCAGGGGTGTCCACTTACTTGTTGGTAGATAGTGTATATCATCATCATCATCATCATCATTGTCAACCATTATCAATCCACTGCTGGACGAAGGTCTCCCCAAGTTTCCTCCACAACGGTCTGTCTTGTGCCAGTCTCCTCCATGTCACTCCCGCATACTTTCGAATTTCATCCACCCATCTTCCATGTGGTCTTCTTCTGGGTCTTTTCCTGTCCCTTGGAATCCAATCTAAAATTTCGGCTGTCCATCGATGGTCTGTTCTTCTGGCAGTATGTCCAGCCCATTGCCATTTCAGGGATTTAACTCTGATCATGATGTCTTCCACTCTTGTCATTTTTCGGATCCACGTGTTCCTCTTCTTATCTCTCCTGGTTACACCAGGCATGCACCTCTCCATGCTGCTTTGAGTTGTCTGCAGCCTTTGTATGTCTCTTTTAGCTAAGGTCCACGTCTCTGCACCATACGTAAGCACTGGAAGGATGCATTGATCAAACACTTTTCTTTTAAGACATAATGGCATATTGCTCTTGAAAATTATGCTGTTTCTTCCAAAAGCTCTCCAGGCAAGTTTTGTACGCCGATTAATTTCTTCACCAATGTGACCCTCACTTGATATCTGCTGTCCAAGATAAACGTACGTGTCTGTTATCTCCAGCTTTTCTCCATCAATCGATAAATCTTCATTTCTTGTAAAAGCATTGAACATCACTTTTGTCTTCTGAAAGTTCATTTTTAATCCCACTTCTTTACTCTTGTCAGCAAGTTCCTGGATCATACTCTGTAGCTCTGATGGGGTAGTTGCAAAAATGACTATGTCACCAGCAAAACGAAGGTGAGTTAGATAATCTCCATTAATTTTTATCCCTTTGTTTTCCCAGTTCAGTGATTGAAAGACATTTTCCAATGTGGCATTAAAGAGCTTCGGAGATATGGTGTCACCTTGTCTCACTCCCTTTCCAATTTTTATGTGTGTTGTATTTTCAAACAGCCGAATCTTTGCACTTGCATTTTCATAGATGTTATTAATAATATTGATGTATGCATCTTCAATACCGCAGGATTTCAGAGCCATTGCAACTGCTGATGGTTTCACCGAATCAAAGGCTTTTTCATAATCGATAAAAGCCATGCACAATGGAAGCTCATATTCCCTCGCTCTTTCAATTAGTTCTCTCAGTATGTGGATATGATCTATTGTGCTGTAGCCACTCCTGAATCCAGCTTGTTCTCTCGGTTGAGCCATGTCCAGTGTCACCTTCAAGCGGTGTGAAAGAACTTTAGTGAAGATTTTATAAACCACTGATAGGAGGCTGATAGGTCTGTAGTTCCTGAGATCCTCAATGTCACCTTTTTTATGTAGCAAGATCATTGTAGCGTTGTTCCAATCCTCAGGAATTTTCCCTTCATTAAGGCATCGAGTGAAAATTTGGGCGAGTACTGTTTAGATTTCTCCACTTGCTTCTTGTATGATGTCTACAGTAATTCCATCTTCTCCTGGAGCTTTTCCCCGCTTCATGTTCTTGATTGCATGTGCAACTTCTGCTGGAAGGACTGGAAGAACTCTGGTACTGGTACCTTTCATGATGTCTGGAGTACATGTATCATCCCTTTCATATAATTTGGAGTAGAAATCTTTCACTCTTGTCAAAATTTCGCCTCTATTTCTTGTTACAGAACCATCTTCTTTTCTCAGTGCCATAATCTGTTTTTTCCCCTTACTGAGATGTCCCTTTGCTATCTTTAGGCTTTGGTTGTTTTCAATTGCTTTCCTTACTAGTTCACAGTTGAATTTCCTTACGTCCTCAGTGATACTTTTTCGTACTGTCTTGCATAGCTCTATATATTCCACTTTGGAAGTCACATCTTCTTTAGCTGTCCTCATCACTCTTCTTTTTTGCATCAACATTTTGGTTTTTCCTGATAATTTGTTTACATGCAACTTGTTCTTAGACCCAGCTAATATTGTTGCTGTTTCCATAAGAGCTTTGGTTACTTTTCTGTTAACTTCAGAAATATCCACTTCTTCCAATGTTAGGCCGTCTAAAGCAGAGAATCTGTTCTTCAGTTCCAATTTGAAGGTATTATGGTGTTTTTTAAGGTTGGTTATGTCAATACATTTTGTTTGTCTTATGAGCTTGCCACGTTCAAGTTTAGTGTTGAGGTGCATCTTACATCTCACCAATCTATGGTCACTGCCTGTGTTGAACTTGTTTAGCACACTGCAGTCTTCTATGACGAACTTTTTGTTACACATAATAAAATCAATTTCACTTGTCGTCCCATTTGGATGTCTCCATGTCCATTTCCTGTGTGGCTTTTTCTTGAAAAAGGAGTTCAAGATGAAAAACCCTTCTGCCTCTGCAAACTCTACGAGAGTATTTCCACGCTGGTTTCTGTTGCCGTGACCGAATTTACCTACTGAAGTTTCATTCTGTTGCCGTTGCCCTATTTTTGCATTGAAATCTCCCATAATTATCTTCAAGTGCTGCTTACCTTTATTATTTAGATCACGAATTTCCTCATAAAATTCTTCAATTTCTTCTTCAGCATGACTTGTGGTGGGTGCATAAGTTTGAATAATCTGAGCCTAGTATCTTTTCGAGAGTTGGATAACGAGTCGTGCAACTCTGTCAGAGGGACTTTCAACTTCTACCACTTTATCCTTCAGTTTCTTGTTTATTATAAATCCAACACCACTAGTTCTGCCAGTATCTGTCCCACGATAGTAGAAGAGATGTCCACTTTTCAGTTCAATGAGATCTTCTCCTTTTCTCCTTACCTCACTTAGCCCCACGATGTCCCACTCGATCCTTTGTAGTTCCTCTTCCAATTCAAGAAGCCTTGAATCAGAAGATAGGGAGCGTCCGTTATACGTCGCCAAGGTCAGCATCAGATATATATATATGAAGTGTTAGGACGCATGGGGAAGAGGTCAGCCATGTTTTACTCTTGTGAGAAGAAAGTTTAGTTGCACAAGAGGTAAGTTCTCTTCCTTGTATTTGGGTTTTAGGTTTTATAAGTTCAATGTTTGTACTTCATGTACTTTTTTTCTCTGTTGATTTTTTGCTTTTCAGCTTGTAGGCACTGGCTTGTCTGTTAACATTTTTGCGGGTTTTAACTCTTTCTTTTCTTGGTAACTTTGCGCGTCTTTTGGGGTACCTAGGAACAGAAGATGGCTAAGCTTGTTCCTTTTCTATGCGCTGTATTTTCAAAGTAGTTAAGTTCTTAATAACTACTTAATTATGCACTTAAAGCACTTCTGAAATACTTTGTACATATTGCAACTAATTGTTTAAGTCATATAACTTTCACAAAGCTTTTCTTTAGTTAATTATTGTCTTTAACTTATTCTCGTTTTTGTGTTGTCAGAAGTTGTAGAGTAGGGGGTTTTAGAATCAAGTTTTCTTTCAAAAATCTGATTTTTTAAAAAATTAATATTTCCTTTTTTAATTGCAATGTAAAAATTTGGATTTCTTTTGCATTGTTTTTCAGGTTTAAATTCTCTCTCAGGCGAACTTGGCATTTCGTTATAGCTGAAAATTATTTCTAATTATTATGTCACTCTCACAGCTTGAGTTCTCTTTAATCTTCTTCTCTCTGTTTAATAGTAACAGATGAAGAGCATGGGTCGGGCCAGGAGGGTGATGGATGCAAGCGAAATTGTTAACTAGTGCTAGGTCATACAACTCTGCGGAGGACATGACATATATATATTTTTTAAAACAATTTTTGGTGGGCATGTTACTTGCATCTATGGCCTTGCAGAAACCCATTTCCAACTAGGTCTTTGTGGAAGTGAGAAAATGCAGAGTTTTTGCTGGTCCTTGATAAAGCCAAGGCTCAGTATTCTCGACACCTTCTACATTCAGTTGTTTTATTTTATTTTTTTATCTTTTCTCCTTTTACTCACACCGGTAGATACATAATCTTTTCTATGTTGTACTTGGTATGAGTCAAAAATATATATGTATTTTTTTTGCTTAGGTCTCTTCTTAATAGAATATATAGTGTATATATATATATATATATATATTTTTTTTTTTATTGGAGGTTTAACGACCACTATGAGCAATTCAATGGGCTAGAGAAGGGAAAGAGTCAGTGCCGTAAGACAAACACAGCATCCAATCCTCACGGGATTCAAACCCAGACACCCTCTCGAACGAATGATCGAAGCCATCGCTTAGACCACTGCGACACCGAGGCGGCACACGTTATATTCATTGGTAGAAAAAATTCTGCTCACTGAACTCATATTTCTTTCACATTCTCTTATTAACATACGCGCATAGAAACTATTGCGAGGGCTGTGAAAAGGGACCTGAAGTTCTCTTCAATAGCTGATATCCCGTCATCCAGTTTTTATGAACTAAAGCAACGAAAATGATTTCTGAACATTTTACATACAGTATTTACTGAAAAAAAAATTGCTTTTCGTCTTAATACTTTATTCCAAACTGCCGTAATTCTTGGCTGTTTCTTTAACTAGTTTCATACGAAGTTTCCGCAAAAATTTTGCAAAATCTTGTTGCTCAGGTTAGAAGCCCATTTAACCATGAGCCCCCCCCCTTCTCGCTAGCGCTGCGGGCTTTGCGGAGGCTATCAGTACGCCCATGTATTTTTTCTAATGTTTAGAAAATTCCTTATATTCTTGTCGCTTTAAACTTCATCAAAAATGCCTTCAATTCCACGTTTTAACCCACGTACCCAAAACCTAAAAGAAAACGTTAAACAACTTATGGGTTCTCGATACAAAACACATCGGTACTAATCCGGAGCAAAGGGAGGAGTTAGCGCTGACGTGTTGACGTCTCTCGGGTCTTTCAGAACTAGGTCGAGTGAGAGTATACTTCGGAAGATAAGTCACAAGATCCATGAAGTTATCTTAATATAAAAATCCAAAGGTTCCCCTATCAATAAAGTACACTGTCTATTTACCTCCTGTCGCATTCCGACTGTATGAAGGTAACCATTGTCACAAAGAAACCACCGGAACATTAATTTTCGTAACATGCTTTTTAGTCGCTGGTGGAACTGTAAGTAGATATTTCTATTTCAGGTTGTTTTACCGATTGTAGAAACCGGTTGATTGTTTTTTTCTAACGGTTCCATTGACTTTTAATAACTTTGATAAATTTTATTAGCGTCAGAAAAGATTCAAAAGACGTGCTCGTAACAAACAAAAATTCGGTGTCATCTTTCTTGTTTAATCTAACATTCACTGGGATTTTCTGAAGTTCAATAAAAGGGACTAATTTGATGTAAACGGGTTTTACTGTATGTATCGAAATTTTGCACGTTCATGTACGACGCGTGTTCAATAAGTAATGCCTCCGCGCAAGTTTCTCGCGCATTACTTGTTGCTTAGCAACCAGACAGACGGCAAACGGTTCTTTACGCCGTTAGCTTCAGTTTACTGCGTAATAATGCCTCCGCGCAAGTTTCTCGCGCATGACTTGTTGCCTATCAACCAGTCAGACGGCAAACGGCCCTTTACGCCGTTAGCTTCAATTTACTGCGAATAATGCCTCCGCGCATGGCTTGTTGCCTAGCAGCCAGTCAGACGAGAAACGGTTCTTTGTGCCATTAGCTCAATTTAATGCGTAATAATGCCTCCGCGCCTGACGTTGCCTAGGAACCAGTCAGGCGGCAAACGGTTCCTTGTGCCATTAGCTTCAATTTACTGCGTAATAATGCTTCCGCGCAGGACTTGTTGCCTAGCAACCGGTCAGACGACAAACGGTTCTTTGTGCCATTAGCTTCAATTAACTGCGTAATATCGCCTCCGCGCAAGTTCCTCGCGCATGACTTGTTGCCTAGCAACCAGTCAGACGGCAAACGGTTCTTTACGCCGTTAGCTTCAATTTACTGCGTAATAACGCCTCCGCGTATGACTTGTTGCCTAGTAACTAGTCAAGCGGCAAACGGCTCTTTACGCCGTTAAATTCGATTTATTGCGTAATAATGCCTCCGCGCATGACTTGTTGCCTAGCAACCGACCATCGTGGTGTTGCAGGCAGAAGCGGGATTCTTTTTTTTTTTGATTGGAGGTTTAACGACCACCGTGAGCAACTCAATGGGCTATAAGCAGTCGCCCGTCCCTAATTTAGGGCCACTGGTTCCAGGGAAGGGAGAGAGCCAGTGCCGTAAGACAAACACAACATCCATGCCTGACCGGGATTCGAACCCGGACCCCTTACGGACGAATGATCAGAGGCCAACGCCTTAGACCACTGCGCCACCGGGGCGGCGAAGCGGGATTCGTCGGATAGGACAATGTCGTGCCGTTTCGTAGTCCAGGTACGGCATTCAACGGCCCAATGCCGCCGCACTCGCCGGTGGTGTACCGTCAATGGTAATCGGAGCAATGGGCGCCATGCGACAAGTCCCCGCTCCTGCAGACGACGTCGAACGTTACGTGCTGACAAAGGTTGTTGCGCAACACACCCTAATTCCTGCGCTAACGTTCGTGATGTGGTGATGCGAGCCGTCAATGCCCGCCGCACAACATGCCGGTCCTCTCGTTCGGTGGGGTGCCGCGGCTGCGGCAATCGCTCACGACGGTCCGTCCTTCCTGCAGCCACCGAATCCATATTCGCCTCACTGTGGCTGGATGTCGTCCCACACGGGCGCCGATGTCTCGGTACGATAAACCGCTGTCGCGATAAGCCACTATTCGTCCTCTGTGGAACTCCGAAACGTGCTGGAATGACTGCCGTATTCTGCGACGAGGCATTAGGAAGCTTCCCACGCACAGGTCCGGCAGCACAACACACTTCCACTACTTACACCGAGCCTTCTGTGCACCCTTCTTATAATGCTTCTCGGTGGCGTGCTGGGCGCACATGATTTGCATATACCCTGCAATGCTAATCGTTTGCATGTCCTCTCGCGGGCGACGCATGCTGCGAATATCAGGCCAATCGGATGCTTCCTTCATGGTCTTGCGTTTTGGGTGGCCAGCAGTGTATATATGCCGCCCGAATGGAGCAGTGGTTTAAGCGATGGCTTCTGATCATTCGTCCGCGAAGGGTCCGGGTTCGAATCCCGTGAGGCATGGATGTTGTGTTTGTCTTTCGGCACTGGTTCTCTCCCTTCCCTGGAACCAGTGACCTGAAATTAGGGACGGGCGACTGCTTATAGCCCATTGAGTTGCTCACGGTGGTCGCTAAAGTTTAAATAAAAAAAAATTATATAACTTAAAAAGTAATTCTACTTAAAGGAACGAGACTTAACTTCTTAAAAACATGCAAAAAATACAACTTTTAACTTACGGGCGAAAAAGGAGACAGGTAAATGAGAATCTCGTCTTACAACAGAAATGATGCAACCTACCAACACCTCAGAATCCAAAAAGTTTGTTTGGCGTAATGGTTGCAAAGGCGCATGCGCGCGATGCTTAGCGATCGCATAAAACATCGATTATTCGACCTAATGAAACTAAAGGGATAAACTGCGTAAAACCGTCTATATGTGTACTGAAATTCAATGTAATGATTTTTCTTGACGTTCCGTCTGATCGATTTTACGCCGAAAACTATGTCTCGACGTAATATCGACCTGGTAACCAAAATTCGATGTCGATTCGACATTACTGTACTCCTAGAGAACTGTTTAATGTAATCTTAAATAATCAATTCCAAATTATCACACATTTTCTTTAAGGTGGACGTCAAGTAATTTTGCTTCCTATACTTCCAATGGAAAAACTTCTGTAAACATTTTCTTCACAATTAATGCGTTCCCAAGGATAAAATTTTTAACATCGATTAAAATACCTTCATTTTATAACTTGGAATACTTAATATTTTCTAAAACATAACCATAATTATGCAATCCAACATTTGTTTCTCTACTGACGTCATCAAAGTACAGGTCGCGTTATCTTTTTTCTGGTTTCAACACCACCAAAGAAAAAGTTATTGATTTTTAATGTAATTATGGTTATGCTTTAGAAAATATTAAGTATTCCAAGTTATAATATGAAGTTATTTTAATCGATGTTCAAATTTTCTTCCTTGGGAACACACTAATTGTGAAGGAAATGTGTACAAAAGTTTTTCCATTGGAAGTATAGGAAGCAAAATTACTTGACATCCACCTTAAAGGTCAAAAATAAATTTACTTTGAGACGCTGTAGCATGCAAAAGAATATTCACCATATCCAAAGAGGCCATAGCTTTGAGTAAATACACTATCTACCAACAAGTAATTGGACACCTGTGATAGCAAAGGAAAACAAAGTTTATTCACCTTCAATAGTTGGTGGAGCCACCACGAGCGGCGATTACAGCTGCGACCCTCCGGGTCATACTCTCAACCAGGCGTTGTACGACGGCTAGCGGTATTTTCTTCCACTCGGCTTGGAGAAGACAGGTCAGTTCCTTCACCGATTTCGGACGGTGGACCCTTAAGTCGACGCTCCAACTCTTCCCAGAGGTGCTCGATAGGGTTATAGTCCGTGCTCTGCGCACTCCAGTCCATTCGATTAACCCCATTGTCACCATACCAAACCATGGTGGACCTCGCAACATGACAGGTGGCATTGTCATCCTGAAAGTAACATGGGTCCACCCCGTAAAACTGCCACAACGTAGGAAGCACATGTCATACGAAGCACATGTCAACGTAGGAAGCACATGTTATACGGTGCAGTAGGTCTCGGCGTTGAGTCTACCAGGAAATGCGACCAAGGGTCCCGTGCCATACCAGGAGAAACACCCCCATAGCATAATTCCACCGCCGCCAAACTTCACAGTTGGCACAATACATTCCAGCAGGAGGCGTTCTCCAGGAAGACGCCAAACCCAGACCCTGCCATCCGAACGGTAGAGGGTGAACCTTGATTCGTCGCTCCAGAGAACCTGTTTCAACTGTTCAACGGTCCACTGTCGACGTTCTTTGCACCACATTAGCCGAGCAGTGCTATTGGACTTGGTGATCAAAGGCTTGTGGACGGCAGTAAGTCCATGATAACCGAGCAGATGGGCTTCCTTACGGAGGGTATTCATCGAAAGAACACTCCCGGATGCCTGTTGAAACTCCTCGCGGATGTGGCCCATCGATTAAGTGCGGTTCCTCTGAATTTCTCTGGCCAGCACTCGTCGGTCTCTAACTCCCAGTTTTATGGGTCTGCCGGGTCGGGTCACATTCCGACAGTCACCTCTCATCTTCCACTTGCTAATCACGTAGGCCATTGTCGGTTTTGGGTACTTCAACTCGCTGGATATGTCACGTATGGATCGGCCATTTCTGTGATACCCGACGATTACACCTTTCTCGAAATCAGAGAGCTCCGAAGTGCGTGACATCTGGCATGCGACTGGTTGCGTTGTTGTTTCCCACACGATATTTAACGGCGGCGGCCGTGACGTGTATCAGGACCGCAGATATCGTCGATTGCAGGGGTGTCCAATTACTTGTTGGTAGATAGTGTATATATATATATATTTTTTTTTTTTTATTGGAGGTTTAACGACCACTATGAGCAATTCAATGGGCTAGAGAAGGGAAAGAGTCAGTGCCGTAAGACAAACACAGCATCCAATCCTCACGGGATTCAAACCCAGACACCCTCTCGAACGAATGATCGAAGCCATCGCTTAGACCACTGCGACACCGAGGCGGCACACGTTATATTCATTGGTAGAAAAAATTCTGCTCACTGAACTCATATTTCTTTCACATTCTCTTATTAACATACGCGCATAGAAACTATTGCGAGGGCTGTGAAAAGGGACCTGAAGTTCTCTTCAATAGCTGATATCCCGTCATCCAGTTTTTATGAACTAAAGCAACGAAAATGATTTCTGAACATTTTACATACAGTATTTACTGAAAAAAAAATTGCTTTTCGTCTTAATACTTTATTCCAAACTGCCGTAATTCTTGGCTGTTTCTTTAACTAGTTTCATACGAAGTTCCCGCAAAAATTTTGCAAAATCTTGTTGCTCAGGTTAGAAGCCCTTTTAACCATGAGACCCTCCCCCCTCCCCCCCCCTCTCGCTAGCGCTGCGGGCTTTGCGGAGGCTATCAGTACGCCCATGTATTTTTTCTAATGTTTAGAAAATTCCTTATATTCTTGTCGCTTTAAACTTCATCAAAAATGCCTTCAATTCCACGTTTTAACCCACGTACCCAAAACCTAAAAGAAAACGTTAAACAACTTATGGGTTCTCGATACAAAACACATCGGTACTAATCCGGAGCAAAGGGAGGAGTTAGCGCTGACGTGTTGACGTCTCTCGGGTCTTTCAGAACTAGGTCGAGTGAGAGTATACTTCGGAAGATAAGTCACAAGATCCATGAAGTTATCTTAATATAAAAATCCAAAGGTTCCCCTATCAATAAAGTACACTGTCTATTTACCTCCTGTCGCATTCCGACTGTATGAAGGTAACCATTGTCACAAAGAAACCACCGGAACATTAATTTTCGTAACATGCTTTTTAGTCGCTGGTGGAACTGTAAGTAGATATTTCTATTTCAGGTTGTTTTACCGATTGTAGAAACCGGTTGATTGTTTTTTTCTAACGGTTCCATTGACTTTTAATAACTTTGATAAATTTTATTAGCGTCAGAAAAGATTCAAAAGACGTGCTCGTAACAAACAAAAATTCGGTGTCATCTTTCTTGTTTAATCTAACATTCACTGGGATTTTCTGAAGTTCAATAAAAGGGACTAATTTGATGTAAACGGGTTTTACTGTATGTATCGAAATTTTGCACGTTCATGTACGACGCGTGTTCAATAAGTAATGCCTCCGCGCAAGTTTCTCGAGCATTACTTGTTGCTTAGCAACCAGTCAGACGGCAAACGGTTCTTTACGCCGTTAGCTTCAGTTTACTGCGTAATAATGCCTCCGCGCAAGTTTCTCGCGCATGACTTGTTGCCTAGCAACCAGTCAGACGGCAAACGGTTCTTTACGCCGTTAGCTTCAATTTACTGCGAATAATGCCTCCGCGCATGGCTTGTTGCTTAGCAGCCAGTCAGACGAGAAACGGTTCTTTGTGCCATTAGCTCAATTTAATGCGTAATAATGCCTCCGCGCCTGACGTTGCCTAGCAACCAGTCAGGCGGCAAACGGTTCCTTGTGCCATTAGCTTCAATTTACTGCGTAATAATGCTTCCGCGCAGGACTTGTTGCCTAGCAACCGGTCAGACGACAAACGGTTCTTTGTGCCATTAGCTTCAATTAACTGCGTAATAACGCCTCCGCGCAAGTTCCTCCCGCATGACTTGTTGCCTAGCAACCAGTCAGACGGCAAACGGTTCTTTACGCCGTTAGCTTCAATTTACTGCGTAATAATGCCTCCGCGTATGACTTGTTGCCTAGCAGCCAGTCAGACGAGAAACGGTTCTTTGTGCCGTTAGCTTCAATTTACTGCGTAATAATGACTCCGCGCATGACTTGTTGCCTAGTAACTAGTCAGGCGGTAAACGGTTCTTTACACCGTTAAATTCGATTTATTGCGTAATAATGCCTCCGCGCATGACTTGTAGCCTAGCAACCAGTCAGACGGCAAACGGTTCTTTACGCCGTTAGCTTCAATTTACTGCGAATAATGCCTCCACGCACGGCTTGTTGCCTAGCAGCCAGTCAGACGAGGAACGGTTTTTTGTGCCATTAGCTCAATTTAATGCGTAATAATGCCTCCGCGCCTGACGTTGCCTAGCAACCAGTCAGGCGGCAAACGGTTCCTTGTGCCATTAGCTTCAATTTACTGCGTAATAATGCTTCCGCGCAGGACTTGTTGCCTAGCAACCGGTCAGACGGCAAACGGTTCTTTACGCCGTTAGCTTCAATTTACTGCGTAATAATGCCTCCGCGTATGACTTGTTGCCTAGCAGCCAGTCAGACGAGAAACGGTTCTTTGTGCCGTTAGCTTCAATTTACTGCGTAATAATGCCTCCGCGCATGACTTGTTGCCTAGTAGCTATAGTCAGGCGGCAAACGGTTCTTTACGCCGTTAAATTCGATTTATTGCGTAATAATGCCTACGCGCATGACTGGTTGCCTAGCAACCGGTCAGACGACAAACGGTTTTTTGTGCCATTAGCTTCAATTAACTGCGTAATAATGCCTCCGCGCGTGTCCCGCACGGGGATAACTGGTTTTCCAGTTATTTGGGGAGCGGCGCCCCCACGGCCCGAGCTCACCTTGTGACGGAGTCCTTTTCGTTTACTCATGACCGATAACATCACCGAAGGGACAGCTGTTCATCCAGCTGATGGGGGATGGCGTCCCCACGGCCCGAGCCGATTTTCTCTTATTGTTTTGTTTTTTCCGTCTTTCGTTCATATCTTGACATGTACCCGCCTCAGTTGTAGGCTGCTGAGGTTGTGATGAGGCGCCAGCTCTGGGTTTTCTTCCTCGTTCTCATCCCTGTCTTTTCTCTTTTTTGTTGCATTTTCTGTTTTTTTCTGGGGCTGGTTAGCTTAGACCTACCTGCATGTTTGCCGTGTGCGGTGACCCGTGCAGGTGGAAATGAGGATGCTGGAGGCTGAGGTATTTGGGGGCCGGGTTGTTGTGTCTCCATATGCCAACACTCCTCTTTGCCCTCTGCTTCACCCTAAACGGGAGGCTGGGAGCTAACCCACTTCTGGTCAGGAAGTCTGTGGCCGAGTTGCGTCCAGACTTCTAGCGGCTTGTCGTTCTGTTCGGCTGGGTGAGTTTGGGGGTAGGGTGGGCATGCCAAAGGGGTGTTCTCCGGGCACGGGAAAGTCTGGGTGCACGCTGAGCGTGTGTCTGCCCTACCAACTTGCTATATCCGCTGCCTATCCCTAGAGACGTGTCCTGCGTCCTCTTGGGCTTGCGGACCTCCGGCTCTCCCTCGTTGGGCTCGGTAGTGGGTGGGGAGGTCGGCGGATGAATCTTCTCTCTACTTTATGGGTTCCAAAGATACTTCCCATGGTGCGACACCAAAGCGTCCAATGGAGGATGGGATTATCCCTTCCACCAAGAAACTTGTCTCTGACACTTGCCATGCTCTGTTTCTCTTGATTCACTCTGTCGATCCTTTACAACCTTTGAGTGCAAAGAGCCCCTTCTGGATCAATAAGGCTCTTCAGGCCGTTGCTGGCTCTCCGCGCAATGTCAAGAAGCTTCCTTCAGGGGATCTTCTTGTCGAAACCTCTCATTCCAGACATAGCACCACTCTGCTTACCACGACCGCACTGTTGGGTATTCCGGTTCAAGTGACACCGCACGGCTACTTGAATTCCTCTCGAGGAGTGGTCACCTCCAGCGACTTAATTGACTGCAGCGATGAGGAGCTACTTGCCGAACTAGGGGAACAACATGTCACTGGGGTTCGCCGGATTATGTTTCGGCGAGATGGGAAACTTGTTCCATCTCCCAATATCATCTTAACCTTTGACTCCCCAACCCTGCCGACTTCCATCAAGGCAGGGTACTTACATCTTGACGTTCGACCCTATATACCCAATCCCCTCAGGTGCTTCAAGTGCCAGCGTTACGGACACTCCCAGCAGTCGTGTCGTAATGTGGCTAAGTGTGGTCGCTGTGGTTCTGCGGATCATCTTTTGCTGGAATGTTCGGCAGCTTCTGAACACTGCACTAACTGTGATGGTGCGCACTCTGCAGCTTCTAAGCAATGTCCCAAGGGTAGAGGAGCAGGCGATTCAACGTCTCAAGACCATTGAGCATCTCTCCTATCCAGAGGCCAGACGGCGGATCGCCCCTGGGCCACCAGGTCGACGTTTGTATGCCTCAGTGGTGGTCCAGAAGGCTACTGTTGCTGTCCAGACTGAGGCTCACATCCCAGCGCGGTGTCCCTTCGATTTCGAGGACGTCGTTGCTGCTGGATTGGAGACACTTCAGTCTCGCCGTCTTGACTCCAAGGCGACATCCACCCCGTTGCCGAAATGCTCCTCTGCCAGCACCGGGTCCCAGGTTCAGGGCAAATCGAAGCTGAAACCCGATCCGGTGAAACCAGGCGCATCCTCACCGAAACACACCTCTAACACTCAGAGTCGGGCAAAGCCTAAAAAACACACGGGGAGTAAGCACAACCCTATCTTACCCCCTGACCCTGCAGACGGCCTGGAGCTCATGGATTCTGAGACGTATTATGAGGCGTCTTAGTCGTCTCTGCATTTTCTTTCCTTTTTTTTTTTTTTTCGCTTTATGGCTTCCATCATTCAGTGGAATTGCCGAGGTCTGCGACGCCACCTTGATGATCTGAAAGGCTTACTGTCTTCGCATACACCTGTGTGCGTGTGTCTCCAGGAGACGAAGATTCGCACGGCGGACACTCTTTCGCTGCGCCGATACTCTATTTTTCGTAACGATCACCAGGACGGCGTTATCGCCTGCGGAGGAGTGGCCGTCGTTGTTCCTCATGGTGTCCCTGTCACTGCGGTTGCCCTTCGGACGACTTTGCAGGCGGTGGCAGTGCGACTATCTGTGAACACTCTGCTCACGGTGTGTTCCATCTACATACCACCAACTGAAGCTGTAGGCCTTTCGGATCTGGAAGATTTAGTTGACCAGCTGCCGCCTCCTTTCTTCATCTTGGGAGATTTCAATGCACACAATCCGTTGTGGGGTTCTGCCACTCGTGACTCCAGGGGCCGTGTTGTTGAGTCCCTTCTCTCCAACACGTCCCTCTGTCTCCACAACACCGGGGCAGTCACTTACTTTCATGAACCCACCCGCTCGTACTCAGCCATTGATCTGTCCTTGAGTTCGCCATCGTTATATCCTGACTGGTCCTGGAGCGTGTCTGATGATCCCCTTGGCAGTGATCATTTTCCCATCTTTCTCCGTCTAGCAGGTGACGGGTACCGTCATCCTACTCGCCCTGCTAGATGGGCTATCGATCGCGCCAAGTGGGACTCATTCACGGCTTCAGCGACCATTACTCCAGACATGGTGACCTCGGGTACGATCGATGAAGCTGTTGCGGCGGTTACGGATTTTATTGTGCTAGCGGCAGACTTTACCATCCCTAAGTCTTCGACTAAACTTCCACGTTGTCCGCGACCTTGGTGGAATTCCACTTGCAAGGCAGCTCGTCAGGCCCAACATCGGGCTTGGGGTAGGTTTCGTCGGTACCCCACCGACGCGAACCTACTTGCTTTCAAGAGAGCCAAATCTTACGCGCGTTTGGTCCGTCGTCGTAGCCAACGGGAATCTTGGATACGATACGTATCCGGGATTACCACCACTACCAGCTCTAAGATCGTTTGGGACAGGATCCGCAAGATTCGGGGTAAGTACCCTTCTGGGGAAATCTCCATTCTTGAGAGTGGTGGAGGAACGGTTGCTGACGCTCAGGGTATTGCTGACTGTCTGGGCGCCGCATTTTCTTCGGTGTCCAGCAGCCGCAATTACGCTGCTTCGTTCCAGCAGGTACAGCCGCGGCTTGAACGGTCCAAGGTTTCCTTTGGCCCGTTTTCCGCTACCGATTATAACAGCCCGCTGACTGCCGTCGAACTGAAGATTGCCCTGAATCGGTCCGGCCGAACATCTGTCGGACCGGACAACATCCATTATGAAATGCTGAAGCACCTTTCTCCGTCCTCTCTTGAATGTCTGCTGGTCCTGTTTAACAGGATCTGGCACGAGCGTGACTTTCCCGAATCTTGGCGCACTGCCATTGTCGTTCCTGTTCTCAAACCTGGTAAAGATCCCGCTAACCCGTTGAACTACCGACCAATTGCTATGACGAGCTGCCTCTGCAAAGTTCTAGAGCGCATCATCAATTTTCGTTTCGTTTTTTATTTGGAATCACGTCACCTTCTTTCACCTCATCAGAGTGGTTTTCGGAAATTCCGTTCCACCTCCGATCATCATCTTCGCCTTGAGACATCTGTCCGGGAGGCGTTTGTCCGGCGTCAGCACATGGTCTCCGTGTTCTTCGACATGGAAAAAGCTTACGATCGAACCTGGAGATACGGCATTCTCCGTGATCTGCGTGACTGCGGATTGCGGGGAAATTTGCCAACCTTCATTGCCGGATTTCTCCAGAACCGGATGTTCCGTGTGCGCGTCGGATCGACCCTCTCTGCGTTATACCCACAAGAGCAGGGTGTCCCTCAAGGCTCCATTCTTTCTGTGACATTGTTCATCCTTCGTGTAAATCATATTTTCACTCTACTTCCTCTGTCGGTTCGTGGCTCCATGTACGTGGATGATCTGCAGATCTCTTGCGCATCTGTCAACATGCGCACCATTGAGCGGCAGCTGCAGTCTGCCATTAATAAGATCTCTACCTGGGCCTCCCACAATGGATTTGGCTTCTCGACCCAGAAGACCGTTTGCGTGCATTTTTGCCGCAAACGGGGTCTTCACCCGGACCCTAACCTCCGTCTGGGGTGTTCTACCATCCCTGTGGTGTCAGAAGTCATGTTCCTTGGGCTAACATTTGACCGAGCACTCACCTTCCGACCTCACATCCAGTCTTTAAAGGTGAAGTGCACGAAGTCCTTGAGTATCCTGAAGGTCCTCTCTCGAACATCTTGGGGGCTGACAGGTGCTCAATGCTTCGCATTTACCATTCTCTGATTCGGTCAAAGTTAGACTTCGGTTGCATAACGTACGGTTCGACACGTCCTTCCGTGTTGCGGCCTCTGGATCCTGTCCATCACCAGGCTCTGCGGCTATGCACTGGTGCTTTCCGTACCTCTCCCGTGCATAGCCTGTATGTCGAGGCCCATGAACCGCCGTTGTGCATCCGACGTAAGCAGCTGTCTCTTCAATTCTTCACCAAGTTGAAGTCTCTTCCTGATCATCCACTGCATGGCTCCATTTTCCAACCACAATGTGTCCGCCTATTCTCACACCGGCCTTCCTGTGTTCCGACGTTTGGGATTCGGTTGTCGACCTTGGTGCGCGATGCTGGTCTAGACTTGTCGAGGATTGGTTTGACCCGGTTCTACAATGAACCGCCTTGGCAGCCGGTTCAAGCAACGGCTGACCTTTCCCTTTGTGTGTGGCCAAAGTCTTCCACTCCTGCTCTGGTGTACCAGCAGCTCTTTGCCGAGATACTGTCTCTCTTCCCGGATTTTGTGCCTGTATTTACTGACGGGTCGAAATCCGGTGAGGTTGTTGGATCCGCATTCGTGTGTGGCGATGCCTCCCATGCTGAGAGGCTTCCGCCTGAATCCACCGTCTTTTCGGCAGAGATGCGTGCGGTACACCTCGCTTTGTGTCACATACAGTCTAGATCTCATCGTCGCGCTTTGATTTGCTCCGATTCCCAGTCCGTCATCCAAGTTTTATCTTCTCCAGAGGACACGGACTCTCCTGTCATCCGTGATGTCCGTCGTCTTCTTGGAACTTTGGAAGGTGCTGGATTCCTGGTCCGATTCTGTTGGGTTCCTGGCCATGTTGGGATCCGGGGTAACGGGCTGGCAGATCTTTCTGCCAGGTCTGTTTCCTCCATGTTGCCAGCTCGGCTGCCACTGTCTTTCCGTGATTTTAGACCTTTGATCCGGACATTTCTCCTGGACGAGTGGCAGTCCCTGTGGTCTCAGCAGAGCAGCAATAAGCTGCATTCTCTCAAACCACGGATCGGACTATGGAAGTCTAGTTTGCGGAAGAACCGTCGTGAGGAAGTTGTTCTTGCACGTCTCCGCATTGGGCACTGTCGTTTTACTCACCGCTTTTTGCTGTGTGGCGAGAGTGTCCCGGTGTGTGAGGCGTGCGACTGTCGTCTCACTGTCCTTCATGTTTTGTGTACTTGTGTTCGGTTTTGTGATCATCGTTTTCGTCATTTTCACTCTCATCTGTTGGACGAAGGAGCAGCTACGCTGCAAACCATTATTGGCGAAGCCTGCGACATGAAAGCAGTGTTTTCGTTTTTACAAGATATTGACTTTTTTAAACTTATCTAGCTTTTAACTTGTTCACTATCATATTTCATTTTTACCACATCAGCCTGTTTTTAACCTTGTGTACGTTTTTTATTGATTTTGTTTTGTTTTGATGTCTTTTGTTTGGCGCTCTTTGGCCAACCATGGCCCTTGCGCCATTAACATCAATTAACCAACCAACCAACCAACCTCCGCGCGTGACTTGTTGCCTAGCAACAATGACACAAAGAACCGCAAACGGTTCTTTGTGTCATTAGCTTCAAGTTACTGCGTAATAATGCTTCCGCGCAAGAGTCTCGTGCATGACTTCTTGCCAAGCAACCAGTCAGACAGTAGAGGATCCTTTGTGCCATTAGCTTCATTTTACTGCATAACAGAATTCCGTACCTCTATTTGTTCGTATTTAATTGTGTTTAAAGTGGATGATTCTTTTTCAGCTGTGTCGACGGATGTCAAACGATGATCAGTTATAGAGTTTAACTCATGAAAATGTACCTCCCAAAGAAATTCACAGTAGATTGGTGGCAGTTTTTGATTCTGGAACTTTGGACTTAAGCACTGTTCATCGTTGGGTAAGAAAATCAAAGGACAGTGGAGGAATGTTGTCCGTAAAAGGATGGGCTACGGAGTTGGCGGCCCGTAATCGTAAATTTCGGTTTGAAAAGGCAAAAAGCCGATGAGCTCATCAGAAAAAATCGAAGAATAAATCAAAGAACCACACCAGGTAAGCTGAACACTAGTTTAGGTGGTGCCAATGACATTTTTAACGTTGTAGAATTGCTCTTCGGGTACCGTGTCACCTAACGACTGAAATGAAGAAATCAAAGTTGCTTGCTGCCTATGAAAAATACACTGTCAAAAATAAGTGCTGTGAATTCACGGAAAATTTCTGAAAATAACGTGCAGAAAAGTTGCCGGTAGGTATCCGTGTTTTTCGGAAATTTCCGTTTTTAAAAGTGCCAGTTTATTTTAACTTCCGCATTTTTACAGATTTTCCGTAGACAGAAATTCCGTTTATTTCAGAAAATTCCATTTCAGGTTTTTACGGATTTAAATTGAAATTCCGCAAAATCGATGACCCTGCGCAGAACTTACCACAGATAACCTTTGCTCGTAGGTCAGGATCTAACCCCCGTCGTTAGAGTTGGCTCAACAGGTAACTCGCGCCTTTAACAACCGAGCCTTGGCAGTCGGAGCCACGTACATCGTGAAACGAATTTCGCGACGATGAAATTTTGTTTTTTGTCATTAATGCAAGTGATTTAGTCATTTTATTTTCTGTTGGAGCTTATTATTTTTTTGATTAGGTTTGTGATATTTTTTTTTTTCTCTATAGAACGACTTTTTGCAAATTAAGCATTTTTCATCATGCTTTCTCGAAGCAACAAAATGCTTTGCAACGTGATTTTTCTAAACTGACAATGACTTTCAGTTATCTTTAAAAAAAATGAAATGCACTTTTTATAGTATTATTTCGCAAAAAAAAAAAAAAAAAAAAACCCAAAAAAAATTAATATAAAATTTACTCTTGATAGCTATAATAGCTTTTGTCTTAAGTTGTCCAAAGACTGATACACAAACATCGTATAATCATCTGTACAATAAGTACCCAGTTTCTTACAGTAACACAAAAATACACTATGTTGACAAAAGTCACCAGACACCCCTTCAAAAGCAAATGAAAGAATCCTCTCCCAGCAAAAACAGTCTTGCTGGGCCAGCAGTGGGCCATTGCTGGCAGCCAGCACTGCCAGCAATGGCCCAGCACTATGTTGCCGCTGCAGAACCGTCAATAAAATGTCCGGGAGGCCAACAGAAGGGCCAGCAGTTCAGGCCAACAGCTGGCCAACAGTTGGCACCCCATCAGTTGTCATATGCCACAACAGGCCCATCAGTGGTCCATCACAGGCAATAGCTGCCACAAGTGGCCCTTCAGTGGCCCTGCAAGCGCGTGCCACAAATGACGGCTAGCCTAATGTGGTCCGCTAGTGGGCCGTTAGTGGCAGCCAGCAACCACGTGACGTAACTGGTGGCTTGCCGAATCTTGTCCGCCAATTTCCCAGTATTAGCCATAATAATTAAAAAAAAACAAGGATAACCACAGTTTCCTGAAGCAACAATTTTTCCTTTTCTACCCTTACGAATGAACTCACTGCGCTGGGGAAATTTTCTCGACAGACCGGAAAAACGCCGTTTGCATCCGACTAGATTCGATCCTGGGCCGTTAATGGGGAAACCGCGCTCGCTACCGACCGAACTAATTCACGACGCCCGGAAACGTGCTGGAAGCTATCTGTTTGGTATGCCATTTGTAATCGAATGCTTCCCTCTTTCATTTTATAATATTGCAAGGTATTTTTCATAAAAGTCAGTTTCATATAATTGATAAATTAATTTTTTCAACGTAACGATAGTTTTTTTTTTTTAACGTTAAGGGAACTTCACTCATTTTCAAGGCGTGTACATGCTTAGAGTCGCTTTCCAAAGTTTTGTACTGTCCTTGCCGTCTTGAAAAGAGATTGTTGAATAAATATATATTTACCCGGGTTCATGTCACATTCTGTTACATTTTTAACGTTGTGTCTTTCCTTTCCGTTGTCCGAAGCTACATTTGTTTTAAAGAGTAAAAGATATTTTATTTTACTTCTCGTTATTTTTAGAAGCGAATTCCTCCCAGTCTTGTGTATTAAACCCATGGATGAGTACACCACATAGCGCTGCTTTTTTTTCTTTCAAATAATTAATAAATTTTGTACGCGTATAATTCTTTTTTTTTCCCCAACAAACGCTATTTTAATGGTTTTCCAGGATATGTGTTTCAAGCGGTTTCAAATTTTTTCTTGTTATTCATCCACTCCATTCCATGAATTGTTATTCATGGGAATGAAGTGGGTGTATTTCATGGCTGTAATCTAGTATTTCACGACTTAATCTGATATCTTCGTCGACATAAAATTTCATTAGGAAATTAATTCGCCTCTCCACATATGGATTTTTTCTTAACATCCACTAAAATAACACGATGGCGATAGCGTCGTCTTCAACTAACCGGTACCATGAGAGACACAGCAAGTGTTGCTTCTGCGCATGCGCAGTCCCGATGCTTCCACCTGCTGTTGGGGGGTTGCATTGGTTGCCAGCAACGGGCCACTAGTGGCACTTGCTTGGAGGCCCACAATTCCCGGCGATGCTGCAGGGCCATCAATGGCTCGCCAACTGTTAGCGCTGCCACCAACGGACCACTACCGGGCCGTGAGCGGCAGATTTCAGCCAGCAGTGACCCATCACTGCCAGCTGGTGGCCAGCAGTTTCCCAGCACTTGTGTTTTTGCTGGGCTGCGTTGTTCAGCTGCAAACGGCATAAAAAGCCTGAAGCTGACCGCGACCATATATCACACTGTGAGGTTAAGTGAAAATGTCGCGGCGGGAGAGAACTGACTTTGAGAAAGGAAAGATTGTTGGGTGTTATATTAGTGGGTTGTCCATAAGAGAAACCGAGAGGCGTTTAAACATACCCAAGTCAACTGTTTTGGGTGTACTAAATAAGTGGAAGACACATGGCGTACCTGAAGCAGTAAAACGTGCCGGCTGACGAAAAAAAATCAGCGATAGGGAACGGTGAAGCTTCAGGAGAGTCGTTACAGCTAATCAACGGAATACTGCACAAGACCTCAGTGTACAGGTGAGCAAAAATGCTGGAACCTCGTTATGCACACGTTCAATTTGCAGATAACTTCATTCTATGGGTTACCGTGGTCGTGTCACTGCTCATAAGCCTTTCATCTTCACTCGGAATGCTACTCGTCGTTTAGCATGGTGTGAAGAACATTTATCGTGGACCGTAGATCAATGGAAACGGGTCCTATGGACTGATGAATCCAGATACACGACCCATCAGCCTGATGGCCGTGTGTGGGTATGGCGGCAGCCGGGGAACGCTATTTACCACAGTGCACTGTTCCTACGGTCAAGTTTGGAGCTCTGGCAGTGTACTCGTGTGGGGGGGGTGTTTTTCGTGGCATGGTCCCGGCCCATTCATAGTTATCGTGAACAAACCTTTTAACCAGCACGTCTATCTCGATATTCTGGACAAATATGCCCTACCAATTCTGTGGCAATACTATGGAACTGAGCCTTGTTGGTACCAGCAGGATAATGCACCGAGCCATAAAGCAATGACTGTTACGGCGTGGTTTGACGATAATTCCGAATCGTGTGTGGACTGGCCAGCACAGAGTCCTGATCTTAATTCCATCCAGCACCTATGGGATGAATTAGAGCGCCGCGTAAGAAGTTTGGAACTAAGGCCTACTACTAAGCAACAGTTAGCGGCAGCATTATGTACTGAATGGACGCGCATAACTATCGCTGTGTTTCAAAACCTTGTCGAAAGCATGTCTCGAAGGGTCAGTGCATGCATTAAGGCCAAAGGTGGACGGAAACCGTACTAATGTATGTCAATAAATGCTATGCTGTGTTTCTCTTCTAGGTGTTCGGTGACTTTTGTCATTATAGTGTATAATAAATAGCTTGTGCACCAAATAGGGGAAAGGAGAAGAAATATCCTGTGTCACCATAAAGACGATCCATGCGATACGCTATCCACAATATCCGATCTCGCTGTGTTACTTCAAAATTCGACAGACGATTGAAATTTAAAAGTTAATCAAACCTCAAGTATTTATTGGTAATTTCTGGACATACGTAAAAAGTGAGAACGGAGTTTTTCCGTTAATTTACGGAAGGAATTGCGGTAAGGTTTCTGAAAATTCAAAATTTTCCGTTCACGCATTTCTAAAACGGTAATTTACCGTTAATATAAGAAAAAAACTGCGAAAAAGTTTCTGAAAATTCAGAATTTTCCATTAACACATCTCTAAAACGATAATTTATTGTTAATATAAGAAAGAAACTGCGAAAAGGTTTCTGAAAATTGAGAATTTTCAGTTAACACATCTCTAAAAGGGGAATTTACCGTTAATATATGAAAGAAACTGCGAAAAGGTTTCTTTCTGAAAATTCAGAATTTTCCCGTGGTACGAAAAATCCGTGAAATTCAGGTTCCTTTCCGTCATTTCACGGAAAAGATTGTTTCAGAAATGTGCTTTGTTAATTCACGAACGAAATGACGGAAACTTGCCCGTGAATTTCAGAAAATGTTTACAGTGTATGGAAGTGATTTTCTCCAAAGCCTTGTTGACTGTTGATGAGAGTTGGGTCGAAGGTCACGGTTGGGTTCACCATCATAAACCAGTAATGAAAAATTAATCGCTGGAATACCGACACCCATCTTCTCCTCGAGCGGAAAAATTCAAAACTAAAATTACAGCTGGTAAGCGTACGCTCACTGTGTTCTGGAACTACAGAGGCAATACTAGTCATCTGGATTACATGGTCCAAGGTGCGACTGTCAACTCTGAGAGATAGGTGCATACCTTAAAAAAGTTAAAACAAAGAATAAACCGCGTGCGTGTGTGTGTGGGGGGGGAGTGAATGATTCCGCAACGCGACAACGCCAAACCCCACGTCATCGCAGCAATACAGTTTAATTAAAACAGCGAATTGCAAATTCTTAAATAAACAAAGAAATCTTCAAGATGGAAGACTAAATCTTCTCATGTCACATTATCAAACTTGGAAGCTCATAGATAATTTTATCTTACCAGTACTTTCACTTCGTTCACTTGATCGAAAGGTCACTTGACCGAAAATCACTTGATCGAAAGGTACATTTCACCGAAGGGTCATTTAACCGAAAAGTTAATTTCACTGAAAGGTCACTTCACCTAAAAGTTCATTTTGATCGAAAGGACATTTGATCGAAAAGTTCATTTCACCGAAGGATTACTTTACATAAAAGTTATTTTTTTCGAAAGATTATTTCACCGAATGGTCAGTTTATCGAAAACTTAGAATTTTGTTGTTAAAGATCTGTTGAAGTGTGCTACGGGTTTTTGAAAAAACTGACTAATTGTATGAAAAATACACTTTTAATTCCTATGAAACGCCTCCCCATGAGTAGGTTTTTCGAAACATAACATTAACTATAAGGCCAAGATCTGTGCCTTTTTGTCAAATTTTAATCCTCCGAGCTCATATTCATGAGGGTTACATAGCAAATCAAGTAAATAATGTTCCACTTTTGCTCAATCACAAAACATTAATTTTTTTGACCGTAGGCCTAGATACAGGCCATTTTAACAGATTTTAACCCTACTCATATTCATGAGCATTACATAAAATGTAAAGTAACCTTTTATGTAAACCGTATGAACATGAGCACGCACGGTTAAAATTTGCTAAAAAGGCCTAGGGACCTAAAATTGATTCTTTTTGCCTGAAAAAATGTGCAACATTATTAATTTCCCTTTTTATGAAAACCTTATGAACATGAGCCCTGAACATGAATTTTATGTAAACGTTATGAGCATGATTGAAATTTGCGAAAAGGCCTAAGCCGAGGCCTAGGGACTTAAAATTAATTATTTTTGTCTTAAAACAAAATCTTTGCGTTCTCTGTAACACGGAGAAATCAAAAGTGCAATTTGAGTATGATCCCCTAACGTTTCGGTGGTCTGTCTGCCGGACTTGCACCATGCTTCAACAGATCCTGTAATGAAATCCAAAGTTTTCGATAAACTGACCCGTCGGTGAAATGACCTTTCGATGAAATGAACTTTTAGGTAAAGAGAACTTTCGGTGAAATGAACTTTTAGGTAAAGAGACCTTTGAGTGAAATGAACTTTTAGGTAAAGAGACCTTTGAGTGAAATGAACTTTTAGGTAAAGAGACCTTTCGATGAAATTAACTTTTCGATCAAATAGCCTTTCGGTGAAATGTACCTTTCGATCAAGTGACCCTTCGGTGAAATGAACATTTCGATCAAGTGATCTTTCGGTGAAACAATCTTTTCGGTGAAGTGACCCTTCGGTGAAGTAAACGTCGAGCAAATGAACCAGACCCTTTCACTTCAAAGGCCATACAGAAAATCGGGTTTGAAATTCTTGAACACCCTACCTGCAGCACAGATTTAGCGCCGTCAGACTTCCGGTTGTATTCTACTCTCAAGGGATATCTGAATGGAATGCAGTTCAGGGGTGACGAAGACTTTCAAGCAGCTATAGGAAAATGATTCAGAGAACAATCTGAAGATTTTTACAGAGACGGGTTTAAAAAACTTGATGCCCGTTAGCGTATCTGTATCGAGCATGAGGGCGACTATATAGAAAAATAAAATACATTCTATTGACAAAAGTCACCGGACACCTAGAAGAGAAACACAACATAGTATTTATTTATATACATTAGTACTGTGTTGGTCCACCTTTGGCCTTAATGCATGCACTGACCCTTCGAGACATGCTTTCGACAAGGTTTTGGAACACAGCGATAGGTATGCGACTCCATTCAGTACAAAATGCAGCCGCCAACTGTTGCTTAGTAGAAAACCTTGGTTCCAAACTTCTTATGCGGCGCCCTCGTACATCCCATAGGTGATCTATTGAATTACGACCAGGACTCTGTGCTGGCCAGTCCACACACGATACGAAATTATCGTCAAACCACTCCGTAACAGTCCTTGCTTTATGGATCGGTACATTATCTTGCTGGTACCAACAAGGCTCGGTTCCATACTATTGCCGCAGAGTTGGTAGGGCATAATCGTGCAGAATATCGAGATAGATGTGCTGATTAACAGGTTTGTTCACGATAATTAATGGGCCGGGACCATGCCACGAAAAACACCCCCCACACGAGTACACTGCCAGCTCCAAACTTGACCGTAGGAACAGCCCACTGTGGTAAATAGCGTTCCCCCTGCTTTCCGCCATACCCACACACGCCCATCAGGCTGATGGATCGTGTATCTGGATTCATCAGTCCATAGGACCCGTTTTTATTGATCTACTGTCCACGATAAATGTTCTTTACACCATGCTAAACGACGAGTAGCATTCCGAGTGGCGATGAAAGGCTTATGAGCAGTGACACGACCACGGTAACCCATGGAATGAAGTTCTCTGCAAATTGTACGTGTACATAACGAGGTTCCAGCATTTTTACTCACCTGTACACTGAGGTCTTGTGCAGTATTCCGTTGATTAGCTGTAACGACTCTCCTGATGCTTCGACGTCCTCTATCACTGATTTTCTTTGGTCTGCCGATACGTTTTGCTGCTTCAGGCACGCCACGTGGCTTCCACTTATTCAGTACACCCAAAGGAGTTCACTTCGGTATGTTTAAACGCCTCTCGGTTTCTTTTATGGACAACCCACTAATATAACACCCAACAATCCTTCCTTTCTCAAAGTTAGTTCTCTCCCGCCGCGACATTTTCACTCAACCTCAAAGTGCGATATGATTGCGGTCAGGTGCAGGCTTGATTTTATAGCGTTTGCAGCTGTACTGCGCATCTTAACAATGCAGCAGATCCGTTCATTTTCTTTTGAAGTGGTGTCCGGTGACTCTTGTAAATATAATGTATGTAATTTAAAGCAGAAATTCTCAGCTTTCTTCTTATTTTGTTTCAGTTTGATGCCATGCTCCTGGGCTTGTATATACAGTCATTTGCAGAAGTTTAAGACCACTTGTTGGTATTAGAAGATTTCTGCCGATTGCATCAGCTACTGTCTGTATTACTTAACTCCCTGTCGGTATTGCATTATCGTACAGCAACTACTCTTGATAGAGTTGGGGGAAGCGTGCGAGCGTCAGTTTGCTTCTTGTTTTCACGCTGAGAGGTTTTGTTCGTATTTTCTATATAGGGAAAAATGAGCAAAAAAGCGTCATTAAGTGTTACTCAAAGGGCACAAGTAGTGACTTTATATCATGAAGGATACTCCAAACGTGGCATAAGAAGAAATATGAATGCGAGCACGACTGCTATTCATAATACACTATCTACCAACAAGTAATTGGACACTCCTGCAATCGACGATATGTGCAGTCCTGATACACGTCACGGCCGCCGCCGTTAAATATCGTGTGGGAAACAACAACGCAACCAGTCGCATGCAAGATGCCACACAGTTCGGAGCTCTCTGATTTAGAGAAAGGTGTAATCGTAGGGTATCACAGAAATGGCCGATCCATACGTGACATATCCAGCTAGTTGAAGTACCCAAAACCGACAGTGGCCTACGTGATTGACAAGTGGAAGATGAGAGGTGACTATCGGAATGTGCCCCGACCCGGCAGACCCACAAAACTGGGAGTTAGAGACCGACGGGTGCTGGCCAGAGAAATTCGGATGAACCGCACCAAATCGATGGGCCACATCCGCGAAGAGTTTCAACACGCATCCGGGAGTGTTCTTTCGATGAATACCATCCGTAAGGAAGCCCATCTGCTCGGTTATCATGGACGTGCTGCCGCCCACAAGCCTTTGATCACCAAGTCCAATAGCGCTGCTCGGCTAACGTGGTGCAAAGAACGTCGACAGTGGATCGTTGAACAGTTGAAACAGGTTCTCTGGAGTGACGAATCAAAGGTTCACCCTCTACCGTTCGGATGGCATGCAGGGTCTGGGGTTGGCGTCTGCCTGGAGAACGTCTCCTGCCGGAATGTATTGTGTGCCAACTGTGAAGTTCGACGGCAGTGGAATTATGCTATGGGGGTGTTTCTCCTGGTATGGCACGGGACCCTTGGTCGCAATTCCTTGTAGACTCAACGCCGAGACCAACTGCACCAGTTTGGATGACCATGCGCTTCCTACGTTGTGGCAGTTTTACGGGGTGGACTCATGTTACTTTCAGGATGACAATGCCACCTGTCATGTTGCGAGGTCCACCATGGCTTGGTATGGTGACAATGGGGTTAATCGAATGGATTGGCCTGCGCAGAGCCCGGACCTTAACCCTATCGAACACCTCTGGGACGAGTTGGAGCGTCGACTTAAGGGATGCCCCCACCGTACGAAATCGGTGAAGGAACTGACCTGCCTTCTCCAAGTCGAGTGGAAGAAAATACCGCTAGCCGTCGTACAACGCCTGGTTGAGAGTTTGCCCCGGAGGGTCGCAGCTGTAATCGCCGCTCGTGGAGGCTTCACCAACTATTGAAGGTGAATAAACTTCGTTTTCCTTTACTATCACAAGTGTCCAATTACTTGTTGGTAGATAGTGTACGATCATGAACTATCGAGATGCAGGTGAATTTAGCGACCAAAAGAGAAGTGGACGTCTAAAGAAAACAACCCCACGTGGTATACAATACAATAAGGCGAATAAGTATGGGTTCTCCGAGGAGTTCGTACAAGAAAACAAGGCCTTTCTAAATTCAAAAGAGTTTGATATTAGTATCAGCACTATTTCCCGACGTCTTTGCAAATGTTTTTGGATTAAATTCTTATAAACCTGCACATAAACCTATATAACCTCTCTCATGAAAAAGAAGAGACCAGTTTGCGAAGCGTCATCAATAAATAGTGTACTGCTGAAAATTGGAGCTAAGTTCTTTTCTTCGATGTATCAACTGTGCGTCAACTTGAATCACGTGAAGCACATGTTCGACGACAAAAAGTAAAAGGGTTTTATGAAAAATACACCATTAGCACGGTGAATCATTCGCCTAGTCAGATGATATGGGGTGCTATGTCAGCATCCGGGACTGCTTCATTATCCTTTTTGCCGACAGGCACTACCATGACTGGTCCTTTTTATGTGGAAATGTCACGTGAGAAGCTGTTAACTCATATGCAAGTGCGCAGATGCACAGTCTTTATGCACAATGGTGCTCCATGCCACAGATCAATGGCAGTAAAGGACTACCTGCAGAGAAAAACATAACTGTGCTTGACTGGCCCGCTTATAGTCCGGACCTTAACCCTATCAAAAATTTGTGGACCATTTTAAAAGACAAGGTAGCAGAAAAAGAGCCAAGCTTTGATTGACGCGATAAAGTACGTGTGGTGCAAAGAAATTTCAAGTGACTACTGCAAATCCCTCATTGAGAGTATTATTAAGAACACAGTTTTTGCCGTCTTTACACGATTTAAAAAATTACGGTTAAAATGATATATACATGAGCACTTTCAAGTCCACTGTGGACCCGTCATCAGATGCTGTGGTTACACTATGCCCTGGGAGGGTATATATTATGTAGTATGCGCACTGACGAAATAGTATGTTTTGGCATGCGCATGCTCACTACCCAATCATGTCGTTTCATTAGAGCAGCCGGTATTGTCTCTTTCGTTGTAATAGTTACAGAGTAGTTTCCATGGCAACGGTATAATGATAGGGGTATCGTCGTTACAGCATTCAGCCCTATGTTTATGTATCAATAGGCTGAAGGGTCAACACCAACCTATCTGGGACGATGTTACTATGTTACATACGCCAACTACATGTTCATCTATCCTCCTGTTAGAAAGCCTATTGATACATAAACATAGGGCTGAATGCTGTAACGACGATACCCCTATCATTATACCGTTGCCATGGAAACTACTCTGTAACTATTACAACGAAAGAGACAATACCGGCTGCTCTAATGAAACGACATGATTGGGTAGTGAGCATGCGCATGCCAAAACATACTATTTCGTCAGTGCGCATACTACATAATATATACCCTCCCAGGGCATAGTGCAACCACAGCATCTGATGACGGGTCCACAGTGGACTTGAAAGTGCTCATGTATATATCATTTTAACCGTAATTTTTTAAATCGTGTAAAGACGGCAAAATCTGTGTTCTTAATATCCTTCAGCTCGATAAATCGACTTCCTATGGTACCTCATTGAGAGTATGCCACATCGTAGCAGAAAAACTGCCATCAAGTTCAAAAGCTTTGATTGACGCGATAAAGTACGTGTGGTGCAAAGACATTTCAAGTGACTACTGCAAATCCCTCATTGAGAGTATTCCACATCGCAGCAGAAAAACAGCCATTAAGTTCCAAAGCTTTGATTGACGCGATAAAGTATGTGTGGTGCAAAGACATTTCAAGTGACTACTGCAAATCCCTCATTGAGAGTATGCCACATCGTAGCAGAAAAACAGCCATCAAGTTCCAAAGCTTTGATTGACGCGATAAGGTACGCGTGGTGCAAAGACATTTCAAGTGTCTACTGCAAATCCCTCAGTGAGAGTATGCCACATCGTAGCAGAAAAGCAGCCATCAAATTCCCAAGCTTTGATTGACACGATAAAGTACGTGTGGTGCAAAGACATTTCAAGTGACTACTGCAAATCCCTCAATGAGAGTATGCCACATCGTAGCAGAAAAACAGCCATCAAATTCCCAAGCTTGGATTGACGCGATAAAGTACGTGTGGTGCAAAGACATTTCAAGTGTCTACTGCAAATCCCTCATTGAGAGTATGCCACATCGTAGCAGAAAAGCAGCGATTAAATTCCCAAGCTTGGATTGACGCGATAAAGTACGTGTGATGCAAAGACATTTCAAGTGACTACTGCAAATCCCTCAATGAGAGTATGTCACATCGTATTCTGTCCGTTATAGAATACAAAGGTGACCACACAAAGTACTGATTTCGGACATTTTGTGTTCTAAAGAATGTAAGTATTCATCTGTGGCGTCATTTTTTCAAACATCTCTGACTAGGAACTAGTTATTTCTTTGAAAATCTTAATTTTCAATAAATTGACAGGGGATCTTAACCTTTTGCAAATGACTAAATATGAAGGCATTACTTTCTGAACACCGTAATATAGTTGTGTTTAAAACTGTGTTTAATTACCAGTCTGATTAAAGAGTTACAACCTACTTAAATAAGGGTAATCATTTATGGATACCCCATGTAGAATGCAATGACCCTTTGTGATGAAAAAAGAAAGGTAAGAACGTAAGTGCCCTGATTTATTAAAAATTAATCTTAGCTGCGGGAAGAACTAAAGAGGGAATGGAGATTCAATCATTTATTTATGACTTAGAGATGAAGCGATTAATACATTAGGTGGGATGTCGACTCTGATGGATCACATGACTAACAGAAACCCTCTAAATTCGATTAGGCCTTTCCAAGGTAACGCAAAGGATCCCTCGATCAAACTTATCCGTGAGAAAAAACCACCTTTCAGGAACTTGGTGGGCCCCCGTACACGCGAAAACGAAGTCCTTGGTTGGCTTTATGTTCCTCCTGTTCCTGCATTCTGACAAATTTGTGTCAAGGTCTTCACTGCTTTTTGCCTAAACTCGTGAACTTCAAGAAAATGTGAACTTACTTCACCGGACAGTTAGCATCGCAAAGAAAAACAAGAGCGGAAAGAAAAAAGGGGAAGAAAAAAGAAAAGGAAAAAGAAAAGGGGTCAATAAATCTGACAGCTGTTGGGAGAATAAATCAGGAGATCTTGAATCCCCTTTTTCGTGAGGAACTTCACGAGAACTGAAAGAGTCTTGAAATTAAATTCATCAGGAAAACGCAAATTAGAATTTTCGTTTCCGTTTTCAGAGTAGTTTTTATTTTACTTTCAACGGGGCCTGTGGAAAGGGATTTCTTTGTGATTACCTGTAATTTTCTTCTCGATCCGTCGATGCGATCTGGAAAAGTTCACTTTCCCATTTTTGGAAAGGTGAGAAAAATTATATGACAGACAAAAAAAAAAAAAAAAAAATCAACCGCAGAAATCTTACCTACCTACCTACTTGAATGTTCAATAGCGTAAATACGGTATGTCATCATGAACCAATATCAATTCACTGCTGGATGAAAGTCTCCCCAAGTTTCTTCCACTATGACCTGTATGACGTAGAAGTCTTATCTTACTTCTACGTTATTTAAAAAAAAAAACATAACCGTAAGATGAAATAGTTCCTAAAATTAAACCTTAACGGCCGGACGAAACATGTAAACAGCAGAAGTTAAACTTACGGAAGAGATGCTTTATTCAGGATGTAGCACTTCCATAACAAATCATAACATCACATAGTACTTCGCATTAAACTCTCCACACACCACACTGCTCTTAACACAACGCTCTACAACATAACGCTCAACTTGTAACACTTCTCCAAGCAGCGCTCGCTTTAACAACAGTTTAGTCGTAATTTTTATCTCTCGTTCTTATCTTATATCGGGCATACGTCACGTTCATTCAACCTCAATTATATTGCCAACAGTATTCGTTTGACAGAAAAGATATCACGTTAAGAATGAAGTATAACTGAGAATAAACTCAAGATTTACATAGGGAAAGAAACTGAAAAGGAAAGTTAATTTAGAATATACGTCACACCTGTCTTGTGCCAGTCTCCTCAATATCACTCCGGCATGCCTTCGAATTTCATCCACTCATCTCCCACGTGGTCTTCTTTTGGGTCTTTTACTGTTTCTTGGAATCCAATCTAAAATTTCGGTTGTCCATCGGTGGTCCGTCCTTCTAGCAATACGTCCAGCCCATTACCATTTCAGGGATTTTACTCTGGTCATGATGTCTTCCACTCTTGTTATTTTCCTTATCCACGACTTCCTCTTCTTATCTCTCCTAGTTACACCAAGCATGCATCTCTCCATGCTTCTTTCACTTGTCTGCAGTTTTGGTATGTCTCTTTTAGTTAAGGTCCACGTCTCTGCTCCGTACGTAAGCACGGGAAGGATGCATTGATTAAACATTTTTCTTTTAATGCATAACGCTATAGTGCTCTTAAAAATTTTACTGTTTCTTCCAAAAGCTTTCCAACCTAGTTTCATACGTCGATTAATTTCTTCATCAATATGACTTTTGCTTGATATCTGCTGTCCAAGGTAAATGTAGGCATCAGATATCTCCAGCGTTTGTCCATCAATCAATAAATCTTGATTTCTTGTAAAAACATTGTACATCAGTTTTGTCTTCCTAAAGTTCATTTTTAATCCCACTTCTTCACTCTTGTCAGCAAGTTCCTAGATCATGCTATGCAGTTCTGGAGGAGCAGATGCAAAAATGACAATGTCATCATCAGCAGCAGATAGCGTCGTCATATATACACTATATTGACAAAAGTCACCGTACACCTCTTCGAAAGCAAACGAACGGATACGCTGCGTTGTTAAGATACGCGGTACAGTTGCAAATGCTATAAAAACAAGCCTGCAGCTGACCGCGATCATATCGCACTGTGAGGTTCAGTGAAAATGTCGCGGAGGGAGAACTTACTTTGAGAAATAGCGTCGTCATATATACACTATATTATATATATAGCGTCGTCATATATACACTATATTGACAAAAGTCACCGTACACCTCTTCGAAAGCAAACGAACGGATACGCTGCGTTGTTAAGATACGCGGTACAGTTGCAAATGCTATAAAAACAAGCCTGCAGCTGACCGCGATCATATCGCACTGTGAGGTTCAGTGAAAATGTCGCGGAGGGAGAACTTACTTTGAGAAAGGAAAGATTGTTGGGTGTTATTTTAGTGGGTTGTCCATAAGAAAAACCGAAAGGCGTTTAAGCATACCCAAGTCAACTGTTTTGGATGTACTGAATAAATGGGAGACACATGGCGTGCCTGAAGTAGCAAAACGTACCGGCAGGCCAAAGAGAATCAGTGATAGATGACGTTGAAGCCTCAGGAGAATCGTTACAGTTAATCGACGGAGTACTGCACAAGACCTCAGCGTACAGATGGGTAAAAATACTGGAACCTCGGTATGTACACGTACCATTCGCAGAGAACTTCCTTCCATGGGTTACCGTGGTCGTGCGGCTGCTCATAAGCCTTTCATCTCCACTCGGAATGCTACATGTCGTTTACCGTGGTGTAAAGAACATTTATCGTGGACCGTAGATCAATAAAAACGGGTCCTATGGACTGATGAATCCAGATACACGATCCATTTGTCTGATGGCCGTTCGTGGGTATGGCGGCAGCCGGTGGAACGCTATTTACCACATTGTGCTGTTCCTACGGTCAAGTTTGAAGCTGGCAGTGTACTAGTGTGGGGGTGTTTTTCGTGGTATGGTCCAGGCCCATTGGTTATCGTGGACAAACCTGTTAACCAGCACGTCTTCCTCGATATTCTGGACAATTATGCCCTACCAACTCTGTGGCAATGCTATGTAACCGAGCCTTGTTGATACCAGCAGCATAATGCACCGAGCAAGGACTGTTACGGCGTGGTTTGACGATAATTCCGAATCGTGTGTGGACTGGCCAACGCATAGCCCTGATCTTAATCCTATAGAGCACCTATGAGATTAATTAGGGAGCCGCATAAGAAGCTTAGAACCAAGACCTTCTACTAAGCAACAATGAGCGGCAGCATTACGTACTGAATTGAAGCGCATACCTATCGATGTGTACCAAAACCTTGTCGAAAGCATATCTCGAAGAGTCAGTGCATGCATTGAGGCCAAAGGTGGACCAACACCGTGTTAATATATGTTAATAAATGCTATGCTGTGTTTCTCTTCTAGGTTTCCGGTTACTTTTGTCAATATAGTGTATATTGAAGTCTCAGAAGATGATATTTTAAGGTCATTATTTGACGCTAAGAAAGATCCAGTTGAAATATGGAAAAATGCAATAGAACACCCACGCCTTCAGCAACATGCACGAAAAAATGCTTTCTTGTTTTCAACCACTTCTTGCTGCGAATCTTCATTCTCCTACCTAACCCAAATCAAGACGTCCTTAAGGTCACAAATGACGGATACCCATCTAGAGGATCAGCTGAAACTGAGGATCTCCATGTTGCAATCAAATATTCGAATGCTTTTCAACAAAAAGCAGTCTCAACAAAGTCATTAGTTAACTTTAGAATTAACATTGAAGTTAGTACATAGTAATATTTTTACAAAATAATGTATATTTCGAATTATATCGAATCGAAGTTTCTTGAATGCGGCCTTGTTAGATTACATCTAACTTAATGCGGCCTTCAAGCATGAAAAGGTTCCCCACCTCTGGTCTGTATCTTCAATTCCATTTCATTTCGAAGTATGTCTAATTGAAGTTTCTTGATTGTGGCATTGTTAGATTACAGCTAACTTAATGCGGCCTTCAAGCATGAAAAGGTTCCCTACCTCTGGTCTGTATCTTCAATTCCATTTCATTTCGAAGTATGTCTAATTGAAGTTTCTTGAATGCGGCCTTGTTAGATTACAGTTAACTTAATGCGGCCTTCAAACACGAAAAGGTCCCCCTGCTTTGGTCTGTATCTTCAGTTCCATTTGAAGCCTGTCTAAGTTTCTTGAATGCGGCCTTGCTAGATTACAGCTAACTTAATGCGGCCTTCCAACATGAAAAGGTTTCCCATCTCTGGTCTGTATCTTCAATTCCATTTCATTTCGAAGTATGCTTAAGTTTCTTGAATGCGGCCTTGTAAGATTACAGCTAACTTAATGCGGCTTTCAAACATGAAAAGGTTCCCCACCTCTGGTCTGTATCTTCAATTTCATTTCATTTCGAAGTGTATCTAATTGAAGTTTCTTGAATGCGGCCTTTTTAGATTACAGCTAACTTAATGCGGCCTTCAAAGATGAAAAGGTCCCCCCACGCCCCCTCTTGTCTGTATCTTCAATTCCATTTCATATTGAAGTATATCTAATTGAAGTTTCTTGAATGAGGCCTTGTTAGATTACAGCTAACTTAATGCGGTCTTCCAACATGAAAAGGTCCCCCACCTCTGGTCTGTACCTTTAATTCCATTTCCTTTCGAAGAATGTCTAATTAAAGTTTCTTGAATGCGGCTTTGTTAGATTACAGCTAACTTAATGCGGCCTTCAACCATGAAAAGGTTCTCTACCTCTGGTCTGTATCTTCAGTTCTATTTAATTTCGAAGTATGTCTAATGGAAGTATCTTGAATGCGGCCTTGTTATATTACAGCTAGCTTAACGCGGCCTTTAAGCATTAAAAGGTTCCCCATCTCTGCTCTCTATCTTCAATTCCATTTCATTTCGAAGTATGTCTAATTGAAGTTTCTTGAATGCGGCCTTTTTAGATTACAGCTAACTTAATGCGGCCTCCAAACATGAAAAGGTTCCCCAACTCTGGTGTGTATCTTCAATTCCATTTCATTTCGAAGTATGTCTGATTGAAATTTCTTGAAGGTAACCTTTTTAGATTACAGTTAACTTAATTCAGCTTTCCAACATGAAAAGTTTCCCCACATCTGTGCTAACCGATTGAGTCCGAGTTCTGGTATGGTATTACAGAGATATGATTTTAAGAGACGCAGTGTCGAAACCGAACGCTATACTTTTTGAAATTGTCACTAGTAGAGTTCCTAGTACATGAAACAATATTTTAATATTGGGTAACACCTCACTGTAGCACAGTTTTAAAACACTTAATGCATCTTTTGGTGAGGGCTCCTTTTCCTCGCTGAGATCCTACGGTATCACAGTTTCAATTCTGCGATTATTTCTTCTTGCGAGCAATTCAAATCACATGTATAAAATTCAGTTAAAGGTTTAAAACCATCAGTATCTTGAGAAGATGGGGGCACATTGGGATTTTTTGGGAAAAAGTGACTGGAATTCTGATACTCTGTTAACAAGTTAGTAAAATCATGCAATGCATTGATTATGATACGCTTTCCAACTTACCGGGAATCATTACTAAAGTTATTACTCCAGTTATGAGGATAATGGCTGTGGAATAAATCTCGCTCCTGTGCCCTGACCTTTGACCTCATTTCGATGATATTCAACAGAATTGGTTCGGTATACCTCCTGAACAACCTGATAAAGATTTGTCTTAATCGAAGCATTTTTACATGAGTTACAACGCATAAGGGCGATGGAATGGATCCCGCTCCTATGTCCTGACCTTTGACCCCATTTCGATGATATTCAACAGAATTGGTTCAGTGTACCTCTTGAACAACATGATAAAGTTTTGTCTCAATCGAATCATTTTTACGTATATTATAATGCATAAAGGTTATGGAATGGATCCCGCTCCTATGTTCTGACCTTTGACCCCATTTCGCTCATTTTCAATAGGGTTCGTCTCCCGGTGGTCCCCTACCACGTACTAACATCTCATTGAAATCGAACCATTTTTACGTAAGTTATAACGCATAAAGGCAAAGGCATGGATCCCGCTCGTATGTCCTGACCTTTGACCCCATTTCGATGATATTCAACAGAACCGGTTAAATGTACTTCCGGAACAATATGATAAAGTTTTGTCTCAATCGAAGCATTTTTACGTAGGTTATAATGCATAAAGGTAATGGAATGGATCCCGCTCCTATGTTCTGACCTTTGACCCCATTTCGCTCATTTTCAATAGGGTTCGTCTCCCGGTGGTCCCCTACCACGTACTAACATCTCATTGAAATCGAACCATTTTTACGTAAGTTATAACGCATAAAGGCAAAGGCATGGATCCCGCTCGTATGTCCTGACCTTTGACCCCATTTCGATGATATTCAACAGAACCGGTTAAATGTACTTCCGGAACAATATGATAAAGTTTTGTCTCAATCGAAGCATTTTTACGTAGGTTATAATGCATAAAGGTAATGGAATGGATCCCGCTCCTATGTTCTGACCTTTGACCCCATTTCGCTCATTTTCAATAGGGTTCGTCTCCTGGTGGTCCCCTACCACGTACTAACATCTCATTGAAATCGAACCATTTTTACGTAAGTTATAACGCATAAAGGCAAAGGCATGGATCCCGCTCGTATGTCCTGACCTTTGACCTCATTTCGATGATATTCAACAGAACAGGTTAAATGTACTTCCGGAACAATATGATAAAGTTTTGTCTCAATCGAAGCATTTTTACGTAGGTTATAATGCATAAAGGTAATGGAATGGATCCCGCTGCTATGTTCTGACCTTTGACCCCACTTCGCCGAGTTTCAATAGGGTTCGTCCCCAGGTGGTACCCTACCACATACTAAAATTTCTTCGAAATCGAACCATTTTTACGCGAGTTATCGTGCGGACGGACGGACAGACAGGCGGACAAAGCTGGAACATATACGCTTCTTCAACTTACGGTTGGAAAGCGTAAAAAATGATACATAAATTGAAATCCTGCAATAGTTCTGTGCTTATCTTAAAACATTGGTTTTGTTTTGATGTGATTCTTGGTATTTTAATCAAAACTCCTGGCTTTTCAATGTGCTTTAGAGAAATCTGAAATAAGTCATGAAACTAAAATGTGGCATTGCCTCGTCGCCACAGACACTTTCAGTATACCAATTTATTAACTTTTTATTGCAATGGGACATCCTAGTACTTGTCTCCCTGCTGCTTTCTCGTCTTCATGGAGAAAATACGTTCAATGATTGTCATGAGATATAAAAACAATTTCGAATATTAACAAAACTGCCTTTTAATATCGTGTTTTTGAAATATCGAAAGGTTCCAAATTTGGAGGGGTTTTACACTTAATCTTAGGACCTCCACTGGTCAGTCTAATGGGTAAATTTAAAGAAGGCGTCTGTTCAAGGAGGTGGTACGAATACCGTCGCGCAGTAGACGATCAGTGACCGAATAAATATAATTATCTGGTTCAACACCTGGTTTTGAGCATGGTTTGATGTGTCACATTCAGTAATGAGTGGATTTTTAAAATTCTTTCACCCTTAAATTTCTGTTAAAATTTGTTCGCGATTGAATTACACTGGTTTCCGTAAATTAAGCAACAAACCGAAAAATTGATATAACTGGGCGAAATATAGTTCAAATTGCACGAAACGTGCATAGGTTCCGGGCGAAGGCATACTTCATCGATGTACAGAAGGCAAATGATTGGCGCTGGTAGTGCTTTATGAAAATGCGCAAGAGCTTAAAACCAGCTGTTTCGGAGGGAGTCGCCTATGCATGTGCTGCGGTGAATGACAAGATTTCAAGATGGCGATTTTGTTAACATGGCTTCGAGATGTCATTACCAGCTGAGTTACGCTACAGAGCGATAGGCCGACTGGAAACAGGGCAACGTCAGGCGGACGTCGCAAGATGGCTCAACGTCAATCGTTCTGTGGTCAGCAGTTCCAAGCCACGGGTGCAGCTTCCCGAAGGTACAGCGAAGGTAGGCCAAGGGCGACCTCCGCGGATGATCGGTATTTGAAGCTTTCGGCACGGCGGAACAGGACGGCTACACCGACTCATATCAGACCTGTGCTTGCGGCAGCCACAGGACGGACGGTGAATGTATGCTCAGCGACAGGTATTATGCGTGCCACTCACACCCCGCTACCGGAGGGAACGTTTCAATTGGGCACGAATGTATGTGAACTCGACTTAAAATCAGTGGAGGTTCGTTCTGTTCACTGATGAGTCGCGATACTATTTACAGAGTGATTATTGCCGAGTTTACATCTGGAGAGAGACCGGTATTCGCTATCTTCCCTCTAATATCCAGGACCTATGGTGGTGGTAGTGTGTGACACCTATGGTGGTGGTAGTGTTCTGGTGTAGACAGGCATATCTTTAGGCGGCAGTACCGACCTCTATGTGTTGTCACATGGAAATCTCAATGCTCAGAGGTATAGAGACGACATCCTGGACCCTATTATTTGTCCGTATGCGGCCGCAATTGGCAATACATTTGCACTGCAGGCTGATAACGCACACAGTTCGCTTCGTACACCAGTACCTGGAACAGGAGACTATAGTCTCGCACAGTTAGTCTATAGTCGGTACGGAGTTCGTACTATAGACTAACTATAGTCCGTACGGAGTATAGTCTCACTATAGTCCGTACGGAGTATAGTCTCACTATAGTCCGTACGGAGTATAGTCTCACAAAGTTCGCTTCGTACACCAGTATCTGGAACAGGAGACTGTAGTCCGTACGTAGTATAGTCTCACACAGTTAGTGTATAGCCCGTACGGAGTCCGTACTATTGACTAACTATAGTCCGAGTATAGTCTCACACACTTCGCTCCATACACCAGTACCTGGAACAGGAGACTATAGTCCGTTCGGAGTATAGTCTCACACAGTTTGTTTCGTACACCAGTACCTGGAACAGGAGACTATAGTCCGTACGGAGTATAGTCTCACACAGTTAGTCTATAGTCCGTACTATAGACTAACTATAGTCCGTACGGAGTATAGTCTCACACAGTTAGTCTATAGTCCGTACGGAGTCCGTACTATAGACTAACTATAATCCGTACGAAGTATAGTCTCACACAGTTAGTCTATAGTCCGTACGAATTCCGTACTATAGACTAACTATAGTCCGTACGGAGTATAGTCTCACACACTTCGCTCCATACACCAGTACCTGGAACAGGAGACTATAGTCCGTACGGAGTATAGTCTCACACAGTTAGTCTATAGTCCGTACGGAGTCCGTACTATAGACTAACTATAATCCGTACGAAGTATAGTCTCACACATTTAGTCTATAGTCTGTACGGAGTCCGTACTATAGACTAACTATAGTCCGTACGGAGTATAGTCTCACACACTTCGCTCCATGCACCGGTACCTGGAACAGGAGACTAAAGTCCGTATGCAGTATAGTCTCACACAGTTCGCTTCGTACACCAGTACCTGGAACCGGAGACTATAGTCCGTACGGAGTATAGTCTCACACAGTTAGTCTATAGTCCGTACGGAGTCCGTACTATAGACTAACTATAGTCCGTACGGATAATAATCCAACACAGTTAGTCTATAGTCCGTACGGAGTCCGTACTGTAGACTAACTATGGTCCGTACGGAATATAGTCTCACACACTTCGCTCCATACATCAGTACCTGGAACAGGAGACTATAGTCCGTACGGAGTATAGTCTGACACAGTTCGCTTCGTACACCAGTACCTGGAACAGGAGAATATAGTCCGTACGGAGTGTAGTCTCACACAGTTAGTCTATAGTCCGTACGGAGTCCGTACTATAGACTAACTATAGTCCGTACGGAATATAGTCTCACACAGTTCGTTTCGTACATCAGTACTTGGAACAGGAGACTATAGTCCGTACGGAGTGCCCAGCACGCTCTCCCGATAGGAATCCCATTGAGCGTGTCTGAGATGTCCTCGGGAGGCGTGTTGTTGGCATCCAGCTCCCTCCCCGAATCCTGCAGGGTCTCCGCACTGCTTTGCTCGAGCACTGGACGCAACTACCCACGGAACTGCTCACACCATAATTAACAGCATGGGACATCGCTGTCGGGCCTTGCTGTGCGGGGTAACCGCACTCCGTATTGAAGTACCTTCTCCTATTTCATCTTGGTACTTATATTTCTGTATTTTCATATTTACATCACTCATACAAAATGTAAATGCTTTGTATTACATGTTCTCACGTTTGTTTGTTTTTTTTGGTGGTGCATTAAGTCTGAAAAAACTGATTACCAAATTTCATCCGAATCGGTTGCATACTTTTTGAGTTATCACTATTCTTGACGCTTTCCAACCGTTTCCGTCTGTCTGTCCATCCGCACGACAACACGCGTAAAAATGGTTCGATTTCGATGAAATTTTAGTATGTTGTAGAGGACCACCTGGGACACACCCTATTGAAAAAGAATGAAATGGGGTCAAAGGTCAGGACATAGGAGCGGAAAACCTTCCATTGCCCTTATGCTTCATAACTTGCGTAAAAATGGTTCGATTTCGATGAAAATTTTGTATGTGGTAGGGGACAACCTGGGGACAAACCCTATTGAAGATGGGCGAAATGGGGTCAAAGGTCAGATTATAGGAAAAAAGGCATTGCATTGCCTTTTTTCGTCATAACTTACGTAAAAATGCTTCGATTGCGACAAAACTTTATCATGTTCCAGAGGTATACTAAACCGGTTCTGTTGAATATCATCAAAATGGGGTCAAAGGTCAGGATCAAACAGGAGCGAGATTTATTCCACAACCATTATCCTCATAACTTGATTGAAAACGTTTCTATTGCGATAAAAATTTAGTATGTTATTCCGGGGGTGTACTGAACCAATTCTGTTAAATATCATCGAAATGGGGGTCAAAGGTCAGGACACAGGAACGAGATTTATTCCACAGCCATTATCCTCATATCTTGATTAAAAATATTTCTATTGCGACAAAACTTTAGTTGTTATTCTGGAGGTGTACTGAACCAATTATAATGAATTAGCTTTATTTGCTTTCCGCTAAGCTAATTATAATGAATAAGCTCTTTCTACCAGCTAGCTAATGATAATAATGAAGCTTTCCTACTGAGCTAAGTATAATGCTTCTGCTACTGAATGAAATGCTTGTACTAAGCTTCAAATAGTGAATTCAAATGGTTGTTGTTACTAGTTAATTAAGAACATGAATAAAGTCTCCTGCAAGTAGTGTAGTAATAGTATTGAACAAACTTATAACTGGTAGTAATGTTGTAGCAGTAATTAGAATGAATAAAGTCTTAACGCTGGTTGTTAATGGTAATAAACTAATGACATAAACCTAACAGCCAGACAGAGGTCTGACAAAAACTATGAATTGAGAAAGACGTACTTACTACAAGCTTTTTTATTATGCAACTCTTGGTCATCCAAAGCACACACACACAACTTGTTTCACAATAATGAAGAATCAAAACTAATCACATAGAACGAAACTCTCTCCTCTAGTATAACAACAAACGATCTCCCTATAACAACAAAAGCTCACCTTATAACAACAAAAGCTCACCTTATAACAACAAAATCTCTCCTCATAACAACAAAATCTCTCTCTTCAATAACAAACGCTCTCCTCGCTATCGATGAACGCGCCTATATATACTAGCTACCACCACGTCATGACTTACACTCATTGCCAGATCTCATTCATCGGGTGAAATAATATTTCGTTCAGTAAGAAGATAATTTACATAGTAAAATAAAATAACCAGAGATAGTAAAATCAAAAGGAAAGTGAATATAGAGTATACGTTACACAATCCTGTTAAATGTCATCTAAATGGGGGTCAAAGATCAGGACACAGGAATGAGATTTATTCCACAGCCATTATTCTTATAACTTGAGTAATAACTTGAGTAATGATTTCTGGTATGTTAGAATGCGTATGAATAATCAATGCATTGCATGATTTTACTAACTTGTTTACACTTTCCAACCGTAGGTTGAAGAAGCGTACATGCTCCTGCTTTGTCTGTCCGTTCGCACGATAACTCGCGTAAAAATAGTTCGATTTCGATGAAATTTTGGTATGTGGTAGGGACAACCTAGGGACGGACACAATTGAAAATGGACGAAATGGGGTCAAAGGTCAGGACATAGAAGCGGGATCCATTCCGTCGCCCTTATGGGTCATAACTTACGTAAAATGCTTCGATCGCGACAAAACTTTATCATGTTGTTCCAGAGGTATACTAAACCGGTTGTGTTCAATATCATCGAAATGGGGTCAAAGGTCGGGGGCACAGGAGCAAGATTTATTCCACAGCCAGTATCCTCATAACTTGAGTAATGATTTCTGGTATGTTAGAAATCGTATCATAATCAATGCATTGCATGATTTTACTAACTTGTTACATTTGTTGCTTAATTTATGGGAACCAGTGTAGTTTTACAAATCATATTTCAACAGTTCTCTTTCACCTGGGAGTTAAGAGAATATTTTTCATGAGGGAGTTTATGATGTGTTCCCTTGTAGGTACGTGTGTCTCTGTAGTGGACGACAAGGCTGAAATTCTCTGCCAGGTTTCGTCGATCCAATCCGCCCCTACAAAATGAGAATTATTGCGAAACGTCTTGAAAGTACGACAAAGACCATAAAGCAGCTTCCTTTTTTCCAAAATGTGGAGATTTTTTTTCTCTCCCTTCTGGTTTTTTTTTTTTTTGCTGAAAGCGAAAGTGTCTGTCGCAGATCGCGCATTATAGTGTCATCGACACCGCTGACCTAGTTTCCAGGAGGTTCTATTTTCCCGCTCAACGCAGACTGCCGGATAAGGCGTGTTGTGCCACTAGAGAAAGTGAGCTTAGAAACCGCTAGCTCTTTGATGGGGTCGCAGGTGCGGAAAAATTCCCTAGACCGTGTGCATCAACGATTTTAGCCCCTCCCCCCCCCTCTCCCTCCTTTTTTTATCTTTAAGAAAAAAAGTCTGAGCCTTTCTTCATATCGCATCAGACCTTCCCCTTCCTCGATGCGATATCCTCGCAAAGTTTACTCTCTCTTTCAACCAAGAACCCACATCTCCTCCCCTACGTTTTTCCCCTAACCCCTCCCAGCTTTGCATGACCTTTCACTTTCTCCAGCCTTCAAAAAAGAAAAAAGAAAGTGAAGATATATTTTAAGGAAAGCAAGAGGAACCAGCTTGTTTGTTTCTAGAGTAATCAGAGTCATCTGTGCCCGCGAAACTTGATAAACTTGAAAAATGACTGACCAAAACAGATTTTTTTTTCCACGTGCTTAAGAAAACGTGTGCAGAATTTCTTTTTCCAGCAGGGGTTTAACATTCCTAAAACCGACAAACAAGAGACATGATATCGAATGCTGCGTTGTAAGTTTGACAAGACACAAATGTTTTTTGGTCAGTACCCTAGTGTTCCTTAACGATAATTTATGCCATGCATCTTTCGTATGCCAAGATTTGCGTGTGTGTGAAGTAAACAGAGTGATTCGAGAGTTATACATTTATTCACGTATAACACATTCGCCAGTGGCGTATCTTGGGTCCGAGACATGGGCTATCTAACCTCCCCCCTCCCCCCACTGTACTGTTTTTTTTTTTTTTTTTTTTTAATTTCGACCTTTATTTTTTAATTGTTAAGTAATAGAAGTAACATTTTTTTCAAAATTTTAGATACATGCTATACCAAATAATTATGAGTATTAGGATTTGAACATTTATTTGTACATGAACTCCATTCTTCTTTCATTTTGTGTGAACTTCAGTGATACGTTTTCATAAAAATGTTTCGTCCGAGTACTTTTTCATATTTAAAAATAATGTTTTTCTCTAATAACAAACCAGGCAAGTTCCTCGAATGTACATGCCCTTGTGTTGCTCTAAGATATATCTTGATTCTTTTTAATACGGAAAAACTTCTTTCGGCAGTTGCAGTTGTTGATGGAAAGGTTAATATTACATCTGCTAATTTGTACACGTCAATGTCCAATTATTCAACTTTATGTGACAAGTAATGTCTCTTACTGATTTGTTTTGTATATATCAAGGGAATAAAACACCTTCACTTCATTTTTTTAATCGAGCTGTATCAAAATTTGAAGCATAGAGTTCTTTAAGCTCTGATAGTAGATGTTCAGGGAAGCTTTCACAAAATTTATCAAAACAGTTCGAATCTACGAATTTAAGATATAATACGTATCACTGATTTTAATTCATTGACATTTTACACAAACTGAAACCACTCTCATGAAACACGCGCTGTTAAAGGCGGAAGCATGGAGGGACTGAGGTAGTCCGAAGTCTCCTTTTTCTGAGCGAACCCTTCAAAGCAATGGACCATTCCCCTCCACCCGACATTCATGTTGTCATGGAAACACTAGCAGGCAATCGATCGAAGTTCTTCTCATCAGAACAGAGAAGACTGGAAGACCTGCTTTTCGCTATACCGTTGGTCATCGCTCGCCAGACTGATTCTCATAATCCAAAGAAGCGAATCCGCTCGTGTTTTTTTTCGCACGGAAAGCATCGACATATCTTAATACCGTCGATAATTGACTTTTATTGGTGTATATTTAATTCACTTTTGTTTGTGCATTATCTGGGCTTCGCAGCTAACCTAGCTAGCCTCGAATATACGCCATTGACATTCGTGTGACTCACGTTCACACCTAGCCACAGTCTGGTACATGCTAAGTGGAATTAAATCCTAACATCAAACAATCATCATCATCATCATCATTGTCAACCATTATCAATCCACTGCTGGACGAAGGTCTCCCCAAGTTTCCTCCACAACGGTCTGTCTTGTGCCAGTCTCCTATATGTCACCCCTGCATACTTTCGAATTTCATCCACCCATCTCCCATGTGGTCTTCTTCTGGGTCTTTTCCTGTCCCTTGGAATCCAATCTAAAATTTCGGCTGTCCATCGATGATCTGTCCTTCTGGCAGTATGTCCAGCCCATTGCCATTTCAGGGATTTAACTCTGATCATGATGTCTTCCACTCTTGTCATTTTTCGAAACCACGTGTTCCTCTTCTTATCTCTCCTGGTTACACCAAGCATGCACCTCTCCATGCTACTTTGAGTTGTCTGCAGCCTTTGTATGTCTCTTTTAGTTAAGGTCCACGTCTCTGCACCATACGTAAGCACTGGAAGGATGCATTGATCAAACACTTTTCTTTTAAGACATAATGGCATATTGCTCTTGAAAATTATGCTGTTTCTTTCAAAAGCTCTCCAGGCAAGTTTTGTACGCCGATTAATTTCTTCATCAATGTGACCCTCACTTGATATCTGCTGTCCAAGATAAACGTACGTGTCGGTTATCTCCAGCTTTTCTCCATCAATCGATAAATCTTCATTTCTTGTAAAGGCATTGAACAACACTTTTGTCTTCTGAAAGTTCATTTTTAATCCCACTTCTTTACTCTTGTCAGCAAGTTCCTGGATCATACTCTGCAGCTCTGATGGGGTAGTTGCAAAAATGACTACGTCATCAGCAAAACGAAGGTGGGTTAGATAATCTCCATTAATCTTTATCCCCTTGTTTTCCCAGCTCAGCGACTGAAAAACACCCTCCAATGTGGCATTAAAGAGCTTCGGAGATATGGTGTCACCTTGTCTCACTAGTGTTTACTAATTCCTCACATTGAGCGTAGATGGATTAATGAATGCCATTGTCGTAAAACCAATGAAAGAAGATATGTGAGTCATAAAAGTAAATATCTACTAAACTAGTATTTCAACTGTTTAGTTTCTCAAAAACAATATTTATTATTATTATTATTATATGTTATTCAGATTTAGAGAAACGTAAGGAACGACCCTGACACCGATGAAATATGATGTGGCTACGAAAGTCCATCTGCGCATGCGCAAGCTAAAATCTTACCTAAACATAGAAAGAAAAGCTGAATCGCAAGTGTGTTAGTGAAGAGGATGAATAACTTTTGGTCTAGGTCTGGGGTGGGGAACCTACGGCCTTCTAGTCTATTAAGAATGAATCTAAATTTTCTAGGCTATTAAGAATGAATCTAAATTTTCTAGGCTATTAAGAATGAATCTGAATTTTCTAGGCTATTAAGAATGAATCTGAATTTTCTAGGCTATTAAGAATGAATCTAAATTTTCTAGGCTATTAAGAATGAATCTAAATTTTCTAGTCTATTGAGAATGAATCTGAATTTTCTAGGCTATTAAGAATGAATCTAAATTTTCTAGGCTATTAAGAATGAATCTAAATTTTCTAGGCTATTAAGAATGAATCTGAATTTTCTAGGCTATTAAGAATGAATCTGAATTTTCTAGGCTATTAAGAATGAATCTGAATTTTCTAGGCTATTAAGAATGAATCTGAATTTTCTAGGCTATTAAGAATGAATCTAAATTTTCTAGGCTATTAAGAATGAATCTGAATTTTCTAGGCTATTAAGAATGAATCTAAATTTTCTAGGCTATTAAGAATGAATCTAAATTTTCTAGTCTATTAAGAATGAATCTGAATTTTCTAGGCTATTAAGAATGAATCTGAATTTTCTAGGCTATTAAGAATGAATCTGAATTTTCTAGGCTATTAAGAATGAATATAAATTTTCTAGGCTATTAAGAATGAATATAAGTTTTCTAGGCTATTAAGAATGAATCTAAATTTTGCAGAACAAACCTCTTTATTATTCAGAGGAGATCTCTTTACGAGACTCGAGACAATTAGTTGTTCGGGCTTAGGTACGAGATGACACATCCGATCACCGTGATTATTTTAATGCGATTGGACATCGTCCATGGTTAGGTTTTGACGCCTTCCGATTCCCGAGTCATTGAGGAATAATCGTCCAAATTGTTATATTTTCAGGGGGGGGGGGAGGGGGAGTGCGGGTTTCGAGAAGAGGTCGTTTGTTACCTATCTCCTCCAAAGATCTTCAGCCGGTCGCGGTGACACTTGCCACAGAGAAAGTGAAGGACATGGTGAGTGACATGGGGTTGGTATCATGGTGATTGGTCGTGCCGCATAAAAATAATGACCATTAAAAAACTGACTAATTTTAATAATAATTGAAAAAATCCGCTCTCTATACGAGACTCGGGGCAATTAGTTGTTCGGGCATAGGTACGAGATGACACATCCCATCACCGTGATTTTTTTGCATGCGAGTGGACATCGTCCATGGTCAGGTTCTGACGCCTTCCGATTCCCGAAATTCCGTGTCATTGAGGAATTTCAATTGCTTTTTACTTGAACCGTTTCACGAAAGTGGGCTCACTAACATTAATTAAAAAAAACCGTTTGAATTGAAAAACGAAGAAATGGAAAGACTCCGTCTGTTAGCTCAACATTTGCCTAATCTATAATAATAAAATGAATTTTGTCTATGTCTATGTGTGTCTGTCTTTCGCGATACAAAATGAAAAACGTGGATCCCTATCTGAGTGTGTCTTTCCGCTTTGTTTACATGCAACCTGATCACAACCAACGTGAAGGCGTGAAGGAAAGTAGTTCATGATAAATTATAGGCATTTCTTTTTTCGAATGTTTCGTACTTTTGTTCTGGAAGTCATAAATTTCACGCATTCGTTTTTTAGAATTTGTTATAATAGACGCCTTAATGAGCTTAGATTTTGCAATAGCTTCGCTCAAAATTTGCCAACTGTACCCGAGTTATCGTTGGCGGCTTGTCCCAGTACATTTTTTGTTCGTCTTCTATTATTTTTATTTTATTCTTAAAATGACGGTATTTAAAATACTAAAGAGTAAAAGAAGATTCAACGATTACAAAACCTGTACCGCCAATTGATTTCACAGGGATTAGCAGAACTAATTATATGCGGGAAAAAAGCCCCGCTAATCAAAATGCACATATTAATACAATCTTTCAAAAGACGGATGTTAAGCAGAAAAAAGTATTCAACAACACAAAACCACATAATCACAGCAATAATTGAACATCAACATTTTCCAACTCCCAAATCAACTAACATCACATAAGAAAAAAATAATTAATAACAAATGTTATAGATTAAGTTAAAAGTCAAACCCAAAATATTATATAATCAATGATATTATTAAATCAATAATAAATTAAAATCAAACTTATGTACACCATTGAATCTAAGCTTATATAGACTATTGAATTACTAAATCATATTAAGTAATCCATTTCACTAAAAATTACAACATAATTCACTAGAAATTACAGCATAATTCACTAAAAATCACAGCATAATTCACTAAAAATTACATAATTTGCTAAAATTACATAATTCACTAAAAATTGCATAATTTGCTAAAAATTACATAATTCACTAAAAATTACAACATAATTCACTAAAAATTACAACATAATTCACTAAGAATTAAATATTTCACAAAAAATTACAACATAATTCACTAAAATTACAACATAATTTACTAAAAATTACAGCATGATTCACTAAAAATTCCAATTCATTAAAAAGTACATAATTTACTAAAAATTACAGCATGATTCACTAAAAATTCCAATTCATTAAAAATTACATAATTTACTAAAAATTGCAAAATAATTCACTAAAAATTACAACATAATTTACTAAAAATTGCAACATAATTCACTAAAAAATACAGCATAATTCACTAAAAATTACAACGCAAGTCACTAAAATTACAACATAAACTAAAAATTACATCATAATTCACTAAAAATCACAATATATTTCACCGAAAATGACAACATAATTCACTAAAATTACAACATAATTCACTAAAATTACATAATTCACTAAAAATTACAACATAATTTACTATCAATTACGAAATAATTCACTAAAAATTACAACATAATTCACAAAAAATTACAACATAATTCACTAAAATTACAACATAATTCACAAAAAATTACAACATAATTCACTAAAAATTACAACATAATTCACTAAAATTACAACATAATTCACTAAAAATTACAGCATAATTTCAAATAACACAAACAAATAACTGAAAGTGAAAGTTCCCAGTCCTTCAACTCCTCTGCAGCATCAAGGCCAATAGACGAATCTCTGCGGAAAATGTTCAACGGAGTCCCCTCCTTCTCCACAAGACTCCCTACAAGTCTCCCTCAGAGCTACAGATGGAATTGATTGAGCTCCCAGAAGATTACATTAGAAGATCCTTATTTGACGTTAAGAAAGTTTCATTTGAAATATGGAAAAATGCAATAGAATACACACACCATCAGCAACATGCACGAAAAATGCTTTCTTGCTTTTCAACCACTTATTGCTGCAGATCTACATTCTCTTACCTAACCTAAATCAAGACTCCCTTAAGTCACAAATGACGGATAACCATCTACAGAATCAGCTAAAAGTATGGACTCCATGTTACAACTAAATATTCAAATCCTTTCCAACAAAAAGCAGTTTCAACAAAGTCATCTGTTGACTTTAGAATTAACTTTTTTTTTTCATTTTTTAAAGTAAGTTAGTAGATAGTAAGATTTTTGCAAAATGATGTACATTTCGAAGTATGTCTAATAGAAGTTTCTTGAATGCGGCCTGGTTAGATTACAGCTAACTTAATGCGCCCTTCAAACATGAAAAGGTTCCCCACCACTGGTCTGTATCTTCAATTCCATTTAATTTTTTTTTATTGGAGGTTTAACGACCACCGTGAGCAACTCAATGGGCTATAAGCAGTCGCCCGTCCCTTATTTAGGGTCACTGGTTCCAGGGAAGGGAGAGAGCCAGTGCCGTAAGACAAACACAACATTCATGCCTCACCGGGATTCGAACCGGGACCCCGTTCGGACGAATGATCAGAGGCCATCGCTTAGACCACTGCGCCACCGGGGCGGCCATTTACATTTCATTTCGAAGTACGTCTAATTGAAGTTTCTTGAATGCGGCCTTCAAGCACGAAAAGGTTCCCCACCTCTGGTCTGTATCTTCAATTCCATTTCATTTCAAGTATGTCTAATTGAAGTTTCTTGAATGCGGCTCTATTAGATTACATCTAACTTAATGCGGCCTTCAAGCATGAAAAGGTTCCCTACCTCTTGTCTGTATCTTCAATTCCATTTCATTTCGAAGTATGTCTAATTGAAGTTTCTTGAATGCGGCCTTGTCAGTTACAGCTAACTTAATGCGGCCTTCAAACATGAAAAGGTTCCCCTGCCTCTGGTCTGTATCTTCAATTCCATTTCATTTCGAAGTATGTCTAATTGAAGTTTCTTGAAAGCGGCCTTGTCAGTTACAGCTAACTAAATGCGGCCTTTAAACATGAAAAGGTTCCCTATCTTTGGTCTGTATTTTCAATTCCATTTCATTTCGAAGTATGTCTAATTGAAGTTTCTTGAACGCGGCCTTTTTAGATTACAGCAAACTTAATGCGGCCTTCAAACATGACAAAGTTCCCCACCTCTGGTCTGTATCTTCAATTCCATTTCATCTCGAAGTATGTCTAATTGAAGTTTCTTGAATGAGGCCTTGTTAGATTATAACTAACTTAATGCGGACTTCCAACATGGATAGGTTTCCGACCTCTGGTCTAGGATATCAATTGGTGACACCCCATTGTGTTTTACATCATTTTAGTGCTCTCACGAATAGCAGGTACTCTCTCCATTGGAGGGAGTCGAGAGGAAGCCCAAATTTCCCAACGACGCATACTTTACTACTGTCGAGAGAGATACATAGCATCAAAATGCATTTTTGTAATGGCTTTTGTCACGTTTGGAATGAGATTCTTGTAATTTATGCAGAGTACAATGAGATGTTGTTATGTTTATGCAAAACGTGATGAAATAATGTTTGGCGACAGTTTGAGAATATATTGTTGAGTAACAATGAAATTAACCATTGTTCCGTGACTTCATGGTACAGTATTAAAAATCAGATTTTAACAATGGTTTTGACTACTTCCGTTTCCCCTTTATCGTTACATAGAAATTTTTTACTTGGGATCTGCGTCCGGAAAGATGTACAACATCAAATTTTAACTGTGTCCGAAATTTACCTTACCTTTAACGATGTCAGATACACAGTAGTGCAGTTCACGATTATGTTTATCACTGCACTACAAAACATTTTCTGAAATTCACGAGTCACTTTCCGCGATTTCTTTCGTGAATTAACGAAGCATATTTCTGATACAAATTTTTCCGTGAAATGACGAGAAAAACTATGAATTTCACAAATTTTTCGTGCGCCAAAAAAACACAATTTTCTGAACCTTTTCGGCAATTCCTTTCTTATATTGAAAGATGGGTTAATGGAAAATTCTGAATTTTCAGAAACCTTTCCGCAATTCCTTTCTTAAATTGACTGTAAATTTCCGTTTTCAAGATGGGTTAACGGAAAATTCTAAATTTTCAGAAACCTTTCCTCAATTCCTTTCTTATATTGACGGTAAATTACCGTTTTCAAGATGCGTTGACGAATAATTCTGAATTTTCAGATATCTCTCCTCGTTCCTTTCTTGCATTAACGGAAAAGCGCCGTTCTCACTTTCTCCGTATAAATATCACGAAAAATTTCCGGCAATAGGAGTGATTCGCGGGAATACTTGAGTGCTAAAGAGTAGTTATTGCTTTCATCAATCGTCAGCTGGCAATATACTTAACTGCTTTCACTCACAATCAGTGAAAAGTACAGTTATTGCTTTTACCGATCATGAGCTGACAGTATGCGTACTGTTTCTATCCACGATGAGTTAAAAGGTTAGTTATTGCTTTCGCCGACCATGAGCGGTCAGTATGCTTACTGCTTCTATCCACAATGACTTAAAAGTTAGTTATTGCTTTCGCCGACCATGAGCTGACAGTGTGCGTACTGCTTCTATCCACAATGAATTAAAACGTTAGTTATTGCTTTCGCCGACCCTGAGCTGACAGTAAGCGAACTGCTTCTATCCACAATGGGTTAAAAGGTTAGTTATTGCATTTACTGACCATGAACTAACAGTATGCGTACTGCTTCTATCCACAATGAGCTAAAACGTTAGTTATTGCTTTTGCCGACCATGAGCTGACAGTATGCGTACTGTTTCGATCCACAATGAGTTAAAAGGTTAGTTATTACATTCGCTGACCAGGAACTAACAGTATGCGTACTGCTTCTATCCACAATAAGTTAAAACGTTACTATTGCTTTCGCCGACCATGAGCTGACAGTATGCGTACTGCTTCTATCCACAATGAGTTAAAAGGTTAGTTATTGCTTTCACCGACCATGAGATGACAGTATGCGCACTGCTTCTATCCATAACGAGTTAAAAGGTTAGTTATTGCTTTCGCCCACCATGAGATGACAGTATACCTGCTGCTTCTATCCACAATGAGTTAAAAGGTTAGTTATTGCTTTCGCCGACCATGAGCGGCCAGTATGCGTACTGTTTCTATCCACAATGAGTTAAAAGGTTAGTTATTCCTTTCGCCGACCATGAGCGACCAGTATGCGTACTGCTTCTATCCACAATGAGGTAAAATGTTAGTATTGCTTTCGCCGAACATGAGCTGACAGTGTGCATACTGCTTCTATCCACAATGAATTAAAACGTTAGTTATTGCTTTCGCCGACCATGAGCTGACAGTATGCGTACTGTTTCTATCTACAATGAGTTAAGAGGTTAGTTATTGCATTCGCTGATCATGAACTAACAGTATGCGTACTGCTTCTATGCACAATGAGTTAAAACGTTAGTATTGCTTTCGCCGACCATGAGCTGGCAGTGTGCGTACTGCTTTTATCCACAATGAATTAAAACGTTAGTTATTGCTTTCGCCGACCCTGAGCTGACAGTAAGCGAACCGCTTCTATCCACAATGGGTTAAAAGGTTAGTTATTGCATTCGCTGACCATGAACTAACAGTATGCGTACTGCTTCTAACCACAATGAGCTAAAACATTAGTTATTGCTTTTGCCGACCATGAGCTGGCAGTATGCGTACTGTTTCTATCCACAATGAGTTAAAAGGTTAGTTATTACTTTCGCTGACCAGGAACTAACATTATGCATACTGCTTCTATCCACAATAAGTTAAAACGTTACTATTGCTTTCGCCGACAATGAGCTGACAGTATGCGTACTATTTCTATCCACAACGAGTTAAAAGGTTAGTTATTGCTTTCACCGACCATGAGATGACAGTATGCGTACTGTTTCTATCCACAACGAGTTAAAAGGTTAGCTATTGTTTTCACCGGTCATGAGCTGACAGTATGCGTACTGCTTCTATCCACAACGAGTTAAGAGGTTAGTTATTGCTTTCACCGACCATGAGATGACAGTATGCTTACTGTCATCTATCCACAACGAGTTAAAAGGTTAGTTATTGCTTTCACCGACCGTGAGATGACAGTATGCGTACTGCTTCTATCCACAACGAGTTAAAAGGTTAGCTATTGTTTTCACCGACCATGAGCTGACAGTATGCGTACTGCTTCTATCCACAACGAGTTAAAAGGTTAGTTATTGCTTTCACCGACCATGAGATGACAGTATGCGCACTGCTTCTATCCACAACGAGTTAAAAGGTTAGTTATTGCTTTCACCGACCATGAGCTGACAGTATGCGTACTGCTTCTATCCACAACGAGTTAAAAGGTTAGTTATTGCTTTCGCCCACTATGAGATGACAGTATGCCTACTGCTTCTATCCACAATGAGTTAAAAGGTTAGTTATTGCTTTCACCGACCATGATATGACAGTATGCGTACTGTTTCTATCCACAACGAGTTAAAAGGTTAGTTATTGCTTTCGCCAACCATGAGATGACAGTATGCGTACTGCTTCTATACTGCTTATTCCACCGCTGGATGCTTACTACTTTCACCAACCATCAGCTGACAGCATGCGTATTGCTTCCACCCACCATCAGGAAAAAGTATATTTTCTCTGTTTGTATGTATGTCTGTCTGTCTCTCTCTTTGCTGCCACCCACCATCTATTCTGGCTGTATTAACTTCTCCACAGTCGCTACCGCCTTAGAGTATATTTACTGTTTCCGTGCACCAGGAAAATTCTGGACACAAATTACGTGGAAAAATATTATTTTAACGCCCAGCACTTTGACTTGCACTGTTCTACCCATGTTCTCCGAAATGAGATAATTTCAGATAAATCGATCTTTCCATTTATTTTCTGTTATGTTATGAATATTCGTTATTTCTAACTTTAGGATGAAACAAAAAGAAAAAAAGAAAAGAAAGAAACATTTCAAAACATAAATTCATCAATATATCCAAAATTTTATCGGCGTTGGATAACATAATGTACATAGTATATACAGTACACTGTATATCATCAGCATCAGCATTAACGATTATTATCAATCCACTGCTGGATGAAGGTCTCCCCAAGTTTTTTCCACAATGGTCTGCCTTGCGACAGTCTTCTCCATGTCACTCCAGCATGCTTTCGAATTTCATCCACCCATCTCCCATGTGGTCTTTTTCTGTCCCTTGGAATCCAGACTAAAACTTCGGTTGTCCATCGGTGGTCCGTTCTTTTGGCAACATGTCTAGCCTATTGCCATTTCAGGCATTTTACTCTGATCATGATGTCGTCCACTCCTGTCATTTTCCTTATCCACAAATTTCTCTTCTTATCTGTCCTGGTTACACCAAGCATGCATCTCTCCAGGCTTCTTTCAGTTGGCTGCAGTCTGTGTTTGTTTATTTTAGTTAAGGTCCACGTCTCTGCTCCGTACGTAAGCACTGGAAGAATGAATTGATTACACACTTTTCTTTTAAGACATGGCTCTTGAAAATTGTACTGTTTCTTCCAAAAGCTCTCCAACCAAGCTTTATACGTCTATTAATTTCTTCATCAATGTGACCTTTGCCTGATATCTGCTGCCCAAGGTAAATGTATAATAGATATCGGTTATTTCCAGCTTTCCCCCTTCAATTGATAATTCTTCATTTCTTGTGAAAGCATTGTACATCAGTTTTGTTTTCTGGAAGTTTATTTTTAATCACATTTCTTTACTCTTGTCATCAAGCTCTTTGGATCACAGTTTGCAGTTCTGAAGGGGAAGTTTCAAAAAATGACGTCATCAGCAAAAAGAAGGTGAGTTAAATAATCTCCACTAATCTCTATCCCTTTGCTTTCCCAGTTCAATGATTGAAAGACATTTTGCAATGTGGCATTAAAGAGTTTGGGAAATATGGTGTGACCTTGTATCACTCTCTTTCCAATATTTATTGGTGCTGTATCGTCAAATGACTGAACCTTTCCACTTGCATTCTCATAGATATTACTAATAATATATGCGTCTTCAATACAGCAGGAATTAAAACTCATTGCAACTGCTGATGGTTTCACGTAATCGAATGACTTTTTATAATCAATAAATGCCATACATAACGGGAGTTCATATTCCCTCGATCTTTCAGTTAGTTCTCGCAGCACATGAATATTATCTATAGTGCTGTAGGCACTCCTGAATCCAGCTTGCTCTCTCGCTTAAGCCATGTTCAGTGTCACATTCAAACGATGTGAAAGATATCGTATGTAGAGTCTTTTAGGAAGGGAGTGTCTGACTCCAGGTCTTAAACAACCCCTAGAAATAGGAATATAGGAGATTTGGGCTAGAGTGCCCGACAGGAAAGTGGCACGGATGTGAGGTAGAAAGGGGGAGAAAAGACGCCGTTATTTATAACTGGGGAGCCAGTACCCGGGGACAGACGGCTTAACGTGCCCATCCGACGCACGATGGATATTTAGTGGTTCAAGCGTTCGTGCCTGCTGGGATCGAACCTGAGGTTTCTCCGTGGGAGTTACGAATGCTGACCACTAGGCCATCCGCGACCCAACGCAATGTGAAAGAACCTTAGTAAAGACCTTATAAACCCCTGAAAGGAGGCTAATTGGCCTGTAGTTCCCGAGATTCTCAATGTCACCTTTCTGATGTAGTAGGATCATTGTAGCATTGTTCCAATCCTGAGAAATCTTCCCTTCATTGAGAGATTTAATGAAAACTTGGGCGAGTCTAGTTTCAGTTCTTCCACTTGCTTTTTGTATAATTTCCACGGTAATTCCATCTTCTTCTGGAGCTTTTCCCAGTTTCATGTTCTTAATTGCATGGGTAACTTCTGCCGGAAGGACTGAAGGGACCCTGGTGCTTTCGTAATATCAAGAGTAGATGTGTCATCTCTTTCATATATTTTGAGTAGAAATTTTTCACTCTTGTCATAATTTTGCCTCTATTTCTTGTTACAGTGCAGTCTTCTTTTCTCAGTGTCATAATCTGTTTTTTCCGTTATACTGACATGTTCCTTTGCTATCTTGAGGATTTGGTTGTCTTCACTAGTTCACAGTTGAATTTCCTTACGTCTTCAGTGATAATTTTTCGTGCTATTTGATATTCTTTATTGCGTCAGTCCTGTTCAGTCATTGAACTGGGAAAGCGAGGGAAATATACATGGTCGAGTCACATTATTGTGGCTCGACCCTGTATTAATATATTAAATATATACAGGGTGAATAGGAAAATCCTTTTAGCCTGGAATAACTTGCGAAGGGAGTGAGGTACAGTTATACAAGTAAGATAACGGTATAATAAAGCAACTACGCCCGATCGAATGCAACCAATAGCAGCGCTCCTAGGGACGAAATGCGGAAGTTTGCCATTGCAAATCAAAAACGAAAAGAGATAGAGCAAAATTTCCAATTACAAGGTTGTAGAGCATCAATTAATTAGTATAAAATGATATTTGTTTAAGACGGATAAGATAAATTGTCGTCTAAATACCCTACAATGTCCGAAATCGATGCGCGGCGATTCTAATCTGCATATTAACATTTTGCAAATGTAGCCGTATGCAAATACAGATTGTGGCGTTGTAGCGTACATACGATAAAAAAAAACCAGAAGCAGGATGTACCCTGATTAGAAGTTTAAGTCTACGTACGCTGTCTAAGAATGGCGAGCTTGGATTTCTGGGGTTACGTAAAAAAATCAGGTGTATGCAACAGCGCCTACAAGTCTGCTGGATCTACGTGATCGTGTTACAGATGCTTGCAATAGTGTGACACCTTCCATGCTGAGGAATGTGCATGCAGAGTTACTTTCACGAATACAAATGTGTATCATGGGCAATGGCGAGCTCTTCGAGCATACTCGACATTAACATTTTATCACTGTTCGCCAGTTTATCTTTTTTGTTTTTGTTTTGTCTGACGTCATCAAACTGTATTGACATAAGTACGCGTTTATGCAATAAATTGTGTGTTTTTGCTCATACCTATGCCTGTTCCCTTCAAACGTTCACACAAAAGGTCGCGCATCGATTTCGGACATTTTAGGGTATTCAGGCGACAATTTATCTTACCTGTGTATAAAACAAACGTCGTTTTGTACTAATTAATTGATATTCCACAACTTTGTAATTGGACATTTTGCTCTATCTCTTTTCGTTTTCGATTTGCGATGGCTAACTTCCGCATTTCGCCACTAGGAGCACTGCTATCGGTTGCATTCGATCGGCCGTAGTCGCTTTACTATGCCGTTATCTCACTTGCATAACTACCTCTCTCCGTTCGCAAGTTATTCCAGGCTAAAGGGACTTTCCTATATGCACCCTGTATCATCATCATCATCATCATCATTGTCAACCATTATCAATCCACTGCTGGACGAAGGTCTCCCCAAGTTTCCTCCACAACGGTCTGTCTTGTGCCAGTCTCTTCCATGTCACTCCCGCATACTTTCGAATTTCATCCACCCATCTTCCATGTGGTCTTCTTATGGGTCTTTTCCTGTCCCTTGGAATCCAATCTAAAATTTCGGCTGTCCATCGATGGTCTGTTCTTCTGGCAGTATGTCCAGCCCATTGCCATTTCAGGGATTTAACTCTGATCATTTTTCGGATCCACGTGTTCCTCTTCTTATCTCTCATGGTTACACCAAGCATGTACCTCTCCATGCTACTTTGAGAGTTGTCTGCAGCCTTTGTATGTCTCTTTTAGCTAAGGTCCACGTCTCTGCACCATACGTAAGCACTGGAAGGATGCATTGATCAAACACTTTTCTTTTGAGACATAATGGCATATTGCTCTTGAAAATTATGCTGTTTCTTCCAAAAGCTCTCCAGGCAAGTTTTGTACGCCGATTAATTTCTTCACCAATGTGACCATCACTTGATATCTGCTGTCCAAGATAAACGTACGTGTCTGTTATCTCCAGCTTTTCTCCATCAATCGATAAATCTTCATTTCTTGTAAAAGCATTGAACATCACTTTTGTCTTCTGAAAGTTCATTTTTAATCCCACTTCTTTACTCTGGTCAGCAAGTTCCTGGATCATACTCTGTAGCTCTGATGGGGTAGTTGCAAAAATGACTATGTCATCAGCAAAACGAAGGTGGGTTAGATAATCTCCATTAATCTTTATCCCTTTGTTTTCCCAGTTCAGTGATTGAAAGACATTTTCCAATGTGGCATTAAAGAGTTTCGGAGATATGGTGTCACCTTGTCTCACTCCTTTTCCAATTTTTATGTGTGTTGTATTTTCAAACAGCCGCACCCTGTTTATATAATTATATATATTATTTAATATACATGGTCGAGTCACATGTCACTCTGGATATATACATGGTCAAGTCACATTAATGTGACTTGACCATGCATATCCAGAGTAACCTCCGAGTGCAGCGCGGACAGCAGCTAGACGGGCTGGGAGTGACTCAATAAGGAGCTGGAAGGTGTTCACAGGTATGTGGAGCCATGGTGATTACAGTGCATCTGACAGCAGCTCGAGGGTGCGTTGTGGAGGATCAATAGAGCGAACAACACGATCGAGGGGGTCCCACAGACGCTCAATTGGGTTTAAGTCTGGGGAATTAGGGGGCCAGGAACGTACACCCTGATTCATAAAGAAGTATTCAGTTTCCAGATGCTGTAAAACAGTAACAGTTGAAGACACGGACCACAGTCGCCCCAGTGGCGCAGTGGTCTAAGGCGCTGGCCTCTGATCATTCGTCCGTAGTAAAGGGTCCGGGTTTCGAATCCCGGTCAGGCATGGATGTTGTGTTTGTCTTACGGCACTGGCTCTCTCCCTTCTCTGGAACCAGTGACCCTAAATTAGGGACGGGCGACTGCTTATAGCCCATTGAATTGCTCACGGTGGTCGTTAAACCTCCATTCAAAAAAAAAAAAAAAAAAAACACGGACCACAACTGCGAACCGTTAGGTAGATGTGCTAATAAAGTTTACGTCCCGTTACTGAGGGAAGTGACGTAGGCGAAAGCGCGCGTGTCACGTGACTACTCAGTCAAAATGGCAGCGTCTGCAGTGGAGAAGGCGTTTTGTGTTCCTGAATTGAGGAAAACGGAATCTGTAACTTTTGTGCAACGGCATTTTCGATCACGATTCGGAAAAGGACCTCCTCCCAGAAAATCTATCCACGATTGGCATAAACAATTTGAAACTACGGGCTGTTTGCGCAAACTTAAAAGTCCTGGACGACCGCGTGTGTCGGAAGAAGTCGTCGATAGTGTTTGCACTGCCATTCAACGAAGCCTGGGAAAATCAACGCGGAGGGTGAGTCGTGAAGTGCAGATTTCACAGCCCACTGTCTGGAGAATTTTGAGAAAGAAGCTGAAAATGAAAGTGCAGATGTTGCAAAATCTCACTGACCTTGAGAAGACAAAGCGCTTTGAATTTTGTGCCGAAATGCAGCACCGTTTTGAAAATGACGATTTTGCCGATCGCTTAGTTTTCACCGATGAAGCTACATTTCACGTGAGTGGCCAGGTAAACAAGCACAATGTTCGCTTTCGGGGAACGGAGAATCCCAGATTTACAGTGCAACACGTGCGAGATTCCCTTAAGGTAAATGTGTTCTATGCTGTGTCCAAAAAAGAAAGTGTACGGCCCCTTCTTTTTCACAAGAAAACTGTCAAGGAAGGCTCTTTTTTGGATATGTTAAGTCTTTGGTTGAGGCCACAGTTGCAGGACGACAGTGACAACTTTATTCTCCAATTGGATGGTGCACCACCGCACTGGTTAGGTGACGTGCGAGATTATCTCGATGAACATCTTCCTCACCGATGGATTGGACGAGTCGCGGACTACAACATGCCACTGACCAAATGGCCACCCAGATGTCCTGACTTAACACCTTGTGACTTTTTCCTGTGGGGGTACGTAAAAGACAAGGTATTCGCCCCTCCCCTTCCTGTTGATCTAGCGGAGCTGAGACAACGTATCACAGCCACTATCACTGCACTTGATTCAGATATTTTACCTCGCGTTTGGGTGGAAATGGATTACCTGCTCGATGTGTGTCGTGTGACTAAGGGTACACACATAGAACATGTGTGACTGTCTCTAAAAAAAACTTGAAACATTCCCCTACAATTCTGTTACACGTAACATAAAATATCTTACGTTCTTCTTGTTTCAAAGTACGTAGAAACTGTATACTTCTTTATGAATCACCCTGTACTTTGAAGTCTTCATCGTACTCTTCCAACCACTATCGGACATCTGTGTCTGTGTGACGCTTCGCATTGTCGTGCTGGAAGATCTCATCCGTCCCAGGGAAGGCAATCAGCATGTATGGGGTGTACGTGGTCTGCAAGGATGGATTCATAACGAGTTCGGTCGATAGTGCCTTCCACAGGAATGAGTGGACCCAGGGAATGCCACGAAAACATTCCCCAGACCATAGCGCTGCCCCCACCAGTTTGTGTTCTTCCAGCAACGGTTGAAGAGTATTTGTTTTCCGTCGTTTCTCGCCTTATACGCCAACGTTCACCCGTTCGATGAAGCAGAAAACGTAACTTATCTGAGGAGGCAATCCTTTGCGAATCAGCGGAGGTCCAATTCCGATACTGCCGTGCAAATGTAAGCCTTTTCTGTCGACGCACCTTCGTTAGCATACGTGCAGTGACCGTCCGTCTGCGTCGGAGTCCCCCATACGCAGCAGGGTTCGATGAACGGTCATTCTAGACACACTTCCAGTAGCTCCCGGGTTCTTGAGGGCCAATCGACACGGTCCCTCACGCACCTTCGCAGCCGAAGTTCACCTCTCACATCAATGGCACGTGGTGCTCCGCAGTTTTCACGTCGCTTATTCGCAATGGCCCCATTTCTCCAATCACGATACACTTTAACCACAGCAGCACGCGAACAGTTCAGAAACTGTGTTGTTTCAGAAATACTGCCACATTTGACTCGAGAGCCGATAATCAACCCTTTTTTGCAAATCTCATTAATCGCTCCCTTTATCCATGGCAGCAACGAGTGATATGTTTTCAGAATGCCTACAGCACATCTTATGTACCCTCCAAGCCAGCTCACGACATGTGCCTTCTTTCATTCGCTACGCTTTGTTGACGTCAAAAGTAGGAGGTGGTCACAGTAATGTAAATCGAATGTGTATATATAAAATACTTTTTGGTTTGCCCCGATGGGCCGTAATGTTTAATGATTAATACGCCACTTTCTCCATATATATATATATATATATAGTAACACGTATTTAATTTTCTTTTGTTATGAACTTTAAAATCGGGGAGGAGGGAATGCCGTCTTCCATCTGTATATATATATAATTGAATGTTTGTATGTAAGTCCGCTACACAGATCTACAGTTTTCAATTTAGAACCACCAAATTTGGTATACTACCTCATGGTACTCTAACTTAGACCGTAGACGGTTTCCAGATGGCGTCGGAGCCCGGGGTCAAGGGGCGCCCCTACAAAATTTCCGTAAAATTTACAGTTTTCAATTTAGATCCACCAAGTTTGGTATACTAACTCATGGTACTCTAACTTAGACAGTTAACAGTTTTCGGATGGGGTCGGAGACTGGTGTCAAGGGGCTCTCATACGAAATTACCGAAAATCTACAGTTTTCAATTTAGATCCACCAAGCTTGTTATACTATCTCATGGTACTCTAACTTAGACGGTTAACAGTTTTCGGATGGGGTCGGAGACTGCTGTCAAGGGGCTCTCATACAAAATTTCCGAAAATCTACAGTTTTCAATTTAGATCGACTAAGTTTGGTACACTATCTCATGGTACTCTGACTTAGACGGTTACAGTTTTCGGATGGGGTCGGAGACTGGTGTCAAGGGGCTCTCATACAAAATTTCCGAAAATCTACTGTTTTCAATTTAGATCGACTAAGTTTGGTATACTATCTCATGGTACTCTAACTTAGACGGTTACAGTTTTCGGATGGGGTCGGAGACTGGTGTCAAGGGGCTCTCATACAAAATTTCCGAAAATCTACAGTTTTCAATTTCGATTCACCAAGTTTGGTATACTATCTCATGGTACTCTAACTTAGACAGTTAACAGTTTTCGGTTGGGGTCGGAGACTGGTGTCAAGGGGCTCTCATACAAAATTTCCGAAAATCTACAGTTTTCAATTTAGATTCACCAAGTTTGGTATACTATCTCATGGTACTCTAACTTAGACGGTTAACAGTTTTCGGATGGGGTCGGAGACTGGTGTCAAGGGGCTCTCATACAAAATTTCCGAAAATCTACAGTTTTCAATTTAGATCGACTAAGTTTGGTATACTATCTCATGGTACTCTAACTTAGACGGTTACAGTTTTCGGATGGGGTCGGAGACTGGTGTCAAAGGGCTCTCATACAAAATTTCCGAAAATCTACAGTTTTCAATTTAGATCGACTAAGTTTGGTATACTATCTCATGGTACTCTAACTTAGACGGTTACAGTTTTCGGATGGGGTCGGAGACTGGTGTCAAGGGGCTCTCATACAAAATTTCCGAAAATCTACAGTTTTCAATTTCGATTCACCAAGTTTGGTATACTATCTCATGGTACTCTAACTTAGACAGTTAACAGTTTTCGGTTGGGGTCGGAGACTGGTGTCAAGGGGCTCTCATACAAAATTTCCGAAAATCTACAGTTTTCAATTTAGATTCACCAAGTTTGGTATACTATCTCATGGTACTCTAACTTAGACGGTTAACAGTTTTCGGATGGGGTCGGAGACTGGTGTCAAGGGGCTCTCATACAAAATTTCCGAAAATCTACAGTTTTCAATTTAGATCGACTAAGTTTGGTATACTATCTCATGGTACTCTAACTTAGACGGTTAACAGTTTTCGGATGGGGTCGGAGACTGGTGTCAAGGGGCTCTCATACAAAATTTCCGAAAATCTACAGTTTTCAATTTAGATTCACCAAGTTTGGTATACTATCTCATGGTACTCTAACTTAGACGGTTAACAGTTTTCGGATGGGGTCGGAGACTGGTGTCAAGGGGCTCTCATACAAAATTTCCGAAAATCTACAGTTTTCAATTTAGATTCACCAAATTTGGTATACTATCTCATGGTACTCTAACTTAGACGGTTAACAGTTTTCGGATGGGGTCGGAGACTGGTGTCAAGGGGCTCTCATACAAAATTTCCGAAAATCTACAGTTTTCAATTTAGATCGACTAAGTTTGGTATACTATCTCATGGTACTCTAACTTAGACGGTTAACAGTTTTCGGATGGGGTCGGAGACTGGTGTCAAGGGGCTCTCATACAAAATTTCCGAAAATCTACAGTTTTCAATTTAGATTCACCAAATTTGGTATACTATCTCATGGTACTCTAACTTAGACGGTTAACAGTTTTCGGATGGGGTCGGAGACTGGTGTCAAGGGGCTCTCATACAAAATTTCCGAAAATCTACAGTTTTCAATTTAGATCGACTAAGTTTGGTATACTATCTCATGGTACTCTAACTTAGACGGTTAACAGTTTTCGGATGGGGTCGGAGACTGGTGTCAAGGGGCTCTCATACAAAATTTCCGAAAATCTACAGTTTTCAATTTAGATCGACTAAGTTTGGTATACTATCTCATGGTACTCTAACTTAGACGGTTAACAGTTTTCGGATGGGGTCGGAGACTGGTGTCAAGGGGCTCTCATACAAAATTTCCGAAAATCTACAGTTTTCAATTTAGATCGACTAAGTTTGGTATACTATCTCATGGTACTCTAACTTAGACGGTTAACAGTTTTCGGATGGGGTCGGAGACTGGTGTCAAGGGGCTCTCATACAAAATTTCCGAAAATCTACAGTTTTCAATTTAGATCGACTAAGTTTGGTATACTATCTCATGGTACTCTAACTTAGACGGTTAACAGTTTTCGGATGGGGTCGGAGACTGGTGTCAAGGGGCTCTCATACAAAATTTCCGAAAATCTACAGTTTTCAATTTAGATTCACCAAATTTGGTATACTATCTCATGGTACTCTAACTTAGACGGTTAACAGTTTTCGGATGGGGTCGGAGACTGGTGTCAAGGGGCTCTCATACAAAATTTCCGAAAATCTACAGTTTTCAATTTAGATCGACTAAGTTTGGTATACTATCTCATGGTACTCTAACTTAGACGGTTAACAGTTTTCGGATGGGGTCGGAGACTGGTGTCAAGGGGCTCTCATACAAAATTTCCGAAAATCTACAGTTTTCAATTTAGATTCACCAAGTTTGGTATACTATCTCATGGTACTCTAACTTAGACGGTTAACAGTTTTCGGATGGGGTCGGAGACTGGTGTCAAGGGGCTCTCATACAAAATTTCCGAAAATCTACAGTTTTCAATTTAGATCGACTAAGTTTGGTATACTATCTCATGGTACTCTAACTTAGACGGTTAACAGTTTTCGGATGGGGTCGGAGACTGGTGTCAAGGGGCTCTCATACAAAATTTCCGAAAATCTACAGTTTTCAATTTAGATTCACCAAATTTGGTATACTATCTCATGGTACTCTAACTTAGACGGTTAACAGTTTTCGGATGGGGTCGGAGACTGGTGTCAAGGGGCTCTCATACAAAATTTCCGAAAATCTACAGTTTTCAATTTAGATCGACTAAGTTTGGTATACTATCTCATGGTACTCTAACTTAGACGGTTAACAGTTTTCGGATGGGGTCGGAGACTGGTGTCAAGGGGCTCTCATACAAAATTTCCGAAAATCTACAGTTTTCAATTTAGATCGACTAAGTTTGGTATACTATCTCATGGTACTCTAACTTAGACGGTTAACAGTTTTCGGATGGGGTCGGAGACTGGTGTCAAGGGGCTCTCATACAAAATTTCCGAAAATCTACAGTTTTCAATTTAGATTCACCAAGTTTGGTATACTATCTCATGGTACTCTAACTCAGACGGTAGACGGTTTTCGGATGGTGTCGGAGCCTCGGGTCAAGGGTGCCCTCCATACAAAATTTTCGTAAAAAGTTATTTTTTTTACTTTTAAGAACTGCAACACAATTCAGCTCCCCAACCCAATCTACAGTCTAAGTTAGAGACCGTAGGTAACAATAAAGTGCAAAAATATCTGTTAATAGTGTATTAAAAACACAAGTGAATAAATGTTAGCTTTCACCACCAACGGGCGGCTTCATCAGGCAGAAATACAATGTAATGTAAATAGAGAGTTCCAGATATTCAAACTTCAAAACGGCAAAGAAAAAGATGATCAATGCCAATGTCAAGTCGCATGCACGCGACATGTCATAGGTACATTGCATTTCAGGGTCGCGGAATTCTCAGAAGAGAACGCCAGATGTACGGCAGTTCTACAGATGTCTCCTCGAAGGTAAGTATTTCAATTCCTCTTCCTTTCTTTTTTAGTTTCGTAAGTAAATTAACTATAATGAACTATATCAATTTTTTTTGTAAGTAAATTAAAGTAAATTACCTATATTAATTTTTTTTTTATTTTTTTTTTTTATTTTTCACATTTACAGCCATACCGGCTCTTTTTCTTTTCTTTTTTTCTTTTTTTTTTTTTTTTTTTTTGGCAGAAATGTTACTGCATCAGCCAGTCATTGGCAGTGGCTGGCATTAATTTGGAGGAAACCTGCATTTCACACGGACAACTCTACCTCACCTGCTCAACGGTTGGCAATCTTAAAAATCTCAACATTTTTGCTCCCAATGGAAAAACCAAAAATATTGTTTACGAGAAAGCAATGGTCTAAATGCATTAAAATAAATTTACTGGAAAATTAGAGGAATATATTTTTCATTCATTAACTTACACCCGCTGAACCTGGTGACTCTACGAATAGTAATATTTACCCGGGAAATACCGGGTAGTTGAATATATTTTTAAACCAAAGTCGCTCGCAAAGGAAAATTAAATACCTGTTTCTTTACATGCGTAAATATTTTTCTTTCCTCAGCTTCCGACAACACAGAGTTTCAAGAACGATATCCGTTTTTTCTTCCTTTCTTTCTTCTCTCTCTCACTATTCTAGTTCTTTTTTTTTTTTTTTTTTTTTTTGGCAGAAATGTTACTGCATCAGCCAGTCATTGGCAGTGGCTGGCATTAATTTGGAGGAAACCTGCATTTCACACGGACAACTCTACCTCACCTGCTCAACGGTTGGCAATCTTAAAAATCTCAACATTTTTGCTCCCAATGGAAAAACCAAAAATATTGTTTACGAGAAAGCAATGGTCTAAATGAATTAAAATAAATTTACTGGAAAATTAGAGGAATATATTTTTCATTCATTAACTTACACCCGCTGAACCTGGTGACTCTACGAATAGTAATATTTACCCGGGAAATACCGGGTAGTTGAATATATTTTTAAACCAAAGTCGCTCGCAAAGGAAAATTAAATACCTGTTTCTTTACATGCGTAAATATTTTTCTTTCCTCAGCTTCCGACAACACAGAGTTTCAAGAACGATATCCGTTTTTTCTTCCTTTCTTTCTTCTCTCTCTCACTATTCTAGTTCTTTTTTTTTTTTTTTTTATGACGTTGCATGCTTAAAAACCCTGTCTCTGAACAGTTGTTTGAGCAGGGCGGTCTCTCTCTCTCTCTCTCTGTCTGCTCTGTGGTCCTCGAATAACGGTCTGTGGAGGGTGAAGGTCACGTTTAAATCGTCCCTGACCTACTTCGGAAGAGTCCAGCTGTTACGAGAGTATCATTAGAAAAGAAGAAAGGAAGAGATTGTAGGGAGAAAACGTCATCGAGTTTGACCCCGGGCACAAAAAAAGACTGTATAGCGTCTAGAAGTGCAATTATGTTCGTCAACTGTCTTGTCTGATTCGAGCTGGCATTAATGTCTAAGTTAAGCCCGCTTCGCATTCTCGTGTCAACAAGCACATATGTTCTATTATGTGTTTCTTTTGAGTAATACGGTACAGTAGCGGTTTCCGCGGGAGCACTAATTTCTTTCTCTGCCATTTCCCTCTGAAAAGCTTTCTTCACTTTGTCTGCTAGGAACTCTGTCGTGTAATTAGATTCACCCTAATGAAAATTATTACTTTTTTTATCCTCCTATGATATGAAGACTTTATTTTGAAGTGCGAAATCTTAATTAACAGGACGCATACATGGGTTGCACAGAATAAGACGAACACCACACTCACAGACCTGAATTTTAATGCAGCTGCGTACGTCACAATACGCAAAGGTATCCACCACTTTTTGGTTGTAATAGCTTTGTTTAGACCCTGTCAAGGTCCTGTTTAAGTGCATTTAAGTTCGTGACTGCCGCGGAGAAGACCTCGGGTTCGATCGCAGCAGATACGAACGCTCGAACCACTAAATATCCGCCGTGCGTCCGATGGGCACGTTAAGCCGTCGGGATCCGGCTGCTGCCCCCCCCCCGGTAATAAATAAGGGCGTCTTCCCTTACCCTTTCTACTTCACTTCCGTGTCACTTTCCTATCGGGCGCTCTAGCCCAAATCTCCTAACTTCCTATTTCTAAGGGTTGTTTAAGACCTGGGGTCTGACACTCCCTCCCTAAAATAATTTTGTTGCAAATTTTCCTTCAGAGTGACGACGAAATGACCGACCTAACGGACTTCGAAAGAGGTCTAATTGTTAGTGGCCGGCTTGTTGGTGCCTCCGTGTCAATAGTCGCCAGGGTAGTGCGGGGATATCGAGAGCTACTGTGTCTAGCGTCATGACATCATACCATGTTTGTGGCAAAACCTCGTCTGCGAAACACAAGAGCGGCCCGAAAGCGACCCTGACTGATAGAGTTCGATTGCAGCAGGTACGAACGCTCGAATCACTAAATTAGGAGAAACACCCGTTTCCCCTAATCCGTTTCCTCTAATCCGTTTCCCCTCATTCCCGTTCGCCCTAAACACGTTTACCCAAATTGCGTTTCCCCGAAATTGCTTTTACCCGAATTCCCATTTCCCCTAATTTCGTGCAATTATCTCGTTTCCCCTAAATCTCGTTTCCCCTAATTCGCTTTTGCCCTAAACATGTTCACCCCAATTGCATTTCCCCGAAATCACTTTTACCCTACTTCCCATTCCCCCTAATTTCGTTTGCCCTAATCTCGTTTCCTATAATTTCGTTTCCCCTAAATCTCGTTCCCCCTAATTCACGTTTGCCCTAAACACGTTTACCCCAATCGCGTTTCCCCAAAATCGCTTTTACCCGAATTCCCATTTCCCCTAATTTCGTTTGCCCTAATCTCGTTTCCCCTAAATCTCGTTTCCCATAATCGCGTTTTCCCGAAATCTCGTTTCCCCTAATTCACGTTTGCCTCAATCGCGTTTCCCCGAAATCGCTTTTACCCGAATTTCCATTTCCTTTCATTTCGTTTGCCCTGATCTCGTTTCCCCTAAATCTCGTTTCCCCTTAATTCACGTTTGCCCTAAACACGTTTACCCCAATCGCATTTCCCCGAAATCGCTTTTACCCGAATTCTAATTTCCCCTAATTTCGTTTGCCCTAAATCTCGTTCCCCCTAATTCAAGTTTATCCTAAACATGTTTGTCCGTTTCAAAGTTTACCTTAGAAACGTTTCCTGTATCAGGTTTGCTCTAATTCTCCTTTGCCTAGATTCGCGTTTTCCTAAATTTATGTTTTCTCTAATTCATGTTTGTCCTGATTACCGTTAAGCGAAATAAAACGTTTCTTTTATCGTCAAATTCAGGAAAATATATGTATATTTAATCATCATCATCAACCATTATCAATGCACTGCTGGATGGAGATCTCACCAAGTTTCTTTCACAACGGTGTGTCTTGACCCAGTCTCTTCCATATCTGTCCCGCATGCTTTCGAATTTCATCCACCAGTCACCCTTGTGGTCTTCTGGGTCTTTTCCTGTCCCTTGGAATCCAGTCTAGAATTTCGGTTGTCCATCGGTGGTCATTTCCTCTGGCAACATGTCCATCCGATTGCCTTTTCAGGGATTTCACTCTGATCATGATATCCTCCACTCTTGTCATTTTCTTTATCCATGAGTTTCTCTTCTCACCTCTCCTGGTTACACCAAGCATGCATCTCTCAATGCCTCTTTCAGTTATCTGCAGTCTTTTTTAGTTAAGGTCCACGTCTCTGCCCCGTACGCAATCACTGGAAGAATGAATTGATTAAACACTTTTCTTTTTGAGACATGATGGCATATTGCTGTTGAAAATTGTATTGTTTTTTCCAAAAGTTCTCAATCCAAACAGGGGCTCGCACACGGCCTTTATTTATTTATTTATTTTTTTTTGATTGGAGGTTTAACGACCACCGTGAGCAACTCAATGGGCTATAAGCAGTCGCCCGTTTCTAATTTAGGGTCACTGGTTCCAGGGAAGGAGAGAGCCAGTGCCGTAAGACAAACACAACATCCATGCCTCACGCAGTGGTCTATGGCAATGGCCTCTGATCATTCGTCCGAAAGGGGTCCGGGTTCGAATCCCGGTGAGGCATGGATGTTGTGTTTGTCTTACGGCACTGGCTCTCTCCCTTCCCTGGAGCCAGTGACCCTAAATTAATGACGGGCGACTACTTATAGCCCATTGAGTTGCTTACGGTGGTCGTTAAATCTCCAATAAAAAAAATGCCTCACCGGGATTCGAACCCGGACCCCTTTCGGACGAATGATCAGAGGCCATTCATTGCCTTAGACCACTGTGCCACCGGGACGGCAAGGGCATTTTCCGCCCCTTGTATGAGAATATTTTTCAATTTTTATTCATTTTTACATGAAATAAATACCTTTATAACATAATTTTTTTGAGGTTTAACGACCGCCGTGAGCATCACAATGGGTTATAAGCAGTCGCCTGTTCCTAATTTAGGGTCACTGGTTCCAGGGAAGGGAAAGAGCCAGTGCCGTAAGACAAACACGATGTCCATGCATAACAGGGATTCAAACACAGACCCCTTTCGGACGAATGATCAGAAGCCATCGCTTAGTCCACTGCGCCACCGGTGCAGTTCATTTTCTCTTTCCCGTAAATTAAAGTTTTCATAAAACACAAGTCTCACATTAAAAAAGAAAAAAATCTGTAAAACACTAGTTCAGTTGACGCTTTGAATAATTCAAGAAGTCATCTTCCTCTATGTCAATTTACACAAGTCGGCTTTACCGGTAAAAAAAGGTTTTGTCATGTACGATTATAGACATAATACAGCTTCTTTCTTATAGAGGGCAATTGTTACATATATATGCTAGCTGAGCCCACAGCTTCGCTCGCGGTGAATATATCACTGAAAAACAGTGCTATGATAACACGTGTAATCCGATCCATTCACAAGAACTGTAGTTGAATTTCATAGCAACCGATGGAGGAAATTGGCCGAAAGATTAAATGGTCGGCAGTTAGTTTTTCACGAAAAAGAAAATTATAATTAATTTTTACTTAAATTTAAGTACATAATTCTTATTTTCTTTTTTTGAAAATAATTCATAATGCGCATATATAACATTCTTTGTCCCGTTTCCAGTCGTTATCAAACTAAATTGATTGTCTGAACTGCCGGTTCTCGATAAACCGACGTACAACTGTCCGTGCGAGAAATAGTATTCTGCGGGCATATGCTAACGCAGGAAAGCTGTCAGTGGTGGTGGTGGGGGGGGGTAAATGTAAAAAATATGAAATACAAGGAATTTCTAGTCTGATTCGGAGGTTTTCAGCGTTTACGAACTACAACTCTACCAAATTATGTTCTGCAATAGGTTGTAATTATGGGTGCCGAGGGAATGTTAGGATGGGTTGTAATTATGGGTGCCGAGGGAATGTTAGGATAGGTTGTAATTATGGGTGCCGAGGGAATGTTAGGATAGGTTGTAATTATAGGTGCCGAGGGCTATGTTAGGCCAATTCAGGCATTTTCCCTCGTGCTTCCCAGTTGGCACTAGTTACACTGCTATTGTTTGCACGTGCCCTCAGATAATTTGCAGAGTTGTAATTTGCAAACGTTGAAAATCTCCGGATTGGTCCAGAAATTCTTTATAATATTATTGGTATAACCCCCCCGGCCCCGTACATACTTCCTGCGTTTGCAGAGAATATATTTGTCGGAGAGGGGGGGAGGTAATGCCCCGAAAACATAAAATATAAAGAATTTCTGTTCCGATCGGGAGATTTTCAGTGTTTACAAATTATCTGAGGGCACGTGCAAAGGCAGGAAACCTGTCCGGGGCTGAGCTCCCGCCCGGTAGGTTTCTTTCGTTATCACATGCTCCGAGAGAATTTGTTGAGCTGTACTGTGTAAACGCCGGAAATCTGCCAATTGGGCTGCAAATTCTTTATATTTTATATTTTTGGTGTTAACTCCCCCCCCCCTCTCTAGGTTTCCTGCGTTAGCACATGCCCGCAGATAATTTGTTGACTTGTAGTGTGTAAAGGCCGAAAAATCCCCAGATTGGGCTACAAACTCTTCACATTTCGTTTTTTCGACATTAAGTCCCCCGCTCCACCCACAAGTCTCCTGCGTTTGCACGTGCCCTCAGAAGATAATTTGCAGAGTTGTAATTTGCAAACGTTGAAAATCTCCGGATCGGTCTAGAAATTCTTTATAATATTATTGGTATAACCCCCCCCCGACCCCGTACATACTTCCTGCGCTTGCAGAGAATATAATGAGCTGTAGTTTTTAAACCGTAAAATTCTTCTGTTAAGTTGTAGATTATAAACATTTTTTATAAAGAATTACATTAAATATCGCAGTTAAGAAAATACGACATTACGGAAACTTTATGTGATTCAGATAACCAACCTCTGGGGACGTGCCCACGAAGCGGTGGAAAACGCAATTTTTATACGGCCCCTTAAAAATTTTGTGGCCAGTTCTCCTACACCCAATCAGTGATGATGGTAAGTGGGAAAACATTCAAGCGGGACAGACTGACTTCTACTACAGTATTAAGGTGGGACTGAATTAGCAAAAGGCATTTCCACGGCTCATGTTTAGTCCCGTACGGAGGAGAGGGGGAGGTGATCTGGTACGCTAAGAACTCTTAAAAAGTGGGCCTTCTGCGTTCACAATTCTAGCGAATACACTACAATACTATTTATTGCTCTAATAAAAGTTTTGAGCGATGTAGTACTTTGTCTGCGAGGGGGTGCGGGTGGTGATGAATACAATGGCTGCGTTATGGACTGTCCGAATAATGGTAACTAGACGAAACCCGTCGGAATCGAGGGTAAGTTTTTCTTTTCTTTTTTTGAAAATAATAAACTCATATGAAACAACAAATGTAAACTTTATTTTACTGGCAAATTGATTCAACCACTTCTGTAAAGACAATAGTCCAGGTTCGTGATTTTTTTTACTTTTTTTTTTTTTTGTGACTGAAGATTTAACGACCACCGTGAGCAATTCAATGGGAGATAAGCAGTCGCTCGTCCCTAATTTAAGGACACAGGAAGGGAGAGAGCCAGTGGCGTAAGACAAACACAACATCCAAGCTTCACCGGGATTCGAACCCGGACCCTTCACGAACGAATGGTCATAAGCCAACGCTTGGGCTATAAGCAGTCGCCCGTCCCCAATTTAGGGTCACTGGTTTCAGGGAAGGGAGAGAGCTAGTGCCGTAAGGCAAACACAACATCCCGGTAGACGAAACCAGTTGGAATCGACTAATAGTTTTTCTTTTTCTATGGTAGACGAAACCCGTCGGAATCGACGATTATTATTTTTATTTAATTTTTTTTTTTGAAAAGAATAAACTCATATGAAAAGTTTATTTACATCTTTGTATAATGGGAAACGTCTTACCTATGTGAATAAAGTGGATCGAATGAATGTTAATTGTATGTATATATCACACAGTCCAATGGCACTACGCAATCAGGTCTTCGGGTGTTCGCTGTTCCGATAAGAACTTTCAAACAAATTCCTGCTAGCGTTGTTTTGCACAACGGTTCGCAGAGAAGAGAGACTTCGGACTATCTGAAGCCCTCCATACAGCCGCCTTCAACAGCGCGTGAGTCAACCGCAGGCGATCGGATGTCAACCGCACGCTTCTCCCATAGATTTTACATGGGAACTTTGCCGCCCCACAACGCCCAAATTGTTGCCCCACTCTCATTTTTCTCTTCGACTGGCACCTCTACATGGTAAGATCTTTATTTTGATACCTCAACCATATGTTTATGTTCAGCCGTTCTCTCTCAACTGGTCTTACAGTAAAAAACCTTATAGCATTAATACATAGATAACCACGTGCACTTCTTTACACTTTTGCTGGCATGATGGTCGACATCATCAACAGGAAGGGAAAGAATAATTCTCTGGAGCTACGGTGGGTCTTGACCCACAGTTTTATTTCGGTTAACAAAAAAAAAAAAACCAAAAAAAAAAACAGGCATACGCAAATTAAGGAAAACTTGCTACGGTCAAACGTGATTAGGGGAAATGAGATTTAGGGGAAACGAGATTTAGGGAAAACGACATTAGGGCAAACGAAATTAGGGGAAATCGAAATTCGGGTAAAAGCGATTTCGAGGAAACGCGATTGGGGTAAATGTGTTTAGGGCAAACGTGAATTAGGGGAAACGAGATTTAGAGTAGACGAAATTAGAGCAAACGAAATTAGGGGAAATGGGAATTCGGGTAAAAGCGATTTCGGGGAAACGCGATTGGGGTAAACGTGTTTAGGGCAAACGTGAATTAGGGGAAACGAGATTTGGGGGAAACGAGATTAGGGCAAACCAAATTGGGGGAAATGGGAATTCGGGTAAAAGAGATTTCGGGGAAACGCGATTGGGGTAAACGTGTTTAGGGCAAATGTGAATTAGGGAAACGAGATTTTAGGGAAACGAGATTAGGGCAAACGAAATTAGGGGAAATGGAAATTCGGATAAAAGCGATTTCGGGGAAACGCAATTGGGGTAAACGTGTTTAGGGCAAATGTGAATTAGGGGAAACGAGATTAGGGTAAACGAAATTAGGGGAAATGGGAATTCGGGTAAAAGCGATTTCGGGGAAACGCGATTGAGGTAAACGTGTTTAAGGCAAACGAACGGGAATTAGGGGAAACGAGATTTATGGGAAACGAGATTAGGGCAAACGAAATTAGGGGAAATGGGAATTCGGATAAAAGCGATTTCGGGGAAACGCAATTGGGGTAAACGTGTTTAGGGCAAACGGGAATTAGGGGAGTGAGGCTACGCGGACAGGATAGCATTAAAGAGGATTATTACCCGTAATAAGAAGACCACGACAACGAAAATTAGTGCGGAGCTCAATCTACATCTCTAGACCCCAGTTTCAACGAAAACAGTGCGCAAAGACCCAGCGCCCTAACTAGTGCACCCCCCCCCTTTGGATTTCTTCCTCACCCCTAAGCACAGTAATTTTCCCATGATTTCGAACCACGAGAGAGGATGCATTTTTCGCGGTGTGTGTGTGTGTGTGTGTGTGTGTGTGTGTGTGTGTGTGTGTGTGTGTGTGTGTGTCGTATTGGGAGGGGGTGGTGGTGGTACCAAGAGCCCTGTAGTTTTAACTTTTTATGTGATAGATTTTTACAATACGAGTAATTGCTTTGTCCCAAACTAAAATAAAACACTTGAAGAAATCACCCTCTTACACATGGCAGATCTGCGGCTGCTGTGAATAAATGTTGACGCCTGTCGTGCACGTAATCCTAGGTAACTGACTGCTTTCCCACATCCTCATGGGGAATCCCTCTCGCGCTTTTCCTCAGCAGCGCAGAGAGAAGGGCGATTGGAGAGTGATCGTATTATTTAATTTCATTTCCATTTCATTTCATTTTTATTTTCAGTCGTGACCATATACACCAAAAACAGTACCATACCAATAGCAGTGTAACTAGTGCCAACTGGGAAGCACGAGGGAAAATGCCTGAATTGGCCTAACATAGCCCTCGGCACCTATAATTACAACCTATCCTAACATTCCCTCGGCACCCATAATTACAACCTATCCTAACATTCCCTCGGCACCCATAATTACAACCTATCCTAACATTCCCTCGGCACCCATAATTACAACCTATCCTAACATTCCCTCGGCACCCATAATTACAACCTATCCTAACATTCCCTCGGCACCCATAATTACAACCCATCCTAACATTCCCTCGGCACCCATAATTACAACCTATCCTAACATTCCCTCGGCACCCATAATTACAACCTATCCTAACATTCCCTCGGCACCCATAATTACAACCTATCCTAACATTCCCTCGGCACCCATAATTACAACCTATCCTAACATTCCCTCGGCACCCATAATTACAACCTATCCTAACATTCCCTCGGCACCCATAATTACAACCTATCCTAACATTCCCTCGGCACCCATAATTACAACCCATCCTAACATTCCCTCGGCACCCATAATTACAACCTATCCTAACATTTCCTCGGCACCCATAATTACAACCTATCCTAACATTCCCTCGGCACCCATAATTACAACCTATCCTAACATTCCCTCGGCACCCATAATTACAACCTGTCCTAACATTCCCTCGGCACCCATAATTACAACCTATCCTAACATTCCCTCGGCACCCATAATAACAACCTATCCTAACATTCCCTCTGCACCCATAATTACAACCTATCCTAACATTCCATCGGCACCGATAATTACAACCTATCCTAACATTCCCTCGGCACCCATAATTACAACCTATTGCAGAACAATCGTATTCCAACCCGAAGTTCAAAGAGCCGAACTCTTTCAATGTGTAGGGCATTAGTGTTCTAAAACTGAAACTAGGCATTTATTTAGGCAAAGCTAAATACACTGAAGTGCAATTGGATTAGAGATACTTGTCCAGTAACGTGTAGCACCACTTTTCGCCCTAATGACGGCGGCGATTCGTCTCGGCATGGACTCGACAAGACACCGGAAGCGTTGGAAAGTCATACGGACCCACGACCCCTGAACAAGCTCCAACAGTTCACGAAAATTTGATGGAGGAGGAGTCAGAGCCTCGAATACCTCTCTTGATGGCATCCCGGATGTGCTCGATGGGATTGAGGCCAGGTGACCAAGCTGGCCAAGTCAACGAGGTCACGTCGGTGTAGTATTCATCCAACCATTCGGATACAATTCGGGAGCGATGGCACGGTGCATTGTCTTGTTGGAGGATGAGGTCCCCAGTGGGATGTTGAAGACGCACAAACGGGAGCAAATGGTCGCACAGGATATCCCGGTAACGTTGACCTGCGAGGGACGATGTCACACGTACTAGGGGTTCCATTTCAGTCCACGTAAACAGTCCCAAGACGAGAATGCCACACCCACCAGCTTGAAGAGTACCCTGCTGGCAAGAAGGATCCATCGCTTCATGTGGTTTGCGCCGTACTCGTATCCTACCATCCGCATGTACGAACGTGAATCTCGATTCATCAGTCCAGGCAACATTTTCCCACATGTTTAGGGTTCCAGTGGCGATGTTACCGCGCCCAAGCTAATCTTTGCACCCTGTGATGTACGGTCAGCAGCGGTAACCTCGTGGGACGATGGCTTCTGTACCCCATAGCGAGGAGATGGTTCTGGATGGTGTGGCTGCTTACACGTTTTTGTGCACCAGCATTAAATTGCCGAGTGATTTCTTGCACTGTGGCCCATCTATCCGCTGTTACAATGCGAGCTAGCCGACGATGACCCAGCTCATCCACACGCTGTTGTCCACGGCAGTTGGGCCTTGCAGGGAGGGTTTTACCGGATTCGATGTACTCACGGTGCACCCGTGACACAGTGGCTCCTGAAAATCCCAGTGCCTGCACGACTTCCGAGATGGAGTAACCTATTCGTCGGGCCCCGACAATTGTCCACGATCAAATGCGCTTAGATCCTTCGTCTTACCCATACTGCGTCCGACTCTTACTGATTCCCGTCGCATCACTCCTTATATTGTCGGATTGCTGCATACGCCATGTCGTTTCCCTTTACAGGGCCACCCACAGCGCCACATTTGCATAACGCCAGCTGTCTCTAATTCAATTGCTCTTCAGTGTATTGAACAATGTATTAGGGGCCAAATATTTTTCGCTCGTGGTTGATTGTACACCTGATATAAGTTACAACGAGCAAATGACTGAGATCATTCGTTGTTTTAAAATAAGTGAATGTATCCCTGAAATCTTATAAAGCTTCACTGATTTCTTTAACGTTAGTGATAAGACAAAGTCTTACGGAAGAAATTCTCAAAAAAGTAGTGATGGTCTGGATATGAAAAACTGCAAGAGCAGTCTTATTGATAATGGAGCAAATATGGCTGGAGTTTACAAAGGAGTAAAATCAAGGATACTCAAGGAAAGCAAATTGGCTTACTTTGTACCATGTGCGGCCCACTTTATAAATTTAGTTCAGCACATGCTGCTAATGCATCTGCTGAAACACAAACATTCTTTGGAACACTTCACAGCCTATATTTGTTTTTTTGCTTCTTCAGCGTCAAGGAGGGGAAACTTTAAAAAAACATGCGACAATTTCCTTAAAATCCCAGAGCAATACAAGATGGTCAGCGAAAGTGGAAGCAGTTAAAGATGTATACAAATACTTTGCTGGTAAGTTTGTGCTTTTTATTTTGCATATTTTTTAATTTAAATCTTTTATATTTTCACTGTACACCATGTAACACCTCCGTTCAGAAAACTTGAAAATTTTAATCGACCAAGAGCGCAGGAACGGCGCCACCGGGAGCTTCAACAATATTTATTTGGAGCAAACATGGATAGGAAGATACAGATGGCCTGTGCTTAACAGTTACCAAAAGATAAACAAGTAGATGACCTATTTACAATGACGATGAGATATTTACACTATGTGGATGCACTATATACAATGTAAGCAAATTCATAACACTGACAATACTGGACTGAAGGGTTGACTTATTCTATGTACATCATATGTTGGCAATGTGCATCAGCAGAGTGCCATCTCTAATAGGTGAACACCATTACAAGGTATAACTATAAATTTTACAGTGCAAAAACAAACATGTATATTTTGAGCAATCTTGAAAAAAGAAGAAAAGAGCATAAGGCTTATACTTTTCAGTGTCTGAAAGATAAGCGAATAAATAATCTAATTACAATGATGGTGTGAACTCTATACAAATTGAATGCAATATCTCTATTGTGAAACACTGTCAAATTATAAAAAAGAACTATTACTTAAGCTTAAACAAGTGCCTCAATCACAATACTATAGATTAACATGTAATGAACAACAACATATGTACACAAGGTGCAACGGCATAGGGAAGACACTAATAAAGAATTACAATTCCATGGTACAACTGTAAATTTCACAGTGCAAAGAGTAAAGTATATTAGTACAAACAGAACTTGCGTTTTACAGAAAATTTATACTTCGGGTACAATACAAATAATGAAAATATGAAACTGACTCTTTGTACAGCAAATGTGCAATACAGCGCAGAATATTATCTAATAGACTGATTATTTCCTATTAGGCACATGTGACATGAGAAAAACCACACTGTGTAACATTAAACATATAATTGAAATACTATCAAAACGTTTGCTCCGCACCATGAGCATAAAACTTAAGACATCTAATCTTGAATCAACATGCGAAATGTGCCGAACATAAATTTTACAGTGCAATTACGAAAGTACGTTAGTATATACAAAACTGAGCTTTTGGCATAGCAACTATACTTCAGGTATAGTACAAATATCTGAACGAGGAACAATTACTCTTTGTACAACAAAAGTGCTAAACCTCGCTGAACATTGTGTATTCGACTGATCATATACCTTTATGTACATGTAACATGATCAAAAACCCCACTGTGAGGGCTGGGGTGGGCATAAGCCCACCCAAAATTTTGGTGACCCCACCTTCCTTGAATTTTTGGATAAATGAAGAAAATGTAGTACACTTTACTATCGCTGCTGCATGTTCTTCTGTATTAATGGGAGAAGGGTAGCATTATGCAATTATGTTACTCCAACCACGAACGCCGCCCCGGTGGCGCAGTGGTCTAAGCGATGGCCTCTGATCATTCGTCTGAAAGGGTTCCGGGTTCGAATCCCGGTGAGGTATGGATGTTGTGTTTGTCTTATGGCACTGGCTCTCTCCCTTCCCTGGAGCCAATGACTCTAAATTAGGGACGGGGACTGCTTATAGCCCATTGAGTTGCTCACGGTGGTCGTTAAACCTTCAATAAAAACAAACAAAAAAACAAAAACAAAAAAAAAACGCGATCCCTGACTCAGACGGAAAACCTTACTTGCATCTTGGGCTTCCCTTTTGGCGCACAGATGTCGAAGACCGGCCTGAAGTTCAAAGAACATCGTCAATCCGATGCCGCGGTTCATGCCAGTGTGTTGAAAAGTTGAATATGCATCACTCTGCCAATCCCATCACCGCCCTGGAGCCCTCGCAGTCTATGACAAGTAATGGGCGTTATCACGATCGTCGAAAACAGCTGACAGTGAGCGAAATTTCTCTTCGCTAGCAAGTAGTTACACTCGTTTTCTTTCTCGTTCTGGTGGAGAAACTAATGTTTCCTGCTTGTTTTTTTTTTTTTTTTTTGCACGTGTTGTGGGTGATACATGAAGATGAGGTATTTCTTCTCAAACCAAAGTTTGAAATAACATGTCTGCAAAACGATCAATCCATGATTTTTTCGAACAAGTGTTAATAAGAAGAAGAAAAGTAAATTATGCGATAGTGTCTACAAAGCGGATAATGATTATCAAACGGCTTCAACTTCATCAACAGCGCGTGGTGAATCATTAGGAATCAACGAGGATTTTTTAAGTGCTTGTAGTGATTCAATGGCAAATTTTTGTGAACGCAATGCTTGTGAAAATTAAACACTGGAAGGACCACATAGTCGCAAAACAAAAAATGGTGAACTCGGAGAGCTTGATATAGCAACTTCACTTTCGGATCAACCCAAACAGCGACAGCCTATATTAAAACAGTTCCCACAACAAAATACGGTAAAGAAGAAAGAAGCTTCCAGACATATTAGTATAACACGTTTCCATGGCTTGCATATAGTATAAAGAGAGATTTCGCATTTTGTTTTCCGTGAAGAAGAATGTTTTTTTTTTTTGATTGGAGGTTTAACGACCACCGTGAGCAACTCAATGGGCTATAAGCAGTCGCCCGTCCCTAATTTAGGGTCACTGGTTCCAGGGAAGGGAGAGAGCCAGTGCCGTAAGACAAACACAACATCCATGCCTCACCGGGATTCGAACCCGGACCCCTTCGGACGAATGATCAGAGGCCAACGCCTTAGACCACTGCGCCACCGGGGCGGCGAAGAATGTTTTCATCGGACGACGAAAAACATGAGGTCACCTTCACTCAGCGAGGTTACAACAATTAGAAAAAAGCACTTGAAAAAGATTCGGGTTTTAAAAAACACCAAAACAGCTTGACCCACAAAACTTACTTGGTATTGAATTCTCCCCCCCTCCCCTCAGATTTTGGAACGCCCACCTTAGAGGCCCCCCCCCCCTCCGTTGAAAATTTTCTGGCGCCGTCCGTGCTGGAGCCGGGATGAAAATTCTCAAATTTTTTGAACGGAGGGGTTATATGGTGTACAGTGAAAATATAAAAGATTTAAATCCCTACCATGTATAATATTTCTTCAGGAATATCGTTTCCCAATCCATCCGACAGAAGACCTAATTTGTATAGGATTTTTTAAATTTTTTTTATTTGGGTTATTCATCTACTTCTTTTGAAGTTTTTTTTCGCGGGTTTTTGGTCAACGTTTGGGTTCCTTTGTCGCTGTAAACACGTTTTGTTACAAGTAACACTGCCTTTTAGGCTAGAACATTATTAGTAACACTACCTTTTAGGTTAGAACAATATTTTGTAAATAGTTTATCTTTTTCTAGCAATACTGTATGTTTTATTTCTTATTTTTTTTTTAAGGTTGTTCCATCTGTTTTAGAAGTGAAATGCATATTCGTTATTTCTAGGTAACGTCCTTTGCTCAACTTCTTATGTACTTTTTGTGTGTGTCTTGGGCTTTTCTCTTACTTCTTTGATATTTGCACCTCGGTTCTTGAGTTTTTTTGGTTGCTGCTTGTCCATTAGATCAGCTGAAGGGCTTCCATCTCTCCTGTTACCTCAGCGTTTTAATTCTCATGCTCATTTGGCTTGTGTGTTTTTATAAAAATATTTTTTTTAATTTCAAGGTTGTTAGTACAAATGTTTTTAAATACATAAACCTTTTCTTTAGGCAATGCTCTTCACTTTTCATCAGTTAATGATTTTATTCTTTAGTTTTATGTTGTAATAGGTGTTCGTCTTCATTTGAAATGTAGTTGGCATGAATTCTCTTGGACTGGTTATTGGTTAAGTGTGCGTCGGGCAATGTTATTTAGTTTGCTAGTAGTGGGTTCTTTGTCCCTTTTAAATTAGTCGAATTTACCCTTAACTTTAATTTAGTCCTTTGCAGCAAACCAAATTAGAGGAAACCCACACTTTTTTGGTCTTTGTAGATACTGTATATGAGATATTTTTTTCATGCTTGCCCCTGACGAAGCCATAAGAGACTGTGCCATACGATCTGCAATCCCTGCCTTCTTCTAGTTTTTTTTTTAATTTGCTTTTTGTTTTTTGTTTTTAGTTTGCTCCGGTGCTCGTTTGGTTTGGAAGTTTTGGCATTTTTTATTTTTTTTCCTCTATTTTATTCTCTTTTTTTTTCTAATATTGTTTTATTTTTTCTCTTGATTTATTTTTATTATGATTTTAGCAATATACCCGTATATGTTTTGATCTTTCTTTTGTGCAGCCTTGGGCGCTCTAGAATTTCAAAGTTGGTTTTTATTTGGTGCTTTTATTTACGCTTTCCAACCGTAGGTTGAAGAAGCGTATATGCTCCAGCTTTGACCGTCCGTCCGTCTGTCGGCACGATAACTCGCGTAAAAATAGTTCGATTTCGATGAAATTTTGGTATGTGGTAGGGGACCACCTGGGGACGAACCCTATTGAAAATGGACGAAATAGGGTCAAAGGTCACGGCATAGGAGCGGAATCTATTCCATCGCCCTTATGCGTCATAACTTGCGTAAATATGGTTCGATATCGATGAAATTTTAGTATATTGTAGGGGACCACCTGGGAATGAACCCTATATAAAACGGGTGAAGTGAGGTCAAAGGTCAGGACATAGGAGTGGGATGCATTCCATTGCCCTTATGCGTCATAACGTGCGCAAAAATGGTTGGATTTCGATGAAATTTTAGTATGTGGTAGGAGACCTCCTGGGGACATACCCTATTGAAAATGGACGAAATAGGGTCAAAGTTCTGGACATAGGAGCGGAATCACTTCCATCGCCATTATGCGTCATAACTTACGTAAAAATTCTTCGATTTGGATGACATGTTAGTATGTTGTAGGGACCTGGCTATAAAATGGGCGAAATGGGGTCAACGAATCCTATTGAAAATGGGCGAAACGGGGTCAAAGGTTAGGACACAGGAGCGGAATCTCTTCCATAGCCCTTATGCATCACAACTTACGTAAAAATGCTTCGATTGCGACAAAACTTTATCATGTTATTTCGGAGGTATACTGAACCGGTTCTGGAATATCATCGAAATGGGATCAAAGTTCAGGGCACAGGATCGAGATTTATTCTACAGCCATTATCCTCATAACTTGAGTAATGATTTCTGGCATGTTGGAAAGCGTATTATAATCAATGCATTGCATGATTTTACTAACTTGTTTGGTTTTTCTGCTCTACTTTGATAAGGTTATTTAACCTCGGCAAATTTGAGCTTGTTGCTGTAGCCTGTTTCTGGTATAAAGTACTGAAGTAGATCAACCATATCAACCAATTTCTTCAAAGAGATGATATGACGATGGATAAGTCAGTGAGAAATATTCATGGCCTTTTAAATTTATTGGAATTCATGAGAGACAGTGCCGCACCGGAAGCTGTCAACTGAGGCCAAAGTCATAGTCCAGAATAACCACTTAGCAACCGACTTCAAAGAAACAAGGAGAAGAAAAATAAAGATGTTGGATGAAAATTGTCAAGATGATATTTCAGATCCACGGGAGGATTTGTTTAGGGTCTAGTTACTGGAAATCCTTGACGGGATCATAAGTGAGCCGAAAACCAGGTTCCAAGCATTGAAACAAAAAAGGGAAAAGTTTAGCTTTCAGCATGGTGCTGGGATCCAGAAAATGAAAATTAAAGATATCAAGATTAAGGCAAATGAACTGGTAGATATTTGCGATGATATCAATGAAGCAGAGTTTGTACAGGAAATGGAAAACTTCAAGTACCATGCTTTGGAATTTGACAAAGAATAGAAAACCGTTCCGGCAATGACCATCTTGAGCCTGATTTATAAAAGTGGGCTCTTTTTTTTTGATTGGAGGTTTAACGACCACCGTGAGCAACTCAATGGGCTATAAGCAGTCGCCCGTCCCTAATTTAGGGTCACTGGTTCCAGGGAAGGGAGAGAGCCAGTGCCGTAAGACAAACACAACATCCATGCCTCACTGGGATTCGAACCCGGACCCCGTTCGGACGAATGATCAGAGGCCATCACTTAGACCACTGCGCCACCGGGACGGCAAAAGTGGGCTCTAAGAGGCATATCCAAACGTGACAACACAAAGCGTTAAGAACTTTTCTCACCTTTCCAGTCTCTGTTGCCTCTGATGAAAGAAGTTTCGCTAAACTAAAACTGATAAAAAAAATTTCTTAAGGAACACCATGGGGCAAAAGAGGCTGACAAATTCGAGTATAATCTCGATAGAAAATAAGTGAGCAGCCTCACTTTGTTACGATGATGTAAAAAAAATATTTGCTGCAAAAAAAAAAAAAAAAAGCTCACAAAGCGATGCTTTAAAAATTTTGTACAAGCTTGAAACGTTTTATGATTTTGTGGGCATTTTATATATAATAAACGCACATATTCGAATTATGTAGACAATGTTGTACCAAATTTTGACGCATAAGTGCGACCGATAATTTTCTCTTCTGTATCTCTTTGATCGTAATTAAATTAATTAGTATTACGTTATTTACGTTTTTTACTTCTAAAAACCTTAAGTAAGGTATTTCACTTTAAAATAAATTTTATTTTAAACAAAAATTAAAATATTTTTAACTACGATTAAAGTAAACAACGCATTTGAAGTGAAATAGGGCTTTAGAAATCATTTTCTGAGGCTTAAATTAAGAAAATAAAGAAAATTAGAAATGGAATTAAGATTTTCAAACTCCGCATCTTCACCCCCATTCATGGAAGGGAGGGGCGCCGGAATCTTAGTTTCCCCGGGTGACAAAGGTCCTAGTCGCGCCTCTGGTCTGGGGAATATTTTCGTGGCATTCTCTAGGTCCATTCATACCTGTGGAAGGCACTATGGACCGAATTCCTTATGAATCCATCTGTGAAAGCGAAAGAACTGGTCACGTGTTGTGGCGCCGCCTCCTAGTTATGTATCTGAGGCGTCCACGCTATATGGTCTCTCACAACAACAAGGAAGTGTTTGTGCTTCTCAGTGTTTGAGCGGACAAACGAAGCCTTCCCCACTTTAATATTAAATCTGTGATTCGGGAAAGCGCAACGACAACAGATGAACGGACAGAATAATATTCACACTAAGATATAATGATATCAAGAGGAGCTTCTATAAAAACACACGAACATTTATTACGTAATCAATTAGGGCTGGACGGCGGTGGATTACACTTTCTCTAACATCAGGCTTCACTAAGGATTGGACCGCCGCCCCGGTGGCGCAGTGGTCTAAGGCGCTGCCCTCTGATCATTCGTCCGTAAGGGGTCCGGGTTCGAATCCCGGTCAGGCATGGATGTTATGTTTGTCTTACGGCACTGGCTCTATCCCTTCCCTGGAACCAATGACCCTAAATTAGGGACGGGCGACTGCTTATAGCCCATTGAGTTGCTCATGGTGGTCGTTAAACCTCCAATCAAAATAAAAAAAAAAGGATTGGACCTGTCAAAAGGCGTGCAACACGAAAGCTAGGATAAAAACTTCCCGAGAAATCCCTTTCGGCGTTGAAGTTCTAGCTAGAGTCCTACCTGACACTAAGTAGATCTACTGTATATCTCTGCGACTCCCAAGAAATAGTAGGCTAACTACTCTTCTCGGTAATATGTTTCAATCTTAGCCTGTGCTAAGCTCGTATTCCCTGTAGCGAAATACCTACTACACCAGCGGAATCCCTAACTAGGGCCTATACCGCTGCAGCTGAGCACTCTGTCTCTTTCAAGATAGATGCTCACTAAACTCGGCCTGAGCGTCGGACACTCTCTAGCTTGGAGCGTCCCTCGACTCACACAACAAAAGACAAACGCTTCGCGTCTCCTTCTATCGGAGAACTGCTCTCTCCGTTGGACGAAAGCAGACTAACTAACAGCTCCTCTTCAAGGGACCTGCTAGTCTCCCCTCTCCTCCGCGCTGCGCTTGCGCGAAGACCTCGGCACTGACCTTGACCTCACGCTGACCCGTTCATGTGGCTCGCCTCTCCGGTCACGTGGGTCACCTTTCGCGCCCTTCGCTAACCACACCCCTGGGCGTTGGCTCAGCTTCTTGCTGATGAATTTTAATCTTACCTTCCGCGTCTTCGCGGTCTTCGTCAGATCTTCCATTAGTGAGTACCCCCTTTGAGAAAATAATCATACCGTTAAAGTACATTCCTATAATAACACAATACACATTGTTATTTTTATACAAAAGTGGATGGCTGTTTTCCAGACTTGTAGGCATCTGGACGACACTGACAATTCACAGCGAAAGTCGCGGTGTCATTGTAGATGCTATCGGTTCGTCGAAAAAGCCTCTCCCTTTCTAAGGCGTGAGAAACTAAAGTCTTTGTTTGCAGCTCTCGACCGCAGAAAAATAAGAAATGTTCACGAACTAGGATAAAAACTTTGAGCTTGTAATGACTTTTTCTTCATGAAAAAGCAACATAATGTCCATCCTTAATATAAATTAACATGGTTAATGTGTCCGTTCTTACACCATCCTTGCAGACCATGTACACCCTGATTGTCTTCCCTGCGGCAAATGGGATCTTCTAGAACAACAATGTGACGTGTCACACAGCTAGAAATGTCCGAGAGTGGTTGGAAGAGCACGATGAAGACTCCAAAGTACTTCCCTGATTCCCCAGACTTAAACCCAATTGAGCATCTGTGGGACCACTTCGATCATGTTGTTCGCTCTATGGATCATCCACGACGCACCCTCCAGCAGCTGTTAGATGCAATACAATCAGCATGGCTCCACATACCTATGAACACATTTCAGCATCTTATTGAGTCACTCCCAGCTCGTTTAGCTGCTGTCCGCGCTGCACACAGCAGTTACTCTGGATATTATTGTGGTGGTCACAATAATGTGACTCGACCGTGTAGAATGTGAAGGTAACATCAATGCCCAAAAATACATAACCATCCTTCAGAGGTGCCTGCTACCAATATTCTTTAATGGTCATATGTCAAAGGCTACCTTCTTGTTCAATGGTCAGATGTCAAAGGCTACCTTCTTGTTCAATGGTCCGATGTCAAAGGCTAATTTCTTGTTCAATGGTCAGATGTCAAAGGCTACCTTCTTGTTCAATGGTCCGATGTCAAAGGCTACCTTCTTGTTCAATGGTCAGATGTCAAAGGCTACCTTCTTGTTCAATGGTCCGATGTCAAAGGCTACCTTCTTGTTCAATGGTCAGATGTCAAAGGCTACCTTCTTGTTCAATGGTCCGATGTCAAAGGCTACCTTCTTGTTCAATGGTCAGATGTCAAAGGCTACCTTCTTGTTCAATGGTCAGATGTCAAAGGCTACCTTCTTGTTCAATGGTCCGATGTCAAAGGCTACCTTCTTGTTCAATGGTCCGATGTCAAAGGCTACCTTCTTGTTCAATGGTCCGATGTCAAAGGCTACCTTCTTGTTCAATGGTCCGATGTCAAAGGCTACCTTCTTGTTCAATGGTCAGATGTCAAAGGCTACCTTCTCGTTCAATGGTCCGATGTCAAAGGCTACCTTCTTGTTCAATGGTCCGATGTCAAAGGCTACCTTCTTGTTCAATGGTCCGATGTCTAAGGCTACCTTCTTGTTCAATGGTCCGATGTCAAAGGCTACCTTCTTGTTCAATGGTCCGATGTCAAAGGCTACCTTCTTGTTCAATGGTCCGATGTCAAAGGCTACCTTCTTGTTCAATGGTCCGATGTCAAAGGCTACCTTTTTGTTCAATGGTCCGATGTCAAAGGCTGCCTTCTTGTTCAATGGTCCGATGTCAAAGGCTACCTTCTTGTTCAATGGTCAGATGTCAAAGGCTACCTTCTTGTTCAATGGTCCGATGTCAAAGGCTACCTTCTTGTTCAATGGTCAGATGTCAAAGGCTACCTTCTTGTTCAATGGTCCGATGTCAAAGGCTACCTTCTTGTTCATGGAGGATGGCGCTCCATATCAGAGGGGAAAATGTACTCAAACATGGCACGAACAAAACGCCATCCAGAAACTGTCGTGGCCAAGCCAGAGTATTGATATGAATCTAACTAAACACCTGTGGGCCATATTGGACGGAAAACTACGACGGATGCAACAGAAACCAACCAACTACGCACACCTGCTAGCCTTGTTACATGAATCGCGGGCTTAAACTCCACAAAGCAGATATTAAATCCAGCTACAACTACAGCTTCTTTCACTACATGCTGACATAAAATAAATATTATTAACGAATAAGGTGTCTGTTAACTTATGTCATGTCTGTAAATATATATATACCTTAAATTTATGTGGTAAGCAAAATATTTTTTTAACTGCATTGATCTTTATTTTCGTATAAGATAGTCTTGTACAAATTATTAGCATTAATTGAATTACCGGAAGGCAGATAAGCAGAGCACGAAATTTATTCCTAATGATTGGTTACCATTAAAAGCAAGAAGTCGGTTAGCAAAATATTAAACAATTCTTAAAGGGCGTGACGTACTATAGAGGTGAAGTACTTGTCAAGAAGGTAAAGCTGCAGAGAAAAACTCCGTCGGTGTGGTTTAATTGTGAAAGCATTCGGCTACAGAGCAGAAGGATGTTGATTGGAGCTCCTTAACGGAGAAATTTGTGCTTTCACAAAAGCGTGAAGAGAAAGCTCTTTTCCTCTCTATGTGTTCACTGATTCAGAAAAACTATATATTGCGCACACACATACAGGGGTTGGACAGAATAATGTGAACACCTAGGAAAAGACGGTTTTACGTACTTAGTAGGGTTTGGGATCACTTTTGACGTTCAAAACCGCCTGAATCCTCCTTGGAATGACGCATACGTATCCTGGATGGTGGTAAGTGGGATGTTCACCATTCTTCATGCAGAAAGAAGGTTTTACGTACCTAATAGGGTGTGGGACCATATTTGGCATTCAAAACCGCCTGAATCCTCTTTGGAATGGACGCATACAAATCCTGGATGGTGGTTAGTGGGATGTTACACCATTCTTCATGCAGAAAGAAGGTTTTACGTACCTAATAGGATGTTGGACCACCTTCGGCATTCAAAACTGCCTGGATCCTCCTTGGAATGGGCACATACAAATCCTGGATGGTGGTTAGTGGGATGTTACACCATTCTTCATGCAGAAAGGAGGTTTTACGTACCTAATAGGATGTGGGACCACCTTTGGCATTCAAAACCGCCTGAATCCTCCTTGGAATGGACGCATACAAATCCTGGATGGTGGTTAGTGGGATGTTACACCATTCTTCATGCATTACGGAGGTTTTACGTACCTAATAGGATGTTGGACCACCTTCGGCATTCAAAACCGCCTGAATCCTCCTTGGAATGACGCATACGAATCCTGGATGGTGGTTAGTGGGATGTTCACCATGCTTCATGCAGAAAGAAGGTTTTACGTACCTAATAGGGTGTGGGACCATATTTGGCATTCAAAACCGCCTGAATCCTCTTTGGAATGGACGCATACAAATCCTGGATGGTGGTTAGTGGGATGTTACACCATTCTTCATGCAGAAAGAAGGTTTTACGTACCTAATAGGATGTTGGACCACCTTCGGCATTCAAAACTGCCTGAATCCTCCTTGGAATGGGCACATACAAATCCTGGATGGTGGTTAGTGGGATGTTACACCATTCTTCATGCAGAAAGGAGGTTTTACGTACCTAATAGGATGTGGGACCACCTTTGGCATTCAAAACCGCCTGAATCCTCCTTGGAATGGACGCATACAAATCCTGGATAGTGGTTAGTGGGATGTTACACCATTCTTCATGCAGAAAGGAGGTTTTACGTACCTAATAGGGTGTGGGACCATATTTGGCATTCAAAACCGCCTGAATCCTCTTTGGAATGGACGCATACAAATCCTGGATGGTGGTTAGTGGGATGTTACACCATTTTTCATGCAGAAAGAAGGTTTTTCTTTCCTAATAGGGTGTGGGACCACCTTTGGCATTCAAAACCGCCTGAATCCTCCTTGGAATGGACGCATACAAATCCTGGATGGTGGTTAGTGGGATGTTACACCATTCTTCATGCAGAAAGAAGGTTTTACGTACCTAATAGGGTGTGGGACCACCTTTGGCATTCAAAACCGCCTGAATCCTTCTTGGAATGGACGCATACAAATCCTGGATGGTGGTTAGTGGGATGTTACACCATTTTTCATGCAGAAAGAAGGTTTTTCGTTCCTAATAGGGTGTGGGACCACCTTTGGCATTCAAAACCGCCTGAATCCTCCTTGGAATGGACGCATACAAATCCTGGATGGTGGTTAGTGGGATGTTACACCATTCTTCATGCAGAAAGAAGGTTTTACGTACCTAATAGGGTGTGGGACCACCTTTGGCATTCAAAACCGCCTGAATCCTCTTTGGAATGGACGCATACAAATCCTGGATGGTGGTTAGTGGGATGTTACACCATTTTTCATGCAGAAAGAAGGTTTTTCGTTCCTAATAGGGTGTGGGACCACCTTTGGCATTCAAAACCGCCTGAATCCTCCTTGGAATGGACGCATACAAATCCTGGATGGTGGTTAGTGGGATGTTACACCATTCTTCATGCATTACGGAGGTTTTACGTACCTAATAGGATGTTGGACCACCTTCGGCATTCAAAACCGCCTGAATCCTCCTTGGAATGACGCATACGAATCCTGGATGGTGGTTAGTGGGATGTTCACCATGCTTCATGCAGAAAGAAGGTTTTACGTACCTAATAGGGTGTGGGACCATATTTGGCATTCAAAACCGCCTGAATCCTCTTTGGAATGGACGCATACAAATCCTGGATGGTGGTTAGTGGGATGTTACACCATTCTTCATGCAGAAAGAAGGTTTTACGTACCTAATAGGATGTTGGACCACCTTCGGCATTCAAAACTGCCTGAATCCTCCTTGGAATGGGCACATACAAATCCTGGATGGTGGTTAGTGGGATGTTACACCATTCTTCATGCAGAAAGGAGGTTTTACGTACCTAATAGGATGTGGGACCACCTTTGGCATTCAAAACCGCCTGAATCCTCCTTGGAATGGACGCATACAAATCCTGGATAGTGGTTAGTGGGATGTTACACCATTCTTCATGCAGAAAGGAGGTTTTACGTACCTAATAGGGTGTGGGACCATATTTGGCATTCAAAACCGCCTGAATCCTCTTTGGAATGGACGCATACAAATCCTGGATGGTGGTTAGTGGGATGTTACTCCATTTTTCATGCAGAAAGAAGGTTTTTCTTTCCTAATAGGGTGTGGGACCACCTTTGGCATTCAAAACCGCCTGAATCCTCCTTGGAATGGACGCATACAAATCCTGGATGGTGGTTAGTGGGATGTTACACCATTCTTCATGCAGAAAGAAGGTTTTACGTACCTAATAGGGTGTGGGAGCACCTTTGGCATTCAAAACCGCCTGGATCCTTCTTGGAATGGACGCATACAAATCCTGGATGGTGGTTAGTGGGATGTTACACCATTTTTCATGCAGAAAGAAGGTTTTTCGTTCCTAATAGGGTGTGGGACCACCTTTGGCATTCAAAACCGCCTGAATCCTCCTTGGAATGGACGCATACAAATCCTGGATGGTGGTTAGTGGGATGTTACACCATTCTTCATGCAGAAAGAAGGTTTTACGTACCTAATAGGGTGTGGGACCACCTTTGGCATTCAAAACCGCCTGAATCCTCTTTGGAATGGACGCATACAAATCCTGGATGGTGGTTAGTGGGATGTTACACCATTTTTCATGCAGAAAGAAGGTTTTTCGTTCCTAATAGGGTGTGGGACCACCTTTGGCATTCAAAACCGCCTGAATCCTCCTTGGAATGGAGGCATACGAATCCTGGATGGTGGTTAGTGGGATGTTCACCATTCTTCATGCAGAAAGAAGGTTTTACGTACCTAATAGGGTGTGGGACCATATTTGGCATTCAAAACCGCCTGAATCCTCTTTGGAATGGACGCATACAAATCCTGGATGGTGGTTAGTGGGATGTTACACCATTTTTCATGCAGAAAGAAGGTTTTTCGTTCCTAATAGGGTGTGGGACCACCTTTGGCATTCAAAACCGCCTGAATCCTCCTTGGAATGGACGCATACAAATCCTGGATGGTGGTTAGTGGGATGTTACACCATTCTTCATGCAGAAAGAAGGTTTTACGTACCTAATAGGGTGTGGGACCACCTTTGCCATTCAAAACCGCCTGAATCCTCCTTGGAATGGACGCATACAAATCCTGGATGGTGGTTAGTGGGATGTTACACCATTCTTCATGCAGAAAGAAAGTTTTACGTACCTAATAGGGTGAGGGACCACCTTTGCCATTCAAAACCGCCTGAATCCTCCTTGGAATGGACGCATACAAATCCTGGATGGTGGTTAGTGGGATGTTACACCATTCTTCATGCAGAAAGAAGGTTTTACGTACCTAATAGGGTGTGGGACCACCTTTGGCATTCAAAACCGCCTGAATCCTTCTTGAAATGGACGCATACAAATCCTGGATGGTGGTTAGTGGGATGTTACACCATTCTTCATGCAGGAAGAAAGTTTTACGTACCTAATAAGGTGTGGGACCACCTTTGGCATTCAAAACCGCCTGAATCCTCCTTGGAATGGACGCATACAAATCCTGGATGGTGGTTAGTGGGATGTTACACCATTCTTCATGAAGAAAGAAGGTTTTATGTACTCAATTGGGTGTGGGACCACCTTTGGCATTCAAAACCGACTGAATCCTCCTTGGAATGGACGCATACAAATCCTGGATGATGGCTAGTGGGATGTTACACCATTCGTCATGCAGAAACTGCTCCAGGTCCTTGAGAGATGCAGGACGATGATCACGGGATCTTACTCTGTTTTCCAACAGACCACAATGGCTCGAAGATGTTTAAATCTGGCGATTGGGGAGGCCAAGGAAAGTGTGAAAGTTCATCCTCATGTTCCTCAAACCATGATTGGGCATTCCGAGCTTTGTTAATTGGGGCGTTATCATCTTGATAGATGGCATCCCCTGCAGGAAACAATGGCTGAGCCATTGGACGGACTTGGTTGGCCAAAATGGATTCATGCGCCTTGCCAGTCATCCGTTCTCTTCATGTGATCAGGGGAACTGCTGAAAACCACCACATGGCCACCCAGAGCATGACAGAACCACCACCATGCTGCACTGTTGGGAGCAGACAGTCTGGGTCCTACGTTTCTGACGGTGTTCTCTACACGTGAAAACGTCCTGCGGTAGGGAATAGTGTGAGTGTGTATTCATCCGACCACATTACAAACTTCCATACATCTGCAGCTTACGTTGCATGCTTCTGGTACCACAGGCGTTGCCGTTGTGTATTCATCCGGGTTACCAGAGTTTTTGCAATAACAGCTCTGCCATGAATATTTTGTTTATGCAGTTCTCTGCGTATTGTTTCTGTTGATACTGGGGTCTCGAGATGCAGATTGAGCTCTGCGCTAATTTTCGGCGCCGTGGTCTTCTTATTACGGGTAACAATCCTCTTTAATGCTCTTCTGTCTCTACTATACTGTGCAAATTAATTGGGACAAAGTAAAGAATCAGTTTTTTTTTCCAAAACTATGCCTTTATATCATTCTATGCCTCGATATACACTGATAAATACCTGTATTACTATGAAGTGTGTCCTCCTTTAGCAGAAATGACCTCTTGAATTCGTTTTGGCATTCACTCCCCTAATTGAGTGCACATATATTTGACTTCATAATCGTGGAACCACACTTTTATAGCATTCGTTATCATGCGTTCTTTGGTTGTACAGTCCATTTTACCTAAACGTCTCTTCAAAATAGTCCACAAGTTTTCTGTGGGATTTAAGTCTGGTGAATTTCCAGGCCAATCAAGCAAAGGAATATGATTTTCCAGCATGAAATTCTTAAACAATTTCGAATTGTGACATGGGGCCTAGTCATGTTGAAATGTCCCGTCAAAAGTTTTCAAGAATGGAACAATCCTACATTGTAATATTTCTACGTACTTGGCTGAATTCGTCATACCTTGAACAGGAACTAAGTTTCAAGTGCCATCTGATGTGAAGAAACCCCAAAACATCTGTTTCAGAGGGTGTTTTACAGTTTGTTTGACATGTTCAGGTCTTAATTGCTCACAGTTGCTTCGTCTAACGACATTTGCTTGGTAACCTTGCACAAATAAATGAGTTTCATCACTGAAAATTACCTTTTTCCAGTCGTCAGCAGTCCATGATTTAAATGTTTTGGCCCATGCTAAACGTTTTATCTTCATTTTCGCATTCAAATATTGTTTTTTCGTTGGTCTTCTTGCATTCCGGCCAACTTCCAGAAGCCTACGGCGTATAGTTGAATCACTAACATCACAACCACTATCCAATAAATCTCTTTGAAGGTCGGTGCTTTTTTTTTTTTTTTTTGGATTCATTTTACTATTTCTGATTAGATATTTATCTCGGTTCGTGGAGTTGTTTTTCGTTTTCTTCCACATTTACCTCTCCTTTTTGGAGACGATGATCCAGATGCATTGTATCGCGTAAGCAGTCTTGATACACTTGATTTGCCTATACTAACTGCAGAAGCAATATCTCTCACTGTCATAGAAGTGTGATCCTTCAGAGCAATTATTTTTGCACGCTTCCTTGGGGAAATATCCATTTTTCAATACACGAAAGCAACACGTACTCACAGAGAGCAAAAACTAACATCCACCTGTCACACACGAAAGCTCACAACTGAAGCTGAAGTGCCTATTTCCTGTTTAAAACCGGTCAAACCACATTCTTACTATCAAGTTCTAACAGTCACACCACCTCACAGCTGATAAAACCGGTTTACGTGGGTTTCCGACATCAACTGGCGATCACATTACAATTCTGAGAATAAAATAGCTTGTCCCAATTAATTTACACGGTATAGTATCAGTAAAGGTCGTTTTTCGGCCGCTCTTGTGTTTCGCAGACGAGGTTTAGCCACGAATACGGTATGCTGTCATGACGCTAGACACAGTACCTCTCGATACCCACAACCTCCCTGGCGACTGTTGTCACGGTGGCACCAACTAGTCGGCCACCAACAATTAGCCCTCTTTCGAAGCCTGTTGGGTTGCTCATTCATCGTCACCCTGAAAGACATTTTTAGCCCTCTTTCGAAGTGAATATAGACTTTTATTAGCCATCTTTCGAAGTCAATATACACTTTTATTAGCCCTCTTTCGAAGTCAATATAGACTTTCATTAGCCTTCTTTCGAAGTCAATTAGCCCTCTTTCGAAGTCAATTAGCCCTCTTTCGAAGTCAATATAGACTTTTATTAGCCCTCTTTCGAAGTCAATATAGACTTTTATTAGCCCTCTTTCCAAGTCAATTCGCCCTCTTTCGAAGTCAATATAGACTTTTATTAGCCCTCTTTCGAAGTCAATTAGCCCTCTTACGAAAGTCCTCTTTCGAAGTCAATTAGCCCTCTTACGAAGTCCTCTTTCGAAGTCAATTAGCCCTCTTTCGAAGTCAATATAGACTTTTATTAGCCCTCTTTCGAAGTCAATTATCCCTTTTTCGAAGTCAATATAGACTTTTATTAACTCTCTTTCGAAGTCAGTTAGCCCTTTCTTATAGACTTTTATTAGCCCTCTTTCGAAGTCCGTTAGGTCGCTCATTTCGTCGTCACCTTGAAAGAAATTTTGCAACAAGACACTTTCAATGCACTTGAGCAGGACGTTGAGGTTTTAAACGAAGCTATTACAACCAAAACCTGGTGGGTACCTTTGCGTATTGCGACGTACGCAGCTGCATTAAAAGTCAGGTCTCTGAGCGTGGTCACATCATTCTGGGCAACCCGTGTATGTACGTGTATACATGAAATATTTTGAATCCCCCTCCCAAACAGAAATTCTGGATACGTGTCTGCTGAGTCCCCTTTAAATACTACACTAAACCTGATTTTCGTTTTGCTTAACAAATTTTCATTGCATCTGAACGATAAAACGTTGTTGTTTTTTAAACAGGAATCTTACTTCTGTCACCCGAACACAAATCTCTTTGTTTTTTATGCACCCAAGCTGGTGTCAAATTAGCGAAAATTTATGTTAACCTTTAGAGATTTCTTAAACGCTTGAAGTTCAAGGACGTTAGAGATTGTCTGGAGAATAAACAGTGTTGTGCGATGGGTAATTTAAGACACAACTGTCTAGAGCTTGAAAGATGCGAAAAATGCGGATATCAGGAGAGTATAAACAAACGTCGAAAATGTAGGTCAAGGTAAGTGACCGCCCGAATTTCCTTGGAACTTGTGACTTCACGGTTTGTTTTCCAAGTGCATTGCCCTCTGCCTAGTCAAAATAAACGGGCAATAATTGCACATTGCTCATGTTCTGCGGTGAGGGGAGATACTCAGGGTAGTAGGTGATTTAGATATATCGCCGCATGAAGATTATCTTGTAAGCAGCAATTACGGTATCGAAAAATAAAAAAACTCTACAGCACAACTGCATTTCCTGCTAAAGCATGGTTTCCTCGGGCAACTGGAGATTTGTGAACAGATTTAATTCCTTTCACCGCCTGCCAAATTTTTGCGATGAAAGCTGTAGGCCCTTTAGTAGTTTTGAGCCCGTCCCTGTACTTCTTGAATGTCGGCACCATCTGCTTATGCGGAATCGGATAAAGGTGTAACGTCGTCAGACATTTTTCCCGCCATTTCAACTTCACGAAGCAACAGCCTGCGCCTGCCGAATATTGAACGGGTTGGTCTCTATATTTCAGCACGCTTTTGGGTAGTTGACGTCAGTCTGTGGCATAGGCAGTGGGGGCTCTAGCCCTTGCAGAACCCCGGTTGATGGCCCTTCACGGGGCCCTTTGTAGTCGCAATAACCCGAAAGCATCACAATAGCCTCTTACATATATACACAGGCGTGCAAAAATTAAGGACGAGACGGTTTTTATAATGCAACGTCGTGCAGAAGTGCTCCACATCGACTCAAATCATACTGTAAGATCACCAAGATGTAAGAATATGGGACAAATGAGCAAAACTGTCAAAACAACGAATCCAAAGGATATAAATGCACTTTATTGAAAAGGTAGCTTCGGGCACAATTGGACAGAAGACAGAAACGTCCATGTGACAGGCGGCTGCCGAGAAGAAACCAGTCTTTAGTAGGGGATATGATCACCCCTGACTGCGTTGCAGGACTTACAACGTCTGTCCATGCTGAGGACGAGGTTGTCAAGGAGGTGTTGAGGCATCGCGGCCCATTCCTCTTGTAGCACCAATCGCAGCTGCGGAATCGTCGCTGGCGGCTGGTGACGTGCTGCCAAGCGTCTCCCGAGAAGGTCCCACACGTGTTTGATTGGATTTAGGTCCGGGGAACTTCCATGCGTTGAATATCTTCACTCTCCAACAGCTCTTCGACCGCCACTGTACGATGAGGTGTAGCGTTGTCGTCCATGAAGAGGAACTCAGGACCCACAGGACTTCTAAACAGACGTACGTGAGGCTGGAGCACCTCGGTACAATAGCGATCACCAGTGACTGAACCTCCTTGGAAGATGTGGAGGTCAGTACGGCTACCAAGCATGATACCGCCCCAAACGAGAACTCCGCCACCTCCAAACCGGTCCCTTTTGATGATGTTGGAAGTATGATTGCGTGTTCCCTGCTCTCTCCAGATGTGTAAACGTCCAGAATCGCTCGTCAGACTAAATCGGCTCTCATCCGTAAAGAGAACTCGACCCCATTGCTGATGTGTTAAGTTATTGTGTTCCTGGCACCACAGAAACCGCCGTCTACGATGAGCAGGCGTTAATGGCACACACCGTACTGGTCGTCGTGCAAATAGACCACCTTCGTGCAGCCTCCTGGCCACGGTAAAACGCGATAACGGACGTCCAGTTGTCTGTTGCATGTGCCTTGCGATTTCTCCCGCTGTCTGCCGTCTGTCTCTTCTCGCCTGTAGGAATACCGGTCGTCCGCCGCCGTGGTTGCTCGTGGACGACTACTGCTAAACTCTCGGACAGTTTTTCCTGTCGTTTGAAATTCTCTCCAAGCTCGTGAAACGATGCTGTGAGCGATGCCGAACTCCTCGGCTACACTAGTCACACTTCGACCTTCTTCCAACTTCTCAATGACGCGACCTCGGGTAAAGTCATCCAGATGTCGTCTACTGGATTGCCTGTTGGCCATATCACACGGTGACAGCAACTCGACGTCGTTCAAACCGATGTACACCGTGCAATAGCTTTCACCGAATTGCTGAACGTACACCGCCCGTGTGCTTTATACCCTTCCGACAACCCCCCACCCCGCTACGTCATGCTGCTTATATGCGCATGCCCTACCGTACCGGATCCTAGTCTATCTCCTGAGTGGTCTTTCGGTCCGTTCTGCCCGCTCGTTCCGCTGTTATGCTAATTTATCCTCTTCGTCCTTAATTTTTACACACCAGTGTATTAAGCGCAAAGCTTTGTTAATGTCACAAAATGCAGAATAATCTGGTCTGGAATGCTTTTACGTTTTTTTTTTTTTTTTCAATTTTGGAAATTTCCCTACATGCTTTTTTTTTTTATATTCTACTACATCACTCTAAACTACCTTTACCAATTAGCATATATGTAAATTATATCGCAAAGATTAGTTTTCTAGAGTCAAAATTTCAAACACTAGAGTCAAAATTTCAAAACTGTCTGTACGGCGTTGTACGTTTTATAATGCAATTTATTCAAAATAAAAGTAAATTTAGAAATCAAAAAGAAATAACGAATGGAAATTTTTGTTTCGAAACGATTTTCTTTTCTTCAACTTTTACCAAAATTACTGATTCCCCTGATACGGTCGAAGGGCACGTTGATTATTTATTTATTTATTTTCAAATCCACATTTTAGAACATTTGGCTTTATGCGTAGTATTTCTAAAAACATATTAATATTGCGAACTGGATTAACTGAATTAAAATTTTTAAACTAATGGTTTTTGAAACTAATCTTTGCTTGGGCCATATCTTAGGCCAGTGTATAATGCATAAATGGAAGCAAATTTTTCCAAGAATTTGGGCCCTGGCGGACCCGGGCTCAGCAAATACATGTAATCAAAGAAAGCGGGCCGGGCCCGTTCTCCTAAAATTGAGTCCGAACACATTTCTAGTCGACACCATGAGGCAACGGCCTCGTCATGCCACGTCGGCTCTGTTCAAGGCGCTGGATGATCTCCAAAGCCTACCACCTAGCTAAGATATGCGTACGATGTGTTCTTCGTATGGCCTCACGGAAAGGAGACCATCCCGCATTTTTTAGACAAAATCAATGATATTCACCCTACTATGAATTTCACTGTGGAGCTAGAACACAATGGCGCCTTACCTGATCTGGATGTTTTACTGAGTAAATTACCTGAAAATCGCCTTCGCACACAGGTCTATTATAAACTCACATCCGTACCTAACCTGATGTTCCGCACCTCATTCTGCCCCGCTGACTACAAGGCAGCTTTATTCCATTCTCGAATCCGAAGAGCCTTTGCAGTCTCCTCAGATGTTCCCTGCTAGGCAATGCGAATTGAGAAACGTTATCGAGCTGGCCACTGAGGCAGGATACGCCCCGAATCTGGTACATCGCTACATCGAGAAAACCCGAACCAGTCGGACTAATCTTCCTATGCCGCAGCTACGCTACTTGGGCTCAATGCCCTATATACCAAATGTTTCCTATCAGCTCAAGAACGCGCTGAAGAAGATCAACCTCGGTGTTGGCATCAGGTCTCCGACATCTTTATATACCATGCTTAAGGGAAACACTGAGAAGTCCCCACCTTCCAATGAAGCAGGTGTTTATGCCATTCCTCTACTATATCCCGACGGATCCGAGAGATAATACATTGGAATGACTAAACGTTCATTTAGAATTAAAGTCAACGAACATAAAAGGGACATAAAGAACGGCAAAGTAACCACGGCTCTATCCAGAGAAATCAAGTTCAAGTCCGCTGCTCCTACGTGGGACGACGTAAAGAAATTAGCTTCCTACTCCACCCCAAAATCTACTGCCATTCAAGAAACTTTGGAGATCATAACAAACAGCGAGTCATGCAATGATAGCGTCTCAGTGGAGTTGCCACGAGTTTGAAACCAGTTCTTCAAAGTGTGATTACCTCTTGATTTTCCTTACATGATTCCACGTGCTAAACGAGCATAACGCCTAGTGTCTTTGAATACCTGATTACGTTCACATCTCTTTGTTATTGTCAAGTCAAGTCACCGCGTTCAAATTGTTGAAGTGTTTTATTTTTCAGTTTGCTGTCAACCTTCCTTGAAAAAGTCATTTGGTTGATGTGCGAAACCTTGAAAATTTTGATTTCTTGTTTTACACCAAGAAATTTCAGATATCTAGTATAGTTATACTATTTAAGTATAAAACAAATTATCATTGACTGGTATTGTTCAGCTGATACGAGTTTCCACCGGAGACCTAGGCATCAGTCAAGAATCGGCGTAAAATATTATTATTATGATTATTATTATTTAATAATAATAATAACAATAACATTATTATTATTATTATTATTATTATTATTATTATTATTATTATTATTATTATTATTATTATTATTATTATTATTAATCAAAAGCTTTGCAACCTCACTGACGAAACACTAACATTATAAAAGGGAAAATTAAATTGAACCGCAATTCCCGTACACCGGAAGTTCTAATAACGGCAAAAGTATTATGTGTGAGATACACACAACATAGCAGTCCCTGAAATATTGTTGAACTGATACGAGTTTCCACCGGAGACCTAGGCATCAGTGAAGAATCGGCGTAAAATATTATTATTATGTAATAATAATAATAACATTAATATTATTATTATTATTAATCAAAAGCTTTGCAACCTCACTGACAAAACACTAACATTATAAAAGAGAAAATTCCAATGACCCGCAATTCTGGTACACCGGAAGTTCTGATAATAGCGAAAGTATTTTGTGTGAGATACACACAACATAGGAGTCTCTGAAGTATTGTTGAACTGATACGAGTTTCCACCGGAGACCTTGGCATCAGTCAAGAATCGGCGTAAAATATTATTATTATGTAATAATAATAATAACATTGTTATTTTTATTTTTATTATTATTATTATTATCATTATTATTAATCAAAAGCTTTGCAACCTCACTGACAAAGCACTAACATTATAAAAGAGAAAATTCCAATGACCCGCAATTCCGGTACACCGGAAGTTCTGATAACAGCGAAAGTATTTTGTGTGAGATACACACAACATAGAAGTCTCTGAAGTATTGTTGAACTGATACGAGTTTCCACCGGAGACCTTGGCATCAGTTAAGAATCAGCGTAAAATATTATTATTATTATTATTATTATTATTATTATTATTTATCAAAAGCTTTGCAACCTCACTGACAAAGCACTAAAATTATAAAAGAGAAAATTCCAATGACTCGCAATTCCGTTACACCGGAAGTTCTGATAATAGCGAAAGTATTTTGTGTGAGACACACACAACATAGGGGTCTCTGAAGAATTGTTGAACTGATACGAGTTGCCACCGGAGACATAGGCATCTGTGAAGAATCGGCGTTAAATATTGTTATTATGTAATAATAATAATAACATTAATATTATTATTATTATTAATCAAAAGCTTTGCAACCTCACTGACAAAACACTAACATTATAAAAGAGAAAATTCCAATGACCCGCAATTCTGGTTCACCGGAAGTTCTGATAATAGCGAAAGTATTTTGTGTGAGATACACACAACATAGGAGTCTCTGAAGTATTGTTGAACTGATACGAGTTTCCACCGGAGACCTAGGCATCAGTGAAGAATCGGCGTAAAATATTATTATTATGTAATAATAATAATAACATTAATATTATTATTATTATTAATAATCAAAAGCTTTGCAACCTCACTGACAAAACACTAACATTATAAAAGAGAAAATTCCAATGACCCGCAATTCCGGTACACCGGAAGTTCTGATAATAGCGAAAGTATTTTGTGTGAGATACACACAACATAGGGGTCTCTGAAGTATTGTTGAACTGATACGAGTTGCCACCGGAGACATAGGCATCTGTGAAGAATCGGCGTAAAATATTATTATTATGTAATAATAATAATAACATTAATATTATTATTATTAATAATCAAAAGCTTTGCAACCTCACTGACAAAACACTAACATTATAAAAGAGAAAATTCCAATGACCCGCAATTCCGGTACACCGGAAGTTCTGATAATAGCGAAAGTATTTTGTGTGAGATACACACAACATAGGGGTCTCTGAAGTATTGTTGAACTGATACGAGTTGCCACCGGAGACATAGGCATCTGTGAAGAATCGGCGTAAAATATTGTTATTATGTAATAATAATAATAACATTAATATTATTATTATTATTAATCAAAAGCTTTGCAACCTCACTGACAAAACACTAACATTATAAAAGAGAAAATTCCAATGACCCGCAATTCCGGTACACCGGAAGTTCTGATAATAGCGAAAGTATTTTGTGTGAGATACACACAACATAGGGGTCTCTGAAGTATTGTTGAACTGATACGAGTTGCCACCGGAGACATAGGCATCTGTGAAGAATCGGCGTAAAATATTGTTATTATGTAATAATAATAATAACATTAATATTATTATTATTAATAATCAAAAGCTTTGCAACCTCACTGACAAAACACTAACATTATAAAAGAGAAAATTCCAATGACCCGCAATTCCGGTACACCGGAAGTTCTGATAATAGCGAAAGTATTTTGTGTGAGATACACACAACATAGGGGTCTCTGAAGTATTGTTGAACTGATACGAGTTGCCACCGGAGACATAGGCATCTGTGAAGAATCGGCGTAAAATATTGTTATTATGTAATAATAATAATAACATTATTATTATTATTATTGTTAATCAAAAGCTTTGCAACCTCACTGACAAAACACTAACATTATAAAAGAGAAAATTCCAATGACCCGCAATTCTGGTACACCGGAAGTTCTGATAATAGCGAAAGTATTTTGTGTGAGATACACACAACATAGAAGTCTCTGAAGAAAAGAACTGGGGGAAAACGTTCGGTGAACTAATTTCTCCAAAGATTTCCTAGACGTTCTCTCCGTGAAATGTGCCACAGGAACTGCTCACACTGTAAAAATGTACTGGCCCCCATTTTTATTTGTAAATTCTTATAAAAGCCTATTTGGTTCGTCGAATGTAGAGCAACAGGTCTCCAAGGACTATATATATATTTTTTTTTCAACTTATGTCTTCCTTCTTGACACCAAATCTGGATAATATGCCAATGAAAATTCCAACATGTATCTCCCTTCCTCTTTCATTCACTTGTGATCATATAGAAAGTGACGATAAAAACACCCGAGAGGAAGTAACCAGTAAAAAAAAAAAAAATAAAAAAAATGGGAGAACCATTTTTCTGCTGAAGCCGGAAAAAGCATCGAACAGAGACGGCGTGCGAACAGATACGGTAGATCCATTTTGCTTGGACGGGCGAAAAAATATCTTGATCACGACAGCCAGCCTTGTCGCTTGCGGCGCTCAATGAAAGGCGGTCCCGTTAACTTCACATATTGGGGCCGCCACTATCAGTTGTGCTCCCCCCCCCCACCACCCTCCAATGGCCCTCCCCATTCGTCCGGCACTCTGTAGACGAGCAACTCAGGGTCATTGACCTGGCATCAACAAACGGACCCATTAAGCGGTCTTGATGGATGAGGAGGAGGAGGAGGATGAGGAAGAGGAGACGGGATAAACCCTGGGATGGATGCACAGGACGTGTGGACTACAAGACTAGAATAGATTTTGTCCTCATTATCACGCGTGTCATTTTTGGTAAAATTCATCCCACGCGCATAAAAAAATATGTAACCCATAAAATGAAGTAAAAGTTCATAAAAAATGAATGTGCATACAGTGCTGGCCACTTTATTACGACCACCTCTAATACACTAAACTATCAAAAGTATTCGGACATCACAAGGTTTTTGAGAGAAATGGCGTCAATGATAATGCTGTCGTGTAAATAAAAGCACAATTCGTACAATATGCCATACAAAACAAATACCGCCGTCTACTTTCCGCAATAATACGGCATTATCTAGAAACGTCGTAAATGGAACCAGACTGGGCGAACTTTACACTGCTGAACACCCCTGCTTACGTACACTCACTGCACCTTGCTGAAAGCCTGTACATTGAAGCCTTGGGGGGGGGACAAGTGCTGTAATGATAACACGCCAGTGGACATTCTAAAAGTTTGGATAAACCACGTCGCCGATTTGAACTTTAAATTATAATTATTAAATAAATTTAATAAAACAATAACATCTGAATTTGACAATTTTAACAGTGCAACACAATTTGTATTATGTGTAACTAAAGTCGGAAATTGTATCTGTTGCTCGGCTGCGATGGCAACACCTTAACCTTGTGACGCTTGAGAAATAGACCATGGTGCATTGCTGCGCTCCTATAAAGGTGTACGCGAGTACTACATTAACCTCTCTGTTCTACCTGATGATGGGGTAAGTGTTACCCCGAAAGTGCTAGTGGAGGTTTTAATTTGTAAATAGATTTATTCTTTTAATTAAATATCGTACATAGACGGTGGTATTTGTTTTGTATATAATGCTATCTTCCAGAACAGAGACTGGGCTTCATTACCCCAGAATTCTGTAGTTATTGACATATTTCCATTGTATTCCATCTAACCACTTCATTCTGATTTTTTTTTTTTTTTTTTTTTTTTTTTTGGAGTAATGAGACCAAAATCTCCCTGTTTGGTAGTGATGGCATAAAATGCGTAAGGAGAAGAATCGGAGAAGATTTACATCCTGATTGCATTACATGTACTGTGAAACACCCAGTTAGTGTTATGATCTGGGGTTGTATGACATCAAAAGGTGTGGGCAGAATTTGCCTGATTAATGGGAATACAAATAGCCAAAAATACATTAATGAAATACTTGAGCCCAAACTGAAGTCGTGATCTTTTCCAAGATCACGAAGCATTTATATTTAACAGGATTCAGCTCCACGTCATGTTGCTGCTGTGTGCAAAAAAGTGGTTTCAATATAATCATATTCCACTGCTGGAATGGCCTGGGAATAGCCCAGACCTTAACCCCATCGAAAATCTATGGAACCGACTAAATAAATGTGTTAGTCAGAAGCCACCAAGCAATAAAACCCAATTAATTGAAGCAAAAATTCAATCTTGGTTTCACATTATAACAGCTGCAGAACTAAAAAACTTGGTTCACTCCACTGGAAGGCGTTGTAAGGCCGTAATTAACGCTGAAGGTTACCCAACTAAGTATTAACTGACGTGGTGAGAATTTTTGTATATCTAATTTTTTCTATGTGTTTCACTGTTCTTTATAACTGCTGTTCTAACACAAAATCCTTCCTAAAAGTTATTGCATTACATTTTTGATAAAATTATCTTTCCATTGATATATAATTTTATGGTATTACTCCAAACAAAAGTGGTGTTATGTGCCATTAAACCTCAAAAATACACTATTTACAAAAGGTTTCCATAATTTTGGCCATTACTGTATATGGCTTCAATTAGCATTGGGTTTTCAGATAAGTTCATTCGGTTTTTTCCAATGCTATTTGAAGGAACACGAACAATATTTTGATCATAGTGTTACGTGTTTTTTTCTTGTAGCTCTATTCTTCCTGTACAACTTTTGTTCATCGGTTTCGATATTACATTTGGTTTAACTCTTTTTTGCCATATGAAGATGGAGTGCCAGCTAAACAGAAATGAACATTTTCGACACCTGCTTCTCTTCGGTTGCAATCAAAGTTCCAAAGCTGCTCGAGACATTTGTGCTGTGTACGGAGAAGGCGCTATTACTGGCAAAACTGCACAGAAATAGTATTCACGATTCAGTCATAGAAAATTGCCGTCGTTTACACGACCCTGAAGTTAAAAAACTTTATTAAGTAAAAAAGGTTAAAAAATACACATTAGATCTTTCAATCCCACAATGGGATCTTTGTCAGATGTTGAAAAACGACATTAAATTCTGATGAAATTATAAATATAGAACAAAGACATAAAACATGATGCAGATACATTAAGTAAAATACGATGCTAAAACATGATGCCAGATACATTAACTATTGGGTTGTCGGAAAAGTCATGACGTATTTTGGCACCCGATGGCGGTTGGGCGGCTTTGGAAGTACTAGAGGCATGCGCAGCTCTGTTATCGCTATAGCATTCGACAGGTGCCAGTTCTAGCTGCAGTCTAAAAGGTAAGGTGAGCGATTTGGTTGATTTGCGGAGGTTTGACATCAAGTTGAAGATAGAAGCCCAAACTGTGCATTTTCGCCATATTTTACTGTTTTACTTCCGTAAAGGGAAGAACGCGCGTCAAGCTTGTGAAAAGTTGCGTAAAGTGTACAGTGATAATGCTCTACAAGAACGTTAGTGCCAGCGGTGGTTCGCAAAATTCCGTGCTGGTGATTTTGACCTCAACGATGCTCCTCGGTCAGGAGGCCCACCGAGGTTGATGACTACCAAATCAAGGCATTGCTCGAGTCAAACCCACGTTACACGACACGAGAGATTGCAGACACATTGCACATCCATCATTCAAGCGTTCACGACCACCTGAAGAAGCTGGGATACGTAAGCAAGCTCGATGTGTGGGTTCCTCATGAACTCAAAGAAGCTCAATTGACGGCGTGTATAAACATCTGCGATATGCTCATTAAACGTGAGGAAAACGATCCTTTTTTGAAGCGACTGATAACTGGTGACGAAAAGTGGATTGTGTACAACAATGTGCTGCGCAAACGGTCTTGGTCCCGACGTGCTGCTTCGCCTCAAACGACTTCCAAGGTAGACATTCATCGGCGGAAGGTTCTGGTCTCAGTTTGGTGGGATTTTATAGGTGTCGTGCATTTCGAGCTCCTACCACGAAACCAAACAATCAATTCGAATGCGTACTGTCGGCAATTGGACAGTTTGAACGAATCCATCATCCAGAAACGTCCACAGCTCGTTCATCGTAAAGGTGTTGTGTTCCATCACGACAACGCGAGACCACACACAAGTTTGATCACCCGCCAAAAATTTTTGGAGCTTGGGTGGGATGCGTTGCCACTCCCAACATACTCGCCTGACCTTGCGCCGCCAGACTTCCAATTGTTTCGCTCTCTTCAACAGTCCTTGCGTGGTATAACGTTCAATTCAGATGAGGCTGTAAATCAGCACCTTGTAGAGTTTTTCGCCACGAAAGACAGGTCCTTCTATGAATTTTTTATTTATTTTTATAAAAATAAAAATAAACATAAAAATAAAAATAATAATAAAAATAAAAATGAAAATAAAAATAAAGATAAAAATAAAAATGAAAAAAAGAAATTATATAAATATAAAAATAAAAATAAAAATGATTTGAAACAGGGGAACTTGTCTACGGCTCTAGCAAGAACTGTAAGCATGGGTAACTACGTTCCACAATGGAAAGGGGAAATAATTATCTCTTCAGCCACAACTCAGGTTAACTTGTTATTTTTGGAGAGACAACACATTTACCTCTTGGGCGATCCTGTTTGAATGACGGCTCCCCTAGTCAAATTCCAGGGCCCTGGCAACATCTCTTCCACCTAGTCACTTAATTGGGAACTGGAGACTTTTTAACTGCGACCATTATGTCAAGACTGATATGTAAATTTTCTTTTAATTTTTGGCTTCTTACCTGTTGCCTATATATTCTTGGATGGACGGTCTAATTTTACCATCTGAAGATGAGCGTATAGTAATGCCCGAAAGGCCTAATGTATGTCAATGCTTTTAATAAAGTTTTAACTTTCAATGTAATTTTAACTTATTTTATCGTGCAACTAGACGGAAGTCGTTAATACTAACACACAGCAACCGAAAAATTGTATTTCGACACCGCTGGGATCGAATCCCAGATCTCTCGATAACTACCCGAGTGTGTTCGCCTTACACTACAGTGGCCAACAATCCATGGCACTATGTGTGTTTATCTGTCAGCAGCTAACTTCACAAATCCGTAGGGATGGGCTCAACAACTGAGACGTTTCCATCTGGTAGGGCTTAACGGCACAAGCTATATTAAATTATAGCTAATAAATCCAAAGGGCGAGAGAAATTCGATCCCAGCAGTGTTGAAACATAATTTTTTGGTTGCTGTGTGTTAATTAAAGGAAAACGTGGAACGAGCGATGATTTTGTCTATTTACATTGTCTCCACGTATTTGGAAGATTTTCGTAATTTCTCTCGCATTTATGGTAGCGATGTGTAGCTTTTGTGCCACTGCTCTACCATTATAGCCCACACTGTGCAACTCTCTGCGGATAGTTATGGTACTATCCGAGCCACTACAAGCATGTCCTACTTCATTTCATTTCATTTCATTTTCATTGGATTTTTTAACGACCACCGTGAGCAACTCAATGGGCTATCAGCAGTCGCCCGTCCCTAATTTAGAGTCACTGGTTCCAGGGAAGGGAGAGAGCCAGTGCCGTAAGACAAACACAACATCCATGCCTCACCGGGATTCGAACCCGGACCCCGTTCGGACGAATGATCAGAGGCCATCGCTTAGACCACTGCGCCACCGGGGCGGCATGTCCTACTTCAGTAGCTATGGAAACGGCAGAGGCAGAACGGGATTTCTTAACATTTCTTGGTGGCGCAGTGGACTAAGCGCTGGCTTATGATCATTCGTCTGAGAGGGGTCTGGGTTCGAACCCCGTGAGGCATGGATGTTGTGTTTGTCTTACGGCACTGGCTCTCTCCCTTCCCTGGAACCAGTGACCCTAAATTAGGAACGGGCGACTGCTTATAGCCTATTGAGTTGCTCACGGTGGTCGTTAAAACTCCACCCCCCTCCTTCCCTCCACACACACACCACCACCAACAAAAAAAAACCTTTCTTACCAATGCTCTTCTAGTTTGTGCGGCCTTCCTGAACGTTTTTAGCACGTCTTTTGTAAAACAAAAATCGTGCTTATGTTATAGGTTTGTCCGTCCGTACCCACGATATCTCTGCAACTATTAGTCCGATTTGAAAAATTCTTTTTGCATTGGGAAGCTTGAAATATTCGAATGATGATCCTTTATTTCGTTTTTTTTTTTTACGATGTGCAATTTCGCCGCTAGAGGGCGTAAATGCAGATGTTGTCGAATTCAAAAATACGTTTTATTCCACATATTTGCTTCTAAACATCCGATTGAAAAAATTATTTTATCTTTCGATTTCGTTTATGTCGAAGAGTGTTTTAGATATATGGCCTTTTTCAAATTTCGCATAGATTTCTCCCTAGGGGGCGTAAAAGTAAGTTACATTTTTCCCGATAATTCTTCTTCTAAAATCCCGATTTGAAAAATGTTTTCTTCAGCGGATACACCTCCTGATGGAAAATCTTTTGCATATAATTTCAAATTTTTGGTAAAGAATACTTTGGCCACTAGGAGGCGTACGTGTTAATTTTTGCTTTTGATGTGTTTGCCTTAAAATCTGAGCTTCTAAAATATCGATTGAAAAAATTATTTCGTGGACTGATGCCACTCACGTAGATAAACCTTTTTGGAATATTTTCTTCTTAAAATATTCCACAGTTTCTCCGCCAGGGGGCGTAGATGTACAACTTATTTTTGTCAAGATCTCTATTTCAAGGGGTCCGATTTGAAAAATTCGTTCTTTGTTGGATAGTGTTTCCGATGCGAAATGTTTTTTCTATAAATTCAAAATCTTCCAAGTAAATCATAGACTTTCCGCTAGGGGGCACAAAGGTAAATTGCGTTTTCTGCGTTAATTTTGCTTCTAAAACTCCGATTTGAAAAATTCTTCCTGTATCGCATACAAGACCTGATGGAAAATATTTTTCACATAATTTCTAATGTTTGGTAAAGAATGGTTTGGCCACCAGGGGGCATAAGTGTTAATTTCTGATTCTGATGTATTTGTAGCAAAATCTGGGCTCCTGAAAACTCGACTAAATTTTTTTTCTTGGACCGATAGTGCTCATTTGGAAAAACATTTTGAGAATACTTTCTTCCTAAAATAGCGCATGGTTTTCCCACCAGGGGACGTAAAGTCACATCTTATTTTTGTCGCTATCTCTGTTTCTAAGAGTCTGATTTGAAAAATGCTTTCTGTGTTGGAGAGCCTTTCCGGTAGGGAATGTTTCTCATATAAATTCATGTTTTTCTTAACGCACAAGTCTACAACCAGAGGGCGTAAGCTCACGATTTCGTTTACAGCAATGTCTGAGGGATTAAAAACCCGGTTAAAAAACTTGTTTCTTCCGTCAGATACTATTGTTTTCCATACTGGTTTCATTGATTTTGAATAGCTTTGATAAATTTAATTTGCTTCAGAACGGATTCAAAAGACGTGCTTATTACACCTGAAAATTCGGTGTCATCTTTTTTTTTTTTTCGCTGCAGTTTCACCATCCCGCTTCCATCTCTTCATCATATCTCTTACAGTCGATTTTGATATGTTTAGTTTAACTGCAATGCTCGATTTGGAAACGTTGCTCAAATGACATGCCATGACCTGTCCACACTGGAACTCGGAAAGTTCATGTCCACGCGGCATATCTGCTTTAAAGTTACTGATGAGCAGTCGCGGATTTAAAATTAGGCCCATCAGGCGAGCGCCTAGGGCCCCAGAGTTTGAGGGGCCCCGAAAACATATAATTGAATTGTCAGTTTTGTTTTGGTTTTCACAGACCGAAAAAAAAAAAAAAATATCCGATGAAAACAATAACAAAAAATGCTTTCAAGAAACTCTTCACATTCCCGCTTTCCTGCCGTGATTGATAAAATTCTTAGTGTCCATCTCTCTTGGTCCATGGCATTCGTCTATACCAAAACGCGTACGTAACGATTGGTCGGCAAGCGATTGGTCGACAAACGATTGGTCGACATAACGATTGGCCGACACAGGACTGACCGACAGTAACGATTGGTCGACACAGGATTGGCCGACAGTAACGATTGGTCGACAGGAATGATTAGTCGACATAACGATTGGTCGACAGTAATTGATTAGTTGACAGTAACGATTGGTCGACAGCACGTTTGATCGACATAACGATTGGTCGACATAACGACTGGTCGGCATAACGATTGGTCGACAGAAATGCTTAGTCGACATAACGATTGGTCGACAGTAATTGATTAGTCGACAGTAACGATTGGTCGACAGCACGTTTGATCGACATAACGATTGGTCGACATAACGACTGGTCGGCATAACGATTGGTCGACAGAAATGCTTAGTCGACATAACGATTGGTCGACAGTAACGATTGGTCGACAGCACGTTTGATCGACATAACGATTGGTCGGATAACGATTGGTTGACAGAAATGATTAGTCGACATAACGATTGGTCGACAGTAATGATTAGTCGACAGTAACGATTGGTCGACAGCCCGTTTGATCGACATAATGATTGGTCGACAGTACAGTTTGGTCGATGTAACAATTAGTCGACATTGGTCGACATAAAATTGTCAACGGAACTTGGAAAAAAAATTCGAATAAGCGCAGAGTTTGGCGGTAAATTGCCCCACCGGAAAATTGCCACATGGTTTTCATTAAGGGGACGAGCACAAATCGCCGTTCGTCCGAGAAACGCTTTGAAGGTGGGGCAATTTTCCAGTGGGGTAATTTTCCGAGTTTCCGAATTATGTGTGGCAGTTTCCCCAAGGTGCCTAACGACGAAAAGGAGCTCTTTTGTTTTTCTGAATTTTCATGCGGGTTCACACGAGTTTAGGGCAACATAGACACAAAGGTTTAAGGGATGGCGAGGAGTTGGGGGTGGGGGTGGGGGGTGGGGGGTCGGCTCCATCCCCAACTTCAGTAATTTTATATTCTGGACAGCTAGAGTCGGTCAGTGTATCAGGTATGTTCTCCTTCAAGCACTCTTAGGAAGCTGGAGGGGGGGGTCAATTCACCCTACCCTTCTAACAATTCATGATGTGTACACAATCTAATTTATGCAGTTGAAAGTTTGTTTGTTTGTCAGCTATACAAATCTACAGCTTTCAATTTAGAACCACCAAATTTGGTATATCTCATGTTACACTCTAACTTAGACCATAGCTGCGAATGTAAACCATAATCCTCTGAACCAATGGTTATCTCGATCAATCGTTACTGTCGACTGATCGTTATGTCGACCAATCGTGCTGCCGACCAATTGTTACTGTCGACCAATCGTTATTCGACAAATCGTGCGACACCGGCCAAAACTCCTCCACGAAATTCATCCATTCTGTTCAAGTGAAGCAATGTGCATAAATTGCATTTTACCTGTATTTTCTAATGTGGAGAATTTTTTCGGTTGCCAGTGTCTTCAAGTATTTTATTAAATGTCAAAAACAGGATAATTTTTTTATTAAATTTTCTGACAATTTACACGCGATGAACGAAATTTCATTTTCAACGCTTAGCGATAAATTTGCCAAGGAACGTGCAACACTGAAAATGTGTTAAAGATTATCCGTTTTGCCAAACGTATCAAACCCAAACAGAACGTTTGCTGTAACTGAAACAATTTCTTCGTAGCGCAAAGCTAAAATTTACGAAATTTCCACTTTGAGAACTCCTAGCGGGAAGTTTATGAACTAGTAGTGAAATTCAAAATGGGAAGATTTTAATGAATTTTCATGTCCGATCATTCGCGAAAATATTTTTTGAAAAATCTGCGAAAACCAAATTTTCTAGCCTTTAGCAGAAAATTAACAAACTAATTGGAAAATTTTAAAATTTGAGAAGGAACAATTAAGCCTCATCTGAGAGAAAAAAAAATAATATTTTCCTTTATATTGAATAGTTTCTTCACAACAGAATTTTTTGAATTTTCGATTTGACAGCACTTAGCGGTAATTACAGTGCCGAACTTAATATCCTTAGATTTTCCATTAGCCACAAAAATAATTTTGAAATAGCTTTAAAAACAAAAAGTTCAATGTCCACGGGCAGACAAAGGGATTAGACTAGCACTGTTTTTTTACAAAACGTTCTAATAATAGGATGGAATGGAATTTTAAAAAGCGTAAAAACTTTTTCACGACTTTACTTTTTATTAAGTTATTTATTATTATTAATTTTTAATTTTATTTTGCTAATCTGACGGATGAAAATTTCTGGGGCGATAAGAAAGGGGAGGGTGCCCCATTAATCTCTTAGCGCATAGGGTCCCAATAGATCTAAAGTCCCCTCTGCTGACGACACTAGTACAGATCAAGAACCGAAGGTTCAAAATTTTGAGCCGCCCCGGTGGCGCAGTGGTCGAAGCGATGGCCACTGATCATTCGTCCGAAAGGGGTCTGGGTTCGAATCCCGGTGACGCATGGATGTTATGTTTGCCTTACGGCACTGGCTCTCTCCCTTCCCTGGAACCAGTGACCCTAAATTAGGGACGGGCGACTGCTTATAGCCCATTGAGTTGTTCACGGTGGTCGTTAAACCTCCAATAAAAAAAAAAAAAAATTTTGAACGACACACTTCAATAATTTTGAGCGCAGTGGTCTAAGCGATGGCCTCTAATCATTCGTCCGAAAGGGGTCCGAGTTTGAATCCCGGTGAGGCATGGATATTGTGTTTGTCTTACGGCACTGTCTCTCTCCCTTCCCTGGAACCAGTGACCCTAAATTAGGGACGGGCAACTGCTTATAGCCCATTGAGTTGCTCACGGTGGTCGTTAAACCCCCAATAAAAAAAAAAAAAAATAATTTTTGAACCACACACTTCAATAATTTTGAGCGCAGTGGTCTAAGCGATGGCCTCTGATCATTCGTCCGAAAGGGGTCCGGGTTCGAATCCCGGTGAGGCATGGATATTGTGTTTGTCTTACGGCACTGTCTCTCTCCCTTCCCTGGAACCAGTGACCCTAAATTAGGGACAGGTGACTGCTTATAGCCCATTGAGTTGCTCACGGTGGTCGTTAAACCCTTAATAAAGCCGCCCCGGTGGCGCAGTGGTCTAAGGCGTTAGCCTCTGATCATTCGTCGGAAGGGGTCCGGGTTCGAATCCCGGTGAGGCATGGATGTTGTGTTTGTCTTACGGCACTGGCTCTCTCCCTTCCCTGGAACCAGTGACTCTAAATTAGGGACGGGCGACTGCCTATAGCCCATTGAGTTGCTCACGGTGGTCGTTAAACCTCAAAAAAAAAAAAAAAAAAAACCCAATAAAAAAAAATAATAATTTTTGAACCACACACTTCAATAATTTTGAGCGCAGTGGTCTAAGCGATGGCCTCTGATCATTCGTCCGAAAGGGGTCCGGGTTCGAATCCCGGTGAGGCATGGATATTGTGTTTGCCTTACGGCACTGTCTCTCACCCTTCCCTGGAACCAGTGACCCTAAATTAGGGACAGGTGACTGCTTATAGCCCATTGAGTTGCTCACGGTGGTCGTTAAACCTCCAATAAAAAAAAAAAAAATTTGAACCACACACTTCAATAATTTTGAGCGCAGTGGTCTAAGCAAAGGCCTCTGATCATTCGTCCGTAAGGGGACCGGGTTCGAATCCCGGCGAGGCATGGATGTAGTGTTTGTCTTACGGCACTGGTTCTCTCCCTTCCCTGGAACCAGTGACCCTAAATTAGGGACGGGCGACTGCTTATAGCTCGCTGAGTTGCTCACGATGGTCGTTAAACCTCCAATCAAAAAAAAAAAAAAAAAAAAATTGAAAAATGTATCCCCTTTTTCTTTACTTTCCTCAAATCTGGTATCTCTCCTTTCCGCTTGTGCAAGGGCAGACTCCTGGCGTAAGTGACCACAGCACACGCATCATGAATTGCATTGTGAAGGCCAGAAATAGTATAAGTGAACCACGCAATAGCATTTCCTCTTTCTTTATTGCACAGCAAAGGGCAACTTATAGCGTAAGATAACCCAAGCAAGAGAAGCATTCGAAGAAGCAGAATATAAGTTATGAACACATACATCAGTATTCAAAGCGGCAACCTTCGGTGCACGATATTAAAATCCGGTACATTTCAAAATCCCAAACTCAAGTGAGCCTTGAAACATTTAATTGCACCCAGATTAAAAGTAAACATTAATCCATAGGATCTTTCGGGTTTCCATAAACCCATCATCACATTAATAAACCAAACCCTAGCATGGGTATGAGCATATACATATACACTGAAGAGCAATTGAACTAGAGACAGCTGGCGTTATGCAAATATGACGCTGTGGGCTGCCCTGTAAACGGAAACGACATGACGTATGCAGCGATCCGACAATATAAGGAGTGATGCGACGGTAATCAGTAAGAGCCGGACGCACTATGGATATGACGAAGGATCTAAGGGCATTTGATCGTGGGCAAACTGTCGGGGCCCGACGAATGGGTCACTCCATCTCAGAAGTCATGCAGACACTTGGATTTTCACGAGCCACTGTGTCACGGGTACACCGTGAGTACATCGAATCCGGTAAAACCCTCCCTGCAAGGGCCAACTGCCGTGGACAACAGCGTGTGAATCATCGTCAGCTAGCTCGCATTGTAACAGCGGATAGACGGGCCACAGTGCAAGAAATCACTCGTAAATTTAACGCTGGTGCACAAAAACGTGTAAGCAGCCACACCATCCAGAACCATCGCCTCGCTATGGGGTACAGAAGCCATCGTCCCACGAGGGTACCGCTGCTTACCGCACATCACAGGGTGCAAATATTAGCATGGGCGCTGGAACATCGCCACTGGACCCCAGACATGTGGGAAAATGTTGCCTGGACTGATGAGTCGAGATTCACGTTGGTACATGCGGATGGCAGGATACGAGTATACGGCGCAAACCACAATGAAGCGATGGATCCTTCTTGCCAGCAGGGTACTCTTCAAGCTGGTGGGGGTGGCATTCTCGTCTGGGGACTGTTTAGATGGACTGAAATGGGACCCCTGGTGCGTGTGACATCGTCCCTCACAGGTCAACGTTACCGGGATATCCTGGACGACCATTTGCTCCCGTTTGTGCGTCTTCAACATCCTACTGGGGACCTTATCCTGCAACAAGACAATGCACTGTGCCATCGCTCCCGAATTGTATCCGAATGGTTGGATGAACACTCCACCGACGTGACTTCGCTTCTTTGTCCAGCTAGGTCCCCTGACCTCAATCCCATCGAGCACATCTGTGATGCCATCGAGAAGGATGACCCCCCTCCATCAAATCTTCGTGAACTGTGAAAGCTTTTTCAGGGGTAGTGGATCCGTATGGCTTCCCAACGCTTCCGGTGTCTTGTCGAGTCCATACCGAGACGAATCGCCGCCGTCATTAGAGCGAAAGGTGGTGCTACACGTTACTAGACAGGTATCTCTAATTCAATTGCTCTTCGGTGTACATGTGCACACTACGTCATTCAAGGAAGTGACATAATTAGTCAATAACCGCCAGCAGCATGGAAGGATCGCAGAATACATACAATAATAAATTGAGTCCTCTAAATAAAGGAACCAAGAAAGTGTGCCAAAAATAAATCAGTAAATCAGTTTACAACAATAAAAAAACAGTTCACCCAAGTTAAACCCAATACAGTCTAGAATTAAATACTTACAAATTATAAGATGTCGTCCACACTGGGTTGATCAATAGTCCGTATTATTTGTTTCCAATGAGTCGGTAAAAAAAGTAGACATACTTTCATTACAACAAAGTTGTCCTTTTGAAGTTATTTCCATTTAATGCAGGCACATCGAGGAGCGTATTCCGACTAGTACGATCCATCAGAAGGGTCACAGTAGTACAACTGGCCAGAGCATTTAATGCAGGCATATCGAGGAGCGTATTCCGTCTAGTACAATCCATCAGACGGGTCACAGTAGAACAACTGGCCAGAGCATTTAATGCAGCCACATCGAAGAGTGTATTCCGGCTAGTACAATCCGACAGACGGGCCACAGTAGAACAACTTGCCAGAGCATTTAATGCAGGTATATCGAGGAGTGTATTCCGGCTAGTACAATCCAACAGACGGGCCACAGTAGAACAACTGGCCAGAGCATTTAATGCAGGCACATCGAGGAGCGTATTCCGACGAGTACAATCCAACAGACGGCTCACAGTAGAACAACTGGCCAGAGCATTTAATGCAGGAACATCGAGGAGGGTATTCGGACTAGTACGATCCAGCAGACCGGCCAAAGTGGAACAACTGGCCAGAGCATTTAATGCAGGAACATCGAGGAGGGTATTCGGACTAGTTCGATCCAGCAGACGGGCCACAGAGGAACAACTGGCCCGAGCATTTAATGCAGGCATATCGAGGAGCGTATTCGTACTAGCACAACTAGTACAATCCAGCAAACGGACCGCAGTGGAACAACTGGCCAGAGCATTTAATGTAGGCACATCGAGGAGCGTATTCGGACTAGTACGATCCAACAGACGAGTCACAATGGAACAACTGAGCAGAGCATTTAATGCTGGCACATGTAAGAAAGTATTGCAGAACACAGTCCATCGAAATTTGCTCTCTATGTGTCTGCGAAGCCGCCGTCCACTCAAGGTGTTGCTGATGGTCAGGCATCAACACTTACGGCGTGAGTTTGCATCTGAGATGAGGCATTGGACCGTCGAACAGTGGAAGAAAGTCGCCTTTTCAGACGAATCGTGTTTTCTGCTTTATCGTGTGGATGGTCGACGGAGAGTAAGGCGAAGCATTGCTGACAGAAATCATCCCGACAGGGTGCTCGAGAAGAAAGAGGCAGGAGGTGGCAGTATTCTCATGTGGTGCATGTTTTCTTGAGAATCATTGGGAGCAATCATCCCCTTTGATCGCACGATGAACACTTCAGGCTACCTATCCCCTGTGGGGGATGTAAGGTCAGGTGATGCGTAACATCACAGCCTCTCCTTGATAAATGTCAACCCCGCCTTCTCGTGGTGCATCCTGTTCCCACTAAAGGGGCTCTGACGACCGCAAATAGCGGTATAACTATACCATCGGGATCAGAGGAAATGCTATCCCACACTCACCAACCCGCTTGGCCAGCGTGGTGAGTTATGGCCAAACACCTCCAAAATGACTCTACAACTTAAATCTTGGCCCTCAGTCTCCGGCAGCTGGAATGTACCTGGCCAAGGCAGCGGCCAGTGCGACATGAAGGCAGAGGGTGCTAAGAATCCCCGGAGGACCGGACTAGGCTGCCATTTGATGCTGACCTTGGCTACCTACAACGGACGCTCCCTATCTTCTGATTCAAGGCTTCTTGAATTGGAAGAGGAACTACAAAGGATCAAGTGGGGCATCGTCGGGCTAAGTGAGGTAAGGAGAAAAGGAGAAGATCTCATTGAACTGAAAAGTGGACATCTCTTCTATTATCGAGGGACAGATACTGGCAGAACTAGTGGTGTTGGATTTATAATAAACAAGAAACTGAAGGATAAAGTGGTAGAAGTTGAAAGCTCCTCTGACAGAGCTGCACGACTCGTTATCCAACTATCGAGAAGATACCAGGCTCAGATTATTCAAACTTATGCACCCACCACAAGTCATCCTGAAGAAGAAATTGAAGAATTTTATGAGGAAATTCGTCATCTAAATAATAAAGGTAAGCAGCACTTGAAGATAATTATGGGAGATTTCAATGCAAAAATAGGGCACCGGCAACAGAATGAAACTTCAGTAGGTAAATTCGGTCACGGCAACAGAAACCAGCGTGGAAATACTCTCGTTGAGTTTGCAGAGGCAGAAGGATTTTTCATCTTGAATTCCTTTTTCAAGAAAAAGCCACACAGGAAATGGACATGGAGACATCCAATTGGGACGACAAGTGAAATTGATTTTATTATGTGTAACAAAAAATTCGTCATCGAAGACTGCAGTGTGCTAAACAAGTTCAACACAGGTAGTGACCATAGATTGGTGAGATGTAAGATGCACCTCAACACTAAACTGGAACGTGGCAAGCTCATAAAACAAACAAAATGTATTGACATAACCAACCTTAAAAAACACCATAATACTTTCAAGTTGGAACTGAAGAACAGATTCTCTGCTTTAGATGGCCTAACATCGGAAGAAGTGGATATTTCGGAAGTTAACAGAAAAAGTAACCAAAGCTCTTATGGAAACAGCAACAAAATTAGCTGGGTCTAAGAACAAGTTGCATGTAAACAAATTATCAGGAAAAACCAAAATGTTGATGCAAAAAAGAAGAGAGATGAGGACAACTAAAGAAGATGTGACTTCCAAAGTGGAATATATAGAGCTATGCAAGACAGCACGAAAAAGTATCACTGAAGACGTAAGGAAATTCAACTGTGAGCTAGTGAGGAAAGCAATTGAAAACAACCAAAGCCTAAAGATAGCAAAGGGAAATCTCAGTAAGGGAAGAAAACAGATTATGGCTCTGAGAAAAGAAGATGGTTCTATAACAAGAAATAGAGGCGAAATTTTGACAAGAGTGAAAGATTTCTACTCCAAATTATATGAAAGGGATGATACATGTACTCCAGACATCATGAAAGGTACCAGAGTTCTTCCAGTCCTCCCAGCAGAAGTTGCTCATGCAATCAAGAACATGAAGCGGGGGAAAGCTCCAGGAGAAGATGGAATTACTATAGACATCATACAAGAAGCAAGTGGAGAAATTGAAACAGTACTCGCCCAAATTTTCACTCGATGCCTTAATGAAGGGAAGATTCCTGAGAATTGGAACAATGCTACAACGATCCTGCTACATAAAAAAGGTGACATTGAGGATCTCAGGAAATACAGACCTATCAGCCTCCTATCAGTGGTTTATAAAATCTTCACTAAAGTTCTTTCACACCGCTTGAAGGTAACACTGGACATGGCTCAACCGAGAGAACAAGCTGGATTCAGGAGTGGCTACAGCACAATAGATCATATCCATGTACTGAGAGAACTAATTGAAAGAGCGAGGGAATATGAACTTCCATTGTGCATGGCTTTTATCGATTATGAAAAAGCCTTTGATTCGGTGAAACCATCAGCAGTTACCACGGCTCTGAAATCCTGAGGTATTGAAGATGCATACATTAATATTATTAATAACATCTATGAAAATGCAAGTGCAAAGATTCGGCTGTTTGAAAATACAACACACATAAAAATTGGAAAGGGAGTGAGACAAGGTGACACCATATCTCCGAAGCTCTTTAATGCCACATTGGAAAATGTCTTTCAATCACTGAACTGGGAAAACAAAGGGATAAAGATTAATGGAGATCATCTAACCCACCTTCGTTTTGCTGATGACGTAGTCATTTTTGCAACTACCCCATCAGAGCTGCAGAGTATGATCCAGGAACTTGCTGACAAGAGTAAAGAAGTGGGATTAAAAATGAACTTTCAGAAGACAAAAGTGATGTTCAATGCTTTTACAAGAAATGAAGATTTATCGATTGATGGAGAAAAACTGGAGATAACAGATACGTATGTTTATCTTGGACAGCAGATATCAAGTGAGGGTCACATTGATGAAGAAATTAATCGGCGTACAAAACTTGCCTGGAGAGCTTTTGGAAGAAACAGCATAATTTTCAAGAGCAATTTGCCATTATGTCTTAAAAGAAAAGTGTTTGATCAATACATCCTTCCGGTGCTTACGTATGGTGCAGAGACGTGGACCTTAACTAAAAGAGACATACAAAGGCTGCAGACAACTCAAAGAAGCATGGAGAGGTGCATGCTTGGTATAACCAGGAGAGATAAGAAGAGGAACTCGTGGATCCGAAAAATGACGAGAGTGGAAGACATCATGATCAGAGTTAAATCCCTGAAATGGCAATGGGCTGGACATACTGCCAGAAGGACAGACCATAGATGGACAGCCGAAATTTTAGATTGGATTCCAAGGGACAGGAAAAGACCCAGAAAAAGACCACATGGGAGATGGGTGGATGAAATTCGTAAATATGCGGGAGTGACATGGAGGAGACTGGCACAAGACAGACCGTTGTGGAGGAAACTTGGGGAGACCTTCGTCCAGCAGTGGATTGATAATGGTTGACAATGATGATGATGATGATCCCCTGTGGAGGCATTCATAGTGACTGTCTATCCCGATGGTACGGGTTTCTTCCAGCAAGATAATGCCCATTGGCATGTTGCTATGCGTGAGCAAGAATGGTTTGTGAAACATTCCAGTGACTTGAGCTTACTATTCTGGCCATCGCACTCCCCGGACATCAATCACATTGAACGTCTGTGGGACGATCTTGGCGAAGAGGTTCGACGTATGGATCCACCACCGATGACTATTGATGACCTGCAAGAAGCTCTGTATTCTGCATGGTATAGCATCCCTACATAAACATTCAGAGGCCTCATTGAATCAATGCCACGCCGTATATCTTGACCAACAGGCTCAACGCATGGATCAACCACCGATGACTCTTGATGATCTGCGAGAAGCTCTGGTGTCTGCATGGTATAGCATCCCTACATAAACATTCAGAGGCCTCATTGAATCAATGCCACGCCGTATATCTTGACCAACAGGCTCAACGCATGGATCAACCACCGATGACTCTTGATGATCTGCGAGAAGCTCTGGTGTCTGCATGGTATAGCATCCCTACATAAACATTCAGAGGCCTCATTGAATCAATGCCACGCCGTATATCTTGACCAACAGGCTCAACGCATGGATCAACCACCGATGACTCTTGATGATCTGCGAGAAGCTCTGGTGTCTGCATGGTATAGCATCCCTACATAAACATTCAGAGGCCTCATTGAATCAATGCCACGCCGTATATCTTGACCAACAGGCTCAACGCATGGATCAACCACCGATGACTCTTGATGATCTGCGAAAAGCTCTGGTGTCTGCATGGTATAGCATCCCTACGGAAACGTTCAAAAGCCGCATTGAATCAATGCGACGCCTTCTACACAGTCGAGGCACATTATTGTGCCCACCTCCTACTTTTGACGTCAGCAGCGCGCAGCCAATGAGAGAAGGCACGTGTCGTGAGCTGGCTTGGAGGGCACATAAGGTGTGCTGTAGGTAACCTGAAAACATATTCTCCGTTGCTGTCATGGATAAAAAGAAGCGATTTATCAGATTTGAAAAAAGATGACTATCGGCTTTCTAGTCAAGGGTGGCAGTATTTCTAGTATAGCGCAGTTTGTGAACTGTTCGCGTACTGCTGTCGTTAAAGTGTATCGTGATTGCAGAAATGGCACCAGTGCAAATAAGCGACGTGGGAACTGCGGAGCACCACGCGCCATTGATGAGAGAAGGTGCGTGAGGGCCGATCAGCACCCTACAGTGGAGCAACTCACTGGCCGAATGAATCAGGGGGCTACTGGAAGTGTATCTAAAACGACAGTTCAGTGAACCCTGCTGCGTATGGGGCAGACGGATGGTCACTGCACCTATGCTAACGAATGTGCATCGGCAGAAAAAGTTTACATTTGCACGGCAGTATTGGAATCGGACCTCCGCTGATTGGTAAAGGATTGTCTTCTCCGATAGAGTCACGTTTTCTGCTTCATCGAACGGATGGACGTTGGCGTATAAGGCGAGAAACAGCGGAGAACAAACACTCTACAACCACTGCTGAAAGAACACAAGCTGGTGGGGGTAGTGTTATGGTCTGGGGAATATTTTCGTGGCATTTTCTGGGTCCACTCATACCGGTGGAAAGCACTATGGACCGAATTTGTTTTAAATCCACCCTTGCAGACCACGCACACCCATACATGCTGATTGTCTTCCCTGGGGTGGATGGGATCTTCCAACATGACAATGCGACGTGTCACACAGCTATAAATGTCAGAGAGTGGTTGGAACAGCACGATGGAGACTTCAAAGTACTTCCCTGGCCCCCTGATTTCCCAGACTTAAACCCAGTTAAGCATCTATGGGACCACCTCGATCGTGTTGTTCGCTCTATGGTTCCTCCACCACGCACCCTCCAGCGGCTGTCAAATGCACTGCAGTCATCATGGATCCACATACCTGTGAACACCTTTCAGCACCTTATTGAGTCACTCCCAGCCCGTCTAGCTGCTGTCCGCGCTGCCACGCCGGTTACTCTGGATATTTGCTGGTGGTCACAATAATATGACTCGACCGTATATATCTGCTGTATTGACGACAAGAGGAGGTAATAATTTTTTGTCTGCGCTATTTATTTTACAATTACATATCAGATAATTGTTGACGAACTCTCCTTTGAAATAGATATTTCAGTGAGTTGATTTTATGTGTAGGCAACAAAATCTATCCTACCAATTAGATTTTTGGAACAGTTCTGAAAAAAAAAATGGAGATTTAAAGAATTCTTAAGTAGCTTCAGGAAAAAAGTTTAAGAAAGAGTGCGGTTTCCGGTAAACGTACTTAACTTCCATGGTGTCAAGTACATCAAAGGCATAGAAGAAACTGTGTGACCAGGTTAGGGGAATTTTGGAGGGTTGGACGCAATGGGGGAGTTGAGCGACAAGTCCTATGGTCCCTCAAAAGACAGGGTCCCAAAGAAATAGGTCGTTTGCCCTTATTCCAACAAACTCCAAGAGGAGGGCGGATGTGTTAGATCTCTCATTTCCTTTCCTCTTTTTATTTTTTGCTTTTTGCGTGCGGTGATCTCCTCAACGTTACCCAAGTTAAACAGTCGTAGGTTTTCTTGGATATCAAATTAAGACGTCTAAGTTGGATGTAGGATATATAAAACTCTTTTTTTTTTATTCCTTAAACTCAAAACACATTTGACTCCTCTTAAGCTACGAAGTGAAAGACTACGAAAAAATCTTACTTGTGGTCTTGAATTGCATGTTTAGGAAAAAAGAAAGAAACTGAGATATTTGGTCATAAGTTTCCAATTAGTTTTGTCTATTCTTCAGCTAACACCTCGAAGGTTCTTGTCTAAAAGTATCGCGTGTTTCTAATATCCAGTGCTCATGGTCTTCGCAATCAAGTCCACATTCCTGTAGATTCCTCAAAAAAGTTCATTTCATTGCCGTCTCTCTAAATTCCCTGACGTCTAAGTAGCGGATCTGGAAGTTCATCTAAGGGAAAGCGGTTGCTTTGGTCTTAGGGAAAAAAAAAAAAAAAAAAAAAGGGAGAGCGAGAGAGGCTTTGTGGAGGAGACACACACACACTCTCTCTCTCTCTCTTTTCTTTCTCTCTTTCTTCTCTCTTACTCTCCCTCTCAAACTGACTACAAACTTGCAGCGTTTGCCATTTCTGGCATTGCAAGGTTTTTTGAAAATCTTCCATTAAAAAAGTTTAATCTTTTTAAAATTTTCCATGAAGTTTAATTCCTTCTAAATTTTCCATTAAAAAAAGATTTAGCCTTTTTAAAATTTTCCATCAAAAAAAGGTTTAGCCTTTTAAAAATTTTTCCATGAAGTTTAATCCCTTCTAAATTTTCCATTAAAAAAAGATTTAGCCTTTTTAAAATTTTCCATCAAAAAAAGGTTTAGCCTTTTAAAATTTTTCCATGAAGTTTAATCCCTTCTAAATTTTCCATTAAAAAAAGATTTAGCCTTTTTAAAATTTTCCATCAAAAAAAGGTTTAGCCTTTTAAAAATTTTCCATGAAGTTTAATTCCTTCTAAATTTTCCATTAAAAAAAGATTTAGCCTTTTTAAAATTTTCCATCAAAAAAAGGTTTAGCCTTTTAAAAATTTTTCCATGAAGTTTAATCCCTTCTAAATTTTCCATTAAAAAAAGATTTAGCCTTTTAAAAATTTTCCATCAAAAAAAGGTTTAGCCTTTTAAAATTTTTCCATGAAGTTTAATCCCTTCTAAATTTTCCATTAAAAAAAGATTTAGCCTTTTTAAAATTTTCCATCAAAAAAAGGTTTAGCCTTTTAAAAATTTTCCATGAAATTTAATCCCTTCTAAATTTTCCATTGAAAAAAGATTTAGCCTTTTTAAAATTTTCCATCAAAAAAAGGTTTAGCCTTTTAAAAATTTTTCCATGAAGTTTAATCCCTTCTAAATTTTCCATTAAAAAAAGATTTAGCCTTTTTAAAATTTTCCATCAAAAAAAGGTTTAGCCTTTTAAAAATTTTCCATGAAGTTTAATTCCTTCTAAATTTTCCATTAAAAAAAGATTTAGCCTTTTTAAAATTTTCCATCAAAAAAAGGTTTAGCCTTTTAAAAATTTTTCCATGAAGTTTAATCCCTTCTAAAAATTTCCATTAAAAAAAGATTTAGCCTTTTTAAAATTTTCCATCAAAAAAAGGTTTAGCCTTTTAAAATTTTTCCATGAAGTTTAATCCCTTCTAAATTTTCCATTAAAAAAAGATTTAGCCTTTTTAAAATTTTCCATCAAAAAAAGGTTTAGCCTTTTAAAATTTTTCCATGAAGTTTAATCCCTTCTAAATTTTCCATTAAAAAAAGATTTAGCCTTTTTAAAATTTTCCATCAAAATAAGGTTTAGCCTTTTAAAAATTTTCCATGAAGTTTAATCCCTTCTAAATTTTCCATTGAAAAAAGATTTAGCCTTTTTAAAATTTTCCATTAAAAAAAGGTTTAGACTTTTAAAAATTTTCCATCGAAAGTTTTTGATCATAAACTGTGAAAGAGAACTAAAGAATCAGTACTATTTTCATAGAGTTCGATTGCTTGCTCTTTGTGGAAATCAACAAGTGTTGTTTAAATCTCACGTCTGGATGAAATCTTTCAAAATAAAGTTTTATCCCTTCTATTCAGATGGATTAATTTAATAGAAAAAATTCCTGCTTGGAAATGTGTTACTAGTTTTTGTTTATGGGCCAGTCATCGTATGTACTTCTCTCTGTCACCCATATTGTCTCATACACACTTCAAATTCTACCCCACACTTTGACTTTCCCAGCTCCCAATCACTAATGTTGCCAGCAAGGCCGGCTGGACCATACGGGCAACCGGGCAGCCCAGGTCGCCCCTATGGTCCAGCGGTCAAAACACTTTACAAAACAAAAACAAAATCGTTTTTGCTAGAATTCTCGGTATTTTTTTATATTTTTGAAGTTTTGGGGCGCAAGTACCTCAAAAATACATTTTTACGTTTTCCAACCGTAGGTTGAAGAAGCGTATATTCTCCAGCTTTGTCCGTCTGTCTGTCCACCAGATAACTCGCGTAAAAATTATGCAATTTCAATTAAATTTTAGTACGTGGCAGGAGACAACCTGGGGACGAACCCTATTGAAAATAAGCGAAATGGGGTCAAAGGTCAGAACATAGGAGTGGGATCCATTCCATCGCCCTTATGCGTCATAACTTACGTAAAAAATGCTTCGATTGCTACAAAACTTTATCATGTTGTTCCGGAAGTAAACTAAACAGGTTATGCTGAATGTCATCGAAATGGGATCAAAGGTCATGGCACGTGAGCGAGATTTATTTCACAGTCATTATCCTCATAACTTTAGTAATAACTTGAGTAAAAATGCTTCTATTGCGACAAAACTTTAGTATATGAAATTTCGCCCTGGGCCCCGCAAAAGTTAAATCCGGCCCTGGTTGCCAGACAATACTAAACAAGAAAGATGACACCTAATTTTCGGTTATAATGAGATTGCCTGACTGTTGTCGTTCATTAAACTCGGGCCTCTTTTATATGGCACACTCTGTATTATCGTGACTTCATTAGGTCAAAGTTGAGACCGAACATTCGGCAAAATCGCCCTAACTTGTTGGAAGCGGGAGCGATCTTGTTGCATGAAAACGCATAGTGTCATAGTGCAGCGTTGGTACGGGGACTTTTGTCGAAATATGGCTGGGAAACTTTATCCCAACCACCATACAGCCCTGATCTCAGTCCACCCGACTTTGATCTTTTCCCAAAGTTAAAAAACCGGCTCCGTGGCATCCGCTGCGGAGAGCTGGACGAACTGTCATTGGACGTGACCCGAGTAATACGACAGCTAAACAAAGATGGCGTACTACGGGCATCCAGGAACTACATCCCCGCTGGCAAGCTGTCATTGGCAGGGGAGGGAAGTACATTGAACGGCGATAAGGTACGTTTTCTCCGGTACTTCACACTTTTCTCAAAAATGGACACTGTGTAGAAGTTTTGTTAGGACCCCCTTAATGCAAGACTTCCTCGAGACAAACAGAGCTGCTGTGCTGAACTGAACTACACTGAAGTGCCAGAAAATCTGGTACAGACGAGCTTATGCAAAATACATAGCAACGTCACCTATGCGCCCACTCGGTTGCGTCCGCCAGTGCGTATATAAAGCGATAGACATCCTTGCCAGCTGTCAGAGCTGTTTTCGGCATGAGAATGGCAAGTAATAACGATTTAAGCGATTTTCAACGCGGTGTCATAGTTGGCGCTCCTGAGATGGGCCATAGTATTTCGGACGTAGAAACGAAGTTCGGATTTTCACGGACGACCATTGCAAGGGTGTACCGGGACTACAAGAATCCCGGTAAAACCTCCAACCTACGGTACCAGTGTGGCCGTAAAAAGACATTGGGTGAATGTGACCATCATCGGCTGTCAAGAATCGTTTCACGCGATAGGCGTGCAACACTCTCGCATGTATCATCGGAATTCAATGCTGCAGACTCAACAATCATCAGCGTCCGGCACGTACTCTGCACGATATGGGCTTTGGGAGCCGACGCCCAATTCGTGTCCCCTTGATGGGTGCACCACACAGAGCTATGCGCCTCGCTTGGGCACGGCAACACCGCCACAAGACACTTGATGACTGGAAACAAGTAGCCTGGTCTGACGAGTCGCGTTTCCAACTGTATCGGGCAGATGGAAGGATTCGTGTGTGGCGCAAACCCCACGAAGCTATGGATCCCGTCTATCAACAGAGAACTTGTGGGGGGTCCGTAATGGTATGGGGTGTTTTAGCTGGACTTTATTGGCACCCCTGCTACGTCTACAAACGTCTATGACCGGGCAACGCTATGTGCGCATCCTTTCTGACGAGGTACACTCGTTCATGTCCTGCATTCATGCTGATGGGTTGGGCCTGTTCCAACAGGACAATGCGCCTCCACACAAGGGTCCACATTATGGTTAGAGGGGCATTCATCTGAGTTTGGGGTGTTGCCATTACCGCCCAAGTCCCCAGATCTGAACGTGATAGAACACATTTGGGATGCCATGCAACGCACTGTCGAACACAGGAATCAGAGACCTCGGAATACACCCGAATTGTGGAACGCTCTGCAGGAAGTATGGTGTGCATTGCTTACAAAATATTTCCAGAAGCTAGTGGAGTTCATTCGCCGTCGTATTTCTACAGTCCTGCGCTCCCGTGTGGGACCTACCAAGTATTAGACTGGTGTACCAGTTTTTCTGGCACTTCAGTGTACATCTCGGTAGTAAACGGAATGTAACTCACAGAGATGTGCCATTTCTCAAAGGAATTTCTCACACAAGCGATGTTTAGAGCTGACTGTCTACTTGTGTTACAAATGAAAACGCATTCTCTCTTCCGCGTTTGTGTACAAACAAGATAGCTTCGAACCCGAAATATGTAAACAACTATATGTACTAAGACGTATTAAGAGAATACAACGTGGTTTGTCACATATATTTATTTTTCCAAGTCAACCATGGTTTCGCCGGGTATTGACCTAGCTTCATCAGGACTAATGGCACGTAAATATTCAAATTGCATATGATATCATAAATGGTGTTTACCGTCACGGATTTCGGTTAGTTGCTTCCACGCGCTTCATAGAAATGGTGTGGATGCCATGTCATTAACAAGTTGCAAAGACTTCTGATATAAGTAGAAAGCTTCCAAAATGTCAAGTTTTGTGGTTGAATCTGGCTTGTCAATTAGTTTTGCTTCTTCAAAGAGAAATTTATGGTCCTTTTCGTAACGGTGTTTAGCCATTGATGACTTCTTTAGGTCACAGTTCCGAATGTAGGTCTTGTGCTCTTTCAATCGAAAACGCAAGGCTCTACGGGTTTGTCCTATATACGAAGCGTCACATTCACATTGGATTTTGAAAAATTCCCCACAAGTTTTTGTCTGCAACATAGTCCTTTGATCCCAAAAAGTTCATTTTATTTCATCATCATCATCATCATTGTCAACCATTATCAATCCACTGCTGGACGAAGGTCTCCCCAAGTTTCCTCCACAACGGTCTGTCTTGTGCAAGTCTCCTCCATGTCACTCCTGCATACTTTCGAATTTCATCCACCCATCTCCCATGTGGTCTTCTTCTGGGTCTTTTCCTGTCCCTTGGAATCCAATCTAAAATTTCGGCTGTCCATTGATGATCTGTCCTTCTGGCAGTATGCCCAGCCCATTGCCAATTGAGGGATTTTACTCTGATCATGATGTCTTCCACTCTTGTCATTTTTCGGATCCACGAGTTCCTCTTCTTATCTCTCCTGGTTACACCAAGCATGCACCTCTCCATGCTGCTTTGAGTTGTCTGCAGCCTTTGTATGTCTCTTTTAGTTAAGGTCCACGTCTCTGCACCATACGTAAGCAATGGAAGGATGCATTGATCAAACACTTTTCTTTTAAGACATAATGGCATATTGCTCTTGAAAATTATGCTGTTTCTTCCAAAAGCTCTCCAGGCAAGTTTTGTACGTCGATTAATTTCTTCATCAATGTGACATTCACTTGATATCTGCTGTCCAAGATAAACGTACGTGTCTGTTATCTTCAGCTTTTCTCCATCAATCGATAAAGCTTCATTTCTTGAAAAAGCATTGAACATCACTTTTGTCTTCTGAAAGTTCATTTTTAATCCCACTTCTTTACTCTTGTCAGCAAGTTCTTGGATCATACTCTGCAACTCTGATGGGGTAGTTGCAAAAATGACTACGTCATCAGCGAAACGAAGGTGGGTTAGATAATCTCCATTAATCTTTATCCCATTGTTTTCCCAGCTCAGCGACTGAAAGACACCTTCCAATGTGGCATTAAAGAGCTTTGGAGATATGGTGTCACCTTGTCTCACTCCCTTTCCTACTTTTATGTGTGCTGTATTCTCAAACAGCCGAATCTTTGCACTTGCATTTTCATAGATGTTATTAATAATATTAATGTATGCATCTTCAATACCGCAGGATTTCAGAGCCATTGTAACTGCTGATGGTTTCACCAAATCAAAGGCTTTTTCATAATCGATAAAAGCCATGCACAATGGAAGTTCATATCCCCTCGCTCTTTCAATTAGTTCTCTCAGTACGTGGATACGATCTATTGTGCTGTAGCCACTCCTGAATCCAGCTTGTTCTCTTGGTTGAGCCATGTCCAGTGTGACCTTCAAGCGGTGTGAAAGAACTTTAGTGAAGATTTTATAAACCACTGATAGGAGGCTGATAGGTCTGTATTTCCTGAGATCCTCAATGTCACCTTTTTTATGTAGCAATATCATTGTAGCGTTGTTCCAATCCTCATTTTATTTATGGGTTTAAAAATTATTTTAAAATTAAAGGTTTTGAGAATTTTTGAAATTTTGAAAGCAATGTCACGGGAAAATGGAATAATGGCAAAATTCTCTCGCAAAGGGCGCATCACAGGAGTTAACGTGGAGATAGGTTTCGGTTTCCGGATATTTGTTATAGAGCCTTGTCTATAATGGAAGGGTTGTATCCTCGTTGTACTGCAACACGTTTAAGGAAATAAATCGCGGGATACACGCAACTGTAAAAGGAGCTGAGTTTTTGTTGCCAAGGGTGACTGGACTTGGCATCTGGAGGTGAGAAAACAGCGAAAGGCTTACGATAAATTGAGATCAAGATAGTATTTGAGATCAAGAGTATGTACTAAGTATTTCCTCATCTCTGTTATAGAAACGAATAGCACTAGAATATCCTTCATTTGGTTTCGTAAAGATGAAAAGTCTGCCTATATAAATATTTAAGGGAAAAGAGAAAAGCCATGTAGTTGCAAACAGGGTCTTTTGTTAAGTGAAATTCTACCATCCGATTGTACACTGAGTGATCACTGAATCATGTCGACCCAGATCAAAAGTGGATCCGGCCCGTTCACCATGTGATTTTCGAGAGGGAGCGATTACTCTACCGACGCAGCATATAAGGTGTGAGTGAAGCAGTAGGAAGTAAAAATCGGAGCGTGATGGGTAAATGGAAAAATTGTAGGAGCTAAGAGAGCGAGCGTATCTACTGTATTTCCCAAGCGGCTGAAGTGGCGGGTTGTTCGCGAGTCGCCGTAGTTAAAGTGTATTAGGACTGGTGTGAAAATGTTCAAACAAGGACCCGGGGGCAAAACTGTAGAGGACAGTGAAAGGTTGATGTGAGAGGTGAACGCCGGGTCTCGCACCCTATACAGGCCAATAGACGCAGAACTGTTCAACAGTTGAGTACCCAATATAACAGAGTTCAACCCGGGACAGTATCTGTCATGACTGGGCATCGCACGCTCGCACGTACATACATTGACAAAAGTCACCGGACACCTAGAAGAGAAACACGACATAGCATTTATTGACATACATTAGTACGGTGTCGGTCCACCTTTGGCCTTAATGCATGCACTGACCCTTCGAGACATGCTTTCGACAAGGTTTTGGAACACAGCGATAGGTATGCGCTTCCATTCAGTACATAATGCTGCCGCTAACTGTTGCTTAGTAGTAGGCCTTGGTTCCAAACTTCCTATGCGGCGCTCTAATTCATCCCATAAATGCTCTATGGGATTAAGATCAGGGCTGTGTGTTGGCCAGTCCACACACACGATACGAAATTATCGTCATACCACGCCTTAACACTCCTTGCTTTATGGCTCGGTGCATTATCCTGCTGATACCAACAAGTCTCAGTTCTATAGTATTGCCACGGAGTTGGTAGGGCATAATTGTCCAGGATATCGGGGTAGACGCGTGCTGGTTAACAGGCTTATCCACGATAACCAATGGGTAGGGACGTACCACGAAAACCACCCCCACACGAGTACTCTGCCAGCTCCAAACTTGACCGTAGGAACAGTACACTGTGGAAAATAGCGTTCCCCCGGCTGCCGCCATACCCACACACGGCCATCAGGCTGATGGATCGTGCATCTGGATTCATCAGTCCATAGGTCCCGTTTCCATTGATCTACGGTCCACGATAAATGTTCTTTACACCATGCTAAACGACGAGTAGGATTCCGAATGGAGATGAAAGACTTATGAGCAGCCGCACGACCACGGTAACCCATGGAATGAAGTTCTCTGAGAATGGTACGTGTACATACCGCGGTTCCAGCAATTTTACTCACCTGCACACTAAGGTCTTGTGCAGTACTCCGTCGATTAGCTATAGCGACTCTCCTGAGGCTTCGACGTCCTCTTTTCTTTGCTCTGCCGGTACGTTTTGTTGCTTTAGGCACGCCATGTGTCTTCCACGTGTTCAGTACATTCAAAACAGTTGACTTGGGTATGTTTAAACGCCTCTCGGTGTCTCTTGTGGATAACCCACTAATATAACACCCAACAATCCTTCCTTTCTCGAAGTCAGTTCTGCGACATTTTCACTCAACCTCCCAGTGCGACATGATCGCTGTCAGCTGCAGGCTTGTTTTTATACCACTTGCAGCTGTACCGCGCAACTTAACAACGCAGTGGATCCGTTCATTTGCTTTTGAACTGTGCCCGGAGACTTTTGTTAATATGGTGTATGTGTTTTAACAGCAGACGAATCCCACGACATTCTCTCCTAACCACTGTTGCTTCATCGGCGCCAAAGACTCCCCTGGTGCAAAGATCATGCAAGCTGGACCCCGGATGAGTGAGGAAAAGTGTGCTGGTCTCACGACTTGTGTTTCTTACTCCACTCCGTGGATGGTCGTGTACGTATTTGGCGCAAACAACATGAGACACTCAATCTATCCTGCATGGTCTCCATATTGCAAGCCGGTGAAAGGGGGACCTGCGAAGTATTAGGTAGGTGGTCCTGTTTCAGTGATCATTGAGTGCATAAGAAACCAGTTTTTGAGTCGAAACGTTTTTCTTCAATCAAGGAACATAAAGCTTAGTCCTTCCAGTACGGTCCCGGTGAGGTTAAGAGATGTTGTATTCGTTGCATTTTTCAATAAGAACACTTATTTATTCTTTTTTTTTTTTTCATGACGGTAACAGTGTGTTATTATTATTTCATGCGTGTGCTGAAGAAATATGATTTTGGAACTTTCTTTTTCCTTTAAACCAGGAAATTCTGAGAATATAGCTAAATTTGTTTCTCAGAATATAATCAAGTACTCGTTTATTTATATTTGTAGAAGAAATGAAAAAGAAAGAAAAAGAAAAGAAAAAAAATACTGTTTTTGCTTATGCGCATGAACTACCATAACATTTTAACATTTGCAGCTGCGTAATTCTAAGTTTCCGAAAATTCTTTTATTATTTTAAGTAGTTTCTTCGATCTGGCAACAGCAAGAACAAATGAACGTAGTTTGCCATCTGCGTGATTTTTTTGATTTTTTTTTTTTTTTTTTTTTTTGTCATAAATGAAACAATGCGCTGTTGGGCCACGATTCATTTTTTGAGGGGTTTTGAAGAACGGAAACCACTGACAAGTGTTGCTTTCTAACGATTTCATAAAAAACAATGCAGAGAAATGTCGCGTCTAGGTGCGGTTATGGTTTTTTGATATTTCATCAGCTGCCTATAGAAACATCTGATGTGCGGCGAGCGAACATTGGGAAAATGCGACTTTGTTGGGTTACCGATGTATTTAAGCCTAAGAACTGTCAGAAACCAGTTGCCTATACGTGCAGAAGTACTTACATTTTTTATCTGACTGTGCTTTGTTGTGAACTTAAGATGAACTTACTATGAAGCGGCATGTCCAGGTAAGTGTCTTTTGCGCAGTAAATTCTGTGCTTCTTGTGTTTAGTAAACGTGCTATGATAAAAAATGGCGCAGACATGAATTAGCACAAAGCCTGCTTACTCAGAAGAGACAGATGCAATAAGCACTGATGAAGTGTTTTGTGGATTAAAAAAGCATCTCGGCTTTGGACAATTAAAACATATTGTATTTTTCTTCACAATATATTTTTGTTTTATAACATAATATTTACCATGCAAAGCGCATAATGAATAATACTGTATATCACAATTAAATAAATGTGCAGTGACGTCAAAACAATAACAGTCCACACATAAAATAATCACAATCTATCTAACACAATATGATTTCCTTTGTCTGAACGTTTGTCCCATTTTGGTGGAGCAGTGGAAAGAGCGCTTATCTCTTTTAATTGTCGAATCCCTGCGTAAATCAGTACAATTTTTCAGCAGGTCTTTTGTAAAAAAAAAAAAGAATTGCTTGTGTTATCGGTTTGTCCGTCCGTCTGCAGACACCATATCTCTGCAACTACTAAACTATTAATTAGTCCGATTTGAAAAATTCTTTCTGCTTTGGAAAGCATGAAATGTGAGAATGATGATCCTTGCATACCGGGTTTTTTTTCTTACGCTTTCCAACTGTAAGTTGAAGCGTATATGCTTTAGCTTTGTCCGTCTGTCTGTCTGTCTGTCTGCCTGTCAGTCTGCCAGCACGATAAGTCGAAAACAAATGGTTCGATTTCGATGAAGTTTTAGTCTGTGGTAGGGGACAACCTAGGAAGGAACCATATTGAAAATGGACGAAATGGGGGTCAAAGGTCAGGACATACGAGAGGATCAATTCCATCGCTCTTATGCGTAATAACTTACGTAAAAAACCTTCGATTTCGACAAAACTTCATCATATTGTTTCGGAAGTATACTGAACCGGTTTTGTTTAATATCATCGAAATGGGGTCAAAGTTCAGGGCACAGGAGCGAGATTTATTCCACAGCCATTATCCTCATAACTTGACTTAAAATGCTTCTATTGCGACAAAACTTTAGTATGTTGTTGCGGAGGTAAACTGAACAGGTTCTGTTGAATATCACTGAAATTGGGTCAAAGGTCGGGGCACAGGAGCGAGATTTATTCCACAGCCATTCTCCTCATAACTTGACTTAAAATGCTTCTATTGCGACAAAACTTTAGTATGTTGTTCCGGAGGTATACTGAACCGGTTCTGTTTAATATAATCGAAATGGGGTCAAAGGTCAGGGCACAGGAGCGAGATTTATTCCACAGCCATTCTCCTCATAACGCGAGTAATAACTTGAGTAATGATTTCTGGTATGTTGGAAAGCGTATTAAAATCAATGCATCGCATGATTTTACTAACTTGTTTAAAGATGTATTACTTCGCTGCTAGAGGACGTAAACGCAGATGATATCGAATTCAAAATTCATTTTATTCCATATATTTGCTTCTAAATATCCGATTGAAAAAATACTTTTTCCTTTCCATGCCATTTACATCAAAGACTATTTTACGCACAGTTACTTTTTCAAGTAATACAGAGATTTCCCCGTAGGGGGCGTAAATGTGAACTGTGTTTTCCTCGATATCTCTGCTTCTAACACTCCGATTTGAAAAATTCTTTCTGCACCAGACACAGCTCCTGGTGTTTTTTTTTTTTTTTTTTTTTTTTTGTTGTTCTTGTTGTTGTTGTTTTTTCATATAATCAATAATTTTTGAGAAAGAATGGTTTGGCCACCAGGAGGCGTAAGCGTAATTTCTGCTTCTGATGTATTAAGAGCAAAACCTGAGCTTCTAGAATCTCGACTGAAAAAAAAAAAAATTTCGCGGACCGATACCGCTCACTTTAGAAAAACTTTTCGGAATATTTTTCCGCGCCAGGGGGTGTAGATGTATGTCTTATTTTTGTCAATATATCTATGCTACTGAGAGTCCAACTAGAAAATTCTTTCTTTGTCGGAGAAATATTTTTCATATAATTTCAACTTTATCAAGTAATACATAGATTTTCCGCTGGAGGGGTTGAATGTAAACTGCGTTTTCCCCGATATCTGTGCTTCTAAACTCCGATCTAAAAATTTCTTCCGACATCGGATACAGCTTCTAATGGGAAATATTTTGCATATAATTTCTAATTTTTGGTAAAGAATGGTTTGGCCCCATGAAGCTAAGTTTTTATTTCGGCTTACAATGTATTTGCAGCAAAATCTGAGCTTCTGAAAAGTCGACTGAAAAAATTCTTCCGCGGACTATTACCGCTCACCTCGGAGAACCTTTCCAACATATTTTCTTCTTAAAATAATGCATCGGTTTTCCGCTAGGGGGCGAAGATATATATCTTATTTTTGTCGATATCTCTGCTTCTAAGTGTCCGATATGAAAGATTCTTTTTTCGTTGGAAAGCGCTTTCGGTGCAAAATATTTCTGATATAATTTCAAATTTTTCTTAATGCACAAGTGTGACACCAGAGGGAGTAAGTTTACGTTTTTCGTTTTTAACAATATCTGCCGGACCAAAAACCCAATTGAAAAAATTACAAAAAAAATTATTTTTTGGTCATGAGAACGCTTTGTGTGTATTTTCTTACCAAAATAATGGGCAATTTTGCTTCCAACCTTCAATCTGTTTTTTTCTTAAATATCTCTGCTTTTAAATGTTCGATTTCTTTCAATACTAGATTCCATTTATCTTGAGGAACACTTTAGATTTGTATTTGAGGAGTTTTGTAGTTTACAGTTCTGTCGCTGGGTGGTGCGTGTGCATTTCTGTTTGAAGCTGCATCACCCTTTCTTAAAACTCTAGCGAGAAATTTCTTTTTTACAGTATGCAGATCGCTACAATAAAGATGGGGGAACATTATTCTCTTTAAATAATAAATAATGCACAGCCTTCCCGCTAAGAGGCGTAAAGGTGAAAATCTTTTTCTCTGTATCTCTGCTTCCGGGGGACGTATTTGAAAAGTTATTTTTCCATAGCATAGCTTTTGCCATGAAGAATATTTCTCGACTCTTTTCTATTATACAAAATTCTTCCGCTAGATTGCATAGAGTTATATCAGGTTTTTCTCTATATTTCTAATTGTTCGCTTTGAAATCTCTTTGGCCGCCCCGGTGGCGCAGTGGTGTAAGCGATGGCCTCTGATCATTCGTCCGTAAGGGGTCCGGGTTCGAATCCCGGTGAGGCATGGATGTTGTGTTTGTCTTACGGCACTGGCTCTCTCTCCCTTCCCTGGAACCAGTGACCCTAAATTAGGGACGGGCGACCGCTTATAGCCCATTAAGTTGCTCACGGTGGTCGTTAAACCTCCAATAAAAAAAAAAAAAAAGAAATCTCTTTGTCTCTGACAGCTTCCTTGTGCTATGAGAAACATTTTGTGCCCCATTTGTTAATCCTCGCAACATACTTTTTTGCCGCTGGTGGAAGTAAGTAGCTGCTTCTGTTTCTGGATGTTTTATCGATTGTAGAAACCGATTGATTGTTTTCTAACCGGTTCCATTGACTTTGAATAGCTTTGATATATTTTATTCGCGTCGGTAAGGATTCAAAATACGTACTCATTACAACCGATAATTTGGTGTCATCTTTCTTGTTTTTATTGTTGTAATGTTCATGAAACATACTTTCACATTAAGACATCGCAAAGAAAGGGAATACCTGGTTTTTAAAAAGCAACTCTACATATGTTATTTCCTTCCGCCACTACGCAGCAAAAACACAAGTGTTGGGAAACCGCTGGCCACTAGCTGGCAGTGATGGGTCACTGCTGTCTGAAATCTGCCGCTCACGGTACGGCAGCGATCCGTTGGTGGCAGCACCATCAGTTGGCAGCCGTTGATGGCCCTGCAGCATCGCCGTGAATTACGGGCCTCCAAGCATGCGCCACTAGTGGCCCGTAGCTGGCAACCAACGCAATCCCAACACGAGGTGTAAACAGCGCATGCGCAGAAGCAACAAGTGCACAGTCTCTCGTGGTGCCGGTTAGTTGAAGACGACGCCAGTGCAGTCGGTTATTATGTGCAGAAAAGAAAAAAGGTACATGTAGAGACACGAATTAATTTCCTAATGAAATGCCGCGTTGGCGAAGATTACCGTCGAAGGAAAATTAAATAAATAATTAATTAACTGTAAGAAATTGTCAATTACCCTTATGTAGTTATAGAAACTCATTTCGTAGTAAAATTCCCGAACCAACACACGAAGAATCGAGAATATAAACAACCATGAAACATACCCTCTCCGTTCCCATGAATAACAAGAAATTCCGGACTTCAAACAGAAGTCCCGGAAAAACATTGAAAAATTGATATTTTGGAAAAAAAAATAAGAAAAATGAGAATGAGGATTTTTCCGATGAGAATTTTTCCGCGCCTCACTTATAAACGTGGAAAGAGCGACGACTTCTGTTTGAAATAAGAAAAAAAATGGTTATTTTCATTACAAAATGATCACGTATTTGAAATAAAGTAAAAAAAAAAAGCAGTGCTATGTTAATATAGTGCACTCATCTATGAGTTGAATACACAACATTGGAGGAATTCGCTGCTAAAAGTAAAATAAAATATCTTTCCTATTTAGAACTTCAGACCGAGGGGGGAAAAAAAGGTACAACTTTAAAAATGTAACAGAATATGACATGAACGGGTAAATATATTAAGTAAGCAATCGCTTTTCAAGACCACAGGGACAGCACAAAACTTTGGAAAGCACTTTTGGGTTGGTACACCCATTGAAAATGAGTGAAGTTACCTTAAGGTAAATGAAAAAAGAACGTTAAGTTTAAAAAATAAATTTATGAATTATATGAAACGGACATTTATGAAAATTACCTCGCAATACCGTAAAATAAAAAAATAAATAAAAGAAAGAACCGTCGTTTCAGATCTCGCCGGAAAGCTGCTCACCTTGAAGCAAGCGTACGCAACTAGTGTAGGGGCTAAAGCGTCCGCTTCGCCAACAAGATGTCGTTGATTCGATGCCAGCCGGATCCACCGCGCATTTTACCGGACTTGTTGAGGAAATTTCCCCCGTGCCGGGACGTCCTGCAGATAAGTTTCGTTGGGAAAGAAGAGAAATTGTGCCTTTGGGTTACTGTGGATATCCTTATTTTACGTCACGTGATTGCCGGCTGCCATTGCCGAAAAATCGGCGGACCACATTACACTAGCCATCATTTATGGCACGTGCTTGCAGGACCACTTAAGGGCCGCTTGTGGCAACCACAACTAGTGATATATAACTGATAGCCCTGTTCTGGCATATGACAACTGATGAAGATTCTAACTGTGGGCCAGCTGCTGGCCTGAACTGCTGTCCCACGTGGTTGTCGCCGGGGCATTTTATTGACGTTTGGGCAGCGGCAACATAGCGCTGGACCACTGCTGGACCACTGCTGGCTTGAGTGCTGGCCCAGCAAGACTGTTTTTGCTGTATATTCACGGGCTTTCACCTGGTGTATTCATAAATTGTTATGTGATGCGAAACATTTGTTACTTCCGAAATCTAATTGACTGAAAAGAGCCAAAATATTGCTGGAGGTAAAAATCATGTTGGCTAGTGTTGTAGACCCGCGCGGGCTCCAACATATTTTCTACGTTACTGCATTAAGGTGGTTCCACCTAAAATATCTGCCTTATGTTTCCAATGGTAAAACTTCTTTACATATTTTCTTCGTAATTAATGTAATCCCAAGGATGAAAATTTGCACATCGATAAAACTAAGTTTAAGCTATAGCATGGGATACTTAATACTTGCTAAAACATAACAGTACCTAAGCAATCCAAAATTTGTTCGTCTACTCGCGTCATCGATGTACAGGTGGCGCCATCTGTTAACAGCTCTAACATTACTCAAAGAAAAATTATTGATTTTAATATAAATATGGTTATGTTTCAGCAAGTATTAAGAATCCCATGCTATAACTTAAAGTTAGTTAGTGAATAAACAAAGACATCGTTCTTTCCCCGTTTAGCAACACACAGCAACCGAAAAATTGTTATTCGGCAGCCGCCGGGGAAACGAATCCCGGATCTCTCGATATCTAGCCGAGCCCGTTAGCCTTACACCACGGTGGCCAACAATTCACGGCGCTATATGCGTTTTTCTGTCAGCATCTGACATTATAAATCCGTAAGACGGGCTCAGCTACTGAGACGTCTCCATCTGGTGGGCATTAACGGCACTGGCTATATATTAATTATAGCAGTTAAATCCAAAGTGAATAGTGGCTGAGCCATCTTACGGATTTATAATGTCAGATGCTGACAGAAAAACGCACATAGTGCCGTGAATTGTTGGCCACCGTGGTGTAAGGCTAACGCGCTCGCCTAGATAGAGAGAGATCCGGGATTCGATTCCCCGGCGGTGGCCGAATAACAAATTTTCGGTTGCCATGTGCGTTGCTAAACGTGGAAAGAGCGATGTTTTTGTTTATTCACTGACGCCACGTATTTGGAGGATTTTAACTTAAAGTTCGTTATATCCAAGGTTCTTTAACACACAAGGTTGTGCCCGTAAGACCCCTGTAAAGCTTCTACTTCGAGGGAGTGCGGAGGATTTGGTCTGATGACGTCAGCTGTCTTACGAACTAACTAGTTTAATGCGCCGAAGGTCAAAGCAGTAGCAAATGTCATTCGACTCTTGTTAAAAGAGCTGTTTTTTTCTGCTTCTAGAATGATTTTAGTGTATATACACTGAGTGGCCCCTTTGTTATGATCACCTGACCGTTTTAAGCAAATGAGCTATGGCTGCACGCTGTTGCCGCCACAGGGCGAGGCTAGTATAAAAAGGGAAAGCTTAGTGCTTGCGACAGTAGTAGAAGTGATTTTTGGGTGACGAGATAGGTAAAAAATGCGATTTGATGGACTTTTAGCGTGGGATGATTGTAGGAGCTCGGAGCCATGGAGCGAGTATCACCGAAACCGTCGCATTCGTGAAATGTTCCAGAGCAGCTGTTGTTAAAGTGTTTAAAGACTGGACTGTCAGCCAGAAAACTGGGTCTCTACGTGCAACGTGTAGTCGTCATCGACTAGTGACTGCTCGGGCGGAACGGAGAGTGTCCAGACTGGTAACAGACAACAGAAGGGCAGCAGTGCAGCAAATTACAGACCATCTTATTCAAGGATCCCCTCAAATGATCTCTGCACGCACTGTTCGCCGTACACTGCATCGGATGGGATTCGCACAGGAGCACAAAGATTGGACAGTCGATAATTGGAAACAAATTATGTGGTTTGATAAATCACGTTTTCAGTTGCACCATGCCGATGGCCGAGTGAGAATTTGGAGGAAACAGCACGAAAGCATGGACCCCAAATGCATTGCTACAACCCTTCAAGCTGGTGAAGGCAACGTTATGGTTTGGGGAATATTTTCCTGGTATGTTTTGGGCCCTTTAATTCGTGTTGATCAACGTCTGACTGGCACATCATATCTAAACATCGTTGCGGACCAAGTGCATCCTGTCATGTGGATGGTTTATCCCAATGGCGATGGCTACTTTCAACAAGATAATGCGTCCTGCCATAGTGCTCGTATTGAACAGGATTGGTTTCAGGAACTTGCCGGTGAGTTTACCTTGCTTAGGTGGCCCCCACAATCTCCAGATCACAACACCATTGAGAATTTGTGGAATGAAGTTGAACGAGCCATCAGACAGCTGGATCCACAACCCTGCAATCTCGCACTCCTGGAAAGTGCTATTCATCAAGCATGGTCTCAGATTCCACAAACCACCTGTCAACATCTCGTGGAGTCCATGCCATGAAGAATCGACGCAGTATTAAAGGCAAAAGGTGGCCCAATAAAGTACTGAAGGGGTGGTCATAATAAAGTGGCCACTCAGTGTATAGTAAGTGGAATAGCTAAGTTTGTTTGCAAATAGTTTGTTCTTTCGAGATGCCTTCGAGTTCCTGCAGTGTTGCAGACTGCAGGAATAACTACAGAAATACCATAGGATCCCCAACTACATACCACAGATTTCCGAAAGTGACTGAGCTCTGCAGGTTATGAAAATTACGCTGTGAACGACGTGATACTTTTTTTTATCCAGAATCAGGGTCGTATAGATGGGGATAGGGTAAGGGGGGTCACGGCTTCAGCAAAAACATTTTAAAGAATATATTTTTTTGCGGAAACTTCACGTGAATAAAGAAATAGGAATTTTTGCGGCAGCTTTAAAAGGAGTATTAAAAAGATAAGTAGTTTTTGGTTGTTGTTTTTTGAGATTTAAATTTATAAAAACTGGATGACGGAAAAGCAGTTACTTCAGAAGACCTGGGGCTCCTTTCCATATCCGTAGCAAAGGTTCCAATGAATGTATATATTAACAAGGGAATGTGAAAGAAATATCAGTTTAATGAATGAAAACGTTTTATCAATGAGGATAAGATATTATGAATTACAGTTTTTTTCACACCTGCTTCAGAATATAATGAATTTAAAGTTGTTCTTTTCGGTATACGCAGATACCTGTGTCGTTTTTTTTGTTTGTTTGTTTTTTTATAACAGAGTCAAGAGAAAATTTATTACTAAGCGCAAAACATTGTGACATTATGTTGTGCTTTTTATATTCAAAAATAAATAATTTACGTAGTTTTACTTCTTTTTTTATGGTGCCGTGATTCTTAATTGTTACTTATTTATTTGCTTACTAATGTTCTGTATTTTCGTATCTATCGGAAAATTTCACTCTCACAGAAGTTACGTGTTCTGTAGTCCCGATCGCGAGGCGTTTCAAAGAGGATGGCCTTACTTGTCTGAAAGAATAACATTTGCATGACATGTTCAACTTTTGCGTAACTGTTTCGTAGTATTTTCTACTGGTATAAAACTAGGGCAATTACTTCAATTACAACGTGCAGATTTGTGTTACACGCAGTAAAGCACAATAATTTTGGTCTTACGCAAAATACCTGTAGGCTCCAAAGAATTTTAATTATCAAAATGCCTATAACTTAATTAATAACATGCAATTAAAAAATAACTAATTGAGTTCTAATTGATTTTCGCAAAAGGGTTTAGAAGAATTCTTTGCGGGGGCTCCGAGATTTTCCGGTACGCCACTGTCCAAAATGCTACTATTTGCTCCAAACACTTTGCTGAAGGCGACTATAACAAGTTAGTAAAATCATGCAATGCATCGATTATAATACGCTTTACAACATACCAGAAATCATTACTCAAGTTATTACTCAAGTTATGAGGATAATGGCTGTGGAATAAATCTCGGTCCTGTGCCCTGACCTTTGATCCCATTTCATGATATTCAACAGAATCGGTTCAGTATACCTCCGAAATAACATGATAAAGTTCTGTCGCAATGGAAGCATATTTACGTAAGTTATGATGCATAAGGGCTATGGAATAGATCCCACTCCTGTGTCCTAACCGTTAACCCCATTTCGCCCATTTTCAACAGGATTCATTCCCAGGCAGGCCCCTACGACATACTAACATTTTATCCAAATCGAAGAATTTTTACGTAAGTTATGACGCATAATGGCGATGGAAGTGATTCCGTTCCAATGTCCTGATCTTTGACCCCATTTCGTTCACTTTCAATAGGGTTCTTTCCCAGGTGTTCCCCTTCCACATACTAAAATTTCATCGAAATCGAACGATTTTTACGCGAGTTATCGTGCGGACGGGCATACGCACACAACGCGTGACGTAATGAAGCAGATAGGAATCGCGACCATCTGCTCGAAAGAGTGTGACGTCATAAAACTTTAATAGGATCCACGCACAACGCTTGACGTAATGAGGCAGATAGGAATCGCGACCATCTGCTCTGAATGTGTGACGTCATAAAACTTTAATAGGATCCACGCACAACGCGTGACGTAATGAGACAGATGGCGTGACCGCGCGCCAGCATTTAAATCGCGAGATTGTGACGTCATAAGATTTCTAAGCATGGGTAACATTAATAGGACGCCATGACACTAAAACGTGGTAATTCGGGGTGGTTATTTAACGCACTGAACGAATTTTCCTAAAGTCGAGATCAAGCTAAATCGATTTCTAGTACCAGAAAACGGTAGGTTAAAGACTTTCATCAAAATCCTTAAAGCCGTTTTGAAAATAAAATTTACGTACATACAAGAATTGCTATTTAATAGTATAGGATAAGGGCAATGGAATGGATCCCGATCCTATGACCTGATCTTTGATCCCATTTCGTCCATTTTCAATAGGGTTCGTTCCCAGGTGTTCCCCTACCACATACTAAAATTTCATCGAAATCGAACCAATTTAACGTACGTTATGACGCATATAGGCAATGGAATGCATTGCGCTCCTATGTCCTAACCGTTGACTCCACTTCACGTATTTTCAATAGGGTTCATTCCCAGGTGGTCCCCTTCAATATACTAAAATTTCGTCGACATCGAACCATATTTAGGCAAGTTATGACGCAACATAGCAATGGAATGGATCCCGCTCCTATGCCGTGACCTTTGGACCCCATTTCGTCCATTTTAAATAGGGTTCGTCCCCAGGTGGTCCCCTACCACACACTAAAATTTCATCGAAATCGAACCATTTTTACACGAGTTATCGAGCCGACAGGAGGACGGACGGACAGACGGACGGACAGACGGACGGAAAAAGCTGGAGCATATACGCTTCTTCAACCTGCGGTTGGAAAGCGTAAGAAAGCGATATGTAAAAGTGAACTAGTGGAGTTGCCGCAGAAAAAGCATTGAGCGGATGTTCCTCCCAATACATGGCGAACATGAAATTAAAGAAAAGTGAAAAATACGTATTACGACAAACGTATTAGAGGCAATGGAAAAAAAAATACTCTAAAATTCAGCCGAGGCATTAAACTTTTCATGAAAACACGTACTATGATTCGAATGAAGCACATCAATTCGCAGCTAAAAGAGAAAGAAAAAAAAATTAGAAAACTCAAGCTTCTGAAGATAACTACTTGAAGAAAGGATTTATTTTTTTCAAATTTGTTATTTCTCACATTATATTCAATGGCGCCCCGGGGATTTCTTTATATGGGTGGCCAAAGTTATTGAAGATGCAAATGAAGATACACCGGAGAAAACATCTCCGAAAATACTGGTAAGTGTTAAAAATATCTCCGCCATATTAAAGTATTTCCAATGATTCATAAAATATATATTTAAAATCACATGCAAATATATTTAAAAAAAAAAAAAATACGCAGCCAATAACGAAAAACAAAGGACCAAGCGATGCCGGGTCGCTGGGCCAACCCAACTGAGAAACGCCAGAGCATTTGTTTATTTACAGAATTTTGCATAAGAAATCTTTAGATTTTTCTCTGCGAGCAAGTTGTTACTTAGTGATAATCAAATTCGGAGACAAATAATCAGAAATTCATTTATTACAGAACTAAATATACGAAGTGATTACCCGAACGCATTGCTTCTACCAACAAATTGCCTGTATGTCAATAGACAGCAGACAACTCTCGTGTTCGCTGCTTGTAAGGCAGGTGACGTCAGAGAGAATGCTGCGCAGGAAAGCTCAACCGGTACTCCCGTATGAGCAAACCCAGTAGTCTATTAACCTTGGTTATATCGATGTGCAAATTTTCATCCTTGGGTATACATTAATTGGGATGAAAATATGTAAAGAAGTTTTACCATCGAAAACATAAGGCAGAGATTTTTGGTGGAACCACCTTAAGACAACATCTTTACGACTCTATAGATTTAGATTATGCAATTCTGTTCGTTAATCGTCCGATAAAATGCACCTCTTTGATTTTCTGTCTATTTTTCCCATATGATTCCTGAGTGCTATTTCCTGAAAGAGTTGCTACATTCCTTTCAAGGCGATAATTTTCCAGTATAAGCAGAATCCTCCCCCCCCCCTGTAATTACAAGCAGCTTCCGTTGAACGGTTCATACAAGTGTTTTTCTCGGCAGACCAGCCAAGACACAATACCCCTGCTTCATTTTCTTCGAGGGGCGCCTAGTACAACTTTCTATTGACTGTGAAAGGGAAAGTTTCTGGTTCTCAATTTCTTTGTTAAATAAGAAAGTAAAGCAGCAGCTTTGAAAAGGGAAATCATTAATTCCTGTCACTTATGGAGTTTTTTGGTCTTTTTGCGTCATTGTTATCAAATAGGCTTCCCACAAAGTTGGAGTTCCAAAGAAAGAAAGAAAGAAGGAATCTCATATACTCGGGAAGCACTAGGAATAAAAACGAAAAGAAATCTCTGGTCTACAAGCAAGGAGAAAAGATGTTTCCTCCAGAAGACTGCCGGGAGAGCTTGAGCTCACTCCTCAATGGACCGTTACCAGTTAGCTCTTTGAGTGAAGTGGTGGGGAGGAGGGGTTTGTCGAGGTCGTAGAGAGGGAGTTCGCAGGTCAAGGCAGGTCATTTGGCGAGAGGCCCCACGCAGGTAACAGCAGACGGCAGGACGTCTTGCAACCCTATTCCAATATTAAAACCAGATCACGTGAGCGAAGTGCCGTATAGGGAACGAGCGAAATCGGGGTGAAGTGCTCACCGGAAGAATGTTAAATCAAGTCACGCCTTTTTGTTTCATGAAAGTGAAAGTTATTTACTCACCATTGACAAAAAAAGAAGGAAACCAGCTATAACGGAAGCACCAGCTTTGCAGCAAATTGTTCAGCTTTTTAGAAGATTCTTGGTGCTGTGTACCTTTCCCGGCGGTAGTATATAGTAAATCCCATTTGAAAACATTTCGATGTAACGAAAATGGGTAACGGAAGTAGTCAGAATCGTTGTTGAAATCTGAATTTTGAATTATTCCATTGTAACTCAACAATATACAAATGCCGTTCCATAAAAACTGAGAGTAATTTATTTTCTTAATTTGGTAGCAGTGCGAAGGGGGAAAATAACCATGTAAACGACTAACTGTATATTTTTTTTTTCTTAAATTGGTAACTGTGCGAAGGGGAAAATATCCATGTAGACGACTAATTCTATATTTTTTTCTTAAATTGGTAACAGTGCGAAGGGGAAAATAATAATGTAGACGACTAACTGTATATATTTTTCTTAAATTGGTAACAGTGCAAAGGGGAAAATAACCATGTAGACGACTAACTGTATATTTTTTTCTTAAATTCGTAACAATGCGAAGGGGGAAAATAACCATGTAGACGACTAACTGTATATTGTTTTCTTAAATTGGTAACAGTGCGAAAGGGGAAAATAACCATGTAGACGACTAACTGTATATTTTTTTCTTAAATTGGTAACAGTGCGAAGGGGAAAATATCCATGTAGACGACTAATTGTATATTTTTTTCTTAAATTGGTAACAGTGCGAAGGGGGAAAATAACCATGTAGACGACTAACTGTATATATTTTTCTTAAATTGGTAACAGTGCAAAGGGGAAAATAACCATGTAGACGACTAACTGTATATTTTTTTCTTAAATTGGTAACAGTGCGAAGGGGAAAAATAACCATGTAGACGACTAACTGTATATTTTTTTCTTAAATTGGTAACAGTGCAAAGGGGAAAAATAACCATGTAGACGACTAACTGTATATATTTTTCTTAAATTGGTAACAGTGCAAAGGGGAAAATAACCATGTAGACGACTAACTGTATATTTTTTTCTTAAATTGGTAACAGTGCGAAGGGGGAAAATAACCATGTAGACGACTAACTGTATATTTTTTTCTTAAATTGGTAACAGTGCGAAGGGGAAAATAACCATGTAGACGACTAACTGTATATATTTTTCTTAAATTGGTAACAGTGCAAAGGGGAAAATAACCATGTAGACGACTAACTGTATATATTTTTCTTAAATTGGTAACAGTGCAAAGGGGAAAATAACCATGTAGACGACTAACTGTATATATTTTTCTTAAATTGGTAACAGTGCGAAGGGGAAAAATAACCATGTAGACGACTAACTGTATATTTTTTTCTTAAATTGGTAACTGTGCGAAGGGGAAAATATCCATGTAGACGACTAATTGTATATTTTTTTCTTAAATTGGTAACAGTGCGAAGGGGAAAATAATAATGTAGACGACTAACTGTATATATTTTTCTTAAATTGGTAACAGTGCAAAGGGGAAAATAACCATGTAGACGACTAACTGTATATTTTTTTCTTAAATTCGTAACAATGCGAAGGGGAAAATAACCATGTAGACGACTAACTGTATATTGTTTTCTTAAATTGGTAACAGTGCGAAAGGGAAAATAACCATGTAGACGACTAACTGTATATTTTTTTCTTAAATTGGTAACAGTGCGAAGGGGAAAATATCCATGTAGACGACTAATTGTATATTTTTTTCTTAAATTGGTAACAGTGCGAAACGGAAAATAATAATGTAGACGACTAACTGTATATTTTTTTCTTAAATTGGTAACAGTGCGAAGGGGAAACTATCCATGTAGACGACTAATTGTATATTTTTTCTTAAGTTGGTAACAGTGCAAAGGGGAAAATAACCATGTAGACGACTAACTGTATATTTATTTCTTAAATTCGTAACAATGCGAAGGGGGGAAATAACCATGTAGACGACTAACTGTATATTTTTTCTTAAATTGGTAACAGTGCGAAGGGGAAAATATCCATATAGACGACTAACTGTATATTTTTTTCTTAAATTGGTAACAGTGCGAAGGGGAAAATATCCATGTAGACGACTAATTGTATATTTTTTTGTTAAGTTGGTAACAGTGCAAAGGGGGGAAATAACCATGTAGACGACTAACTGTATATTTTTTTCTTAAATTGGTAACAGTGCGAAGGGGAAAATATCCATGTAGACGACTAACTGTATATTTTTTTCTTAAATTGGTAACAGTGCGAAGGGGAAAATAACCATGTAGACGACTAACTGTATATTTTTTTCTTAAATTGGTAACAGTGCGAAGGGGAAAATAACCATGTAGACGACTAACTGTATATTTTTTCTTAAATTGGTAACAGTGCGAAAAGGAAAACTAACCATGTAGACGACTAACTGTATATATTTTTCTTTAGTTGGTAACAGTGCGAAGGAGAAAAATAACGATGTTGACGACTAACTCTATATTTTTTTCTTAAATTGGTGAGAATGCGAAGGGGAAAATATCCATGTAGACGACTAACTGTATATTTTTTTCTTAAATTGGTAAGAATGCGAAGGGGAAAATATCCATGTAGACGACTAACTGTATATTTTTTTCTTAAATTGGTAAGAATGCGAAGGGGAAAATATCCATGTAGACGACTAACTGTATATTTTTTCTTAAATTGGTAACAGTGCGAAGGGGAAAATAACCATGTAGACGACTAACTGTATATTTTTTCTTAAATTGGTAACAGTGCGAAGGATAAAATATCCATGTAGACGACTAATTGTATATTTTTTCTTAAATTGGTAACAGTGCGAAGGAGAAAATAACCATGTAGACGACTAACTGTATATTTTTTTCTTAAATTGGTAACAGTGCGAAGGGGGAAAATATCCATGTAGACGACTAACTGTATACTGTTTTCTTCAATTGGTAACAGTGCGAAGGGGAAAAATAACCATGTAGACGACTAACTGTATATTTTTTTCTTAAGTTGGTAACAGTGCGAAGGAGAAAAATAACCATGTAGACGACTAACTGAATTAAGGAAGTACGGTATATCGCCTATTTCCCAGCTGCAGAGGCGGATTAACGAGGGGAGTGCTGTAGGGACTACAGCCTTAGGGCCCACTGTGACCAAGGGCCCAGGAGATATGCCTGGGCAAGTTATAAATAGGTAGAGAGGGAGAGTGGGGGAGGATTGTAAAACGATAGGTACAGATAGAGAGTGAAAGATTGTAAGACGAACACATTTCAAAGCAGTTACTCACAGAGAGAGAGAGAGAGAGGTTTGTAAAACTGTTTTACTTTTGTCTCGTACGATTTCCACTTGGTCAGAAACAGAGGCTGAAAGACGAAAAGATTTCAAGGCTGTTACTCAGAGAGAGAGACTTGTAAAACAATTTTAGCTTTGTTTCGTATGATTTCCACTTGGTCAGCAACAGAGGCTCGAACACGAACAGATTTCAAGGCAGTTACTCACAGGGAGAGAGAGAGAGAGAGAGAGAGAGAGAGAGATTTGTAAAACAGTTTTACTTTCGTCTCGTATGATTTCCACTTGGTCAGAAACAGAGGCTGAAAGATGAACAGATTTCAAGGCAGTTACCCACAGACAGACAAAGAGAGAGAGAGAGAGAGAGAGAGAGAGAGAGAGAGAGAGAGAGAGAGAGAGAGAGAGAGAGAGAGAGAGAGAGAGAGAGAGAGAGAGAGAGAGTGAGAGAGAGAGCGGGACAGAGAGAGTGAGAGAGAGATTTGTAAAACAGTTTTACTTTCGTCTCATATGATTTCCGCTAAGTCGGAAACAGAGTCTGGAAGACGAACAGAATTCAAGGCGGTCACTCACAAAGAGAGAGAGAGAGAGAGAGGGAGAGAGGTTTGTAAAACAATTTAACTTTTGTCTTGTATGATTTCCACTTGTTCAGAAACAGGGACTGGTAGGCGAACAGATTTCAAGGCAGTTACTCACACAGAGAGAGAGACTCTTGCAAAACAGTTTTACTTTTGTCTCGTATGATTTCCACTTGCCCAGAAACAGAGGCTGGAAGGCGAACAGATTTCAAGGCAGTTACTCACAGAGAGAGAGAGACAGAGAGAGAGAGAGAGAGAGAGGGAGAGAGAGAGAGAGAGAGAGACAGAGAGAGAGAGAGAGAGAGAGAGAGTAAAACTTGTAAAACGTCTTTACTTTTGTCTCGTATGATTTCTACTTGGTCAGAAACAGAAGCTGGAAGACTAACAAATTTCAAGGCAGTTACTCACAGAGAGAGAGAGAGGAGGGGGGGGGTGCAACACAATTTTACTTTTGTCTCATATGATTTCCACTTGTTCAAAAACAGAGGCAGGAAGACGAACAAATTTCAAGGCAGTTACTCAGAGAGAGAGAGAGAGAGAGAGAGGGTGTAGTAAAACTGTTTCTTTTGTCTCGTATGATTTCCACTTGTTCAGACACAGAGGCTGGAGGACGAACAGATTTCAAGGCAGTTACTCAGAGAGAGAGAGAGAGAGAGAGAGAGAGAGTTTGTAAAGCAATTCTACTTTTGTCTCGTATGATTTAAACTTGTTCAGAAACAGAAGCTGGAAGACTAACAGATTTCAAGGCAGTTACTCACAAAGAGATAGAGAGGGGAGGGGGGTGCAACACAATTTTACTTTTGTCTCATATGATTTCCACTTGTTCAAAAACAGAGGCAGGAAGACGAACAGATTTCAAGGCAGTTACTCAGAGAGAGAGAGAGAGAGAGAGGGGTGTAGTAAAACAATGTTTCTTTTGTCTCGTATGATTTCCACTTGTTCAGACACAGAGGCTGGAGGACGAACAGATTTCAAGGCAGTTACTCAGAGAGAGAGAGAGAGGGAAAAAGAGAAGTTTGTAAAACAATTTTACTTTTGTCTCGTATGATTTAAACTTGTTCAGAAACAGGGAGTGGAAGGCGAACAGATTTCAAGGCAGTTACTCACAAAGAGAGAGAGAGAGAGAGAGAGAGAGAGAGAGAGAGTAAAACTTGTAAAACAACTTTACTTTTGTCTTGTATGATTTCTACTTGGTCAGAAACAGAAGCTGGAAGGCAAACAGATTTCAAGGCAGTTACTCAGAGAGAGAGAGAGAGAGAGAGAGAGAGAGGCTTGTAAAACAGTTTTACTTTTGTTTCGTATGATTTCCATTTGGTCAGAAACAGAGGCTGGCAGACGAACAGATTTCAAGGCAGTTACTCACAGAAAGAGAGAGAGAGAGAGATTGAGAGTGAGAGAGGTTTGTAAAACAATTTTACTTTTGTATCGAATAATTTCCACTTGGTCAGAAACAGAGACTGGAAGGCGAACATATTTCAAGGCAGTTATTCACAAAGAGAGTGAGAGAGGTTTGTAAAACAATTTTACTTTTGTCTCGTATGTTTTCCACTTGCTCAGAAACAGGGACTGGAAGGCAAACAGATTTCAAGGCAGTTACTCACACACAGAGAGTGACTCTTGCAAAACAGTTTTACTTTTGTCTCGTATGATTTCCACTTGTTCAGAAACAGGGACTGGTAGGCGAACAGATTTCAAGGCAGTTACTCACACACAGAGAGAGACTCTTGCAAAACAGTTTTACTTTTGTCTCGTATGATTTCCACATGTTCAGAAACAGGGACTGGTAGGCGAACAGATTTCAAGGCAGTTACTCACACACAGAGAGAGACTCTTGCAAAACAGTTTTACTTTTGTCTCGTATGATTTCCACTTGTTCAGAAACAGGGACTGGTAGGCGAACAGATTTCAAGGCAGTTACTCACACACAGAGAGAGACTCTTGCAAAACAGTTTTACTTTTGTCTCGTATGATTTCCACTTGTTCAGAAACAGGGACTGGTAGGCGAACAGATTTCAAGGCAGTTACTCACACAGAGAGAGAGAGAGACTCTTGCAAAACAGTTTTACTTTTGTCTCGTATGATTTCCACTTGTTCAGAAACAGGGACTGGTAGGCGAACAGATTTCAAGGCAGTTACTCACACAGAGAGAGAGAGAGACTCTTGCAAAACAGTTTTACTTTTGTCTCGTATGATTTCCACTTGTTCAGAAACAGGGACTATTAGGCGAACAGATTTCAAGGCAGTTACTCACACAGAGAGAGAGAGAGAGAGTAAAACTTGTAAAACAGTTTTACTTTTGTCTCGTATGATTTCCACTTGGCCAGAAACAGAGGCTGGAAGGCGAACAGATTTCAGGGCAGTTACTCACACAGAGAGAGAGAGGGGTTGGGGGGTTGTAAAGCAATTTTACTTTTGCCTCGTATGATTTCCATTTGTTCAAAAACAGAGGCAGGAAGCCGACCTGATTTCAAGGCAGTTACTCAGAGAGAGAGAGGGGGGGGGGTGTTGTAAAACAGCTTTACTTTTGTCTCGTATGATTTCTACTTGGTTCAGAAACAGAAGCTGGAAGACGAACAAATTTCAAGGCAGTTACTCAGAGAGAGAGAGAGAGAGAGAGAGAGAGAGAGAGAGAGAGGGGGGGTGTTGTAAAGCAATTTTACTTTTGCCTCGTATGATTTCCATTTGTTCAAAAACAGAGGCAGGAAGGACGAACCTGATTTCAAGGCAGTTACTCAGAGAGAGAGGGGGGGGTGTTGTAAAACAATTTTCCTTTTGTCTCGTATGATTTCCACTTGTTCAGAAACAGAGGCTGGAGGACGAACAGATTTCAAGCAGTTACTCAGAGAGAGAGAGAGAGAGGGAGGTTTATAAAATAGTTTTATATTTGTTTCGTATAATTTGCACTTGGTCAGAAACAGAGGCTGGAAGACGAACAGATTTTTTTTTTTTTTATTGGAGGTTTAACGACCACCGTGAGCAACTCAATGGGCTATAAGCAGTCGCCCGTCCCTAATTTAGGGTCACTGGTTCCAGGGAATGGAGAGAGCCAGTGCCGTAAGACAAACACAACATCCATGCCTGACCGGGATTCGAACCCGGACCCCTTACGGACGAATGATCAGAGGCCAACGCCTTAGACCACTGCGCCACCGGGGCGGCGAACAGATTTCAAGGCAGTTACTCAGAGAGAGAGAGAGAGAGAGAGGCTTGCAAAACAGCTTTACTTTTATCTCGTATGATTTCTACTTGGTCAGAAACAGAAGCTGCAAGACGAACAAATTCCGAGGCAGTTACTCACAGAGAGAGAGAGAGGGGGGTGGGGGTGTAAAACAATTTTACTTTTGTCTCGTATGATTTCCACTCTTTCAAAAATAGAGGCAGGAAGACGAACAGATTTCAAGGCAGTTACTCAGAGAGAGAGAGAGAGAGAGAGAGAGGTGTTGTAAAACAATTTTTTTTTTGTCTCGTATGATTTCCACTTGTTCAGAAACAGAGGCTGGAAGACAAGCAAATTTTAAGGTCATTACTCACAGAGAGAGAGAGAGAGAGAGAGAGAGAGAGAGAGAGAGAGAGGTTTATAAAATAGTTTTACATTTGTCTCGTATAATTTGCACTTGGTCAGAAACAGAGGCTAGAAGACGAACAGATTTCAAGGCAGTTACTCAGAGAGAGAGAGAGAGAGAGAGAGAGAGAGAGAGAGAGAGAGAGAGAGAGAGAGAGAGAGAGACTTGTAAAACAATTTTAGCTTTGTCTCGTATGATTTTCACTTGGTCAGAAACAGAGGCTAGAAGATGAACAGATTTCAAGGCAGTTACTCAGAGAGAGAGAGAGAGAGAGGGAGAGAGGTTTGCAAAACACTTTTACTTTTGTCTCGTATGATTTCCACTTGTTCAGAAACAGGGACTGGAAGGCGAACAGATTTCAAGGCAGTTACTCACACACAGAGAGAGACTCGGAGAAGTTTATAAACTAGTTTTACATTTGTCTCGTATGATTTCCACTTGGTCAGAAACAGAGGCTGAAAGGCCTGTTGAGCTGGATAACGACGTGCTGAAAGCTGTTGTTGAGGGAAATCCGCAGGCAACAGTCGAGGAATTGGCCACACTTGTTCATTCAACCCATTCCACTGTGCACCTGCATCTGCAGGACCTTGGTTATGTGCCGAAACTGGATAAGTGGGTGCCCCATGATCTCACTCCACAACAGCATGTGGACATTTGCACTTCTTTGCTCTCCCGCGAAAAAAGGGAGCCGTTTTTGCACAGAGTTGTCACGGGCGATGAAAAATGGATTGTTTATCACAACATTAAGCGTAAACGGAAGTGGTCACCCAAAGGGAATGCGCCTGCAGCAGTGAAGAAACCAGGACGTTTCCCACAAAGGGTTTTGATGTCCGTGTGGTGGGATATGTAATTTCACTACTTTCTATTTAGTTTATGCCATGTGTTTTATCATTTGATGGAAAACTAGCATTAGCCAACCTGCTATATGCGCCACACTAATACTCTATATTCTATGGGTTTTGCGAGATTTTTATGCGTCAATAATTTAATTTGATGATCATAGAATTATTACAAGTGAAGAAATGTATTATCTTAAGTAGAGAAATACAAATTTTAGCCGTTCCGATGGCGCAGTGGTCTAAACGCTATCTTCTGACCATTCATCCGAGATGGGTCCGGATTGGAAACCAGGTGAAGCATGGATGTTTTGTTTGCCTTACAGCACTGACTCTCTCTCCTTTCCCTAGAACCAGTGGTCCTAAATTAGGGACGGTCGACTGCTTATAGCCCATAGAGTTACTCACGGTGGTCGTTAAACCTCCAATAAAAAAATACAGAATAAAAAGGAAAAATGCAATTTTTAACACATTATCAAACTTTTCTGAAGATGTCAATCCGTGTTTTACTGTAAATATGGCATGGATGGTAAGTCAGATAATATCCGAAAACTTGAAAATTTAGTCTTTCTGGAGCGGGAATCGAACTCGCGTCTCCCGGATAGCGCCCGAGTATGCTAGTCATTATGAAATACGTTAAAACACGAAACTATAGCAATATGCTTGTGATCATTTTTACCCCTGACTTACGTTGGAATAAACACATAGAAATACTTTCGCATAAATTATCAAGAAATATTGGACTCATTAGTAAACTTCGCTGGCGGAAAGTGAAAAAAGAACACCAAGAAGGAGACGTCTGATACCAACGAAATTTATACAGCATAATAACGGAATACAGAGGATAACGTGATCAAAACATTATGGCAAAATACAGCTGTATTTGCTGGTAAACTGAAAAATAACATTTCCATGTAACATGGTTAGTAGGAGGTTGAACCGCCATGAACTGCGTCACACTGTGCAATTCGGGCATGAAGTACGTCGTACAGATGTTGGATGTAAGTTTGGGGTATTGAGTTCCAAGCATTCTCAACCTGGACGCGTAAATCGGTGATGGTCGTGGCTGGCCGTAGAGACCGGATAAGTCGTTGTCCCATAAAATTCCCCACGTGCTCAATGGGGGACAAATCCGGTGAACGAGCAGACCATGGAAGTTGTCTCACACCCTGAAGTGCATGTTGTGTTGCACGTGCCGTGTGTGGGCGTGCGTTATCTTGCTGGAAAACACCACGATGGACCGACCTTACAAATGGCACAACAACGGGCTGAATGATGTTGTTGATGTAGGAGGTGCTGTTTAACGTACTCGGTACAAACACTAGTTGTGTACGGGAGTGATAGCTGATCGCTCCCCACACCAGGACACCAGGTGTAGGCCCTGTGTGTCACTGGCGGATTCAAGAAGGGTGGAGACGCTCCCCTGTGTGTCTGCGAACACGCATACGGCCATCGGAGGCTCCCAAGCAGGATCTGCTTTCATCGCTGAACACCACAGATCGCCATTGCGTTCTCCAGTGCAGACGTTGGCGACATCACTACAGCCGTTCCTGACGGTGGGCTGGAGTCAGAGGTACACACGCCAGAGGCACACGTGCACGTAGTCCTGCACCCAAAAGACGGTTGCGGATTGTTCGCACAGTCACCTCAGGTGCAACGGCAGCTCGGATTTGCGTCGCAGTGGATGTTCTGCTTGACAACGCCGCTCTTCTTATGCGTCGATCGGTCCGCTCACCAGTCCGTCTGTGGCTCCTGGTTCCACGTCTTCTCGTGTGGGAATGTTCCTCAGACTATGTACGCCACCATCGTACCACCACCAATACTTCCCGTCCAATTCTCTCCGCAATACGACGATACGACCACCCGGCCTCGCGGAGTCCGACTAGACGACCTCGCTCAAAGTCCGATAACTGCTGAAATCGTACACGTCTTCCATGTCCAGACATTGCAGCTTCTTCAGGGTCTTCGCACGTGTCCGTACGCCGACGACTGATTACATTCACTTCGCCGTACTCCTTAAATACCACCGACGATAATTTGCATATTATGCCGTGCTGTGGCGTCAGCGCTCACCAGTTGGTCCCGAAATTAACATCACACCTACGTAAACTCGACCCCATGAACATATGTAAATTTCATGATCGTCCGCCAATTCCTTCTTGGTGTTCTTTTTTCACTTTCCGCCAGTGTATTAACAACTCTCTCAGTTAAAACGTTAATTCTCCTGTATCACTCATTAATTCAGACTCACATCAACTATTGCTTTTTATCCTGGGGTCAAACAACTAAAACAAACTTAAATAAATTACAGGTATTACAAAAAAAAATACATTAGATTAATAAAACTACTTTCAAAAATGAAGTACTGGTATGACAACACACATACATCCATATTTACACCCTCTAGTTCATCCTAATGATTTCCGAAACTTAACAATAGGTCAACTTTTCCATTACAACCGAGGTAAAATTATGTTTCAAAGACTCAAGATTAATCTACATGTAGACTTAATTGAAATTAACTGCAACAGACGTAACTACCAAACAAGAAATAGATTACCGCATACAGCCTAAAACCCAGCTATTAAAACAAAGCTTGAATTACTCTTGACCGGATTATTGGAATTCATTACCTGTACACTTAACAAATACCAATGACCAAAATCTCTTTAAAAAAAAACACTTAAGAAACACCTACTGAGTTAGAAAATAAAAAATACTTTTCTTAATTGATCCAAACACCAATACTAATTAATTACTAAAAACACAAAGTCATTTCTAAATTTCTTATTCTGAATTGGATTCATCTACTAAGGCCAGACTCGCTTGTCTTACAATTTGAGGGAACGAACGGCTTGTCAGGACTCCTAAAACAAAGACCTAAGAGGCCTTTTCCCTTGTTTCCTTTGCTGTTCAATTAAAAGCCTTTGTATGCATAATTATTGTAACTTAATATTGTCATGTAACAGCATAAATAAATACTATTAATATTATTAATTAAAACGTAGTTCATTTTTTTAAGTGATAAATTATCTGCGGAGTTTTCATAATAAATCACTGTATTTTTATTTTACCATTGTTCACATAAGAACAAGTGTTAAAAGCTTAAGATTCCTAGATTTCGTCTTGGATTTTCCAATGATTTAGCATTACACACTTTTCTTGCATTTTTGTTGTTGTGCAACGTGAAGCCACAGGGAACTTCGACCATTAACCGTTCCAAGTGCAAATTGGAAGGTGTGGGTGCGTGGCAGTGAAGAAGCGGAAACTCTCTCTCCGACCCCGCTGTACACAAGCACATGAAACCTTGAATGTACAGTGAATATCATTGCCTTGAATCTGTTCGTCTTCCATCCTCTGTTTCTGACCAAGTGGAAATCATAAGAGACAAAAGTAAAACTACTTTTTTTTATTGGAGGTTTAACGACCACCGTGAGCAACTCAGTGGGCTATAAGCAATCGCCCGTTCCTAATTTAGGGTCACTGGCTCCAGGGAAGGGAGAGAGCCAATGCCGTAAGACAAACTTAACATCCATGCCACACCGGGATTCGAACCCGCACCCATCTCGGACGAATAATCAGAAGCCATCGCTTAGACCAGTGTTACGCAACCGGTGTGCTCCCGCAAGGTAAAAGGTGTGACTCGAACTTTTACTTATTATCCTATTGTAAGAAATTAATTGTCGAATTTTATTTTTTAATTTTATCCTAGTTTCATATGCTTGCACTTCATTCACTGCCGATGCGCTGATTATATAGGATGATGCTTGTCCATTCTTTATTACATGCCACGAATTTTTATGTATTCTGAGAAATTAAATGTAAATTATTTACTCACAGTTGTTATATCGTAGTTTTGCTTATTGATATATTTGTATTTTTGACCTCTACCGCCGCGCTATGCAGCTTCTTTGTTACATTTGCCGCATGTTCTGAGCACTTTCTCGCCTCTACCGCCGCGCTATGCAGCTTCTTTGTTACATTTGCCGCATGTTCGGTGTACTTTCTCGCCTTTATACCGCCGCGCTATGCAGCTTCTTTGTTACATTTGCCGCATGTTCTGAGCACTTTCTCGCCTCTACCGCCGCGCTATGCAGCTTCTTTGTTACATTTGCCGCATGTTCGGTGTACTTTCTCGCCTTTATACCGCCGCGCTATGCAGCTTCTTTGTTACATTTGCCGCATGTTCTGAGCACTTTCTCGCCTCTACCGCCGCGCTATGCAGCTTCTTTGTTACATTTGCCGCATGTTCTGAGCACTTTCTCGCCTCTACCGCCGCGCTATGCAGCTTCTTTGTTACATTTGCCGCATGTTCGGTGTACTTTCTCGCCTTTATACCGCCGCGCTATGCAGCTTCTTTGCTACATTTGCCGCATGTTCTGTGTACTTTCTCGACTCTACCGCCGCGCTATGCAGCTTCTTTGTTACATTTGCCGCATGCTCTGTGTACTTTCTCGCCTCTACCGCCGCGCTTTGCAGCTTCTTTGTTACGTTTGCCGCATGCTCTGTGTACTTTCTCGCCTTTATACCGCCGCGCTATGCAGCTTCTTTGTTACATTTGCCGCATGCTCTGTGTACTTTCTCGCCTCTACCGCCGCGCTTTGCAGCTTCTTTGTTACGTTTGCCGCATGCTCTGTGTACTTTCTCGCCTCTATACCGCCGCGCTGTGCAGCTTCTTTGTTACATTTGCCGCATGTTCTGTGTACTTTGTCGCCTCTACCGCCGCGCTATGCAGCTTCTTTGTTACATTTGCCGCATGCTCTGTGTACTTTCTCGCCTCTATGCCGCCGCGCTATGCAGCTTCTTTGTTACATTTGCCGCATGTTCTGTGTACTTTCTCGCCTCTACCGCCGCGCTATGCAGCTTCTTTGTTACATTTGCCGCATGCTCTGTGTACTTTCTCGCCTCTATACCGCCGCGCTATGCAGCTTCTTTGTTACATTTGCCGCATGTTCTGTGTACTTTCTCGCCTCTATACCGCCGCGCTATGCAGCTTCTTTGTTACATTTGCCGCATGCTCTGTTTACTTTCTCACCTCTATACCGCCGCGCTATGCAGCTTCTTTGTTACATTAGCCGCATGTTCTGTGTACTTTCTCGCCTCTACCGCCGCGCTATGCAGCTTCTTTGTTACATTTGCCGCATGCTCTGTGTACTTTCTCGCCTCTATACCGCCGCGCTATGCAGCTTCTTTGTTACATTTGCCGCATGTTCTGTTTACTTTCTCACCTCTATACCGCCGCGCTATGCAGCTTCTTTGTTACATTTGCCGCATGTTCTGTGTACTTTCTCGCCTCCATACCGCCGCGCTGTGCAGCTTCTTTGTTACATTTGCCGCATGTTCTGTGTACTTTGTCGCCTCTACCGCCGCGCTATGCAGCTTCTTTGTTACATTTGCCGCATGTTCTGTGTACTTTCTCGCCTCTACCGCCGCGCTATGCAGCTTCTTTGTTACATTTGCCGCATGTTCTGTGTACTTTCTCGGCTCTACCGCCGCGCTATGCAGCTTCTTTGTTACATTTGCCGCATGCTCTGTGTACGCTTTACCCTAAAATTGCGGGGATTAGCAAAACTTTTCCTGTCTTTATTTATTTTATTACGTTGCTTCGATATATGTGCCTGCCGCATTGAGTCATGGATAATTTATTGTGTGCCGTGTTGAGTCATGGATAATTTATGGTGTGCCGTGTTAAGTCATGGATAATTTACGGTGTGCCGTGAGGAGTCATGGATAATTTATGGTTTGCCGTGTTGAGTCATGGAAAATTTATGGTGTGCCGTGTTGAGTCATGGATAATTTATGGTGTGCCGTGTTGAGTCATGGATAATTTATGGTGTGCCGTGTTGAGCCATGGATAATTTATGGTGTGCCGTGTTGAGCCATGGGTAATTTATGGTGTGCCGTATTGAGTCATGGATAATTTATGGTGTGCCGTATTGAGTCATGGATAATTTATGGTGTGCCGTGTTGAGTCATGGATAATTTATGGTGTGCCGTGTTGAGTCATGGATAATTTATGGTGTGCCGTGTTGAGTCATGGATTGTTTATGGTGTGCCGGGTTGAGTCATGGATAATTTATGGTGTGCCGGGTTGAGTCATGGATAATTTATGGTGTGCCGTGTTGAGTCATGGATAATTTATGGTGTGCCGTGTTGAGTCATGGATAATTAATGGTGTGCCGTGTTGAGTCATGGAAAATTTATGATGTGCCGTGTTGAGTCATGGATAATTAATGTTGTGCCGTGTTGAGTCATGGAAAATTAATAGTGTGCCGTGTTGAGTCATGGAAAATTTATGGTGTGCCGTGTTGAGTAATGGAAAATTTATGGTGTACGAAGTTTAGAAAAAGGTTGCAGAACACTGGTTTAGATCACTGAGCCACTGGGGCGGCTAAAACTACTTTACAACCTGCCCCCCCCTCCTCTCTCTCTACTGATCTATCTATTACTTGCCCAGGCATGTCTCCTGGGCACTTGGGCATGGTGGACCCCAAGGCTCCCATGACCAAGTGCCCAGGAGACATATAGACCCCCTCCCCTTAATCTGGCTCTGCCTACGAGTACACTGAGAAAATAAAAATTGTTTGAAACGGCAAAATAGTTTTCATGAATGGAATACGGGATTACACCATACAATACAAATTTTGAAGATGACAATCCGTTATTTGAAGAGCCTACCCGGGCGTTACCTGGGACACGTGAGTTCGATTCCTCTCCAGAACGACAAAATTTTCAAGTTTTCGGATATTATCTGACTTACCATCCTTATCATATTTACACCAAAAAACGGATTGTCATCTTCAAAATAGTTTTGTCGAGCTGTTTTATCGATTTATGTGGTTGCTTTAGCCAAACTCCATCGGAATTGTTTTGTTGGCAACACAAAATTATTTCGTTGGCTATAGTTTGTTAATTCAACTATATGAAGGTGACATCGACCTTACGCCAAAGCACACGTGATTACTATCTACTCCATACGGGCACTACCAGACTAACACTGACCAGAAGAATCTCGCTTTGTGCTTAAGATTTCGTTTTGAATTAACAGCGAAGTGAGTGCATTGTTAGAAAACTGGGAGTTGTCAACTCTCATAGAGACATTCAGAGGTAATATATCTTTAAAATCCTGACGTATTTTTATGCTAGTGTTTATTGTGAGTTAATTTCGTTGGATTCAGTGAATTTCAGTGATAATTTGGCCTCACTTTGTAGACTCATAATTACAATGAACACGATAGAATCCGCATCTTATTAGATGCACAGGGGCACTAATAAGAATTGAATTTAAACCTAGATTTCTGATAAAGCAATAATACATTTCTTATGATATCTTGCGGTTCCTGATCGCAAACAAAAATTTGCACATAAGGTAATGATAAGAGTTGTAAGTTATGTATAGAGTTTGATTTCGTGCACAACCATACAGGGTGTTTCAAAATTCGTTTGGCAAGAACATATAGAACGTTAAGAAAAATATTACGATTTTTTTTTTGTTCTAATCAAAAATGTCAATAATTTGTTTCATCAAAAAAATGAGGAAAACATTTAAAAAGAAATCGGGTTTAGAAACTTGTTACACATGCACCAAAATAGTGTCAATACATCGTTATATCAAGTACTGTATAAATCGTCTATGAACATTCCAGAAGGTAATAAACCGACCTTCTAATGCTGAATTCGCAGATAAAAAGATTTTCGCAAGATTAGGTATAGCCGAGTGGTTAGCACACCAAGTTCCTAAACTAAAGGTATCAGGTTCGACATCACACAATCTGAAATTTTTTCGCTGGTTCAGAAAAAATTTCTTTGTGACGTAACACCGTACAAATTCATTTAAACACCAATAGAAAATAAATGTGGAGGGGGGAAAATGGCACCCCCTGAAATTACTTCACCGGCAAAGTGTTGCCATCGTGAAAAAAGTTTAGGGACAAAGTGGCCCAGCAGCATAACTCTAAATTCTGTTGGAGCAAGAAATTACACTGTCACGATAACAATATGTTTGGTTGCAGCAACAAAACGTTTTATCACGTTAACAACACATATTGTTGGAACAAACAAATTCCCACCCGTGGTCGAAAGGCGCCGGCAAAGTGTTGCCATCGGAAAAAATTTAGGGACAAAGTGGCCCAGCTGCATAACTCTAAATTCTGTTAAAGCAAGAAATTACACTGTCACGATAACAATATGTTTGGTTGCAGCAACAAAACGTTTTATCACGTTAACAACACATATTGTTGGAACAAACAAATCCCCACCCGTGGTCGAAAGGCGCCGGCAAAGTGTTGCCATCGGAAAAAAGTTTAGGGACAAAGTGGCCCAGCAGCATAACTCTAAATTCTGTTAAAGCAAGAAATTACTGTGTCACGATAACAATATGTTTTATTTCAGCAACAAAACGTTTTATCACGTTAACAATACATATTGTTGGAACAAACAAATTCCCACCCGTGGTCGAAAGCGCCGGCAAAGTGTTGCCATCGGGAAAAAGTTTAGGGACAAAGTGGCCCAGCTGCATAACTCTAAATTCTGTTGGAGCAAGAAATTACTGTGTCACGATAACAATATGTTTGGTTTCAGCAACAAAACGTTTTATCACGTTAACAACACATATTGTTGGAACAAACAAATCCCCACCCGTGGTCGAAAGGCGCCGGCAAAGTGTTGCCTTCGGAAAAAAGTTTAGGGACAAAGTGGCCCAGCTGCATAACTCTAAATTCTGTTGGAACAAGAAATTACTGTGTCACGATAACAATATGTTTGGTTGCAGCAACAAAACGTTTTATCACGATAACAATACATATTATTGGATCAAACAATTTACCCGTCATTCGGCTGAGGAAGTGGTTCGGTTTATCGGTTCCACACCTTGCAGCTGCATAACTAAATTTTGTTGGAGCAAGAAATTACTGTGTCACGATACTGTGTCACGGCAGCTACATAACTCTAAATTTTGTTGGAGCCAGAAATTTCTGTGTCTTCGCACTGTTACCAATTTAAGAAAAAAGTATACAGTTAGTCGTCTACATGGATATTTTCCCCTTCGCACTGATACCAATTTAAGAAAAAAGTATACAGTTAGTCGTCTACATGGACATTTTCCCCCTTCGCACTGTCACCAATTTAAGAAAAAAATATACAGTTAGTCGTCTACATGGATATTTTCCCCTTTCGCACTGTTACCAATTTAAGAAAAAAATATACAGTTAGTCGTCTACATGGATATTTTCCCCTTCGCACTGTTACCAATTTAAGAAAAAAATATACAGTTAGTCGTCTACATGGATATTTTCCCCCTTCGCACTGTTACCAATTTAAGAAAAAAATATACAGTTAGTCGTCTACACGGTTATTTTTCCCCTTCGCACTGTTACCAACTTAAGGAAAAATTATACAATTAGTCGTCTACATGGATATTTTCCCCTTCGCACTTACCAATTTAAGAAAAAATATACAGTTAGTCGTCTACATGGTTATTTTTCCCTTTCGCACTGTTACCAATTTAAGAAAAAAGTATACAGTTAGTTGTCTACATGGATATTTTCCCCTTCGCACTTACCAATTTAAGAAAAAATATACAGTTAGTCGTCTACATGGTTATTTTTCCCTTTCGCACTGTTACCAATTTAAGAAAAAAGTATACAGTTAGTTGTCTACATGGATATTTTCCCCCTTCGCACTGTTACCAATTTAAGAAAAAAGTATACAGTTAGTCGTCTACATGGTTATTTTTCCCCTTCGCACTTACCAATTTAAGAAAAAAATATACAGTTAGTCGTCTACATGGATATTTTTCCCTTCGCACTGTTACCAATTTAAGAAAAAAATATACAGTTAGTCGTCTACATGGTTAATTTCCCCTTCGCACTGTTACCAACTTAAGAAAAAAATATACAATTAGTCGTCTACATGGATATTTTTCCCTTCGCACTTTCCAATTTAAGAAAAATATACAGTTAGTGGCCTACATGGATGGATATTTGCCCCCTTCGCACTGTTACGAATTTAAGAAAAAAATATACAGTTAGTCGTCTACATGGATATTTTCCCCCTTCGCACTGTTACCAATTTAAGAAAAAAATATACAATTAGTCGTCTACATGGATATTTTTCCCTTCGCACTTTCCAATTTAAGAAAAAATATACAGTTAGTCGCCTACATGGATGGATATTTGCCCCCTTCGCACTGTTACCAATTTAAGAAAAAAATATACAGTTAGTCGTCTACATGGTTATTTTCCCCTTTGCACTGTTACCAACTTAAGAAAAAATGTACAATTAGTCGTCTACATGGATATTTTCCCCTTCGCACTGTTACCAATTTAAGAAAAAAATATACAATTAGTCGTCTACATGGATATTTTTCCCTTCGCACTTTCCAATTTAAAAAAAAATATACAGTTAGTCGCCTACATGGATGGATATTTGCCCCCTTCGCACTGTTACCAATTTAAGAAAAAATATACAGTTAGTCGTCTACATGGATATTTTCCCCCTTCGCACTGTTACCAATTTAAGAAAAAAATATACAATTAGTCGTCTACATGGATATTTTTCCGTTCGCACTTTCCAATTTAAGAAAAAATATACAGTTAGTCGCCTACATGGATGGATATTTGCCCCCTTCGCACTGTTACCAATTTAAGAAAAAAATATACAATTAGTCGTCTACATGGATATTTTTCCCTTCGCACTTTCCAATTTAAGAAAAAATATACAATTAGTCGCCTACATGGATGGATATTTTCCCCTTCGCACTGTTACCAATTTAAGAAAAAAATATACAGTTAGTCGTCTACATGGTTATTTTTCCCCTTCGCACTGTTACCAATTTAAGAAAAAATATACAGTTAGTCGTCTACATGGATATTTTCTCCCTTCGCACTGTTACCAATTTAAGAAAAAAATATACAGTTAGTCGTCTACATGGTTATTTTTCCCCTTCGCACTGTTACCAATTTAAGAAAAAAATATACAGTTAGTCGTCTACATGGATATTTTCCCCCTTCGCACTGTTACCAATTTAAGAAAAAAATATACAGTTAGTCGTCTACATGGTTATTTTTCCCCTTCGCACTGTTACCAGTTTAAAAAAATATATACAGTTAGTCGCCTACATGGATGGATATTTGCCCCCTTCGCACTGTTACCAATTTAAGAAAAAAATATACAGTTAGTCGTCTACATGGTTATTTTTCCCCTTCGCAGTGTTACCAATTTAAGAAAAAAATATACAGTTAGTCGTCTACATGGATATTTTCCCCCTTCGCACTGTTACCAATTTAAGAAAAAATATACAGTTAGTCGTCTACATGGTTATTTTTCCCCTTCGCACTGTTACCAGTTTAAAAAAATATATACAGTTAGTCGCCTACATGGATGGATATTAGCCCCCTTCGCACTGTTACCAGTTTAAGAAAAAAATATACAGTTAGTCGTCTACATGGTTATTTTTCCCCTTCGCACTGTTACCAATTTAAGAAAAAAAATATTACTGTGTCACGATAACTCTATGTTTGGTTGCAGCAACAAAACATTTTATCACGATAACAATACGTATATTTGGATCAAACGAATTTCCAAAAATCGATCTAGGCACTTTGTTGAATGAACAAAACGTTTTGTCATGATAACAATAAATTTTGTAGAATCAACAATAATTTTCATCAAAATACATTTGTAAATTCAACAAATGTTTTTATTGACAGCATATCGACAAAATTTTTAGGTTGATTCAACTATATTTTTGCTGAATTAACAAAACGTTTTTCTCAGTTTATATAACCTACGATACCGACTGCGGAGAGAATTTTTGAACATTCTGTGTACATAAAATCGAGTTTCGAATTCGTAGTTCAAAGCAGGTTTGTAAGATTCGGTTCGGGTCCAGTTATGTGAATTTCTGAACCGTTTCCTGCTCTGACGTCATCAACACAATTTAATTATCAGCTTTTGATACCCGTTCCTATAACTTAACCAGAGCGTCCGTTCATGTAAGAGCAAAGCGGAATACATTTTCCCGCCTTTTTTTTATTTAGCGGGCTAATCAGGAATGTGTAGATTATTTCCGCATCGACGGGTACTTAATCCAGATGATGACGATTGCGTTTACTCCACGATGTTGTTCATTCTAGAGGCTAAGAGTTGGGTGATTTCCGCCGCTCCGCAATTGCAATCATCCGCGCAAATTTCGGAACTTGACATTCTGCATCCTTCTCCCCCACCCCTCCCTCTCTCCCCCTCCCCCTCCATCTTCCGTGACCTCAAGAGAAAGTGATTGGGTGAATGAAATATCGCAATTTACCCGTCTGTCGGCTGAGGAAGTGGTTCGGTTTATTGGATCCAACACCTGCAGTCGGCTCACATCTTTTCCTGAATCCTCCTTTTCCCTTTCCCCCTTCTCTTTCGAAGTTTTTTTTTTTTTACTTTATTTTATCCCCTCTCTGGTTTCTTTTTTTCGCTTTCCTCTCGATCTATTTTCGCTTTCTTTCTTTGTTACTCCCAAGTCCGTGCCTGCGAATACATTGAGGGAATCCTTACTAGAAAATGCCTTTCGTGTAAGCACAGCAACAAAATAACGCCTACGTTTTACTTAAAAGAAAAAAAAATAGGGGAAATGAAAGGTACTCTGAAGTATCGGAGGTCGAATTCCACTAGTTTCGTGAAAACAAAACAAAATTTCAGCAGTGTTCATTACTCGAATTTAACTCCAAGATAAAACAAATCAAATTAGCTCGAGACTCACGTCTTAATTTTGTCGGTATTTCCAAAATTGGAAATACCGACAAAATTAAGATACATAGACTGGAAAATCGTCAGTAAGCCATGCGACATTTGAACTTCAGCGCTGTATGGGTAGAATCTGTCACATCTCGTTGTTGGTTACTACAGACGTTCGCGTGTTTTTAATCCAGTGTTTCTTTCAGGAATTTTGGACCGGGGGGCAAATGGTACCTTAAAGAGGACACATTTTCCATTTGCTATATGTATATGAAAATGCAAGTGCAAAGATTCGGCTGTTTAAAAATACAACACACATAAAAATTGGAAAGGGAGTGAGACAAGGTGACGGGGTTCGGACATTTGGGCACCGGACATTTGGGCACCCGGACATTTGGGCACATTCCCTTTTAAAGCAATGAAATTGCGCTGCGTTAAAAATTATAGTGTTCGTATATTTCTCCCTACTTGAGCAAGTGGTGTGCACAAATTTTTTTTCACTTACATCTCATAATCATTAAGAAATTAAGACATATTTACGATTTTCTGTCTGAAAGACATTTGGGCACCGGAAATTTGGGCACAAATGTTTAAGGGGCCGTATAACAATTGCCGTTTCTTGGTCCAATAGTAAGAGTTTGACCGAGAAAATGTTCGCCGTAAGTTACTTGGGTACTAAATATTTACGGGCACGTGCCTACTCAGCAAACCTGTCGAGAGGGGGGGGTTAATACTAAAAGTGTAAAGTATAAAAATTTTCTCGTCCGACCGGGAGATTTTCAGCATTTACAAATTACAACTGGAAACATTATCTCAGGGCATGAACCTACTGAGCAAACCTGTCGGGGGGGGGGGGGGTTACTGCCAAAAGTGCAAAATGTAAGAATTTCTGTTCTTCCGACCGGGAGATTTTCATCATTTACAAACTACAACTCGAAACATTAACTCAGGGCATGTTCTTACTCAGTAAACGCAATGGGGAAGGGGGGAGTTCAATACCACAAGTGTAAAATATGAAAATTTTCTCGTTCAATTTGGAGATTTTCAGCACTACAACTCGACACATTATTTGAAGGCATGTGCTTACTCAGCAAACCTGTCGGGAGGGGGGGGAGATTGCCAAAGTATAAAATATGAAGAATTTATCTTCCTACCCGGATATTTTCATCATTCACATGCCTTCAGATAATGTGTCGAGTTGTTGCTGCTAAACACTGAAAATCTCCCGATCGGACGAGAAATTTATCATATTTTACACTTTTGGTATGCCCCCCCCCCCCCACACACACACAGGTTTGCTGAGTAGGCACATACCCTCAAATAATGTGTCCAGTTGTAAATGCCAAAAATCTGCCGAGCGGACGAGAAGTGCTTCATATTTTACACTTTTGAAATTACCTCCCCCCCCCGGACGGGCTTCCTGCGTAGACACATGCGCTCAGACCAGAAAATTTGTCGAGCTGCAGCTTGTAAATACTGAAAATCTCCCGATCGGACGAGAGAGTCTCCATATTTTACACTTTTGGTATCCCCCTTCCCCTCACGAATACACAGGATTGCTGAGTAGGCACATATGTCTTCAAATAATGTGTCGAGTTGTAGCTTGTAAATGCCAAAAATCTCCCGATCGGACGAGGGATTTTTCATATTTTGCACTTTTGGTATTACCCCCCCCCCTAGTTTCCTGAGGCAGCAGACGCCCTCAGGCAATTCGATGACTTGTAGTTTGTAATGGCTGAAAATCTCCCGATCGGGCCAGAAATTGTTTGTATTTCATAATTTAGGTTTTAAGCCCCCCCCCCCCCCCGACAAGTTTCCTGGGTTTGCTCATACTCGCAGAGAATTTGTTTAGTTATAGATTATAGAAAAATATCGTAAATAAGAAAATACGAAATTACGGACATTTTATGTGTGCTTGGAGGGGAGTGGGGGGTCTAAGAAAATCCTTACCTCCTTCAAGGCTGTCAAACATTTAAAAAAAGGTTTCGTCTATTTTAGTGTTTTAAATTTATCAAAAATTTGGCTATATTAACGGGGGGCAGTTCCCCCTTGGACACCCTTGGTGCTATGTAATCATGAATATGATGTAATCCATATTCATGATTATGAGCTATGTAATCCCGATCCAGGACGACGAAATTGTCAAGTTTTCGGATATTATGCTTGTCATATTTACACCCAAAAAAAACGTATTGTCATCTCCAAAATTTGTGCATTGTAATATTTTTTTAAATTCAATTATAATTGTCGTTTGTCTTATACTGGAAACGTTTTCTCCATTCAATTCCCCTCACATCGAAAAAAAAAAACGGCAATTTTTGTACGGCCCCTCAAGATTTGTGCCAAAATATCCGGGTGCCCAAATGTCCGGGTGCCCAAATATCCGGTGCTCAAAAGTCCGGTGCCCAAATGTCCTAAACTCAAGGTGACACCACATCTCCCAAGCTCTTTAATGCCACTTTGGAAAATGTCTTTCAATTACTGAACTGGGAAAACAAAGGGATAAAGATTAATGGCGATTATCTAACTCACCTACGTTTTGCTGATGACGTAGTCAGTTTTGCAACTACCCCATCGGAGCTGCAGAGTATGATCCAGGAACTTGCTGACAAGAGTAAAGAAGTGGGATTAAAAATGAACTTTCAGAAGACAAGAAATGAAGATTTATCGATTGATGGAGAAAAGCTGGAGATAACAGACACGTACGTTTATCTTGGACAGCAGATATCAAGTGAGGGTCACATTGATGAAGAAATTAATCGGCGTATAAAACTTGCCTGGAGAGCTTTTGGAAGAAACAGCATAATTTTCAAGAGCAATATGCCATTATGTCTTAAAAGAAAAGTGTTTGATCAATGCATCCTTCCAGTGCTTACGTATGGTGCAGAGACGTAGACCTTAACTAAGAGAGACATACAAGGGCTGCAGACAACTCAAAGCAGCATGGAGAGGTGCAGGCTTGGTGTAACCAGGAGAGATAAGAAGAGGAACTCGTGGATCCGAAAAATGACAAGAGTGGAAGACATCATGATCAGAGTTAAACCCCTGAAATGGCAATGGGCTGGGACATACTGCCAAAAGGACAGACCATCGATGGACAGCCGAAATTTTAGATTGGATTCCAAGGGACAGGAAAAGACCCAGAAGAAGACCACATGGGAGATGGGTGGATGAAATTCGAAAGTATGCGGGAGTGACATGGAGGAGACTGGCACAAGACAGACCGTTGTGGAGGAAACTTGGGGAGACCTTCGTCCAGCAGTGGATTGATAATGGTTGACAATGATGATGATGATGAGATATATATAACTCACCAGGGAACTGCGCCCCGCTGGAAAAACCACGGATAGAGTATATAAGCTAACCACTGACTAAGATCTCCCCAAGGAAACTCCCGAACCTTCCATAAACAAACGTACATGAACTAAAACACAAACTTTCACAATCACAATAATAATGAAATAATAATGATAATAAACACTGTGACGTATATTCTAAATTAATTTTCCTTTTTAGTTTCTTTCCCTATGTAAATTTTGAGTTTGTTCTCAGTTATACTTCATACTTAACATGATATCTTCTCTCTCAAACGAATACTGTTGGCAACACAATTGAGGTCGTAATAAACGTGACGTATGTCTGTTATGAGATAAGAACGATAGATAAAAACTACGAGTCAACAGTTGCTCGTGTGGGGTGTTGAGGTACTGATTTGTTAAATAAAATGATATTTTCCGATAACTCTTCTGCTAAAACTCCGATTTAAAAAAAAAAATTTCAGCGGATACATCTCCTGATGCAGAATCTTTTGCATATAATTTAGAATTTTTGGTAAAGAATACTTTGGCCACCAGGGGGCGTAAGTGTTAAATTTTGCTTCTGATGTATTTGCCCTAAAATCGGAGCTTCTAAAGTATCGATTGAAAAAATTCTTTCGTGGACTGATGCCACTCACATCGATAAACCTTTTCGGAATATTTTCTTCCTAAAATATTCCACAGTTTCTCCGCCAGGGGGCGTAGATGTATATCTTATTTTTGTCAATATCTCGACTTCTAGGAGTCCGATTTGAAAAATTCCTTCTTTGTTGGATAGTGTTTTCCGTGTGACATGCTTTTCATATAATTTCAAAATTTTCAAATAATTCACAGACTTTCCGCTAGGGGGCGTAAAGGTAAATTGCGTTTCCCCCTATATCTCTGCTTCTAAATCTCCGATCTGAAAAATTCTTTCTGCACCGGATACAGCTCCTGATGGGAAATCGTTTGCACATAATTTCTAATTTTTGTAAAAAAATGGTTTGACCACCAGGGGGCGTAAACCTTAATTTCCGCTTCTGATGTATTCGCAGCAAAATATGAGCTTCTAAATTCTCGATTGAAAATATCATGGTTTGTAGACCGATACTACTCATGTCGACAAACATTTTAGGAACATTTTCTTCTTAAAATAATGCATGGTTTCTACGCCAGGGGTGTAGATGTATATTTTATTTTTGTCAATATCTCGACTTCTAAGAGTCCGATTTAAAAACTTTCTTCTTTGTTGGATAGTGTTTCTAGTGTGACATGTTTTTCTTATAAATTCAAAATTTTCAAGTAATTCATAGACTTTCCGCTAGGGAGCGTAAAAGCGTAAAGGTAAATTGCGTTTCCCCCTATATCTCTGTTTCTAAATCTCCGATCAGAAAAATTCTTTCTGCACCGGATACAGCTCCTGATGGGAAATCGCTTGCACGTAATTTCAAATTTTTGTAAAAAATTGTTTGGCCACCAGGTGGCGTAAGTCTTAATTTCCGCTTCTGATGTACTCGCAGCAAAATATGAGCTTCTAAAATCTCGATTGAAAAAAAATCTTTTGTAGACCGATACTACTCATGTCGACAAACATTTTAGGAACATTTTCTTCTTAAAATAATGCATGGTTTCTACGCCAGGGGTGTAGATGTATATCTTATTTTTGTCAATATCTCTACTTCTAAAAGTCCGATTTGAAAAATTCCTTCTTTGTTGGATAGTGTTTCCGATACGAAATGTTTTCCCTATAAATTCAAAATTTTCAAATAAATCATAGACTTTCCGCTAGGGCACATAATGGTAAATTGCGTTTTCTGCTCCTAAAACTCCGATTTGAAAAATTCTTCCTATATCGCATACAAGACCTGACGGAAAATATTTTTCACGTAATTTCTAATGTTTGGTAAAGAATGGTTTGGCCACCAGGGGTCATAAGTGTTAATTTCTACTTCTGATGTGTTTGTAGCAAAATCTGGGCTCCTGAAAACTCGACTAAAATTTTTTTCTTGGACCGATACCGCTCATATGGATAAACCTTTTGTGAATACTTTCTTCCTAAAATAATGCATGGTTTTCCCACCAAGGGACGTAAAGTCACATCTTATTTTTGTCGATAACTCTGTTTCTAAGAGTTCGTAAGCTCACGATTCCGTTTACAGCAATATCTGAGGGATTAAAGACCCGTTTGAAAAACTTCTTTCTTCGGTGAGATACTATTGTTTTCCATACCGGTTCCAGTGACTTTGAATAGCTTTGATAAATTTCATTTGCGTCATAACGGATTCAAAAGACGTGTTTATTACACCCGAAAATTCGGTGTCATCTTTCTTGTTTGTTTTGTTCCAAGAACCGACAAAAATGATTGATATCTTTGCTGAGAGAAGAATGCTTTGTTGACAAATGTCGTTTCAATTTTCTGGGAACCACAGCAGCATTACTGAGTTTTTCACTACAAACGATACACTTAGGGATTGCTCATGTTTTATCACCACACAAACACACACACACACAAACCTTAAGATAAATAATTATCACTATACTGCTGGTGCACTAATTTATGTTTCTTTTTTTGGGGGGCTGAATGCTTTCACTACTTGCATTCGTCGGCGGAACACTCCGTACAAGTAACTTGTCCAGCTTGAAAAAATAGTTTAATAGTAATCGAAAACAGCAAAACTAACTAGCAATTACAATTTTCGGACTACTTCAGAGCACAGATGTGATAGAACTAAAATATATGTTAGACGCGGAACCTATACTCTTCAAAGAGAAGAAGGGACGCATATACCTACTTATTTATATTGCTGGCCTCCCAAAATGCAACACCAAGGAGGAAGAATCCGATTGGCCTGAAATTCGCTGCATGCGTCGCCTGCGAGAGGACATGCAAACGATTAGCATTGCAGAGCATATGCAAATCATGTGCGCCCGGCACGCCACCGAGAAGCATTATAAGAAGGGTGCACAGAAGGCGGGGTGCAAGTAGTGGAAGTGTGTTGTGCTACCGGACCTGCGCGTGGGAAGCTTCCTGATGCCTCGTCGCAGAATACGGCAGTCATTCCGGCACGTTTCGGAGTTCGACAGAGGACGAAAAGTGGCTTATCGCGACAGCGGTTTATCGTACCGAGACATCGGGGCCCGTGTGGGACGACGTTCAGCGACAGTGAGGCGAGTATGGATTCCGTGGGTGCAGGAGGGACGGACGGACCGACGTGAGCGATTGCCGCAGCCGCGGCACACCACCGAACGAGAGGACCGGCATGTTGTGCGGTGGGCACTGACGGCTCGCACCGCCAAACCACGAACGTTAGAGCAGGAATTAGGATGTGTTGCGCAACAACCTGTGTTAACACGTACCGTTCGACGTCGTCTGCAGGAGCGGGGACTAGTCGCACGGCGTCCATTGCTCCTATTACCATTGACGTTACACCACCGGCAAGTGCGACGGCAGTGGGCCGTTGAACGCCGCACCTGGACTAAGGAATGGCACGACATTGTCTTCTTCGAAGAATCCCGCTTCTGCCAGCAACACCACGATGGCCGGATCCGCGTGTGGCGGCACCGCGGCGAGAGACTGTATGACGCCTGCATTATGCATCGCCATACCGGTCCGTCGCCTGGCGTTATGGTTTGCGGCGCAATTGGAAATGACCCCCACACCCCTCTGATACGCACCGCCGGTACACTCAACGGCCACCGCAGCATCTCCGACGTTTTGGAGCCTGTAGTCCTCCCTTGCCTGGCAGGACCTGCCAGCGGCCACGTTTCAACAGGACAATGCGCGCCCGTACGTGGCACGCATCGTGCAACAATTTTTCACGGCCCACCAGGTGTCATTGCTACCGTGGCCCGCATGTTCTCCCGATATGTCGCCCATCGAACACGTCTGGTCGCTGATCGGCAACCGAGTGGCCCGGCAACCACCACCCGCGGCTACGCCTGATGAACTGTAGCTTCGTGTGGAAGCAGCCTGGACCGACATACCCCAAGCGCACAGCCAAAGCCTCTTTCGTTCAATGCCGCGGCGTGTAGCGGCAGTTATTTCCTGCCATGGGGGCCACACGAGCTATTGATGTCTGCGTGTTCCTTAAGTCGCATGGGCCTGTAAGCTCAATCGTTCCATCTTTGTATCTGTTGTTATGTGTCCAGTAAATCTGTCTTTGCTATCTCGTGTCCTTCTTGGTGTTGCATTTTGGGTGGCCAGCAGTGTAAAATAAAGTAACTATGGGTCAGTGCATCGGTATAGGAAAAAAGTAATAAAGTGGAAGAAGCACTAACAAATAGGGACAAATGCCAAAACAGCGTACTAAAATAATAAAAGACAGGGAAAGTTTTCTTCATCACCGCACTTTTAGGGAAAAGCGTACAGAGAGCATGCGGCAAATGTAACAAAGAAGCTGCATAGCGCTGCGGTAGAGGCGAGAAAGTACACCGAACAGGCGGCAAATGTAACAAAGAAGCTGCATAGCGCGGTGGTTAGAAGCGAGAAAGTACACAGAACATGCGGCAAATGTAACAAAGAAGTTGCATAGCCCGGCGTATAGAAGCGAGAAAGTACACAGAACATGCGGCAAATGTAACAAAGAAGCTGCATAGCGCGGCGGTATAGAGGCGAGAAAGTACACAGAACATGCGGCAAATGTAACAAAGAAGCTGCATAGCGCGGCGGTATAGAGGCGAGAAAGTACAAAGAACATGCGGCAAATGTAACAAAGAAGCTGCATAGCGCGGTGGTATAGAGGCGAGAAAGTACACAGAACATGCGGCAAATGTAACAAAGAAGCTGCATAGCGCGGCGGTATAGAGGCGAGGAAGTGCACAGAACATGCGGCAAATGTAACAAAGAAGCTGCATAGCGCGGCGGTATAGAGGTGAGAAAGTAAACAGAACATGCGGCAAATGTAACAAAGAAGCTGCATAGCGCGGCGGTATAGAGGCGAGAAAGTGCACAGAACATGCGGCAAATGTAACAAAGAAGCTGCATAGCGCGGCGGTATAGAGGTGAGAAAGTAAACAGAACATGCGGCAAATGTAACAAAGAAGCTGCATAGCGCGGCGGTATAGAGGCAAGAAAGTGCACAGAACATGCGGCAAATGTAACAAAGAAGCTGCATAGCGCGGCGGTATAGAGGTGAGAAAGTAAACAGAACATGCGGCAAATGTAACAAAGAAGCTGCATAGCGCGGCGGTATAGAGGCGAGAAAGTACACAGAACATGCGGCGAATGTAACAAAGAAGCTGCATAGCGCGGCGGTAGAGGCGAGAAAGTACACAGAACATGCGGCAAATGTAACAAAGAAGCTGCATAGCGCGGCGGTAGAGGCGAGAAAGTACACAGAACATGCGGGAAATGTAACAAAGAAGCTGCATAGCGCGGTGGTATAGAGGCGAGAAAGTAAACAGAGAATGCGGCAAATGTAACAAAGAAGCTGCACAGCGCGGCGGTATAGAGGCGAGAAAGTGCTCAGAACATGCGGCAAATGTAACAAAGAAGCTGCATAGCGCGGCGGTATAGAGGTGAGAAAGTAAACAGAGCATGCGGCAAATGTAACAAAGAAGCTGCATAGCGCGGCAGTATAAAGGCGAGAAAGTACACAGAACATGCGGCAAATGTAACAAAGAAGCTGCATAGCGCGGCGGTAGAGGCGAGAAAGTACACAGAATATGCGGCAAATGTAACAAAGAAGCTGCATAGCGCGGCGGTAGAGTCGAGAAAGTACATAGGGCATTAGGCAAGTGTAACAAAGAAGCTGCATGGTGTAACGGCAGAGTTGAGAAATACAATAATATCAATGAGAAAAATTACGATATAACAATTGTGAGTAAGAAATTTACATTTAATTTCTTAGAATACATAAAAACTCGCGGCATGTACTAAAGAATAAACAAGCATCATCTTATTTAATCAGTGCAGCAGCAGAGAATGAAATACAAGCATATGCAGGGGCGGATTTCGGGCTAGGCGCACTAGGCACGCGCCTAAGGTCTCGCTGTTTCAGGAGCCCCGAAAACATATAATTGGATTTTCAGTTTTGGTTTTCGCGGCCCGAAGCAAATCAATCCTTAAAGCGACTACTTTATATTGTCAATTGATATTTTACTTTCTCATACTAATAATAACATATTTTTTCTTGCTGTTGCTGATATTCCGAATTTTCGAGTTCTTATCGATGTACTTATTTTGAAAGGAACGGTTAAAATAATTTTGAGTTCGTTTCAGTGGTTGGTAAAGAAGGTATTCACGCTTCCCACACTTTTCATTGTTTAAGGCGAATTCTTAACTGGCCTGCAATGCTATAAATTGCTTTCATGCTAGTTCCAGCCAAGGGTGTTCCATTGGCATTTGTGTTGGAACCTTCCCACCTTCTTCCCGAGTTGTGATGAGGAGTATTTGTAAAAACTATTCTGATGATCGGGCGTGTTTGCTGTTAATAGTTTTTTCGTTCGAGGTAGGATAATCACTGAAGAAAGAAATATTCTTCAGAGGATAACTCTTCTTAGGACAATCAAGTTCATTCTCGGCCCTAATCCCTCTAAACCGTCTTAAACGAAAAGAGTTATTAATATTTAGGCTGGAAAATCTTATTTAATAGTGTTAAAAGTAATTTATATTGTATTGTAACAGCATTTTCTCATTACTTTCTGCTCCCTTGCTTTAATACTGATAATTATCAAGTATTCTCACCTTTTCTATTCCTTAAATCGACTTAAAGTTAGCTTTTGAAAAAGCAATAAAAAGTTTCAATGATACTCTTACTCAAAAACCTGCAGTTCCTACTTTTCCATTTTCAAACCGGATCTTTTGCATTTAATTTGCATGCTTCTGCTTCTGATAACTGCAGTGCAGGTATAAATGGAATACTGGTATTTAAAGTGCCAAATCTAACATCCATTGATTCCCCATTAGCCTCAAAATTCTGTTTACGATAACTGCAGTGCATGAAGTATATAGGATATTAAAAGTGCCAAACTTAATATCCATTGATTTCCTATTAGCCGCAAAAACAATTTTTGAAATATCTCTGAAATCAAAAAGTTCGATGTGCACGGACAGACACTAGCACTGTTTCTTTCTGAACGTTTTAATAATAGGAAGCGGTGACATTTAAAAAAGTGTAACAACCGTTTTCCTGACTCCCCCTCCCTTTTTTTTTAATTTCTGAAGGGATAAGAAGGAGGAGGGGGCCCCTGAACCTTTTAGCGCCTAGGGCCCCAAAAGATCTAAAGTCTCCTCTGAGCATATGAAACTAGGATAAAATAAAAAAATAAAATTCTACAATTAATTTCTTACAATAGTATAACAGGTAAAAGTTCGCGCCACACCCCTTTCACCTTGGGTGGGGGGGGGGGCACACCATTTGCGGAACACTGGCCTACAGCATATTTCCAGAAGCTAGTGAAGTCCATGCCCCGTCGTATTTCTGCAGTCCTGCGCTCCCGTGGGGGACTTATCAAGTATTAGACTGGTGTACCAGTTTTTCTGGCAATTCAGTGTACTTACTTAGTTCTAAGTACAATATTTAAAATACTTTTTTATTTCGTGCGATTTGTATTTAAGCAAAATTGCTGTTTTCATGTTAAGATTGGTGGAAAACATTTAAAATATTCCGAGAAAAAAAGCCCATGATTTCAAGGGTCCCTATAATGGAAGCCCCCCCCCCGCAATTGCGTCCCCTGCGGGACATACCGTGCGCCACTAGCGTGGGCCACTCCAGCATTCAACCGTCTTGTCACGGTTTGATGCTACACACGTGTCATACATAGTACAGGCAAACAGTTGATTTCTCAATTGAACAGAATGACCTAGATGATTCCGTTTTACAGACAGCAAGAGCAGATAACGGTCTTTTGATGTATGTTGTGGGGCATAGCGCATGACCTCCCTCAATACGTCTAGAGGCATTTTCAGTTTTCTGGTACCTTGACCACAGCCTTGACACAATGCTGTGATCAATTCCCAATTCATTTGCAACACCGGTTACAGCCAAGGAGACTAGATAAGATAACTGGCGATGCTCTTATTAATGCAGCAGCACTACCTTGCTTGAACCCTATAACCGCGAGCGACATCCGTTAAAATGTGGGAAAGCTGGTGGTTTTCAAGGCTATTATTGCAATGTATTTTCTGGTGGTCGAATCGTCGCAAATGTTTCTCATTTCGCATCGTAACTTTTTTTTTTTTATTATTGGAGGTTTAACGACCACCGTGAGCAACTCAATGGGCTATAAGCAGTCGCCCGTCCCTAATTTAGGATCACTGGTTCCAGGGAAGGGAGAGAGCCAGTGCCGTAAGACAAACACAACATCCATGCCTCACCGGGATTCGAACCCGGACCCCTTACGGACGAATGATCAGAGGCCAACGCCTTAGACCACTGCTCCACCGGGGCGGCCATCGTAACTTTCGGCTGATGTCTGAGAAAATGCTGGATTTATAAAATTCCTAATTATTTCGAGGTTCCTTCCAATTTTTATTTTAAATTGAAATACATGAACGTTAGTGCGAATTCAAAGCAAAAAAATAACGCTAAAATTGAAAACTTCACTCGTGTGTAACGTATTAGGTGTACAAATAAGTTTGAAGGCGTTTTTTTTTTTGTGTGTGTGACGTATACCGCTAATTTACATATGCGACATTCCCCAGCGTTGTTGTCATGTGACCGTAACTGGTCCAGAGTATAAAATTGAAATACATGAACGTTAGTGCGAATTCAAAGCAAAAAAATAACGCTAAAATTGAAAACTTCACTCGTGTGTAACGTATTAGGTGTACAAATAAGTTTGAAGGCGTTTTTTTTTTTTTGTGTGTGTGACGTATACCGCTAATTTACATATGCGACATTCCCCAGCGTTGTTGTCATGTGACCGTAACTGGTCCAGAGTATAAAATGTGACACAGAATGATGAAAGAAATACAAGATTTTTTTTTTTTTTTTTTTTTTTTTTTTGAGGTTTAACGACCACCGTGAGCAACTCAATGGGCTATAAGCAGTCGCCCGTCCCTAATTTAGGGTCACTGGTTCCAGGGAAGGGAGAGAGCCAGCACCGTACGACAAACACAACATCCATGCCTGACCGGGATTCGAACCCGGACCCCTTACGGACGAATGATCAGAGGCCAGCGCCTTAGACCACTGCGCCACCGGGGCGGCTGAAATACGGGATTACACCATATAATACAAATTCTGAAGGCGACAGTCCGATTTTTGGTGTAAATATGACAAGGATGGTAAGTCAGATAATATCCGAAAACTTGAACCTGGAGCAGGACTCGAACCCGCGTTTCCCAGATAGCGCCCGGGTATGCTAACCACTACACCACACAGAACGACCAAGTCTCAAGTTTCCTATTAATTTGAATATAACCATCATAAGATTCGCTAGTCGAAGCAACCGGCGTTCATGTTTAGCGAATGTGGAGGTTAAGAATCCTATCCCGTGATTGCTCGGAGAAGCAGATAAATCGTGAAAGAAATATGGGGTTACACCGTATAATACAAATATCTGAATTACCATGCTTGTCACATTTACACTAAAAATCGGACTGTCATCTTCAGAATTTGTATGACACAGATGTTTACCCAACAGTCAAACGCACATGCGCATCGGTAGGTGAAAGATGGCAAGCGATACTGCATTTATTCGACACTTCATTCGTTACGAATTTCATCAAGGAGAAAGTGCTGCAAAAGCATGTGCATCAATATGTACTGCTCTGGGGGAGAATATTGCATCGAAAAGCACGTGTGAGTTTTGCTTTAGATGGTTTAAAGCAGGTGATTTTGATGTTAGCGATCGAGAACGTAGCAGCGCCCCGCAGAAGGTTGCACGTGAAGAACTGCAAGCATTGCTGAATGAAGATTCGTCTCAAACGCAAAAAGAACCACCTGAACAACTGGGGGTAACGACACCGAAACGCAATATTCACTCCAAGAAAGTTCTGCTGTGCATCTGGTGAGATATGAGGGTGTGTTTTATTGTGAGCTATTGGAACAGGGTCGACAGTTATTGCTTATAGTTGCTGCGGTTAAACCAGGCAATCTGTCGGAAACGTCCATTTACAGGCAAAGGATTGCATCTCGTGAAATTACTGTATGACAACGCTAGGCCGCATGTCGCGAAATCGGTCAAGGAAACGCTATTGACGCTGGGCTGGGAAGTTTTAGAGAGCCCGTCGTATAGTCCCGACGTAGTCCCTCTAGAATATCATTTGATCCGATCGATGCAACATGGTTTGTCTGCTGTCCGGTTCCGGACATGTGACGAAGTGCAAAAATGGGTTGACGACTTCATCGTGTCTCACGACGAAGTATTCTTCAGGACTGGAATCTGTCAGCTGCCCAACCGATGGTGGAAGGTGATTGATAATGACGGCGCATATTTTGATTCGTAAAGGTATTGTTGTTTTCTCTCAAATTACATGTTGCGTTGTCTTAAAACGCTTTAAAACTTTTTTGTACACCTAATATAATTCATTTCGGTTTGATATTAACAAGATTTCTGCAACCCAAAACCACGCCATTTCAAAATATACTCAGTTGAAGCTAAATGGGTATCAGGTAAACAACCTCAAATTCTCACACTTTGCAGCTTCACTGATAAGAGATTTAGGGCATCTCCAGAAGTATTCCAAAGCCTTGGTAGCAGCACACCCTTCTTCCAGTTTAATAATGATCCAGCCGCGTTTAAACTCACTCAGATAATGTCTTTGTACCGCGTTTACAAGACTTTCTTGTATGTTTCCACTACACCTCAAAACACCAGTAAAATCGCTAGCACAGCAACTACCCACAACAAGCGTTCACCGACTGTTTCATGCTCCACCTATGATGAAATGCGCTATTTCGGTGTGGGGTAAGTCGGCAGGGACGCTGACATTCATCCTTCTACATACACTGCTGGCCACCCAAAATGCAACACCAAGAAGGAGGCATCCGATTGGACTAAAATTCGCAGCATGCGTCGCCCGCGAGAGGACATTCAAACGATTAGTATTGCAGGGCATATGCAAATCATGTGAGCCCGGCACGCCACCGAGATGCACTATAAGAAGGGTGCACAGAAGGTGGGGGGGGTAAGTAGTGGAAGTGTGTTGTGCTACCGGACCTGTGCGTGGGTAGCTTCATGATGACTCGTCGCAGAATAGGGCAGTCATTCCAGCACGTTTCGGAGTTCGACAGAGGACGAATAGTGGCTTATCGCGACAGCGGTTTATCGTACTAGAGACATTGGCGCCCGTATGGGACGACATCCAGCCATAGTGAGGCGAGTATGGATTCCGCGGGTGCAGGAGGGACGGACAGACCGACGTGAGTGATTGCCGCAGCCGCGGCACACCACCGAACGAGAGGACCGACATGTTGTGCGGCGGGCATTGACGGCTCTCACCGCCACATCACGAACGTTAGCGCAGGAATTAGGGTGTGTTGCGCAATAACCAGTGTCAGCACGCACCGTTCGACGTCGTCTGCAGGAGCGGGGTCTTGTCGCACGGCGCCCATTGCTCCTCTTACCATTGTCGCTACACCTCCGGCGAGTGCAGCGGCAGTGGGCCGTTGAACGCCGTACCTGGTCTACGGAATGGCATGACATTGTCTTCTCCGACGAATCCCGCTTCTGCCTGCAACACCACGATAGTCGGATCCGCGTGTGGTGGCACCGCGGCGAGAGACTGTATGACGCCTGCATAATGCATCGCCATACCGGTCCGTCGCCTGGCGTTATGGTTTGGGGCGCAATTGGATATGACACCCGCACCCCTCTGGTACGCATCGCCGGTACACTCAACAGCCACCGCACCATCCACGTTTCAACAGGACAATGTGCGCCCGCATGTGGCACGCATCGTGCAACAATTTTTCACGGACGACCAGGTGTCATTGTTACCGTGGCCCTCCTGTTCTCCAGATATGTCGCCCATCGAACACGTCTGGTCGCTGATCGGCAACCGAGTGGCCAGGTAAGCACCACCCGCGGCTACGCCTGATGAACTGTGACAACGTGTGGAAGCAGCCTGGACCGACATACCCCAAGCCTACATCCAAAGTCTCTTTCGTTCGATGCTGCGGCGTGTAGCGGCCGTTATTGCCAGCCATGGGGGCCACACGAACCATTGATGTCTGCGTGTTCCGCAAGTCGCACGGGCCTGTAATCTCAATCGTTTCATCTTTGTATCTGTTGTTATGTGTCCAGTAAACCTGGCTTTGCTATCTCGTGTCCTTCTTGGTGTTGCATTTTGGGTGGTCAGCAGTGTATTTGTGTGGGGTGCAGTCAATTTTCCCGTTTGTTAGTAAAAACCAATTTCGTTCTTAAGTTTTGGAGATGTGTGCAGTTTTAAAATGCATGGTATAGCTATTTAATAACAAGACTAACGTTATACATTTAGTTAACTAAGATCTTACATTTTTAACTCTTAAAGCCTTCGGTGTACTCCCTTTCCGCTTAATCATGCAGCGCTACATTCTGATCTGATCTTTTGCGACACAAAGCAGTACTGCCGACCCGGTGGCACCGTGGTCTAAGCGCTGGCTTATGACCATTCGTCCGAGAAGAAGGATCCGGGTTCGAATCCCGGTGAGGCATGGATGTTGTGCTTGTTTTACGGAACTAGCGCTTTCCCTTCCCTGGAGCCAGTGACCCTAAATTAGGGAATTAGAGACGGGCGACTGCTTATAGCCCATTAAGTTGTTGACGGCGGTCGTTAAACCTTCAATAAAAAAAAAAAAAAAACAAGACTGTACACAGGATATTCACACATTTTTAGAACGTCTTTGATACAAAATGACAGAAAATAAAGGAAGCTAGAAGAACTGAAACAGGCAACAGCATGTTGGATGAACACGAAAGAAACATCTACTGCAGGTAAATATCGTCTGCTAAGAAAATGGCGCACGTAAACAAGCTGTGGATAGGAGGCTATGTTTTTTCTCTTGACGAAGAGAAATATTTGTATTCTGTGATTAAAAAACACTGTGAAAATCATGGGATTTGAATTTCTAAGGGAAAATCGAGCAATGTTATTCATAATAGTAAGGGAAATAGTCAAGCCTCTCTTTTAACATGAAAAAAGAACTTCAAGCGAATATCCAAAGAAGGTACTTACTTCTACGACTATTTCAAAAGTAAGGTCTCTGGTCATAAAAGAAAATATAGTGACCCAGAGAGCATCACTCAGTCGTTAAAATCTCTGTATCAGCTGTAAACAGGGTAATAAACAAAGATTTGAATCCAACCAAAAGAAAAAAACATAATGTAGTGTAAACTACATTATGAAAATCACTTTGCCGGAGAGAGATGGAAATTTATTGTGACTACTGATGAAGCATGGATCTTTTTCTTAGGCACGTGGCTGAGCGCAGAACACGGTGTAGACTTCTTTATGAAAATCACTTAGCCGGAGACAGATGTAAATTTATTGTGATTACTGATGAAGCATGGATCTTTTTCTTAGGCACGTGGCTGAGCGCAGAACACGGTGTAGACTTCTTTATGAAAATCACTTAGCCGGCGGCAGATGGAAATTTATTGTGATTATTGATGAATCATTTTTTTCTTTGGTACGTGGCTGAGCGCAGAACACAGTGTAGACTTCTTTATGAAAATCACTTAGCCGGAGACAGATGGAAATTTATTGTGATTAGTGATGAAGCATGGATCTTTTTCTTAGGCACGTGGCTGAGCGCAGAACACGGTGTAGACTTCTTTATGAAAATCACTTAGCCGGCGACAGACGGAAATTTATTGTGATTATTGATGAATCATTTTTTCTTTGGCACGTGGCTGAGCGCAGAACACGGTGTAGACTTCTTTATGAAAATCACTTAGCCAGAGACAGATGGAAATTTATTGTGACTATTGATGAAGCATGGATCTTTTTCTTAGGCACGTGGCTGAGCGCAGAACACGGTGTAGACTTATTTATGAAAATCACTTAGCCAGAGACAGATGGAAATTTATTGTGACTATTGATGAAGCAAGGATCTTTTTCTTAGGCACGTGGCTGAGCGCAGAACACGGTGTAGACTTCTTTGTGAAAATCACTTAGCCAGAGACAGATGGAAATTTATCGTAACTATTGATGAAGCATGGATCTTTTTCTTAGGCATGTGGCTAAGCGCAGAACACGGTGTAGACTTCTTTATGAAAATCACTTTGCCGGAGACAGATGGGAATTTATTGTGATTACTGATGAAGCATGGATCTTTTTCTTAGGCACGTGGCTGAGCGCAGAACACGGTGTAGACTTCTTTATGAAAATCACTTAGCCAGAGACAGATGGAAATTTATTGTGACTATTGATGAAGCATGGATCTTTTTCTTAGGCACGTGGCTGAGCGCAGAACACGGTGTGGACTTATTTATGAAAATCACTTAGCCGGAGACAGATGGACATTTATTGTGACTATTGATGAAGCATGGATCTTTTTCTTAGGCACGTGGCTAAGCGCAGAACACGGTGTAGACTTCTGTATGAAAATCACTTAGCCAAAGACAGATGGACATTTATTGTGACTATTGATGAAGCATGGGTCCTTTTCATAGGCACTTGGCTGACCGCAGAACACGGTGTAGACTTCTTTATGAAAATCGCTTAGCCAGAGACAGATGGAAATTTATTGTGACTATTGATGAAGCAAGGATCTTTTTCTTAGGCACTTGGCTGAGCGCAGAACACGGTGTAGACTTCTTTATGAAAATCACTTTGCCGGAGACAGATGGGAATTTATTGTGATTACTGATGAAGCATGGATCTTTTCTTAGGCACGTGGCTGAGCGCAGAACACGGTGTAGACTTCTTTATGAAAATCACTTAGCCAGAGACAGATGGACATTTATTGTGACTATTGATGAAGCATGGATCTTTTTCTTAGGCATGTGGCTGAGCGCAGAACAAGGCGTAGACTTCTTTATGAAAATCACTTAGTCGGAGACAGATGGACATTTATTGTGACTATTGATGAAGCATGGATCTTTTTCTTAGGCACGTGGCTAAGCGCAGAACACGGTGTAGACTTCTGTATGAAAATCACTTAGCCAGAGACAGATGGAAATTTATTGTGACTATTGATGAAGCATGGATCTTTTTCTTAGGCACGTGGCTGAGCGCACAACACGGTGTGGACTTATTTATGAAAATCACTTAGCCGGAGACAGATGGACATTTATTGTGACTATTGATGAAGCATGGATCTTTTTCTTAGGCACGTGGCTAAGCGCAGAACACGGTGTAGACTTCTGTATGAAAATCACTTAGCCAGAGACAGATGGAAATTTATTGTGACTATTGATGAAGCATGGATCTTTTTCTTAGGCACGTGGTTGAGCGCAGAACACGGTGTGGACTTATTTATGAAAATCACTTAGCCGGAGACAGATGGACATTTATTGTGACTATTGATGAAGCATGGATCTTTTTCTTAGGCACGTGGCTAAGCGCAGAACACGGTGTAGACTTCTGTATGAAAATCACTTAGCCAAAGACAGATGGACATTTATTGTGACTATTGATGAAGCATGGGTCCTTTTCATAGGCACTTGGCTGACCGCAGAACACGGTGTAGACTTCTTTATGAAAATCGCTTAGCCAGAGACAGATGGAAATTTATTGTGACTATTGATGAAGCAAGGATCTTTTTCTTAGGCACTTGGCTGAGCGCAGAACACGGTGTAGACTTCTTTATGAAAATCACTTTGCCGGAGACAGATGGGAATTTATTGTGATTACTGATGAAGCATGGATCTTTTTCTTAGGCACGTGGCTGAGCGCAGAACACGGTGTAGACTTCTTTATGAAAATCACTTAGCCAGAGACAGATGGACATTTATTGTGACTATTGATGAAGCATGGATCTTTTTCTTAGGCATGTGGCTGAGCGCAGAACAAGGCGTAGACTTCTTTATGAAAATCACTTAGTCGGAGACAGATGGACATTTATTGTGACTACTGATGAAGCAGGGATCTTTTTCTTAGGCACGTGGCTGAGCGCAGAACACGGTGTGGACTTATTTATGAAAATCACTTAGCCGGAGACAGATGGACATTTATTGTGACTATTGATGAAGCATGGATCTTTTTCTTAGGCACGTGGCTAAGCGCAGAACACGGTGTAGACTTCTGTATGAAAATCACTTAGCCAAAGACAGATGGACATTTATTGTGACTATTGATGAAGCATGGGTCCTTTTCATAGGCACTTGGCTGACCGCAGAACACGGTGTAGACTTCTTTATGAAAATCGCTTAGCCAGAGACAGATGGACATTTATTGTGACTACTGATGAAGCAGGGATCTTTTTTAGGCACGTGGCTGAGCGCAGAACACGGTGTGGACTTATTTATGAAAATCACTTAGCCGGAGACATTTGGAAATTTATTGCGGCTATTGATGAAGCATGGATCCTTTTCATAGGCACTTGGCTGACCGCAGAACACGGTGTAGACTTCTTTATGAAAATCACTTAGCCAGAGACAGATGGCCATTTATTGTGACTATTGATGAAGCATGGATCTTTTTCTTTGGCACGTGGCTGAGCGCAGAACACGGTGTAGACTTCTTTATGAAAATCACTTAGCCGGAGACAGATGGAAATTTATTGTGACTATTGATGAAGCACGGATCTTTTTTTAAGGCACGTGGCTGAGAGCAGAACACGGTGTAGACTTCTTTATGAAAATCACTTAGCCGGCGACAGATGGAAATTTATTGTGACTATTGATGAAGCATGTATCTTTTTTTAAGGCACGTGACTGAGCGCAGAACACGGTGTAGACTTCTTTATGAAAATCACTTAGCCGGAGACAGATGGAAATTTATTGTGACTATTGATGGAACATGGTCTACCTAAACGACTGTAACAAATAAGGTCGATTTGCAATCGCGAAAGAGCAGAAAATGACTTACAAATTTGGTTCAAGGAATACAAGGAAAGTTTCAGCAAAGGATCAATGATTACTGCTGGTTTCCCGTACAATGGGAAACAAAAGTCAAGAAAAGTTGAAAAGAATGTTAAAATCAATTCTACATATTACCAAAATAATGTTTTAACTCCTATATTTAAAGAGGAAATACCATTCCTTTATCTAAACAGTAGAATTCCATCACGATAAGGTTACCAGTCATATTATGTGAACAAATAAGTATTAATGCCTTTTAAGACAACGCAACATGTAATTTCAGAGAAAACAACAATAACTTTACGAATATGCACCGTCATTATCTATCACCTTCCACCATCGGTCTGGCAGCTGACGGATTCCAGCCATGAAGAATACTTCGTCGTGGGACGCGATGAAGTCGTCAACCCATTTTTGCACTTCGTCACATGTCCGGAACCGTAAACCAAACGAACCATCTTGCATCGATCAGAACAAATTATAGTCTGAAGGAGCTATGTCGGGACTATACGCCGGGTGCTCCAAAACTTTCCAACCAAGCGTCAATAACGTTTCCTTGACCGATTTCGCGACATGCGGCCGAGCGTTGTCATGCAGTAATTTCAAGGGACGTAAGCCTTTGTCTGTGAATGGACGTTTCCCGCAGATTTCCTAGTTCAATCGCAACAATTGCTGCCTGTAGCGATCAGCAGTAACAGTTTGTTCACAATAGAGTTCACAATAGAGCACGCCTATCATATCCCACCAGATGCACAGCAGAACTTTCTTGGAGTGAATATTGCGTTTCGGTGTCGCAGTCGTTGCTTCTCCGGGGTCTACCCAGTGTTTTTGGCGTTTGGGATTGTTGTACCATATCCACTTTTCATCACCCGTAACGATTTTCTAGAGGAAAGACATTCTGTGTTGTTTATTCAACAGATTCAAACACTTCATGGCACGCTCATCCTTGTTCCTCTGGCTCAGGTCATGTGGCACCCATTTTCCTGCCTTCTGAATCTTCCTCATTGCGCGTAAACGATTGGAAATGGTTTGTTGAGTTACCCTAGTTGTCCAGCTAGTTCTTTTTGCGTATGAAACGAATCTTCATCCAGCAATGTTTGCAGTGCCTCATGTGCAACCTTCCGCTACGTTCTCGATCGCTAACATCAAAAGCACCTGCTTTAAACCGTCTAAACCAAAACTAACACGTGCTTTTCGATGTAGTATTCTCTCCCAGAACACAACAGATCGACGCACATGCTTTTGCCGCACTTTTCCCTTGATGAAATTCGTAACGAATGCAGTGCCGAATAAATGCAGTATCGCTTGTCATATTTCACCTGTCGATGTGCAAGTGCGTTTGACTGTTGGGCAAACTTCTGTGTCACATTTTATACTGTGGACCAGTTACGATCACATGACAACACCGCGGGTGAATGTCGCATATGTAAATCTTATTTTTACCATTAATATATACAAATCTACCACTCTGTTTCTTGAAAAAATGAAAAAAAAACCGGCGGGCCTCAAGTCTATATATCTTTTGCTCATATTCTTCAAAGTCCCCTGATGTGTCACCAATAGAATATTGTGCCTTCGGATTGCTAAAACGAGCGCTCAGACCTAAAACAATGATTAGACTATGGAAAGCAGTGGAAGAGAGAAAACGAGACGGGTATCAAGTGTATACTGTGACGTATATTCTAAATTAACTTTCCTTTTTAGTTTCTGTCCCTATGTAAATCTCGAGTTTATTCTCAGTTATACTTCACTATTAACGTAATGTCTTTTCTCTCAAACGAATACTGTTGGCAACATAATTGAGGTTGAATGAACGTGACGTATGCCTGAGATAAGATAAGAACGAGAGGTAAAAACGACGACTAAACTGTTGCTTGGCGAGCGTTGTAAAGCGAGCGTTGTTAAAGAGAGCGTTGCTTGGAGAAGTGTTGCAAGTTGAGCGTTGTGTTGTAGAGCGCTGTGTTAAAAGCTGTGTGGTGTGTGGAGAGTTTAATGCAATATGCTATGCTATGTTACGATGTGTTGGCTACATCCTGAATAAAGCATCTTTTCCGTAAGTTTAACTTCTGTTGTTTACATGTTTCTTTTTTTTTTTTTTTTTTTTTTTTGATTGTAGGTTTAACGACCACCGTGAGCAACTCAATGGGCTATAAGCAGTCGCCCGTCCCTAATTTAGGGTCACTGGTTCCAGGGAAGGGAGAGAGCCAGTGCCGTAAGACAAACACAACATCCATGCCTCACCGGGATTCGAACCCGGACCCCGTTCGGACGAATGATCAGAGGCCATCGCTTAGACCACTGAGCCACCGGGGCGGCTAAAACAATGATTGGACTATGGAAAGCAGTGGAAGGTGAAAAATGAGACGGGTAAAAAAAATGGGGGTAACTGCATCAAGTTTATACTTTTTGTTCATATTCCTTCAAAGTCCCTTGTTATCTCACCAATGGACTACTGTGCTTCCGAACTGCTAAAAAGAGCTCTCAGACATAAAACAATGCTTGGACTATGGAAAGCAGTGGAAGATGAAAAAAGAGACGCGTATCAAGTCTGTACCTATTGCTCATATTTCTTCAAAGTCCCCTGATGTGTCACCAATGGACTATTGTGCCTTCGGACTGCTAAAAAGAGCGCTTAGATCTAAAACAATGATTGGACTATGGAAAGCAATGGAACGTGAAAAATGAGACGGGTATCAAGTATATACCTTTTGCTCATATTCCTTCAAAGTCCCCTGATGTGTCACCAATGGACTGTTGTGCCTTCTGACTGCTAAAAAGAGCGCTTAGACATAAAACAATGATTGGACTATGGAAAGCAGTGAAAGGTGAAACAAGAGACGGGTATCAAGTCTATACCTATTGCTCATATTTCTTCATAGTCCCCTAATGTGTCACCAATGGACTATTGTGCCTTCGGACTGCTAAAAAAAGCGATCAGACCTAAAAGAATGATGGGACTACGGAAAGCAGTGGAAGATGAAAAAAGAGACGGGTATCAAGGGTATACCTTTTGCTCATATTCCTTCAAGGTCCCCTGATGTGTCACGAATGGATTATTGTACCTTCGGACTTCTAAAAAGAGCGCTTAGACCTAAAACAATGATTGGACTATGGAAAGCAGTGGAAGATGAAAAATGAGATGGGTAAAAAAACTGGGGGTAACTGCATCAAACTTATACTTTTTGTGCATATTCCTTCAAAGTCCCTTGTTATCTCACCAATGGACTTTTGTGCTTCCGGACTGCTAAAAAGAGCGCTCAGACATAAAACAATGATTGGACTATGGAAAGCAGTGGAAGATGAAAAAAGAGACGCGTATCAAGTCTATACCTATTGCTCATATTTCTTCAAAGTCCCCCGATGAGTCAACAATGGACTGTTGTGCCTTCGGACTGTTAAAAAGAGCGCTTAGACATAAAACGATGATTACACTATGGAAAGCAGTGGAAGGTGAAAAATGAGATGGGTAAAAAAACTGGGGGTAACTGCATCAAGTTTATAACTTTTGCTCATATTCCTTCAAAGTCCCCTGTTATGTCACCAATGGACTATTGTACTTTCCGACTGCTAAAAAGAGCGCTCAGACATAAAAGAATGACGGAACTACGGAAAGCAGTGGAAGATGAAAAAAGAGACGGGTATCAAGGGTATATACCTTTTGCTCATATTCCTTCAAGGTCCCCTGATGTGTCACGAATGGACTATTGTGCCTTCGGCATGCTAAAAAGAGCGCTTAAACATTAAACAATGATTGGACTGTGAAAAGCAGTGGAGCAGGAGTGGAATAAATACCAATTTTAAAAAATGCCCTGTTATCTTGGAAATCTAGATGTAGGTTCATAGCCCAGAGAAAGTGCTGTGAGAGAGAACATAAAAATCCGCCCCGGTGGCACAGTGGCCACCAATTATTCGTCTAAAAAGGGTCCGGGTTCGGGTCCCGGTGAGGCATGGATGTTGTGTTTGTCTTACGGCACTGGCTCTCTCCCTTCCCTGGAGTCAGTGACCCTAATTTAGGAACGGGCGACTGCTTATAACCGTTGAGTAGCTCCCGGTGGTCGTTAAAACTGCAATAAAAAAAAATAGAACATTTCAGAAAGGAATAATTTTATTTTAATCATTAAGCAAGTCGTTCTAAAAATGTGTGAACAACCTCCGGGATTCTAATTTATTTACACAAAGTTAATATCCTACTATATCTATAAGCGAAGACATTTGAATACCTTCAATCACTTCGGAAATTGCTTGTGCTGTTTTTCATCGTCGCGTCGGTTCTCTACAAAAAGTGATTTGTACTTTTTCCTTTTTTAATTTAAGCTACGGCCAGATGGAAAATACTCTTACGGTATTTTAAAATAAAATAATAGATCAATGATCTATATATTAATTCTATAAGTTTTTTTACAGTGAGTCCTATTTTGAGAGAACGGCTGAACGTAAAGATATGCTGGAGGTATGAAAATAAATGTCTTAGCATGTAGATGTGCCAGTCGAAAAGACAAATGAGGTTGGGGCAACGGTTCGGGCGTTGTGGGGCGGCAAAGTTCGCATGTAAATTCTATGGGAGAAGCTTGCGGTTGACATTCGATCGCCTGCGGTTGAGTCACGCGCTGTTGAAGGCGGAAGCATGGAGAGACTGAGATAGTCCAAAGTCCGAAGTCTTCTCTTTCCTAAACGAACCGTTGCGCAAAGTAACGCTAGCAAGCATTCGTATCAAAATTCTTCTCATCGGAACAGCGAACACTCTCGAAGACCTGATTGCTTTATGCCGTTGGGCTGTGTGATGTATATATACAATTTAATATTTATTCACGTAGGGAAGAAGTTTCCCATTCTGTAAAGATGTAAATAAACATTCCGTTGACCATTGTTAGTGAAAATATTACGGGTGACTGCTTATAGCCCATTGAGTTGCTCACGGTGGTCGTTAAACCTTCAGTCAAAAAAAAAAAAAAAAAAAAAAAAATATCACGAACCTGGATTATTGTCTTTACTGAAGTGGTTGAATTAATTTGTCAATCAAATAAAATTTACATTTGTTGTTTCCTATGAGTTTATTCTTAAAAAAAAAAGAAAAGAAACAGCAAGAAAAAAAACTAACCGTCGGTTCCGACGGGTTTCGTCTAGTAATGTTTAAACTCCTATATTTAAAGAGGAAATAACATTCTTTTATCCACAGGGCTTTTAAAGAGTAGAACTCAGGATAAGGCATGCATCCAAATCTATCACTCTATTAATATTTCTTGAAAAATGTAAAAAAGAGACGGGTTTCAAGTCTATATCTTTTGCTGATATACCTTCAAAGTCCCCTGATTTATCAGCAATGGACTATTGTGCCTCCGGACTGCTAAAAAGAGCGCTTAGCCCTAAAACAATGGTTGGACTATGGAAAGCAGTGGAAGATTCAAAAAGAGACGGATAACAAGTCTATACCTTTTCCTCATAATTCTTCAAAGTCCCCTAATGTGTTCACCGATGGACTATTGTGCCTTCGGACTGCTAGAAAGAGCGCTTAGACGTAAAACAATGATTGGACTATGGAAAGCAGTGGAAGATGAAAAAAGTGACGGGTATCAAGTCTATACCTTTTCCTCATAATTCTTCAAAGTCATCTGATGTGTTCACCGATGGACTATTGTGCTTTCCAACTGTTGAAAAGAGCGCTTAGCCCTAAAACAATGATTGGACTATGGAAAGCAGTGGAAGATGAAAAAGAGACGGGTATCAAGTCTATACCTTTTCCTCATAATTCTTCAAATGAAGTCCCCTAATGTGTTCACCGGTGGACTATTGTGCCTTCGGACTGTTAGAAAGAGCGCTTAGACGTAAAACAATGATTAGACTATGGAAAGCAGTGGAAGAGGAAAAAAGGGACGGATATCAAGTCTATAACTTTTTCCTGATATTCCTTCAAAGTCCCTTGATTTATCAGCAATGGACTATTGTGCCTTCGGACTGTTAAAAAGAGCGCTTAGCCCTAAAACAATGGTTGGACTATGGAAAGCAGTGGAAGATGAAAAAAGAGACGGGTATCAAGTCTATACTTTTTCCTCATAATTCTTCAAAGTCCCCTGATGTGTTCACCGATGGACTATTGTGCCTTCGGACTGCTAGAAAGAGCGCTTAGACGTAAAACAATGATTGGTCTATGGAAAGCAGTGGAAGATGAAAAAAGGGACGGGTATCAAGTCTATACCTTTTCCTCATAATTCTTCAAAGTCCCCTGATGTGTTCACTGATGGACTATTGTGCCTTCGGACTGCTAGAAAGAGCGCTTAGACGTAAAACAATGATCGGTTTATGGAAAGCAGTGGAAGATGAAAAAAGGGACGGGTATCAAGTCTATACCTTTTCCTCATAATTCTTCAAAGTCCCCTGATGTGTTCACCGATGGACTATTGTGCCTTCGGACTGCTAGAAAGAGCGCTTAGACGTAAAACAATGATTGGTCTATGGAAAGCAGTGGAAGATGAAAAAAGGGACGGGTATCAAGTCTATACCTTTTCCTCATAATTCTTCAAAGTCCCCTGATGTGTTCACTGATGGACTATTGTGCCTTCGGACTGCTAGAAAGAGCGCTTAGACGTAAAACAATGATCGGTTTATGGAAAGCAGTGGAAGATGAAAAAAGGGACGTGTATCAAGTCTATACCTTTTCCTCATAATTCTTCAAAGTCCCCTGATGTGTTCACCGATGGACTATTGTGCCTTCGGACTGCTAGAAAGAGCGCTTAGACGTAAAACAATGATTGGTTTATGGAAAGCAGTGGAAGAGGAGTGGAATAAATAACAATTTTAAGAAATGCCACGTTATCTTGAAAATCTAGATGTAGGTTTATATCCAGATAAGGGCTATCGGATAGAACATTTAAGAAAGAAATAATGTTATTTTAAACATTAATCGTGTTGCTGAAAAGTTGTTCTAAAAGTTTTTGAACATCCTCCGTGGATTCTAATTTCTTTACACAATGTTAATAGCCGACTATTTCTGTGTATAGACATTTTATCAAAAAAATATCCAGAAATATAAGAATAATTAGTCTTATACTAACAAATCTATCTGCTAAAACATTAAAATTATTATATTATACATTAATTCATCCACACTTCGATTACTGATTACTATCCTGGGGTCAAACAACACTTACTAATATTAATCAATTACAAATTCTTCAAAAGAAATACATTCAATTAATAGATTTTAAACATAATTTAAATGGTGACAACTTACTAGGGCAAAATACGTTTAGATATTCCAGAGCCAACCCGAACAAATATGATATTCTAACAATTCAGCAACTGTTTCATTTAGGCAAAATTATGTACAAACGAATTAAATTGAACCTTGGACAGGAGCTAATAGAAATCAATACTGCTACGTACCGTTATAATATTCCTAACCAAGCTTTGTAGAGACTTACTACACCTAGAGCACAAACTACTAAACAAAGCCTAAATTATTCTGGTCCGGAGTTTTGGAACTCTTGGCTTGCAGAATTAATATCTATTAATAACTTCAATTTGTTTAAAAAGGAATTAAAACACTACTTACTTAACAACTGATATCCATTTATTAATACAAGATGGGAGGTTGATTGACAGGGATTATTCGTCTGAAGGGGGAATGCGAGGAACTTACCAGGTGAAGATTCAGTGACCAAAGGACGGGGGATCTCGGGGGGGGGACAACTCATGTTTTTCATTACTTTAACATTATTTTCCCTTGATATGTTGTTAACTCAATATTATGATTAGATGTTTAATTTGATATTTGTTTCCTTTTTTGACTCTGTTGTTGTTTTATCAATGTTCTTGTCTTGACTTAAACTCAGGGAGATCAAGGCTGGTCAGGTCACCTCGAGGCCTTTTCCTTGATCTCCCCTGCTGTTATTTTTATGTTTATGCTTAACTATTCAAAATTATTAATTTTAATATCTAACTGCAAGATCAATTAAATTAAATGAAATGAAATATCTACAAGCAAAGACATTTGAAGATCTATAATCATTTCAGAAAGTGCTTGTGCTGGTTTTCATCATCGGTTCTCTAAAAAAAAATAAATGCGAAGATATGTATTTGTACTCTTTCCTTTTTTAATTTAGGCTACGACCAGCTGGAAAATACTTTTATGGTATTTTAAAGTAAAATATCTACAAGCAAAGACATTTGAAGATCTACAATTATTTTAGAAAGTGCTTGTGCTGGTTTTCATCATCGGTTCTCTAAAAAAAAAAAAAAAAATGCGAAGATATGTATTTGTACTCTTTCCTTTTTTAATTTAGGCTACGACCAGCTGGAAAATACTTTTATGGTATTTTAAAGTAAAATATCTACAAGCAAAGACATTTGAAGATCTACAATTATTTTAGAAAGTGCTTGTGCTGGTTTTCATCATCGGTTCTCTAAAAAAAATGCGAAAATATGTATTTGTACTCTTTCCTTTTTTAATTTAGGCTACGACCAGCTGGAAAATACTTTTATGGTATTTTAAAGTAAAATATCTACAAGCAAAGACATTTGAAGATCTACAATCATTTTAGAAAGTGCTTGTGCTGGTTTTCATCATCGGTTCTCTAAAAAAAAATGCGAAAATATGTATTTGTACTCTTTCCTTTTTTAATTTAAGCTACGACCAGATGGAAAATACTTTATGGTATTTTAAAGTAAAATATCTACAAGCAAAGACATTTGAAGATCTACAATCATTTCAGAAAGTGCTTGTGCTGGTTTTCATCATCGGTTCTCAAAAAAAAAATGCGAAAATATGTATTTGTACTCTTTGCTTTTTTAATTTAGGCTACGACCAGATGGAAAATACTTTTATGGTATTTTCAAGTAAAATATCTACAAGCAAAGACATTTGAAGATCTACAATCATTTCAGAAAGTGCTTGTGCTGGTTTTCATCATCGGTTCTCTAAAAAAAAAATGCGAAAATATGTATTTGTACTCTTTGCTTTTTTAATTTAGGCTACGACCAGATGGAAAATACTTTTATGGTATTTTCAAGTAAAATATCTACAAGCAAAGACATTTGAAGATCTACAATGATTTCAGAAAGTGCTTGTGCTGTTTTTCATCATCGGTTCTCTAAAAAAAAAAAAAATGCGAAAATATGTATTTGTATTCTTTCCTTTTTTAATTTAGGCTACGACCAGCTGGAAAATACTTTTATGGTATTTTAAAGTAAAATATCTACAAGCAAAGACATTTGGAGATCTACAATGATTTCAGAAAGTGCTTGTGCTGATTTTCATCATCGGTTCTCTAAAAAAAAAAAAAAAAAAGAAATGCGAAAATATGTATTTGTACTCTTTCCTTTTTTGATTTAGGCTACGACCAGCTGGAAAATACTTTTATGGTATTTTAAAGTAAAATATCAACAAGCAAAGACATTTGAAGATCTACAATCATTTCAGAAAGTGCTTGTGCTGTTTTTGATCATCGGTTCTCTAAAAAAAATGCGAAAATATGTATTTGTACTCTTTCCTTTTTTAATTTAAGCTACGACCAGATGGAAAATACTTTATGGTATTTTAAAGTAAAATATCTACAAGCATAGACATTTGAAGATCTACAATCATTTCAGAAAGTGCTTGTGCTGGTTTTCATCATCGGTTCTCTAAAAAAAAATGCGAAAATATGTATTTGTACTCTTTGCTTTTTTAATTTAGGCTACGACCAGATGGAAAATACTTTTATGGTATTTTCAAGTAAAATATCTACAAGCAAAGACATTTGAAGATCTACAATCATTTCAGAAAGTGCTTTTGCTGGTTTTCATCATCGGTTCTTTAAAAAAAAAAAATGCGAAAATATGTATTTGTACTCTTTGCTTTTTTAATTTAGGCTACGACCAGATGGAAAATACTTTTATGGTATTTTCAAGTAAAATATCTACAAGCAAAGACATTTGAAGATCTACAATGATTTCAGAAAGTGCTTGTGCTGTTTTTCATCATCGGTTCTCTAAAAAAAAAAAAAAAAAGAAATGCGAAAATATGTATTTGTATTCTTTCCTTTTTTAATTTAGGCTACGACCAGATGGAAAATACTTTTATGGTATTTTAAAGTAAAATATCAACAAGCAAAGACATTTGAAGATCTACAATCATTTCAGAAAGTGCTTGTGCTGTTTTTCATCATCGGTTCTCTAAAAAAAAAATGCGAAAATATGTATTTGTATTCTTTCCTTTTTTAATTTAGGCTACGACCAGCTGGAAAATACTTTTATGGTATTTTAAAGTAAAATATCTACAAGCAAAGACATTTGGAGATCTACAATCATTTCAGAAAGTGCTTGTGCTGATTTTCATCATCGGTTCTCTAAAAAAAAAAAAAAAGAAATGCGAAAATATGTATTTGTATTCTTTCCTTTTTTAATTTAGGCTACGACCAGATGGAAAATACTTTTATGGTATTTTAAAGTAAAATATCTACAAGCAAAGACATTTGAAGATCTACAATCATTTTAGAAAGTGCTTGTGCTGGTTTTCATCATCGGTTCTCTAAAAAAAAAAAAAGCGAAAATATGTATTTGTACTCTTTGCTTTTTTAATTTAGGCTACGACCAGATGGAAAATACTTTTATGGTATTTTAAAGTAAAATATCTACAAGCAAAGACATTTGAAGATCTACAATCATTTCAGAAAATGCTTGTGCTATTTTTCATCATCGGTTCTCTAAAAAAAAAAAAAAATGCGAAAATATGTATTTGTACTCTTTCCTTTTTTAATTTAAGCTACGACCAGATGGAAAATACTTTTATGGTATTTTAAAGTAAAATATCTACAAGCAAAGACATTTGAAGATCTACAATGATTTCAGAAAGTGCTTGTGCTGTTTTTCATCATCGGTTCTCTAAAAAAAAAAAAAAAATGCGAAAATATGTATTTGTACACTTTCCTTTTTTAATTTAGGCTACGACCAGCTGGAAAATACTTTTATGGTATTTTAAAGTAAAATATTTGATCAATGATTTATAATTAATCGGAAATTGAGGGCATAGTGATCGATACGATTTCCTCTGGGTGGTAGGTGGTTTGAAAGATACGTGACGTCAGTTTCCATAGGGATCAAGAGCCAATCCCAACGAATTGAAAAACCGAAGTGGCCCCCCAAAATTTGGCTCTCATTTCTCGTCCTCCTCGAGTTCCATCCCTGAGCGTAAAGGGGAGGAGGGTTTTCGGGGAATATAACTAGGTTCCCGAATACGAAGGAGAGCGCACGAGAGAGAAAGTATACGGCTGATATGTTTTCCTCTCGGACCGTACGTTTCGGAGTGGGGAGGAGGGGCTATCTGCAGAGGAGAGTCCCGTTAGCAATCACGCCCAGCACTATTAGTAGGTCAACGCAGACCTTCGGGGTGCAGCAGCAGTTTTCTCAGGGTTATGTTGAATGACACATCCCCGTTTTCCGTTCCCATCTTCCTGGAGTCTCAGCGAAAACATCTCAATCATTGCCAAGAAGTGTATGCTTGCTAACGTTCGAACTTTTTAAGTGCCTTGAACGAGAGAACCCAGAACAATTCTCACCTCTTTCCATTCGTGCCGAACTGTTTAAGAACTATTCCAATCAATTGTTTTACCAATTCCGGTATTTTCAAAATATCTCTAAAAGTGTCGTTGAAGTAGTCGAATTTTTGAGACAGTAGTGTCATATCTTGAACCGTTTGAATTGTATAGTGTCGGAGATATTTCTCCATAACAGCTGAGCTGAAGGTTCATATGTTCCTCTAAGTAGTTCCTGCACCGAAACAAGTTAAGATTCAATTTAAAAAAAAATTATCGAAAATCAAAATAACTAAGAGCTGTTCACGGCAATTTTCCTCAGAACACTCTGAATTCTGTTCCTATAACAAGTGATAACGAATCATTTGAATTTTATTGTACTTATTGATACGATATTCTAAATTAATGCACCCACGAAATTAAGAAAGTTTAAGACTGATATTTTTAACGGATATTATTGAATCAGACGTGATATTTTAATTATGTCCAACACTAAGAAACAAGTGAATTGGGAAGAGGAAGATAATGATGTAGAAGATATGGAGAGGTTGGAAAACAAAGATGTCCAAAGAAAAGATGACACGCCAGACGTATCCATAGCTATCAAGGAGTTTAGTGAAGAGAAGAAAGGAAAACAGAGTCCTTCACGAAAAAGGTAAGTTCAGTTGAATATAGACTTCGGTTATTGTTGAAAAAGTTCTGAAAAATATTTTCTAAAAGTGTCTTTGAAGTAGTCGAATTTTTGCGACAGTAATTTTGGAGTGTCATATCTTTAACCGTTTCAATTTTATATAGTGTCTGAGCTGAAGGTTCATATGTTCCTCTAAGTAGTCCCTGCACCGAAACAAGTTAAGATTCAATAAAAAACAGAATAATCGAAAATCAAAATAACTAAGAGCTGTTCACGGCAATTTTCCTCAGAACACTCTGAATTCTGTTTCTATAACAAGTGATAACGAATCATTTGAATTTTGTTGTGCCCATTGATACGATATTCTAAATAAAATCAGGCAAGAAATTGAAGACTGATATTTTTAACGGATGTTATTGAATCAGACGTGATATTTAATTAATTATGTCCAACTCTAAGAAACAAGTGAATTGGGAAGAGGGAGATAATGATGTAGAAAATATGGAGAGGTTTGAAAACAAAGATGTCCAAAGAAAAGATGACACGCCAGACGTATCCATAGCTATCAAGGAGTTTAGTGAAGAGAAGAAAGGAAAACAGAGTCCTTCACAAAAAGGTAAGTGCAGTTGAATCCAGACTTCGGTTATTGTTGACAAAGTTCTGAAAAATATCTCTAAAAGTGTTTTTGAAGTAGTCGAATTTTTGCGACAGTAATTTTGGAGTGTCATATCTTTAACCGTTTCAATTTAATATCATCATCATCATCATCATTGTCAACCATTATCAATCCACTGCTGGACGAAGGTCTCCCCAAGTTTCCTCCACAACGGTCTGTCTTGTGCCAGTCTCCTCCATGTCACCCCTGCATACTTTCGAATTTCATCCACCCATCTCCCATGTGGTCTTCTTCTGGGTCTTTTCCTGTCCCTTGGAATCCAATCTAAAATTTGTATCAATTTAATATAGTGTCGGATATATTTCTCCATAACAGCTGAGCTGAAGGTTCATATGTTCCTCTAAGTAGTTCCTGCACCGAAACAAGTTAAGATTCAATTTAAAAAAATCATCGAAAATCAAAATAACTAAGAGCTGTTCACGGCAATTTTCCTCAGAACACTCTGAATTCTGTTCCTATAACAAGTGATAACGATTCATTTGAATTTTGTTGTGCCCATTGATACGATATTTTAAATTAATGGAGGCACGAAAGTAAGGAAGTTGAAGACTGATATTTTTAACGGATGCTATTGAATCAGGCGTGATATTTAATTAATTATGTGCAGCACTAAGAAACAAGTGAACTGGGAAGAGGAAGATAATGATGTAGAAAATATGGAGAGATTGGAAAACAAAGATTTCCAAAGAAAAGACGCCACGCCAGAAGTATCCATAGGTATCAAGGAGTTCAGTGAAGAGAAAAAAGGAAAACAGAGTCCTTCAAGAAAAAGGTAAGTGGAGTTAAATCCAGATTTCGGTTATATTTGACAAAGTTCTGAAGTTAACAAAGGCAAGATTAATCTTGCTGCTCTAATAACTTTACTGGGAGGATGGTACCCACCCAATATGTTGTCCAACTAAGTGTGTGTGTGTGTGTACTTGTCATTTTCGAAATGTGTGTATTGAAATATTTCTATAAAGAAGAATGTTTTCCCATGCTATTTAGGCTATCATGTGCTGTGCTACCTGCAAAAAAAATGCATTTCTTTCCATTATAGAAATGTATTATTCTTTATAAGATGGAATAAGCTCCAATTTATGAGGCCGAAGCGATTTATTTCCAAAAAAAAAAAAAAAAAAGTATTAAATAACAAAATAGGTAAAAACTTTTTCCCCATATTCAGCATTGCTCTTTTGATTAGAAACTTGATTGCCAGTCCCGTATTATGTTTGACATTTTCTCGTGATACGTGGTAAATTATTTAAAACGGTTATCAAAAATAAAATAAATAAATAATAAATATATAATCTCTACCGCCTTTATTTACCTATTTATTTATTTTTTTGCACTTCTCGTTCTTTGTTTCGTGATATGTGGCAACTATTCAAAACAATTATCAAAAATAAAATAAATAAATAATAAATGTATAATCTTTAGCGCCTTTATTTACCTATTTATTTTTTGCACTTCTCATCCTTTGTTTTGTGATACGTGGCAACTATTTAAAACAATTATTGAAAATAAAATAAATAAATAATAAATGTATAATCTCTAGCGCCTTTATTTACCTATTTATTTTTTGTACTTCTCGTTCTTTGTTTCGTGATATGTGGTAAATATTTAAAACAATTATCAAAAGTAAAATAAATAAAGAAAAGTACAGAAACATATAATCTCTGGCGCCTTTATTTACTTATTTATTTTTTGCACTTCTGGTTCTTTGTTTCAGTAACTGCGCTAAGTTCTTATGTTTTTTTATAAACGTTTTATAACAAAATCTCGCTAGATATTTTTATAAAATCATAGGCTGAATTTTATTTTAAAAAAAAAATGTTAATATTTAACAAAAGAATATTTCTGTTACCTTGTTCATTTGCTGATGAGCAATTACAATTACTTTTCAAAATAAACGTCGAATCTCGTAGTTTACCTTTTTGCCCCCCCCCCCCCTCCTTTTTTTTTTTTATTTCCTCGTGACAGTGGAAGAGACATAGGCTTCCTATGTCTGATTTCTTTCAGTCGGCCCCCTTCCGATAATTGGGAGAAGTCGGCTCCCCTGCAGAAAATATACTCTAATTTTCTAATTTTAAACGCAAATTTTTCCTCTATCTAGAAACAAACGCTCTTGAAAAGAATACATGCACACCTACAACTACTAGAGTTGGTAAATTTGCATTCTATATAGAGAGTACTCCACACAAAGTGAACACAAAATTAAAATTATTTTCTTCGTAGAGTAGTTACTTTTTCACGTATATACAATTTAAAATATTAATGAAAGTCTGCATTGATTCAGCTTGCTAAAGTTTGCAACCGATTGATTGTTTAGCCTATCGCACATAATAAAGCAATTTTATTGTTTCTCTTCTTAATTTTTATTTTGGTGATCAGATTGTTTCCTTGCTGCGCTGTCACTTGATTTTTAAGGAATGAGTTACTCCAACAGTATGCGTTACAAAGAAGTTCCTAGTGCAATAAAGCATAATTTGGTGTTATGTTTGCGTGCATCACTGATAAATAAAGCAATCAATATATTCATAATCGAATGAATATAACTATATTCGCTGCGCATTGATAAAGTAATTAATATAATCTCTGGAAATTTTATACTATGAATGGAATTATTTTATAGTTGGTAATTATACACTTTTGAGGAGAATTTATTTAATACCACGCTGTGAAAAGATTTAAATTAATATTGAATTTTATATTTAAAATTGAATTTTATGCGAAACTTTTGATGTAGTAACAGCCGACCCGGTGGCGCAGTGGTCTGAGCGATGGCTTTTGATCATTCGTCCGAAAGGGGTCTGGGTTCGAATCCCGGTGAGGCACGGATGTTGTGTTGGTCTTACGGCACTGGCTCTCTCCCTTTCCTAGTACCAGTGGCCCTAAATTAGGGACGGGCGACTGCTTATAGCCCATTGAATTGCTCACGGTGGTCGTTAAACCTCCAATCAACAAAAAGGGGAGTCCGGGTTCAAATCCCGGTGACGCATGGATGTTGTGTTTGTCTTACGGCACTGGCTCTCTCCCTTTCCTAGTACCGATGGCCCTAAATTAGGGACGGGCGACAGCTTATAGCCTTTTGAATAGCTCACCGTGGTCGTTAAACCTCCAATCAACAAAAAAGGGAATCCGGGTTCGAATCACGGTGAGGCATGGATGTTGTGCTTGTCTTACGGAGCTGGGTTTCTCCCTTTCCTAGTATTAGTGGCCGTAAATTAGGGACGGGCGACTGCTTATAGCCCACTGAGTTGCTCACGGTGGTCGTTAAACCTCCTATCAACAAAAAAGGGAATCCGGGTTCGAATCACGGTGAGGCATGGATGTTGTTCTTGTCTTACGGCACTGGCTCTCTCCTTTCCCTGGAACCAGTGACCCCAAATTAGGGACGGGCGACTGCTTATAGCCCATTGAGTTGCTCACGGTGGTCGTTAAACCTCCAATAAAAAAAAAAAAAAAGTAACTGATACGAATTCGGTTGGATGTATTAGGAATGCCACATTGAAAGACCTACTACTTTACATTAAGATTTTTTTACGTTGCACATGTACCGCAGTTTCTATGTTTGCTGCATATTTTAGTATAACGTACAAATAACAAAGCTGTTAATACGCAACGTAATGAATTTTAATGGATGTGTGTGCACATAGAGTTAGCCGCCCCGGTGGCGCAGTGGTCTAAGGCGTTGGCCTCTGATCATTCGTCCGTCAGGGGTCCGGGTTCAAATCCTGGTCAAGCATGGATGGCACTGGCTCTCTCCCTTCCCTGGAACCAGTGACCCTAAATTAGGGACGGGCGACTGCTTATAGCCCATTGAGTTGCTCACGGTGGTCGTTAAACCTCCAATCAACAACACATAGAGTTAAAAAGTTACACGTTTTTCGTGGATATCTGGCACACGTTGATAACAGGGGCATACCGGAAAAACTCAAGCACCCCCCCCCCTAATGTTTTCGAGGCCCCCTTGCGAAAATCCATTAGCTTTCAATTAGTGAAAATGTGAACTTCTGTATTATTAACTAGGCTTTATGGACGGTTTAAAGCTAATGGATTTTAGCTTTAAACTAAATTCTTTGGAACCTACGAGTAGTTTTTCGTAAAATCAAAATTATTTCACTTTATTGCGTGAAACGCAAATGTGCACGTTATAATTAAGATGATTGCCCTAGCTACCGCTAAAAATTAAGACAATATACTTAAGTCAAAGTTAATCGTATCATGCAGAATTTATTATTTTAAAGAACTAAGGCCTGCTTTTTGAAATGCCTCACGATTGCACACACAAAATATGATACTGCCGTGTGATAGTTTCTAATGGCTTTTCCGATTTATACGAAATGTCACAACATAAGTAGGCAAATAACTAAGTAACGATTAAGAACTGTAGCACAAAAAACGTAAAACTACTTAAATTATCTACTCTGGAATATTAAAAAACACACTTAACATAATGCCACTATGTTTTGCGCATAGTAAAAAATCTTTTGTCTCTTTATAAAAAAAAATGACGCAGGTCTCTGATTTTTCGCTACCGCGAAGAGTAACTTTCAGTTCATTATATTCGGAAGGATGCACAGTTATGTGCAAACAACTGTAATACGTAGCACCTTATTCTCACTGGTACAAAAATTCCGCGCATTGGACTGGCATGGGGGAAGGGGGCTAGTGGTCAACGTTCGTGACTGCCACGGAGAAACCTCAGGTTCGATCCCAGGCAGGTACGAACGCTCGAACCACTGAATGTCCGCCGTGCGTCGGGCCGGATGGGCACGTTAAGCCGTCTGACCCGAGTACTGCGCCCCCGGTAATAAATGAGGGCGTTTTCCTCCCTCTTTCTACCTCGCTTCCTTGTCACTTTTCTATTCGGCACTCTATAGCCCAAATCCCCTAGCTTCCTATTTCTAAGGGTTGTTTAAAACCTGGGGTCAGACACTCCCTTCCTAAAATCCTCTACATATGATCTCTGATATTTTTTCACATTCTCTTGTTAATATACCTGTATAGAAACTGTCGCAAGGGTTATGAACTTGAGGCCCCTTGTAACACTAAGGGCTACTGCAAGGGGCCTCAAGTTCTTTTGAATAGCTGCTTTCCCGTCTTCCAGTTTTTATGAACTAAAGCAACGAAAATTATTTCTAAAGATTTTACGTATTTACTGAGAGAAAAAATGCTTTTCTTCTTAAAATTTCATTCCAAGTTGCCTTATTTCTTGGCAATTTCTTTAACCAGTTTCATACGAAGTTTCCGCAAAAAATTTTGTAAAATCTTTTTGCTCAGGGTAGAGACCCTTTTAACCGTGAGCCCCCCCCCTCTCACTGCGGAGGCTGCGTGAGCTATCAGTACGCTCCTGGTTGATAAATTAATTCACATGTTTCTTGAAGAATGAGATTTAATGCGTATGTGTGTGTAACAGGTAGACAAAAAATTTGACGTTCATCTTATAGGCTTTTATGCTATGTGTATGTGCATTAGTATTGATATGCTAGACTAGGCATATCAGATAATGCTGGCGCAGATATTGGTGTACTGATTCGGAAACTTCATGCGTATGTTGGGATATCGTAATTCTTCTTCTTCAGGTGTAATTTTACACGATGTATGGAAGAAAATGAAAGGCGATTTATTAGGTGGACAACGTGATTCTCGGCCACAGGCACGACACTTTGACAGCAAATTATAGCAAATCGAATACGTATACCTAATCAGGGAAATAATCCCCGTCGTGTTGGATACATTTGAGCCATCAGTCAGGGAGCTGCCGTATACCACTGAGGAAAAAAGAGGACTGTTTCGAGTTGATAAAGTCATCAATACTTGTGTGGACCTCTTCGACAGAAGTCAAGTGCGTATCACTCAGGTGATGTTGCAGGGAGCGAAAGAGGTGGTAATCCGACGGGGCGAAGTCTGGAGAATACGCTGGGTGGGAAAAAATCTGCCATCCCAGGCCGGTGATCGCGTTTAAAGTCGTTTTCGCGGTGTGAGAGCGAGCGTTATCCTGAAGCAACAGGACAGACCTTCTGCCCTTGCCGGTGTATGGCCTTTTCGCCTCCAGTGCGTCATTCATACGAATGATTTGCTGACATGGTGACCGCTTCACCAGGTTTGAGCAACTCATTAAGTGAACAACACCGCGCTGATCCCACCATATGCACAGCAACGACTTCCTGGCATGGATATTCGGTTTGGCGGTACTGGTGGTAGGCTGACCTGGATAAACCCACGATTTGCGCCGCTTAGGATTATCGTAGAGGATACACTTCTCATCGCAGGTCAAAATTTTGTGGAGGAAATCCTTCTTGTTGAATCTGGAGAGCTAGGACACAGCAACATCGTAGCGTCTAGACTTGTTCGCAGCGTGAGTTGGTGGGGCGCCCAACGGCCCTCCTTGTGAATCCGTTCAAGCTTGTGCAGGCGCTTTGCAATGGCTTGCCGTGTTACTCCAAGTTCCTGGGCGAGTTCTGAATGTGTGCGACAGGGATCCGCGTCCAACAGTTGTTCTAGTTCCTCGTCGTCAACTTTCTGTGGCTGTCCCGGACGTTCTGCATCACGGAGATCGAAATTTCCCTGCTTAAACCGCTGTCACCACTTCTTACACGTACTGCAGGACACAGCAGTCTCACCCAAAGCAGCACAGATCATTTGCTGCGGCACTTTTTTCAGTTGAAACGCGAACAAGAGGCAGTGCTTCAAATGTTGCTTCTCGAACGACATTGCTTTCACCGTCAGCTTTCGTCCCTTCTCTCACTAGAGTTGTGAGCGTTTACGGTTGCCTGGAAAGCTGTTGGATAACGCTGTAATCAGCCATTATCAAACACAGCTATTTGCATTTGCCGACGTTCTACGATCGCTTGCGGTTAGGGGCCGAGAATTAAGTTGCACACCTGTGGAAATATTTTTCTGGCTAAGACATATTTCAAAAATATAATTTCATCGTAAACATATAGAAATTCTTAAAAAGATGTTGCGTAAGCCTCTAGCTTTGAGTGATTGTGGATGTTGTTTTTACAACTTTACCCCAAAATTTAAATATTTTGCATTTTTTCGAATGATATTAACGTAGAATTGAAGATTTAGCCCTAAAATCATATATATATATATTTTTTGATGAGGTTTAACGACCACCGTGAGCAACTCAATGGGCTATAAGCAGTCGCCCGTCCCTAATTTACGGTCACTGGTTCCAGGGAAGCGAGAGAGCCAGTGCCGTAAGACAAACACAACATCCATGCCTGACCGGGATTCGAACCCCGACCCCTTACGGACGAATGATCAGAGGCTTGCGCCTTAGACCACTGCGCCACCGGGGTGGCTAAAATCATATTGTAACCAATATTATTAACATTATTTTTTATTGGAGTTTTAATGACCACCGTGAGCAACTCAGTGGGCTATAAGCAGTCGCCCGTCCCTAATTTAGGGTCGCTGGTTCCTGGGAAGGGAGAGAGCCAGTGCCGTAAGACAAACACAACATCTATGCCTCACGGGATTCGAACCCGGATCCATCTCTGACGAATGGTCAGAAGCCATCGCTTAGGCCACTGTATTGTAACGAATATTGTCCGTCATTGTCACTTCAAGGTCATGGAAGCTTTTGAGTTTAGAGCAGTGTCACGTGTCACCCACAAAAAAAAAAAAAAAAAAAAACATGAGAGATTGGGGGTGGGAAATATCTGGAAAAAGCAAGCCGAAGGAAGAGAAGTGTTCTTTTCAGTTTACTCGTCTGATATGGTGTCCTCAGTGTATGGAACGTAGCTAACTTGATGTCAAACGATGAATCATAGATTTAAAAGCACTGAAGAAGCATTCAGTGAAAATGTGCCGCACAAAAGTTTAGACATATATAAATACGCACAATACAAATTAGGAACAGATTTATCGGTATGCCAAAATTATCAATAATATCTCAATTTTCGAACTTCAGAACTTGCTTACATTAACGAAAAGTGATATTTTAAAACACGCAGGTACAGTACAGCATCGATCATGCCTTCTTCCAGGGACCAGAAGAAAAAAATGTACAAGCGAAACTTCAGATTTCTTCTTTTTTTTTGTCGAAGGTTTAACGATTACAGTGAGCAATTCAATGCGCTATAAGCAGTCGCCCGCCCTTAATTTAGGGTCACTGGATCCAGGGAAAGCAGAGAACCAATGCTGGGCCTCCCCGGTGGCGCAGTGGTCTAAGCGATGGACTCTGATGATTCGTCCGAACGGGGTCCGGGTTCAAATCCCGGTGAGGCATGGATGTTGTGTTTGTCTTACGGCACTGGCTCTCTCCCTTCCCTGGAACCAGTGACCCTAAATTAGGGACGGGCCACTGCTTACAGCCCCTTAAGTTGCTCACGGTGGTCGTTAAACCTCGAATTAAAAAAAAAAAAAAAAAAAACAATGCCGTAAGACAAACACAGTATGGATGCCTCATTGGGATTCGAACCCGGATCCACTTGGACGAGCAGTCATAAGTCATCGCGTATATCACGGGGCCACGGGGCCTCCGGGAAGAGACTTCAGATTTCAATTGTATTACTACAGGAAATAGAAACCTTTATATTTTAAATATATATATATATATATATCCGAGTTAGATTACATATCGATAAAAATTCGTTACGGCGCTTATTTAATCCAGAAACTACATGAAAATGAAAGGCGATTAAATTAAAATGGAGTATGCAACGTAGAAGGCTAATGTCTGATGCATCTACCACAAATTTTTGTGTGTGTGTGTGTGTGGTGTTGGGGGGAGAGTTAATGACTACCGTGAGCAACTCAATGGGCTATAAGCAGTCGCCCGTCCCTAATATAGGGTCACTGGTTCCAGGGAAGGGAGAGAGCCAGTGCCGTAAGACAAACACAACATCCATGCCTCACCGGGATTCGAACCGGAACCACCTCGGACAAAATGTGGTTCCGGGTTCGAATCCCGGTGAGGCATGGATGTTGTGTTTTAAAAACCCATTGAAATACAAATTAAAAATAAAACAAGTAATTCCAGAATTTAATTTGTATTAAAAAAATTAATACAAATTAAAATAAAATAAGTAACACTAGGAACAGTAGTGCGCCACCGGGACAGCCTACCAAAAATGGAACATTTTTCCTTACTTTCATTTCCATATAATTTCTGGAATAAATACGCGCTGTATCGAATTTTTATCGATACGTAATCTAACTCGGATTAACAACAAGTATTCGGGTATTATTTTTCAGTTAAAAATTTGTGCCAGTTGAGCCTGAGATGAATTTTTCGAATACAATATAAAAAGTTTATTGTACACTGTAGCGAGAACATTTTGAGTACTCTCGTTTGTTTATACCAAGGCAATGGAAATGTTTTCATCACTTCATGGGCTGCAAGAGATTGGCCAAAATTTGGTGTTAGAAGGCTTTGTTTATTTGGTGTTGGCAGGTTTTGTTTATTTAGTTTCGTTATCACTGCTGTTTTCACCGTCTTTCATTGCTATGTGATCTGTTGTCGAATGCGGTGACGCTGCAAGTTCGTAATCGCGTCTGGAATAATCCCCAGAAATTCCTGTGCTTAAATTCGATCCAGTTTCGACTAGTATCATCATGGGTTCTGAATTTTTCAGTTGCGAGTAACCCTCGTTTGAATAAAATCCACCATTGGCGAAACAGTTTTTTACCATTCGCAGCAAAACCTTTTTTGCCTACAAAGTTCATAGCTTTCAAAATGCCAATTTTCCTTTTTGGTTTGCTGCCTTCATAGATTTAGAGAAAGTTTACGACCGCGAGTAAATAGGATACTTCTGTGGAAGGTATTGAATAAATATGGTGTTACTGGAAATCTACTCAACAGTGCAAAATCCATGCATGCTGGAAGTAGAGCTTGTGTATGGGTGAATGCCCTGAGAAAAATATTTTGTTAATTCAGCAAAAAAATTGTCGAATGAGCCAAACATTTTTGTCGATATGCAGCCAGCAAAAATGTTTGTTGAATTTACAAATGTATTTTGCTCAAAATTATTGTTGATTCAACAATATTTATTGTTATCGTGATAAAACGCTTTGTTAATTTAACAAAATGCCTAGGTCGATTTTTGAGAATTTATTTGATCCAACGAGATATGTATTGTTAACGTGACAAAACGTTTAGTTGAATGAACAAAATACAGCCGACGAAATAATTTTGTGTTGCCAACAAAACAATTCCTATGGATCATGAAATAAATACGGATTACACCATGTAATACAAATTTTGAAGATCACGATCCGATTTTTGGTGTAAACGTGACAAGGATTTTAAATTAGATAATATCCGAAAACTTGAAAATTTCATCGTCCAGGAGAGGAACTCGAACCCGATAGCACCCGAGAATGCTAACCACTACATCACCGAGAACGACCAAGTCCCAAGTTTCGATTAATTTGAATATAACCATCACATGGTTAGCATACCCGGGTGCTATCTGAGAGACGCGGATTCGAGTCCCGCTCCAGGACGATGAAATTTTCAAGTTTTCGGATATTATCTAACTTAACATCCTTAATCAATTTTGTGTTTTGTCCTGTTGCTACCTGGATATTGGACTTTAATTTTCTTTTTCAGAATGGCAACCTATGTATAAACTTGTGATGTGTAATTGAGATAACGAACCTATATCTATATATTCTTGCTGCTTCCGAGTGTTTCGGGGCTTTATTCAGTGACTTGATAATGAGGTCTTGAGAACTCGAAAGCGTTCGTCGGTGTAAACGTAAATGGGCTTTTGGAATCTTTAATAAATGTGATTTTATTGAGTATTTTAGGGAGCCTATTGTGGTTTTATCGTGCTTTAAGACAGCAAGTGTATATTAGTTCAACAATCAGCACGTTGTATTAAATTTTGGTCTTAACATCCTTGTCACATTTACCCCAAAAATCAGATTGCCATCTTCAAAATTTGAATTCTGATGGAGTTTAGCTAAAGCAACAAAAACTATTTTATTGTTTCAAACAGATTTTTTTCTCAGTGTGGTGTTGTATCAAAACGGTTTTCCATTGGTGCAGACAAGGTTGTGTAATGTCACCATGGCTGTTTAATATATTTATGGATGCGTGCATGCGTGATGCCAAGATGGACAATACTGTCTTGGTAAAAAAATTGGAAAAGGAGTGAGACAAGGTGACACCATATCTCCGAAGCTCTTTAATGCCACATTGGAAAATGTCTTTCAATCACTGAACTGGGGAAACAAAGGGATAAAGATTAATGGAGATTATCTAACCCACCTTCGTTTTGCTGATGACATAGTCATTTTTGCAACTACCCCATCAGAGCTACAGAGTATGATCCAGGAACTTGCTCACAAGAGTAAAGAAGTGGGATTAAAAATGAACTTTCAGAAGACAAAAGTGATGTACAATGCTTTTACAAGAAATGAAGATTTATCGATCGATGGAGAAAAGCTGGAGATAACAGACACGTACGTTTATCTTGGACAGCAGATATCAAGTGAGGGTCACATTGGTGAAGACATTAATCGGCGTACAAAACTTGCCTGGAGAGCTTTTGGAAGAAACAGCATAATTTTCAAGAGCAATATGCCATTAGCCCATCAGAGCTGCAGAGTATGATCCAGGAACTTGCTGACAAGAGTAAAGAAGTGGGATTAAAAATGAACTTTCAGAAGACAAAAGTGATGTTCAATGCTTTTACAAGAAATGAAGATTTATCGATTGATGGAGAAAAGCTGGAGATAACAGATACGTACGTTTATCTTGGACAGCAGATATCAAGTGAGGGTCACATTGATGAAGAAATTAATCGGCGTACAAAACTTGCCTGGAGAGCTTTTGGAAGAAACAGCATAATTTTCAAGAGCAATATGCCATTATGTCTTAAAAGAAAAGTATTTGATCAATGCATCCTTCCAGTGCTTACGTATGGTGCAGAGACGTGGACCTTAACTAAGAGAGACATACAAAGGCTGCAGACAACTCAAAGAAGCATGGAGAGGTGCATACTTGGTGTAACCAGGAGAGATAAGAAGAGGAACTCGTGGATCCGAAAAATGACAAGAGTGGAAGACATCATGATCAGAGTTAAATCCCTGAAATGGCAATGGGCTGGACATACTGCCAGAAGGACAGATCATCGATGGACAGCCGAAATTTTAGATTGGATTCCAAGGGACAGGAAAAGACCCAGAAGAAGACCACGTGGGAGATGGGTGGATGAAATTCGAAAGTATGCAGGGGTGACGTGGAGGAGACTGGCACAAGACAGACCGTTGTGGAGGAAACTTGGGGAGACCTTCGTCCAGCAGTGGATTGATAATGGTTGACACTGATGATGATGATGTCTTAAAAGAAAAGTGTTTGATCAATGCATCCTTCCAGTGCTTACTTATGGTGCAGAGACGTGGACCTTAGCTAAAAGAGACATACAAAGGCTGCAAACAACTCAAAGCAGCATGGAGAGGTGCATGCTTGGTGTAACCAGGAGAGATAAGAAGAGAAACACGTGGATCCGAAAAATGACAAGAGTGGAAGACATCATGATCAGAGTTAAATCCCTGAAATGGCAATGGGCTGGACATACTGCCAGAAGAACAGACCATTGATGGACAGCCGAAATTTTAGATTGGATTTCAAGGGACAGGAAAAGACCCAGAAGAAGACCACATGGAAGATGGGTGGATGAAATTCGGAAGTATGCGGGAGTGACATGGAGGAGACTGGCACAAGACAGACCGTTGTGGAGGAAACTTGGGGAGACCTTCGTCCAGCAGTGGATTGATAATGGTTGACAATGATGATGATGATGAATATCCGTGTATAAGATTGCTGTATGCTGATGACACAGTCCTGTCGGCGGAAAACAAAAGTGAGTTGCAGAGTATGTTCTCCCTGATATACGAAGTTTGTATGAAATTCAAACTGAGTATAAAGGTAAAACCGAAGTTACGGCTTTTGAGCGAGGAACTGTTAGCACTGAATGTTAATATAAGTCTAAATGGCACAGTGATTTTTTGTTTTGTTTCGAGGTTTAACAACCACCGTGAGCAACTCAATGGGCTATAAGCAGTCACCCGTCCCTACATTAGGGCAACTGGTTCCAAGGAAAGGAGAGAGCCGGTGCCGTAAGACAAACACAACATCCATGCCTCACCAGGATTCGAACCCAGACCCCTTTTGGACGAATGATCAGAGGCTATCGCGTAGACCACTGCGCCACCGGGGCGAAGCATTGTGATTGACCAGGTGAATGAGTTTGTGTATTTAGGAAGCATGTTTGACAGAGAGAACAAATGGGATGGTGAAATTAGTAGGCGAATGAATTCTTCATTGAAAGTCATATCTGCTCTTGAAGGTTTCCACAGGAATGATGGATTCTAAAGAGAGACCCGCATGGCTGTGTATGAAAGTGTAGTTGTTCCTACTCTGATGTATGGTAGTGAGACCTGGGTACTACAGAAGACACATAAGAGTCGTTTGTGTGCTAGAGAGATGCGTTACTCACGGGGCAAGACACTTTCTGATCATGTGAACAATGAAAAAGTGTTGCAGATAAGGCAAAATGTTGTCAGTAAGTTGGAGACTAATATTCTTAGGTGGTTTGGCGATGTTGAAAGAATGAGTGATGTGATGCTTACTAAGGTAATTTTTGTAGCCCTAGCGGCAGGAAAGAAAGGCAGAGGAAGGCCAAGGAAATCATGGGAGGACCAGATTCAGGAATGTTTGATGAGTATGAAGTACAAAAGGTCTTGTGTGCACCGTGTGATGGATGTCAATGAAGCTCGAGCTGTGTGCCGAGATCGATGCAAATGGAGACACTTGATCTCCGTTTGCAGTAAGTAAATTCTAGTTCTATCAGTTAAACATTTATCTGTCGGTTTGCCTTTCTTTGAGGAGCTAACCTCTGAATCTCAGAGAACTTCTGAGTGAAATGTATGTATGTACTGTGCGTATTTCTGTCTGATTGAGTTATCTCCAATAGCTTACAACCTTTATTTCTACTTACAAACTCCAATAGCTTACAACCTTTATTTCTACATCTTGTGATCGCAAGCCCTTTTTTAATCAAAAAGAAAACATGCGGCAATAGAAGAAATGTTAACACTAATAGTATTTCAAATAAAAAGAAAATTTGTGCAAGCGCTACAAAGAGAATTACAAAACATTATCTTTAACATATGTTTTTTAAATTATTAGCACATAAAATGCAAATATTTTTCTGTTTTTTCGCACCTAAAAATCCGTTCACATCATTATACATATCTTCGCTCCCGGTGGCGGCTAATGAGAATTTTTCCGTGACTCACTTATACACGTGGAAAGAGCGAAGATCTTTGTTTGATGTTCCTGGTCCACGTTAAATGTCTGTATTAATTATTCATTCGCCTTCTAATTATTTCTTCAGTTGCTGCTTACCATCTTTGGGGAATCCCCAGCATTGTGCGGGGCTCCAAGAAGCAACCTGCCAACTTAGCTTGGCAGTTAGCGTGTGTGAGTCTGGAGGAATTCGAGGCCGCTGTGGTGTAGCGGAAGCATATCCGGCGCGTAACTGGAAGATCCTGGGTTCGACTCCCGGTGGTGGCTAATGATAATTTTTCCGTGACTCACTTATAAACGTGAAAAGAGCGAAGATCTTTGTTTGAGGTTCTTGGTCCACGTTGATTGTATTAATCATTATACATAACTGTTTGTGGTATCTACCTGGCTGTTGATATTTACTCATTGTATTCAGGAAGTGTCGATGTACACTACCTGACAGAAAAAATGCGATAACATGAAGGAATGCTCACAAACAGACCAAACTGCACACACAGATGGCCAAGTAGGTTCTGAACAAATGATTTAATTGTCACATACAGACTAGGCGCCAGCGGACGAATATACAGGATGATCAATAAGGAGTGTGGCCCCCAGTTTGGGCGATACAGCATTGAATCTGACATGGCATCAAGGCAATGAGAGTCCGAATAGAGTCTTGGGGTATCGTGGACCATGTAGTGTTGATCCGTGTCCACAGTTCATCTTTAGTTTGCAGGGTTGGGAGGGTACCCAACCGACGTCCAATCACGTCCCACAGATGCTCGACAGGCGAGAGATCGGGGGATCGTGCTGGCCACGGAAGCATCCGCACACCGTTTAAAGCATTCAGGCTGATTCAGCGGCATGCGACCGGGCGTTATCCTGTTGAAAAGCGGCGTTTGGGATGTCCTGCAGATACCGCAGTACCACGGGCCACAGCACTTTGTCAACATTGCAGCGTGCCGTCAATGTGCTCGTAATGCGTACCAGCGGTGAGCGGCTGTTGGCGCTAATAATTAAAAAAAACACCATAATTAAAAACAAAACAAAAAAACCCCACCATGATTCAGAAAAAAAAATCACACCCACACACACCATGATTAAAAAACACACACACACACACACCATGATTAAAAAAACAAAAAAAAAACACGCCATGATTAAAAAAAACAACAAAAAAACCCCACTCCATGATTAAAAACAAAACAAAAAAAACACCATGATTAAAAAAAAATGAAAAAAATGAACACTGCTCCTAGGGTAAATGACATACATGCCTGTAGGAGCAGTGTTTAGAAAAAATTGAGAGAGTATCCTGGTACTCTTGGTATTCTTTGTAGATAAATTTGTGTTATTCATCGTTTGCATGCCGAGATCTTTGTGTGTGTTAACAGGGCCGAACGGAGCTTTTGCGGGGCCCGGGGCAAAATTTCATTGCTGGGCCCCGGAGCAAAATTTCATTGCTGGCACTAGGAAGCAAATCTCATATTTTAATAAAGTCGTTACGTAAAACATATCGTCTGTAAAGAACACGCACGAAAACTATCGTACAGAAAAAATTATTTTCTCGAAGAAATATTTGTTTTAAGCTTAAGAAAAAGACCATAATATGGGACTTAAATTTACGGGAGAGAGAGTGAGTAAAAAGTGTTGAAATCTAAGCTTTTCTTTCCGGGGAGAGGGTATTGTGTGTGTGTGTGTGTGTGTGTGTGTGTGTGTGTGTGTGTGTGTGTGTGTGTGTGAGTGTGTGACTCTTATAGAAAATTCCTCACCAAATTGATAAAATTATACTTGCGAGCGAATATTTTTGTGTAGGAAATAATATCAGGATCCCTCTAAAATAAATTCGTACAAATAATTTTTCACCCTGTTATATGTTTTAGTGATTGAGTTTTAATGCAAAGTGTAGTAACTGATAAATTAGTGATTTAAACTTTTATACGCGCTCATATATAATTTTTTTTTTTTTTCAATTTCTAGTAATGTTTTTAAAGTCACTGAATAATTGGGCTTCACGTGTAGCCCTAAATCAACTTTGATTTTGTTATTTTTATTTCTTTAAATTTTAGTGTCTGTTTTGAACACATACTGTGCCGCCCCGGTGGCGCGGTGGTCTAAGCGATGGCCTCTGATCATTCGTCCGAACGGGGTCCTGGTTCGAATCCCGGTGAAGCATGGATGTTGTGTTTGTCTTACGGCACTGGCTCTCTCCCTTCTCTGGAACCAGTGACCCTAAATTAGGAACGGGCGACTGCTAATAGCCCATTGAGTTGCTCACGATAGTCGTCAAACCTTCAATCAAAAGAAAAAAGCCGCCCCGGTGGCGCAGTGGTCTAAGGCGCTGGCCTCTGATCATTCGTCCGTAAGGGGTCCGGGTTCGAATCCCGGTCAGGCATGGATGTTGTGTTTGTCTTACGGCACTGGCTCTCTCCCTTCCCTGGAACCAGTGACCATAAATTAGGGACGGGCGACTGCTTATAGCCCATTGAGTTGCTCACGGTGGTCGTTAAACCTCCAATAAAAAAAAAAAAAAAAAAAAAAACCACATACTGTTGAATGAACAGAAGTAAGGGCCACAAAGTGATGCAATTTAATTATGTTATTTCATGAATACGGAAAATATGAAGGTAGTTACAATACAGCAGATATCTGTACGGCAAAGAGCGATAACCTATTCGAAAATGGGGGTGGAGAGTGAAACTAATAAAAAAATTACTTTTTAAGGGCCTCGATTCCCAAAACTTATATAAAAAAAATCATTGTAAAAAATTCTGCCGAAAATGATTTTTTTCCCAAAACTGCGGGGCCCCTTGAAGACGCGGGGCCCTGGGCGATTGCCCCGGTTGCCCCTATGGTTCAGCCGGTCCTGTGTGTGAAATAAAACGAGTGATCCGAGAGCATACATTAATTTACATACATTAATTTACGCCACTCACATGACCACACCGAACCACAATCCTGTACATCCTAAGTGGAATTAAATCATAACAACAAACAATAAGGTTTACTAATTCCTCACAATGAGCGGTACTTAGTTAGGTGAATTAACGAATGTTATTTTCGTAAAACCAATGAAAGAAGATATGTGAGTCATAAAAGTAAGTATTTACTAAACCATGGAGGCGGCAAAAGTACACTGATCGCCAATGAAATCTGCGCACCGAGAAGGAAGCATCGGATTGAACTGAAATTTTATGGACGTAATGGGCAGATGAATGATACATGACGGCAAAAACAGGACAATTACGGAGAGATCTGTGGCACGCAGTCCGGTCATCTTAAATAGTGCGTCGCCCCTCCTCGTGCGGCAATACATGATGTAATACGGTCCAGCATGGAGGCGAACAGACACCTGATGTTGTCCTGCGGCAGAATGGCCCACGCGTCTTGGGCGGTGTGCTTCAAATTCCGGATATTGCGGCACGGCGGCAGCTGGCGTTTCAACTGATCCCGCACATGTTCGGGGATCGAGCAGGCCATGGAAATGTCTGGACATGACGTAGGCAGTCCTGGGCAACCCAAGTCATGTGCGGGCGGGCATTCCCACTGGTATAGCGCACCTGAAATCCCGGCCAGGAGTGGGAGCACATGTGGCCGTAGGATCTCATCCACATACCGTTGGCTCGTCAGTGATCCACGGACCACTACAAGAGCTGATCGGCTATCGTAGGCTATGGCACCCCAGACCATAATGCCTGCAGTGGAAGTGGTGTGGCTCTCGATAGCGAAGTTGGGATCGTGCCGTTGACCGGGGGATCTCCAAACCCGGACACGATGATCATCTGTCTCCAAAACGAAACGGGACTCATCGCTAAACACCACACGTCGCCAGTCTGGGGTGTTCCACGTCGCTCTGGCCTGGCACCACTGCACTCGGAGCAGGCGATGTTCCGGTGTTAATGGCAACACACGCTAGGGGCGCTGGGATCGCAGATTCGTTTCCGCAATGCGTCGGGAAATGGTTCGAGGGCACACAGGAGCCGTTACATCTGCCTGTATAGTGGACCGGGTCCCCGTGGGATCCGTTCGTGCCTGGCGCACGGTCCGTCGATCCACTCTGCCGGTGGACCTCCTGGCCCATCCGGAGCCGCTCCGCTGTGCAGCAGTGCCGTCACGTGTCAACTGCTCCTAACGCAGTCGGAAGGTATGGTCAGAACAATCCACGTGGCGGGCTACACGGCGCGCGCCGAACACCCTGCGGTTTTCAGCCAGATGATCAGGCCTCTCTCAAAGTCCGTAAGTTGAGTAAATCGACGTCTCTGGCATCTACCAGGTATTCTTGTCACTCTATACTCTTGCTGGCGTCGTCCGGTGCTTTTCGCTTTCATGGGGCATCGACTACACGCCGGTTTATAAGGCTGTCGGTTCGTGCTTGCAGCTCCACTACAGGGTGTACGATTATGCGCAATCGCACCAAAACGTGGATCATTTGCATACCTGCACGCACTCTAGCTATTTGCAAAGTGTCGCGGTTGCAGCATGATTTCTTCTAGGTGCGCAAATTTCATTGTAACAATGGAATTAACTGTAGTTGCATCATTTCATGGGACAGCATGCGGCTTTATCAGATTTTAACAATGGTTTTAACAATCACGCTCCGTTACCCATTTTCGTTACATCGAAATAATTTACTTGGGATTCACTACTAGTAATAAATCCCATGCTTTTGATTCTATGCGTCTTTTCTACTGTTGTATATTTTTTACTTTTTTTACAAAAAAAACTAAATAAAAAACCCCCTTTTGTTAAGCGCTGCTTCTGCATAAGAATTTGTAGGATGGAAAACCAAACTGTTTTACAATGAGAGCCGTGGTGCTTCGCCTGAAAATTATGATAGGCACGAATATCACTTTAAAGATAATTTCCAGAGTAAGCTATTGGACAGTACATAGGAAAATCAATAATTCAACGCTTATTCAATAATACGGCACGTCAGACAGTCGACAGTAATAACTTTGTTCTCAACAAGACGAAATAGACTTCGCATATCATATAACACCATGAACTCAAAAGTTGTCGTATCTCTTACAATATCACTCTCAACATAGAAAAACGCTCTCAATTCTTAAAACAATCTGTCCAAAGAATATACACTGACGAGCAATTTAATTAGAGACAGCTGGCGTTATGCAAATGTGGCGCTGTGGGCGGCCTGTAAACGGAAACGACATGACGTATGCAGCGATCCGACAATATAAGGAGTGATGCGACGGGAATCAGTAAGAGTCGGACGCAGTATGGGTAAGACGAAGGATCTAAGCGCATTCGATCGTGGGCAAAGTGTCGGGGCCCGACGAATGGGTCACTCCATCTCGGAAGTCGTGGGATTTTCACGAGCCACTGTGTCACGGGTGCACCGCGAGTACATCGAATCCGGTAAAACCATCCTTGCAAGGGCCAACTGCCGTGGACAACAGCGTGTGGATGAGCGGGGTCATCTTCGGCTAGCTCGCAGTGTAACAGCGGATAGACGGGCCACAGTGCAAGAAATCACTGGGCAATTTAACGCTGGTGCACAAAAACGTGTAAGCAGCCACACCATCCAGAACCATCTCCTCGCTAAGGGGTACAGAAGCCTTTCGTCCCACGAGGGTACCGCTGCTGACCGCACATCACGGGGTGCAAAGATTAGCATGGGAGCGGGAACATCGCCACTGGACCCCTAGACATGTGGAAAAATGTTGCCTGGACTGATGAGTCGAGCTTCACGTTGGTACATGCGGATGGCAGGATACGAGTACGGCGCAAACCACATGAAGCGATGGATCCTTCTTTCCAGCAGGGTACTCTTCAAGCTGGTGGGGGTGGCATTCTCGTCTGGGGACTGTTTACGTGGACTGAAATGGGACCCTGGCACGTGTGACATCGTCCTTCACAAGTCAACGTTATCTGGATATCCTGGACGACCATTTGCTCCATTTTTTGCGTCTTCAACATCCCACTGGGGACCTCATCCTGTAACAAGACAATGCAGCTCCGGAATTGTATCCGAATGGTTGGATGAACACTCCACCGACGTGACCTCGCTTCCTTGGCCAGCTAGGTCAGCTGACCTCAGCACATCTGAGATGCCATCGAGAGAGATGACCCCCTCCATCAAATCTTCGTGAACTGTGGGAGCTTGTTCAGGGGTCGTGGATCCGTATGGCTTCCCAACGCTTCCGGTGTTTTGTCGAGTCCATGCCGAGACGAATCGCAGCCGTCTCAGGACGAAAGCTGGTGTTACACGTTACTAGACAGTCTAATTCAATTGTTCTTCAGTGCAGTTCTGCTCATACAAAGTTGTTCTACTCTCTGCACCCCAGCTCTTATCTCCGGACACTTTTTATTTACAGAGGGTGAGTCGAAAGTTTCGCAATATTCGGATCACTTTGTCTTCATACGTACCTTTACGACGAAAGCTGACTAGCATTCAAAGTATAGGCCATCGTGTTGCGCCGCCTTTAGCCATCTGTCGGCCAGTTCTTCGATTCCTCAGCGGTGCCAGCTCTTGTCCTTCGAGGCGAAGAACTCCTTCACACCAGCTGCCACCTCCTCCTGGTTATTGAAGTGCCGCCCGTGAAGAAAGTGGGCCATGGACCGGGACAAGTAACAATCCGATGGGACAAGATCCGGACTATATGCTGGGTATGACATCAGTTCGATGCCCTCAAGTTTCTGGAGTTTTCCCCTGGATGCACTTCGACCCATTGTCAGGCTGCCAACTTTAAAGAGCTCGTCGAGAGGAATAATGTGCCGTTAAATCAGAAAATATTCGCGCGGTATGAGGCTGAGCGTTGTCTGCTTTAGGAGAGCGCGCTTTCTGTTCACCAGTGCAGGGTACTTCTCCTCCAAAACGGAATACGTCCGCTCCAGGTGTTCAGAGTAGAGGTTGGCGTTGATAGGTCCGACCGTCTGGAACAGATTCGTAATGGATTATCCCCTCAAAATTCCACAAGACGCAGAGCTTCACCTCGTGCTCGAAGCGGCCACGTTTGGCAACAGGTTCTGGAAGCTAGCCGGGGCTCAACCGCTGCCCTGGTGTGTTAGGATTACAGAAGTAGACCCACTTTTCATCGCACGTAACAATTCTCTTGATGAAACGTACATCGCGCGGGTTTTCAAGGAGTTTCGAGCACACTTCCACTCGGTGGTTTGCTTCACCTGGCGTCAATTCGTGAGGGACAATGCGGTGGCTACTGTAGACCTAGCTGAGGTCCTGAAGGTGACAAGCTACGGTGGTCTGTGATATGCCCAGCTCTTCTGATAATCTCAAAGTGCTGGTTGTCGGATTTGCCTCTACGACCTGGCACACGGCCTCCGAATTCACGGTTCGCGGCCTACCTGACCTTGGCTGATCGTCGAGGTTTCTGTCACCTGAGCGAAATTTCTTGAACCATCTGGTTGCGGTGCTGTGGTCCACAGAATCTTCCCCTTTCGCATGACAAATGTTTTTTGTTGCTTGAGAAGCGTTATGGCCGTGTTCAAACTCGTAAAGCAAAAGTTCCCTAATTAGCCGGTTGTGGCTGTTCATCTATTAGGGGTCCCAACTACAGACAGAAAGACGACATGCAATGCTGTTCACAGCAACGACTACCCCTTTATATCCTTTTCGACTGACTGCAGTGCGAGATTTGAACTAGTTTAAACACGTGACATCCCCTCCGCAGCACATGCGTTTATGCAAATATTGCAGAACTTTCGAGTAACCCTCTGTACGTTTGATTGCACTTCGACCCATTGTCAGGCGGCCAACTTTGAAGAGCTCGTCGAGAGGAATAATGTGCCGTTAAATCAGAAAATATTTAACGAAGTAAACCGAATTTACATGAAAACTCCAAAGGAAGGTTAAATTAGAGCAATTCTTCACTAAAGTTTCTACCCCAGATTGAAATAATACATTCTCGGGCTTACAAAAGGATAATTCATGACTTTTGTTGATTTTAAGTTTATATATTGATAGCATATTTGATTATATTGATTATTCATCTGCAATTAGCAAAAACGAGTGAGATACAGGAAATCAGATGAAAGGGATGAAGCTTAAATTTCAAAGTAATGGGAGAAACGTTACATGAAATACGATGTTTGGCTTAGAAGAGCACTGCTACGTAAAGCTGTATTTTTTTCTTTTCTTTTTCGAAGCTGTCAAGGTGGTAAACAAACTTTGCCTTTTCAACATAACTTGATTTTCTTTTACAAGCCTAGCATAGTGAATTAGAAAATGGCGGCCCACAAGGAATTCCCCGGGTGTCCTGGTTGCCCAATTAGTGCCTACGCCTCTCCTTTAAGCAAGGATTCTGGCGCTGTCACATGTACACTGAAGAGCAATTGAATTAGAGATACCTGTTTAGTAACGTGTAGCACCACCTTTCTCCCTGATGACGGCGGCGATTCGTCTCGGCATGAACTCGACAAAAGCCGCGGCGCAGTGGTCTAAGCGATGGCCTCTGATTATTCGTCCGAAAGGGGTCCGGGTTCGAATCCCGGTGAGGCATGGCTGTTGTGTTTGTCTTACGGCACTGGTTCTCTCCCTTCCCTGGAACCAGTGACCCTAAATTAGGGACGGGCGACTGCTTATAGCCCATTGAGTTGCTCACGGTGGTCGTTAAAACTCCAAACAAACAAAAAAAAACCAGAACTCGACAAGACACCGGAAGCGTTGGGAAGCCATACGGATCCACGACCCCTGAACAAGCTCCCACAGTTCACGAAGATTTCATGGAGGATGGTCATCTCTATCGATGACATCACAGATGTGCTGAGGTCAGGTGACCTAGCTGGCCAAGGAAGCGGGGTCACGTCGGTGGAGTGTTCATCCAACCATTCGGATACAATTCGGGAGCTGCATTGTCTCGTTGCAGGATGAGGTCCCCAGTGGGATGTTGAAGACGCACGAACGGGAGCAAATGGTCGTCCAGGATATCCCGGTAACGTTGACCTGTGAGAGACGATGTCACACGTACCAGGAGTCCCATTTCAGTCCACGTAAACAGTCTCCAGACGAGAATGCCACCCCCACCAGCTTGAAGAGTACCCTGCTGGCAAGAAGGATCCATCGCTTCATGTGGTTTGCGCCGTACTCGTATCCTGCCATCCGCATGTACCAACGTGAATTTCGACTCATCAGTCCAGTCAACATTTTTCCACATGTCTAGGGTCCAGTGGCGATGTTCCCCCGCCCATGCTAATCTTTTCACCCTGTGATGTATGTGCGGTCAGCAGCGGTACCCTCGTGGGACGATGGCTTCTGTACCCCATAGCGAGGAGATGGTTCTGGATGGTGTGGCTGCTTACACGTTTTTGTGCACCAGCGTTAAATTGCCCAGTGATTTCTTGCACTGTGGCCAGTCTATACGCTGTTACAATGTGAGCTAGCCGACGATGACCCAGCTCATCCACACACTGTTGCCCACGGCAGTTGGCCCTTGCAGGGATGGTTTTACCGGGTTCGATGTACTCACGGTGCACCCGTGACACACAGTCGCTCATGAAATTCCCAGTGCCTGCACGACTTCCGAGATGGAGTGACCCATTCGTCGGGTCCCGACAATTTTCTCACGATCAAATGCGCTTAGGTCCTTCTTCTTACCCATACTGCGACCGACTCTTACTGATTCCCGTCGCATCACTCCTTATATTGTCGGATCGCTGCATACGTCATGTCGTTTCCGTTTACAGGGCCGCCCAAAGCGCCACATTTGCATAACGCCAGCTGTCTCTAATTCAATTGTTCTTCAGTGTAAATTAAAGACTGATGTGAGAAAGAAGAAATGCGTCTCGCTTTCCCAAACCTTTCTTCCTTTCCTAATTCATATCCAGCCGCACAATCTGTCCAAATCACCGCAACGACTTCGGCTTTTTTTTTTTTTAATTTTTCGGACAGCTTCAGCCATTTTAAACTCTTCCTTCCAATAACGGCACAACAGGACGAAGATTTCAAACTTCATGACCATTTTGTATAACGTTATAAATGTTTGATTCACGTTTCAAAACACATGTACCATACAATGAACGGGTTCTTCAAGAAACAAGCATGCAACATCGGCAACCTATGCCGCTGAAACTACGCAAATTAACGGCACAATAGAACGCAACTCATGTTTTCCCCCTAACGCCCCGAAACATTCAAAAAGCTTCTCTTTCTTTAACTTTTTGAGAATCCATGTTTTTTTTTTGTTTTTTTTGAGGCCGTCTTATTCATTAGAAGTTCTGAAATGGATCCGACGCATATCGGGATGGGAATATTTTAGTAAATCGGCGTAAAAGACACCTTTCTCAGCAGATAAAACGGAATTGTTCAACCTTTTTTCACCCCTTTTACTAGGATGATCCGTTCTCAAGGACAGTAGAGAAGATACCCCAGTCCATCCTCGCTCGATGGTATCATATTTCTATTCTGTCTCCTTATTTCATGTTTTTTTTTTCATTGGCTTTCCTTATTTCGTATTCATATATGAAACGTCAGCTGTTTTCTTTCCCCAACCCTTGTCAATGCCTTTTGAAAATCAGAAAAGATATCACTTCCATGCAGTAGAGTTTGTTATCCAGAATAATGATGAAACAAATTTTTGTAGCCTCGGTTATACGTTTTCCTAGGGGATGACCTTAAAACGTAAGAACTAAAGATATTTCTTGCTAATTGTAGGTAAGAAGATTGAAAATGCTGACAAAACACGGCAACATTTTTGGAGGCCAAAGCACACACACCACATCCCTAAATTATCTTTTAAAAAACGTAACATTTAAAATACGTCTTTATTTACAATTTTAAAAAACGTAGTAGATAAAAGCTCTGGCAAGCACTTTCGCGACCACTATATCAGGCCGATGAGTGAAACCAAATTAGAACGGCACAAGGTTAAATAGTGACAGATAGGAGCACAAGTAATACACATTATGCAAATGAAACACATAAGTCATTGCCGTTCACTACAAATTATTAAAAGTCTTTGTAATTATTCAGCTTCTTCCTCCCGTGAATACTGTAATACCAGGTTTCTCCAGGCAGTGGAATGCATACAGGCATTAGAGCATTTCGGTCCAAGTTATATGATACATAGACTCTCCAAGTTTTTATGATATACATACATTTATGATGTACACTGAAGAGCAATTGAATTAGAGATACCTGTCTAGTAACGTGTAGCACCACCTTTCGCCCTGATGACGGGCGGCGATTCGTCTCGGCATGGACTCAACAAGACGCCGGAAGCGTTGTGAAGCCAAAGGGATCCACGACCCCTGAACAAGCTCCCACAGTTCACAAAGATTTGATGGAGGAGGGTCAGTACCTCGAACATCTCTCTCGATGGCTTCCCAGATGTTCTCGATGGGATTGAGTTCAGGTGTCACGTCGGTGGAGTGTTCATCCAACCATTCGGATACAATTCGGGAGCGATGGCACGGTGCATTGTCTTGTTGCAGGATGAGTTCCCCAGTGGGATGTTGAAGACGCACAAACTGGAGCAAATGGTTGTCCAGGATATTCAGATAACGTTGACCTGTGAGGGACGATGTCACACGTGCCAGGGGTCCCATTTCAGTCCACGTAAGCATTCCCCAGACGAGAATGCCACCCCCACCAGCTTGAAGAGTACCCTGCTGGCAAGAAGGATCCGTCGTTTCATGTGGTTTACGCCGTACTCGTATCCTGCCATCCGCATGTATCAACGTGAATCTTGACTCATCAGTCCAGGCAACATTCTTCCACATGTCGATGGTCCAGCGGCGATGTTCCCGAGCCCATGCTAATCTTTGCACCCTGTGATGTGTGGTCAGCAGCGGTACCTTCGTGGGACGATGGCTTCGGTACCCCATAGCGAGGAGATGGTTCTGGATGGTGTGGCTGCTTACACGTTTTTGTGCACCAGCGTTAAATTGCCGAGTGATTTCTTGCACTGTGGCCAGTCTATCCGCTGTTACAATGCGAGCTAGCCGAAGATGACCCCGCTCATCCACACGCTGTTGTCCACGGCAGTTGGCCCTTGCAGGGATGGTTTTACCGGATTCGATGCACTTACGGTGCACCCGTGACCCAGTGGCTCGTGAAAATCCCAGTGCCTGCACGACTTCTGAGATGGGGTGACCCATTCGTCGGGTCCCGACAATTTTTCCACGATCAAATGCGCTTAGATCCTTCGTCTTACCCACACTGCGTCCGGCTCTTACTGATTCCCGTCGCATCACTCCTTATATTGTTGGATCGCTGCATACGTCATGTCGTTTCCGTTTACAGGGCCGCCCACAGTGCCTCATTTGCAAAACGCTAGATGTCTCTAATTCAATTGCTCTTCAGTGTGTAGTAAAGAGCATAGAGCGTTTATTAGAAGCTGGCGATATGAAGCTCGCATTCTCCCAGTCAGGTCTTAAGTCTTTTTCAATAACATTTTTTGACAAAGTCGAGGTGGCATATTTCTTACGGATAGCATATCTGTGTTCAGCCCAGCGAATACCCAGGCTTCGAAAAGTCGAGCCCACATAAGAAAGATCTGCCGACATCCGTAAGAAATCTGCTACCTCGACTTTGTCAAAAACTGTTATTGAAAAAGACTTAAGATCTGACTGGGACAATGCGAGCTTACTATCGACAGCTTCTAACAAACCCTCTATGCTCTTTACTATATATCATAAATGTATGTGTATCATAAAAACTTGGAGAGTCTATATATCATAAAACTTGGACCGAAATACTGTAATGAGGACGTGCCTGTAAACATTCCCACTGCCTGGAGAAACCTGGTTTTACAGTATTCACGGGAGGAAGAAGCTGAATAATTACAAAGACTTTTAATAATTTGTAGTGAACGGCGATGATTTAATGTTTCATTTACATAATGTGTATTACTTTATAACGAAGTAAATTTTTCCATCATTTCTGTCCACGCCAGGATTCGAACCCGGATCCCCTCATTCCGGAACAAGTCACTCTACCAATTGAGCTACGCGGACGTTTTATTCTGATTCCTATCTGCCTTTATGTCGTGTGCGTCCTTCTGGCAGGTACGTCACATCTCCTGGTACGTTACAACTTGTGTTCCTATCTGTCACTATTTAACCTTGTGCCGTTCTAATTTGGTTTCACTCATCGGCCTGATGATGCGGCCATAGTGGTCGCGAAAGTGCTTGCCAGAGCTTTTATCTACTACGTTTTTTTAAATTGTAAATAAAGACGTATTTTAAATCGTACGTTTTTTAAAAATAATTCAGGGATGTGGTGTGTGTGCTTTGGCCTCCAAAAAATGTTACCGTGCTTTGACACTATTTTCAATCTTCTTAACATGACCTTAAAAAACCTATAAACGTAAAAAACGTAAAAAGGCCGTTTTATAAAAAGTGAGAGTAATTATTTTTAGTTGGCAGCAGTGCGAAAGGGAAAAATAACCACACAGACTCTAACTGAATTAAGGAAGTATCTATGGCAACAGTTATTAGCTGTGGCAGTCGATTCTGTTTTTGTTATTGCGCAGTTGTTTAAGATACATCTGCATTTCGTCATACAGCTGTGGAGGTGAGTGATTTAAAGTTAAGAAGTGAAATGCGTTGGGTGAAAATATTTTGCTATCGTTCGGGTAAAACGGCTTCAGAAACAGTTGATTTAATGAAAAAAAAATTACAAAGGTAAATGTTCGGGTGAGTCAGCGATTTTTAGATAGCACCATGATTTCAAAAAAGGGCGTTTGTCGGCAGAACTCGTTCCTAGGCCTGGTCGACCTGAAAGTGCTGTTACGGAGCGTATTGTTAACACTGTTTGGACAATCCTGCAAGAAGATCGAGGAATGACGTGTGAAGACATAGCGGCGTCAACTAATATTTCAAAAACGTCGGAATTCTGCATTCTGCGCGACATAGTACTGCTGCATCGTGTGTGTTCCAGATGGGTACCTCACCACCTGACGAGAGAACAATTGTTAGCCAGAGTTCAGGTGTGTCATGAGTGGAAACAAATGATTGCAAAGGATCCAGACTTTCTAAGCACAGTAATAACTACCGATGAAACATGGGTCCACTATTTCGACCCCCTCACGAAGCGCGCAACGGGTGTCTGAAAACACACCTGCTTGCCTTCTCCGAAAAAATTCAAATCAATTAAATTCTATTTTATTTTTTGAAACCAAGAACGAATTTTCATTAATTTTAGACGATGTGTGGAACAAACATCACACATTTTTCGAAGAACCCAACGGCCAATACAACCATTTTTACGTTCGGGCGCAAATCTGAAAACACAAGTTTTTTTGTGACGGCGATCCGTCAATCCGGAGTGAGTTGCTCTCCCAACTAAGCTACACGGACGGAATGTATCGCTGCAGATTTGTCGTCTTGACACGTGCTTTACCTCTGCAGTACGTCACATCATATAATCTCCCTCTTATTCCACAGTGTAAGCTGGTGAAGGCGGTTGTATGGTGTGGGGCATGCTTATGTTTTCCTGGCTGGAACTGTGACCCCTAGTGCATGTGGAACAAAGTATGACTGGTGCCCACTGTCGTGAATTGCTTGCTGACTCTGTACTATACTCCCAGCAAATGTTGCTCTTTTCCCCGAATGGCGACAGTGTCTTTCAAGATCACATTTCGCCGAGCCATTTTAACTTTGGACGCAAGTGTGGAAATGTTTCTGTTGTAACAGTAGAACACTTAAACCGAAATAATTTAGAACTTCTGAGGTGGGTTATAAATTAAGACTTCCTTTTCACAAGAGAGAAATAAGTTTATTGAACGTAGAAGCGGTCTTCATGATATTTAAAACTAACCGAATATACACTATATTGACAAAAGCCACCGGACATCCCTTCAAAAACAAATGAACGGATCCGCTGCGTTGTTAAGATGCGCGGTACAACTGCAAACGGTATAAAACCAAGCATGCATCTGACCGCGATCATATCGCACTGGGTGGTTGAGTGAAAATGTCGCAGAACTGACTTTGAGAAAGGAAAGGTTGTTGGATGTTATATTAGTGAGTTGTCCATAAGAGAAACCGAGAGGCGTTTAAACATACCCAAGTCAACTATTTTGGATGTAGTGTATAAGTGGAAGACACATGGCGTGCCTGAAGCAGCAGAACGTACCGGCAGAACAAAGAAATTCAGTGATAGAGGACATCGAAGCCTCAGGAGAGTCGTTAGAGCTAATCGACGGAGTACTGCACAAGACCTCAGTGTACAGGTCAGTAAAAATGCTGGAACATCGGTATGTACACGTACCATTCGCAGAGAACTTCATTCCATGGGTTACCGTGGTCGTGCGGCTGCTCATAAGCCTTTCATCTCCACTCGGAATGCTACTCGTCGTTTAGCATGGTATAAAGAACATTTATCGTGAACCGTAGATCAATGGAAACGGGTCCTATGGACTGGTGAATCCAGCGATACACGATCCATCAGTCTGATGGCCGTGTGTGGGTATGGCAGCAGCCGGGGGGACGCTATTTACCACAGTGCACTGTTCCTACGGTCAAGTGTGGAGCTGGCGGTATACTCGTGTGGAGGTGTTTTTCGTGGTATGGTTCCGGCCCATTGGTTATTGTGGACAAACCTATTAACCAGCACTCGATATTCTGGACAATTATGCCCTACCAACTCTGTGGCAATACTATGGAACCGAGCCTTGTTTGTACCAGCAGGATAATGCACCGAGCCATAAAGCGAGGACTATAACGGTGTGGTTTGATGATAATTCCCATATCGTGTGCGGACAGGCCAGCACAGAGCCCTGATCGTAATCCCATAGAGCACCCATGGGATGAATTAGAGCTCCGCATAAGAAGTTTGGAACCAAGGCCTACTACTAAGCAACAGTTAGTGGCAGCATTATGTACTGAATGAAAGTGCATACCTATCGCTGTGTTCCAAAACCTTGTCGAAAGCATGTTATGGGAACAGCAGCTCTGTTGTATTTATTCGTGATGTTTTTGCGACAACAGATCGACAACGGCTTAAACGAAATTCCTATCGTAAGTTTCGTGATTTACAGGAAACTTTCCTTTTTTACTCTTTTTTTTTTCTGTTTCCCCCTGCCTCACAGACCATGCGTTCATCTCCCCCATTCGACCTACTTTTTCCTCTGGATGAGTAAGAGAATCAACTGCAGCTCAGTTGTGCGGGGGAAGGTGGTCGAAGTGGGTCGAGGGGTTGGTGAGGGAAAACGGGAAATTCAATACTCTTTCCCCACAGTACACCACTTACACTGACGAGGACGTGCGGGCAGGAGTGTCACATGATTACCCTACCACGATTTAAATGTGTTCTTGGATTTCTGGGTTACTGATCACAGCGAGAAACAAGAAAGATGCCACTGAATTTGCAGAAGAGCATGTAGTTTGGGAAAAGCAGTTAATTTTAATACCACAAAGGCACAACAAAGCGAGTAATCACAAGATTTCTAATTTTCCGTTTCTTCTTCAGTCATCATGTTTTACATAAGCACATATCATTAAGCTGTTCTCTGAGATTCGAAGATTAGTTTCTCTAAGAAAGACAGTATACCAAATTTTAATCATTACTGAGTTTAGATTTAACTTACTGTTTACGATTAAAGGACGTTCGTTCTCACACATGACTCTCTGTGTTTCACACTCGTTACCTCTTTCTATTACAGATTTCACGAATCTGATACATCCATGATTTCCTTGACGTTCTTACAACTTCCTTTACAATTACTTGCTCTGAAAAAATTCTCTTAATACCTCATGGTTCATTACCGATCCTTTGTTTTATTAGCACCTAATCGTTCATTACTCATTTGTTGTTCTCTTAGCCCCTCACCGTTTATAGTCCGTCCGTTATTCTAAGCAACTCATCGTTCATTATCTGATTGTTATTCTTAACACCTTCTCGTTCACTCCTCATCTATTGTTCTCTTAAGACATAACCTTTCATTACTCATCATAAATTACCTTATCGTTCATTACCATAACAAATTTTCTTAGCACCTCATCGTTCATTACCATAACAAATTTTCTTAGCACCTCATCGTTCATTACCCGTCTGTTATTCTTTTAAGTCCTCATCGTTCATTACATATCGTAAATTCTCTTAGCACCTCATGGTTTATTACCTTTCTGTTATTCTTAGCGCCTCATCGTTCATTATTCATTTATTTATCTCTTAGCATCCTAACCTTCATTATCCATCATAAATTCTCTTAGCACCTCATCCTTCATTATCTATCATAAATTCTCTCAGCATCCCATCGTTCATTACCGTCAGTTATTCTTAGCACCTCACCGTTCATTACCCTTCTGTTATTCTTAGTTTATTACGCTTGTTTTCCTCATCGTTTATTACCATTTTGTTATTCTTAGTGCCTCATCAATCATTACTCAGTTGTTGTTGTCTTAGTATCCCATCCTTCATTATCCATCATAAATTCTCTTAGCACCTCATCCTTCATTATCTATCATAAATTCTCTGAGCATCCCACCGTTCATTACCGTCAGTTATTCTTAGCACCTCATCGTTTATTACCCTTCTGTTATTCTTAGCACATCATCGTTTATTACCCTTCTGTTATTCTTAGCACCTCATCGTTTATTACCCTTCTGTTATTCTTAGTTCATTACGTTTGTTTACCTCATCGTTTATTACCCGTCTTTTGTTTTCTTATCACCGCATCGTTCATTACCTAGCACAAATTCTCTGATCATCTCATCGTCCATTACGTATCATAAATTCTCTTTTGCGCCTCATCGCTCATTACCCATCACAAATTTTCTGAGCACCGCATCGTTCATTACGTATCATAAATTCTCTGTTGCACCTCATCGTTCATTACGCATCATAAATCCTCTTAGCAGCTCGTCTTTCATTACCTTCTGTTATTCTTAGCGCCTCATCGTTTATTACCCTTCTGTTATTCTTAGTTCATTACGTTTGTTTACCTCATCGTTTATTACCCGTCTTTTGTTTTCTTATCACCGCATCGTTCATTACCTAGCACAAATTCTCTGATCATCTCATCGTCCATTACGTATCATAAATTCTCTTTTGCGCCTCATCGCTCATTACCCATCACAAATTCTCTGAGCACCACATCGTTCATTACGTACCATAAATTCTCTTTGCGCCTCATCGTTCATTACACATCATTAATCTTATTAGCAGTTCATCGTTCATAACCATCTGTTATTTTAGCGCCTCATCGTTCATTACCATTTGTTATTCTTAGCGCCTCACCGTTCATTACCCATCACAAATTCTCTGAGCACCACATCGCTCATTACGTATCATAAATTCTCTTTTGCGCCTCATCGTTCATTACCCATCACAAATTTTCTGAGCACCGCATCGTTCATTACGTATCATAAATTCTCTGTTGCACCTCATCGTTCATTACGCATCATAAATCCTCTTAGCAGCTCATCGTTCATTACCTTCTGTTATTCTTAACGCCTCATCGTTCATTACCTTCTGTTATTCTTAACGCCTCATCGTCCATTACCGATCACAAATTCTCTGAGCACCACATCGTTCATTACGTATCATAAATTCTCTATGAGCCTCATCGTTCATTACGCATCATTAATCTTATTAGCAGTTCATCGTTCATTACCATCTGTTATTCTTAGCACCTCATCGTTCATTACCATTTGTTATTCTCAGCGCCTCATCGTTCATTACCATTTGATATTCTTAGCGCCTCATCGTTCATTACCCATCACAAATTCTCTGAGCACCACATCGTTCATTACGTATCATAAATCCTCTTTTGCGCCTCATCGTTCATTACGCATCACAAATCCTCTTAGCAGCTCATCGTTCATTACCGTTTGTTATTCTTAGCGCCTCATCGTTCATTACCCATCACAAATTCTCTGAGCACCACGTCGTTCATTACGTATCATAAATTCTCTTTTGCGCCTCATCGTTCATTACGTATCATAAATCCTCTTTTGCGCCTCATCGTTCATTACGCATCATAAATCCTCTTAGCAGCTCATCGTTCATTACCGTTTGTTATTCTTAGCGCCTCATCGTTCATTACCCATCACAAATTCTCTGAGCACCACGTCGTTCATTACGTATCATAAATTCTCTTTTGCGCCTCATCGTTTATTACGAATCATAAATCATCTTAGCAGCTCATCGTTCATTAAAGTCTGTTATTCTTAGCTCCTCGTCGTTCATTACCCATCCCAAATTCTCTGAGCACCACATCGTTCATTACGCATCATAAGTCCTCTTAGCAGCTCATCGTTCATTAAAGTCTGTTATTCTTAGCGCCTCATCGTCCATTACCCATCACAAATTCTCTGAGTACCACATCGTTCATTACATATCATAAATTCTCTTTGAGCCTCATCGTTCATTACGCATCATTAATCTTATTAGCAGCTATTCGTTCATTAAAGTCTGTTATTCTTAGCGCCTCATCGTTCATCACCCATCACAAATTCTCTGAGCACCACATCGTTCATTACGCATCCTAAATCCTCTTAGCAGCTCATCATTCATTAAAGTCTGTTATTCTTAGCGCCTCATCGTTCATTATCCATCACAAATTCTCTGATCACCACGTCGTTCATTACGCATCATAAATCCCCTTAGCAGCTCATCGTTCATTAAAGTCTGTTATTCTCAGCGCCTCATCGTCCATTACCCATCACAAATTCTCTGAGCACCACATCGTTCATTACGCACCATTAATCTTATTAGCAGCTCATCATTCAATACGCATCATTGATCTTATTAGCAGCTCATCGTTCATTACCTTCTGTTATTCTTAGCGCCTCATCGTTCATTGCCCATCACAAATTCTCTGAGCACCACTTCGTTCATTACGTATCATAAATCCTCTTTTGCCCCTCATCGTTCATTACGCATCATAAATCCTCTTAGCAGTTCATCGTTCATTACCATCTGTTATTCTTAGCGCCTCATCGTTCATTACCATTTGTTATTCTTAGCGCCTCATCGTTCATTACCATTTGTTATTCTTAGCGCCTCATCGTTCATTACCATTTGATATTCTTAGCGCCTCATCGTTCATTACCCATCACAAATTCTCTGAGCACCACATCGTTCATTACGTATCATAAATTCTCTGTTGCACCTCATCGTTCATTACGCATCATAAATCCTCTTAGCAGCTCATCGCTCATTACCGTTTGTTATTCTTAGCGCCTCATCGTCCATTACCCATCACAAATTCTCTGAGCACCACATCGTTCATTACGTATCATAAATTCTCTTTGAGCCTCATCGTTCATTACGCATCATTAATCTTATTAGCAGTTCATCGTTCATTACGCATCATTAATTCTATTAGCAGCTCATCGTTCATTACCTTCTGTTATTCTTAGCGCCTCATCGTCCATTGCCCGTCACAAATTCTCTGAGCACCACTTCGTTCATTACGTATCATAAATTCTCTTTTGCCCCACATCGTTCATTACGCATCATAAATCCTCTCAGCAGTTCATCGTTCATTAACATCTGTTATTCTTAGCGCCTCATCGTTCATTACCATTTGTTATTCTTAGCGCCTCATCGTTCATTACCATTTAATATTCTTAGCGCCTCATCGTTCATTACCCATCACAAATTCTCTGAGCACCACATCGTTCATTACCTATCATAAAACCTCTTTTGCGCCTCATCGTTCATTACGCATCATAAATCCTCTTAGCAGCTCATCGTTCATTACCGTTTGTTATTCTTAGCGCCTCATCGTTCATTACCCATCACAAATTCTCTGAGCACCACGTCGTTCATTACGTATCATAAATTCTCTTTTACGCCTCATCGTTTATTACGAATCATAAATCATCTTAGCTGCTCATCGTTCATTAAAGTCTGTTATTCTTAGCTCCTCGTCGTTCATTACCCATCCCAAATTCACTTAGCAGCTCATCGTTCATTAAAGTCTGTTATTCTTAGCTCTTCGTCGTTCATTACCCATCCCAACTTCACTTAGCACCACATCGATTATTACATATAAATTCTCTTTTGCGTCTCACCGTTCATTACGCATCATAAATCCTCTTAGCAGCTCATCGTTCATTAAAGTCTGTTATTCTTAGCGCCTCTTCGTTCATTACCCATCACAAATTCTCTGAGCACCACATCATTCATTACGTATCATAAATTCTATTTTGTGCCTCGTCGTTTATTACGCATCGTGAATCCTCTTAGCAGCTATTCGTTCATTAAAGTCTGTTATTCTTAGCGCCTCATCGTTCATTACCCATCACAAATTCTCTGAGCACCACATCGTTCATTTCGCATCATAAATCCTCTTAGCAGCTCATCATTCATTAAAGTCTGTTATTCATAGCGTCTCATCGTTCATTACCCATCACAAATTCTCTGAGCACCACGTCGTTCATTACGCATCATAAATCCCCTTAGCAGCTCATCGTTCATTAAAGTCTGTTATTCTTAGCGCCTCATCGTCCATTACCGATCACAAATTCTCTGAGCACCACATCGTTCATTACGTATCATAAATTCTCTTTGAGCCTCATCGTTCATTACGCATCATTAATCTTATTAGCAGCTCATCGTTCATTACGCATCATTAATCTTATTAGCAGCTCATCGTTCATTACCTTCTGTTATTCTCAGTGCCTCATTGTTCATTACCCATCACAAATTCTCTGAGCACCACATCGTTCATTACGTATCATAAATTATCTTTTGCGCTTCATCGTTCATTACGCATCATAAATCCTCTTAGCAGCTCATCGTTCAGTACCGTCTGTTATTCCTAGCGCCTCATCGTTCATTTCCCATCACAAATTCTTTGAGCACCACATCGTTCATTACGTATCATATATTCTCTTTTGCGGCTCATAGTTCATTGCGCATCATAAATCCCCTTAGCAGCTCATCGTTCATTAAAGCTGTTATTCTTAGCTCCTCATCGTTCATTACCCATCGCAAATTCTCTGAGCACCACGTCGTTCATTACGTATCATAAATTCTCTTTTGCACCTCATCGTTTATTACGAATCATAAATCATCTTAGCAGCTCATCGTTCATTAAAGTCTGTTATTCTTAGCTCCTCGTCGTTCATTGCCCATCACGAATTCTCTTAGCACCGCAGTAGTTATTTCCCATCTGTTGTTTTCTTAGCAACTCATCGTTCATTAGCCCATTTTGTTTCATATTACACATCTGCAAAACACCGTCCCACACGATCAGAATGAGCCTTGTTGTGAAGTCCCTGTAACGAGCGCTTCTCTCCGCCTCGCAAGTAACTCCTGCACCGGAGAGCCCAAGCATTATGACCTCCTGCCTAATGGGACGTTGGTGCTCCACGTGCCGCCAAAGCAGCTATCACACAGCGACGCTACAAGATTTCTAAAGGTGTCTTGTGATATATTTCTAAAGGTGTCTTGTTTCTAAAGGTGTCTTGTGATATATATGGTATTACACATTACCAGCACATCCTTTAACTTTTGTAAGTTACGTGGTTGAGCCACCGGAGAATTGATTAACTGTTCGAACACAAACCACAGATGCTCGATTGGATGGATGTCTGGAGAATTTGGAAGCCAGGGCAATACATGGAAGTCTTCTTCATGTTCTCATGTTCCGCGAAAGATTCTCGAACAATCCGGGCAGTGTGGCATGGCGCACTTTCCTGCTGAAAGAAGGCACTACTACAGGGAAATACTATTACCATGAAAGGATGTACCTGATTTTCAAGAAAGAAGGCACTACTGCAGGGAAATACGGTTGCCATGAAAGGATGTACCTGGTCTGCAATGATGTTTAGGTAGGTCGTAGACGTGATAGTTTCCTGCACATGAATGACTGGATCGAGGGTTACCTAACAGAACATTTCCCAAAGCATTACACTTTCTCTACTGGTTGGTTTTCGTTTAACGCTGCATCCTGCTGCCAACGCTTCCCCAGGTACATGAAGCACACGTATCCATCGATCCATACACATGGTGCAACAGGAAAGGAGATTCATCGGAGGAGATGGCCTTTGTGCAATCATTGAAGGTCCACTTTTGATGCTGACATGACCATTGTAGGCGCTTTCGAGGATGAACCGAGATTTGCATCGCCACTCGGAACGGCCTAGCCCAATTTAAGCGGTACTGTCTTTTGTGGCACATTCAAATTACCTGCGAGATGTGCCACAGTATCTCTGCTGTTGACTCGCAATATGCGGGGAAGCCTTTACTCACCTGTAGCACCGATGAGCCGTGGTCGGAACACACCTTGCTATCGATTCGTGTTTTTTCCCCTCCTCGACCACTTTCCAAAGATACTAACCACATCTGGTCGTGCGCACATCACAAGTGTCGCCGTCTCGGAAATGCTCTGACACATTCGTCTGTCCATTACAATTTGGCCTTTGTCAAACTCGCTGCCTTTCCCATCTAAAGAACAAGAATAACACTGATCAACAGAGCTCAGTATCAGGTGCTATTTATACCTTACCGTCTCGGAAATGCTCTGACTTAGTCGTCTGGCCATTACGATTTCTCTTTGTCAAACTCGCTGCCTTTCCCATCTGAAGAATAAGAATAACACTGATTAACAGAGCTCAGTATCAGATGTTATTTACACCTTGCCATCTCGGAAATGCTCTGACTCAGTCATTTGACCATTGCAATTTGGCCTTTCTCAAACTCGCTGCCTTTCCCATCTGAAGAATAAGAATAACACTGATTAACAGAGCTCAGTATCAGGTGTTATTTATACCTTACCGTCTCGGAAATGCTCTGACTTAGTCGTCTGGCCATTACAATTTGGCTTTTGTCAAACTCGCTGCCTTTCCCATCTGAAGAATAAGAATAACACTGATTAACAGAGCTCAGTATCAGATGTTATTTACACCTTGCCATCTCGGAAATGCTCTGACTCAGTCATTTGACCATCGCAATTTGGCCTTTCTCAAACTCGCTGCCTTTCCCATCTGAAGAATAAGAATAACACTGATTAACAGAGCTCAGTATCAGGTGTTATTTATACCTTGCCGTCTCGGAAATGCTCTGACTTAGTCGTCTGGCCATTACAATTTGGCTTTTGTCAAACTCGCTGCCTTTCCCATCTGAAGAATAAGAATAACACTGATTAACAGAGCTCAGTATCAGATGTTATTTACACCTTGCCATCTCGGAAATGCTCTGACTCAGTCATTTGACCATCGCAATTTGGCCTTTCTCAAACTCGCCGACTTTCCCATCTGAAGAATAAAAATAACACTGATTAACAGAGCTCAGTATCAGGCGTATTTTTATACCTTGCCGTCTCGGAAATGCTATGACTCAGTCGTCTGGCCATTACAACTTGGCGTTTGTCAAACTCGCTGCCTTTCCCATCTGAAGAACTAGAATAACACTGATTAACAGAGCTCAGTATCAGGTGTTATTTATACCTTGCCGTCTCGGAAATGCTATAACTCAGTCGTCTGCCCATTACAATTTGGCCTTTGTCAAACTCACTGCCTTTCCCATCTGAAGAACAAGAATAACACTGATTAACAAAGCTCAGTATCAGGTGTTATTTATACCTTGCCGTCTAGGAAATGCTATGACTCAGTCGTCTGGCCATTACAATTTGGCCTTTGTCAAACTCGCTGCCTTTCCAATCTAAAGAACAAGAATAACACTGATTATCAGAGCTCAGTATCAGGTGTTATTTTTACCTTGCCGTCTCGGAAATGCTCTGACTCAGTCGTCTGGCCATTACAATTTGACCTTTGTCGAACTCGCTGCCTTTCCCATCTGAAGAATAAAAATAACACTGACTAACAGAGCTCAGTATCAGGTGTTATTTATACCTTGCCGTCTCGGAAATGCTCTGACTCAGTCGTCTGGCCATTACAATTTGACCTTTGTCGAACTCGCTGCCTTTCCCATCTGAAGAATAAAAATAACACTGACTAACAGAGCTCAGTATCAGGTGTTATTTATACCTTGCCGTCTCGGAAATGCTCTGACTCAGTCGTCTGGCCATTACAATTTGGAATTTGTCAAACTCACTGCCTTTCCCATCTGAAGAACAAGAATAACACTGATTAACAGAGCTCAGTATCAGGTGTTATTTATACCTTGCCGTCTAGGAAATGCTATGACTCAGTTGTCTGGCCATTACAATTTGGCCTTTGTCAAACTCGCTGCCTTTCCAATCTGTAGAACAAGAATAACACTGATTAACAGAGCTCAGTATCAGGTGTTATTTATACCTTGCCGTCTCGAAATGCTCTGACTCAGTCGTCTGGCCATTACAATTTGGCCTTTCTCAAACTCGCCGCCTTTCCAATCTGAAGAACAAGAATAACACTGATTAACAGAGCTCAGTATCAGGTGATATTTATACCTTGCCGTCTCGGAAATGCTCTGACTCAGTCGTCTGGCCATTACAATTTGGCCTTTGTCAAACTCGCTGCCTCTCCCATCTGAAGAACAAGAATAACACTGATTAACAGAGCTCAGTATCAGGTGTTATTTATACCTTGCCGTCTAGGAAATATTATGACTCAGTCGTCTGGCCATTACAATTTGGCTTTTGTCAAACTCGCTGCCTTTCCAATCTGAAGAACAAGAATAACACTGATAACAGAGCTCAGTATCAGGTGTTATTTATACCTTGCCGTCTAGGAAATGCTATGACTCAGTTGTCTGGCCATTACAATTTGGCCTTTGTCAAACTCGCTGCCTTTCCAATCTGAAGATTAAGAATAACACTGATTAACAGAGCTCAGTATCAGGTGTTATTTATACCTTGCCGTCTCGGAAATGCTCTGACTCAGTCGTCTGGCCATTACAATTTGGCCTTTCTCAAACTCGCCGCCTTTCCCATCTGAAGAATAAGAATAACACTGATAACAGAGCTCAGTATCAGGTGTTATTTATACCTTGCTGTCTCGGAAATGCTCTGACTCAGTCGTCTGGTCATTACAATTTGGCCTTTGTCAAACTCGCCGCCTTTCTCATATGAAGAACAAGAACAACACTGATTAACAGAGCTCAGTATCAGGTGTTATTTATACCTTGCCGTCTCGGAAATGCCCTGACGCAATCGTCTGGCCATTACAATGTGGCCTTTCTCAAACTCGCCGCCTTTCCCATCTGAAGAATAAGAATAACACTCATTAACAGAGCTCAGTATCAGGTGTTATTTATACCTTGCTGTCTCGGAAATGCTCTGACTCAGTCGTCTGGCCATTACAATTTGGCCTTTGTCAAACTCGTTGCCTTTCCAATCTGAAGAACAAGAATAACACTGATTAACAAAGCTCAGTATCAGGTGATATTTATACTTTGCCGTCTCGGAAATGCTCTGACTCAGTCGTCTGGCCATTACAATTTGACCTTTGTCGAACTCGCTGCCTTTCCCATCTGAAGAATAAAAATAACACTGACTAACAGAGCTCAGTATCAGGTGTTATTTATACCTTGCCGTCTCGGAAATGCTCTGACTCAGTCGTCTGGCCATTACAATTTGGAATTTGTCAAACTCACTGCCTTTCCCATCTGAAGAACAAGAATAACACTGATTAACAGAGCTCAGTATCAGGTGTTATTTATACCTTGCCGTCTAGGAAATGCTATGACTCAGTTGTCTGGCCATTACAATTTGGCCTTTGTCAAACTCGCTGCCTTTCCAATCTGTAGAACAAGAATAACACTGATTAACAGAGCTCAGTATCAGGTGTTATTTATACCTTGCCGTCTCGAAATGCTCTGACTCAGTCGTCTGGCCATTACAATTTGGCCTTTCTCAAACTCGCCGCCTTTCCAATCTGAAGAACAAGAATAACACTGATTAACAGAGCTCAGTATCAGGTGATATTTATACCTTGCCGTCTCGGAAATGCTCTGACTCAGTCGTCTGGCCATTACAATTTGGCCTTTGTCAAACTCGCTGCCTCTCCCATCTGAAGAACAAGAATAACACTGATTAACAGAGCTCAGTATCAGGTGTTATTTATACCTTGCCGTCTAGGAAATATTATGACTCAGTCGTCTGGCCATTACAATTTGGCTTTTGTCAAACTCGCTGCCTTTCCAATCTGAAGAACAAGAATAACACTGATAACAGAGCTCAGTATCAGGTGTTATTTATACCTTGCCGTCTAGGAAATGCTATGACTCAGTTGTCTGGCCATTACAATTTGGCCTTTGTCAAACTCGCTGCCTTTCCAATCTGAAGATTAAGAATAACACTGATTAACAGAGCTCAGTATCAGGTGTTATTTATACCTTGCCGTCTCGGAAATGCTCTGACTCAGTCGTCTGGCCATTACAATTTGGCCTTTCTCAAACTCGCCGCCTTTCCCATCTGAAGAATAAGAATAACACTGATAACAGAGCTCAGTATCAGGTGTTATTTATACCTTGCTGTCTCGGAAATGCTCTGACTCAGTCGTCTGGTCATTACAATTTGGCCTTTGTCAAACTCGCCGCCTTTCTCATATGAAGAACAAGAACAACACTGATTAACAGAGCTCAGTATCAGGTGTTATTTATACCTTGCCGTCTCGGAAATGCCCTGACGCAATCGTCTGGCCATTACAATGTGGCCTTTGTCAAACTCGCTGCCTTTCCCATCTGAAGAACAAGAGTAACACTGGCTAAAAGAGCTCAGTATCAGCTGTTATTGAGCGAAGCGAGACCGAAGGCCGAGCGGAGCTCTCTTTACGAGACTCGAGACAATTAGTTATTCCGGCATAGGTACGAGTTGACAGATCCGATCACGGTGATTTTTTGCATGCTATTGGATATCGTCCATGGTCAGGTTTTGACGCCTCCCGATTCCCGAAATTCCGTGTCATTGAGGAATAATCGTCCAAAAACTTGCATTTTGCGGGTTTTTTCGGGTTTTTAGAAGGGGTTGTTTGTTACCTATCTCCTCCAAAGATCTTCAGCCGATCGCGGTGACACTTGCCACAGGGAAAGGGAAGGACATGATGAGTGACTTGGGGTTGGTATCACAGTGATTGGTCGTGTCGTATAAAAATAATGACCATTAAAAGACTGACCAATTTTAATAATAATTGAAAAAATCCGCTATCTTACGAGACTCGGGACAATTAGTTGACACATCCGATCACCGTGATTTTTGGCATGCGATTTGACCCCGTCCATGGTCAGGTTTTGACGCCTTCAGATTTCCAAAATTTCGTGTTATTGAGGAATTTCAATTAATTGAACCGTTTTACAAAAGTCAGCTCACTAACATTAATTTAAAAAAATCGTTTGAATTGAAAAACGAAGAAATGGAAAGACTCCTGTTAGTTCAGCACTTGCTTAATCTATAATAATAAAAGGAAGTTTGTGTGTGTGTGTGTGTGTGTGTGTGTGTGTGTGTGTGTGTGTCGGTCTTCGCAATACAAAACGAAAAACGTGGATCTCGATCTGACTGTGCCTTTCCCCTTTGTTTAGATGCAACCTGATCAGAACGAACGTGAAGGCGTGAAGGAAAGTAGTTCATGATAAATTTTAGGTGTTTCTTTGTTGGCATGTTTCGTACTTTTGTTATGGAAGTCATGTTTTGAGCGTTCGTTTTTTAGAATTTGTTAAAACAGACGCCTTAGTGGCCTTAGATTTTGTAATAGCTTATCTCAAAATTTGCCAACTGTACCCGAGTTATCGGTTACCGTTGGGTTTCCCTAAGGAAATCTCTTCACCCGAGAATCCTCCAACCAAGCGGAACCTTGGCTTTTTTTAGGCACATTTTAAAGTCCTCTGGGGCCATTTCGAACACCCAATGGACTGTGCCCTTCTTCCCCCGAGGCTTGATGGGGAAGAGAACCCTGCACCTCTCAGGGTCCGTAAGCTCATTTTGACTACGGAAGTCGTTTCCAACAGACTCCGAGTCCTCATTGGTTTCACCATAGACTATATAAGCCGTGGCAGATTTCGTTCCGGACGCTTTAGATGGTACAGGTTCTGCATGTAAGGAGTTTGATTGTAGGCTTCAACTATCCTTTCGACTCCTTCCGCCTTCTGGCATTCTATGAGCACACCAGCCTTACTCACTCTCTTTAGACCTTTGGCTCCATACCCAAGTCTCCCCAGGTTGAAGTCCGTTTGAACGTACAACGTAAAAGATGCGATGTGAAGAGTAACTCTTGGTCATACAGTTAACTTCGCACGGAGAGAGTGAATCAGCTGAGAAGCAGACGAATGGCGATTGCCTGTACCTTGCCCTGGACAATCGCACTGTAAAAGAACGCAAAGGAAGTATCTTTTTACGATATGGTGTCGGTGTGTCTGACGTCGGTCGGTGGAAATCTTCATTGCTTTAAAAAAGAGACGACAATATTTATGCGTGGCAAATCATTATTCACTCCGTGGGCACCAGTATCGACTACAGAATCCCATAACGAACATTTTTCTTTGGAATATATTTTTCTCTTTTCAAAAATAAAACGGGAATAAAACCGGGTCAAAATCGGGTCAGGAAAACCTTGACCTGACCCGTTGGACCCGCAAGAAATTGTCGACCCGTTGACTTGTGACCCGTTTCCATCTCTGGTCTTAAGATTCGAAATAAACAAACAAACAAACAAACAAACAAACGAAAAGCCTACGATTCCGCTATCCCACCGAATTTGGTGCCTGTAGAGTCCCTTCCCTAGAGTCAATGGCCCTAAATTAGGGACGGGCGAAGGCTTATACCCGTAACAGTTGCTCGTGGTATCGTTAAACCCTGAAACAAAAACAAAAGAAAACAAAAACAAAAAGAAGCATATAATTACATAAGATTCGACGGTCCCTCGAATTTCCGCTACTAAAACAGCAGATTTAAAACACATTTTAAACAAAACACCAGGTACCCCTGCAATAATGTTCATTTTTTTCATTCTTGAACGCTGGATCTTCGTGTCATCATTGTCAACCATTATCAATCCACTGCTGGACGAAGGTTTCTTCCACAACGGTCTGTCCCCAAGTTTCTTCCACAACGGTCTGTCTTGTGCCCGTCTCTTCCATGTTACTCCCGCATACTTTCGAATTTCATTCGCCCATCTCCCATGTGGTCTTCTTCTGGGTCTTTTCCGGTCCCTTGGAATCCGGTCTAAAATTTCAGCCGTCCATCGATGGTCTGTCCTTCTGACAATATGTCCAGCCCATTGCCATATCAGGGTTTTTACTCTGTTCATGATGTTTTCCACTCTTGTCATTTTTCTGATCCACGAGTTCCTCTTCTTATCTCTCCTGGTTACACCAAGCATGCATCTCTCCATGCTGCTTTGAGTTGTCTGCAGTCTTCGTATGTATCCTTTTGTTAAAGTCCACGTCTCTGCACCATACGTAAGCACTGGAAGGATGCATTGATCAAACACTTTTCTTTTAAGACATAATGGCATATTGCTCTTGAAGATTATACTGTTTCTTTCAAAAGCTCTTCAGGCTAATTTTATTCGCCGATTAATTTCTTCATGAATGTGACCCTCACTTGATATCTGCTGCCCAAGATAAATAAATGTAGGTATTGGTTATCTCCAGCTTTTCCCCATCAATCGATAAATCTTCATTTCTTGTAAAAGTATTGTACATTACGAAATTTAGCTTGCTGAATGGAGAAATGGCATTCCCTAGAGAATCCATACGTATTCCTCCACGAATACGGGTATTTTGTGTTGTAATTGCGTGCAATGCAATTTCTTCCCGTATGCGTAGAGTGATTTTAACCTTCAAGTTCACTGGTTTAATTTACGAGTTCTGTCAATACGGATTGGGAACACGTAATAGCCGGACAATATGAGTACTACTAATTTTTCTCTTCCTGTATATGACTCTTTTCGAATACTTAACACAAAACTTTCCTGACTAATAATCCTTTTCTTTCAATCAAACAATTGCACGTCCTACATTCCCGTTGAAACATCAGCGCCATCTACGAAAACTAACACAAAAGTAAAATTATGATTTTTTTTATCCGACATTTTTGGTCAGATTTAATTTTTACAGTAGTTTTTACAGAAAAAAAAATGCTGGTCGTTATTTGAGATTAAACGATTTGTTATGACGAATGAATGTTTTTGTTAAAATACGTATATAGGTGAAGAAATTTTACCTGCTGATATCGGGAATGTCTTTTGTTAACGAATCTTTAACAATTTTTCTTACTGTGGTATATATCTTTTTCAATGTTTGCGTAATTTTACCCTTCCGTAATTTATTTACAATTTATTAGATGTGAAGCGAAAGCATTCTAAACTTTGATTAATGCAAATCAAATGTAATTTTTACTTCCATCGAGTTTTAATTCTCCTCAGCTTAAATATTTTCACAAAAAACCGGGACAACTTAAGTTTTCCTTGAGCAAGAAATTAGGAATATATTTGACTGCTGAGCCTTAAAATGCTAAAATGTGTAGTTAGTTGCGATGCATCAAAAAAGATCTTTAACTTTTTTAAGGTGACGCTAACGGAATTTTCAATTTTGCTTGACGTTTAAATGCGGCTTTCACTGCATTATTTAAACGTACAATTAAATTCCGTTTAAAGTACTTCGTAGTTATAATATGGCGCACAAGAAAACATCAGATATTTAGCTTGGATTGCGCGGTATAAAAATAATTTCACACTCATTAATAATTGAAATAATATTTAATCATGCAGATTAGTGGCGCCATCTACATAGTTAAAAATTAACTTCATTAGTAATAATATGTGTCACTTAAAAACTGCTCGTTTTCAAAGTAACAGTAAAATAAACTGGAGAAGTTCATGTTTAACGATATTACATAAAAAACATAAAGCGCTTGCAACCAATGACCGATTTTCTTTTAATTACATGTATCACAGAGAACTGGTATCCGTTCTGTATTTATGCACGGGCACAGCCGTTCTGTATTTATGCACGGGCACAGACTAGGATTTAGTAAGGAATTTCGTATTGGGAGGAGTGTTGACAAAAAAATTGGGGGTGTTGGATGAAAGGATTTTTTGAAGGCTGAATTTTTTTTATAGTGAAATATTTAGGCTTCAAAGCTAGGATTAAAAACGGGGGAGTGGCTGAATTTTTCGTAGTTAAGAATGGTTATATAACCGGGAATCTTTTCCACCAAAACTATATTCGGTTAATTTTTTTTTTTATCTTTATCTCTCATGTCTGAATACTTTCAACAAAATTAGAGCAAAGATGAATTAACAAAAGCTGCTGAAACAGTAGATATTTACATTTTCACAAATCTTATGCATGCTGACATGATTCAGAATCACATTTGCAAAATCTGTAGCAGACTTCCATAACTGAAATACACAGAGGCGTATTTAGAGGGGGAAGGCAAAGGGACCTTGCCCCCCGGAAGTGGTTCATTTCTTTGTTAAAATGCGACTTACATTGGAAAAAAGCATAATTTCGTTCAAGCCTTCAACTTACAATAGAAAATAACGCTTTAATTTTTTCTTCTGTTTTTCATTAACTTTTATTTTGTCCTGATGCATTTCAAACACTTTCATTTCCGCTCCCCCCCCCCCGAAAAAAATATATATTGCAGTATGATAGAAACAGGAGCATCACCAACGGGATGCGTGGGTTGACAAAGTACACTGCTGGCCACTCAAAATGCAACACCAAGAAGGACACGAGATAGCAAAGCCATATTTACTGGACACATAACAACAGATAAAAAGATGAAACGATTGAGCTTACAGGCCCGTGCAACTTGCGGAACACGCAGACATCAATAGTTCGTGTGGCCCCCATGGCTGGCAATAACGGCCGCTACACGCCACGGCATCGAACGAAAGAGGCTTTGGATGTGGGCTTGGGGTATGTCGGTCCAGGCTGCTTCCACACGTTGCCACAGTTCATCAGGCGTAGCCGCGGTGGTGCTTGCCGGGCCACTCAGTTGCCGATCAGCGACCAGACGTGTCCGATGGGCGACATATCGGGAGAACTGGCGGGCCACGGCAGCAGTAACACCTGGTGGGCTGTGAAGAATTGTTGCACGATGCGTGCCACGTGCGGGCGCGCATTGTCCTGTTGAAACGTGGCCGCTGGCAGGTCCTGCAGATAAGGGAGGACTACAGGCTCCAAAACGTCGGAGATGTAGCGGTGGCTGTTGAGTGTACCGGCGATGCGTACCAGAGGGGTGCGGGTGTCATATCCAATTGCGCCCTAAACCATAACGCCAGGCGACGTACCGGTATGGGGATACACAATGCTGGCGTCATACAGGCTCTCGCCGCGGTGCCGCCACACTCGGATCCGACCATCGTGGTGTTGCAAGCAGAAGCGGGATTCGTCGGAGAAGACAATGTTGTACGATTCCCTAGTCCAGGTGCGGCGTTCAACGGCCCACTGTCGCCGTACTAGCCGGTGGTGTAAGGTCAATGGTAATCGGAGCAATGGGCGCCGTGCGACAAGTCCCCGCTCCAGCAGACGACGTCGAACGGTACGTGCTGCACAAGTTGTTGCGCAACACACCCTAATTCCTGGGCTAACGTTCGTGATGTGGCGGTGCGAGACGTCACTGCCCGCCGCACAACATGCCGGTCCTCTCGTTCGGTGAAGATCCGCGGCTGCGGCAATCACTCACGTCGGTCCGTCCGTCCCTCCTGCACCCACCGAATCCATACTCGTCTTACTGTGGCTGGATGTCGTCCCACACGGGCGCCGATGTCTCGGTACGATAAACCGCTGTCGCGATAAGCCACTATTCGTCCTCTGTCTAACTCCGAAACGTGCTGGAATGACTGCCGTATTCTGCGACGAGGCATCAGGAAGCTTCCCAAGCGCAGGTCCGGCAGCACTACACACTACCACTACTTACACCCCACCTTCTGTGCACCCTTCTTATAGTGCTTCTCGGTGGCGTGCCGGGCGCACATGATTTGCATATGCCCTGCAATGCTAATCGTTTGCATGTCCTCTCGCGGGCGACGCATGCTGCGAATTTCAGGCCAATCGGATGCTTCCTTCTTGGTTTTGCATTTTGGGTGGCCAGCAGTGTACTTTCAAGTATTTTCCCTTAGCAAGCACGGTGTGTACTTATAAAAGTACGTTGTTTACTTATAAAGTATGTTGTTTACTACCAAAGTAATTTTCGTTACAAGTACGCTGTTTACTTTTCCGTAGAAAGGTTATTATTAAAATAGCATCCGAAGGGCCATGAACATTTAATTGTTCTCCACTCACCAGAGTTTAAACTTTTTTTAGCACGTGTTTAGTAAAAAAGATCGTGCCTGGTTACCGGTTTGTCCGCCCGTCTGTGGACCTCATATCTCTGCAACTATAAGTCCGATTTGAAAATTCTTTTTGCGTTGGGAAGCTTCAAATGTGCGAATGATGATCCTTAATTTTGTTTTTTTTTTTGTTTTTCCACGTTACACAATTTCGCCGCTAGAGGGCGTAAATGCAGATGATATCGAATTCAAAATATATTTTATTCCATAGTATTTGCTTCTAAACATCCGATTGAAATTTTTTTTTTTTTTACCTCTCGATTCCATTTATGTCGAAGACTATTTTATGTGTAGCCACTTTTTCAAGTTGCGTATAGATTTTCCGCTAGAGGGCGTAAAAGTAAATTGCGTTTTCCCCGATATCTGTTCTTCTAAAAATCCGATTCGACAAATTCTTTCTGCAGTGGATACAGCTTATGATGGGAAATCTTTGGCATATAATTCTAATTTTTTGGTAAAAAATTGTTTAGCTACCAGCGGGCGTAAGTGTTAATTTCTGCTTCTGATGTATTTGCAGCAAAATCTGAGCTTCAAAAATCTCGATTGAAAAAATTCACCGACACCACTCATGTTGATAAATCGATTCGGAATGTTTTCTTCTCAAAATAATGTATCGTTTCTTCGCCAGGGGGAGTAGATGTATATATTTTTCTCAGTATATCTGCTTCTAATGGTCCGAATTGAAAAATTCCTTTTTTTTTTTTTTTGGATAGACTATCAGGTGAGACATGTATTTCATAAAATTTCAAAATTTTCAAGGAATTCATTGACTTTCCGCTGGGGACGTAATTGTAAATTGCGTTTCCCCGATATCTCTGCTTCTAAAACTCCGATTTGAAAAATTCTTTCTGCACCTCACACAGCTCCTGATGTGAAATGTGTCTGAAAAGCATTTTATGTGAAAAGTGTTTGAAAAGCATTTTTGCGGTTTTAGTTTTAAAAAACTGGATGACGGGAAAACAGCTATTCCAGAAAACTGGAGGCCCCTTTTCACAGCCATAGCAATAGTTCCTGTGCATATACACTACATTGACAAAAGTCACCGGACACCTAGAAGAGAAACACAACATAGCATTTATTGACATACATTATTACGGTGTCGGTCCACCTTTGGCCTTAATGCATGCACTGACCCTTCGAGACATGCTTTCGACAAGGTTTTGGGACACAGCAACAGGTATGCGCTTCCATTCAGGACATAATGCTGCCGCTAACTGTTGCTCAGCAGTAGGCTTTGGTACCAAACTTCTTATGCGGCGTTCTAATTCATCCCATAGGTGCTCTATGGGATTAAGATCGGAGTCCCGTGCTGGCCAGTCCACACACGATACGGAATTATCGTCAAACCACGCCGTAACAGTCCTTGCTCTATGGCTCGATGCATCCTGCTGGTACCAACAAGGCTCGGTTCCATAGTATTGCCACAGAGTTGGCAGGGCATAATTGTCCAGAATATCGAGTGCTGGTTAACAGGTTTGTCTACGATAACCAATGGTCCGGGACCATACCACGAAAAACACCTCCATACGAGTACACTGCCAGCTCCAAACCTGACCATTAGAACAGTACATTGTGGTAAATAACGTTCCCCCGGCTGCCGCCATACCCACACACGGCCATCAGACTGATGGATCCTGTATCTGGATTCATTAGTCCATAGGACCCGTTTCCATTGATCTACGGTCCACGATAAATGTTCTTTACACCATGCTAAACGACGAGTAGCATTCCGAGTGGAGATGAAAGGCTTATGAGCAGCCGCACGACCACGGTAACCCATGGAATGAAGTTCTCTGCGAATGGTACGTGTACATACCGAGGTTCCAGCATTTCTACTCACCTGTACACTGAGGTCTTGTGCAGTACTCTGTCGATTAGATCTAAACGACTCTTCTGAGGCTTCGACGTCTTCTATCACTGATTTTCTTTGGTCTGCCGGTACGTTTTGCTGCTTCAGGCACGCCATGCGTCTTCCACTTATTCAGTACATCCAAAACAGTTGACTTGGGTATATTTAAAAGTCTCTCGGTTTCTCTTATGGGCAACCCATTAATATAACACCCAACACTCTTTCTTTTCTCAAAGTCAGTTCTCTCCCTCCGCGACGCTTTCACTCAAACTCACAGTGCGATATGATCGTGATCACAGACACAGAATTTGTCATTTTCTTGTAGGACTTCCGTCCACAGTGAGTAGAGTTTAGGTCCCAGCCACCTACAGCAAGATCGCCTTTTGGGCAGGACACAGAAACGGAAGGAATGAGAGCAAGTCTACCTACGTTGACAGAACAGTTTGTAGTGTGATTAGAGTACAGTAGATGGCGCCACCGTACAAGGTCCAGCCTGGGGCCGTCACTTAACGTACTCGTCCGATGCACTGCGGATATTCAGCGATTGTTAGAAAATCACACCATCTCCGAAAGATCAGCTCAGGCTTGAACCTGGGGACCTTGCATCGATAGTGTGAATCACTAACCACTAAGCCATCCGCGGCTCGATATGATCGTGATCAGCTGCAGGCTTGTTTTTATACCGTTTGCAGCTGTACCGCGCATCTTAACAACGCGGTGGATACGTTCATTTGCTTTTGAAGGGGTGTTTGGTGACTTTTGTTAATATAGTGTATGTGTTTCCGTTTTATACATGTTCCGTCTTCAAAAAGTTTTATTGTATTTGCATTACTGTTCTAGAGCGAAATTAATGAGCCTGGTTACGAAATAAAAGAAAATTCGACGCATTTAAAATACACAAATTTCAATAGCAAAAACTTCCGATGTGCGCGAATTCAATAATAAAGATATTAACGCTTTTCTAATTTTCTTTTTCTTTTTATGTTTTGTTTTCTTTTCTGTCACTCTCTTTCTGTCCCCCTCTCTCTCTCTCTCTCTCTCTCTCTCTGTCTCTCTTTCTGTCTGTCTCTCTCTCTCTCTCTCTCTCTCTCTTTCTGTCTCTCTCTCTCTCTCTTTCTGTCTCTCTCTCTCTCTCTCTCTCTCTCTCTTGGCAAAACGCATTAAAAATGTGCTGTCAATCAGATGACAACGTACTTGAAAACTAAATTTCCTAGGAAGCTTTATTGTTTCTCGAAGGTAAGACACTTTGGAAAAAAAATGAAATAAAATAAAATATCCCTAAGTTTAAGAAGCCACAGGCCCATAGCTACCGTCGGGGGAGGGGATGCCCTTCCTGAACGGCCATACTAGAGATATCCGAATTCATGCCTGGAGTGGCAAAAAGTATAAATGCATCCCTGTATAAATGTCAGTAGAAGAAAGATTGTATTTGAAAACTTTTAGGAAGAATAAAAGTTTCTTGAAAGGGTTGCACGAGACCAATGATCCTCATTTCAACTAACTCAGTTCAGCTTTTCCAACTACAATGGTCTTCGTAATTTCATACTTTGAGGTTATTGTTGGAGTTCTCATGGACACTTGCGGTTACGTTGTAGAGTTAAGTTCCCCTTGAACTCTGACACTGGGGCTATTTGTGGTTATAACGATAACCACGTTCAATTTAATTCTCGCGAAACTCATTTCTTTGTTATAACTAACGTAAGAGATATAAAATAAATCACCCGTCATTAAATCCAATGTCGCATTGACAGGCTGTAATGTTCTGTCTGCTCCGAGTCTGAGCGTTCTTTCGAAATTCTCAAGGCAAAGCCACAAAAGAACATGTTCTACCGGAAATGCAGATTTTTTTTTTTTTTTAGGGAAATGATATTCCTTTTTTTTATTTCTGTCCGTGGGTGTGTGCTTAAAAAAGTCTGACAATGAACCCAGCAAAAACTAAATATATGAACAATACAGAAAACGATACAGAAAAGATTTTATTAGAAGGAAATAACACGGCAACAGTAGACGATTACATCTATTTAGGTCAAATAATCATTTTTAAAGAAAGGCAAGAAAAGAGAAATCAATAGAATAATTATCGAAGGTAATAGAGCCTTTTGGATACTTTAAGACTCTATTTAACCGGTGATCTTTCATTGTGCTTAAAAAGAAAATCTTCATTTCATATATTATCCATGTGTCTGCCCGATACAGTTGGAAACGCGACTCGTAAGACCAGGCTACTTGTTTCCAGTCATCAAGTGTCCAGTGGCGGTGTTGCCGTGCCCAAGCGAGGCGCATAGCTCTGTGTCGTGCACCCATCAAGGGGACTTGAGTTGGACGAAGCCCATATCGTGCAGGGTACGTTGCACAGTCCGGACGCTGATGCTTGTTGAGGCTCCAGCATTGAATTCCGATGATACCTGCGAGATTGTCGCGTGAAACGATTCTTGACAGCCGACGATGGTCACGTTCACCCAATGTCTTTTTACGGCCACACTGGTATCGTAGGTTGGAGGTTTTGCCGGAATTCTTGTAGTCACGGTACACCCTTGCAATGGTCGTCCGTGAAAATCCGAACTTCGTTTCTTTCTCCGAAATACTATGGCCCATCTCACGAGCGCCAACTGTGACACCGCGTTGAAAATCGCTTAAATCGTTATTACTTGTCATTCTCATGCCGAAAACAGCTCTGACAGCTGGCAAGGATGTCTATCGCTTTATATACGCACTGGCGGACGCAACCGAGTACGCGCATAGGTGACGTTGCTGTGTATTTTGCATAAGCTCGTCTGTACCAGTTTTTCTGGCACTTCAGTGTATATGTTTTTATAAGATTACTTGAAATACTTTTTTAACCATAAAAAACTCCCAACTTTTGGAATCTGTGCTGGTGGTATATCCTAACGGGACGTTTACCTAGTTCTTCGACATCTTGTTCTTTTTGTTTTGTTTTTAACATCCCTTAGGTCATCTTGTGGTTTTAGAACCTTATGACTTCATGTTGTCCTCAAGCAATAAACGCCAAATGCTCCCCAAACGGAACTTTAACCTCTTGGCGTAGCAAGTAACTGGGGTCCTTGGCTTCGGTGTCCCTCTTGCGGGCGTGCATTAATGCACTGGCACGCCCTAGTAAGGCAGAAATTCTTCACGCCATGAGTTAAAAAATGTTTATGCCTTCAAAAAGGAATGTTTGAAAATCTCAATAATAAGTTCCACGCGCAAGCGCAGGGAGAGCAAATATACTACACATGCAGGAACGTCTCTAGACTTCGAAATCAGAATGGGCGACGAGTGGGCGAATATTATTTTTGGCGGGGCAAATTTGAGAGCAACTTTGTTTAGGACACTGAAATAATTTTGTAAGCTTTTCACTACCGATTACAAATGAATTCATGTTATCCCCCCCCACACACACACACACGGATCTGACTAATTACGCCATCCGCCATCGGTGAAAAATACATACCAGTGTTGATAGTACATTTGTACATAGGTCCACTACTTATTTTCCCCTTGGAAGTCGGATTTTAGCACATCTTTTGTAAAAAAAAGATCGTGATTATGTGTTTAACGGTTTGTCCGTCCGCCTGTAGACACCATATTTCTGCAACTATTAGTCCGATTTGAGAAATTCTTTTTGCATTGGAAAGCTTGAAATATGCGAATGATGATCCTTCATTTCGATTTTTTTATGTACAATTTCGCCGCTAGAGGGCGTAAATGCCAACGATGTCAAATTCAAAATACATTTTATTCCATATATTTGCTTCTAATCATCCGATTGAAAAAATTCTTTATCTTTCGATTCCATTTTTGTCGAAGAGTATTTTAGGTATAATTATTTTTGCAAGTTGTGCATATATTTTTCGCTAAGGGTTTCATCCTGATAAGAAGGGTAAACCTATAAGGGCTATTCTTGTAATGGGGCGTAAAAGTAAATTACGTTTTCCCCGATATCTCTTCTTCCAAAACTCCGACTTGAAAAAAAATTTCTGCACCGGATACAGCTCCTGATGGGAAATCCTTTGCATATAATTTCTAATTTTGGTAAAAAATTGTTTGGTCACCAGGGGACGTAAGTCTTAATTTCTGCTTCTGGTGTATTTGCAGCAAAATCTGAGCTTCTAAAATCTCTATTGAAAAAAAAATCGTTTGTGGACTGATACTAATCACGTCGACAAACCTTTTAGGAATATTTTCTTCTTAAAATAATGCATGGTTTGTACGCCATGGGCGTAGATGCATATCTTATTTTTGTCAATATCTCTACTTCTAGGAGTCCGATTTGAAAAATTCCTTCTTTGTTGGATAGTGTTTCCGATGCGAAATATTTTTCATATAAATTCTAAAATTTTCAAGTGAATCACAGATTTACCGCTGGAGGACGCAAAATTCAACTGAGTTTTCTGCGTTATTTCTGCTTCTAAAACTCCAATTTGAAAAATTCTTCCTGTATCGCATACAAGACCTGATGGGAAATGCTTTTCATATAATTTCTAATATTTGGTAAAAAATGGTTTGGCCACCAGGGGGCATAAGTGTTAATTTCTGCTTCTGATGTATTTGCAGCAAAATCTGAGCTCCTGAAAACTCGACTAAATTTTTTGTTTTTCTTGTTCCGATACCGCTCACAGCAAAAAATATTTTGAGAATACTTTCTTCCTTAAATAATGCATGTTTTTCCCGACAGGAGGCGTAGATGCATATCTTATATTTGTCCATATACGAAGAGTCTGATTTGCAAAATTCTTTCTTTGTTGGAGAGCGTTTCCGCTGCGAAATGTTCCTCATATAAATTCAAATTTTTCTTAAAGCACAAGTCTGCAACCAGAGGGCGTAAGCTCACGATTCCGTTTGCAGCAATATTTGCGGGATTAAAAATCCGATTGAAAAACTTGTTTCTTCCGTCAGATACTATTGTTTCCACTACTAGTTCCATTGACTTTGAATAGCTTTGATAAATTTAATTTGCGTCAGAACGAATTCTAAAGACGTGCTCATTACACCCAAAAATTTGGTGTCATCTTGTTTACTTCTTGGAAGAAAAGTTATCGAAATAACATCCTCAGCGCCATGAAAATTCAATTGTTATCCACATTTCCAAGTTTTTAGTTCAAGTTTGACGCCTAGTGATTTTGCTTCCTATACTTCGAATGGAAAAACTTTTGACCCATTATACAGCGAAGCTTCTTAGCCTTTTTTTAGCACGTGTTTAGTAAAAAGATCGTGCTTGGTTACCGGTTTGTCCGCCCGTCTGTGGACCTCATATCTCTGCAACTATAAGTCCGATTTGAAAATTCTTTTTGCGTTGGGAAGCTTCAAATGTGCGAATGATGATCCTTAATTTTGTTTTTTTTTTGTTTTTCCAAGTTACACAATTTCGCCGCTAGAGGGCGTAAATGCAGATGATATCGAATTCAAAATATATTTTATTCCATAGTATTTGCTTCTAAACATCCGATTGAAATTTTTTTTTTTTTTACCTCTCGATTCCATTTATGTCGAAGACTATTTTATGTGTAGCCACTTTTTCAAGTTGCGTATAGATTTTCCGCTAGAGGGCGTAAAAGTAAATTGCGTTTTCCCCGATATCTGTTCTTCTAAAAATCCGATTCGACAAATTCTTTCTGCAGTGGATACAGCTTATGATGGGAAATCTTTGGCATATAATTCTAATTTTTTGGTAAAAAATTGTTTAGCTACCAGCGGGCGTAGAAGCTAAGAAAAATCCTTACCTCCTTCAAGGCTGTCAAACATTTTAGCAAATGTACAAGATACTAAAATACAACAAAAATAAACAAGTTTGATAACTGCAATCAATCATTAATATCATATTATTTTTAAAAATCCTTTAAAAAAATGTTTCGTCTATTTTAGTGCTTTAAATTTATAAAACATTTGGCTATATCAACGTCTGGGGGAGGGGGCTCGAGCTTCCCCTTATGGGCGCCCTTGATCTCGAGTACGACAGTATCACCAAAGAATATCCCAGTAGCACGTGGAAATACGACTACGAGAGTGCTTCGGTGAAATGGACATAAATGCGCATGCGCATCCAAGCCGCTGCCAAACCAAAAATCTTAAACATCGCCGGAATGTAACATCAAGGTAGCAATTATGTACAATGGAAACCATAGAACAGCAGTATCGGTGAATGTTATTTTTAACGTAACCGTAATGTACAAAGAGTTATGTTCCAAAATACTAGATGTTGCTGAAACGTAATTGTAAGATATCTCTGAAAGTGTAACGAAAATCAGAGATTGTAACATTATATCTGAAACGTTTTGTGCTGCATGGGCTTATTTTGATGTAGTTATGATACTTGCTTACAGGTGGCGCCACTCTTCCTTACCGCTACATCGAAGTAAAGTTCTTAATTTTTAATATAGTTCAGGGAAGTCTTTTGCGAAAAACGCCGATTGTACAATTTAAGTTTTGATGTTTTTTTTTTTTTTTTATCAGTGGGGCAATTTTGATGTATGGGAAATTTTTCTTCGCTGAGGAAATAGGGTAAAAAATGATGTTTTTTATATCAGTGCATAATACACCAACCACCTGTATTGATGTTTTTTTATCAGTGGGGCAATTTTGATGTATGGGAAATTTTTCTTCGCTGAGGAAATAGGGTAAAAAATGATGTTTTTTATATCAGTGCATAATACACCAACCACCTGTATTGATGTTTTTTTATCAGTGGGGCAATTTTGATGTATGGGAAATTTTTCTTCGCTGAGGAAATAGGGTAAAAAATGATGTTTTTTATATCAGCGCATGATACATCAACCACCTGTATTGATGTTTTTTTTTTTTATTAGTTGGGCAATTTTGATGTATGGGAAATTTTTCTTCGCTGAGGAAATAGGGTAAAAAATGATGTTTTTTGTATCATTGCATAATACACCAACCACCTGTATTGATGTTTTTTTATCAGTTGGGCAATTTTGATGTATGGGAAATTTTTCTTCGCTGAGGAAATAGGGTAAGAAATGATGTTTTTTGTATCATTGCATAATACACCAACCACCTGTATTGATGTTTTTTTATCAGTTGGGCAATTTTGATGTATGGGAAATTTTTCTTCGCTGAGGAAATAGGGTAAAAAATGATGTTTTTTGTATCATTGCATAATACACCAACCACCTGTATTGATGTTTTTTTATCAGTGGGGCAATTTTGATGTATGGGAAATTTTTCTTCGCTGAGGAAATAGGGTAAAAAATGATGTTTTTTATATCAGCGCATGATACATCAACCACCTGTATTGATGTTGTTTTTTTTTATTAGTTGGGCAATTTTGATGTATGGGAAATTTTTCTTCGCTGAGGAAATAGGGTAAAAAATGGTGTTTTTTGTATCATTGCATAATACACCAACCACCTGTATTGATGTTTTTTTATCAGTTGGGCAATTTTGATGTATGGGAAATTTTTCTTCGCTGAGGAAATAGGGTAAAAAATGATGTTTTTTGTATCATTGCATAATACACCAACCACCTGTATTGATGTTTTTTTATCAGTTGGGCAATTTTGATGTATGGGAAATTTTTCTTCGCTGAGGAAATAGGGTAAAAAATGATGTTTTTTGTATCATTGCATAATACACCAACCACCTGTATTGATGTTTTTTTATCAGTGGGGCAATTTTGATGTATGGGAAATTTTTCTTCGCTGAGGAAATAGGGTAAAAAATGATGTTTTTTATATCAGCGCATGATACATCAACCACCTGTATTGATGTTGTTTTTTTTTATTAGTTGGGCAATTTTGATGTATGGGAAATTTTTCTTCGCTGAGGAAATAGGGTAAAAAATGGTGTTTTTTGTATCATTGCATAATACACCAACCACCTGTATTGATGTTTTTTTATCAGTTGGGCAATTTTGATGTATGGGAAATTTTTCTTCGCTGAGGAAATAGGGTAAAAAATGATGTTTTTTGTATCATTGCATAATACACCAACCACCTGTATTGATGTTTTTTTATCAGTTGGGCAATTTTGATGTATGGGAAATTTTTCTTCGCTGAGGAAATAGGGTAAAAAATGATGTTTTTTGTATCATTGCATAATACACCAACCACCTGTATTGATGTTTTTTTATCAGTTGGGCAATTTTGATGTATGGGAAATTTTTCTTCGCTGAGGAAATAGGGTAAAAAATGATGTTTTTTGTATCATTGCATAATACACCAACCACCTGTATTGATGTTTTTTTATCAGTGGGGCAATTTTGATGTATGGGAAATTTTTCTTCGCTGAGGAAATAGGGTAAAAAATGATGTTTTTTATATCAGCGCATGATACATCAACCACCTGTATTGATGTTTTTTTTTTATTAGTTGGGCAATTTTGATGTATGGGAAATTTTTCTTCGCTGAGGAAATAGGGTAAAAAATGGTGTTTTTTGTATCATTGCATAATACACCAACCACCTGTATTGATGTTTTTTTATCAGTTGGGCAATTTTGATGTATGGGAAATTTTTCTTCGCTGAGGAAATAGGGTAAAAAATGATGTTTTTTTGTATCATTGCATAATACACCAACCACCTGTATTGATGTTTTTTTATCAGTTGGGCAATTTTGATGTATGGGAAATTTTTCTTCGCTGAGGAAATAGGGTAAAAAATGATGTTTTTCATATCAGTGCATAATACACCAACCACCTGTATTGATGTTTTTTTATCAGTGGGGCAATTTTGATGTATGGGAATTTTTCTTCGCTGAGGAAATAGGGTGAAAAAATTTCCCATTGGAAGTATCGGAAGCAATATCACTCGACGTCCATCATACGCGTTTTTCCATGTCAGCATAACCGGGGGAGAATGAAGGTGGGGATGGGGGTATAAATTCACTGAGGGAGGTCATTACTAATGTGCTGTTTATTTTAACTACTAAATGGGGGATTCCAGCATGGAAAGTAGAGTCTAAAGCTACGTCGGCGCTCTTAAGGCTGCCCCGGTAGCGCAGTGGTCTAAGCGCTGGCTTATGATCAAAAATAAAAACGGGTCACGGGTCAACAATTTGTTGCGGGTCCAACGGGTCGGTTCATGGTGTTCCTGACCCGATTTTGATCCGGTTTTATTCCCGTTTTATTTTTGAAAAGACAAAAATATATTCCAAAGAAAAATGCGCGTTGTAGAATTATGTAGTCGATACTGGTGCCCACGAAGTGAATAATGATTTTGTCATGCAAAAATATTGTCGTCTCTTTCTTAAAGCAACGAAGATTTCCACCGACCGACGTCAGACACACCGACACCATCTTTTACAGTGCGATTGTCCAGGGCAAGGTACAGGCTAACGCCATTCGCCTAATTCTCAGCTGCTTCACTCTCTCCGTGAGAAGTTCACTGTATGACTAACAATTACTTTTCACATCGCATCTTTTAGGCAACATTGAGTATTCAGAGGTTTTCGATTGATGTGCTAACATCCCGTTCCAATGACATACCATGTCGAAATTAACTCCTTATTTGTTAATGTGGATGGATTCAATATTAAGGAGGTTGAGAAAGGCATCGAGGACAACAACTACGTGCTTGTTGAAAACCACGAGGGGAAGCGTGAATGCTGGAAATTGTTTCGTCTCATTAAGAGATCGGTGAATAATTTCGTGTTGTTTGGATTTGCTTGTTGTTCAAAATGTGGAAATTTGTTTAAATGTGGTTATTAAAAAAGGATTTCAGTTATTAAATATCAAGCAGTTATTAGGATGAATATATATATTACGTTTATATATGTGTTTGTATATATATATAGAGAGAGAGAGTTTCGAATTTATAGTTCAAAGTACATTTGTCCGGGTCCGAAATTTTTGACCCGTTTCCAACTCTGTTGATGATCATTCATCCGTGAAGGGTCCGGGTTGTATTTCGACACCGCTGGGATCGAACCCCAGATGTCTCGATAACTAGCCGAGTGCGTTCGCCTTACGTTACGGTGCCAACAATCCACGGCGCTATGTGTGTTTATCTGTCAGCACCCTGACCAAAAATCCGTAGAGATGGGCTCAGCAACTGAGACGTCTCCATCTAGTTGGGCTTAACGCCACAAGCTATTTAATTATAGCTAATAAATCCAAAGGGCGAGAGAAATGGTGAAAATCTTCCAAATACGTGGAGACAATGTAAATAGACAAAGTCACCGCTCTTTCCACGTTTTTTCTTTAACACACAGCAACCGAAAAATTGTATTTCGACATCGCTGGGATCGAACCACAGATGTCTCGATAACTAGCCGAGTGCGTTCGCCTTACGTTACGGTGCCAACAATCCACGGCGCTATGTGTGTTTATCTGTCAGCACCCTGACCAAAAATCCGTAGAGATGGGCTCAGCAACTGAGACGTCTCCATCTAGTTGGGCTTAACGCCACAAGCTATTTAATTATAGCTAATAAATCCAAAGAGCGAGAGAAATGGTGAAAATCTTCCAAATACGTGGAGACAATGTAAATAGACAAAGTCACCGCTCTTTCCACGTTTTTCTTTAACACACAGCAACCGAAAAATTGTATTTCGACATCGCTGGGATCGAACCTCAGATTTCTCGATAACTAGTACGGTGCGTTCGCCTTACCCTACGGTGCCAACAATGGAAGCCGATGTGTGTGTGTTTATCTGTCAGCATCTGACTTCACAAACCGCAGGGATGTGACTTATAAACACACATAGCGCCCTGGATTGTTGACACCGTAGCGTATAGCGAACGCACTCGGCTAGTTATCAAGAGATCTGAGGTTCGATCCCAATGGTATTGAAATACAATTTTTTGGTTGCTGTGTGTTAATTAAAGAAAAACGTGGAAAGAGCGATGACTTTGTCTATTTGAAACCACTGGAAATTAGGAAAAGCATGTTTGCGCATATTACACAGTTTCTTTGCATAACAAAACACCAAGGAGAATAAGAAACAAAATAGCAACTAAATGCAAAATAATTAGTTCAAATAGAACAAGTGCAAAATCGTTCTGATCTGAGAATCCTTTCGAGGAATAAATATCTGGCAAAGTTTTGAGTAAAACTTTTTTACAAGTGGCTTACAATTTAACTGACCGGAATGCCTTTTCCCCGCCAACTACCATGGTTGCATTACTTAGTACAATGAACTTGCTTACGGTTTGCTGTGATTGGCTGGCTCTAATGTGTTGTTTTGAGAAAAGGCTCAACATCTGCCTCTTTCTCGGCGTGGGAAAATTCCCAATCAGCATTCTCGCGTTCACTATCTGCTCGCACGAGGCTACTTTTCAACCCAAGCTAGACTAGACTCAACTAGGCAATTTCATGTAGGACTTCCGTCCACAGATCAGGTTTAGGCCCAAACCACCGACAGCGGATCCGCCTTTTGGGCAGGGCACAGAAACGGAAGGAGTAAGAGCAAGTGTAGCGTCTTTTGACAGAACAGTTTGTAAGTGAGAGAGAGCGTAGTAGATGGCGCCACCGTACAAGTACGATTTTGCGCATAAAAGGGTCAGATAAATTAGGGGTGGGGGCTAAGAAATGAACACCTTTTTATGTAACCGGGGTGTCCTTTTCCGGGGGCCGTCATTAAACGTACTCGTCCGATGCACGGCGGATATTTAGTGATGTTAGCAAATCACACCACCTCTGGTAGATCAGCCGAGGCTTGAACCTGGGGACCCTCCATCAGTAGTCTTTGAGAATGAAGAGGGAAATGAGACGAACTCAGAAGGAGGCGAACGGCATTTGAGAAAAATGTTGTTTTGACTTTTGAGAGTGCAAATTTTATTTATTTATTATTAATTTTGCAGGTACTTGATTTTCGATTTATGAAAATTAATTAGGGATTTGGGAATTTTAATCTAAAATACTTACTGCCCGGAAGAAGTGAAGTCGCTGCGCGGCAGCGCGCGCCCGCTCTCACAGCTTAGAGGAAACATTAGCCTAGGCCGCGCCTAGTAGTATAGTGATAGCTCCGCATGTCGGAGTCTGAATATTCTATTGGTAGGACCGCACTAACTGTGAGAATAATAATTAATGCACCTTGGACTTATTCTGATGCAGCTGTATGACGTGTCGCTGAAACACATTTTTGCTCGATTTCGGCATTTCTAAAAGTAAAACTGATAATATTCTTTAGAGATAGGATAGCTGGAACTACAAACAAAGATGCCATGTATTTTCCGCTGTTTACGGTACATTCTTTTTGCGTGTGTGGCGAAAATGTACCTTTGTGCAACGTGGCGAAAATGTGCGTTTGCATTTTGCGCTATATCTCTGCTTTTAAAAGTCCGACGTGAAAAAAAAAATCCTTTTGTAACCAACAGCTGCGCTGCGATCAAACTTTTCTTTTTTGTTACGAAGTTTAACGACAACAGGTAGGGACAAACAGTTGCCCGTCCCTAATTTAGTGCCACTGGTTCAACGATGGGTACAGGGTAATCGGGAGAACGCACCAATCGTGCCTCAATCGGGGCTGGAACCCAGGCCCGTTTTCTCACGATTAGTCAGAGCCCAGCGCCTCACACCATTCGGCAACCGAGAAGACATGCAACATGTGCAGTTCACATTAATTTCAATGGATGTCACTTCAAAAAAAAAAAAAAAAAAGGGAAATAAAAGAAAACAAGTTAGTAAAATCATGCAATACATTGATTATGATACGCTTTCCAACATACCAGAAATCACTACCCAAGTTATGAGGATAATGGCTGTGGAATAAATCTCACTCCTGTGCCCTGACCTTTGACCCCATTTCGATGATATTCAACAGAATTGGTTTCAGTATACCTCCGGAACAACATACTAAAGTTTTGTCGCAATAGAAGCATTATTAGTCAAGTTATGAGGATAATGGCTGTGGAATAAATCTCGCTCCTGTGCCCTGACCTTTGACCCCATTTCGATGATATTCAACAGAATTGGTTTCAGTATACCTCCGGAACAACATACTAAAGTTTTGTCGCAATAGAAGCATTATTAGTCAAGTTATGAGGATAATGGCTGTGGAATAAATCTCGCTCCTGTGCCCTGACCTTTGACCCCATTTCGATGATATTCAACAGAATTGGTTTCAGTATACCTCCGGAACAACATACTAAAGTTTTGTCGCAATAGAAGCATTATTAGTCAAGTTATGAGGATAATGGCTGTGGAATAAATCTCGCTCCTGTGTCCTGACCTTTGACGTCATTTCGATGATATTCAACAAAATTGGTTCGGTATATCTCCGGAACAACATAGTAAAGTTTTGTCGTAATAGAAGCATTTTTACTCAAGTTATGAGGATAATGGCTGTGGAATAAATCTCGCTCCTGTGCCCTGACCTTTGACCCCATTTCGATGATATTCAACAGAATTGGTTTCAGTATACCTCCGGAACAACATACTAAAGTTTTGTCGCAATAGAAGCATTATTAGTCAAGTTATGAGGATAATGGCTGTGGAATAAATCTCGCTCCTGTGTCCTGACCTTTGACGTCATTTCGATGATATTCAACAGAATTGGTTCAGTATATCTCCGGAACAACATAGTAAAGTTTTGTCGTAATAGAAGCATTTTTACTCAAGTTATGAGAATAATGGCTGTGGAATAAATCTCGCTCCTGTGTCCTGACCTTTGACGTCATTTCGATGATATTCAACAGAACCGGTTCAATATCTCCGGAACAACATGATAAAGTTTTGTCGTAATCGAAGCATTTTTACGTAAGTTTTGACGCATAAGGGCGATGGAATGGATCCCGCTCCTATGCCCTGACCTTTGACCCCATTTCGTCCATTTTCAATAGGGTTCGTCCCCAGGTTGTCCCCTACCACATCCTAAATTTCATTGAAATCGAATCATTTTTACGCGAGTTATCGTGCGGACAGACAGACAGACGAACAAAGCTGGAACATATGCTCTTCTTCAACCTACGGTTGGAAAGCGTAAAAAAACGGAATCAAAAAGTCAGTACCAAATATTATTCAAAAGCTCAGAAGTCATCGCTCTTTCCACGTTTTTTATAAGTGAGTCACGGAAAAATTCTCATCGGCCGCCACCGGGAATCGAACCCAGGGTCTTCCGGTTACGCGCCGGACATGCTACCAATGCACCACAACGGCCTCGAATTCCTGCAGACTCACATACGAGTAACTGCCGAGCAACATGGTAGGTTGCTTCTTGGAGCCCCGCACAATGCTGGGGATTCACCAAAGATGGAAAGCAGCAATTGAACAAATAACTATATAGGAGGCGAATGAATAATTAATACAGACGAGTGACGCGAACCACGAACATCATGGTGATATTCCTGGTCCACGTCACTTGTCTGTATTAATTATTCAAAATCCTTTTGATTAGAAACTATCGAGCACAAAGACTTAAAATTTTTGTATTCCGCCCCCGGTTCCGCAGTGGTCTAAGCGCTGGCTACGACGCATAAGAGCTATACACTGAGTGGCCACTTTATTATGACCACCTGACAGTTTTAAGCAAATGAGTTATGGCTGCAAGCTGATGCCGCCAGAGGGCGAGGCTAGTATAAAAAGGGAAAGCTTAGTGCTTGCGACAGTATAGTCGAAGTGATTTTTGTGTAACGAGATTGGTAAAAAATTCCGATTTGACGGACTTTCAACGTGGGATGATTGTAGGAGCTCGGAGCCATGGAGCGAGTATCACCGAAACCGCCGCATTCGTGAAATGTTCCAGAGTAGCTGTTGTTAAAGTGTTTAACTTCCACAGCAACCATGGGAAAACGCCGACGCCGGCGTTTTCCCATGGTTGTTGTGGAAGTAAAGGTGTGAGTTTGCGTGGCAACAAAGGGGGAGTTAAGGACTCGAGGAATTGAACGTGAGCAGTCGTAGAGAGAAGGCGAGGAAGCAGGTCTTAAGCTGACCGGAGGAATGGAGATTCGGTCATTCCTTCGTCTCCCTTTTGCGCACGCGGAGAAAAATCTCCATACCTCCGGTCAGCTTAAGACCTGCTTCCTAACACCTATGGCGCTTCCTCGTCTCCTCTTTGCGACTGCTCGCTTTCGATTCCTCGAGTCGACTCTTAACTCCCCCGTTGTCTCCTCGCAAACTCACCCCTTTACTTCCACAAAAACCTTGGGGGAAAATCCTGGCGTCAGCTTAGCAAAGCTTCGAGGTAGAAATTAAGATGGCTTGCGCATTCAGTCGGCTGCTTTGAAATCAACAAGGCAACGATTAAATGAGCTGGACAGTACCAATGTGTCTACGAAATACGAAGGCCGAGACCCTAAAATGAGACAAACTGGCGTCTCTAAATAAACCGTGCTTCCGATGTTTCTATACTGGGGTGTCGAAGCAAAATTTTCTCACGCATCGTGGAAACAAAGGAAATGGAGCATTAAAGCGAAATAAAAGTTGCGAAATGAGATTTAATATCTTTGCCGAAAATTCTAGTATTAAATCTCCGTAACAGTTCAATGTTATCTCTGTATCTATGTTCGTAAACCAGGTATTGTCATTTGTAATCGAGGCAATCACTTTGAATTACCCTGTAATAAACGTAAATTTCTGGAGGTGACTAATTTTTTGCCCGGGGTCTGTATAATACAATTCTTCTTTATATTTAAAGCGGACAAATATAAACAAGGATCCTCACCTCACTGTGATATTTTATTTAGTCTGGGTAATAAATTAGTTTTATATTAAATTTATTTTCTGAAAAAGATATACCATTGCATCAAGCTCGTATATTGAAAAACCGCTAATGAATCGAACAGATTTTTCTTTCATTTTTAACGCATAATTTAGGGATCATTGGGTGATTTAAGGAAACAACGCCAGATGTTAACGTTCTTGCCTGCTGGAAGTCTTGCATCTAAAGATATGAGCGGTCAATGAGATAGAAGACATAGCCATCGCAGTATCTTCAGTCCCTGGTGATTACAAGGTCAACATGATTTTTTTTTTTTATTCATTTTATTTTATTTTTATTTTAAGACAGCCGAAGTGAGGTCAAAGTCCTCTGTGAACTGGGGTGGGAATCCCCTGAAAGTGTCCCGGAGAGATTGACCTCTAGGGCTGCTTCCGACCACTAGCTAACCGCGAAAGGTCAACCTCCGAAGCATTTACAAGGAAAGAAATTGTTCGACTGAGGGATCAACTTCGAACTCCGAGACCTCTGGTTTTCTCCAGACGAACTATTTCTGATGTTTTTTTTTTTTTCTTTCTTATTTCTTCTTTTCCTTTTTCTCTGTTTCTTTTGCATCGTTTCCCAGTGAGCAACAACATAAAAAAAAATATGTTTTCGAATCACGGTGAATAGAAATCTGTATATTTGCGACAGTATTATGTTTTGTTGAGTCCACAAAGGAATCAGCAACACTGCAGTGAAAGTGATTCGATTTTTCATAGATCTGCCGACATTAGGCTTTAGAAGGCACAATCGAAGTGACGGTTCCAAAGACCGCTTTTCGCCGATCTTTCTCTCACCTGGGGGGCGTCAGCTACACCCTAAGTACAATTTTAAATCCCTAAAAACACCTCGAAATAGGATCTCTGTGATCTAGGGTTACGAGACTTCGAGTAAGATGTGATATGCTGCTTTTTAAAGGAGGGGGGGGGGGTACAATAGATTCTCCGTTCAACAGGTGCACAATGGAGATTTCTGTAGTTTCTCAGAACAGGAAATAAATTCCACTGCTGCCATGTTCTTGAACTGTCAGAAACACTTCTCAAGGCTTCGAAAACGCGCATCAAAGCGCAATAAAATTAAACGATGAATAAAAATTATTTTAAAATACAGCATTAAAAAATTCACAAAACTTCTTTTCATTCTTTATCTATAAAAATTAAGCAAAGTGGGGAAATGGGAGAATGTGCGTGTTTCCGTCCAAGAATTGTTCGACCACTTCTGAATGACCTAGAGATCTGAAAATTGGTATGCTGATAGGTCTTAACGTCAGTATACCTAGAAAAGTCGGAAAACCAAAAAAATCAAAATGGCAGTTTTGGAACATAGCTTTCGAGCACAGACGACTTCAATTTTTTTTGCGAATTGTTCGACCACTTCTAAATGACTATAGAGATCTGAAAATTAGTATGCTGATAGGTCTTAAGGTCCGGTTACCTAGAAAAGTCGGGGGAAAAAAATCAAAATGGCGGCTTTGGAACACGGCTTTCGAGCACCGACGGGTTGAATGTTTTCGCGAATTGTTCGACCACTTCTAAATGACCTAGAGATCTGAAAATTGGTATGTTGATGATATATCTTATACGTCTGTATACCCAGAAAAGTCAGAAAATAAAAAAAATAAAATAAAAATGAAACGGCGGCTTTGGAACACGGCTTTCGAGCACTGACGGCTTGAATGCTTTTGCTAATTGTTCGACCATTTCAAAATGGCCTAGAGATCTGAAAATTAATTACCATGGTGATAGGTCTTAAGGTCCGTATATTTAAGGTTAATAGACAACTAACTATACCTAGAAAAGTCTGAAAAAAAAATCATAATGGCGGCTTTGAAATATTGTTTGCTTGGTTTTTCTACCAATTCTACACCTACCAAGTCTGAAAACAAAAAAAAATTCAAAAGCATGGCTTAGCTTTACTACTCAAAATGCTGATAGATACCTAGAAAAGTCCGTAAATAGAAACAAAAAATCCAAAATGGCGGCTTTGGAATAATATTGTCTAGTTGAATTTTTCTACCACTTCTACACCTAGAAAATCTGGAAACCAAAAAATTCAAAAAAGTGGCTTAGTTTTACTGTTCAAAATGCTGGCAGGTTTAAAGATAATTATTCCAGAAACGTTGAAACACTGTAAAAATTCCATGAAATTTTTGTTTAAAATAAAGGGGCGCCAAATCCTGCTATCGTTTTACGTCAAACCGCATGCATTGCCGTCAGGACCCTGTTCTAAACCGTAAAACAGGTACGGTTTAGAACGGCTTTTCCCTCCCATGGTTAATTCTTCCTTTCTTTAATTTTATGTTGAAAAAAGGATTTTGTAGACTCACAATTCAGAAAACCGAGCATGGCTGCTAGTTATTCAATAAAGTTTGAATAAATCAAAAAAAATAATTCAAAATTTTGAAGATTAAACAGAATCTTCAGGCTTCTAAAAAAACTTTGTCCCACGGAACATTGATTGGGTTTCTAGAGTATATTTTTTACGAATTCAAAAATGCAATAAAAATTTGTCTGTCACGCACGGTTTTTGTGTGACAACGTTATTTCCATACTGAATTTTATGTGTGAAAAAAACAACCAATCTATTAATATAGCGGCGTATGTGATTAGTCTCAGTCAGGGATGATTTATGCACCGACACCGCGTTTACTTTTAAGATCTATGGGTTAAAATCATGGAATTTTTTCTACCCAGATACTGAAGTATGATTTCTTTTTTTCCCTCTTTTTTTTTTTTTTATTGGAGATTTAACGTCCGCCGTGAGCAACTCAGTGGGCGATATGCAGTCGCCTGTCCCTAATTTTGAGTCACTGGTTCCAGGGAATGGAGAGAGCCAGCGCCGTAAGACAAACACAACATCCATGCCTCACCGGCATTTGAACCCTGACCCCTTTGTGACGAATGATCAGAAGCCATCGCTTAGACCACTGCGCCACCTTTTTTTAATGAATTATTATTATTGTTTTTTTGATAGGAGGTTTGCCGACCACCGTGAGCAACTCAATGGGCTATAGGCAGTCGCCTGTCCCTAATTTAGGGCCACTAGTTCCAGGGAAGGGAGAAAACCAGGGCCGTAAGACAAACACAACATCCATGCCTCACCGGGATTTGAACCCGGACCCCTTTGTGACGAATGATCAAAAGCCATCGCTTAAACCACTGCGCCACCTTTTTTCGCAACTGTCAGAATGAATTATTATTATTATAATTTTTTTGATAGGAGGTTTGCCGACCACCGTGAGCAACTCAATGAACGATAAGCAGTCGCCTGTCCCTAATTTAGATCCACTGGTTCCAGGGAAGGGAGGGAGCCAGGGCCGTAAGACAAACGCAACATGTATGCATCACCGGCATTCGAACCCGGACCCCTTTGTGACGAATGATCAGAAGCCATCGCTTAGACCACTGCGCCACCTTTTTTAATGAATTATTATTATTATTTTTTTTTATAGGAGGTTTACCGACCACCGTGAGCAACTCAATGGGCTATAGGTAGTCTCCTGTCCCTAATTTAGGGCCACTGGTTCCAGGGAAGGGAGAAAGCCAGTGCCGTAAGACAAACACAACATCCATGCCTCACCGGGATTTGAACCCGGACCCCTTTGTGACGACTGATCAGAAGCCATCGCTTAGACCACTGCGCCACATTTTTTAATGAATTATAATAATTATTTTTTTTATAGGAGGTTTGCTGGCCACCGTGAGCAACTCAATGGGCTATAAGCAGTCGCCTGTCCTTAATTTAGGGCCACTGGATCCAGGGAAGGAAATAACCAGTGCCGTAAGACAAACACAACATCCATGCCTCACCGACATTCGAACCCGGACCCCTTTGTGACGAATGATCAGAAGCCATCGCTTAAATCACTGCGCCATCGGGGCGTCAAAAAAAAAAAAAAAAAAAAAAAGAATATTTTTCACAGGAAAGAAATTTAGTATTTTGTAATGATGTTTGCTCCGTAATGGAAGCACTGGGAAACATAGGATTGGAAAGAAAGTAATATCCGATGACGAGATACCCGAAATCGAAGACCCCCGGCCATGGCGCATATTGGCCACTGAGACTGCGGAACACACTGGCATGACATCAGCAGGTGGCAGTTAGCCGTCAGAAGGCGAAGAGTGTAAGCGCCAGCCAACACGGAAATGGACAGGTTGCGCATGCGCCATTGCATGCCGTATGAGTTTCGTCGCGGTAGCACCCCTGCAAGGGCTATAAGGAACATTACCAGTGTGTATTACAATGCTATATCACATCGTCAGTGCTGTTGTTGGTTCGATCGGTTCCCAGAGAGAAATTTTGACCTGTCAGACCATCCCAAAGGCGGAAGACCCGCAACAGTGGATATGGACACGCTGAAAACCTTAGTGGAGACCGACTGGCAGTCCCAAAGCCGGAAGACCCGCAACATTGGACATCAACACGCTGAAGACCTTAGTGGAGACCGAACGGCCATCCCAAAGCCGCGAGACGCGCAACAGTGGTATGGACATGCTGAAGACCTTGGTTGAGACCGACTGGCCGTCCCAAAGCCGGAAGACCGGGAAGAGTGGATATGGGCAAGCTGGAGACCTTAGTGGATACCGAGTGGCCGTCCCAAAGCCGGAAGACCCTGAACAGTGGATATGGAAACGCTGAAGACCTTAGTAGAGACCAAATGGCCATCCCAAAGCCGCAAGACGCGCAACAGTGGATATGGACATGCTGAAGACCTTAGTGGAGACCGACTGGCCGTCCCATAGCCGGAAAACCCGGAACAGCGGATATAGGCACGCTGAAGACCTTAGTGGAGACCGACTGGCCGTCCCAAAGCCGGAAGAGCTGCAACAGTGGATATGGACATGCTGAAGACCTTAGTGGAGACCGACTGGCCGTCCCATTTGCCGGAAAACCCGGAACAGCGGATATGGGCACGCTGAACACCTTAGCGGAGGCCGACTGGCCGTCCCAAAGCCGGAAAGCCCGGAACAGTGGATATGGACATGCTGAAGACCTTAGTGGGGACCAACTGTCCGCCCCAAAGCCGGAAGGCTCACAACAGTGGATAAGGTCATGCTAAAGACCTAAGTGGAGACCGATTGGCCGTTCGAAAGCCGGAAGACTCACAACAGTGGATAAGGTCATGCTGAAGACCTAAGTGGAGACCGACTGGCCGTCCTAAAGCCGGAAGACTCACAACAGTGGATAAGGTCATGCTGAAGACCTTAGTGGAGACCGACCCACGTGTGACCAGGCGGGAGTTGGCTGAACAGTTGGGGACTACCCACACGAGCACTATCATGCACCTGCGTCAACTTCGGAAGGTGCACAAGAGGGGAGTTTTGGGAACCTCATCAACTCACAGTTGAGCAGAGAGAAAAACGCATGAGGGCATGCGTTTTCCTGATTGCAAGTGACCAAGTTGAACCGTTTGGACCGCACTGTTACAGGTGACGAGAAATGGGTCCTGTATGACACTATCAGCGCCCGAAAACAGTAGTCGGATCCAAAACAGAAGCACATGCCGAACCCCAAAGCTGTCCTACACATACGTAAGATCCTACTGTCTGTTTGGTGGGGTAGGCGGGGTGTCGTGTTTTTTGAGCTACCGTCGGACAACACTATAATCGCCCCTGTGTACTGTCGTCAGCTCGACGATCTGCACGCATCTCTCACGTCGAAACGACCAGCACTGCTGAACCGCAAGGGCGTCCTCTTACAGCAGGATGGAGCGACACCACACGCAGCACTGACTACCTGTCACCAGATCAGGGAACTGGGCTGGGAGCTGCTGCCGCTCCCAGCCTATTCCCCAGACATTGCACCAAACGACTACCACCTTTACTGGTCGTTGCAACATTTCCCGGACGAACAGAGGTTCATTAACAGGAACGATGTCGAAAGCCCACTTACTCAATTCTTTGTGTGCAAGCCACCACAATTCTAAAGGGACAGTATGCAACAGTTGCCCAGACGACTGTAGGCAGACTGTGGCATGATTTCAATACTGCATTTCGTAAGAAACTGTTGAACAGAAGCATCCACATGTGGACGGGCGTTATCATGGTGTAGGGTCCACTTGCCCACCAGTTCCAGTCGCTTAATCGATATGTGTCGTCGCAGACGCTTCAAAACTAAAATGCAATACTCAGCATTGACAGTAATTTGTGGAGGAACGGCATGCTGGTAGACTACACCTTTATGATCAAAGAAAATCAGCATCGTCTCCGCTGATTTGGTTTGGCGGACTTTTTTTCGAGGAGGCGAGCCTGTGTGCTTCCAGACACCCGTTGCGCGCTTCGTGAGTGGACCCATGTTTCACCGGCAGTTATTACCGTGTTTAACTGCCAATGAAACATGGTTCCAGTATTGATCTTTTGCAATCATTTGTTTCCACTCATGACACACCCGAACTCTGGCTAACAATTGTTCAGGTGATGAGGTACCCATCTGGAACACACACGATGCAGTAGTAATTTGTTGTGGAGAATAAATACCAACGTTTTCGAAATATTAGTTGACGCCGCTATGTATTCACACGTCATTCGTCGATCTTCTTGCACGATTGCCCAAGCAGTGTTAACAATACGCTCCGTAACAACACTTTCAGGTCGACCAGGCCTAGGAGCGAGGTCTGCCGACAAACGCCCTTTTTTATAATCATGGTGCCATGTAAAAATCGTTGACTTGCCCAAACGTTCGTCTTTGTAAGCTTTTTTCATTAAATCAACTGTTTCTGGAGCCATTTTACCCAAACGATAGCAAAATTTCATCGCACAACGCATTTCACTTCTTAACTTTGAATCACTCCCCTCCATAGCTGTATGCCAAAATGCAGACGTACCTTAAACAACTGCGTAATAACAAAACCAGAATCGTCTGCCACGGCTAATAACTGTTGCCATAGATACTTCCTTAATTCATTTAGTCATCTGCGTGGTTATTTTTCCGCTTCGTCCGGTTGCCAACTCAAAAAAATTACTCTTAATTTTTATGGAACGGCCTTTGTATATATATTCGGTAATTAGCACTTTTCTGTTGCCTTGCATTTCCAGACATTACTTTCTTTTTTTCCCGTGATGCAACAGAGTCTCACTTTTTCGCTGACTAATCTAAAGTTAGCTGGAAAGTTGTTTTTCTTCACAACCGAAATAAATTTCCGTCGGTGCCATTAACCGACGCTACTGACATGAAAGGATCGTAAGAAAACATTAAATTACTTTTGGGAAACATCCAGTGTAAAAAATATGCTTGGAACATCTATGACGATTTGAAAATCATTGATCTTTTTGCTTGTTTGCAGCTTGGATGCACAAAATTTTGTTGTTTCCTGTGCGAGTGGGATAGGAACAGACGCGATGCTGCAGGTGGGTTAACATTTCTTTCAGCCGCGATGCTGCAAGTGGATTAACATTTCTTTCAGCCCACCTTTTAGCCCCCCCCCCCCCCAAATTTAAGCACTCAGAACATATGGCTGGTGCAACCATCTAAGATCTTAAGAAACTTGGATAAGCGTACCTGAATTTCTCGAATTCACTAAAATTTTGTAATATAAATAGAATGTTTTGTTAAATTTAGTGTTTGTACTTCTGATAAATGAAGGGAGTCCTATGAGCGAATTTCTAAGAGAGCAGTAGAAACATACTAGTTTTGTAATTACAGTTTAAAGAGATGAGAGAGAGAGAGAGAGAGAGAGAGAGAGAGAGAGAGAGAGAGAAAGAAAGATAGAGAGAAACAAAGAAAAAGATAGAGACAGAGAAATAGAAAGAGAGAGAGAGAGATAAAGAAATAAAAAAAAAGAGGGAAAGAGAGAGGATGAAAGAGAGAGAGAGGCGGAGATAGAGACAGAGAAAGAAACAGACAGACAGAGAGACAGAGAAAGAAACAGGCAGACAGAGAGACAGACGGAGAGAGACAAATAGAAAGAGAGAAAGAGAAGGAGAGAACGAGAGAGAGACAAACAGAAAAAGGGAGAGAGAGAAAGAAATACAGATCTGTAAAAAGAGAGGGGGAGAAAGCGAGAGAGACGGAGACACAGAAAGAAACAGAGAGACATGGAGAGACAAATAGAAAAAGAGAAAGAAACAGACAGACAAGGAGAAACAAATAGAAAAAGAGAAAGAGGAGAGAACGAGAGAGAGGGACAAAGAGAAAGATAGAGAGAGAAAGAAATAAAAAGAGGAAAAGAGAGAGGAGAAAGACGGAAACAGAGACAGAGACAGAAACAGACAGACAGAGAACGACAAATACAGAGAGAGAGAGAGAAAGAGAGAGGCAAGGAGAGAGATAGAGAAATAGACAGAGACAGAGAGATAAAGAGAAAGAGAGAGGAAGAGCAAAAAACAGAGAGAGAGAGAGAAATAAATAAAAAGAGAGGATAGAGACAGAGAAAGAAACAGACAGACAGTGAGAGACAAATAGAAAGAGAGAAAGAGAGATAAAGAGACAAAGAGACAAAGAGAAAGGGAGAGTGAGAAAGATATATATATATAGAGAGAGAGAGAAAGAACAAAGAGAAAGGGAGAGTGTGAAAGAGAGATAGAGAGAGACAAAGAGGAAAAGAAAGATAGAAAAATAGAAAGAGACAGAGAGAGAAAGAGAAAGAAAAAGAGAAGAAGAAGAAGAAAGAGAGAGAGAGAGAGAGAGAGAGAGAGAGAGAGAGAGAGAGAGAGACAGAGAGAGAGAGAGAGAGATCGTAATTCCTTGTCAGGTTACAAACTAAAATTCTTTAAAAGCTTTATGAAAGAAAAGAGAAAGACCCAAGTAAGCTAAACGTGTGAAGAAATACAAGTAGTAACTTGCTATAGAAGTTCGTGTACATGGCTTTCATACAACAGACGTTGAATAAATACTACACACAGTATTCACTTGAAAACTTTTTTACTGGGAATAACATTACCAGCGTCGGGTAAAACGCACACAAACACAAACGGATTTTTTTTTTTTTTTTTTTGGCAAAATTTCTGCCAAACACTTCAAAATTTGTGCCCCCCCCCCCCATTATGCTTAGCCCTCCTAATAGCCTACTCAGCTATGAGCGGCTAGTATTGCCACTGGATAAAAGAGATAGCAGAAGTCATTACACGAGCAAGGGCCGACCGAAACATAAGTAACTAACTCCAGGGAAGAAAAATGCCGTAAACCGTCCACTAGTAAACTCTGAAAATGCTTACCTAGCCCACCCCTTCTACATATTAAACTATGACTTATGAAAAGTTTTGTCAATGCAATAAACCAAAATTTTTTATTCACATTGGTCAAATTTCCAACATATAGTTTCCAACATATAGTTTCCAACAAATTCCCCAAATACCCAATATTTAATTACTTAATTCACAGTTTCTTTCAAAAGCATGTGAGCATACCTGTTTTATGAATTAAACTCGAAAAACAGATTCTGCGCATGGTACTGTAAGATTTTCTCCTAGAATTTTAACTACAGGCGCGATTTCGCACATGCCAATTTTTTCTAATTTCCCATCCTGGTTAGCACCTTACCGAATCCACGCTACATCAAATCGAGGCTGCTTTAAAGGCTAAGGGCATCCGAACACTTTATTTAGGTAGGTGGTCCTAATAATTTGCTACAGCAGTGTACAATAATAGGATTTACATAACGCACATTTTTTATATACGAGAATTGTACCGAAAGTAATGCAAAAGTGGGCATGACTTTTTTATTACCTGAGAGAGCTCCTTCAAATTGCACATTTTGGTAGAGTAACTCTTCCTCTATAGTAACCTTTCTTCTTCATTGCAGGTAAATAGGAGGGTTGAACCGAAAGTAATGCAAAAGTGGGCATAATTTTTTATTAACTGACAGAGGACGTTCAAATTGCACATGTTGGTAGAGTAACTCTTCCTCTATAGTAACCCTTCTTCTTCATTGCAGATAAATACGAGAGTTGTACCGAAAGTAATGCAAAAGTGGGCATAATTTTTTATTAACTGACAGAGGTCGTTCAAATTGCACATGTTGGTAGAGTAACTCTTCCTCTATAGCAACCCTTCTTCTTTATTGCAGGTAAATACGAGGGTTGTACCGAAAGTAATGCAAAAGTGAGCATAACTTTTTTATTAACTGGCAGAGGTCGTTCAAATTGCACATGTTGGTAGAATAACTCTTCCTCTTTAGTAACCTTTCTTCTTCATTTCAGGTAAATAGGAGGGTTGAACCGAAAGTAATGCAACAGTGGGCATAATTTTTTTATTAACTGACAGAGGTCGTTAAAATTGCACATGTTGGTAGAGTAACTCTTCCTCTATAGTAACCTTTCTTCTTCATTTCAGGTAAATAGGAGGGTTGAACCGAAAGTAATGCAAAAGTGGGCATAACTTTTATATTAACTGACAGAGGACGTTCAAATTGCACATGTTGGTAGAGTAACTCTTCCTCTATAGTAACCCTTCTTCTTCATTGCAGATAAATACGAGAGTTGTACCGAAAGTAATGCAAAAGTGGGCATAATTTTTTTATTAACTGACAGAGGTCGTTCAAATTGCACATGTTGGTAGAGTAACTCTTCCTCTATAGTAACCTTTCTTCTTCATTTCAGGTAAATAGGAGGGTTGAACCGAAAGTAATGCAAAAGTGGGCATAACTTTTTTATTAACTGACAGAGGTCGTTCAAATTGCACGTGTTGGTAGAATAACTCTTCCTCTATAGTAACCTTTCTTCTTCATTGCAGGTAAATAGGAGGGTTGAACCGAAAGTAATGCAAAAGTGGGCATAACTTTTTTATTAACTGATAGAGGTCGTTCAAATTGCACGTGTTGGTAGAGTAATTCTTCCTCTATAGTAACCATTCTTCTTCATTGCAGGTAAATAGGAGGGTTGAACCGAAAGTAATGCAAAAGTGGGCATAACTTTTTTATTAACTGATAGAGGTCGTTCAAATTGCACATGTTGGTAGAGTAACTCTTCCTCTGTAGTAACCATTCTTCTTCATTGCAGGTAAATACGAGAGTTGTACCGAAAGTAATGCAAAAGTGGGCATAACGTTTTTATTAACTGACAGAGGTCGTTCAAATTGCACGTGTTGGTAGAGTAACTCTTCCTTTATAGCAACCCTTCTTCTTTATTGCAGGTAAATACGAGGGTTGTACCGAAAGTAATGCAAAAGTGGGCATAATTTTTTATTAACTGACAGAGGTCGTTCAAATTGCACATGTTGGTAGAGTAACTCTTCCTCTATAGTAACCTTTCTTCTTCATTGCAGGTAAATAGGAGGGTTGAACCGAAAGTAATGCAAAAGTGGGCATAATTTTTTATTAACTGACAGAGGTCGTTCAAATTGCACATGTTGATAGAGTAATTCTTCCTCTATAGTAACCATTCTTCTTCATTGCAGGTAAATACGAGAGTTGTACCGAAAGTAATGCAAAAGTGGGCATAACTTTTTTATTAACTGGCAGAGGTCGTTCAAATTGCACATGTTGATAGAGTAACTCTTCCTCTATAGTAACCTTTCTTCTTCATTGCAGGTAAATAGGAGGGTTGAACCGAAAGTAATGCAAAAGTGAGCATAACTTTTTTATTAACTGGCAGAGGTCGTTCAAATTGCACATGTTGGTAGAGTAACTCTTCCTCTATAGCAACCCTTCTTCTTTATTGCAGGTAAATACGAGGGTTGTACCGAAAGTAATGCAAAAGTGAGCATAACTTTTTTATTAACTGGCAGAGGTCGTTCAAATTGCACATGTTGGTAGAGTAACTCTTCCTCTATAGTAACCCTTCTTCTTCATTGCAGATAAATACGAGAGTTGTACCGAAAGTAATGCAAAAGTGGGCATAATTTTTTATTAACTGACAGAGGTCGTTCAAATTGCACATGTTGGTAGAGTAACTCTTTCTCTATAGCAACCCTTCTTCTTTATTGCAGGTAAATACGAGGGTTGTACCGAAAGTAATGCAAAAGTGAGCATAACTTTTTTATTAACTGGCAGAGGTCGTTCAAATTGCACATGTTGGTAGAGTAACTCTTCCTCTATAGCAACCTTTCTTCTTCATTGCAGGTAAATAGGAGGGTTGAACCGAAAGTAATGCAAAAGTGGGCATAACTTTTTTATTAACTGACAAAGGTCGTTCAAATTGCACTTGTTGGTAGAGTAACTCTTCCTCTATAGTGACTCTCCTTCATTGCAGGTAAATACGTGGGTTGCACCAAAAGTAATGCGAAATGTAGGCATAACTTTTTTATTAACTGACAGAGGTCGTTCAAATTGCACTTGTTGGTAGAGTAACTCTTCCTCTATAGAAACCCTTCTTCTTCAGTGCAGGTAAATACGAGGGTTGTACCGAAAGTAATGCAAATGTGGGCATAACATTTTTATTAACTGACAGAGGTCGTTCAAATTGCACATGTTGATAAAGTAATTCTTCCACTATAGTAACCCTTCTTCTTCATTGCAGGTAAATACGAGGGTTGTACCGAAAGTAATGCAAAAGTGGGCATAATTTTTTATTAACTGACAGAGGTCGTTCAAATTGCACATGTTGATAGAGTAATTCATCCTTTATAGTAACCCTTCTTCTTCATTGCACGATGGACTCCAAGCAGAAGCAACGTGCCGTCATTGAGTTCTTGTCGAAGAAAGGGTGTAGGCTGTCCGACGTCCACAGAAGGCTACAGAATGTTTAAGAAGATGACACCATTGACAAGAGCAATGTGCAAAGATGCATGAATAAGGTGAAAATCCTCCAAATACGTGGCGTCAGTAAATAAATAAATACATCGCTCTTTCCACGTTCCAGAAACACATAGCAACCGAAAAATTGTTTTCAGCCGCCGTCGTGGAATTGAATCACGGATCTCTCGATATCTAGCCGAGCGCGCTAGCTTTACACCACGGTGGCCAACAACCCACGGTGCTATGTGTATTTTTAAGTCAGCTTCTGACATCATAAATTCGTAAGATGGGCTCAGCTACTGAGACGTCTCCATCCGGTGGGCATTAACGGCACTGGCTATATATGTTATAGCAGTTAAATCCAAAGGGCGAGATCCCGGGTGAAAATCTTCCAAATACGTGGCGTCAGTAAATAAATAAATACATCGCTCTTTCCACGTTCCAGAAACACATAGCAACCGAAAAATTGTTTTAAAAAAAAAAAAATTCGGTTGCTATGTGTTTCTGGAACGTGGAATGAGCGATGTATTTATTTATTTATTGGATGAATAAGTTTAAAGAAGGAGAAACCAGTATTGAAGACAAACCACGCAGTGGTAGACCATTATCTGCGACCACTGACGCGAATCGTGAATGAATTGATTCGCGCGGAGAGACGAGGCACAATCCATGAGCTTGTTGCACAACTGGACTGTGGTCACAATGCCACACAGAAGATGGTGGAAGACTTAGGGTATCGGAAAGAGTGTGCAAAGTGGCTACCTCGGCAACTGACCCCCGATTTGAAGGAGAGAAGGATGTATGTCTGCTCTGATTTGCTGGAAGCGTTTGAAGCCAATGAACACACGTTTTTTGTCGATCTGGTGACAGGGAATGAAACGTGAGCGTATCTTTAGGATCTGGAAACGAAGAATCATTCCATGGAATGGCGTCACACCTCTTCACCAAGGCCTAAGAAGTTCAAGGGACAGCAATCACCACAAAAGCTCATGGTGACTGTTTTATGGGACGACGAGGGTGTCGTTCTCCTTGATTTCTGGAATGTGGGCGTACGTGACCATCGAGCGGTGCATTGAGTCATCCTTAGAGAAGCCATGAGAAGGAAGAGACCAAAAAGAATCTGAAAAGGATCCACATTCACCATGACAATGAGAGACCACACACATCTTTGGCAACAAATCAAGCGATAAGCAGATTAGGCTGGTCTGTGGTCCCATCCCCCATACAGCTCAAATCTATCACCCTCCGACTTCCACCTGTTTGGTCCAATGAAGGACAGTCTCCGGGAGCAACGACTTGATGACACAGACGAGGTGAGAGTGGTTGTGAAGAAGTGGGTACAGCACCTGAATATTTTCAAAGAGGATTCGAGAGTTGGGTTCAACGATGACGCAAAAGCACCGCTTATGATGGAGATTATGTTGAGTAGTACCTTTGTATAGAGAAAGAGTTACTCTACCAGCATGTGAAATTTGAACGGCCTCTGTCAGTTATAGAAAAAGTTATATCCACTTTTGCATTCTTTTCGGTACAACCCTCGCACTAACACGCATTGCGTTGTGGGTAAAAGGGAATATGTGGAATGGAATATACGATGTGTTCAAGTCATCCAAACTAAATTTTCTTCGATGCTAGAGACCCTAAATATACTTCGATGCTATGCATCTTTTTCAACAGTTTCTCAACAGTAGTAAAGTAAATCCCATTTAATGTCACAAAAATTTGTAACGGAAGCAGTGCTTGAAATGAAAATTTCTTAGTACCGGTATGCTCGTATTTTGCTGAAAATCATCTGGAAAAAAAAATACCTTTGCCCAAAAATCTCCAAAATTGAAAAAGTAAAAAAGATCGCTGAAAGAAAAACTCCTTTGTGTGAAAAATGTGATTGACAATTCCGTGGAATACTATTGCACCATGAGTCAGAAACGATGGTGGTCGAATTCAGTTGGGTACATCGATTAGACGTCGAATCGATGTACCTTTCTTTTTGGACACAGCACAGAACACATTTACCTTAGGGGAATTTCGCACGTGTTGCACTGTAAATCTGGGATTCTCCGTTCCCCAAAAGCGAACATTGTGCTTGTTTACCTGGCCACTCACGTGAAATGTAGCTTCATCGGTGAAAACTAAGCGATCGGCAAAATCGTCATTTTCAAAACGGTACTGCATTTCGGCACAAAATTCAAAGCGCTTTGTCTTGTCAAGGTCAGTGAGATTTTTTGCAACATCTGCATTTCGTACAGAATCATTTTCAGCTTCTTTCTCAAAATTCTCCAGACAGTGGGCTGTGAAATCTGCACTTCACGACTCATCCTCCGCGTTGATTTTCCCGGGCTTCGTTGAATGCCGGTGCAAACACTATCGACGACTTCTTCCGATACACGCGGTCGTTCAGGACTTTTAAGTTTGCACAAACAGCCCTTAGTTTCAAATTTTTTATGCCAATTGTAGGTAGATTTTCTGCTTGGAGGTTCTTTTCCGAATCGTGATCGAAAATGCCGTTGCACGACAGTTACAGATTCCGTTTTGGTCGATTCTAGAACACAAAACGCCTTCTCCACTGCAGACGCTGCCATTTTGACTGAGTAGTCACGTGACACGCGCGCTATGGCCTACGTCACTTCCCTCAGTAGCGGGACATAAACTTTATGAGTACATCTACCTAACGGTTTGCAGTTCCGGTCCGTGTCTTCAACTGTCAGTGGCGTCGGAACTCTTTTTTGACAGCGGGGGCAAGATGTCGGGGAACAAAATATTTCACCCTGGCATAAAATTTATCGCACTACTGTGAAAGAAGACGTGCTGACTTCATTACGAAAATTTTCTGAAATTTTTTTTTTCGATTAAACATTCATCTATAAAAAAAAAAAAAAAAACACTTTTCATATCCATATAGTTTCCCTATGTAAACTAACTGTACGCATGAACGGCGTCAAACCATAGATCTTGACACTCATTCCTCACCTTACTTCTTTTTCCCTATTTATTTTTACTCCTTTTTTTAGATGGAATACTAATTTTTTACACATAATGAGACAAATCATTGCTGGTCTTCACACGGGAACCAGCCCTGTGGACTGTTTAATGGGGCTAGCATTTCTGAGTGACGTTAAAAAAAAATTCAGAATTCTACATAGTTCATGGTAAAAAATGAAGAGCAATACTCAATTTTTATCAAAATGAACTTATAAAAAAAACCCGAATGTTTGAGATCTCCAATCATGAACATATGTAATTTGAAAAGGAAGAAAACTGAGGGGGCAAATGTGATGTTTTGCCCCCACATTCATTTGTGTGTGCGGGGGCGACTGCCCCCTCTGCCCCCGCGGCTCCGATGCCGCTGTCAACTGTTACTGTTTTGCAGCATCTGAAAAATTTATACCTACTTCTTTATCAGCATAGCATAAATTAATTATCTACAAAGGATAGCAGGGTATTCTCTCGATTTCACGAGACGTCTTTAGTTTTGCGCAACACCACAGAAGCAACAATATGAAGGAGAAGATATTGGCCGCCCTGATGGCTCAGTGGTCTAAGCGATGTCTTCTGATCATTCGTCCAAAAGGGGTCCGGGGCGCGAATCCCGGTGAGGCATGGATGTTGTGTTTGTCTCACCGCACTAGCTCTCTCCCTTCCCTGGAACCAGTGGCCCTAAATTAAGGACGGGAGACTGTTTATAGCCCATTGAGTTGCTCACAGTGGTCGTTAAACCTCCAGTAAAAAAAAATCATTCGTCCAGAAGGGGTTCGAACTTGAATCCCGGTGAGACATGGATGTTGTGTTTGTCTTACCGCACTGGCTCTCTCCCTTCCATGGAATCATTGACCCTAATTAAGGGACGGGCGACTGTTTATAGGCCATTGAGTTGCTCACGGTGGTCGTTAAACCGCCAATCAAAAAATAAAATAAAAATCATTCGTCCAAAAGAGGTCCGGGTTCAGATGAGGCATGATGTTGTGTTTGTCTTATCGTACTGACTCTTTCCCTTCCCTGGAACCAGTGACCCTAAATTAGGGACGGGAGACTGCTTATAGCCCATTGAGTTGCTCACGGTTTTCGTTAAACTTCCAACCAAAAAAAGAAAAAAAGCAGTCATTCGTCCAAAAGGGGTCCGGGGCGCGAATCCCGGTGAGGCATGGATGTTGTGTTTGTCTCACCGCACTGGCTCTCTCCCTTCCCTGGAACCAGTGGCCCTAAATTAAGGACGGGAGACTGTTTATAGCCCATTGAGTTGCTCACGGTGGTCGTTAAAATTCCAATAAAAAAAAAATAATTCGTCCAAAAGGGGTTCGAGCTTGAATCCCGGTGAGACATGGATGTTGTGTTTGTCTTACCTTACTGGCTCTCTTCCTTCCATGAAATCAGTGACCCTAATTTAGGGACGGGCGACTGTTTATAGGCCATTGAGTTGCTCACGGTGGTCGTTAAACCGCCAAACAAAAAAAATAAAAACCATTCGTCCAAAAGTGGTTCGGGTTCGAATCCCGGTGAGACATGGATGTTATGTTTGTCTTGCCGCACTGGCTCTCTCTCTCTCTTCCCTGGAACCAGTGGCCCTAAATTAGGGGCGGGAGACTGCTTATAGCCCATTGAGTTGCTCACGGTTTTCGTTAAACTTCCAACCAAAAAAGAAAAAAAAACAGTCATTCGTCCAAAAGGGGTTCGGGTTCGAATCCCGGCGAGACATGGATGTTGTGTATGTCTTACCGCACTGGCTCTATCCCTTTCCTGGAACCAGTGGCCATAAATTAGGGACGGGAAACTGCTTATAGCCCATTGAGTTGCTCACGGTGGTCGTTAAACCTCCAATCAAAAGAAAAAATGTTGGAAGATATTGAAACAAAGCAGAAAACTGTAGAGGACGATCCGCAACAGCGACCTCACTTAGATGTAAGAATAATCATGCTGCAGAGAAGAAAAAAAAATAATAAGGGGAATCAGGTTTAGACCTTTCCGCGTAAACATAAACACATCACAAACAAACAGGTGAAAAAAAATTGCCTTCATTTTGTTGTTGTACGTATCAGTTTCGCAGAAATCTGAGCCACGCGGATGTAGACAGTAAAAAGAAAAAAAGATAAAAAGTCATACATATGAGGTGTAAAAGGACATGCAATGCTATTTCAAAAAAGGAGCTGCAATAGGAAACGCGAATAAAAGAGGTGGATAAAAAGCAACTTGTGTAGTATTCAGCAAAGTCTACGTTGGTATGGAGAAAGGTTGAGTCAGGTGGGGGTTGCACCGGAAACAAGTGGGCGGGAATGCATGGAAGGGTTATTTTTTAAAAAAAAAGGCGAAGCTTAACCCCTTTTCCCCCAAAGCACACCCATTAGAAGGCTTTTGAACCCGATGAGCACTAGGCATTTGTGTCTCCCTAGCGTTGCTCCTCTAGGTATACGGAGGAATGGGGGGGGGCTCATGGGGGCGTGCATTGGAACAAGTGGAAGGGAAGGTATTCCAAGCGGTAGACTGTTGTCAGGAAGGTAATTACGAGAAGGGGTTCTTAAATCTCCACTTCGGATTCTCTCTGCCAGTTGTCGGGCAACATTGAAATTGATTAGAACGGGGTGGATCTCTTCGGAGAATTTCTTTCCTTTTCTTTTCTTTTTTTTTGGTTAGAATTCCTGTGGTTTCCGTGGTTTCGGGGTCAATGTCACGATACTTTCACTGCTAAACCTACTTTGTCTGCCTTGTAGAGCCACAGTTTCATCGACCTGTTAACCTCTTTTTTCTGTCCTCCTTTTCATTGGGCAACCTGTTTTTTTTTCTTTTTCTTTTTTTTTTTTTAACGAACCATATGTATTGTATTAGCTCTGTACTGCGCCCACATCGCTCATTTTATGCGATCGTGCCAGGATTTTTATTAATATTTTATATTGAGAAAAAGAGACAGAGTAAACCTCTGTATATTTCGATTCTTTTTTAATGCTGGGACAATGCTGGGAAACCCACAAAGTGAAAAAATAAAAAAAAATTGCTCCCTCACTTCCGAAGGTCTTTCACCTCAAGTAAGCTTTACAGTAAACCTAGAAACCGAGCTGAAGATTTCCAGTTCGGTATAAGGAAAAAGCAAAGAAAGATGACACCGAATTTTCGGGTGTAATGAGCACGTCTTTTGAATCCCTTCTGCAGCGAATTAAATTTATCAAAACTATTCAGAGTCATCCAGCGGGTGGCACCCCCCCCTAAACCCTAACGAAGTTTATTAAAAACACAGTTTGCCGTCTTTACACGATTTTAAAAAATTACAGTTAAAAATACATATGCACTAAATTAAAACATGAGCACTTTCAAGTACACTGTGAACCCGTCATCAGATGGTGTGGTTGCATTATGCCCTGGTAGGGTATATATATATATATATATAGTAAACACATTGACGAAAGAGTAGTTTTGGCATGCGCATGTTCATTACATAATCACGTCGTTTAATTGGAGCTTGGGTTGTTGCAGGTATTGTCTCTTTCGCTGTAGTAGTTACAAAGCACACAGGGCAGAATGTTGTAACGACGATACCCCTATCACTATACCGTTACCATGGAAACTGCTTTGTAACTACTACAGCGAAAGGGACAATACCGGCAACAACCCAAGCTACTTGAAAATGCTCATGTTTTAATTTATTGTATATGTTACCGTTAAAGTGTATCATTCAGTTATTTCATAGAATACCTAGTTATTTCATGAAATAGCTGATCAAGTTAGTTAAAGCGTGTAATAAATTAATAATTCCACACTTTAACGAGTTAGGTATTCTATGAAATAACTAGGTATTCTATAAATTAACTAATGATAGACAGTTGAAGTGTAAAATAAACAATTTGACTGAATTATACAGTATACAAAATGTTATTTATATAAAGACACAATAAAATCATTTATTACAACAGGGATTACTAAAATGGCATTTGGAATTGCATAGAATATTTTTTCTAAAACAAATACATTTTTTGTTGACACACTGCGTTATAGATGAACATTTTTTAAATCCCTGACCGGTACCTAAACTTTGAGCTATAGCAACCGACAGCAGCGATTTCTCTATATCTGGCACTTCTTCGATCTGAATTAGTTTTTGCTCACAGACGCTGAACTGGGATCGGGAATATAGCTGTTTTATGCGGCCGTTTCGTGTTCCCAATTGAAAAAATCCTTCTTCGGTTATTTTCACGATAACAGCTAAAATAGATCTGACGTCACCCCTTCCTCTGTCAACTTCAGGTACTGGGATACGGACTGTAAGCCCCACAGAGGCTTCAGAATGAGATTTATCTGACATTAATTTCATCTTCTTAGCTTGAATTTCCAAACATTCTTTAGAGTTTTCTCTTTCCCTCTGAACATTCAGTTCATTAAAACACAATTTGCGGATCTTCTGTACAACTTTGTCTTCCAAAACATAGTCTTCTAAACATGACATGTCGACAGACTCATTACATTTCGAACAAACTACGTTTTCACTGCATTCTTGTGAACAAACTATATATACTTTACTAATGGCATTATTTAACCTTGTTTTTTCAACCAGCACTTCATTATCAGGTTGAGACGAAGTACTCATAAGTTAATATCATTATTATTATATAGCACTTTATAGTGGGTTGAAAATGGTGTGCTATTTCTCACCAGTGGTTCTCACTTTACAGCCTTTTGAATTTGGGATTTATTTACTCAGTTATTTTACACTTTAACGGGGTGTAAATCGTTATTCTATGAAATAAAACCATGGAATACAAGTGAGTTTTACGCTTTAACTGACTTGATCAGTTATTTCACGAAATAACGGATTTCATACTTTAACGATAACGTATATATATTTTTAACCGTATTTTTTTTAAATCGTGTAAAGATGGCAAACTGTGTTTTTAATATCCTTCAGCACGAATAAATTGACTTCCTATACTTCCTAACGAAGTTTTTACATTTAAGGTGATTCCAGCTGAAATCTTTGCCTTATGCTTCCAATGATAAAACTTCTTTACATATTTTCATCGCAATTAATGTATTCCCAAGCATGAAGATTTGCACATCGATGAAACTAACTCTAAGCTATAGCATGGGATACTTAACTTGCTAAAACATAACCATAATTAAGCAATCCAACATTTGTTTGCCTACTGACGTCATCAATGTACAGGTCGCGCCATCTATTGACAGATCTAAACAATCTCAAAGTAAAATTATTTATTTTTAATATACACTGGCGGAAAGTGAAAAAAGAACACCAAGAAGGAGACGTCTGATACCACCGAAATTTATACAGCATAATAACGGAATACAGAGGATAACGTGATCAAAACATTATGGCAAAATACAGCTGTATTTGCTGGTAAACTGAAAAATAACGTTTCCATGTAACATGGTTAGTACGAGGTTGAACCGCCATGAACTGCGTCACACTGGGCAATTCTGGCATGGAGTCTGTCGTACAGATCTTGGATGTAAGTTTGGGGTATTGAGTTTCAAGCATCCTCAACCTGGACACGTAAATCAGGGATGGTCGTGGCTGGCTGTGGAGACCGGATAAGTCATTGTCCCATAAAATCCCACACGTGCTCAATGGGGAACAAATCCGGTGAACGTGCAGGCCATGGAAGTTGTCTCACACCCTGAAGTGCATGTTGCGTTGCACGTGCCGTGTGTGGGCGTGCGTTATCTTGCTGGAAAACACCACGATGGACCGACCTTACAAATGGCACAACAACGGGCTGAATGATGTTGTTGATGTAGGAGGTGCTTTTTAACGTACCCGGTACAAACACTAGTTGTGTACGGGAGTGATAGCTGATCGCTCCCCACACCAGGAGACCAGGTGTAGACCCTGTGTGTCGCTGGCGGATGCAAGAAGGGTGGAGACGCTCCCCTGTGTGTCCTCGAACACGCATACGGCCATCGGAAGCAGAATCTGCTTTCATCGCTGAACATGACAGATCGCCATTGCGTTCTCCAGTGCAGACGCTGGCGACACCACTGCTGCCGTTCCTGACGGTGGGCTGGAGTCAGAGGTACACATGCCAAAGGCACACGTGCACGTAGTCCTGCATCAAGTAGACGGTTGCGGATTGTTCACACAGTCACCTCAGGTGCAACGGCAGCTCGGATTTGCGTCGCAGTGGATGTTCTGCTTGACAACGCCGCTCTTCTTATGCGTCGATCGATCCGCTCATCAGTCCGTCTGTGACTCCCGGTTCCACGTCTTCTCGTGTGGGAATGTTCCTCGGACCATCTACGCCACCATCGTACCACCACCGATACTTGCCGTCCAATTCGCTCCGCAATACGACGATACGACCACCCGGCCTCGCGGAGTCCGACTAGACGACCTCGCTCAAAGTCCGATAACTGTTGAAACCGTACACGTCTTCCATGTCCAGGCACTGCAGCTTCTTCAGGGTCTTCGCACGTGTCCGTACGCCGACGACTGATTACATTCACTTCGCCGTACTCCTTAAATACCACCGACGATAATTCATATTATGCCATGGTGTGGCGTAAGCGCTCACCGGTTGGTCCCGAAATTAACATCACACCTACGTAAACTCGACCCCATTAACAGCAAATTTCATGATCGTCTGCCAATTCCTTCTTGGTGTTCTTTTTTCACTTTCCGCCAGTGTAATTATGGTTATGTTTTAGAAAAAAATAATTATCCCATGTTATAACTTAAAGTTAGTTTTATCGATGTGCACATTTTCATCCTCGGGAATACATTAATTGCGAAGAAAATATGTAAAGAAGTTTTACCATTGGAAACATACGGCAGATGTTTTAGGTGGAACCACCTTAAGGTAGCAAAGATCGTAAATGATTAATGTTGGGTATTTTGCTAAAAAAAAATTTTTCTTAAAAAAAATTTAACAATCAAACTTACTACGGAATTGGATTTAAAATACGTATTACATTGATTTAGCTTCAGTAAGAAAAGAAAGAGAAGGGAATAAAATAAAGAGAGAAAGAGAGAGCGCGCGCAAAAGATAAAGGAAAGACAGGGACAGCGTGGAGGGGGGGGGCATTCTTTGTTAGTTCTTTGCTATTGTCATATTTTCTAGCTTCTGTTAAAGTCTCGAAACAGGGTAAGGCAGAGCTTGGTATTGAAATCAGAGTAGGTTTTATAAAATTAACCAACTCCGCAGTGGCTCACCCAGGAATTCATCAACCTGGGGGAGAGGCTTTTACAGCATCAACCTGGAGGAGTGGCTTTTCTGGTTCAATCCACTGCTGGACGAAAGTCTCCCCAAGTTTCTTCCACAACAGTCTGTCTTGTGCCAGTCTCCTCCATGTTACTCCCACATACTTTCGAATTTCATCCACCCATCTCCCATGTGGTCTTCTTCTAGGTCTTTTCCTGTCCCTTGGAATCCAGTCTAAAATTTCGGCTGTCCATCGATGAGCTGTCCTTCTGGCAATATGTCCAGCCGATTGCCCTTTTAGGGATTTTTCTCTGATCAAGATGTATTCCACTCTTGTCATTTTTCTGATCCACGAGTTCCTTTTCTTTTGTCACCTGGATACACCAAGCAAGCACCTCTCCATGCTTCTTTAAGTTTATTGTCTGCAGTCTTTGTATGTCTTTTTTAGTCAAGGTCCACGTCTCTTCACCATATGTAATCACTGGAAGGATGGATTGATCAAATACTTTTCTTTTAAGACATAATGGCATATTGCTCTTGAAAATTATGCTGTTTCTTCCGAAAGCTCTCCAGGCAAGTTTTATACGCCGATTAATTTCTTCATCAATGTGACCCTCACTTGATATCTGCTGTCCAAGATAAATGTAGGTCGGTTGAGCCATGTCCAGTGTTACCTTCAAGCGGTGTGAAAGAACTTTATATATATGTATACAGGGTGTTCGTAAACTGTTTTGACAAAAGAAGAGGGGTGATAGTACCCATCGAGACGAACAATATTTATAATGGAACCTAGGGTCGCATTCCACTCTGAGTGTCAGAAAAGAGTAACTTCGAAATACGTCTAACAAGCACAAGGTCTTCACCTCAGAAGTCATTTCTTTCGTGCCGGAGAAGTGGCACATCGCCAGAACATCACCGTCAAGCATTTACCGTATGCAAATTGCCAGAGAAAAGACGCAGCATCGACAGTTGCAGCTGATTGGCTTATCAAGGTGCAGAAGACACTTCCTGAATGCCGCATATCCCGCACGATGGATTGGACGTGGCGGACCTGTGGTATGGCCTCCACGCTCACCGGACTTAAACCCACTGGACTTCTTCTGGGGGCACATGAAATCATTGGTGTACTAGACGCCTGTGGACTCGGTGGAAGATCTCGTCGCGAGAATCGTTGTTGCAGGGGACAGGATAAACACGACACCAGGAGTCTTCGAGAGGATGCGCCAGTCTTTCATTCGCCGGTGTGAATTATGCAACGGCACCCGTGGCCGCCACTTTGAGCATCTACTTTGAGTCTGTCCCTGATCTCCATAAATGGGATTGTGCAACTTATGATGTCGTTAATTCTCTTTCTTCGCACTGTTGAAAGTTCAACTTGGACATCTAACTTTACTCTTTTCTGACACTCAGAGTGGAATGCGACCCTAGGTTCCATTGTTTGTCTTGATGGGTATTCTTTTTCAAAACAGTTTACGAACACCCTGTATATAGTAATTTAACTTCTGACGTCGCTCTTAATCTCTTTTGGGCTTTGAGAAGAAGACATTACGTCAGACGCTATGTAAATTTTTGAACATGTAAAATAATATTTTTGAATGTTTAATTTGTGGCATACGTCACTCTTAAATTCTTTGGGACTTTGCGAAGAAGACACCATGTAATAGAAGGCACTATGTCTGACACTATGTAATTTTTTGAACATGTAAAATAATACTTTTGAATGTTTAATTCGGTACGTACGTCGCTCTTAATTTCCTTGGAGGGGGCTTAAGGCCGAAACCCACCTTCGTGGGTGCGCCAATGCAACTCCGAATATAAGGGCTTGGACTTTTATTTTGAAGGATCTCATTCAGACGTAGTCTATGCCGATTTCAAAAAAGTATAAAGTTCATTTCTTAGCAAAACGCGCAATCGAGCTCACCACAAGTCATCCTGGGGAAGAAGTTGAAATTTTTTACGAAAAAGTTCGGCATCTAAATAATAAATGCAAGCAACATCTGAAGATCATTATGGGTGATTTCAATGCGAAAGTAGGGCAACACAATGAAACTTCGGTAGGTAAATTCGGACATGAGAGCAGAAAACAGCGTGGGAATACTCCCGTAGAGTTTGCAGAGGCTGAAAGATTTTTCATCATGAACTCCTCTTTCAAGAAAATTAGGGGCTGCGCAAAGGCCTTTAAGGTACTATAACGAAGTAAATTTCTCCGTCTTTTTTGTCCACGCCGGGGCTCGAACCCGGGTCCCCTCATTCCGGAATAAGTCACTCTACCAATTGAACTACGCGGACGTTCGTTCTGACTGCTATCTGCCTTTATGTCGTGTGCGTCCTGCTGGCAGGTACGTCACACCTCCCCCCCCCCCCGAAAGAGGGCCGGGGCATGGCCCACTGGTCAGCCGTGACCATGAATCGTTGCAGGCAGCCATCCGCTGTAGAACGTGCACTTGAGAACTCCCAGTCAATCTGGTGTGTGAATGCAACGTCACACACATTTATTTTTCGAAGCGCTGGAGAAGGGATTCTCTTATTTTTCCTATCTCGCGGTGTGGAAAGAACACCACACCATTGCGAGATCTTGAACGACCGGAAAGTTCGCGCGCCATTATAACGAAGTAAATTTCTCCGTCATGTTTGTCCACGCCGGGGCTCGAACCCGGTCCCCTCATTCCGGAATAAGTCACTCTACGAATTGAACTACGGGGACGTTCGTTCTGACTGCTATCTGCCTTTATGTCGTGTGCGTCCTGCTGGCAGGTACGACACATCTCCCCCCCCCGAAAGAGGGCCGGGGGCATGGCCCACTGGTCAGCCGTGACCATGAATCGTTGCAGGCAGCCATCCGCTGTAGAACGTGCACTTGAGAACTCCCAGTCAATCTGGTGTGTGAATGCAACGTCACACACATTTATTTTTCGAAGCGCTGGAGAAGGGATTCTCTTATTTTTCCTATCTCGCGGTGTGGAAAGAACACCACACCATTGCGAGATCTTGAACGACCGGAAAGTTCGCGCGCCATTATAACGAAGTAAATTTCTCCGTCATGTTTGTCCACGCCGGGGCTCGAACCCGGTCCCCTCATTCCGGAATAAGTCACTCTACGAATTGAACTACGGGGACGTTCGTTCTGACTGCTATCTGCCTTTATGTCGTGTGCGTCCTGCTGGCAGGTACGACACATCTCCCCCCCCCCCCCGAAAGAGGGCCGGGGGCATGGCCCACTGGTCAGCCGTGACCATGAATCGTTGCAGGCAGCCATCCGCTGTAGAACGTGCACTTGAGAACTCCCAGTCAATCTGGTGTGTGAATGCAACGTCACACACATTTATTTTTCGAAGCGCTGGAGAAGGGATTCTCTTATTTTTCCTATCTCGCGGTGTGGAAAGAACACCACACCATTGCGAGATCTTGAACGACCGGAAAGTTCGCGCGCCATTATAACGAAGTAAATTTCTCCGTCATGTTTGTCCACGCCGGGGCTCGAACCCGGTCCCCTCATTCCGGAATAAGTCACTCTACGAATTGAACTACGGGGACGTTCGTTCTGACTGCTATCTGCCTTTATGTCGTGTGCGTCCCTGCTGGCAGGTACGACACATCTCCCCCCCCCCGAAAGAGGGCCGGGGGCATGGCCCACTGGTCAGCCGTGACCATGAATCGTTGCAGGCAGCCATCCGCTGTAGAACGTGCACTTGAGAACTCCCAGTCAATCTGGTGTGTGAATGCAACGTCACACACATTTATTTTTCGAAGCGCTGGAGAAGGGATTCTCTTATTTTTCCTATCTCGCGGTGTGGAAAGAACACCACACCATTGCGAGATCTTGAACGACCGGAAAGTTCGCGCGCCATTATAACGAAGTAAATTTCTCCGTCATGTTTGTCCACGCCGGGGCTCGAACCCGGTCCCCTCATTCCGGAATAAGTCACTCTACGAATTGAACTACGGGGACGTTCGTTCTGACTGCTATCTGCCTTTATGTCGTGTGCGTCCTGCTGGCAGGTACGACACATCTCCCCCCCCCCCCCCGAAAGAGGGCCGGGGGCATGGCCCACTGGTCAGCCGTGACCATGAATCGTTGCAGGCAGCCATCCGCTGTAGAACGTGCACTTGAGAACTCCCAGTCAATCTGGTGTGTGAATGCAACGTCACACACGTTTATTTTTCGAAGCGCTGGAGAAGGGATTCTCTTATTTTTCCTATCTCGCGGTGTGGAAAGAACACCACACCATTGCAAGATTTTGAACGACCGGAAAGTTCGCGCGCCATTATAACGAAGTAAATTTCTCCGTCATGTTTGTCCACGCCGGGGCTCGAACGCGGTCCCCTCATTCCGGAATAAGTCACTCTACCAATTGAGCTACGCGGACGTTCGTTCTGACTGCTATCTGCCTTTATGTCGTGTGCGTCCTGCAGGCAGGTACGTCACAATACATAGACTGGAAAACCATAAGTTAACCGGGCGACATTTGAAGTTTAGCGTTGTGCGGAAAGAATCTGTCACATCTCGTTCATTACTATAGGCGTTCGTGCGTTTATATCAATTACATCCATTTTTTTTTAAGTATTACCAGTAAGATTTAATTTTTTGTTTTTATAAATAGTGTGTATATCATCATCATCATCATCATCAACCATTATCAATCCACTGCTGGACGAAGGTCTCCCCAAGTTTCTTCCACAACGGTCTGTCTTGTGCCAGTCTCCTCCATGTCACTCCCCGCATACTTTCGAATTTCATCCACCCATCTTCCATGTGGTCTTCTTCTGGGTCTTTTTCCTGTCCCTTGCAATCCAATCTAAAATTTCAGCTGTCCATCGATGGTCTGTTCTTCTGGCAGTATGTCCAGCCCATTGCCATTTCAGGGATTTAACTCTGATCATGATGTCTTCCACTCTTGTCATTTTTCGGATCCACGTGTTCCTCTTCTTATCTCTCCTGGTTACACCAAGCATGCACCTCTCCATGCTACTTTGAGAGTTGTTTGCAGCCTTTGTATGTCTTTTTTAGCTAAGGTCCACGTCTCTGCACCATACGTAAGCACTGGAAGGTGGCATTAAAGAGCTTCGGAGATATGGTGTCACCTTGTCTCACTCCTTTTCCAATTTTTATGTGTGTTGTATTTTCAAACAGCCGAATCTTTGCACTTGCATTTTCATAGATGTTATTAATAATATTAATGTATGCATCTTCAATACCGCAGGATTTCAGAGCCATTGTAACTGCTGATGGTTTCACCGAATCAAAGGCTTTTTCATAATCGATAAAAGCCATGCACAATGGAAGTTCATATTCCCTCGCTCTTTCAATTAGTTCTCTCAGTACGTGGATATGATCTATTATGCTGTAGCCACTCCTGAATCCAGCTTGTTCTCTCGGTTGAGCCATGTCCAGTGTTACCCTCAAGCGGTGTGAAAGAACTTTAGTGAAGATTTTATAAACCACTGATAGGAGGCTGATAGGTCTGTAGTTCCTGAGATCCTCAATGTCACCTTTTTTTAGCAAGATCATTGTAGCGTTGTTCCAATCCTCAGGAATTTTCCCTTCATTAAGGCATCGAGTGAAAATTTGGGCGAGTACTGTTTCGATTTCTCCACTTGCTTCTTGTATGATGTCTACAGTGATTCCATCTTCTCCTGGAGCTTTTCCCCGCTTCATGTTATTGATTGCATGTGCAACTTCTGCTGGAAGGACTGGAAGAACTCTGGTACTGGTACCTTTCATGATGTCTGGAGTACATGTATCATCCCTTTCATATAATTTGGAGTAGAAATCTTTCACTCTTGTCAAAATTTCGCCTCTATTTCTTGTTACAGAACCATCTTCTTTTCTCAGTGCCATAATCTGTTTTCTTCCCTTACTGAGATGTCCCTTTGCTATCTTTAGGCTTTGGTTGTTTTCAATTGCTTTCCTTACCAGTTCACAGTTGAATTTCCTTACGTCTTCAGTGATACTTTTTCGTACTGTCTTGCATAGCTCTATATATTCCACTTTGGAAGTCACATCTTCTTTAGTTGTCCTCATCTCTCTTCGTTTTTGCATGAACATTTTGGTTTTTCTTGATAATTTGTTCACACGCAATTTGTTCTTAGACCCAGCTAATTTTGTTGCTGTTTCCATAAGAGCTTTGGTTACTTTTCTGTTAACTTCAGAAATATCCACTTCTTCCGATGTTAGGCCTTCTAAAGCAGAGAATCTGTTCTTCAGTTCCAATTTGAAGGTATTATGGTGTTTTTTAAGGTTGGTTATGTCAATACATTTTGTTTGTCTTATGAGCTTGCTACGTTCGAGTTTAGAAATATCCACTTCTTCCGATGTTAGGCCTTCTAAAGCAGAGAATCTGTTCTTCAGTTCCAATTTGAAGGTATTATGGTGTTTTTTAAGGTTGGTTATGTCAATACATTTTGTTTGTCTTATGAGCTTGCCACGTTCGAGTTTAGTGTTGAGGTGCATCTTACATCTCACCAATCTATGGTCACTGCCTGTGTTGAACTTGTTTAGCACACTGCAGTCTTCTATGACGAATTTTTTGTTACACATAATAAAATCAATTTCACTTGTCGTCCCAATTGGATGTCTCCATGTCCATTTCCTGTGTGGCTTTTTCTTGAAAAAGGAGTTCAAGATGAAAAACCCTTCTGCCTCTGCAAACTCTACGAGAGTATTTCCACTCTGGTTTCTGTTGCCGTGACCGAATTTACCTACTGAAGTTTCATTCTGTTGCCGTTGCCCTATTTTTGCATTGGAATCTCCCATAATTATCTTCAAGTGCTGCTTACCTTTATTATTTAGATCACGAATTTCCTCATAAAATTATTCAATTTCTTCTTCAGCATGACTTGTGGTGGGTGCATGAGTTTGAATAATCTGAGCCTGGTATCTTCTCGAGAGTTGGATAACGAGTCGTGCAGCTCTGTCCGAGGAACTTTCAACTTCTACCACTTTATCCTTCAGTTTCTTGTTTATTATAAATCCAACACCACTAGTTCTGCCAGTATCTGTCCCACGATAGTAGAAGAGATGTCCACTTTTCAGTTCAATGAGATCTTCTCCTTTTCTCCTTACCTCACTTAGCCCGACGATGTCCCACTTGATCCTTTGTAGTTCCTCTTCCAATTCAAGAAGCCTTGAAGATTGGTACATCCGTACGCTACGCAAGATATAACCGTTTTAAAAACTGTTTAGCTCATTATATTTGGCTATATAATTTTCTGAAATACTTTGCAATATATACACACTACACACACTATATAGTGTGTATATATTGCAAAGTATTTCAGAAAATTATATAGCCAAATATAATGAGCTAAACAGTTTTTAAAACGGTTATATCTTGCGTAGCGTACGGATGTACCAATAAACAAACAACTGGCCAGCAGACACTTTCATTTCGTAGGTTTCCTCATAATAATTGTGATGCTTTGGGGAAGTGGGCGAATGCTCTAAGACGCGCTAACTGGAAACGGAGCTAAGCCAAGCCAAAATCTGATGATTGTCATTTAGCAAGGGGTATCACGCACCTTGCGGTAAATGCGTGAGAAAAAAAAAAAAAAAAGGAAACATATTAATATTTTCATCCGGATTTAAGTGCTAGTCACAGCAATGTTGCCGTGACTTGCACTTGAAATCCAGGCGTCTCACCTTTTTTTCTAATCTTTCCCTTGAAATAATGGAGGTGTTTTAGTATTTTAAGTGCAAGATAGTAAGCTAGTAATGTTTTTCACTTATTTGATATCTAAATATTAAATTGAGGGGCTTAGTTTTTACTAGACCCTTTTGTCATTCACCAGACTGTGTATGGAAGGTTTCTGGTAACCAACACATGGCTTGTTAACTCGTGTTTCCTTTCCCAGACTTTTCATCCTCGAGATTTGTAATTGTCTAAACTCTAAATTATATGAAGAGAGAATTTCTTTCTATCATATTTAATTTTACTTATTTTTTCTACCGTTGAGTAGCTATTACGAATTCATAATACTGCGGGAAAAACTTTCGAAATTAAAAGTTTTGCTCTCGGCAATTTCTCTTAAGAATAAACAAATGACCACATTAAAATGATTTTTGACATTACTTAGAGTGTAAAACACGAATTTCATGCAACTGGATCACGCAGTTTGCAAGCAACTGAAGCCGACATATATTTTACACGTAGGACAAGCGACGTTTCCCTTCAGTTATTTCATATCCCCCAAAATTGTGATAATGATGTTTTCTTTAATCGTAAGTTAAAAGGCGCAATGTCTAATTTATACCCCATTGAAAAAAATTAATACGCAGTATTAAAACAACGTAAAATTTCTTCTTTCGCGCAGGTAAAAAAAGCTTCATTAACGTTGCTTACATAGGACACACGCCGTTTTATCCGTACAAGCTCTGTGATCAAAATGTCGTTAGCTGCTGCCACTCATTTGCGCAAGAACTTACAGTCTATGTATTTTAAAGGTCTATGGGGCTGCGTCTCTAGGCTCGCTACGCTCATTTCCAGAGTAGCGCTCTGGCCCTGCAGCCCAATCTCCAAGTATATAACATGAAATAAAAACTGGAAAATTCATATAAATTTCAATTTTTATTGCATGCCGAAGCAAATCAGGCTTATTATTCCCAAATTTCAGAGTTTTGTTTACTGTCGTTAATTTTTGGAAGCATTTCCGTAAACCGTTATGCTAAACCGTAAAAGATGGACGTTAAGTAATTTTGCTTCCTATACTTCCAATGGAAAAACTTTTGTACACATTTCCTTCACAGTTATTGTGTTTCCAAGGAAGAAAATTTGAACATCGATTAAAATAACTTCATATTATAACTTGGAATACTGAATATTTTCTAAAACATAACCATAATTATATAAAAAATCAATAACTTTTCCTTTGGTGGTGTTGAAACCAGAAAAAAGATGGCGCGACCTGTACTTTGATGACGTCAGTAGACAAACAAATGTTGGATTACATAATTATGGTTATGTTTTAGAAAATATTAAGTATTCTAAGTTATAAAATGAAGCTATTTTAAGCGATGTTCAAATGGTCATCCTTGGGAACGCATTAATTGTGAAGAAAATGTGTACAGAAGATTTTCCATTGGAAGTATAGGAATCAAAATTACTTGACGTCCACCTTAAACAACAGAGATAGCTTTACCAACAAAACCTATGCATAACAAAATTCTCTGCGTCACCATGGCAGCAGGTCACGGGACCAGAACGTTCCTCTGTGGCTATCGTGAAGACAGACAAGCCGTTCGTTTCTTTCCTTTGCGTCTTTAAAAAATGCTTAAAAATCAGAAAATGACTTTTTCTTAAAAAAAATTTCGTAAAAAAGGGACGATAGTTGTAAGTTGATGATGTAAAAATTGCAATGCGTTATGATTTATAGTTTGCCATATATCCGTTTTTTTAAATGGATCACTTCGCGAAATAGAGAATTTTGTGAAATTTAGAAATTTAATTTCTCGTAAACTAAATCGAAATTCAAAAAAAAGGGCGACGAGGTGCAAACATTCTGTCATGGCACTACATGCCTACAAAGTTTCGTGGCTCTGTTGCCGTTAGTGTGTCCAGAACGCGACTTGATAGCACTTTTTTTTTTTTTTTTTGATTGGAGGTTTAACGACCACCGTGAGCAACTCAATGGGCTATAAGCAGTCGCCCGTCCCTAATTTAGGGTCACTGGTTCCAGGGAAGGGAGAGAGCCAGTGCCGTAAGACAAACACAACATCCATGCCTCACCGAGATTCGAACCCGGACCCCGTTCGGACGAATGATCAGAGGCCATCGCTTAGACCTCTGCGCCACCGGGGCGGCTCTCTCTCTTTTTTTTTTTTCTTTTTTGCTTACCTGAAGTTTGAAATACAATAGCTCTTGAAGTGTCGGCAGAATCGAGAAACGGTTTATTTCAGCGTGTTCTTCAAACAATTCTCTACAAATGATGTAAATTTCATATTTTTATGTTCAATAAGTTTTGCGCTGCGAGCTAGGAAAGCAAGAGCGTCGCGAAATTTCTAAAACAGCGGCAGCAACAGCAGCGGCGGCAGTTACTTTCTTTTAGAATAGAGAGAAACCACATAAGAAACGGACATGGAAGCATCCCAACAGAATGACAAATGAAATTAATTTTATTATGTGTGACAAGAAATTTTTCATTGAAGACTGCAGTATGCTGAACAGGTTCAAGACAGGAAGTGATCATAGAATGGTGAGATGTAAGATGCACCTCAACATTAAACTCGAACGTGGCAAGCTCATAAAAGAAACAAAATGCATTGACATGACCAACCTTAAAAAGCATCACAATACCTTCAAATTGGAACTGAGGAACAGATTCTCAGCTTTAGAAGACCTAACATCAGAAGAAGTAGACATCTCTGAAGATAAAAAGAAACTAACCAAGGCTCTTAGGGAAACACCCACAAATCTATGTGGCACTAAGAGTAAGTTGCATATGAAGAAAATATCAAGAAAAACAAAACTGCTCATGCAAAATAGAACGGAGATGAGGACAAATAAAGATGTCACTTCCAAAGTAGAGTATGAAGAGCTATGCGAGACACTATGAAAAAGTATCGCTGAAGACGTTAGGAAATGCAACTATGAACTAGTGAGAAAAGCAATTGAAAACAACCAAAGCCTGAAGAGAGCAAAGGGACATCTCAGTAAGGGAAGAAAACAGATTATGGCACTAAGAAAATAAGATGGCACTGTAACAAGAAACAGAGGCGATAATTTTGACAAGAGTGAAAGATTTCTACTCAGAACTATATGAAAGAGATAATACATCTGCTCTAGACATTACGAAAGGTAACAGTACCAAAGTCCCTTCACTCCTGGCAGAAGTTACACATGCAATTAAGAACATGAAATGGGGTAAAGCTCCAGAAGAAGATAGAATTACCGTGGACTTTATGCATGAAGCAAGTGGAGATATAGAAACTAGAGTCGCCCAAGTTTTCACTAGATGTCTCAATGAGGGGAAGATTCCTGAGGATTGGAACAATGATACAATGATTCTGTTACATAAAAAAGGTGGCTTGAGGATCTGAACTACAGGCCAATCAATATCCTTTCAGTGGTTTAAAAGGCCTTCACTAAGGTTCTTTCACATCGTTTGAGGGCAACACTGGTCATCGCTGAACCGAACGGACAAGCTGGATTGAGGAGTGCCTACAGCACTGCAGATCATATCCATGTGCTGAGAGAACTAACTGGAAAAACGAGGAATATGAACTCCCATTACGTATGGCTTTTATCGATTATGAAAAGGCACTTGATTAAGTGAAACCATCAGCAATTACAATGGCTTTGAAATCCTACGGTATTGAGGATGCATACATTAGTATTATTACCCAGCAAAAACACGACTATTGGGAAACTGCTGGCCATCAGCTGGCAGTCATGGGTCACTGCTGGCTGAAATCTGCCGCTCACGGCTAGGTAGCGGTCCATTGGTGGCAGCGCCATTAGTTGACAGCCATTGATGGCCCTGCACCATCGCCGTGAATTGCAGGACACAAAGCGAGTGCCACAAGTGGCCCGTAGCTGGTAACCAATGAAACCCCAACACCAAGTGGAAGCAACGGAACTGCTCATGCGCAGAAGCAGCACGTGCTGTGTCTCTCGTAGTACCAGTTAGTTGAAGACGACGTTATCGCCATCGTGTTATTTTAGTGGATGTTAAGAAAAAAGAAAGCATATGTAGAGAGGCGAATTAATTTCCTTATGAAATGCCACGTCGACGAAGATAACAGATTAAGCCATGAAATACTAGATTACAGCCATGAAATACACCCACTTCATTCCCATGAATAACAAGAAATAAGTTCTGTATAATCTTTTGTTTTATCATTCATTAAACTGCTTGAAACAAAAGTCCTGGAAAAACATTAAAAAAGCGTTATGTTGAAAAAAAAAGAATAATTATACGCGTACAAAATTTATCAATTATTTGAAAGAAAAAAAAGCAACGCTATGTGGATATAATATACTCATCCATGGCTTGAATACACAAGACTGGAGGAATTCACTTCTAAAAATAACGAGAAGTAAAATAAAATATCTTTCCTCTTTAAAACAAATGTAGCTTCGGAGAAGGAAAGATACAACGTTAAGAATATAACAGAATGTGACATGAACGGGCAAATATATTAATTCAACAATCGCCTTTCAAGACGACAAAGACAGCTCGAAACTTTGGAAAGCGCCTTTAAGTTGGTACACTCGTTGAAAAAGTGAAGTTCCATTAAGGTAAAAAAAAACAAAAAAAAAACAGTCGTACGTTGAAAAAATAAATTTATGAATTATATGAAACTGACATTTATGAAATTTTCCCAGCGCGGTGCTATAATTCAGAAGTTTCGTAAGGCGAAAAAAAAAAAAAAAGAAATTGTAGCTTTGGGAAACTGCGGTTATCCTTTATTATTATTATTTTTTTTTTTATGGCTACTACTGGGGAATTGGCGGACAAGATTCGGCAAGCCATCAGTTACGTCACGTGATTGCCGGCTGCCACTGACGGGACACTGGCGGTCCACATTAGGCTAGCCTTCATTTAAGGCACGTGCTTTTAGGGCCGCTGAAGGGCCACTTGTGGTGGCTAGTGCCTATGATGGATAACTGATGGCCCTGTTGTGGTATATGACAGCTGATGGGGGTGGAAACTGTTGGCCAGCTGCTGGCCTGAACTGTTGGCCGCCCGGACATTTTATTGACGGTTCGGCAGCGGCAACATAGTGCTGGGCCATTGCTGGCAGTGCTGGTCCAGCAAGACTATTTTTGCTGGGTAATAATAACATCTATGAAAATGCAAGTGCAAAGGTTTGGATATTTGAGGATATAGCAACAATAAAAATTAGAAAGGTAGTCAGACAAAGTGACACCGTATCTCCCAAACTCCTTAATTGCACATTGCAAAACGCCTTTCAACCATTGAACTGGGAAAACAAAGGGATAAAGATTAATGGAAATTATTTAACTCACCTTCTTTCTGCTGATAACGTAGTGATTTTTGCTACTGCCCCTTAAGAACTACAGAGTATGATCCAAGAACTTGCTTACAAGAGTAAAGAAGTAGGATTAAAAATGACCTTTCAAAAGACAAAATTGATGCACAATGCTTTTACAAGAAATGAAGACTTATTGATTGGTGGGGAAAAGCTGGAGATAGCCGATACCTACATGCACCTTGGACAGCAGATATCAAGCAAAGGTCACTTTGATGAAGAAATCGACGTGTGAAACTTGATTGCAGAGCTTTTGCAAGAAGAAGTATAATTTTTAAGAGCAATATGCCATTATGTCTTGAAAGTAAAGTGTTTGATCAATGCATCCTTCTAGTGCATGCGTACTGAGTAGAGACGTGGACCTTAACTGAAAAAGACATACAAAGGCTGCAGACAACTCAAAGAGGCATGGAGAGGTGCATGCTTGGTGTAAGCAGGAAAGATAAGAAGAGGAACTTGTGGATAAGGGAAGTGACTATAGAGTGGAAGACATGATCAGAGTAAAATTCCTGAAATGGCAAAGGGTTGGACATGTTGCCAGAAGAACGGACCATCGATAGACAAGACTGGATTCCAAGAGATAGTTTAAAAAAACCCAGAAGAAGGCCACATGGGAGATGGGTGGATGAAATTCGAAAGAATGCAGGAGTGACATGAAGCAGACTCGCGCAAGGTCAAAAAGGAAAGCAAAGCAAATTGGTCAATACTGCTTCTGGATAAACATGACTCCTTGCCCTTGATGATAATAAGAAATAAGGCTATAAGAGATCCAGAGATATCTTATTTTCCCCATATAGTCTATTCGAAATTTTAAATTTTGCAGACGATGTTCAGAACGTTTTTGATAAGAAATTACAGAAAATATAAGAAGTTCAAAGAACTGAAACAGCGTGTTACATGAACACGAAAGAAACATCTTCTGCAGTTAAATTTATCTCATCATCATCATCATTGTCAACCATTATCAATCCACTGCTGGACGAAGGTCTCCCCAAGCCTCCTCTACAACGGTCTGTCTTGTGCCAGTCTCCTCCATGTCACTCCCGCATACTTTCGAATTTCATCCACCCATCTCCCATGTGGTCTTCTTCTGGATCTTTTCCTGTCCCTTGGAATCCAATCTAAAATTTCGGCTGTCCATCGATGGTCTGTTCTTCTGGCAGTATGTCCAGCCCATTGCCATTTCAGGGATTTAACTCTGATCATGATGTCTTCCACTCTTGTCATTTTTCGGATCCACGTGTTCCTCTTCTTATATCTCCTGGTTACACCAAGCATGCACCTCTCCATGTGTCTTTGAGAGTTGTCTGCAGCCTTTGTATGTCTCTTTTAGTTAAGGTCCACGTCTCTGCACCATACGTAAGCATTGGAAGGATGCATTGATCAAACACTTTTCTTTTAAGACATAATGGCATATTGCTCTTGAAAATTATGCTGTTTCTTCCGAAAGCTCTCCAGGCAAGTTTTGTACGCCGATTAATTTCTTCACCAATGTGACCCTCACTTGATATGTGCTGTCCAAGATAAACGTACGTGTCTGTTATCTCCAGTTTTTCTCCATCAATCGATAAATTTTCATTTCTTGTAAAAGCATTGTACATCACTTTTGTTTTCTGAAAGTTCATTTTTAATCCCACTTCTTTACTCTTGTCAGCAAGTTTCTGGATCATACTCTGTAGCTCTGATGGGGTAGTTGCAAAAATGACTATGTCATCAGCAAAACGAAGGTGGGTTAGATAATCTCCATTAATCTTTATCCCTTTGTTTTCTCAGTTCAGTGATTGAAAGACATTTTCCAATGTGGCATTAAAGAGCTTCGAATTATGTATTGCCTTTACTTTCACGAAAATCTACGTAATCTACGCTGCTGTGTGTGAAAATTGCAACTCCATGAAGGAACCATGTAGTTCAAATGAAATTTATACCACACATTACTGCAATATTAGGGGCCGTCCATAAAGTACGTCCGAGATTACGGGGGGGGGGGGGGGGTCCTGACAACCGGACCAAATGTGACATGGGGAGGGGATTCGGATGTCCAGCGGCAAAAATATAATGGATGGTATTTCTTTCTTTTGTTTTCTCTGTTTTTCTTCTTTTAATAGTTAAAAAAAGGTATGAAATATTTCAGATTTCTGATGATATTTAGCTAAATCAGAATATTAATATTAAGTTCTTGTATTTGTACACTGGAAAAACGTTTTGTTAATTCAACAAAAAATTTTGTCGATATACAGTCAACAAAATTTTTTGATGAATTTGCAAAATTATTTTGTTGGAAATTATTGTTGATTTTATGGTTATCACGACAAAACGTTTTGTTCATTTAACAAAATGATTAGGTCGTTTTTTGGGAATTTGTTTGATCCAACAAAACATTGTTATCACGACAAAATGTTTTGTTGGATCCAACAAATTCTCAAAAATCGACCTAATTATTTTGTTAAATGAACAAAACGTTTTGTCGTGATAAAAATAAATTTTGTTAAATCAACAATAATTTTCAACAAAATAATTTTGTACATTCAACAAACATTTTTGTTGACTGTATATCGACAAAATTGTTTGTTGATTCAACAAAATTTTTGCTGAATTAATAAAACGTTTTTCTCAGTGTATTACCAAATCTAATACAAGAACTTAATATTAATATTCTGATTTAGCTAAATATCATCAGAAATCTGAAATATTCGGTAGATGGTATTACAGAATATTTCAGATTTCTGATTATATTGAGCTAAATCCGAATATTAATATCAAGTTCTCGTATTAATATTAATAGTAGACGGTATAATCGGGAGTGTTGCAACCTTGAATGCGTGCGTTCATTTGCAGATCTTTATTTCAGGATGATAAAGTTCGGTTAGCATTAGGGAATAAATTAATGCCTAAATAATAAATATTTTCTGAAGCAAACGTGTAAATATATGGAAGATTCCTTTAAATAATTACATGTTTTCTTTCTGGACTTCTCAAAGCAGTCGTCAAAAATAAAGGGGGTTGCGGGAATTTGGACGTACTTTTTAGGGGGAGGGGGGTCAACAATCGTACAAAATGTGACATGGGGGAGGGGGATTGATTCGGTCTAAAATAGTAAAAAGACATGGTCGTACTTTATGGACGGCCCCTAAGAGCTTCTAGACGTCGTGGCATTGAATCGAAAAGGCGTTGGATGGTGTCCTGGATAGTTGCTTGCCAGGCGGCATGTGTGCGAATCCACAGATCATTGGTACTGATTTCTGGAGGACTTTGTTGGGCTGGTTGCCGAGTAACCATTTCCCAGACATGTTCAATAGGCAACATGTCAGGCCGACAGAGACGAAGCGGTATCTGCTGTACTCCGAAGAGGGCTTCAGCATTCCTGGCAACATGTGGTCGGGCATTGTCCTGCTCGAATAAAGCTCCAGCAGTGTTCTGAAGGAAGGGTATGACTTCTGCATGTAAAGCCTTCTCTGATGTAGCAGTCGCTGTTGAGATTGCCCCCAAGTCGTAGCAGCCGAGATCGCGAATAGCATCCCACACCATCACACTTGCCCCATATGACGTTCGACAATGCATGCTGGAGGAAGGCGCTCACCACAATACTGTTAAATGCGTATGCTGCCATCATGGTAGTCCAAGTTGAATCGGGAATCGTCCGAAAACACGACATGTTGCCAATCAGCACGCCATTGTATGTATTGAAGACCCCATTCCCGCCTGAGGCGTTCATGATTCAGAGTTAAAGGAATCCGTCACAAAGGGATGCGTGTAATCCAAGGAGGTTAGGAGAAGAGGAGGTGAAACGACCCGTTTTGAGTGAAGCCAAAACAGATCAGCTGTTTCGATCGTCACTCTGAGGTGGTTGGAGTCTGCAGGAGTTCGGAAACGTGACGTCACTTCCTGTGTCTGAAGCAGTTTTGTTTAGAGCATGCAAACCATGCAAACCAAGGACGCAAACAAGGAATATTTCGGACCTCGTATTTCTCAACATTAGGGTTTTGATTACATTTTAAACATGGTTGCTTGCACATGCACAGCATGCAAGTAACCATACGCAGCAGGCACTTCCGCTCAAAAAAAAACATTATTTTTTTCAACTTTTAAAAGAAATACCAACACATATTTTCCTACTTTTTTCTGGAATTTTTTAATTATGGGAATGAATATTGTAGCCTCAATTTTTTTCATGACTGTATGGGAGTAAGGGTCCGAAAAACCAGTTCAAAATCGCGATTTCCCCGTAGAGATATACAGCAGATTCTCGGATTGGGCGCATTGGCGTAATCAGCTGATTGAAAGTGGCGTCACGCCAGAAGCACATAGACAGGTGCTGTTGCCATCTACTCCTTCTTCTAACCTCCTTGGTGTAACCAGTCCTCCGTGCAAACAGACGGCGTCGAACTGTGGAGGCAGACAATGCCACTCCTGTTGCAGTACTCCACTGTTGTGCTAACACTTGTGAAAATGCGGAAAGGTTAGTCACCGCCATGCGGATAAGGCGACGGTCATCATGCGGTGTCGTCACATTTCTCGGTCCACTGCCGGATTGTCGATGCACCTGATTCTCCTCGGTCCACTGACTCCACACGTGCATCACTGCCATGGTGTTATGTCCCGTCCGAGCCGCAATGTCCCTGTACGAAAATGCACCTTCACGCAGACCAATCATTCGTCCCAGTTTAAACTGTGTCGAATAGTGACATTGCGCCCTTCGTCGTCGCCGAGGCATTATTAAATCCTGGAGACCCTCTTCAACTCACTTTCCACGATGCATTACTGGTGTGTATGATCATGATGATCATATGTAGAGGATTTTAGGAAGGGAGTGTCTGACCCCAGGTCTTAAACAACCCTTAGAAATAGGAAGCTAGGAGATTTGGGCTAGAGTGCCCGATAGGAAAGTGACACGGAAGCGAGGTAGAAGACGCCCTTATTTACTACTGGGGGGCCAGTACCGGGGTCCGACGGCTAAATGTGCCCATCAGATCATATGTAGAGGATTTTAGGAAGGGAGTGTCTGACCCCAGGTCTTAAACAACCCTTAGAAATGGGAAGCTAGGAGATTTGGACTAGAGTGCCCGATAGGAAAGTGACACGGAAGCGAGGTAGAAGACGCCCTTATTTACTACTGGGGGGCCAGTACCGGGGCCCGACGGCTTAACGTGCCCACAATGCCCATCAGATCATATGTAGAGGATTTTAGGAAGGGAGTGTCTGACCCCAGGTCTTAAACAACCCTTAGAAATGGGAAGCTAGGAGATTTGGGCTGGATTGCCCGATAGGAAAGTGACACGGAAGCGAGGTAGAAGACGCCCTTATTTACTACCGGGGGCCAGTACCTGTGGCCCGAGGGCTTAACGTGCCCACAATGCTCTTGTAGATCAGATCAGATCATATGTAGAGGATTTTAGGAAGGGAGTGTCTGACCCCAGGTCTTAAACAACCCTTAGAAATAGGAAGCTAGGAGATTTGGGCTAGAGTGCCCGATAGGAAAGTGACACGGAAGCGAGGTAGAAGACGCCCTTATTTACTACCGGGGGCCAAGTACCTGTGGCCCGAGGGCTTAACGTGCCCACAATGCTCTTGTAGATCAGATCAGATCATATGTAGAGGATTTTAGGAAGGGAGTGTCTGACCCCAGGTCTTAAACAACCCTTAGAAATAGGAAGCTAGGAGATTTGGGCTAGAGTGCCCGATAGGAAAGTGACACGGAAGCGAGGTAGAAGACGCCCTTATTTACTACCGGGGGCCAGTACCTGTGGCCCGAGGGCTTAACGTGCCCACAATGCTCTTGTAGATCAGATCAGATCATATGTAGAGGATTTTAGGAAGGGAGTGTCTGACCCCAGGTCTTAAACAACCCTTAGAAATAGGAAGCTAGGAGATTTGGGCTAGAGTGCCCGATAGGAAAGTGACACGGAAGCGAGGTAGAAGACGCCCTTATTTACTACCGGGGGCCAGTACCTGTGGCCCGAGGGCTTAACGTGCCCACAATGCTCTTGTAGATCAGATCAGATCATATGTAGAGGATTTTAGGAAGGGAGTGTCTGACCCCAGGTCTTAAACAACCCTTAGAAATGGGAAGCTAGGAGATTTGGGCTAGAGTGCCCGATAGGAAAGTGACACGGAAGCGAGGTAGAAGACGCCCTTATTTACTACCGGGGGGCCAGTACCTGTGGCCCGAGGGCTTAACGTGCCCACAATGCTCTTGTAGATCAGATCAGATCATATGTAGAGGATTTTAGGAAGGGAGTGTCTGACCCCAGGTCTTAAACAACCCTTAGAAATAGGAAGCTAGGAGATTTGGGCTAGAGTGCCCGATAGGAAAGTGACACGGAAGCGAGGTAGAAGACGCCCTTATTTACTACCGGGGGCCAGTACCTGTGGCCCGAGGGCTTAACGTGCCCACAATGCTCTTGTAGATCAGATCAGATCATATGTAGAGGATTTTAGGAAGGGAGTGTCTGACCCCAGGTCTTAAACAACCCTTAGAAATAGGAAGCTAGGAGATTTGGGCTAGAGTGCCCGATAGGAAAGTGACACGGAAGCGAGGTAGAAGACGCCCTTATTTACTACCGGGGGGCCAGTACCTGTGGCCCGAGGGCTTAACGTGCCCACAATGCTCTTGTAGATCAGATCAGATCATATGTAGAGGATTTTAGGAAGGGAGTGTCTGACCCCAGGTCTTAAACAACCCTTAGAAATGGGAAGCTAGGAGATTTGGGCTAGAGTGCCCGATAGGAAAGTGACACGGAAGCGAGGTAGAAGACGCCCTTATTTACTACCGGGGGCCAGTACCTGTGGCCCGAGGGCTTAACGTGCCCACAATGCTCTTGTAGATCAGATCAGATCATATGTAGAGGATTTTAGGAAGGGAGTGTCTGACCCCAGGTCTTAAACAACCCTTAGAAATAGGAAGCTAGGAGATTTGGGCTAGAGTGCCCGATAGGAAAGTGACACGGAAGCGAGGTAGAAGACGCCCTTATTTACTACCGGGGGGCCAGTACCTGTGGCCCGAGGGCTTAACGTGCCCACAATGCTCTTGTAGATCAGATCAGATCATATGTAGAGGATTTTAGGAAGGGAGTGTCTGACCCCAGGTCTTAAACAACCCTTAGAAATAGGAAGCTAGGAGATTTGGGCTAGAGTGCCCGATAGGAAAGTGACACGGAAGCGAGGTAGAAGACGCCCTTATTTACTACCGGGGGGCCAGTACCTGTGGCCCGAGGGCTTAACGTGCCCACAATGCTCTTGTAGATCAGATCAGATCATATGTAGAGGATTTTAGGAAGGGAGTGTCTGACCCCAGGTCTTAAACAACCCTTAGAAATGGGAAGCTAGGAGATTTGGGCTAGAGTGCCCGATAGGAAAGTGACACGGAAGCGAGGTAGAAGACGCCCTTATTTACTACCGGAGGGCCAGTACCTGTGGCCCGAGGGCTTAACGTGCCCACAATGCTCTTGTAGATCAGATCAGATCATATGTAGAGGATTTTAGGAAGGGAGTGTCTGACCCCAGGTCTTAAACAACCCTTAGAAATGGGAAGCTAGGAGATTTGGGCTAGAGTGCCCGATAGGAAAGTGACACGGAAGCGAGGTAGAAGATGCCCTTATTTACTACCGGGGGGCAGTACCTGTGGCCCGAGGGCTTAACGTGCCCACAATGCTCTTGTAGATCAGATCAGATCATATGTAGAGGATTTTACGAAGGGAGTGTCTGACCCCAGGTCTTAAACAACCCTTAGAAATGGGAAGCTAGGAGATTTGGGCTAGAGTGCCCGATAGGAAAGTGACACGGAAGCGAGGTAGAAGATGCCCTTATTTACTACCGGGGGCCAGTACCTGTGGCCCGAGGGCTTAACGTGCCCACAATGCTCTTGTAGATCAGATCAGATCATATGTAGAGGATTTTACGAAGGGAGTGTCTGACCCCAGGTCTTAAACAACCCTTAGAAATGGGAAGCTAGGAGATTTGGGCTAGAGTGCCCGATAGGAAAGTGACACGGAAGCGAGGTAGAAGACGCCCTTATTTACTACCGGGGGCAGTACCTGTGGCCCGAGGGCTTAACGTGCCCACAATGCTCTTGTAGATCAGATCAGATCATATGTAGAGGATTTTAGGAAGGGAGTGTCTGACCCCAGGTCTTAAACAACCCTTAGAAATGGGAAGCTAGGAGATTTGGGCTAGAGTGCCCGATAGGAAAGTGACACGGAAGCGAGGTAGAAGACGCCCTTATTTACTACCGGAGGGCCAGTACCTGTGGCCCGAGGGCTTAACGTGCCCACAATGCTCTTGTAGATCAGATCAGATCATATGTAGAGGATTTTAGGAAGGGAGTGTCTGACCCCAGGTCTTAAACAACCCTTAGAAATGGGAAGCTAGGAGATTTGGGCTAGAGTGCCCGATAGGAAAGTGACACGGAAGCGAGGTAGAAGATGCCCTTATTTACTACCGGGGGGCAGTACCTGTGGCCCGAGGGCTTAACGTGCCCACAATGCTCTTGTAGATCAGATCAGATCATATGTAGAGGATTTTAGGAAGGGAGTGTCTGACCCCAGGTCTTAAACAACCCTTAGAAATGGGAAGCTAGGAGATTTGGGCTAGAGTGCCCGATAGGAAAGTGACACGGAAGCGAGGTAGAAGACGCCCTTATTTACTACCGGAGGGCCAGTACCTGTGGCCCGAGGGCTTAACGTGCCCACAATGCTCTTGTAGATCAGATCAGATCATATGTAGAGGATTTTAGGAAGGGAGTGTCTGACCCCAGGTCTTAAACAACCCTTAGAAATGGGAAGCTAGGAGATTTGGGCTAGAGTGCCCGATAGGAAAGTGACACGGAAGCGAGGTAGAAGATGCCCTTATTTACTACCGGGGGGCCAGTACCTGTGGCCCGAGGGCTTAACGTGCCCACAATGCTCTTGTAGATCAGATCAGATCATATGTAGAGGATTTTAGGAAGGGAGTGTCTGACCCCAGGTCTTAAACAACCCTTAGAAATCGGAAGCTAGGAGATTTGGGCTAGAGTGCCCGATAGGAAAGTGACACGGAAGCGAGGTAGAAGACGCCCTTATTTACTACCGGGGGGCAGTACCTGTGGCCCGAGGGCTTAACGTGCCCACAATGCTCTTGTAGATCAGATCAGATCATATGTAGAGGATTTTAGGAAGGGAGTGTCTGACCCCAGGTCTTAAACAACCCTTAGAAGTAGGAAGCTAGGAGATTTGGGCTAGAGTGCCCGATAGGAAAGTGACACGGAAGCGAGGTAGAAGGCACCCTTATTTACTACCGGGGGCCAGTACCTGTGGCCCGAGGGCTTAACGTGCCCACAATGCTCTTGTAGATCAGATCAGATCATATGTAGAGGATTTTAGGAAGGGAGTGTCTGACCCCAGGTCTTAAACAACCCTTAGAAATAGGAAGCTAGGAGATTTGGGCTAGAGTGCCCGATAGGAAAGTGACACGGAAGCGAGGTAGAAGACGCCCTTATTTACTACCGGGGGCCAGTACCTGCGGCCCGAGGGCTTAACGTGCCCACAATGCTCTTGTAGATCAGATCAGATCATATGTAGAGGATTTTAGGAAGGGAGTGTCTGACCCCTGGTCTTAAACAACCCTTAGAAATAGGAAGCTAGGAGATTTGGGCTAGAGTGCCCGATAGGAAAGTGACACGGAAGCGAGGTAGAAGACGCCCTTATTTACTACCGGGGGCCAGTACCTGTGGCCCGAGGGCTTAACGTGCCCACAATGCTCTTGTAGATCAGATCAGATCATATGTAGAGGATTTTAGGAAGGGAGTGTCTGACCCCAGGTCTTAAACAACCCTTAGAAATAGGAAGCTAGGAGATTTGGGCTAGAGTGCCCGATAGGAAAGTGACACGGAAGCGAGGTAGAAGACGCCCTTATTTACTACCGGGGGCCAGTACCTGTGGCCCGAGGGCTTAACGTGCCCACAATGCTCTTGTAGATCAGATCAGATCATATGTAGAGGATTTTAGGAAGGGAGTGTCTGACCACAAGTCTTAAACAACCCTTAGAAGTAGAAAGCTAGGAGATTTGGGCTAGAGTGCCCGATAGGAAAGTGACACGGAAGCGAGGTAGAAGACGCCCTTATTTACTACCGGGGGGCCAGTACCTGTGGCCCGAGGGCTTAACGTGCCCACAATGCTCTTGTAGATCAGATCAGATCATATGTAGAGGATTTTAGGAAGGGAGTGTCTGACCCCAGGTCTTAAACAACCCTTAGAAATAGGAAGCTAGGAGATTTGGGCTAGAGTGCCCGATAGGAAAGTGACACGGAAGCGAGGTAGAAGACGCCCTTATTTACTACCGGGGGCCAGTACCTGTGGCCCGAGGGCTTAACGTGCCCACAATGCTCTCGTAGATCAGATCAGATCATATGTAGAGGATTTTAGGAAGGGAGTCTCTGACCCCAGGTCTTAAACAACCCTTAGAAATAGGAAGCTAGGAGATTTGTGCTGGATTGCCCGATAGGAAAGTGACACGGAAGCGAGGTAGAAGACGCCCTTATTTACTACCGGGGGGGCAGTACCTGTGGCCCGAGGGCTTAACGTGCCCACAATGCTCTTGTAGATCAGATCAGATCATATGTAGAGGATTTTAGGAAGGGAGTGTCTGACCCCAGGTCTTAAACAACCCTTAGAAATAGGAAGCTAGGAGATTTGGGCTAGAGTGCCCGATAGGAAAGTGACACGGAAGCGAGGTAGAAGACGCCCTTATTTACTACCGGGGGGCCAGTACCTGTGGCCCGAGGGCTTAACGTGCCCACAATGCTCTCGTAGATCAGATCAGATCATATGTAGAGGATTTTAGGAAGGGAGTCTCTGACCCCAGGTCTTAAACAACCCTTAGAAATAGGAAGCTAGGAGATTTGGGCTAGAGTGCCCGATAGGAAAGTGACACGGAAGCGAGGTAGAAGACGCCCTTATTTACTACCGGGGGGCCAGTACCTGTGGCCTGAGGGCTTAACGTGCCCACAATGCTCTTGTAGATCAGATCAGATCATATGTAGAGGATTTTAGGAAGGGAGTGTCTGACCCCAGGTCTTAAACCACCCTTAGAAATAGGAAGCTAGGAGATTTGGGCTAGAGTGCCCGATAGGAAAGTGACACGGAAGCGAGGTAGAAGACGCCCTTATTTACTACCGGGGGCCAGTACCTGTGGCCTGAGGGCTTAACGTGCCCACAATGCTCTTGTAGATCAGATCAGATCATATGTAGAGGATTTTAGGAAGGGAGTGTCTGACCCCAGGTCTTAAACCACCCTTAGAAATAGGAAGCTAGGAGATTTGGGCTAGAGTGCCCGATAGGAAAGTGACACGGAAGCGAGGTAGAAGACGCCCTTATTTACTACCGGGGGCCAGTACCTGTGGCCCGAGGGCTTAACGTGCCCACAATGCTCTTGTAGATCAGATCAGATCATATGTAGAGGATTTTAGGAAGGGAGTGTCTGACCCCAGGTCTTAAACCACCCTTAGAAATAGGAAGCTAGGAGATTTGGGCTAGAGTGCCCGATAGGAAAGTGACACGGAAGCGAGGTAGAAGACGCCCTTATTTACTACCGGAGGGCCAGTACCTGTGGCCCGAGGGCTTAACGTGCCCACAATGCTCTTGTAGATCAGATCAGATCATATGTAGAGGATTTTAGGAAGGGAGTGTCTGACCCCAGGTCTTAAACAACCCTTAGAAATAGGAAGCTAGGAGATTTGTGCTAGAGTGCCCGATAGGAAAGTGACACGGAAGCGAGGTAGAAAGGGGGTGGAAAACGCCCTTATTTAGTTCGATCGTCACTCTGAGGTTCTTTCTGGACTTCTCAAAGCAGTCGTCAAAAATAAATGCGTCGGATGGGCAGTCGTCAAAAATAAATGCGTCTTAACGTCCCCATCCGACGCACGGCGGGTATTTAGTGGATCGAGCGTTCGCACCTATACCTGGGATCGAACCTGAGGTTTTCTCCGTGGCAGTCACGAACGTTGACCACTAGGACACCCGTGGCCCTTACATTAGATTCATCAGATCAGATCAGATCATATGTAGATAATTTTACGAAGGGAGTGTCTGACCCCAGGTCTTAGACAACACTTAGAAATAGGAAGCTAGGAGATTTGGGCTAGAGTGCCCGATAGGAAAGTCACACGGAAGCGAGGTAGAAAGGGAGTGGAAGACGCCCTTATTTAGTACCGGGGGCCTGTATCCGGGGTCCGACGGCTTAACGTGCCCATCCGACGCACGGCGGGTATTTAGTGGATTGAGCGTTCGCACCTACCTGGGATCGAACCTGAGGTCTTCTCCGTCGCAGTCACGAACGTTGCCCACTAGGCAACCCGCGACCCTTACTGGTGTGTATCCTAAACAGCCCATTCTTTATAACTCTCACTCGACTGTCCAGAGGGCGCTGCCGGGCCCAGACATGCGGAATGACTCTGCAATTCTAATAATTTGCATGCCCTACACTGTAAGATGGATTCTGCTGTACACGAGGCATTTTCCATCATTTCTTTCGTGAATTAACGAAGCATGTTTCTGATACAACCATTTCCGTGAAATGAAGGAAAGAACCCTGAATTTCACGGATATTTCGTACCACGGGAAAATTCTGAATTTGCAGAAACCTTTCCGCAGTTTCTTTCTTGTATTGACGGTATTACCGTTTTAGAGATGTGTTAACGAAAAATTCTGAATTTTCAGAAATCTTTCCGCAGTTCCCTTCGTATATTAACAGAAAAACTCCGTTCTCACTTTTTCCGTATCCGTACAAGAAATTACCGGTACACTGAGAAAAACGTTTTGTTAATTCAACAAAAATTTTGTTGAATCAACAAAAAATGTATTTGCAAAATTATTTTGTTGAAAATTATTGTTGATTTAACAAATTTTTTGGTTATCACGACAAAACGTTTTGTTCATTTAACAAAATGATTAGGTCAATTTTTAGGAATTTGTTTGATCCAACAAAACATATTGTTATCATGACAAAATGTTTTATTGCTGCAACAAAACATATTGTTATCGTGACAAAATAAGTTTTGTTGCTATAACAAAATGTTTTGTTGCACCACAAAACATTTTGTCATGATAACAATATGTTTTGTTCATCAAACAAATTCCCCAAAATCGACCTAATCATTTCGTTAAATGAACAAAACGTTTTCTTGTGATAACAATAAATTTTGTTAAATCAACAATAATTTTCAACAAAATAATTCTGCAAATTCAACAACATTTTTTGTTGACTGTACATCGACAAAAAATTTTTGGTGAATTAATAAAACGTTTTTCTCAGTGTAATAGAAGCGATTGGTGTGAATACTTGAGGTTTGATTTACTTTTAGATTTCAACGTCTGTCGAATTCTGAAGTTCCGTTGCGAGATCGGATATTGTGGATAGCATATCGCATGCATTTTGTTTATTGTGGCACAGGATATTTCTTCTCCTTTCCCCTATTTCGTGCATCAGCTGTTTGCTATGTATTGTGCTACTGTATCAAACCGGGCACTGAACTGGAAGGCATTGTCAGTTTAAAAAAAATTCAAGTTGAGAAGCATTTTGTTGTTTCGAAAAATCAGGATGAAAAATGCTTAATTTGTAAAAAGTCCTCCTACAGAAAAAAAAATTCAAACATACACAGAAATAAGCTCAAAAAAAAAAAAAAAAAAAAAAAAAGGCTAAATCCCTCGTATTAGTGATAAAAAAATTTCATTGTCGAGCAAATTCTTTTACGATGTACAATCGTGGCCAAAAGGCCTGCACCAGGTGATTGAAAGTCAAATTTTTGATGTTTGAAGTCAACGTATACAGCGTAATGGTAAAGTCAGGAATACATATTATACATCATTTTAAAGGAAATTTTATACTGAATTCAAACATTGGCGCTCCCACGGAGGGGGCTTTGTGGGCTTAAGCCCCCTCCAAGGAGATTAAGAACGACGTACGTCACAAATTAAACATTCAAAAGTATTATTTAACATGTTCAAAAAAATTACATAGTGTCTGACATAGTGTTTTCTGTTACATAGTCACTTCTTCCCAAAGCCCCAAAGAGATTAAGAGCGACGTACGTCACAAATTAAACATTCAAAAATATTATTTTACGTGTTCAAAAAATTACATAGTGTCTTCTTCCCAAAGCCCCAAAGAGATTAAGAGCGACGTACGTCACAAATTAAACATTCAAAGTATTGTTTTACATGTTCAAAAAGTTACATAGTGTCTCACAATGTTTTCTATTACATAGTGTCTTCTTCCCTAAGCCCCAAAGAGATTAAGAACGACGTACGCCACAAATTAAACATTCAAAAATATTATTTTACCTGTTCAAAAAATTACATAGTGTCTTCTTCCCAAAGCCCCAAAAAGATTAAGAGCGACGTACGTCACAAATTAAACATTCAAAAGTATTATTTTACATGTTCAAAAAAATTACATAGTGTCTGACATAGTGTTTTCTGTTACATAGTCTCTTCTTCCCAAAGCCCCAAAGAGATTAAGAGCGACGTACGTCACAAAGTAAACATTCAAAAGTATTGTTTTACGTGTTCAAAAAATTACATAGTGTCTTCTTCCCAAAGCCCCAAAGAGATTAAGAGCGACGTACGTCACAAATTAAACATTCAAAGTATTGTTTTACATGTTCAAAAAGTTACATAGTGTCTCACAATGTTTTCTATTACATAGTGTCTTCTTCCCTAAGCCCCAAAGAGATTAAGAACGACGTACGCCACAAATTAAACATTCAAAAATATTATTTTACCTGTTCAAAAAATTACATAGTGTCTTCTTCCCAAAGCCCCAAAAAGATTAAGAGCGACGAACGTCACAAATTAAACATTCAAAAGTATTATTTTACATGTTCAAAAAAATTACATAGTGTCTGACATAGTGTTTTCTGTTACATAGTCTCTTCTTCCCAAAGCCCCAAAGAGATTAAGAGCAACGTACGTCACAAATTAAACATTCAAAGTATTATTTTACATGTTCAAAAAGTTATATAGTGTCTCACAATGTTTTCTATTACATAGTGTCTTCTTCCCTAAGCCCCAAAGAGATTAAGAGTGACGTACGTCACAACCGTATATAAACTATAGGCGTACACTATATGTATGTACACACATTGGGCCGCGGGTGGCTTAGTGGGCAACGTTCGTGACTGCCACGGAAAGGGCCTCAGGTTCGATCCCCAGCATGTACGAACGCTCGATCCACTAAATATCCGCCGTGCGTCGGATGGGCACATTAAGCCGTCGGACCCCGGGTACTGGCCCCCCTGTAATAAATAAAGGCGTCTTCTTCCCCCTTTCTACTTCGCTTCCGTGTCACTTTCCACCGGGCACTCTAGCCCAAATCTCCTAGCTTCCTATTTCTAAGGGTTGTCTAAGACCTGGGGTCAGACACTCCCTAAAATCCTCTACATATGATCATGATCATGTACACACATTGAGTACGTATACTATGCGCATGTATATACAGCCCCCTCCAACAAGAATTGTTGAGTGCGCCACTGAATTCAAATATTTTTACCGAATGTTGTTACCAGTAATAGAAGTGAAGTTACAAGCAAAAGTACAGCGTCCAGTCATAAAAAGCAACAAATAGTGGAATTTGTGAAATTAGTGTGCAATGCATTTAACGTTAAATTACTGTACAGTACATTATTAAAACTTGCAGGACACTTGAAATAACTTACCAATACGTAAAATGCGCTTTAATATTTAATTGGATAGCCAAAGAGCTTCTCTAGTTGCCCATTGGTGATACCACGGTGCCATACGACCCTCAGAGATTCAATTAAAGTCTTTAATTCTCAACCTCAATTAAAGTCTTTAATTGAGTCTGTAAGAGCCGTTTGGCAATTAAAATCTTCAATTGAGTCTGTAAGGGCCGTATGGCAACGTGTAATCACCAAAGGACAACTAGAGAAGCTTACGAGTTCCATTCCAAGAAGGTACACTTTGTTACTAAGAAACCGTGGTTATCGAATTAAATGTTAAGGCATATCTTGCTTGTTGGTCAGTTATTTCAAGTGTCCTGCAAGTTCCAATAATGTATTGTACAGTAATTTTACGTTAAATGCATTGTACACTAATTTCACAAATGCCACTATTTTTTGCTTTTTATGACTAGACACTGTATTTTGCTTGTAACGTCACTTCTATTACAGGTAATGACATTCTGTAAAAATATTTAAATTCAGCATAAAATTTCCTTTAAAATGGTGTATAATATGTATTCCTGACTACGTTGTATAAGTTGATTTCAAACATCAAACATTTGACTTTCAGTGTACTGGTGCAGGACTTTTGGCCACGATTGTACGTGATTCGAATTCCGGAGTGTCTGTGGCTCAGTGGTTAAAGGAGTGCGTTACCTGTTCAACCAGTCCAAGCTGCGCGGGTTCACTCCTGACTGGAACTACAGGATAATCTGGGTAAAGAGCTGAAAAACGCAGGGTCGTCTGTTTTGCGGGAATTACATTTTAAACACGGAAAAACCTAAGATGGATTTTTCTGAAATAAACGGTATTTCTGACTACGAAAAATCTGAAAGTATGGAGGTTAAAATAAACGGGAACTTCTAAATTTCTGAAAAACACGGTCACCTACCGGCAACTTTGCTGCACGTTATTTTCAGAAAATTTCCCTGAATTCACACCCCTTTTTTTTTTTTTTTTTTTACAGTGTACCCTGTTCTGCACATCCTGTAAGTTCCATCATTCCTTCATGGTGTTGCAATTTTCACAAACAGTAGTTTACATAACCTCCTCCTCGTATGTCTGTGGACGTGCTCTTCATATATATAGAAGTTTTCAAAATGGCCACATAAAAAACTTAGCGTGAATATTCCCTATCTGTATCAATGACCTCGGTAATCTCGTGCTCGCTATAATCAGAGTACGACTACATTTTATCTGAGTCGTTCGATTAACAATCAGCTGTTGCAGCAAGAAAAAAAAAAAAAAAAAACTAGAACGAGAGAGAGAGAACATAGTTTTTGTTTAACTCTTGAACTTCAAGCTTTACGATAGATCCGTGAATTAATTGGTAATATAAATCAAAAGCTACGCTTCCCATCTTTCCAGATGAAACCATGTTTTACGGAAATCGTTTACATTCGCTGGGTGACTCAAAACCAATTTGGCTCCGAAATTGGCGCTAATCTGAATCTGCAGATGGCAGTCTAATAGATTTACCACCTGCAGGAACGAATCTCCCACCCTACAACAACCAGGACGCCTCATGCAAAATCACCCGTCGCTTGATTTGGACTAAAATGGCCCCAAACTTTAAACAAATGCGATGGCATCGATATGACTTTAAAAAAAAAAAAAAAAAAATGAGCTAGTGCACAGCGAGAAAGTAAGAGTTCAAAATTAATGTGTTACACATATCATCATCACTGTCAACCATTATCAACTCACTGCTGGATGAAGGACTCCCCAAGTCTCTTCCATAATGGTCAATCTTGTGACAGTCTCCTCCATGTTACTCCCGCATACTTTCGAATTTCATCCACCCATCTCTCATATGGTCTTCTTCTGGGTCTTTTCCAGTCCTTTGGAATCCAGTATAAAATTTCAGTTGTCCGTCGTTCTGGCAATATGTCCAGCCCATTGCCATTTCAGGGATTTTACTCCGATCATGATGTCTTCCACTCTTGTCATTTTCCTTATCCACGAGTTCCCCTTCTTATCTCTCCTGGTTACACCAGGCATGCACCTCTCCTAGTGTCTTTCAGTTATCTGCAGTCTTTTTATGTCTTTTTTATATAAAGTCCACGTCTCTGCTCCTTACGTAAGAACTGGAAGTATGCATTGATCAAACAATTTTCTTTAAAGACATAATGGCATATTGCTCTTAAAAATTCTACTGTTTCTTCCAAAAGCTCTAAAACCAAGCTTTATACGCCGATAAATTTCTTCATTAATGTGACCCTCGCTTGATATATGCTGTCCAAGGTAAATGTAGGTATCGGTTATCTCCAGCTTTTCCCCATCAGTCGATACATCCTTTCTTATGAGAGCATTGTACATCAATTTTGTCTGCGGAAAGTTCGTGTTTAATCCCACTTTTTAACTCTTGTCAGCAAGTTCCTGGATCATACTCTTCAGCTCTGAAGGGGTATTTGAAAAAATGACTACGTCATCAGCAAGACGAAGGTGAGTTAAATAATCTCCATTAACCTTAACCGTTACATACATATCAATAAGTTGTTTTCTGAGATTCAGAGGTTAACTCCTCAAAGGAAGAATATCTGCCAAGAATACATTTAGCAGATGGAACTAGAGTTTACTTACTGCGGATGTATCAAATTTGCAGCGATCTTGGCACACAGCTCGAGCTCCACTGACATCCATCACACGTCTGACACAAAACCTTTTGTACTTCATGCTCATTATCTTTTTCTCGTGCAGATATTTCTGAAGCTGGTTCACCCATGATTTCCTTGACCTTTCTCTGCTATTCTTTCGTGTCACTGAATAAATTCTTTTAGTAAGCATCTCTACTCTCATCCTTTTAACATGTCCAAACCAACTAAGAATATTTGTTTCCACCACTAACAACATGTCTAAACCACCTAAGAATATTTGTCTCCACCACTAACAACATGTCCAAACCACCTAAGTATATTTGCCTCCACCACTAACAACATGTCCAAACCACCTAAGTATATTTGTCTTATCAACATGTCCAAACCACCTAAGTATATTTGTCTTATCAACATGTCCAAACCACCTAAGAATATTTGTCTCCACCACTAACAACATGTCCAAACCACCTAAGAATATTTGCCTCCACCACTAACAACATGTCCAAACCACCTAAGAATATTTGTCTCCACCACTAACAACATGTCCAAACCACCTATGAATATTTGCCTCCACCACTAACAACATGTCCAAACCACCTATGAATATTTGCCTCCACCACTAACAACATGTCCAAACCACCTAAGAATATTTGCCTCCACCACTAACAACATGTCCAAACCACCTAAGAATATTTGCCTCCACCACTAACAACATGTCCAAACCACCTAAGAATATTTGTCTCCACCACTAACAACATGTCCAAACCACCTATGAATATTTGCCTCCACCACTAACAACATGTCCAAACCACCTAAGAATATTTGCCTCCACCACTAACAACATGTCCAAACCACCTAAGAATATTTGCCTCCACCACTAACAACATGTCCAAACCACCTAAGAATATTTGCCTCCACCACTAACAACATGTCCAAACCACCTAAGAATATTTGCCTCCACCACTAACAACATGTCCAAACCACCTAAGAATATTTGTCCCCACCACTAACAGCATGTCCAAACCACCTAAGAATGTTTGTCTCCACCACTAACAACATGTCCAAACCACCTAACAATACCTGTCTTCACCTTGCTAACAACATCTTACTTCATATTTCATATCTGCTATTCATCTTCATGGTCAGAAGTTGTCTTGTCACAACCCTCCATAAGTAACGCATCTCTCAAGCACATAAACGATTCGCATGTCTATTCTACAGTACCCACGAAATTTAGAGTTATGTAACTGGGCCACTTGACTATAAACTTTTTCTCGATGGCAGCATTTTGCTGGTACAGTAATTTTTAGACGGTGTCTCTTCGACCCTGGGTGTCCGCAATTTTTTAACCCGCCGTATTCTGATTTTTCCCATTGTTATGTTGGCAACAAAACAATTCCGATGGAGTTTGGCTAAAGCAACAAAATAAATCGACAAAACAGCTCAACAAAACTATTTTGTTGTTTCAAACAATTTTTTTTTTCTCAATGTTTGGTCTCTCATTTCATGGCCACCCTGAAAGCAATTTTGCAACAAGAAACTTTAAATGCACTTCATAATGATCAATAATCATATGTAGAGGATTTTAATGATCATGTGTAGAGGATTTTAGGAAGAAAGTGTCTGACCCCAGGTCTTAAACAACCCTTAGAAATAGGAACCTAGGAGATTTGGGCTAGAGTGCCTGATAGGAAAGAGACACGAAAGCGAAGCAGAAAGGGGGAGGAAGACGCCCTTATTAATTATCGGAGGGCCAGTACCCGGGGTCCGACGGCTTAACGTGCCCATCCGACCCACGGCGGATATTTAGTGGATCGAGCGTTCGTACCGGGATTGAACCTGAGGTCCTTTCCGTGGCAGTCACGAACGTTGCCCACTAGGTCATCCGCGGCCCTATAAATGCACTTAAACAGGACCTTGAGGTTCTAAACGCAGTTATTACAACTAAAAAGTGGTGGATACCTTTGTGTATTGCGACATAAGCAGTTGCATTAAAAGTCACGTCTCTGAGCGTGGTGTTCACATTATTTTTTCCAGGCCCTGTAGATTGTACAATCGGTGTTTTTTGCAAAAAGCTTTTCTGAATTACATTAAAATTTAATAACTTTACTTCGATGTAGTTATGATACTTGCGTACAGGTGACCTCTTCCTTACCACAAATTTTTAGCACGTCTTTTGTAAAAAAAGATCGTGCTTATGTTACCGGTTTGTCCGTCCGTCCGTCTGTACACACGATATCTCTGCAACTATTAGTCCGATTTGAAGAATTCTTTTTGCATTGGGAAGCTTGGAATATGCGACTGATAAACTTTTTTTTTTTTTTTTTTTTTTTTTTACGATGTACAATTTCGCCGTTAGAGGGCGTAAATGCAGATGATGTCGAATTCAAAAACACGTTTTATTCCACATATTCGCTTCTAAACATCCGATTGAAAAAAATATTTTATCATTCGATTCCATTTATGTCGAAGAGTATTTTACTTGTAGTTACGTTTTCAAATTACGCATAGATTTTCCGCTAGGGGGCGTAAAAGTAAATTACATTTCCTCCCGATAACTCTTCTTCTAAAACTCCGATTTAAAAAAAAAATTCTTCAGCGGATACATCTTCTGATGGAAAATCTTTTGCATGTTATTTCTAATTTTTGGTAAAGAATACTTTGGCCACCAGGGGGCGTAAGTGTTAATTTTTGCTTCTGATGTATTTGCCATAAAATCTGAGCTTCTAAAATATCGATTGAAAAAATTATTTCGTGGACTGATGCCCCTCACATCGATAAACCTCTCCGGAATATTTTCTTCTTAAAATATTCCACAGTTTCTCCTCCAGGGGGCGTAGATGTATATCTTATTTTTGTCAATATCTCTACTTCTAGAATTCCAATTTGAAAAATTCTTTTCTTGTTGGATAGCGCTGTCAGTGTGACATGTTTTTCATATAATTTCAAAATTTTCAAGTAATTCATAGACTTTCCGCTAGGGGGCGTAGAGGTAAATTGCGTTTCTTCCTATATCTCAGCTTCTAAATCTCCGATTTGAAAATTTCTTTCTGCACCGGATACAGTTCCCGATGGGAAATCGTTTGCACATAATTTCTAATTTTCGCAATAAAATGGTTTGGCTACCAGGGTGCGCAAATCTTAATTTCCGCTTCTGATGTATTTGCAGCAAAATATGAGTTTCTAAATTCTCGATTGAAAAAACGTCTTTTGTGGATCGATATTGCTCATATCGACAAACCTTTTAGAAACATTTTCTTCTTAAAATAACGCATGGTTTCTACGCCAGGGGGCATAGATGTATATCTTATTTTTGTCAATATCTCTACTTGTAGGTGTCCGATTTGAATAATTCCTTCTTTGTTGGATAGTGTTTCCAGTAAAACATCTTTTTCATATAATTTCAAAATTTTCCAGTAATTCATAGACTTTCCGCTAGGGGGCGTAAAGGTAAATTGCTTTTCCCCTTCAAAATCTCCGATTTAAAAAATTCTTTCTGCACCGGATACAGCTCCTGATGGGAAATCCTTTGCACATTATTTCTAATTTTTGTAAAAAATGGTTTGGCCACCAGGTGGCGTAAGCCTTAATTTCCGCTTCTGATGTATTTGTAGCAAAATATGAGTTTCTAAAATCTCGACTGAAAAAAAAAGTCGTTTGTTGACCGATACTACTCATGTCGACAAACCTTTTAGGAACAATTTCTTCTTGAAAAAATGCATGGTTTCTACTCCAGGGGCGGAGATGTATATCTTATTTTTGTCAATATCTGTACTTCTAGGAGTCCGATTTGAAAAATTCATTCTTTGTTGGATAGTGTTTCCGATGCAAAATGTTTTCCCCATAAATTCAAAATTTTCAAGTAAATCATAGATTTTTCGCTAGGGGGCACAAAGGTAAAGTGCGTTTTCTGCGTTATTTCTGCTCCTAAAGCTCCGATTTGAAAAATTCTTCCTGTATCGCATACAAGACCTGATGGAAAATATTTTTCACCTAATTTCTAATGTTTGGTAAAGAACGGTTTAGCCACCAGGGGGCATATGTGTTAATTTCTGCTTCTGAAGTATTTATTGCAAAATCTGGGCTCCTGAAAACTCGACTAATTTTTTTTTTTTTTTCTTCGACCGATTCCGCTTATATGGATAAACCTTTTGAGAATACTTTCTTCCTAAAATAATGCATGGTTTTCCCCACCATGGGACGTAAAGTCACATCTTATTTTTGTCGATATCTGTTTCGAAGAGTCCGATTTGAAAAATTCTTTCTGCGTTGGAGAGCGTATCCGGTGCGAAATGTTTCTCATATAAATTCATGTTTTTCTTAACGCACAAGTCTGCAACCAGAGGGCGTAAGTTCAAGATTCCGTTTACAGCAATATCTGAGGGATTAAAAACCCGATTTAAAAACTTTTCTTCCATCAGATACTATTGTTTTCCATACCAGTTCCGTTGACTTTGAATAGCTTTGATAAATTTAATTTGCGACAGAACGGATCCAAAAGACGTGCTTATTACACCCGAAAATTCGGTGTCCTCTTTCTTGTTTCTATTGGAAGTATAGGGAGTGAAACCACTTGACGTCCACCTTAAAATAAATAGGGATAATAATAAAAATAATAATAACAAAAAACATTCGGAATTTAGTTAAGATTTAGAAATTTATTTGTTTAACTTCATCAAAAAACGTATTTGCAAATTAGTGAAAGATTATTGAGAAGCTTTAGCCACTTTGGTCTAGGAACGTCTATGACCGTTGTTAAAACCTTTTGCAGGGGATTTAAAGTTTTAGTGACTAAATAACCAAACCGTTAATTTATTCGGAATTTCAAGAACATTAAAAAAAGAAAAAAAAAGGGAAATGTTGAAGAGAGAGATAGGTATTGTTGAAATGTCAGTTCTTGAAATATTGCCCTATTCAAAACCAAAAACCCTGTTCGGTCTGCCTCTTTTTTCCACCATTATTTTCAGAAAAAAAAAATTCTTTTAGCACCCAGAGGGTAAGGAGTCCTCAATTCTCCACATAATTAAAGGGTTTTTTAAGAAGCAAGCTGTTGAAAAAACGTTTTTTTTTTCTATAGATGATTCACCATTGTTGCAAAGTTACAACACACGAAATGCGGGAAAAGCCTTTAGCATATTCCCCACCAAAGTTTAATTTGAAGGTTCAGAAGATGTTTTCAAAATCCGCGTTTCTCATATGATCCATTCTTATTTTGAGGTACTTCCCTGAAAATTACTTGAAAGATTTATTTCATCTCCTGCCCCTTGCTGGCCTCCCTCGCCTCTTGTGGTGGATTTGTCCTCTTTTTTTATGATGCCCGCTGTTGCTTTAAGATTAAATTACAAAAAAAAAAAAGAAAACCCTTCAGTAATTTTAAGGCTTTCCCTCCATAAATTCAGGAAAAAAAGGAGAAATTATCGAAAGAAGGTACTTGTTTAATAAACACCGTAACAGAAAAAAATTCTTGTCTAGTACTATGGATTCGACCCCCTTAGGCTATATAAAATCGAACCCCAACTTCCGAACAGAGCGTGTTCTTTATAAGGTGCCTCTGAGTTGAAAGTCCGTGAGTTGAATTCATTTTTTTCTTACGATATGCTTTACTAAAATAATACAGAAATGTTAAAAGCGCATAATTCGAAAAGAATTAATCCATTTAAAAAAAAAAAAAAGGTTTATTGACCAATACACACTAAGGGATCACTGAATTATGACCACCTACCTAATACTTCGTAGGCCCCTCTTTCGTTCTCAGTACAGCAGCTATCCGACGTGGCATCGATTCAACATACACTGAGTGATCACTGAATTATGACCACCTACCTAATACTTCGTGGGTCCTCTTTTCGCCCCAGTACAACAGCTATCCGACATGGCATCGATTCAACATACACTGACTGATCACTGAATTGTGACCACCTATATAATACTTCGTAGTTCCTCCTTTCACCCTCAGTACAGCAGCTATCCGACGTGGAATCGATTCAACATTCACTGAGTGATCACTGAATTATGATCACCTACCTAATACTTCGTAGGCCCCTCTTTCGTTCTCAGTACAGCAGCTATCCGACGTGGCATCGATTCAACATACACTGAGTGATCACTGAATTATCACCACCTACCTAATACTTCGTAGGTCCTCCTTTCGCCCTCAGTACAGCAGCTATCCGACGTGGCATCGATTCAACATACACTGAGTGATCACTGAATTATGACCACCTATATAATACTTCGTAGGTCCCTCTTTCGCCTTCAGTACAGCAGCTGTCCGACGTGGCATCGATTCAACATACACTGAGTGATCACTGAATTATAACCACCTACCTAATACTTCGTAGGTCCTTCTTTCGCCCTCAGTACAGCAGCTATCCGACGTGGCATCGATTCAACATACACTGAGTGATCACTGAATTATGACCACCTATATAATACTTCGTAGGTCCTCCTTTCACCCTCAGTACAGTAACTATCCGACGTGGAATCGATTCAACATTCACTGAGTGATCACTGAATTATGATCACCTACCTAATACTTCGTAGGCCCCCTCTTTCGTTCTCAGTACAGCAGCTATCCGACGTGGCATCGATTCAACATACACTGAGTGATCACTAAATTATCACCACCTACCTAATACTTCGTAGGTCCTCCTTTCGCCCTCAGTACAGCAGCTATCCGACGTGGCATCGATTCAACATACACTGAGTGATCACTGAATTATGACCACCTATATAATACTTCGTAGGTCCCTCTTTCGCCTTCAGTACAGCAGCTGTCCGACGTGGCATCGATTCAACATACACTGAGTGATCACTGAATTATAACCACCTACCTAATACTTCGTAGGTCCATCTTTCGCCCTCAGTACAGCAGCTATCCGACGTGGCATCGATTCAACATACACTGAGTGATCACTGAATTATGACCACCTATATAATACTTCGTAGGTCCTCCTTTCACCCTCAGTACAGCAGCTATCCGACGTGGAATCGATTCAACATTCACTGAGTGATCACTGAATTATGATCACCTACCTAATACTTCGTAGGCCCCTCTTTCGTTCTCAGTACAGCAGCTATCCGACGTGGCATCGATTCAACATACACTGAGTGATCACTGAATTATGACCACCTATATAATACTTCGTAGGTCCTCCTTTCACCCTCAGTACAGCAGCTATCCGACGTGGAATCGATTCAACATTCACTGAGTGATCACTGAATTATGATCACCTACCTAATACTTCGTAGGCCCCCTTTCGTTCTCAGTACAGCAGCTATCCGACGTGGCATCGATTCAACATACACTGAGTGATCACTGAATTATCACCACCTACCTAATACTTCGTAGGTCCTTCTTTCGCCCCAGTACAACAGCTATCCGACATGGCATCGATTCAACATACACTGAGTGATCACTGAAATATAACCACCTACCTAATACTTCGTAGGTCCTTCTTTCGCCCTCAGTACAGCAGCTATCCGACGTGGCATCGATTCAACATACACTGAGTGATCACTGAATTATGACCACCTATATATTACTTCGTAGGTCCTCCTTTCACCCTCAGTACAGCAGCTATCCGACGTGGAATCGATTCAACATTCACTGAGTGATCACTGAATTATGATCACCTACCTAATACTTCGTAGGCCCCTCTTTCGTTCTCAGTACAGCAGCTATCCGACGTGGCATCGATTCAACATACACTGAGTGATCACTGAATTATCAACACCTACCTAATACTTCGTAGGTCATCCTTTCGCCCTCAGTACAGCAGCTATCCGACGTGGCATCGATTCAACATACACTGAGTGATCACTGAATTATGACCACCTATATAATACTTCGTAGGTCCCTCTTTCGCCTTCAGTACAGCAGCTGTCCGACGTGGCATCGATTCAACATACACTGAGTGATCACTGAATTATGACCACCTATATAATACTTCGTAGGTCCTCCTTTCACCCTCAGTACAGCAGCTATCCGACGTGGAATCGATTCAACATTCACTGAGTGATCACTGAATTATGATCACCTACCTATACTTCGTAGGTCCTCCTTTCGCCCTCAGTACAGCAGCTATCCGACGTGGCATCGATTCAACATACACTGAGTGATCACTGAATTATGACCACCTATATAATACTTCGTAGGTCCCTCTTTCGCCTTCAGTACAGCAGCTATCCGACGTGGCATCGATTCAACATACACTGAGTTATCACTGAATTATGACCACCTATATCGTAGGTCCTCTTTTCGCCCCTCAGTACAGCAGCTGTCCGACGTGGCATCGATTCAACATACACTGAGTGATCACTGAATTATGACCACCTACCTAATACTTCGTAGGTCCCTCTTTCGCCTTCAGTAGAGCAGCTGTCCGACGTGGCATCGATTCAACATACACTGACTGATCACTGAATTGTGACCACCTATATAATACTTCGTAGTTCCTCCTTTCACCCTCAGTACAGCAGCTATCCGACGTGGAATCGATTCAACATTCACTGAGTGATCACTGAAATATGATCACCTACCTAATACTTCGTAGGCCCCTCTTTCGTTCTCAGTACAGCAGCTATCCGACGTGGCATCGATTCAACATACACTGAGTGATCACTGAATTATAACCACCTACCTAATACTTCGTAGGTCCTTCTTTCGTTCTCAGTACAGCAGCTATCCGACGTGGCATCGATTCAACATACACTGAGTGATCACTGAATTATGACCACCTATATAATACTTCGTAGGTCCTCCTTTCACCCTCAGTACAGCAGCTATCCGACGTGGAATCGATTCAACATTCACTGAGTGATCACTGAATTATGACCACCTACCTAATACTTCGTAGGTCTCTCTTTCGCCCTCAGTACAGCAGCTATCCGACGTGGCATCGATTCAACATACACTGAGTGATCACTGAATTATGACCACCTATATAATACTTCGTAGGTCACTCTTTCGCCTTCAGTACAGCAGCTGTCCGACGTGGCATCGATTCAACATACACTGAGTGATCACTGAATTATGACCACCTATATAATACTTCGTAGGTCCTCCTTTCACCCTCAGTACAGCAGTTATCCGACGTGGAATCGATTCAACATTCACTGAGTGATCACTGAATTATGATCACCTACCTAATACTTCGTAGGCCTCTCTTTCGTTCTCAGTACAGCAGCTATCCGACGTGGCATCGATTCAACATACACTGAGTGATCACTGAATTATCACCACCTACCTAATACTTCGTAGGTCCTCCGTTCGCCCTCAGTACAGCAGCTATCCGACGTGGCATCGATTCAACATACACTGAGTGATCACTGAATTATGACCACCTATATAATACTTCGTAGGTACCTCTTTCGCCTTCAGTACAGCAGCTGTCCGACGTGGCATCGATTCAACGTACACTGAGTGATCACTGAATTATGACCACCTACATAATACTTCGTAGGTCCCTCTTTCGCCTTCAGTACAGCAGCTGTCCGACGTGGCATCGATTCAACATACACTGAGTGATCACTGAATTATGACCACCTATATAATACTTCGTAGGTCCTGCTTTCACCCTCAGTACAGCAGCTATCCAACGTGGAATCGATTCAACATTCACTGAGTGATCACTGAATTATGATCACCTACCTAATACTTCGTACGCCCCTCTTTCGTTCTCAGTACAGCAGCTATCCGACGTGGCATCGATTCAACATACACTGAGTGATCACTGAATTATCACCACCTACCTAATACTTCGTAGGTCCCTCTTTCGCCTTCAGTACAGCAGCTGTCCGACGTGGCATCGATTCAACGTACACTGAGTGATCACTGAATTATCACCACCTACATAATACTTCGTAGGTCCCTCTTTCGCCTTCAGTGCAGCAGCTGTCCGACGTGGCATCGATTCAACATACACTGAGTGATCACTGAATTATGACCACCTATATAATACTTCGTAGGTCCCTCTTTCGCCCTCAGTACAGCAGCTATCCGACGTGGCATCGATTCAACACACACTGAGTGATCAGTGAATTATCACTACCTACCTAATACTTCATAGACCTTCTTTTTACCGTCAGTACAGAAGCTATCCGACGTGGCATCGATTCAGTAACATGCTGGAAGCAGTTGGGAAGTATGGCAAACCAAGCTGGAAGCAGTTGCGAGGTATGGCAAACCAGGCTGGAAGCAGTTGGGAGGTATGGCAAACCAGGCTGGAAGCAGTTGGGAGGTGTGGCAAACCAGGCTGGAAGCAGTTGGGAGGTGTGGCAAACCAGGCTGCGTATGATACGGCCCTCGATGCAGGTATGAAGGTGATGGTATCCAGACGCCTGAGACGCAGTTCCATAAGTGCTTTATGTGACTGATATCGGGGGAGTTCGGAGGCCAATCGGTATTCTGAGCTTTATTCCCGACACTATTCCTGCACAACATCGGACATCGGCTTCTCTCATTTTGATCTTGGAAGACACCGTCGCTATTCGAAAAAAAGTGCAGCATTGCTGGATGTACAGAGTCAGCAAGCGATTCTCGATAGTGGGCAGTGCTCATACTTTGTTCTACATGTACCGAGGGTTCATGTTCCTGCCAGGTACACATATCACACACCAACCACCTCGACCGGCTTACACTGTGGAGACCATGCAGGATGGAATGGAGTGTCTCATGTTGTTTGTGCCAAATATGTACACAACCATCCGCGGAGTGGAGTAAGAAACGCGACTCGTCAGACCAGCACTCTTTTTTCCACTCATTCGACATCTAACTTGCATGATCTTTGAACCAGGCTTGCCTTTTGCGCCGATGAACCGTGGTTGGGAGAGGATGTCGTCGGGGTCGTCTGCTGTTATAGCCCATATGTACGACGCATGGTCATGACGCATACTGTTCTGGGTTGACTTCTGTTGTATTGAATAGTCAACTGTTGAGCAGCGCTGCGTCTGTTGTCCCGTACAAATCATCGGACGTGGCGGTAACCTCTCACATCAACCTTTCCCTGTTCTGTGAAGTTTTGCCACCGAGTACCTGTTTCACCATTTTCTCTCTAGTCCTGATACAATTTAACTACGGCGGAGCCCGCAACAGACCAATTCAGCCGTTTGGGAAATCTAGGCAACCACTGTTAGCTTTCACGATCTGCCCTTTCTCAAAGTCCGATGATTCCTTCCGTTTATCCATCACGCTCCTAATTTTACTTCCTACAGTTCCGCTCACCCCCTTTACACTGAAGAGAAATTGAATTATAGATACCTGTCTAGTTACGTGCAGCACCACCTTTCCCACTGATGACGGCGGCGATTCGTCTCGGCATGGACTCGAGAAGACACTGGAAGCGTTGGGAAGCCATACGGATCCACGACCCCAGAACAAGCTCCCACAGTTCACGAAGATTTGATGGAGGGGGAACATCTCTCTCGATGACACCATATGTGCTGAGGTCAGGTGACCTAGCTGGCCAAGGAGGCGAGGTCACGTCGGTGCAGTGTTCATCCAACCATTCGGATACAATTCGGGAGCTGCATTGTCTTGTTGCAGGACGAGGCCCCAGGTGGGATGTTGAAGACGCACAAACGAGAGCAAATGGTCGTGCAGGATATCCCGGTGACGATGACCTGTAAGGGACGATGTCGCACGTACCAGATGTCCCAATTCAGTCCACGTAAATAGTCCCCAGATGAGAATGCCACCCCCCACCAGTTTGAAGAGTACCCTGCTGGCAAGAAGGATGCATCGCTTCATGTAGTTTGCGCCGTACTTGTATCCTGCCCCATCCGCATGTACCAACGTGAATCTCGACTCATCAGTCCAGGCAACATTTCCCCACATGTCTAGGGTCCAATGGCGATGTTCCCGCGTCCATGCTAATCTTTGCACCCTGTGATGTGCGGTCAGCAGCGGTACCCTCGTGGGACGATGACTTCTGTAACGCATAGCGAGGAGATGGTTCTGGATGGTGTGGCTGCTTACACGTTTTTGTGCCGAGTGATTTCTTGCACTTTGGCCCGCCTATCCGCTGGTACAATGCGAGCTAGCCGACTATGACCCCGTTCATCCACACGCTGTTGTCCACGGCAGTTGGACCTTGCAGGGATGGTTTTACCGGATTCGATGTACTCACGGTGCACCCGTGACACAGTGGCTCGTAAAAATTCCAGTGCCTGCACGACTTCCGAGATGGAGTGACCCATTCGTCGGACTCCGACAAATTGCTCACGATCAAATGCGCTTAGATCCTTCGTCTTATCCATACTGCTTCCGACTCTTACTGATTCCCGTCGCATCACTCCTTATATTGTCGGATCGCTGCATACGTCATGTCGTTTCCGCTTACAGGGCCGCCCACAGCGCCACATTTGCATAACGACAGCTGTCTCTAATTCAATTGCTCTTCAGTGTATACGCTACGTCAGTCGACTAATTGCGCCCTCTTGGAAATCACGTGGTCAACGGCCAGCTTCAATTTTTGATATGGGTGGTCATAATTCAGTAACCACTCGGTGTACAAGGTTAGAAAAGCATCAAATTTATTCTGGAAAGAGTATCTTCGTACATGCACACATAAGATAGAGAGAGAGAGAGAGAGAGAGAGAGGGGGAGAGAGGAAGAGAACTGGTTCCCAGATAACCAGATCCGTAAAGGCAATGGTTCCTCTATTTTTCTTGAACAAATTTTAAGGGAAAGTTCCACAGAGAGTACTTTTTTTTTTTTCCATTTCTTTCGGCTTGGAGGCGTAATTTATTAGTGTGTGCAATATTCCTTTCTTGAAAGTTCGTAATCAGAGGTTCATCTGTATGTTGACATGCGTATTACCTAACCTGTGCGGGAAATTATTGAATCGGAAAGACCTTACCACGATAAAAGAAAACTTCGGTCATCACTGAACTATAGTTCCGTGATGTCATTAAATAAGCATACGTACATTTTGCATGGCTTTTATTGATTATGAAAAGGCCTTCGATTCCGTGAAAGCATCAGCAATGACGATGGCTTTGAAATCCTGCGGTATTGAAGCTGCATACAATAGCATTTATAACGAAATAAATTTCTCCGTCATTTTTGGTCCACGCCGGATATCGAACCCGAGTCCACTTATTCCCGAGCAAGTCGCTCTACCAACTGAGCTACGCAGACGTTCGTCTCGCTGCTATCTGCCTTTATGTCGTGTGCGTCCTGCGGGGCAGGCACCCATTCATCGTTATTTCCTAATTGACTGCTGATTGCTCACTAAAATAACGGTTGATGCTTATTAATCCTCGACATTACTTTCCTTACTGGGAATTCAAATGAACGGCATTCACGTACCATTCTTTTTAGCACGTCTTTTGTAGAAAAAGATCGTGCTTCTGTAATCGGCTTGTCCGTACGTCCGTCCGTCTGCACCCACGCTATCTCTGCAACTATTAGTCCGATTTAAAAAATTCTTTTTGCATTGGGAAGCTCGAAATATGCAAATGATGATCCTTTATTTCGTTGTTTTTTTTTACGATGTACAATTTCGCCGTTAGAGGGCGTAAACGCAGAGGATGTCGAATTCAAAAATACGTTTTATTCCACATATTCGCTTCTAAACATCCGATTGAAATTTTTTTTTATCTTTCGATTCCATTTATCTCGAAGAGTATTTTAGATATAGTTACTTTTTCAAATTACGCATAGATTTTCCGCTAGGGAGCGTAAAAGTAAATTACATTTTTTCCGATAACTCTTCTTCTAAAACTCCGATTTGAAAATTTTTTTCTTCAGCGGATACATCTCCTGATGGAAAATCTTTTGCATATAATTTCAAATTTTTGGTAAAGAATACTTTGGCCACCAGTGGGCGTAAGTGTTAATTTTTGCTTCTGATGTATTTGCCATAAAATCGGAGCTTCTAAAATATGGATTGAAAAAATTCTTTCGTGGACTGATGCCACTCACATCGATAAATCTTTTCGAAATATTATCTTCTTAAAATATTCCACAGTTTCTCCGCCAGGGGGAGTAGATGTGCATCATATTTTTGTCAACATCTGTACTTCTAGGAGTCCGATTTGGAAAATTCCTTCTTTGTTGGATAGTGTTTTCCGCGTGACATGTTTTTCATGTAATTTCAAAATTTTCAAGTAATTCGTAGATTTTCCGCTAAGGGGCGTAGCAGTAAATTACGTTTACACCTATATCTCTGCTTCTAACTCTCCGATTTGAAAAATTATTTCTGCACCGGATACAGCTCCTGGTGGGAAATTGTTTGCACATAATTTCTAATTTTTGTAAAAAATAGTTTGGCCACCAGGGGGCGTAAATCTTAATTTCCGCTTCTGTTGTATTTACAGCAAAATATGAGCTTCTAAATTATCGATTGAAAAAAGTCGTTTGTTGACCGATACTATTCATGTCGACAAACCTTTTAGAAACATTTTCTTCTTAAAATAGTGCATGTTTTCTACGCCAGGGGCGTAGATGTATATCTTATTTTTGTCAATATCTCTACTTCTAGGAGTCCGATTTGAAAAATTCCTTCCTTATTGGATAGTGTTTCTAGTGTGACATGTGGTTTTTATAATTTCAAAATTTTCAAGTAATTCATAGTCTTTCCGCTAGGGGACGTAAATGTAAATTGCTTTTCACCTTATATCTCTGCTTCTAAATATCCGATTTTAAAAATTCTTTCTGCGCCGCATACAGCTCCTGATGGGAAATCGTTTGCACATATTTTCTAATTTTTATAAAAAATGGTTTGGCCACCAGGTGGCGTAAGTCTTAATTTCCGTTTCTGTTGTATTTGCAGCAAAATATGAGCTTCTAAATTATCGATTGAAAAAAAGTCGTTTGTTGACCGATACTACTCATGTCGACAAACCTTTTAGAAACATTTTCTTCCTAAAATAGTGCATGTTTTCTACGCCAGGGGCGTAGATGTATATCTTATTTTTGTCAATATCTCTACTTCTAGGAGTCCGATTTGAAAAATTCCTTCCTTGTTGGATAGTGTTTCTAGTGTGACATGTGGTTTATATAATTTCAAAATTTTCAAGTAATTCATAGTCTTTCCGCTAGGGGACGTAAGTGTAAATTGCTTTTCACCTTATATCTCTGCTTCTAAATCTCCGATTTTAAAAATTCTTTCTGCGCCGCATACAGCTCCTGATGGGAAATCGTTTGCACATATTTTCTAATTTTTATAAAAAAATGGTTTGGCCACCAGGTGGCGTAAGTCTTAATTTCCGCTTCTGTTGTATTTTCAGCAAAATATGAGCTTCTAAATTTTCGATTGTAAAAAAAGTCGTTTGTTGACCGATACGACTCATGTCGACAAACCTTTTAGGAGAATTTTCTTCTTTAAAAATGCATGGTTTCTACTCCAGGGGGCGTAGATGTATATCTTATTTTTGTCAATATATCTACTTCTAAGAGTACCATTTGAATAACTTTGTTGGATAGTGTTTCCGATGCGAAATGTTTTTCCTATAAATTTAAAATTTTCAAGTAAATCATAGACTTTCCGCTAGGGGGCACAAAAGTAAATTGCGTTTTCTGCGTTTTTTCTGCTCCTAAAGCTCCGATTTGAAAAATTCTTCCTGTATCGCATACAAGACCTGATGGAAAATATTTTTCACATAATTTCTAATGTTTGGTAAAGAACGGTTTAGCCACCAGGGGGCATATGTGTTAATTTCTGCTTCTGAAGTATTTGTTGCAAAATCTGGGCTCCTGAAAACTCGACTAATTTTTTTTTTTTCTTAGACCGATACCGCTCATATGGATAAACCTTTTGAGAATACTTTCTTCCTAAAATAATGCATGGTTTTCCCACCAGAGGACGTAAAGTCACATCTTATTTTTGTCGATGTCTCTGTTTCTAAGAGTTCGTAAGCTCACGATTCCGTTTACAGCAATATCTGAGGGATTAAACACCCGATTGAAAATCTTCTTTCTTTCGTCAGATACTATTGTTTTCCATACCGGTTCCATTGACTTTGAATAGCTTTGATAAATTTAATTTTCGTCACAACGGATTCAAAAGAAGTGCTTATTACACCCGAAAATTCGGTGTCATCTTTCTTGTTTTATTATTACTATTGGGTGTTAACAACCACCGTCAGCAACACAGTCGACTTTAGGCAGTTACCCGTCTGTAATTTAGGGTCACTGGTTGCAGAAAAGGGAGAGAGAGCCAGTGCCGTAAGACAAACACAACATCCATGCCTCACGGGATTCGAACCCGGTAAAGCCAGCGCTTAGAACACTACGCAACCGGGGCAGTCTCATAGCATTCCCATTTATTTTCTAGCTGGCTCCTGATTGGTCACTTACATAATGGTTGACGATCATAAATTCTCGACATTACTGTTCTTATTGGAAATTCGTTTCCAAACACATGCGGGAGAAGAAATTTAAACGCGTGGCGGCTTCAGTGTGTGTCGAAGTAATGTCGGATTGAATGATCACTCAAAGCGGTGAGAGCGAACCATTCACAGTGATGAGTCATTCGTTGTTAAACAGTCGTTCACGATCGGTCCATCACTAGCTTTGTGGTAGTGATGGGTCGGTACATCCGTAACCGTTACAATGTAATGAGTACATAAGGTCGTTACTTCCGTAACCGTTCCAGTGTACCGAGTGCAGAAGATTGGTACTTCCGTATTTCAGTCGTTACTTGTTACTTTTTCTTTCTCGGGACAAATACCGATTTACAGCAGTCGTTCCTTGGATCTGGTTACTAGTGATGGGGATCCGTAACCATTGCAAACGTAACGAGTGCAGAAGATCAATACAACCGTAACCGTTACAACGTAGCAAGTACAGAAGATCGGTACTTCCGTATTTCAGCTTTGCTCGTCACTTTTTCTTTCTCAGGACAAGTACCAATTTACAGCAGTCGTTCCTTCGAACTGGTTGCCAGTGATGGGACGGTACATCCGTAACCATTACAATGTAACGAGTACAGAAGGTCGGTACTTCCGTAACCATTACAGTGTAACAAGTGCAGAAAATTGGTACTTCCGTATTTCAGTCGTTACTCGTTACTTTTTCTTTCTCGAGACAAGTACCGATTTGCAGCAGTCGTTCCTTGGATCTGGTTACTAGTGATGGTTCGGTACATCCGCAATCATTACAGTGTAATAAGTACAGAAGATCGGTACTTCCGTATTTCAGCTTTACTCGTCACTCTTTCTTTCTCGTGACAAGTACCAATTTACAGCAGTCGTTCCTTGGAACTGGTTGCCAGTGATTGGTCGGTACATCCGTAACCGTTACAATGTAACGAGTACAGAAGTATAACGAAGTAAATTTCTCCGTCATTTTTATCCGCGCTGGGGCTCGAACCCGGATCCCCTCATTCCGGAATAAGTCACTCTACCAATTGAGCTACGCGGACGTTTGTTCTGACTACTATCTGCCTTTATGTCGTGTGCGTCCTGCTGGCAGGTACGTCACAGAAGGTCGGTACTTTCGTAACCGTTCCAGTGTAACGAGTACAGAAGGTCGATACTTCCGTAACCATTACAGTATAACAAGCGCAGAAAATTGGTACTTCCGTATTTCAGTCGTTACTCGTTACTTTTTCTTTCTCGAGACAAGTACCGATTTGCAGCAGTCGTTCTTTGGATCTGGTTACTAGTGATGGTTCGGTACATCCGCAATCATTACAATGTAACGAGTACAAAAGATCGGTACATCCGTATCCGTTACAACGTAACAAGTACAGAAGATTAGTACTTCCGTATTTCAGCGTTACTCCTTACTTTTTCTTTCTCAGGACAAGTGCCGATTTACAGCAGTCATTCCTTGGATCTGGTTACTAGTGATGTTTCGGTACATCCGTAACCGTTACCATGTAACGAGTACATAAGATGGGTACATCCGTAACCGTTACAACATAACAAGTACAGAAGATCGGTACTTCCGTATTTCAGTCGTTACTCGCTACTTTTTCTTTCTCGGGACAAGTACCAATTTACAGCAGTCGTTCCTTGGAACTGGTTACCAGTAATGGGTCGGTACATTCGTAATCGTTAAAATGTAACTAGTACAGAAGATCGGTACTTTCGTATTTTGGTCGTAACTTGTTAATTTTTCTATCTCGGGACAACTACCGATTTGCGGCAGTCGTTCCTTGGTCCTGGTAACAGATGTCGTTTTTTTTTTCTTTCTCGGAATAGGTACCGATTCACAGCAATCGTTCTTTTTTTTTTTTTTTTTTAATTGGAGGTTTAACGACCACCGTGAGCAACTCAATGGGCTATAAGCAGTCGCCCGTCCCTAATTTAGGGTCACTGGCTCCAGGAAAGGGAGAGAGCCAGTGCCGTAAGACAAACACAACATCCATGCCTCACGGAATTCGAACCCGGACCCCTTACGGACGAATGATCAGAGGCCAGCGCCTTAGACCACTGCGCCACCGGGGCGGCGCAATCGTTCTTTGGACCTTTATAGAGAAGTCAGCCATTACCTTTTCTTTCTCGGGACAGGTACCGATTTGCAGTAGCTGTTCCTCGAATCTGATTACAGGAAGTTTTTTTATTTTTACCTTTCGGGAACAAGAACTGTTTTTTGGGTTTTTTTTTTTTTTTTCGGATTGGATGTTTAGTGACCAACATACCAAAGTACCAATGTCGGTACTTGGACTCGTTGCAAAAAAGTACCGATATAGAAAGTAACGAGTACCAAAAAGTACCGATTTTTGCCCATCCCTATTTTATGGTGCTTCTGCGTGTGCAAGGAAATATCTGCGTGCGTTTCATTGAAGTCCCGTGATTAGTTGCGTGATTGTAGGTCAGCCGTTTGTGTTGATGAACCTTTGTCAAGCGGAGAGATAACACCTTCCACCGCCACCAGGTGATGAACAAGCTCCGAGCACGTTTCTCTTTATTTACGCCACTTTCACCTAGGAAAAAATAAGCTGGGAAAAAAAAATGGAAATGCTCTCGGGGGGAATAATCAAAAATGGAACTAAAAGGGAAAAAATAGGTCAAGGCCGAATTTAAAGCGATGGACGGTGGTCCCGTGCGTGATGCGCATGCTCATTGGGTGGATGGGATGATGCGGAGGTTCGTTCATCCGGCCCATTCTTCGAAAACATTACGTGAATCCCGTTTTCTCTCAACCCCCTTCTGAGCCACTTCCCGCATCAAAGCAGCCACGCAGAAAGGGAAAGGGAAAAAAATATGATGAAATACAAATCGGTGGTAAATCTTTCGGAGAGGGAAAACCGTGCCGCTTTTATATCTGAAAGGGAATGCGTGACACGCACTGCAAACGGGAATACACCATTGAAAAACAAACAAATATGCATCCAAATCTTGCCTTCATAGACTGAGACTTCCTGCTATCGCCAAACCTAATCGCATCCAATTTTTTATCTTTCAATATTTCTTTATTTGAAATCAGTTTTGTAAGATTCGCTAGCCCCGGGTCATAAGAAAATGATTTTAAATATGCACAGTGGTGTGCAAAACTATTGCGTCACCTGCACAAACCGTAAATTTTTAAGTTTAACTCTTTTTTAACTAACTAATTTTCATAGTTATTTCATCGTTTATGCACTGAAGTGCCAGAAAAACTGGTACAGACGAGCTTACGCAAAATACATTGCAACGTCACCTATGCGAGTACTCGGTTGCGTGCGCCAGTGCGTATATAAAGCGATAGACATCCTTGCCAGCTGTCAGAGCTGTTTTCGCCATGAGAATGACAAGTAATAACGATTTAAGCGATTTTCAAAGAGGTGTTATAGTTAGCGCTCGTGAGATGGGCCATAGTATTTCGGAGAAAGAAACGAAGTTCGGATTTTCACGGACGACCATTGCAAGGCTGTACCGTGACTACAAGAATTCCGGCAAAACCCCCAACCTACGATACCAGTGTGGCCGTAAAAAGACATTGGGTGAACGTGGCCATCGTCGGTTGTCAAGAATCGTTTCACGCGACACTCTCGCAGGTAGCATCGGAATTCAATGTTGGAGCCTCAACAAGCATCAGCGTCCGGACTGTGCAACGTACCCTGCACGATATGGGCTTTGGGAACCAACGCCCAACTCGAGTCCCCTTGATGGGTGCACGACACAGAGCTATGCGCCTCGCTTGGGCACGGCAACACCACCACCGGACACTTGATGACTGGAAACAAGTAGCCTGGTCTGACGAGTCGCGTATCCAACTGTATCGGGCAGATGAAAGGATTCGTGTGTGGCGCAAACCCCATGAAGCCATGGATCCCGCCTTTCAACAGGGAACTGTACCGACTGGTTGGGGGGTCCGTAATGGTATGGGGTGTGTTTAGCTTGACTTCACTGGGACCCCTGGTACGTCAACAAACGTCTATGACCGGCCAACGCTAAGTGCGCATCCTTTCTGACGAGGTGCACCCGTTCATGTCCTGCATTCATGCTGATGGGTTTGGCCTGTTCCAACAGGACAATGCACCTCTACACAATTGTTGGAACGCCACATTATGGTTAGAGGAGCATTCATCTGAGTATGGGGTGTTGCCAATCCCACCCAAGTCCCCAGATGTGAACGCGATAGAACACATTTGGGATGCCATGCAACGCGCTATCGAAAACAGGAATCCGAGACCTCGGAATACACCCGAATTGTGGAACGCTCTGCAGGAAGTATGATGTGCATTGCCTACAGCATATTTCCAGAAGCTAGTTGAGTCCATGCCCCGTCGTATTTCTTCAGTCCTGCGCTCCCGTGGGGGACCTACCTAGTACTAGACTGGTGTACCAGTTTTTTTGGCACTTCAGGGTATGTCATCAGGTGCGAAATTTAATGGGCATTTCAAAAATGTCTTAGTTTTTCCTGTAGCTACTTCTGTTCTTAAGATATAACATAAAATATGGAATTTGACAAGCACATTGAAATTCACGGTAGCTGCGTATGAGTTGTTACAGCCAATCATAAACATTCTTTTACCTCATTGGCTGCTACCTAATGACATCCTAATCCTACTCCAGTCTTTATACGGGTTGACGCAGAGCTACTGCCTACTAGAGCATTGTAGTGGTCGCTTGTTGTTGTTATTAGGGTATATGTAATTTGTGTACATTCTCAATAATGGTTAAAACTGCGGAATTGTCTGTGATGACGTGGGAAAATTTGCGAGATTTTTAGAGTCAGAAAGATGGAAATAAATCCAAGCTCAGAGATGAGACGCCATTTCTTTTCAGTTAGAAGGACGACGACAACACGTCGGCCATGTTGTGTGTCAGGGCCGGTGGAAGGAAGAAAGAAAGAAAAATCCTTTCCTCAGTGAATTCTGCGTGGAAGAGGGGCTCCGAAATACGTGAGCCTGGGATGGTCACAGAAAGTGTTGCTGGACTCTAGGACGGTGAAAAAACCCAGATGGCCCAATTTAGTAAGGCGCGTGCATGTGATTGGTCGAGCAAGGTCCAGGGGTGAAGAGTTCGAAGAGGCGCGGAAAGTTGCACCAATTTTTTACACTTTTTGGGGACTCGGAACTTAAGCAGCTAACAATATATTTTTTGGTCGTCGGTGAGTGGACGATGAAATCCAGCCGTTAAAAGCTGTTCGGCTGCGGCTGAATAGCTCTGAGATAAAACCGACCTGCGGGAAGGTTAACAAAGAAGATGTTCTAGTACCTAAGGGTCTCTATTTGAAACATCAAGAAATCAGGCCGCGGTCTGAGAAAACGGAGTCCTCCTGGGTTTTTCTTGAAGAATGTTTGGAACACTGAGTGCTTGACATTGAATCTCACCCGAGAACTGAAACAGCGTATACAACATGCTGGTATGTGCAACTATGGCTCTTTAAACAATTCATAGTTTATCGTGGCGGATGTAACTGTGTGCTGAATCTGCTCAAGATTAAGATGTCGATAATCTGAAGTGAATATTCTCATTTATGCCGGAAATGTAAATAAAACCGTATATATATTTGTAATGTACTCCAGACATCATGAAAGGTACCAGTACCAGAGTTCTTCCAGTCCTCCCAGCAGAAGTCACAAATGCAATCAAGAACATGAAGCGGGGGAAAAGTTCCAGGAGAAGATGGAATTACTGTAGACATCATACAAGAAGCAAGTGGAGAAATTGAAACAGTACTCGCTCAAGTTTTCACTCCATGCCTTAACGAAGGGAAGATTCCTGGGGATTGGAACAACGCTACAATGATCCTGCTACATAAAAAAGGTGACATTGAGGATCTCAGGAGCTACAGACCAATCAGCCTCCTATCAGTGATTTATAAAATCTTCACCAAAGTTCTTTCACACTGCTTGAAGGTAACACTGGACATGGCTCAACCGAGAGAACAAGCTGGATTCAGGAGTGGCTACAGCACAATAGATCATATCCACGTACTGAGAGAACTAATTGAAAGAGCGAGGGAATATGAACTTCCATTGTGTATGGCTTTTATCGATTATGAAAAGGCCTCTGATACGGTGAAACCGTCAGTAGTTACAATGGCTCTGAAATCCTGCGGTATTGAAGATGCATACATTAATATTATTAATAACATCTATGAAAATGCAAGTGCAAAAATTCGGCTATTTGAAAATACAACAAACATAAAAATTGGAAAGGGAGTGAGACAAGGTGACACCATATCTCCCAAGCTCTTTAATGCCGCACTGGAAAATGTCTTTCAATCACTGAACTGGGAAAACAAAGGGATGAAGATTAATGGAGATTATCTAACTCACCTTCGATTTGCTGATGACGTAGTCATTTTTGCAACTACCCCATCCGAGCTGCAGAGTATGATCCAGGAACTTGCTGACAAGAGTAAAGAAGTGGGATTAAAAATGAACTTTCAGAAGACAAAAGTGATGTACAATGCTTTTACAAGAAATGAAGATTTATCGATTGATTGAGAAAAGCTGGAGATAACAGAGACATACGTTTATCTTGGACAGAAGATATCAAGTGAGGGTCACATTGATGAAGAAATTAATCGGCGTACAAAACTTGCCTGGAGAGCTTTTGGAAGAAACAGCATAATTTTCAAGAGCAATATGCCATTATGTCTTAAAAAAAAAGTGTTTGATCAATGCATCCTTCCAGTGCTTACGTATGGTGCAGAGACGTGGACCTTAACTAAAAGAGACAGACAAAGGCTGCAGACAACTGAAAGCAGCCTGGAGAGATGCATGCTTGGTGTAACCAGGAGAGATAAGAAGAGGAACTCGTGGATCCGAAAAATGACACGAGTGGAAGACATCATGATCAGAGTTAAATCCCTGAAATGGCAATGGGCTGGACATACTGCCAGAAGGACAGACCATCGATGGACAGCCGAAATTTTAGATTGGATTCCAAGGGACACGAAAAGACCCAGAAGAAGACGAGATGGGATATGGGTGGATGAAATTCGAAAGTATGTGGGAGTGACATGGAGGAGACTGGCACAAGACAGACCGTTGTGGAGGTAACTTGGGGAGACCTTCGTCCAGCAGTGTATTGATAATGGTTGACAATGATGATGATGATGATGACATTTGTACAGCAGCTCAGCTCTGTGTCGTATAACTCAACATATCCTTCACCATGCCTCGGACGAGTGACTAACAGAAGTAAGCTGACCAGTTCGTGCAAACATTAACTGGTCAGGTGGCAGCTACCAAAAGTGTGAAGTAGAAAGGAAAAGTTCATCCACTAATACAATGTCCCGTTACGTGGATAAAATTTACATATCTTGCAGTACTAAACGCAGTAACAGTGGTGGACACCCATAAAACGATGCACGACATTGTCCACAGCGGACAGAGAAAAAATAGCCGTTCTGCATGAAGAAGGATATTCTTCAAGGAGAGGGTGAAAGAGTGGGCTGTAATCAATCTACAGTTATTAGGCTACTGGAGAAAGTAAAATATACTGGCGATATTAAAAATTACGTCAAGGTGCAAGGCCCAGATCCACTACAACCAGGCAGGACAGAGTGCTCAGAAAGCGAAGCGTTGTAGACAGGAGGCTCAATTCACCTGAATTGCTTCAAAGATGGTCTGAAGTGACTGATGCTAATGCTAGCGCATCTACTGTTAGTACAGCAGCTCAGCTCTCTCTCTCATTCGTCCTCTCACTCTCATTCTCCCTCACTCCTTCTCTGTCTCTCTCTCTCTTGACTCTCCCTCTGTCTCTCACTCTCTGTTTATCTCTCTGTCTTTGACTCTCACTCTCTCCCACTATCTCACTCTCTCTGTCACTCTCCCCCTCTCTCTCACTTTTTCACTCTCCCCACTCTCTCTCACGCTATCTCTCACGCTCTCTCGCTCACTCAATAACTCCCTCTCCCTCTCTCTCATTCTCTCAGCCTCTGTCTTATTGTCGATTTTTTCTAGGAAGTTTGTGGAAATATTACATTAAACAAGGCACACCCACTGCTTTTCGCGATCATCCTAAATCTCTTTTCCCTTCTGCCATCAGCTTCCTCTGTTTTTGAAACTCAAGGGGTTTTTTTTCTCTCACCCTCTCGCTCTCACCTTATCCCTCTCTGGCACTCACTCACTCTCCCGCACTCTCTTTGCCTTTCGCTATCTCCCATCTCTGGCTCTCTCAGCTCCTGTCTCTCACTCTCCCCTCTCTCTCTCTCACTCTCTCGCTGACTCTCTTTCTTTGACTCTCCCTCTGTCTCTCACTCTCTCGCTGACTCTCTTTCTTTGACTCGCCCTCTGTCTCTTACTCTCTGGTTATCTCTCTGTCTTTGACTCCCTGTTCCCCCTCTCTCTCTGTCACTCTGTCTATCACTCTCCCCTCTCTCGCGCATTTTCACTCTCCCCACACACTCTCTCACGCTCTCTCACTCACTCACTAACTCCCTCCCTCTCTCTCTCATTCTTTCAGTTTCTCTCTCACGCTCTCTCTGGCACTCACTCACTCACACACTCACCCTCTCTCTTTTGTCTTTCGCTATCCCCATCTCTGGCTCTCTCAGCCTCTGTCTCTCACTCTCCCCCTCTCCCTCTCCCTCTCTGTCTTTGATTCTCCCTCCCTCTCCCGCTCTCTCTCTCACTCTCTGTCTTTGATTCTCCCTCCCACTCTCTCTCATTCTCTCTCTCTCATTCTCCCTCTCTCTCTCCCATTCTTCCTCTCACTCTCATTCTCCCTCACTCTCTCGCTGTCTCTCTTTCTTTGACTCTCCCTCGGTCTCTCACTCTCTGTTTATCTCTCTGTCTTTGATTCTCCCTATCCCCCTCTCTCTCTGTCACTCTGTCTATCACTCTCCCCTCTCTCGCGCATTTTCACTCTCCCCACTCTCTCTCTCTCTCTCTCACGCTCTCTCACTCACTCACTAACTCCCTCTCCCTCTCTCTCATTCTCTCAGTCTCCCTCTCTCGCTCTCACTCTCTCTGGCCCTCACTCACTCACACACTCTCCCCACTCTCTCTCTCTCTCTCTCTCAATAACTCCCTCTCCCTCTCTCTCATTCTCTCAGTCTCCCTCTCTGGCTCTCACTCTCTCTGGCCCTCACTCACTCACACACTCTCCCCACTCTCTTTCTATTCTCTCACACGCTCTCTCACTCACTCACTAACTCCCTCTCCCTCTCTCTCATTTTCTCAGTCTCCCTCTCTGCTTTCACTCTTTCTGGCCCTCACTCACTCACACACACTATCTCTCTCTCTCTCTGTCTTTCGCTCTCTCATGAACTGTCTCTCACTCTCCCCTTCTCCCTCCCTCTCTGTCATTGATTCTCCCTCCCTCTCCCTCTCTCTCATTCTCTTACTTTGGTTCTCCCTCTCTCTCATTCTCTCTCATTCTCCCTCTCTCCCTCTCTCTCTCTCTCTCTCTCTCTGACTCCCTCTGCCTCTCACTCTCTGTTTATCTCTCTGTCTTTGACTCTAACTCTTTGTTTATCTCTATGTCTTTGACTCTCCTTCTCCCTCTCTCTCTTTCCCCTCTCCCTGTCACTCTGTCTATCATTCTCCCCTCTCTCACTTTTTCACTCTCCCCACTCTCTCTCACGCTCTCTCACTTACTAACTCACTCTGCCTCTCTCTGATTCTCTCAATCTCTCTAACTCTCTCTTTCACTCTCTCTCACGCTCTCTCTGGCACTCACACACTCTCCCTCACTCTCCCCCACTCTCTCTCTGTCTTTCGTTATCCCCATCTCTGGCTCTCTCAGCCTTTGCCTCTCACTCTCCCCCTCTCTCTCACTCTCTGTCTTTGATTCTCTCTGTCTCTCCCCTCTCTCTCTCTCTCTCATTCGTCCTCTCACTCTCATTCTTGCTCACTCCTTCTCTGTCTCTCTCTTTGACTCTCCCTCTGTCTCTCACTCTCTGTTTATCTCTCTGTCTTTGACTCTCACTCTCTCCCACTATCTCACTCTCTCTGTCACTCTCCCCCTCTCTCTCATTTTTTCACTCTCCCCACTCTCTCTCACGCTCTCTCACTCACTCAATAACTCCCTCATAACTCCCTCTTCCTCTCTCCCATTCTCTCAGCCTCTGTCTCTGACTCTCCTCTCTCTCTCATTCTCCCTCTCATTCTCATTCTCAATCTCACTCTCATTCTCCCCCCCCCTCTCTCTCTCTCTCTCTCTCTCTCTGACTCCCTCTGCCTCTCACTCTCTGTTTATCTCTCTGTCTTTGACTCTAACTCTTTGTTTATCTCTATGTCTTTGACTCTCCCTCTCCCTCTCTCTCTTTCCCCTCTCCCTGTCACTCTGTCTATCATTCTCCCCTCTCTCACTTTTTCACTCTCCCCACTCTGTCTCACGCTCTCTCACTTACTAACTCACTCTGCCTCTCTCTCATTCTCTCAATCTCTCTAACTCTCTCTTTCACTCTCTCTCACGCTCTCTCTGGCACTCACACACTCTCCCTCACTCTCCCCCACTCTCTCTGTCTTTCGTTATCCCCATCTCTGGCTCTCTCAGCCTTTGCCTCTCACTCTCCCCCTCTCTCTCACTCTCTGCCTTTGATTCTCTCTGTCTCTCCCCTCTCTCTCTCTCTCTCTCATTCTTCCTCTCTCGCTCACTCTGTCTTTGATTCTCCTTCTCTCGCTCTCTCTCTCATTCGTCCTCTCACTCTCATTCTCGCTCACTCCTTCTCTGTCTCTCTCTCTTTGACTCTCCCTCTGTCTCTCTCTCTTTGACTCTCCCTCTGTCTCTCACTCTCTGTTTATCTCTCTGTTTTTGACTCTCCCTCTGTCTCTCACTCTCTGTTTATCTCTCTGTCTTTGACTCTCACTCTCTCCCACTCTCTCCCACTCTCTCTGTCACTCTCACCCTCTCTCTCACTTTTTCACTCTCCCCACTCTCTCTCACGCTCTCTCGCTCACTCAATAACTCCCTCTTCCTCTCTCCCATTCTCTCAGCCTCTGTCTCTGGCTCTCCACTCTCTCATTCTCCCTCTCACTCTCATTCTCCTTAACTCTCTCTCTCTCTTGGAATCTCACTCTGTCTCTCACTCTCTGTTTATCTCTCTATCTTTGACTCTCACCCTCCCTTTCTCCCTCTCTCTGTCACTCTGTCTATCACTCTCCCTCTCTCTCTCTCTTTTTTATTATCTCCCACTCTCTCTCTCTCTCTCTCTCTCTCACGCTCATTCACTCACTCATTCTCCCTCTTTCTCTCATTCTCTCAGTCACTCTCTTTCACACTCTTTCGCTCTCCCTCTCTCTTTCACTCTCCCTCTCTCTTTCACTCTCTCTCTCCCTCACGCTCTCACTAGCACTCTCTCCTCCACTCTCTCTCTGTCTTTCGCTATCCCCCATCTCTGGCTCTCTCAGCCTCTGTCTCTCTCGATTTTTGATTCTCCCTCTCTCTCATTTCTCTCTCTCTCTCTCTCTCTCTCTCTCTCTCTCTCTCTCTTGCTCTCTCACACACACACACCAACACACACAACACACGCATGGACGCACGCACACATAAACTGGCATAGCTGCGCCTTCCTGGCTTTGTACGTTTTTCTGAAACTTCTCCGTCACAATAAGTGTGCAAAATTTTTGAAATCACAAAGTGGGAAATGTAAAGGAAAATTCAGTATTATGTCCTTGAAGTTTGCATCGTTTTCGAGAAAAACGAACATCGTGCTTTTTAAATATCAAATCTGGTTAGAAATTTTTAAAATAAATTTGAGCCCTTCTATTCTGGCGGCTTAATTTAATATAAAATTTTACAGCTTGAGTCATCGAATCATTTCTAAGCAATATGACGGGTAATTCCTCTTTAAAATATTCGTTTATTCTTTCTCAATGCACGAGTCGATTAAGCAAAGCACGCCCATTTCTTTCCATGATCATCTAAAATCTCTTTTCCCTTCCGCTCTCAGTTTCCTCTGTTTCTGAAACTCTAGTTGTTGTTTTTTTCTTTCTGTCATCTGTCTTTCTGGAACTAGAACAGAACATTTAATCTCCCAAAATCACAGCAGCAAATTTTAATCGTTATGAAAACCTTTTTCGAAAATCTATGCGTTTTTTAATATAATATTATAAAAATAAATACATTCATTATTTACTATCTTGGACATTTTAAAGGGAAAAGTATGTGTTGGGGGAGGTGAACCTCCCCTGACCCACGACTAAGTGGCGATACTGTGGGGACAACTTAGACGTTCCCTTCGAAATGTTGTTCAGAAAATTCACGTCCTCCCTTTTTCTCCAAATTTTTGTTAAAGGTAAAAAATAAAAGAATCAAAAGTTACTGTCTGAAACGGCTTTAAGTTATACAGTATTATTCATTCAACATAAAGATAGATATATTCCCACGCAATACTTTCAGTACGTCTTTTATGAAAAAAAAAACATCGTTCTTATGTTATCACTTTGTCCGTCTGTTCGCACGTCCGTCTGTGGACTCCATATCTCTGAAACTATTTGTTCGATTTGAAAAATTAGCTTTGCCGTGGGAAGCTTGAAATGTTTAAAACCACGATCATTGCTTTCCAGTTTTTCTACGATGCATAACTTCGCCACCAGAGGGCGTAAATACAGATGCTATCAACTTCAGAATACACTTTATTCAGTATAATTGCTTCTGAACATCCAATTTTCTTTCCAAGGTATGCATAGTTTTCCCGCTAGAGGGCATGAAGTTAAAATGAGATATCTCTGCTTCCAAAAGTCTGATTTGAAAAATTCTTTTTGCATCGAATAGAGCTTCTGGTGGAAAATCTTCTGCACATACATTTTTTTTTTTTTTTTGTAAATAATTGGTTGGTCACGATGGAGCGTAAGAGTATATGTTTTTGTTTGTAAAATATTGGCAGTAATATCTTCTCTTCTGAAAGCTCGATTTAAAAAATTATTTCGCGGCAGATGCCATTCACCACGACAAACTTTTTGAGAATACCTTGTGCTGAAAACGGTGCCTAATTTTTCCGCCTGGAGGCGTAGGTATATATCTTATTTTTGTTGATATATCGGCTTCTAACAGTCGTATTTGAAAATTTATTTCTTTGTCGGAGAGCGTTTCGGGTACCAAATGATTTGCATATAATTTCAATTTTTTAAACTCACAAGTAGGCCACTAAGAGGGTATGACTTCACGTTTCCGTTTGCAAAGTTTTAGTAGAAACATCGGCGTGTCTAAACACCCTACTGAAAAATCCTTTCTCGGTCAGATACCCCTAACTGCCAAAATATTTACTGTACATTTACAGCAAAAATACTGCACAATTTTCCCGCTAGGGGCGCTAATCTCTGAACTGGTTTTGTTAACATCTCTGCTTTTAAAAGTCCGATTTAAAAAAAATTCTTTGAATGCCGTATGCTATTTACATTGTGAAACACTTTTTCACTACTCGTGGGGTTTTGTAGTTCACAGCTCTTTCGCTTGGTGGTGTTAGCATGTGTTTATGTTTGACGCTGCACTGTAAAACAAATTTCTGAAATTCAGGGACAGCTTTCCGCTATTTCTTTCGTGATTTAACGAAGCATATTTCTGATACAACCCTTTCCGTGAAATAACAGAAAGAAACCTAAATTTCACCGATTTTTCGTACAACGGAAAAATTCTGAATTTTCGGAAACCTTTCAGCAGTCTCTTTTTTATTTTGACTGTAAATCACCGTTTTAGAGATGTGTTAACGGAAAATTCCGAATTTTCGGAAAACTTTCCGCAGCTCCTTTCGTATTTAAACGGTAAAACTCCGTTCTCACTTTTTCCGTATCCGTATGACGAGAACTTACCGGTAATAGGAGCAATCGGTGAGAATATTTGAGGTTTGATTATCTTTTAAATTTCAATGGTCTGTCGAATTTTGAAGTTCCGTAGCGATATCGGATATTGTGGATAGCATATCGCATGAATTTTGTTTATTGTGGCACAGGATATTTCTTCTCCTCTCCCGATCGTCTGTCGAATTTTGAAGTTCCGTAGCGATATCGGATATTGTGGATAGCATATCGCATGAATTTTGTTTATTGTGGAACAGGATATTTCTTCTCCTCTCCCGATCGTCTGTCGAATTTTGAAGTTCCGTAGCGATATCGGATAGCATATCGCATGAATTTTGTTTATTGTGGCACAGGATATTATTTCTCCTCTCCCGATCGTCTGTGGAATTTTGAAGTTCCGTAGCGATATCGGATATTGTGGATAGCATATCGCATGAATTTTGTTTATTGTGGAACAGGATATTTCTTCTCCTCTCCTGATCGTCTGTCGAATTTTGAAGTTCCGTAGCGATATCGGATAGCATATCGCATGAATTTTGTTTATTGTGGCACAGGATATTATTTCTCCTCTCCCGATCGTCTGTGGAATTTTGAAGTTCCGTAGCGATATCGGATATTGTGGATAGCATATCGCATGAATTTTGTTTATTGTGGAACAGGATATTTCTTCTCCTCTCCCGATCGTCTGTCGAATTTTGAAGTTCCGTAGCGATATCGGATAGCATATCGCATGAATTTTGTTTATTGTGGCACAGGATATTATTTCTCCTCTCCCGATCGTCTGTGGAATTTTGAAGTTCCGTAGCGATATCGGATATTGTGGATAGCATATCGCATGAATTTTGTTTATTGTGGAACAGGATATTTCTTCTCCTCTCCTGATCGTCTGTCGAATTTTGAAGTTCCGTAGCGATATCGGATAGCATATCTCACGAATTTTGTTTATTGTGGAACAGGATATTTCTTCTCCTCTCCCGATTGTCTGTCGAATTTTGAAGTTCCGTAGCGATATCGGATATTGTGGATAGCATATCGCATGAATTTTGTTTATTGTGGAACAGGATATTTCTTCTCCTCTCCCGATCGTCTGTCGAATTTTGAAGTTCCGTAGCGATATCGGATATTGTGGATAGCATATCGCATGAATTTTGTTTATTGTGGCACAGGATATTTCTTCTCCTCTCCCGATCGTCTGTCGAATTTTGAAGTTCCGTAGCGATATCGGATATTGTGGATAGCATATCGCATGAATTTTGTTTATTGTGGAACAGGATATTTCTTCTCCTCTCCTGATCGTCTGTCGAATTTTGAAGTTCCGTAGCGATATCGGATATTGTGGATAGCATATCTCACGAATTTTGTTTATTGCGGAACAGGATATTTCTTCTCCTCTCCCGATCGTCTGTCGAATTTTGAAGTTCCGTAGCGATATCGGATATTGTGGATAGCAAATCGCATGAATTTTGTTTATTGTGGAATAGCATATTTCTTCTCCTCTCCCGATCTTCTGTCGAATTTTGAAGTTCCGTAGCGATATCGTATATTGTGGATAGCATATCGCATGAATTTTGCTTATTGTGGAACAGGATATTTCTTCTCCTCTCCCCTATTTTGCGCACCAGGCTGTATATAAAGTTGTTGTAATAAACCGAGTACTTAACTTATAGTACAGATGATTATACGATGTCTGTGTATCAGTCTTTGGACAACTTAAGACAAAAGCTGTTATAGCTATACAACGTATTAATATTTTCGTTGAAACGCTGTTACGAGATTTTCGTTAAAAAGGTAGTACGTACGACAGGAATTTTCATTATGTATAAGATTGCAACGCTGTAATTGCGAAATAGTGCCCATAGAGAAAAGCAAAGATAATTTTTGTAATGGGAAGTTTTTGCTATAGTAATAATGAAATATATACACTTCAATTAATTTATATGTATGAAAGTACCTAGTGTTCATATTTTTACTTACTTATGTGCATGTACGTACGTACTGTATTTTTAGACCCCCCACCCCCACATAAAGAATTTTTCTTTTACACATCCTAAAAACTGTTGTATGCTTCAAGAAAAATGTACCTACATATGGTGTTACATATCTTTAATTTTAAAGTAATGTGATGAAAGCAAAATTCCATTTTAATGCAAAGCATGTTTACATATGGAAAACTGTAAAACAGTTCAAGCATACCAACTGCGTTTTGAACTACAATGTAAGTACAGTCTGTCTTCGTTTGTCCATGACACCTTTAGTTATAATTGTATTCATAACATTTAGATAGCTGCTAATTTCTTCAGTATAAAGTCCTCGGTTCTGTAAATAGTATCCAGCTTTCTCTAAACATTCAATAGCATTTACTGGAGAAACATCAGAAAAACAGTTCAGATTTCGCGTCTCATCTTCATTAGGTGAATCCTCGTTTTCTTCAGACAAGTTTTTTTGGCGAAACGTTTAGTAACTTTTGTCCTTTCGTTAGAAACCATGCAGCTTTAGAATTTTAAAGAGAGGGAGAATTTCGCTACCTATAAAGTTTTGCTTGAGCATTTTCAAAAGAAATTTACTTTGTAACAATGTGCTTTTACTTGTAAAGTATTTCATTAAAACGTTTTATATTTCTTATATAAATACAATAAACCAAACAAGTTCACGATTTCTTTTTTCGTTCTAACGAGCTTTTTGTTATATCTTACTTCGTTCTAACATTTCATATTTCGTATGTAAGTACAATAAACCAAACAAGTTCACGATGACTTTTCGTCGTAACGTGCTTTTGTTATATCGCATTTCGTTATAAGGTTTTATATTTCTTATATAAGTGCAAGAAACCAAACAAGTTCACGACTTCTTGTTTCGTTCTAACGAGCTATTTGTTATATCGTACTTCGTTCTAACGAGCTATTTGTTATATCGTACTTCGTTCTAACGTTTCATTTTTCGTATGTAAGTACAATAAACCAAACAAGTTCACGATGTTTTTTCGTCGTAACGTGCTTTTTGTTATATCGTATTTCGTTATAAGGTTTTATATTTCTTATATAAGTACAATAAACCAAACAAGTTCACGATTTCTTTTTTCGTTCTAACGAGCTTTTTGTTATATCGTACTTCGTTCTAACGTTTCATATTTCGTATGTAAGAACAATAAACCAAACAAGTTCACGATGTTTTTTCGTCGTAACGTGTTTTTGTTATATCGTATTTCGTTATAAGGTTTTATATTTCTTATATAAGTACAATAAACCAAACAAGTTCACGATTTCTTTTTTCGTTCTAACGAGCTTTTTGTTATATCGTACTTCGTTCTAACGAGCTTTTTGTTATATCGTACTTCGTTCGAACGTTTCATATTTCGTATGTAAGTACAATAAACCAAACAAGTTCACGATGTCTTTTCGTCGTAACGTGCTTTTTGTCATATCGCATTTCGTTATAAGGTTTTATATTTCTTATATAAGTACAATAAACCAAACAAGTTCACGACTTCTTGTTTCGTTGTTAACGAGCTTTTTGTTATATCGCACTTCGTTGTAACGTTTTATATTTCTTATATGAGTACAACCAACCAAACAAGTTCACGATTTCTTTTTTCGTTGTAACGAGCTTTTTGTTATATCGTACTTCATTATAACGTTTTACATTATAAAAATACAGTAAACCAAACAAGTTCACCATGTTTTTTCGTCGTAACGTGCTTTTATGTTATATCGTATTTCGTTGTAAGGTTTTATATTTCTTATATAAGTACAATAAACCAAACAAGTTCACGATTTCTTTTTTCGTTGTAATGAGCTTTTTGTTATATCGTACTTCGCTATAACGTTTTAAATTTCTTATATGAATACAGTAAACCAAACAAATTCACGATGTTTTTTCGTCGTAACGTGCTTTTTGTTATGTCGTATTTCGTTAAAACGAATTTTGACTGTAGTGAACACCGAGACGACGCTTGTCAACTCGTCGCCTTAGCGAAGCTTTGGAGAACAGTAATGAATGAGAAGATGCGCGCTGAACTGCGGATGCGTAAATCTACCTTTCGTGGCTTTCGCGTCGCCAGCCAGTGAGCGGCTAATTTTCGTTTGTGCTGTTAAATCTGTAAGGTTCGTTCGTGTAAGTAAAACGAACAAATCGGACTTTTCATTGGAACATCCTTTTAGTCTATTATGTGATGAAGGGGAAAAAAACACGTTATAGACTTGGGCCAACATCGACCACATATTTGCTGGATGCAAAAACATAAGAATCAATTTAGACCTTTTGATATGGAGTGGTAGAGTAAAATATCCTGATCAAGGGGAAACGAAAGCAAACGATCTCTCGCTCTCACGGTCTCTCGCTCTCACTCACTCAATCACTATCCCCCTCTTCTCTCTGACTCTCTCTGTCTGTCTCCACTCTCCCCCCCCCCTCTCTCTCTCTCTCTCTCTCTCTCTCTCTCTCTCTCTCTCTCTCTCACACACACACTCTCCCTCTCTCTCCCTCTGTTCCCACTATCCGACTCCTCTCCTCTCTCTCTCTCTCTCTCTCTCTCTCTCTCTCTCTCTCTCTCTCTCTCTCTCTCACACACACACTCTCCCTCTCTCTCCCTCTGTTCCCACTATCCGACTCCTCTCTCTCTCTCTCTCTCTCTCTCTCTCTCTCTCTCTCTCTCTCTCTCTCTCTCTCTCTGACTCTCACTATCCCCTCTCTCACTCTCGCATACACTCTCTTTCTCTCTCTCTTTGTTTTGTTTCCGCTGGGTTTTTCTTATTTTATGGAGCGCTGCATATACATAAAAAAATGTCACCTCATTCTATGTGGTTGAGAATGATTTCAGCAGGTGGCGATTGGAAACCTCATAATCTAATTCCAATGAAATTATTATATACACTAACTGAAAAAAAAATCCTAACACCACGAAAAAATAGTTGCAGAGGAATGAAATGGCGGCAATACATTTGTATAGGTAACATATTTAATCGATTAAGGTTTCAAGATCACAGCTTAATGTAAGCGCGAGAAGAGCCATTTTAAATGCGAAATGCTGGTACATTAATAACCGGTGTAACCGCCAGAATGTTGAATGCAAGCACGCAAACGTTCATGCATTGTGTCGTACAGGTGCTGGATGTCAGTTTGTGGGATGGAGTTCCATGTTTGTTGTACTTGGTCGGTCAATACAGGGACGGTTAATGCTGGTTGGCGGTGACGCTGGAGTTATCGTTCAATGATGTCCCATACGTGCTCGATTGGTGTAAGATCTGGTGATCTAGCAGGCCACGGCAACATGTCGACACTCTGTAGAGCATGTTGGGTTACAACAGCGGTATGCGTGCGAGCGTTATCCTGCTGGAAAACACCCCTGGAATGCTGTTCATGAATCGCAGCACAACAGGTTGAATCACCAGACCGACGTACAACTGTGCCGTCAGGGTGCGTGGGATAACCACGAGAGTGCTCCTGCTGTCATAGGAAATTGCTCCCCAGACCATAACTCCAGGTGTAGGTCCAGTGTGTCTCGGCCGCAGACAGGTTGGTTGCAGGCGCTCACTTGGCCTCCTTTTAACCAACACACGGCCATCACTGGCACCCAGGCAGAACCGGCTTTCATCAGAAAATACAACAGATCTCCACTCCGTCCTCCAATGAGTGAGCTCTAGCTTGACACCACTGACGTCGCAAACGGCAGTGGTTTGGAGTAAGTGGAATGCACGCTACAGGGCGTCTGGCACGGAGCTGTCCTTCAAGTAACCGATTTATAACAGTTTGTTGTGTCACTGTGGTGGCAACTGCAGCTCGAATTGCTGCCGCAGACGCGGTAGCAATTCGAGCACACTGTGAGGGAAGACCGTGGCACTACTGTGAGGGAAGACCGCCGTACACGACGGTCTTCCCTCACAGTAGTGCCACGTGGCCGGCCGGAACCCGGTCTTCTTGAGGCAGTACCTTCCCTTGACCACCGCTGCCAACAATCATGCACAGTGGCTACATTCCTGCCAAGTCGTTCTGCAATATTGCGGAAAGAAAATCCACCTTCTCGTAGCCCTATTACAAGACCTCGTTCAAACTCCGTGAGCTGTTGATAACGGCTTCTTCGTCTTCTTAAAGGCATTCTTGACTAACATCAACACCCTACGTCGAATCTCAACGATAACTAACGCTCACGAACGTTACAGCGCGTATTTACAGCAAACCTGCTTTGCATGTTCCGAGGGGCGCTACTAGCGCCGAGCGCGAAATTTGCATAGACGTCATCTTAGAGATGTACTCTCACCGCCTACCAACTGTCGTTTATCTAACACAACCCCTTCTTGGTGTTGAGATTTTTTTCCGTCAGTTTATTTCACAAAACATAACGGAAGAAGGTTACGAGCAGTTTTAAAAACATTTATTCCCGGATGAATTTTAGGGGCGCCCCAGTGGCAAAGTGGTCTAAGCCAGCAATGGCTATTGATCATTCGTCTGTGATAGCTCTATGTTCGACTCCTGGTGAGGCATGGATATTGCGTTTGTCTTACGGCACTGGCTCTCTCCCTTTCTTGGAATCAGTGGCTGTAAATTAGGGACGGGCGACTGCGTATAGTCCACTGAGTTGCTCACGGTGGTCGGTAAACCCCTAACAGAAAAACAATTTAAAAAATTAGTTCTCCCTACGACACTGGTAACGGGTTCCATTGACTATGAATAACTTTGAAATATTTTATCCTTTCCGGAAAGGATTCAAAATACGTGCTCATTACAATCGAAAATTCGGTGACATCTTTCTTGTTTGAAATGGGTTCCATTGACTATGTAGGGTGATCCATTTAAACCAGTACTCTGAAAAAAACTAACATTTTTGCAAGGGATCGCTCAAGGAACTTCTTTTTTTCAATAGAAGCAGCAACTCCTGGAGAATGAAAACCGCCACCGTGAAAAAGATTGTTAACCGTAATTGTAACTGAGCTTGTGATTTGTTTGTTGTTGCGTTGTCATTCACTTGCGTGCATTCGGAAACACGCTCTGTTCCAGAGCGTTTTTTTTTTAGTGAAATCGTATTGGGTAACCAATTCTGCCATCAAAACGCAACGAGCATTTCGAAGAGAGTTTGGAGTTCGAAAAGTGCGAAGCAAGTCAACAATTCTGTCGATGGCAAAAAAAACTGGAGCAAACCGGTTCTCTTCTCAGCGGTAGCGGTAGACATCACCCTCCGATGCCCCAAACGCGTATGGACGATGTTCGGCAACGTTTACTTCAATCTCCGACGAAATCGTTGCGCAGATTAAGCCAACAGACAGGATATTCATACGGAACTTGTCAAAAGGCAGCAAAAAAGCGAATATTCGACCATTTAAAGTGCACGTAATCCATCAGCTGCAGGAACCGGACATGGGTAAGAGAGTAAGTTACTGCAAATGGTTTCAAAATTTTCTTAATTTGCTATCTGATATTCTCTCCATCACATGGTTTACGGATGAAGCCTGGTTTCATCTGTCAGGCTACGTCAATTCGCAAAACAGCAGATACTGGGCTGCCGAAAACCCACACGTTATGTGTGAAACACCGATGCGTTCACAAAATGTTGGTGTATGGTGTGAGGTTTTGTCTACGAAAATTATTGGCCCCATTTTTTTCTCTAAGACTGTCAACACTAACGTTTATTGCCGCATATTCAATGAATTTGTGGAACAACTTGATGACATTGAATTGACAGAGGGTTACTTTCAGCAGGATGGCGCTACGTGTCACACATCGAAAGTCTCAATGGACCTCATAACCAGCTTCTTTGATGACAGATTAATTTCAAAAAACATATGGCCTCCCCGATCTCCGGACTTAACTTCCCCTGACTTTTTTTTATGGGGCTACTTAAAGGATAGAGTTTACAAAACCCATCCAAAAACATTGGATGCATTGCGTGAAACAATCACGACTGAAATTGGCAATGTTACTGCTCGTACTCTACATGAGACATCACTGAATATGGTGCGGCGTGTTCAACTGTGTTTACAAGAAAATGGAGGACAATTCCAGCATTTGCTTTGATAAAATAATTCTCCAATACCACATGTATAATTCTCAACTTATTGTATGATTTTGTTGTTATTTATAAAAGAGTTATAAATAAATCACATGGTACTGGTTTAAATGGATCACCCTGTATAACTTTCAAATATTTTATTCGTGTTGGAAAGGATTCAAAATACGTTCTCATTACAACCGAAGATTCGGTGTCATCTTTCTTGTTTGCAATGGGTTCCATTGACTATGAATAACTTTGAAATGTTTTGTTCGTTTCGGAAATGATTCAAAATACGTGCTGTTTTTAACTGAAAATTCGGTGTCATCTTTCTTGTTTAAAAATGGCTGTCATTGTATTTTGCCCTCTGTATGCCGCCACGCTCTACAAGAAAAACATAAAATAAACGTTGATGGTTTAAAGAGGTTCGACTGTATTATCGTATATAAATATTCATGAATAAATTAGCATTAAATTCTTGCATGTGCTATAGATGGCAGCACACGTGCTGTGTCATTTAGCTTCAATACATTTGCCGTTTAAAAAGGCAATTACTCCTAAAAAAATTATGTTGGGACTGATTTCGCAACACTAATTTATTGAGCCTGTTACTTACAAAACAGAAACGTAGCAAGCAGCGAGCGAAATAAAATAAAATTGGCAAGCATTCATGTAAGGAAGTTCTGACTTCTTGTGAAATAATAACGAAGAAAATAAAGGAAATGTTGCTTCTACTTTTATTTGAATATATTGTGATTCTTCTTGAGGAAAAAAATGAAAAAAAAAAATGGTTATAGAGCATTTTTGTTTTCTAACTTCAAGCACTGTGATGACGTTCTAATGCAGAAACTGAAGAAAATGGTTTCTTGAAGAGTTCATTTAAACCTTAGTTGCCAGCTTATGAAAATTCCGAGTGGTCCCCAAATCCGAATTTTCATTGATTATTTTTCTTTTTCACAGGCCCATAATTTCAGTACATATGCATACGGCTCATGTCTCTTGGGTTCACAACAAAATTGGAAATGGGTCAAACATTTTGGACCCTGAACCGGTGCCGATCCGTAACAGACCCAGACCACAGCCGGACAAATCTGCTTTGAGCTATAAATTCGAAACCCACTTTATAATTACACACACATCCACACACAGTATATATTTATATATCATCATCATCAGCATTATTGTGAACTATTATCAGTCCACTGCTGGATGAAGGTATCCCCAAGTTTGTTCCACAACTCTTTGTCTTGAGCCTTCTCCTCCACGTTACTTCGGCATGTTTTCGAATTTCATCCACCCATCTCTCCTGTAGTCTTCTTCTCTGTCCCTTATATATATCATCATCATCATCATCATCATCATTGTCAACCATTATCAATCCACTGCTCGACGAAGGTCTCCCCAAGATTCCTCCACAACGGTCTGTCTTGTGCCAGTCTCCTCCATGTCACTCCCGCATACTTTCGAATTTCATCCACCCATCTCCCATGTGGTCTTCTTCTGGGTCTTTTCGTGTCCCTTGGAATCCAATCTAAAATTTCGGCTGTCTATCGATGGTCTGTCCTTCTGGCAGTATGTCCAGCCCATTGCCATTTCAGGGATTTAACTCTGATCATGATGTCTTCCACTCGTGTCATTTTTCGGATCCACGAGTTCCTCTTCTTATCTCTCCTGGTTACACCGAGCATGCACCTCTCCATGCTGCTTTGAGTTGTCTGCAGCCTTTGTATGTCTCTTTTAGTTAAGGTCCACGTCTCTGCACCATACGTAAGCACTGGAAGGATGCATTGATCAAACACTTTTCTTTTAAGACATAATGGCATATTGCTCTTGAAAATTATGCTGTTTCTTCCAAAAGCTCTCCAGGCAAGTTTTGTGTGCCGATTAATTTCTTCATCAATGTGACCCTCACTTGATATCTGCTGTCCAAGATAAACGTACGTGTCTGTTATCTCCAGCTTTTCTCCATCAATCCATAAATTTTCATTTCTTGTAAAAGCATTGAACATCACTTTTGTCTTCTGAAAGTTCGTTTTTAATCTGACTTCTTTACTCTTTTCAGCAAGTTCCTTGATCATACTCTGCAGCTCTGATGGAGTAGTTGCAAAAATGACTACGTCATCAGCAAAACGAAGGTGGGTTAGATAATCTCCATTAATCTTTATCCCTTTGTTTTCCCAGCTCAGCGACTGAAAAACACCCTCCAATGTGGCATTAAAGAGCTTCGGAGATATGGTGTCACCTTGTCTCACTCCCTTTCCAATTTTTATGTGTGTTGTATTTTCAAACAGCCGAATCTTTGCACTTGCATTTTCATAGATGTTATTAATAATATTAATGTATGCATCTTCAATACCGCAGGATTTCAGAGCCATTGTAACTGCTGATGGTTTCACCGAATCAAAGGCTTTTTCATAATCGATAAAAGCCATGCACAATGGCAGTTCATATTCCCTCGCTCTTTCAATTAGTTCTCTCAGTACGTGGATATAATCTATTGTGCTGTAGCCACTCCTGAATCCAGCTTGCTCTCTCGGTTGATCCATGTCCAGTGTCACCTTCAAGCGGTGTGAGAGAACTTTAGTGAAGATTTTATAAACCACTGATAGGAGGCTGATAGGTCTGTAGTTCCTGAGATCCTCAATGTCACCTTTTTTACGTAGCAGGATCATTGTAGCGTTGTTTCAATCCTCAGGAATCTTCCCTTCATTAAGGCATCGAGTGAAAATTTGGGCGAGTAGTACCGTTTCGATTTCTCCACTTGCTTCTTGTATGATGTCTACAGTAATTCCATCTTCTCCTGCAGCGTTCCCCCGCTTCATGTTCTTGATTGCATGTGCAACTTCTGCTGGAAGGACTGGAAGAACTCTGGTACTCGTACCTTTAATGATGTCTGAAGTGCATGTATCATCCCTTTCATATAATTTGGAGTAGAAATCTTTCACTCTTGTCAAACTTTCGCCTCTATTTCTTGTTACAGAACCATCTTCTTTTTTCAGTGCCGTAATCTGTTTTCTTCATTTACTGAGATGTCCCTTTGCTATCTTTAGGCTTTGGTTGTTTTCAATTGCTTTCCTCACTAGTTCACAGTTGAATTTGTTTACATCTTCAGTGATACTTTTTCTTACTGTCTTGCATAGCTCTATATATTCCACTTTGGAAGTCACATCTTCTTTAGTTGTCCTCATCTCTCTTCGTTTTTGCATCAACATTTTGGTTTTTCCTGATAATTTGTTCACATGCAACTTGTTCTTAGACCCAGCTAATTTTGTTGCTGTTTCCATAAGAGCTTTGGTTACTTTTCTGTTAACTTCAGAAATATCCACTTCTTCCGATGTTAGGCCTTCTAAAGCACAGAATCTGTTCTTCAGTTCCAACTTGAAGGTATTATGGTGTTTTTTAAGGTTGGTTATGTCAATAGATTTTGTTTGTCTTATGAGCTTACCACGTTCAAGTTTAGTGTTGAGGTGCATCTTACATCTCACCAATCTATGGTCACTACCTGTGTTGAACTTGTTTAGCACACTGCAGTCTTCTACGACGAATTTTTTGTTACACATAATAAAATCAATTTCACTTGTCGTCCCATTTGGATGTCTCCACGTCCATTTCCTGTGTGGCTTTTTCTTGAAAAAGGAGTTCAAGATGAAAAACCCTTCTGCCTCTGCAAACTCAACGAGAGTATTTCTACGCTGGTTTCTGTTGCCGTGACCGAATTTACCTACTGAAGTTTCATTCTGTTGCCGTTGCCCTATTTTTGCATTGAAATCTCCCATAATTATCTTCAAGTGCTGCTTACCTTTATTATTTAGATGACGAATTTCCTCATAAAATTCTTCAGTTTCTTCTTCAGGCTGACTTGTGGTGGGTGCATAAGTTTGAATAATCTGAGTCTGGTATCTTCTCGAGAGTTGGATAACGAGTCGTGCAGCTCTGTCAGAGGAACTTTCAACTTCTACCACTTTATCCTCCAGTTTCTTGTTTATTATAAATCCAACACCACTAGTTCTGCCAGTATCTGTCCCACGATAGTAGAAGAGATGTCCACTTTTCAGTTCAATGAGATCTTCTACTTTTCTCCTTACCTCACTTAGCCCGACGATGTCCCACTTGATCCTTTGTAGTTCCTCTTCCAATTCAAGAAGCCTTGAATCAGAAGATAGGGAGCGTCCATTATACGTAGCCAAGGTCAGCATCAGATGGCAGCCTAGTCCGCTGATCCGGGGATTCTTAGCACCCTCTGCCTTCATGTCGCACTGGCCGCTGCCTTGGCCAGGTACATTCCAGCTGCCGGAGACTGAGGGCCAAGATTTAAGTTGTGGAATTATGTAAGGTCAGGTGATGCGTAACATCAAAGCCTCTCCTTGACAAATGTCAACCCCACCTTCTCGTGGTGCATCCTGTTCCTACTAAAGGGGCTCAGACGACCGCCAATAGCGGTATAACTATACCATCGGGATTAGAGGAAATGCTATCCCACACTCACCAACCCGCTTGGCCAGCGTGGTGAGTTATGGCCAAGCCCCTCCAAAATGATTCCACAATGATTCCACAACTTAAATATATATATAAATGGATAAAGATTAATGGAGATTATCTAACCCACCATCGTTTTGCTGATGACATAGTCATTTTTGCAACTACCCCATCAGAGCTGCAGAGTATGATCCAGGAACTTGCTGACAAGAGTAAAGAAGTGGGATTAAAAACGAACTTTCAGAAGACAAAAGTGATGTTCAATGCTTTTACAAGATATGAAGATTTATCGATGGATGGAGAAAAGCTGGAGATAACAGACACGTACGTTTATCTTGGACAGCAGATATCAAGTGAGGGTCACATTGATTGGTGAAGAAATTAATCGGCGTACAAAATTTGCCTGGAGAGCTTTTGGAAGAAACAGCATAATTTTCAAGAGCAATATGCCATTATGTCTTAAAAGAAAAGTGTTTGATCAATGCATGCTTTCAGTGCTTACGTATGGTGCAGAGACGTGGACCTTAACTAAAAGAGACATACAAAGGCTGCAGACAACTCAAACAAGCATGGAGAGGTGTATGCTTGGTGTAACCAGGAGAGATAAGAGGAGGAACTCTTGGATCAGAAAAATGACAAGAGTGGAAGACATCATGATCAGGGTTAAATCCCTGAAATGGCAATGTGCTGGACATACTGCCAGAAGGACAGATCATCGATGGACAGCCAAAATTTTAGATTGGATTCCAAGGGACACGGAAAGACCCAGAAGAAGACCACATTGGAGATGGGTGGATGGAATTCGTAAGTATGCAGGAGTGACATGGAGGAGACTGGCACAAGACAGACCGTTGTGGAAGAAACTTGGGGAGACCTTCGTCCAGCAGTGGATTGATAATGGTTGATGATGATGATATATATACTGTCGAATCACATTATTGTGACCACCAGCTAATATCCAGAGTTACCGCCGTGTGCAGCGCGGAGAGCAGCTAAACGGGCTGGGAGTGACTCAATAAGGTGCTGGAAGGTGTTCACAGGTATTTGGAGCCATGCTGACTGCAGTGCATCTGACAACTTCTGGAGGGTGCGTGGTGGCGGATCCATAGAGCGAACAACACGATCGAGGTGGTCCCACACATCCTTAATTGGGTTTAAGTCTGGGGAATTAGGGGGCCAGGGAAGTACTTTGAAGTCTTCATCGTGCTCTTGCAACCACTATCGGTCATTTCTAGCTGTGTGACACGTCGCATTGTCGTGCTGGAAGATCCCTTCCGTCCCAGGGAAGACAATCAGCATGTATCGGTGTACGTGGTCTGCAAGGATGGATTCATAACGAATTCGGTCCAAAGTGCCTTCCACAGGTATGAGTGGACGAAGAGAATGTCACGAAAACATTTCCCCAGACCATAACGCTGCCCCCACCAGCTTGTGTTCTTCCAGCAATGGTTGAAGAGTGTTTGTTGTCCAATGTTTCTCGCCTAATACTCTGACGTCCATCCGTTCGATGAAGCAGAAAACGTGACTCCATCGGAGAAGACAATCATTTGCCAATCAGCGGAGGTCCAATTCCGATACTGCCATGCAAGTGTAAGCCTCTTCTGCCAATGCACCTTCGTTAGCATAGGTGCAGTGACCATCTGTCTGCATCGGAACCCCATACGCAGCAGGGTTCGCTGAACTGTCGTTTTAGACACATTTCCAGTAGCCCCCTGGTTCATTCGGCCAGTGAATTGATCCATTGTAGCGTGTCGATCGGCCCTCACGCACCTTCGCAGCGACTTTCACCTCTCACATCAATGGCACGTGGTGCTCCGAAGTTTCCACGTCCCTTATTCGCAATGGTGCCATTTCGCCAATCACGATACACTTTAACCACCGCATCACGCGAACAGTTCACAAACTGCGTTGTTTCAGAAATACTGCCACCCTTGGCCCGAAAGCCGATAATCATTCCATTTTGCAAATCTGATAAATCGCTGCTTTTATCCATGACAGCAACGAGTGATATGTTTTCAGAATGCTTACAGCGCACCTTACATACCATCCAGGCCAGCTCACGACACGTGTCTTCTTTCATTGGCTACGCGCTGTTGACGTCAAAAGTACGAGTTAGTCACGATAATGTGACTCGACTGTGTATAAAGTTCCTTTCAGGGGCGTATATTGATTTGTTTTATTTTTTCGGAGGGGGGGGAGGCAGAGAAGAGAAACTTTCGAAATTCACCAGGACAAAACAAAAGTTATTTAGATAATAGAATTAAGGCATGATTTTGTAATGAAAGTTGATGCATCTTTATTAAGTAGTTTTTTTTTAATGAAAGTCGCATTTTAACAAAAAAACAAAAACAAAAAATGAAACCCTTCCTGGGAAAGTGGTGAGGCCCCTTGCTCCCCTCTAAATACGGTTCTGGTTCCTTTTTCTTGTGCTCATCAGTTTTTGAATGTTCTGAATTTTGGCGGTTGGTGCTTTCATGTTGAAAACCTGTGTATGTAAACATTTTAAAATATACACCTATTAGCATTATGATTACATTATGAAGATTACATTATGAAGAAAATGAGCGCATTTTTTAGCCTAGAGAAATGAGTGCATTCATTTTGTGTGATTTTATTCTCAGTTTTAATGGAACGGTCGTTGTATCAAGTAAAGTATCTTAGCACAAACACATTCTTTTGTAGCAGCAACAACCTCTTCCATTTAAGTTTTCAAAATCCTAATAGTACTAAATGAAAAATACAATGCAAAACATTGCATAATTCAGATATCATTATTCTTTTCATACCGATAAGAAGGCACATGGATTAAAACATTTAAATTTTTACTTGAAAGTACAGTGTGATTTTTCCTTCAAGAGAAATTGAAATTAAAAAGTAATAAGTATATAGACAGAATATGCCCCCCCCCACAAAAAATGAAGTTAGGCGATATTGTTTACGCTTACAATGAAATACAGAAGTAATTTTCAAAAACCACCGATAATAATTTGTAGAAAATTTATAACAACGCGCATTTTCCAGGAAAGGGCTTACTTGTCTTGCCGGTAGGGAGTGTGGGGGGGGGCATTCTAGCCTCGTGATAACTACGGCGACGAGGAGGATGCCTAGAGTTTTCCTGCAGGCCACTAGCAATAAAAGTTGAGTATTTAATAACTGGAACCTAAGCTGTAGATTTTTTAATCTGTCTTTTCTTCAACAGATGGCGCTGCAATCCTGGAAGAGGTATTTCGGCGCGAAATTTTCTTAGTAGAGAAAACACGTGCAAGAATTTTCTGTTCCGTAATCCTTCGCAGGCCCAGCAGGGTTCGCTGGGTCGGGAACGGCCTTCATTCAACTGAGAACGCTTGTTAAAAATCCGAGGCCATTTTGGGCATCAAAACAATGTAAAGAAAGGATTGAAAAGGGAAATAAATGAATATAAAAAAAAAATTTAAAGCTGCAATGAGGAAAATTATAGTACGTATATGAAAGGCAAATGAACTTCTAAAGACCTTCGCATATTACGTGTTTGCCTGCTAACGTTCGGGCCTGTTTTTTTTCTTTTTCTTTTTCTTTTTTTTTTTTTTTCTGTTCCTGGTTTGTGCTGTTAAACAATCATCACGTGACCGGGCTTAAATGTTACAAGGCCGTTTACATGGAATGTTTGCCCTCGAAATGCGACGAGTCCATGTATTTACTTCCTGCAGTAGGCACCTGCAGTTCGCTGTAACGGCGTTTATGCAAACCCATATATGAGACGAAAGAGTTGCAAACAATAGCTATGGAATGCCATCACGCATTTCATTTCATTTATTTGTTCTTTTTATGTTTCTTCTTTCACGCAATCCCAAGGATACATCAGTTATACACAAGGCCTTTCCCTTTTTTTTTTTTTTTTTTTCTCTCTCTCCTTTTTCATGTCATAGAGGTGATAACTCAGCTATTGCATTGACGGCGTTTGCAGTACACAATACATATAGACAAAACAAATTAAAACTACTGTATTCGAAAAATATCCCGCTTAATCATTATTATCAATTCACTGCTGGATGAAATCATGACCGGATGAAAGTTTTGCGTGGCCCAACGCGAAACTTCACAGCGGGGCCCTGAGCAAAATTTCACTGGGGGCCCTAAAAATACATCTCATGTTTTAGTATGAAAACTATCGCCCGTAAAGAACACACACGGAAACCATCATGAAGAAAAAGTGATTAACTCAAAGCACTGTTTGCTTTGAGCTTAAGAAAAACATCTTAATATGGATTGAAAAGAGAGAGTAAAAAATGCCAAAATCTGCAATTTTCTTTCAGGGGAGAGGGAATTGAGGTTGCATTGTGATCAGGAGCGGATTAAGGCCTTAGTAGGCCCCTGGGCTAAGACATTTCAATGGGACCCTATGCTAAGACATTTGAATCTGCCCTGGGCCAAGACAACTGAGTAAGCCCCAAGAGTAAGACATTTGAGTGGGCCCCTAGGCTAAGACATCTGAGTAAGCCCCTAAGCTAAAACATTTGGGTGGGTCCTTATGCTAAGACATTTGATTGTGCCCTAGGCCAAGACATCTGAGTAAGCCCCTAGAGTATGATATCTGAGTAGGCCCCAAAGCTAAGACATTTGCGTGTGCCCTAGGTCAAGACAACTGAGTAGGCCCCTAAGCTAAGACATTTGAGTGGGGCCCTATGCTAAGACACCTGAGTAGACCCCTAAGCTACTAAGCTAGACATTTGAGTGTGCCCAACGCCAAGACAACTGAGTAGGCCCCTAAGCTAAGACATTTGAGTGAGACCCTATGCTAAGACACCTGAGTAGGCTCGTAAGCTAAGACATTTGAGTGGTTCCTTATGCCAAGACATCTGAGTGGGGCCCTATGCCATGACAACGGAGTAGGCTGCTCGGCTAAGACATTTGAGTAGGACCCTAAGCTAAGATATTTGAGTGTGACCTTGGCCAAGACATCTGACTAGGCCACAGGCCAAAACATATGGTGGGCCCCTATGCTAAGGCATTTGAGTAAGCCCCTAAGCTAAGACATTTAAGTGGCCCCGAGGCCGAGACATCTGAGTATATCTTAAGGATAAGACATTTGAGTGTGCCCTAGGCCTAGACAACTGAATAAGCTAAGACATTTGAGTGGGACCCTATGCTAAAACATCAGAGAAGGCCCCTATGCTAATACATTTGTGTGTGCCCTAGGCCAAGACAATTGAGTATACCCTTAAGCCAAGACATTTGAGTGGTACCCTATGCTAAAACATCTGAGTGGGTACCTAGGATAAGACATTTGAGTGTGCCCTACACCAAGACAACTGAGTAAGCCCCTAGAGTAAGGCATTTGAGTGAGCCCTTAGGCTAAGACGTCTGAGTGGGGCCCTATGCTAAGACATTTGAAGGGGCTCCTAGGCCAAGACATCTGAGTGGGGCCCTATGCTAAGACATTTGAAGGGGCTCCTATGCCAAGACATCTGAGTGGGTACCTAGGATAAGACATTTGAGTGTGCCCTACACCAAGAGAACTGAGTAAGCCCCTAGAGTAAGGCATTTGAGTGAGCCCTTAGGCTAAGACATCTGAGTGGAGCCCTATGCTAAGACATTTGAAGGGACTCCTAGGCCAAGACATCTGAGTGGGTACCTAGGATAAGACATTTGAGTGTGCCCTACACCAAGACAACTGAGTAAGCCCCTAGAGTAAGGCATTTGAGTGAGCCCTTAGGCTAAGACATCTGAGTGGGGCCCTATGCTAAGACATTTGAAGGGGCTCCTAGACCAAGACATCTGAGTGGGTACCTAGGTTAAGACATTTGAGTGTGTCCTAGGCCTAGACATCTAAGCGGGGCCCTAGGATAAGACATTTGAGTGGGATCTTATACTAAAACATCTGAGTGAGGCCCTATGCTAACACATTTGAGTGTGCCCTAGGCCAACACATCTGATTGGGTACCTATGCTAAGACATTTGAGTGTATCCTAGGCCAAGACATCTGAGTAGGCCCCTAGACTAAGATATATGAGTGTGTGTGCCCTATGCCAAGACATCTGAGTAGGTCCCTAGACTAAGACATTTGATTGGGCTTCTAGGCCAAGACATGTGAGTGGTCATAGGCCAAAAGATATGGTGGGCCCCTGTGCTAAGGCATCTGAGTAGGGCCCTAAGCTGAGACATTTAAGTGACCCCTAGGCAAATACATCTGAGTAGGCCCCTAGACTAAGACATTTTAAGGGGCTCCTAGGCTAAGGCATCTGAGTAGGCCCCCTAGACTAAGACATTTGAAGGGGCTCCTAGGCCAAGACATCTGAGTTGGCTGCAAGGATAAGACGTTTGAGTGTGCCCTAGGTCAAAATATCTGAGTAGGCCCCTGAACTGAGAAATTTGAATGGTCTCCCAGTCCAAGACATCTGAGTTAGCTCCAAGGAGAAGACATTTGAGTGTGCTCTAGGCCAATACATCTGAGTAGGTCCCTGGACTAAGAAATTTGAGTGGGCTCCTAGGCCAAGACATCTGAGCCAAAGCGTGCTTCTTCAACATGGAAATCACTAGAAATTTAGAAAGTTAATGATGTCGTCGTCCTGAAGAAGAATAGGGTTCCTATCCGAAAATTTGACAAAATTTGACATAATTTTGTATTTATTCCTGAATAAAACCCATAATAATTTTCTAAGTTTCTAGTTTCATAAAAGGAATAGCCATGACTTCCCTTCTCTAAGTTTCTAGTTTCATAGAAGGAATAGCCATGACTTCACTTCTCTAAGTGTCTAGTTTCATAGAAGGAATAGCCATGACTTCACTTCTCTAAGTTTCTAGTTTCATAGAAGGAATAGCCATGACTTCACTTCTCTAAGTTTCTAGTTTCATAGAAGGAATAGCCATGACTTCACTTCTCTAAGTGTCTAGTTTCATAGAAGGAAGAGTCATGACTTCACTTCTCTAAGTTTCTAGTTTCATAGAAGGAATAGCCATGACTTCACTTCTCTAAGTGTCTAGTTTCATAGAAGGAATAGCCATGACTTCACTTCTCTAAGTTTCTAGTTTCATAGAAGGAATAGCCATGACTTCACTTCTCTAAGTTTCTAGTTTCATAGAAGGAATAGCCATGGCTTCACTTCTCTAAGTGTCTAGTTTCATAGAAGGAAGAGCCATGACTTCACTTCTCTAAGTTTCTAGTTTCATAGAAGTAATAGCCCTGACTTCACTTCTCTAAGTTTCTAGTTTCATGGAAGGAATAGCCATGACTTCACTTCTCTAAGTTTCTAGTTTCATGGAAGGAATAGCCATGACTTCACTTCTCTAAGTTTCTAGTTTCATAGAAGTAATAGCCCTGACTTCACTTCTCTAAGTTTCTAGTTTCATGGAAGGAATAGCCATGACTTCACTTATTTCTAAGATGGAAATCACTGTTTTCACCGTGATCAAAGAAATTCAGGCAGGATCGCAGCAAAGGGAAAGTCATGCTGGAGGTGTTTCTTGATTCTCATGGCATTGGTCATTCCGAATTTATTCCTGAGGGCAGAACAGTTAACAAGAAATGTTATCTGAACTTTTTCATCGCTTACGGGAGTCAATCCGTCGGAAACGGCCGGAGATGTAGCGAAGTGGACAATCGTACCTCCTCCATTACAACGCGTCCGCACATCGGTCCCTACTGTGTAACGTATACTCTAGATTCAGTTTCTTTTTGATTTTACCATCTCTTGTTATTTTATGTTCCTATGCAAATTATCTTCTCACTTAACGAGATGTTGTTTCTCCCGCTGAATTATATGTGGCAACGAGTGTAAGTCATGACGTGGTGGTATGCAGTATATATATATATATAGGCGCGCTCAAGTATACCAAAGAGCTTCGTTTTATATGTGATAGGTTCTTCCTGATTATTGATATGCGATTTACCTACTTTTCTACGATATTACGATAGTACGAAAGTTCGGGCTATCAGTAGTTGTGTTATTTTGGAGTGTGTATTTGAGTAATACCAGGAGCTCCCCAATAAAAGGTTAAAAGTGAGTACGTTTTCTTAGTTCATTTTATTGTCAGACCTCTGTCTGGCCGTTAAGTCTATTTCATTGAGTGTTTACGTTAAGTTCAGGGTATATTGTGTTTACCGCTCTAATAAGGAGCCTTCAAGGTACTAATGTACTAAAACCGAAGATATATTACTGATATTCAAGATAATGAGGAACACTGAGTAAAAATAAATTCCATATTCTTGGAATTTATTGCACGTGCGTGTCTTACCTAAACAAACTCTAGCACTTTGAAGATTAAGCACACTTTAGCTACGTCAAGTGACCTTTCAATAACCCTAACGTGACTTAACGTAAGCTTTCCTGCCCTAGACGTCCAGCCGGAGAATTTTATTCGTTATAATGGCGCCCGAACTATCCGGATGACCCGACCGTTCAAAATCTCGCATTAGTGTGATGTTCTTTCCACAGCGCGAGATAGGAAAAATCAGAGAATCCCTTCTCCAGCGCTTCGAAAAATAAATGTGTGTGACGTTGCATTCCACGCACCAGATTGACTGGGAGTTCTCAAGTGCACGTTCTACAGTGGATGGCTGCCTGCAACGATTCATGGTCACGGCTGACCCGTGGGCCATGCTCCCGGCCCTCTTTCGGGTGGGAGGGAGATGTGACGTACCTGCCAGCAGGACGCACACGACATAAAGGCAGATAGTAGTCAGAACAAACGTCCGCGTAGCTCAATTGGTAGAGTGACTTATTCCGGAATGAGAGGATCCGGGTTCGAATCCTGGCGTGGACAGAAATGACGGAGAAATTTACTTCGTTATAACTGGTTGCGGAGTTTCTCGCCGGAAATCGTACTAATGTGCTTCCACATCCC